>OZ024930.1:161556767-163956767 GCA_964017235.1 Sabellastarte sp. h YS-2021
ATCAACAATTACATCTCAGCAATCAAAACTCTTTTCAAATGGTTCAACCTTAACATGGAAATTTTCGATCATCCAAAACTCAAACATATGCTTAGAGCAGCAGAGGTGTCTGTCCGTCGCCCAGCAATTCAGAAAAGTATTTTTGATGTAAATATGTTGGAAAAAATCATATCATCATGTGAAGTCCTGCCATTTTTAGAACCATATATTTATTTGCCTTTTTGTTTAGAATCTCGAACTTAGCTCCATCTTCCAAACGTGAATATAAAATTACTAAACATCTTTGCAGAGGTGATATGTTATTTCATGGAAAATTCTTAATTGTCATTGTCAAATGGTCAAAAACACTTCAATCTGCGAATAAAGGGACATATGTTACATTACCAGAGTTAATTGGCTCCAGATTATGCCCAATGTCAGCCCTTCGTGCCACGCTTCTTCACTTTCCAGTTAAAAATAACGCCCCTCTGTTTATGGGCCCATCAGGCCCCATAGTACAGTCTCAGATCAGATCACATTTTAATAAAATTCTAACATTAACTCAACTAAATTCACAGCATTTTTCCTTTCACACCTTCAGAAGATCTGGGGCCACTCTAGCTTTCAACAATAATGTAGACCTACAAGCTATCAAGAGGCATATGGCACGTGGACTAGTGACACAGTTAATGCTTATATAGTGGCAGATCCATTACATACAGCCTCAGTGGCCTCATCTTTCCAACGACTACTTTATTAGATTACTACACTACTGATTTGGCACTTGGTGGTTACTTTTACCTTATGTCATCATTTGCTTGTGGTTTACCAACATTCTGTAGTGGTTTACTCCACTTTATTATATCAGTAAGTAGTGTTCTCAAAGCAAGTTGTAATTGTATTAGTTTTATGTGGTTTACCAGTCTTTTGTACTGAATTGCTTCACTTTGTTATCACATGTTGCAGTGTTATAATGCAAGTGGTTTACCACGATTACTTTATGTGGTTTGCTGGTCTTTTGTACTGAATTGCTCCCCTTTGTTATCACATGTTGCAGTTTTATAATGCAATGGTTTACCAGCCTTTTGTACTGGATTGCTCCACTAGTTGATAATGGTACAACACTTACCTCCTCCATCTCAGTGATGACATGGTTAAATTTTTTTTCCAGTTCAATAATTTTTATTTGCCCTTTTTTCACATTGTGCAAGTACACCGTGGAGGCCAGGGCAGCCAACCCCCCCATCGGGCGCATGTACGTAGTATGCAGTATGATATATGTACACAACAATGTGGTTATACATAACATTGTGTTAATTAGATACAACTTCAAAGATTGTTTTGTATAGCAAGGCTGAAAATTATTAGTCTATTGTCTGTTAATTGTCTCTGCATCATTTAGTACACATGGATTCTGGATCAGAAGTTTTACTTTGTGCCAATCTCTTTCAAATTGAACTGCAGTGGAGTTTGAAGTGGCAGCAAGTTTTTGGTCCATATATACAAATTCCACTTTTTTTAGTAAACCTAATAAATTAGGATTTTTGCTTGTCTTTGAGCATAGAAAAATATATTTCTTTGTAATTCGGTACAGGATATTGTAAAAGGTGTAATTTGAATCAGTTTTAAACTGACCTAAAATTATATTAATAGGTGTTAAGTTCAATCCCAGGTTTAGCTTTTGCTGAACATAATTTCTTTGGTTATTCCAAAAAGAAATAATTGGAGCACATGCTTTATTGTTTCCGCAGACAAGTTGCAATATCCACATGTTGGGTTATTAAGTATTTTTGTTTTAAATTGATATTGTCTTGTGCCCAATATCATGTTTATAACCCTATATTGGAACCATTTTATGTTATTATCATCTATTGAGTTGAAGCAAATTTGATAGACACTTTTCCAATCCTCTAATATTGTTTTTCAAAGCTTTGTCCCATTTTAACTTTATTTGGCCATAATCTTCCCCAAGAACTACTACCATTAAGCTGGGAGCACTAAAGGCTCTTTGTGCATTTTTTGTGTATGCACACATTCTAGCTGTTTTGGAATGATTGGCCGTGGGCAATATATATCCTTTATGTTTGTAGTTAGTTTTTCAATTGACAGTTTTACACTATGGTATTCTAGAAAATTAATTCTTATCTTATATTTTTTCTCTGTTACTTTGTTGTTAAACACTTTTATGCCATGAAGGGCCTAGTAATATTAACTTATCTTAACTTATCCAGAGGAAAAACACTGGAATCTATTATTTGCGCCATTTGTGCACCATCATTATTCCAAAGTCTTTTAACCCATGTAGATTTTAATGCATAGATAAACTTTTCAGTGTCTATCATGTTAAGGCCACCCTTTTGGAAAGATTTGGTCATTCGATTCCTATTTATCTTATCTGGTTTATCATCCCATATAAAGCTGTAAAATAGATTATTAATAATTTTAATTTTATCTGGGGTAGGTGTTGGGAGAGAAGTGAAGAGGTGATTAAATTTTGGCAAGGCTAATGTTTTAATGACAGTGATCTTCCCAAGAGGAGTCAAAAATCTTTTTTCCATTTATTAAGGAGCTCCTCAACTGCTTCTATTGAATGTTCATAATTCATATCCTCCATGCAGTTCAAGTCTACCGAGAAATTAACCCCCAAGAGATTGAACTCAGTATTGCCCCAAACCAGATTCTTCCCAATATCAATTTTTTCTTTGACATGTTTTTTTTCTTTCCAATCTAGACCATTTGTGTTTTGTCAGCATTTACTGTTAGTCCTGATACAGTTCCATAAGTTTCCAAAGTATTAAGTGCTGCGTGGAAAGAGACATGGTTAATTATTAGATTGTTATTTTTAGTAATGGTAACTTTTATAAGAATATTATACCGTCTGTTTGACAGCACACTTAGTTGTTAGTAGTTTAATTTAGATTTTATAAAATAAATAGTTCTTATTTATGTTATCAGCTTACGAATGAGTGCAATTGTACAGTATATATTATGCACTCTGTAAAGTTTGTCATTATGTGCGCATGTAAATTTTAAATTCTAATGGCAATCAGTGGTGTCCAATGACTAGATGTGCAAGTTTAAGGTTTTAATAGTAATGTACAAGTATTTTTATACATATAACATCTTAGTCTAGCACACTCAGTTATGTAGGTGTAGAATTTGATGTACATTAACAGTATTAACATACTAATGTAAAATTTTTAATAAAATTTTTATTCCGCATTGCGGACTTTTCAATCCACAACTTACCTCAGATTGGCCTACTACCTTTAACTTTGGTCAGCCTTGGGACTGCATTCATTTATTTTTCATTTTATACACTGAGGTTTTCAGGACAGTTTTTCTATAAAAACAGTGGAAATTTTTGCTTTTCTAATCAGGGTATTTTAAATGCTCTGTGTATTATAAATATGTAAGAGAGTCAACATCAGATCTTGTACTAGGAACAGTTCATTTTAAACTTTATAGGGTCACTAAAACTCTAGTTTAAATGATAATCTTATATTCAGTTTAAAAATTTTTATATTATCATCAAACAAATAAAAAACAAATCCAAATAAATCATCTTTTGAAATGTAGTCTTCAGTCCAGTTCTGAAAGTTATAATGCTTAACATTTTCAATGTGCCTTAACTGCCTAATTTATATAAAATTTTGTTAACAACTTGCTTAATGTTCCATATTATTCTCATACATAATACTCTTCTAGTGAATATTAACAAACCAATGAAAATCGCAGAAGTTTGGTTTGTAACATATTGGGATAGAGTACACATAATTCTGACTTATGGTCCTGATAATTTAACCTGCGAAGAGCAACCACCTGTGAAGAGCAACTACTTTTGCATTTTTCCCTGGATGGTTGCTCTTCGCAGGTTCGACTGTATTATGTTTCTTCTCTTTTTCTACGTTTATCAAACATACAGCCTCATTCTGTGGTCGCCCTTATCACACCAGACAATCAGTCAGAGCAGATTTCACATGCACCTCAGCAGTGTGTTGTGAATTAAATGGTCCAAAACATTGTAAAACAGAAAAGACGTAGCTATGGATTTCATTCCTCTTTTAGTGAATCACCCTTGTGCCCAAATGCAGCTCTCAACACAATGACACGGGTGTACCCTTTATCTGACAATGAACCTTTATTTGTCATTGCAAGACCAAGGGGTTTGTTACCACTTACAGATTCTGTATCGAGAAAGCATTTGAAAGATATATTTCACCATTTAGGACTTACCAAAACACTAAAATTTCACGCTTTTTGCAGGGCAGGAGCTTCCTGGGCATTTCAAAATGGAGTAACCCTGGAACATATGATGAAGCATGGCACTCGCCGTTCAGACGCCATATGGGCATACTTTTCTTCCTTCCCTGCACTTGAATCCACAGTTTCTTTGGAATTCAAGGCTGTACTTCATTCCTAGTTCCATACTTTGTGCCTGGGTGACACAATTTCACCCTAAAATGTCATTTTTACATCGTTTTTACATCCCCCTTTATCCACTTTATGTGGCACATGACCTTTGACCTTTTATTAACTTTCGCAAGGTAGTATATGGTTTTTGTATTTGTGCTACTCTAAACATGAAACATAGCATCGGAGATGCCCATACCCCATGACCTGGGGAAATAGTTTTCAACACAATGAAATATAGAAGTAGTGAAACAGTACACAGATCGGGACACTTTCAGAGCAGTGTCAGTGTCCAAATAATGTTTAAGTAGAGCAAATAACATCTCAGAGAAAGAAAATGCATGTAAAGATTAAGTATTAAAACAAGACAATTCAGTCAACTAAAAATCATGAAGCTGTAAAATTTATTAACTGGAGAATAGCTGTCAATGGAAATATCACAACTTCGTAAAAGTTCATATAATAATTAGTTGCAGCAATCCATTTTCTTACCGTTGCCAAGATATGCCCAGAGAAAGATATTTTAGGTCAAAATCAAATCAAGGCAGGGTTTGAAATTTGCGCCGATTCGCCAGTCTGCGCCCAACAGAAATGCTTTTGGGTAAAAAAGATTAACACCCTGCCAGTCTCTTTGTCCTGAAAGCTGTAAAATGGTTATATATGTACATTGTGCACAGTTGAATTATGGTTTGGACAGAAAGCGACCTCTCCCATTTTAAAATTCGTTTTGTATGGTTGAATTATGGTTTGAATGTTTTGAATATTACCCATACATATATATGTGGCAATACATGCTTATGTGTGGTGTTGGGGAAAAACCTGTGGCTCACTTGATGAATTACCATCTGTTACAATAAGAAGTTGCAAAAATAAAACCCTTAATGAATTCTAATATGACTCTAACAGTGCTCAATCTGCATCAAAAGACACCAAACGGTGCAACAACCAAGATTCAAGTAAAAATACAATACAATAATACATAAATAGAATAATACCATACATTGTACTTAAAATGTAACATCTGCAACATAGGACTCTGAAAAAAATACTGGGACTCCATTCTTTGGAGGTCATGTAGTCCTATGGACTCCCACTTTAGAGGTGCTTCACAAACACATACATATAGGGATCATATTTACTTCCTTTCTAGCACTTCAATGATTGAAAATGTGTGTAGCGTTTGCAGCCTAGCACTCATACAAATAGCTGGAGAAGATTTTAAAGGTCAAGTCACTATGGCAAGGTCAAAGGTCAAATCAAGGTCACACCATGACGTTGCACTCCTACAACCCCAAACCAATGTCCCTATTAAGTATCAACTTCCTACATCTTACACTTTCCGAGATATAGCCTGGACAAGATTTTATAGGTCAAGGTCACACCATTGTGTTGCACATCTACACCCTCTATCTAATGTCCCTACCAAGCAACAACAACTTCCTACATCTTATGGTTTCGAAGATATAGCCCAGATAAGATTTTCAAACTCAAGGTCACTACG
This sequence comes from Sabellastarte sp. h YS-2021, assembly GCA_964017235.1. Taxonomy (NCBI): domain Eukaryota; kingdom Metazoa; phylum Annelida; class Polychaeta; order Sabellida; family Sabellidae; genus Sabellastarte; species Sabellastarte sp. h YS-2021. The sequence goes on from OZ024930.1 coordinate 161,562,661, forward strand.
GCTGTCCTTAAGGTCAAAGGTCAAATCAAGGTCACACTATGATGTTGCACACCAACACACCCAATGCCCCTACCAACTTCCTACACCTTTTGGTTTCTGAGATACAGTCGGGCCAAACGTTTTACTGCCACCCGAATGCCCGAACACCCGCCCGCCCATCCAGACTCCATTGGTGAAAACAATACCCCGATAGCCCTTAAGGTTGTGGGGTAAAAACACGCTGAATATGTGAGACCTGAGTGTCTTTTTTGTTAATAATTCACAGTAAATTTCCTGTTCTGTGACTTGTAAAGTCTTCACCCTTGATCTTGAAAATCAGTAGTGACCTTGTCCGGTCACCTCACACCATGACCTGCCTTTTGATCATTAGAAGTTATTGATTTCTTTGTACTGGGTTTCTTTCTGACATTTGACCTTGGCAGGTGGCTCGGTTGTAAAACAAATTCTTAGCATTTCTACGTTCACTGATAAAACTTGGCTCTCAGGTTTCACTAAGTATGAATGGAGGAATTAAAACTTAAAAAAACAAAATATAATAAATTTTGTGTATTTTTTCTTGTGCCAGTTAAAAACCAAGTATTTTAGTATAATTTTAAACCCATCTCCTGTGTTTCATTCATCTGGGCCCTTGGATGCGGATTATTCTTGGAAGTTTCTCAATTTTATTCTTTTGTACATACATATCTAATAAACATTTCATTTAAAGTTTATTTGGTGTTTGATGTTCTCACCATTTAGAATAAATTGCCAGATGATTTGGATTCTGCCACTTATCTTGCCAGTTTAAAAAAATAATAAAAATTAAAAAAAACACTCAAGTCCTGTCTCTTAAACAGGGCATTTCCCCCATCACTTATATGTATCAGGTGTCTCCATGCTATCGATCTGGCTATGTCTATGGCATAATTATTTTTAGTTAGTTTCATGTGAAGGGCAAAGTTTCTACCACTCAATTTTAGTGAAAGCCTGAAGATTGCCCTTCTTCACATTTAAAACATTATTCATATTAATTGCATAATATATATGTATTACTATTTTATTATTATTCACTGTTCGTTAGCTTTATCCATGTCCTTCTAACCCAGTCTAATTGAGTGACCCACAGCATAAAAGAATACAGGAAGTATTGTGTGTTGCCCTTGGAATTCATTGCAGAATTGTTTGAGTTATTTTCTGCAAGATGTGGCAGCTCATCTCTTGAAGCTTATCAATGTTAGGTAGAAACCATAGCCTATTACAGCTATTATTTGTCCTATGGTCACCTTCTATTATGGTGTCAAATGCATTCCACAACTCAGGTAGAAATAATGGGGCCACTCTTTTCATCCTCAGCACAGGTTGCTTGCTACCCAATGCTGCTAGAGTTTGAATTCTTCTCTAAGTGGCATTGATATGTTTATTGCTAAACTAGGTCAACAGGTCTTCTAATTCCTCCAGGCAAACAGACTGAAGATAGTCCATGCAATCTCTCACTTGCCCACACAGGTTGAAAGTAAGTTCATCCACCATGCCACAGAACAGTCTGATATCCTTATCCCCTTTGGTAACTTGTGGCTAAACCAAGCTCTTGGATATTTCTCTATGTGTATTTCTTTATGTGTTTTGTCAGTTGATAAAACACCTCTGCATGTGCATGTGTTCACCCCAAACTGGTGTTATTGCTTTAATCACTGCCAATTCAAAGTCTGAATTAACAGTCACTTGGTTTGAATTGAATCCCAGGGCCCGTATTCACGAAAGGTTTTAGCCAGGGCTTAGGCTTAAAGTTAAGACTTTTGTCTCAAGTTTCTGCCCCAAAACTGCTAAAACCCTTGTCTTAGGCTTAGTGGTATTCACAAAGAATTTAAGACCGGTCTTAGGCTTAGCCAAGGGCTCAGCTTTAAGACTGGTTGGTAGTGGACTTAAATTTTGTAAAGAGGATTTAAATATGGCTGCCATAAACTTTTCTCCACTTCAAAATTTCAAAGGGCTGTAAATAAAATATAATTATACAAAACACCTCACTAAAGGAGTCTTTGGAATTGTATATGTGGTAGCAAGGTTTTCCATTTCAAAACAGTACTTTTCCTTAGATAAAATACATTAAATGAAGGATATATGTCAAGAATAGTATAGTTTGAATAGAAAAGAAAGGTCACATGACACAGAAAACCATTGTAGTTATTTGATAATCTCGGACTTAGCTAAGTCACCCTTTGTGAATATGGTTTTAAGACAAAACTTAGCTGAGACAAAAGTCTCAACTTTAAGACCACATTTAAGCCCAAGACCTGGCTAAGTCTAAGACCTTTCGTGAATACCGGCCCTGTTCCTCACATTTGTTGTATAGGCAATTGAAAACTTCAGGAATGCATATGTATAAGCTACACTTACAGTGGACTCTCCCAATGGTACGTGTATTACATACAGGTGGTAAAACCATCGATGAAACCATTGTTTACTGTGCCCAAGCTGATGTAAGTCCCTGTTCTGTACCCAATACCAGAACCCTATTATCAGCTCACGAGATATCTTACATCCAGTTCTCAATGTGATGGTCGTACAGACTGGCGATTGGCTCCAAAGAAACCAGTACCTTTGAGTTGTTTTAAAGACAGATTATATATCTGTTTTTAGTTATTGCTGTATTTGTAACTACTGTCAAATCATTTGTGGGTTACAATCAATGTTAACTGGTTTAGACATTTATAAACCAATATGAGCCCAAATTGACATAAATGCATGGAACAATTACCAATTGTGATGTACACATATGTCCCATGTAATATCACTTGAAAGGTGTATATGTCTTGAACAAGTTGGGATTTTGTACAAGTTGTAACTGGTACAAAATCTTGTACAAGTTGTAACTTGTACGGCTGAGTTGTGCAAGTTATAACTTGTACAAAATCTTTTTTCAAATTTTGTACAAAAATTATGTCTGTACAAGTTAGAACTTGTACAACAGTATTCTCCACTGATGTTTTGTAATATGTTTTTGTTTTAAACCTTTCAAATTACAGTAGGCATTAATATAGGTAATTCTGATTTCTTTAATCTAAGCAAAAAAAGTTAAATGTCATTTAAGGATGAATAAAAAGGACCCTAAGCCAAAGGAAGCCACATGTGCTTTCTGTTACTGAAGGTCTTCTTATAGCTTTGATTGATACAAATTATAAAAAGTCTTAATAAGAAGCCTTAATGTAAGGCAATTATAGTTGCATAAACTCTGCTTTGATTGATAGTGATTATAAAATGTGTGGCAACCACTAGAAGTCCCTTTTGTCAGTCAATTACAGTCATTTTAAAAAACTGTCACTATTTAACCCATCTTACCTAACAAAGGGTATCTTAAATCGTTCGTATGCAACCTGTATAAATCTACACTGTTTAAAATATGTGCCACCAAAAGGTGCAAATGTATCAAGGCTAATGTAAAATGTAATTTCAGATTCCATCACCCTCTTACTTATAAAAATAAATAATTAGATTTTGGTGCAAAAGTGTTAAATAGCTTATCTGTGAGATAACTCGGTTCTTTATGTCACTTACTTTCTTATTTCCTCATTACTTATAACTTATGTTACCTTGCACTACTACTTTATTAAATTGTTTCATGTATTTTAATTAAAGTTTAAATTTTACATTATTATTGATACTTAACTAGATTTGGAGAATGGCAGTTCAAACCTATTTATAGAACTTGAAGTTTTAGAAGCTGAAAAGTATTAAAAAAGCATTGGCCTAACTTGTACACCTAAATTATACCATTAATTGCAATTAGTTAATTAAGGCATTGTTGTGGATTGGTTAGGCTGTGGAACATCCACAAACTTTAAGACCCAAAAATCTGAAAAGCGTAAAAGTTGTTACTACCCAGATGACACAGGGGATGACTATAACCCCAGCCTTTATCGGTTGGGGTTAAAAAGTGTATTGGCCTAACTTGTACAACTCAGTTGTACAAGTTATAACTTGTACAAAAGTATGTACAAGTGATAACTTGTACAAAATCCTAACTTGTACATATATACACTGCTTGTGAGCGTTTGTTCCATTAGAATCCATGCAGAAATTGCGGAGAAATCTAGAGACAAAAATTATTATTATTTTTAATGTATAGTCACTGTTAATCGTAACTATAAATATGTATAATAGATTTTTGCATTCTTTATGTTTAGATTTTAGATTTTTAGATTTATTGGTAATTCAAGACCCTATGAAAGGGTATTAGAATACAATGTTACAAAAAACAAACTTAACTAGCGGCTTAAGTAAAATAACCTTGACAGAAGATAAGAACAACTCTTGATAATAATTCACTACAATCAGTATTTCAATTAATAACATATTGTATAAATTACTATCATGTACAGTCGTGTGTTTCAATTAGATAGCATAACATAGCGTAGCATGTATTTCATAGCGTGAGTAAGGCAAAGGTAGCGTTGGTGCATAGATAGCATAGTATTAATATATATTTCAATTTGGATTTCAATTAGATAGCATAGTTTATTAGGGTTGGTTTATTTGGGTTGGTTAATCTTTGGTTAATCTTTGGATATGCTTGAGTGCAGCTTATTACACAGTTGATATATGGGAAGCTAACTGAATATCTTAGTTACTTCAATGTTTGAGGCTATTTAGGATAGTTGAGCAGAATTTGGCAAGGTTCAGGAGCTTTTTACCTTTTAATTTGAATAGTTGGTTGGCTTTAATTATATTCGGGTTCTTGCAGAAGTACTTCGGGAGTAGATTTTTTCTCGGGGTCTCAAAACTATCACATTCGAACAGATAATGAAATTCGTCAGCATTTATATTTTCATTACACATAGGACAGGTGTCGTTGAGTCCGTGGCTGTCATATAAGTTTGCCTTTGAGGAGCCTGTGCGAAATTTGCAGAGGTCATATTTAAGTTTACAACTAGATAAGCTTGTCAGGTATTTTTCAAAACCGAATTCATTCTTCAATATTCTGTAGTTAGTACTACTATGTTCATTGACCTGGGTGTACCATTTTTAAATATATAAGTCGACCACTCTTCTGTAGGTATTATCCTTAAATGTTTTGTATTCACCAATCATTTGGTTATGCCATATGGAAGGTTCCCCAATTTCAATCAGTGCATTCTTTACATATATGATCCAATCTGAGTGGAAAGCCTCTGATAGGTGCATTTGGTATATTAGATTATACATCAAGTATGATAGTTTGTTCTGGTTTCGGTTATAATTCTACCCCAAAAGTTAAGTAGTCTTGTCTTAATATCAACTTCAAGCGGGGTCCTCCCAACTTCGCCATAGACCATAATTGAAGGGGTATTCTTCCTTAGTTTGAGGGTGTTCTTCAGGAATTTCAAGTAAAATATTTCAGCAATCTTGGTATTACACGTCCCCCATATTTCACATCCATATAGAAGAATTGGCTTTATGGTGCTATCAAACAAATGAATTTGTATATCGATCGGTAGATTAAGTTTGCGGGTTTTGCTAATTAGCAGAAACATAGCTTTTCTCGCCTGGTCACAGAGGTGTTTAATAGCTACTGTGAACTTCCCATTATAATTAAATTCAATCCCTAGGTATCTGTAGCAAGAAACTATTTCTAATTCCTTATTATTCGACATTAGTTTGGGTTTGTTACGAATTTTACCTTTGCTAAAGATAACCACTTTAGTTTTCTCTGCGTTTACTGACAAGTCCCATAGAAGACAATAATCATGTAATTTGTCAAGAACTTTCTGGAGGTCCAGAGCTGACTCTGCAAAAATAACAGTATCGTCTGCATAGAGAAGTAAATAAAGGCGTAGGAAAGTACTGGTTTCATCAGAATACAAGAACTTATGAACTAGATCAGTTATATGAGACAAGCCCTTGTACTCTACACTAATATATTCTTCAAGGTCATTTAGATACAAAGCGAAAAGTAGGGGCGAGAGGTTGTCTCCTTGTCTTACACCAACATCACAGCTGAAGAATTCTGTTAAGCCGCTATTGGTTCTTACGCAAGATTTAGCATTGTGATACATATTTCTGATTATTTGGAGTACTTTCCCATTAATATTAAAAGATAGTAGTTTTAGCCATAGGGAAGTTCTGTTAATACTATCAAAGGCCTTTTTATAATCGACGAAGGCACAATATAGTTTTTTATTACTATTTTTGAAAAGATCTAACAAACACCTTAAAGTAAAGATATGATCGATTGTGGAATAACCTTTACGAAAACCGGCTTGGGACTCGTTAATTATCGATAATGAGTCAAGATAGTCTGTGAGTCTGTTATTTAATATACAAGTAAACACTTTGCTAAGACAGCTTAACACTGTGATACCTCTATAGTTATCTGGGTTATTTATATCACCTTTATTTTTGTAAATAGGGCTGATTATTCCAGATGACCATTCTAGTGGATACTGACCACTTTCCAGGATTATGTTAAAAAGAAGAGTTATAGAGTCAAGCAGCTGGGATTTTGCGGTTTTGATAAACTCATTACAAATCAGGTCAATTCCATGGCTCTTGTTGTTTTTGAGGTTTTTAATAGCTCTGGAAACTTCTGTACTATCGATTCTACAGTTTATCAGTTCATTGTTAAGGTCTTTATTTAGTTGATCGATGTTAATATTTTCATCATCTTGTGGTCTTTGGTTCCTTGTTTTTTCATTTAGCTTTCTAAAGTGGTCAAGAAATATTTCTTTGGATATGTTGCATTTGTATTTTTCACCGACCTTAGTATTATTTATAATATTCCAATATTCTTTAGGATTATTACTTTTAGCTGATCTTAATCTACTAGCAAACTGTTTATTATAAGCATGGATACTTTTTTAATTTCTTTTTTGTATAGTTTGCTTGTTCTTTTAACGTTTTATAGATCTGGGGTGGAGCGGGAGTTATGGTAGCAGTGTCTTGCATAGTTATAGTTTCTTTTAGCGATTTTACTGTTCGTGTTGTACCATTTTTTGAGCTTGTTTGGTTTAATTATCTTTTGCATGTTATATTTAGGGGATTTTGTTGTGAACAAGCAGATATTACTATCTTTAGCTAGCAAGATTTCTTTGACTGCTCTGGCACTCTCATTTACCTGTGTAGGGCTAATGGACACTGAGTTTAAAATTTTTGTTAATTCATTATTTACTTTTAGGATTTTGTCCGAGTCGGATGTTAAATATTCGTGGTATTTTCTGGCAATATCATTATTCCAATGTTTAACATAAATCGGGTCATTGTTTGGTATATTTTTAACGCTAACATCATTAGTCTCTTGAGGTTTACATTTAAGAGAGAATTCTAAAGTGCAGTGAACATCAGACATTAGATTATTGAAATCAGCAATACGGAAAGACTTGAGATATGTAAATAATTCGGCATTGGTAATCAAGTAATCAATTACACAAACTCCTTTACATGTAAATTCACCTACTGAGTAATCTTTGTCTACTCATCCATTAACTATATATAAACTGTTGGACTTACAGAGGTTGACAAGTTTAAATCCGTAGTTATTTGTTGTTTTATCCTTAGATGTACGTTTAATGGGGTAACCTAGGTCACTTAGGTTTGTTTCATCGCTGTCTTCATCGTATATGAAACTACTTTCAATGTTGTCAGAAAGCGATGTAAAATCATTTAAGATTCCTGTACGTGCGTTCATATCACCAAAAATGCAAATTTGTGAGTTTGTTCGTTTCAGTTCTATTAATTCATTTTCGATCTGATCAAATAGTTCAATGTCAGAATATTTACTTCCCTCAGGTGGGATATATATCACACCACCAAACAGTGTATAACCTAATAGGTTTTCACTTATATGGAACCAGAGTACTGACTCGCAATCAGATTGAATTATCTTAACATGCTGTACTATGTTATTTGAAACTAACAAGGCAACACCACCAGATCTACTTTTGAATTTCTTCTGATTTTTGGTAAATAGTTCAAAGTTGTCAATTTCAACATGATCACAATCATCTAATTTGGTTTCAGATAAACCAATGATATCGAATTTACCAATGTGATCCTCCAGGTCTTCGTATTTTAGTTTACTACATAATCCATTCACATTAAGAGACATAAATTTAAGGGAAAGATTATTGGAACTATCTATTTTTTAATGGTAGTTGTGCATTGTTAGTATGTTATTATCAATTACTGTTTGGTTATTATTAATAACTGATCTATCAGGACCCTCAGTACCACAACAATCACTATGATAGTTATAACCTATTGTGACATCGCTATTATATTCATAACTAATTGTTTCATCAATGGAGTGTTTGGGAAAAGTATCAATACCTCCATATTCAGAATTAACATCAACATCGACCTTAACACTGGCAACATCGGCACAACAGTTATTGGTAGGGACTAATGTAGTGTCAATAGGCGATCTATCATAAATATCATTAGCAATAATATTAACGTCAACAGTTGCATTTGCATTACTGACAATGTTTTCACTATTCCCGTTTCTATTAATAGTCTTACCAATGTTAAGGATATCGTGTTCAAAGTTGATACTATAGATACATTTAGGATTAGCGGTATAATTACCAACATTACCAACATCGCTGATGCCAGTGCCAATGCTAAAGTCAGGGTCTATTTCGATATCAATTTTATCACTAACAGGATCAGCAAAATCAGTTGCAATATCAACAAGATTCCTACTATTGGCACTACTGACCCCATCAACAATATGAACCTTATCAACGAAATCAACAATATCACCAATACCAGCTTTACAATTAATGTCAAGATTAGTACTAAAACTACAAGCAGTACTACCAGGGTTGTTTTCATTCTCAAAACTCATACCAGTACTACTTGGTTTTATATCAGTATCATTATCAGTATTATCGTTGACGAGTTCAGAGTTCCTTTGTTCACTAGCAATATTGACAACATTGTTTTCAATTATAATACCAGTTCCACTGTCAGAATCCATATTGATATTATTATTATTCTCATAAACATAACCATTAAAGTCAGTGGCAATATCCATACTACACACAGGCAACAAACAATTGTCACTATTACTATTATTACTATTAATATTATCATTACTATTTCTATTATTACTATTATTGGTATTACCAACATGACCGACATTACCGATTTTACCAACTGTAACACCAGTATGAAATTCAGAATCCGAATCAGGTTGGTTAGATTGGATAGATTGGATAAATTGTTCAGGGTTACTAATGTTACCAGCGTTGTTTTCATTCATAACACCAACTGTAGCACCAGTATGAAATTTAGAATCAGAATCAATATCAGCTTCAGGGTTATTGTTATTTCCAACCAAGGAGTCGAGACTCATAGAGTCATCAGGTTGGTTAGATTGGATAGATTGGATAAATTGTTCAGGGTTACTAGTGTTACCAGCCTTGTTTTCATTCATAACATCAACACAGGCTCTACAAGCTTTAGGTTTAGTATCAAAATCAGTATCAATATTAAGATTGTCAGTATTAATGCCATACAATTTATCATTGATATATTCAGAATTAGGTTGCTCAGAGTAACTAACAGTACTATTATTGTCGACATTATTTTCATTCAAAATATTTGTACCAATGACAGGGTCTGTTTTAATACCACTTCTCAGTATCGTTTCATTTTTGTTTCTCTTATAAACATAATCAGCAGAATCAAAGGCAAAATCAATGGCAGTGTTAATACAACCCATAGGTGACAATCTATTATTACTGTCGCTAATGTCACTGATAGTATTAGTACTAACAAAATCAGGGTAATCACGATGATCACATTGGTTATTAACATCAACACTACTGCCACTGACAATAGTGTTAATATCAACAACAATGCCAGTCCCAGTATTGGCTACATTATCAACATTATCAACATTGTTACATGTACTGCCACTATTTATAACATTAGGATTGCTAGAATTATTATTGGACTCAGTATGATCATCTACTGATGAACTGCTCCTCTCCAAGACTTTATCTTTTGCGAGATAATTAATCTTTTTCCTATTATTGACTTCTACTTTCTTTATCAAAACCCTAACGTCAGGGGGGCCCGAAATATCTGGAACATTTTTAGTTACATTGATATCAATAAAATTACTTGGGTTGTCAAGTGTATCGACACTTAGATTAGATGTATTGATCGCCTCAACAATAACAGAGTCATTGGGATATACAGATTTGATGTAAGTGTCTGACTTAAATACAGTTTTACTAGTGTTAAAAGAGTTTTCAATCAGTTCACTACAGTAACTTCCCCAACAGTGTCAGTTTGGAGTATTTCTTTGGTGAAAATTCCTGTTCCTGTTCCCTGCCCATGGAGGGTTATGCTGAGAACCAGGCGTGTCATCCATCCTTGATCCATCTGATGTTATGGTCAATCTTCCATTTGCGTTCATCTTCACCTTCTTTTTTCACATCCTCAGGGAGGACCATCATCAAGGTCCTCAAGTTGTTTTGTGCTGTTAACTCTTCTTGAGAAAAAGAGGAGCGGAGATATACATCTCTAAAACGTGCCGACTTTCACAGGTTTGACTTTAGCCTTAGAACATTGACTTTTTCATCAATCGATCTAAACTGAGCTTTTATGATAGGTGTATGTGTATCATTCTTCTTCTTTAAACAGACCAACTTCGCAGGGGTAGAATGAGAACCCATGACATCGAAAAGTTCTTGTACCTTACCCCCCACATTTTCACCGACTGAGTACGGCATCCTTGTAATAACGATTGTATATCTTGGGTCCAGCTCTTTCAGCTCTTCAAGTCTTGCAACCCTCCTCTCGATCTCCAAAAGCCTAGGATTAAGCTCATTTATGATATCTATCTTCACCTCACTCAACATTAGTTTAATTTGTCCAAGTAACTCCTTGTTGTTATCGTTAAGCGTCATCTTCACACACCTGGGATTGTCAATAGACAATTTGTTGATACAAGCAGATTTGACAGTGTTAGTAACTACTTCACCACTAGGACTGGAAACCAGATTGGGTACAGGATTGGTTGATATAATGTTAACTGGATTGGTTGGGTTAACACAATCAACAGCAATATCTAGAGAGTTCGACTCAGTTGTTATATCGTTCAAATTGTTAGAATTAGATAGACAGTTAGTAGGGTTAGTAGGTTCTAAATCCAAAGTATTACCATTACTTGAGGCAGAAGTAGCAGAATTAGCAGAGGTAGCAGAAATAGCAGTAACACTTGACAATAGTCGAGCAGATTTTTTCTTGGGGGTACTCGTTTTGTTTCCTGCTCCTTGAAGACTAAGGTTGAACCATGCTCTTTTGGATCTTCTGCTTGAGTTCACTGGTTGGCTTGAAGCAAATTCTGTTTCTTTGTCCTTATTTTTTTTAAATATGTAAATATGGAGCTATTATTCAATCAAAATGGTGGACAATCAATACAACAATCAAAACAACCCTTACAAAGTAAATATTATCACTCAAAAATACTGAAAAAACATCCTCGTCTTACAGACTAGATTAACTGGTATATATTTTTCTTGTGAAAATGTTAAAACATACATTAATCAGTGATTTCTATGGAGCCCAGAAAGGGATTGTTTTGCTAAAATTTTATCTCATTTCCATAAGTTAGCAAGTTGTTCCCATGATACAATAAATCGTTCTATAAGATACTAAGTCATTACCGGAAGATACTAAGTTGTGGTAATGAGATAATAAGTTGTGGTAAGAGATACCAAATTGTGGGAATGAGGTGCTAATATAGCTCAAACAATAGGTGGAGTTCTACAAATGTGGCTATTCTTGTGGGTTTTTTCAGTTTATATGACAGAGTTGTATGAGACACAATCATCTAAACTGAGCATTGTGGCTTTGCTACATGATTATAACTTCTTTATAATTACAGTATAATTATAGCCAACCTAATAAAATATATAAAAGAAAGTCATTGGATAAAATACTAAAGATATAAATAATGTCACAATTGTTTGTTTTTACAAAGAAAAAGGTATAAATTTATTTTAAAATTTCACAAAAAGAATTTCAATTGAAGACATTGAATAATACTAGTCCTATTAACCTTATTTCAATGCTGATTTCAAAATAATTTCACTGGTTGTGAACCAGTTTAATAACATCAGCACCTTCTGCATTGATTTAGATTTATCTTACTTTTACTAGTAATGATTAAATTTCTGACACCACTAAAAAGTCAAACACGAATGGAAAAGTTGAAAAAAAAGTGTTGAAGATACTTCTTTAGCATTCCTGGGGGTCACTAACTATGGATAATTAGTGTTACAAAAAGCTTTAACAAGTGTCTGCTTTTTAATAAATATCTCATCAATTATGTAAGCCTACAAATATGTTATATACATGATTAGAAAGGTATTTTACAGAGCTTCTGCTTGTTTAGGTTACATTAAAATCTAGGCAGCAATGGTGACAAATCTCAAGGTAGAAATTGAAGTTTTTAGGTTCACTGACACTTATGGATGCTATTCACAGCTAATTTTGGCATAGTTTTGGTAACCATTGTATAGAAGTACAATATAATTTCTTGTGTACAATGGTCTGGTGTATATGGTCTAATTCACTTGCATTTTGAATCAATTATGTACAAGTACAAAATAATTTCTGTACACATTATCTGGGTCATATCTTATATTTCACTGCTCACCTTGGCTTTCACTAGTAAATTAGATCTTATCAAAGAAGTTTGAATGAGACTGATTTTGATTAGATAAACCGATGACCTTAGGATTAGATTTAAACTTACCAGATGCTTGTAAGCATTATATAAAATGTATACAAAAGATGCCTCTGCATTTAAAATAAAACTGTAAAACAAACAAAAAAAATACAACAACAGATTAAAAAGGGGTGCTTTTAAACAGAAATGTATTGTACAGTAACATATCAGTCCACCGCCACTAATAAAGCTCCTAAAGGTCAGAGGTCAATCCCACTAGCCATGTATGAATCTGTAAAAATGCCCAACTGTACATTTATCTACTATACAAAAGTCAGATAAATAAAATTAGAATACCAACTTCATGTGTTGAAAATCTTAACTCTTAAAGTAACCCAATTCAAATTTCATCTATTTTATACAAAGTCAGGCAGAGAATAATATTTTATAGTCACCTGCAAGTAAAGCAATCGAACTGATACAGTTCCCCTGAAAGCCCAGAGGAGGAAGCTAAATACCCCAAAAGCCAAAGCCATGATTGAGGGTTAAGTTATTTTAATTCTAAATTTATTTATTACCTTCTAACTTGTTATTTCTATACAAATTTATGTACACATTTACAGCATCATGACATTACATAAACTAGATTGGGCCAACTCGGCGCCAACATATCCCCAGACAGGTCATCACTCACGCCACAGGTTTTGATCGGGAATTTTTTATTTAATCCATTTGTTGTATGCCATAAATATTGAGAAAAGTTATATGAACTTCAGCACATCAATCTACTAAGTTTATATCTTCCCAAGGAAGATGGTGTATCCCCAGACGTTGAATACATAACTCATACAGATCATATTTTCAATCTTCTTGCAATGATAACTCTGAACCTATTTTCAAAGTATTTAAATGATTGAATGTCCATTCTAAATTAAGAATCTCAAAAGAGCATATCTGTTTCTATATTTGTTGACAAATAAAATATTATTTTTAACTCAACTCATCATACTTTTCAATCTTTTTTATTTTATTTGTCTTTTTTATTTTCATACAAAGGGTACAAAGAATGTAACATTTTAACAGAAACACAATGTTCATATACTTTCTATTTTTTAACAACAACAACACAAAATTAATAAAGAGAAGTGGAAAAAGTTTCAGCAGGTTGCAGGAAAAAAAAAAAAAAAAAAAAAACCTCAGATGCCCCGGGCAAGAAGAGAAAGCAAACTCCAACTATTCTTAAATTTTCAGTCGGTAAGGGAGATAACTGCCAAAAATTGTTGTTCCTCATATTTTTGTTTGAAAAATATTTGGAAGGTAGTGAAAGTCGCAGGGGTATCATTTACTAAAGCTTTAAAGATGTACTGTTTGGCTAACAAGAATATAATTTCCAGTTGTTTCTTATCTACAAGCCCCAGGAGCACTGTTTTAACACTTAGACAAAAAGATAAATCCACTTCGTTCTGAACCCACTGCTTGATTTTTTGCCAAAAATTATGCACAATTGGGCACTGGATAAACACATGGGATATAGTCTCTGGTGAATTCATACAAAAGCGACACAAATTATTAGTCGATTTTTTAATCTTGAACAAAAGACTTTTTGTTCCTAAGATACGATTTATAATCCTGTATTACAACCAAATTATTTCATTATCTTGAATAACTTTGAAACAATGTTTGTAAATTGCTTTCCAATCCTCATGATCCAATTTGTCATCAACCACCGTTTCCCACTTTGTTTTAAAAGGCAGGGTTTGAAATTGGCTTGTATTAGTGAGTAACTTGTAGAAATCTTTACTTCCCTTTCTGGATTTTAATAAAATTTCTATGGTAGTCGGCCATACAGGTTTGACAATTAGATTTTGTAAATGTATACTAAAATATTTTTTCAAAAGAGTTTTTAGGCGGTGGTAATCCAGGAAATTGGTCTTTATTTTGAAAATTCTTGTCAGGTCATCTAAGGAAATTATTTTACATTCACGAAATAGGTCTGCAATGAATACTATGCCCTTACTATACCAGTCTTGATAGAATATGGGAACATTCGAGATGGATGGATTGTACCAAAGAGGGCTATTGAGTACTTTATCGTTTCGGTCTATAGAGATGCTATCAATTACTTTGGCCCATGATAGTAAAGTACTCTTCCAAAAATTATTGGTAGTCTTTCTTGCTAGGGTTTTATGCCATAGAGAATGCAAATTAAAACATTTCTCATAGTCTTTCAAATTGTAGAGACATAGCTCATACCATGGAGTCTGTTTTTGTATTAGCAAATGTCTTATCCAGGTACATTTTAGACTGCATATGAATTTCTCCAAGTCAATCATGCAGAGCCCTCCATTCATGTAATCGCAGCACAGCTGTTTCCTATTTATTTTGTCAGGTTTGCCATCCCATATAAATTTGAAAAAGGTAGACTGCAGTTTGCTTATAACGCACTGATCTGGATTTGGGATGGACATAAACAAATGGTTTAACTTGGATAAGATAAGTGTTTTAATCACAGTGATTTTTCCCAAAGGTGTAAGGAACCTTTTTTCCACATATTTAGGGACTTATTAAGATCATCAAGTACTGGTTCATAGTTTAGATTAACTATTAAGTCTAAATCAACAGAAAACTTAATTCCCAAGAGATTGAATGTGTCATTTCCCCATACCAGGCCTTTAGTAACATTTAATTTTTCTTTGCAATACTTTCTCTTACCTATCCAGACCATCTGAGTTTTCTCCGTATTCATCCTTAAACCAGAGAGTGTACCGAATATTTCTAAAGTGTTTAATGTTGCTTGGAGTGAACTCGTAGTACCATCTAAAATAAGTGTTGTGTCGTCGGCAAATTGAGTTACATACTTTTCAATCTTCTTGCAAAGGGTAACTCTGAACCTATTTTCAAAGTATTTAAATGATTGATGATTGAATGTCCATTCTTAATTTCCTAATTTCAAAAGCGCATCTCTGTTTCTATATTTGTTCACAAATAAAATATTATTTAAAAATCATATATTATTTATATTATTATTTTATTATATTATTTTTAGAATTTGCATTGCTTTTCAGTTATTCATTTCCTCAATTCCTATATATGTGGTCCATATATATGCAACCTAAATATGTGACACAATCTCAGTTCTGACTCCCTTTGTCTTAGATAATTAGATAATGAAGCAAATACCACCTCCCACCCCCACCCCACCTCTCTCCGCTTCTCCACACCTCTCTCAAAGATCTGTATACCTTTGTTTATTTAGTGTCACTCAATAGCTGGAGGTCCCAGAGGTGGGTGGGGGATGGGGGGTGGGACTACAAAGAGATGGAGAGCTGCAGCACAAATGGTAAACAAACACTTATAATATAAAAGGGGTAATCAAATACAAAAAGCTCAGTTAATCTTATCACTAAAATCAAATCAAATATATAAATAAGGAATGTCCAACAGGAAGATTATATACCTCCAGAATTAAATATAAATTATCAAACGACAAGAACAGATTTATAATAATAATTCAGAATTGAGAATTTTAAGTATGTGATTATCAATTGAAATGAGTTCGTAACTGTAGGAGCTGTGTCAAAATTAAGGCAAGTTGAATAAAACTGGGCTAGTTGAGGGTTAAAAATCCCCTATTTTTACTACATAAGGCTATAATTTCATTAATATTTGGGACTTAAAGCTCACCAGAAAATAACAGTGTTCATTTTGCCTACTTGAATATGTTTAACCAGTTTCATATTAAAAAGTTAAAAACTCAGCAAGCAGAGAGATAACACACAAAAATAAGTTCTTAAAAGCCTAAGATAGTCATAACATTATTAATATTCAAAATTTAAATAGACAGGCACTTTCTTTGAAAAATTCAAAGATTTCAGCTCTATGAGCCACATAGTTTGACAGTTTCAGGGCTTAAAGTGGCATAATATCCATAAATTGGGTCTCTGTGGGCATTTTACAATTGTTAAAGAGACCTTAGCAATTAAACTACAGAACTGAAACTTTTTGGGGGACATACACAACAAACAAAAATTATATATAATACAGTTTAAGACTTGTCACACTAAGTATTTCCAAATAACAAAAATAATAAAAAAATGTCCAAAAAGGTCACTTGGGCAAGTGTCTATGGCCCTCATACACAGGTTAAATGTCTACTAAAAGCCTTGATTTTCGGCACATGTGAAAAGGACATAATAATGCATTCCCAGATGGGATTTCAGCTCAATCAATCAAATAGTTTAACAGTCACAGGGCTTAAAGGTGGCAAAAAGTCCAAATATTGGGTCTCTGTGGGCCTTTTAGAGAACTCGATGTGGTTTTCAAATTAAAGCATCAGACTTAAAATCTGCTACATACTAAGACTACACATAGAATATGTATCTAATAATAAAGTTTGAAACTTCTCAGACTCACCATTTCCAAGTTACAGAGCAAAATATGTGAAAAATGTCTTAAAACGGTCACTCGGGTGGGTGTTAATGGTCCTCATACACAGTTTAAATGTCTACTTGAAGCCTTGATTTTTGGCACATGTAAAAAGAACATAATAATGTATTCCCAGATGAGATTTCAGCTCTATCAGTCACATAGTTTAACAGTCATTGGCCTTAAAACTGGCAAAAAGTCCAAATAGTGGGTCTCTATGGGGCCTTTTAGAGACCTCAATGTGGCCTTCAAATTAAAGCTTCAGACTTAAAATTTGTCACATACTATGATTACACATAGAATATGTATCTAATACAGTTTGAAACTTCTCAGACTTACCATTTCCAAGTTACAGGGCAAAATATGTGAAAAATGTCTTAAAAGGGTCACTCGGGTGGGGATTTATGGTCTTCAAACACAGGTTAAATGTCTACTTAAAGCCTTGATTTTCGGCACATGTAAAAAGGACATAATAATGCATTCCCAGATGGGATTTCAGCTCCATCAATAACATAGTTTAACAGTCACAGGGCTTAAAGGTGGCAAAAAGTCCATATATTGGGTCTTTGGGAGCCCGTCAGAGACCTCAATTTGACCTTCAAATTAAAGCTTCAGACTTAAAATCTCTTACATACTAACATTACACACAGAATATATATCTAATACAGTTTGAAACTTCTCAGACTTACCATTTCCAAGTTACAGAGCAAAATATGTGAAAAATGTCTTAAAAGGGTCACTCGGGTGGGTGTTTATGGTCCTCATACATGGGTTAAATGTCTATTAAAGGCCTAAATTTTGGAGTACATACAAGAAAAACATATTGATATATTCTCAGATGATATTTCACTTAGATGAGAGACATAGTTTGAAAGCTACAGTGCTTGAATATGGCAAAAAGTCCATAAATTGGGTCTCTGTGGGCAATTTTGAGATCTTAAGTCGGCCTAACAGGTAAACCTACAGCCTTTAAATTTTTCACAGACAAGGATTACATATAAGAGTTACATCTAGTGCAGTTTGAGACTCATCAGAATTACCACCTCCAAATTATAGGGCAAAATAAGTTTAAAATATAGGAAAAAAGTCCTAAGTGGGGTCTTTATGGGCCTCAAAGACAATTTTCTCCTCAACTTAAAGTCTTGATTTTCGGCACATGTACTAAGAATATATTAATGTGTTCTCAGGTAAAATTTGAGGCAGATAAGCCTCATAGTTTGTGACCTAGAGGGCTCTAAGTGACCAAAAGTGCAATTTCTGACCTTAAGGTGGCCATAAGTTCTTTATTATTGGGAGTTTAAGGTCACCTTAAAATAGGGATCTTCCTTTGGGCATCCTTAACATGTGTACCAAGTTTGAAAAAAAATATTAATCCATTTTTGAGTTATCGCGTCCACAAGGAAATTTCTACAGCGGCGGCGGCGCGACAGACCTGAATCCAATATATCTTTCGTCTGGGGATATAATAAAAAGGAAGGGGTGACCAGATATATTTTACATAAGGTCAGAGACCCAGTCCCAACAAAGACCACCCCAGATTAATTACTATAAATTACTACAATTATAAGATGAACCATAAGATTTTACCAAGTAATGGTTAATGACGGAAATTACATATACTAAGAATACTGAATTAACTATAATCTTTTACTTAAAGGGCAACAGCCCAAGCTAAGAAATTACTTAGGCCATTATGAAACATGATTACTGAACATTATGAAATTCACAATTACTTATAAAATTATGTTTAATAAGAAGTTACTATTCAGCTTGCCAAAAGTTACTGGGTTAACAAAATAACATAGTTATACAAAATGCTCTACAAAAGTAGGTATAATACTGCAAGCCACAAAAAGTAAACATGAGAAGTAAGACAAATTAAGATAAAACCCCAAGTCCCAACCTAGGTAGTAGGAAAAGAACCTTGCTGTGTCTGGAAAGCAAGGGCAACTTGAGAGGAGGAATTTTGATCTTGAATAAGGTACCTCCACAGGGCATCAGAGGTCCATGTGCCATGGGCTTTGATATGCTGCAAACTAACATGGTGATTAAAGGCAAAGGAGGCACCTGACCTCCTGAAGCTGTGAAAAGAAAAACCTTTATTTTGATGGGACAGACGTTTTAAAATTAAGGAGAAATAATATCTAATTTTTGAATCAGTGAAACACTTGCCACTGACCTCTGCTTAATCTGAAAAAAAGGAGAGTTTTTACCAGAGGGAGTTACTGACAAGAGTACTTTTAAAGCTGTAGCTGGGCATAAAGGAGACAGACCTAAAGAAGGAATATCAATGACTCTAACTGAATCCCTAGACTGAAGAGTTTTTGACCATTTAACAATGACTTTAAAGGCAGATTTTGAAGGGATAAGGTCACGTCTGGCTAGGTGACGCAAGGGGTCAAACAGGGACAGGGAATAGGGAACCATATTAGAAATCCTTAAAAAGCTAAAAAATGCCAACAGGTAGGAAGCCTTGTAGACCTACCCCATATACATTGAGTCACAGACACAATTTGGTACAGCAGTCGAACATCAATAATAGCCTTATTCGAGAAGGAGAGAGGTCTATTGATTTGCAAAGATTTAAGAAACAATTTAATTCTAGGTTTATAAAAAGGATACTGGGACGCCATAAAGGCCCAACATGGCCTTGACAGCAGATACATGATTGGAAACTGAGGCAAAGGAAGCCCCATTACCGACCAAAAATTCCATAAAGGCCATGATGGAGCCGACATTCAAATTTTGCATGGACACATTTATGAATACGCAAAACCCTAGAAACAGTTTGAACATAGAATCATAATAACGTTGTGTGTTTGGTCTAAAGTCCAATTTGGCCCTGAAGAAAGCCCTGGAACACAGGGAGGCAAACTTGCAATAAATTTAAATAGTCCAAGCAATATGCAACATATCAGTTCACAAGGGGACCCATTGAGGGTTGATTATGTGTTCCTGCAGCTTCTCTTCTGGGTTATTGACTGAGCCCCATCTGGACAGCAAATCCGTAATAGTATTACATACACCTGGAAGGTGAACAAGTTTGAGTTCAATATCAAACAAAGAGGCTAGCATATTAACTTGATGACTTGTACAACAGCAGCATCATCACATTCACACCTGACTCACTTACCAGCCCATTGGAGGGCCCAAACCCTTAGTGCCAAATATATGTTTAGCATTTCTAGCTGCACTATACCCAGTCCATCCATACCAAGGGGAATAGCCAATTTATTACACCATTACCCCACCTACCACCAAGACCTTGCAAGGAAGCATCAATCTGGATCACTCCAGTAACAGGGGTATGGTTGTACAGGCAAACCCCATTAAAATGGGGAACAAAAGTCTGGAACCAGGAGATATCCCGATAAAAATCAGGATCAAGAGTGACATGACTGGAATTACTGCAGTTTCGTAGAGTTTGTAGCATTCTGTTTAAGAAAGCACAAGAATTTTTAATACATTTGGTGACATGCAACAGTGAGCCCAGGAGAGATTGGAGCTGCTTTTTTGACATACTTTTTACTTTCCCACTGATTACACATATCAGAAAATTTCTTAAGCTTTAGTACTCTTGCTAAGTCAATTGAACAAGTATATCAGTTTTTAAAGTCTGTTAAATATGGTCAAGAAGATATATTGTTAAGCAGGTTTCTCTTCAAAACTGTGCATTGTGTGTCAGATGAATTACTTAAGTAGTTCCCCTTCAATTAAAACCAGGGAATACTGCACACCCTCTCTCTCGTCAGAGCCAAAGCCCAGATGAATGATTTTTATTTATTTGGTGTTTTACGTTGGGTTCAACAGCCAGGGTCATATTGCGACGGGTAGTTTACAGGTGGAGGAAACCACCGGGCATCAGCAAGTAACTACCCACTTTCCAACATGAAGCACCCGGCCCGAGATTCGAACCGGAGGCCTCAGAGGTTGGAGGCGGGAATTCTAACCACTACACCACCGAGCCCCCTCCCAGATGAATCAAGTGTGCATGCTACAAAACGAATTTTCTCTGCACCATTTCTCAAATAGGGCCCACTTTGACTTGTAGATGGTTCTTGGTGATGACCTCTGAGGTGCAGCAATTCTCTCTGCCACCTCCACAGAGAAGCCTTGTGACATAGCAAATGTTGGAGGCTTGTTGGTTACAGTTCCCGGCTTGTCGGTGATGCAAGTGTTCCACAGGAGCCTACACTACAACCGACAACTGTAGGGTCAGTGGTGAAAGTCGTAGGGTGTAGAAAAACAGGCACGAAAATTCCCGAGTTGGAATTCCCAGTTAAGAAACCCCTGAAAAGACGGTACACTTCAGGATATGATGACTACACTGACAAGACAAAGGGTCGGGGACGTTTTTTTGCATGACAGGCCACTCACACCAGCAGACAACATACAAGTACCACAGGCTGACCAGGCAGAGAAGGGTCAGAATGAGAATAATAGAAACCCATCAAGGGAGGCCAAACATCAACAAGACCTACTGAAAGACTACATCAGTAACCTAGGGGCACTGGCTGGGTAGGAGGACAGGATTTAAGAAGACTGAGTGGAGAACAAGCTGTCATCTATCAGTCCTTTTTAGGACTACCTAAATATTCCAAGAACTTTTATTTCAGTGGTGTTACACAAATGTGAAACCAAATTCCAAACCATTCCTATCCCAATACAACTTCAACCAAATTAATCCCATTTTCATATTTTTTTCTAAACAATTGAACCCCTTCAATTATTTACGAACCTATAAAGATTTAAACCCAAGTCCTCAAATGTCAGAGTTCAAACCCAACACCAACATTTTTTTCAGAACTTTTTTCAGAATTTTTTGACTTGTATAATTTAGATGTATTTGCTGGTGTAGCTTTTATTTTTTTTCTCCAAAACTTAGAAGGGGCCACAGTGGCAGAGTGGTAACACTCTCGCCTCCCACCTCTGAGGCCGGGTTTCTATCCCCATGACAGCCTTAAGTGGGAAAGCTGGTAGTTGCTTGCCGTTGGTCGGCAGTTTACAGTACACAACCCTAGTGAAATGTATGTACTGGTTTCCTCTGCCCTTCCAACTACCCATTGTGATATGACCTGTACAGTGTTGAAAGCGACGTAAAACCCCAAATAAATAAACAAACCAAAACTTAGAAAAATGCTTTTCAAGTAAAACCTCAACATCTTAAAAGCTACATCTGCCTAAAATACTCTTAATGCAGTGCTGTGCAACTTGGAGAGCATTAAGTCAATCAGTCTCAAGTCAGTCTGTCAGTTGTAATGTGTTACTTTGTCACAGTGTCTGTCAGTCCATCCACACATTCATTACAATTTTTGTGTGTGTGTGTGTGTTTGAATTTTTTTCAATTTGTGTTAAACATTCATTTTCACTCTTTTACACAATTTCTGATATGTTTTGAAGGGAAGTGTAAGTGTTTTATTGTGTAATGTGCTTTATTCTGTTTTTTTTTGAAGAACAAGCAGCTGAATAATTGTTTTGGAAAGATTTGGGTGGCCCTTATAATGGCCTTTGTTGGTGTGACTTAATACAGGCTAATCTGCTGATTTGGACTGATTCTGCTGGCTGGATTGGTTAGGTCATGCTTGTTCTTGCTGAGTGGTAGTTGGCACTGGTGACAGTGCTGGTTAAAGTTGAGAGGGTGAAAATGGTTGTGGTGTGTTGATCTGCTGGTAGTAGTATAAGGACAACGACAAACTTATATTCCTCCTCATTTTTGAGCAATTTGATTGGTCGAGAGGGGTCACGTGACATAGGTGACGTCATCATGGTGACCGTGGCAACGGAAGTGACATCATCATGTTTACCATGGCACCGGAAGTGACGTCATCAGGATTACCATGGTAACAGAAATGATATCATCGTGATTACTATGGCGACGGAAGTGACATCATTGTGATCACCATGGTGATGGAAGTGACATCATCATGCAGTGATCTGATTGGTCATGACATAGGTGACATTATCATGGTGATTGGCTAGCTAGTAATATATATCTCTATATATATCCCTAGTTAGCTATTAGCTAGCTAGTAATATATATCCCTATATACATCCCTAGCTAGCTATTAGTTAGCTAGTAATATATATCCCTATATATATCCCTACCTAGCTATTAGCTAAGGTGCACATGCGTGCGATAAAATTTAGAGTGTACATGCGCATGCTAGATTTTTTCCCCTAAATATTTATTTGCGCATGCGCAGTGGTGTGTAGCAATCTGATTGGTAGATGACGTCACATGACCAAATGCTGCAATTTGATTGGTTGATGACATCACATGACCCCACTGACATCAGAGTGATTGACATGTGGTAAACAATAACAATGGGGGTTAGATATGGTATCCAGGAATAATAACAATAATTATTATTATAATAATGCTCACCACCATCTTGTATGACATCATACACGATGTCATGTGGTGTGTAGCAATCTGATTGGTTGATGATGTCACGTGACTAAATGGAGCAATATGATTGGTTGAATCTGGTTGATGACATCATATCACGTGACTACATACTGCAATGTGATTGGTTGATGACTAAATGCTGCAATCTGATTGGTTGCTGATGTTACGGTCATGGCCAAGCACGGTAGCAATTACCGATTGTCTTTAAGTTGTAACAGAAAAAGCAAAAAGTTAAACTTAACAAATTTATTTAATAGTCAACAATAATGATTACAGTCAACTGGT
Organism: Sabellastarte sp. h YS-2021; assembly: GCA_964017235.1. NCBI lineage: Eukaryota > Metazoa > Annelida > Polychaeta > Sabellida > Sabellidae > Sabellastarte > Sabellastarte sp. h YS-2021. The sequence goes on from OZ024930.1 coordinate 161,586,417, forward strand.
ATGCTCTTAACCAAACACACTAATACAATAATAAGATCTAGCTGACCTGACCACAGAGATTATGAGTTAAGTTTATCCGCCGTATCCAGCAATCTGTTCCGTAATCCGTCCTGTAGTATATTCTGTGGTCTATCCAATGTCCTGTGGTCTGTCCTGTAATCTGTCCAATGTTCACTCACACACGGATATCTATATCTTGTGACCTGTCTCACACTCAACAACACAAAAGGTTCTTGTCCTGCTATTCTTTATATATCCAGTCACACAGAATGTCTGTCTGGAGATATTTAGAGAGTTAACACAACTGTACTGTCTGCTCCAAGATGTGGACAATGTCCAAAATGCAGTAAATTCACTCTCTGTTATATGAATATACAATATCCAAAATATCCAAAGTACAATAAATCTGTCCAGATGATGTATCCAGTTCACTCCAGTAAAAGTTCACAGTGATATAAGCATATATTATACTCCAAAACACAATAGCTCTCCTTATAGCAAGCGAATACAAAGTTTTTTTGTGGTCAGATGTACATTCCTTATATACATTCACAGATTCCTTCTGAAATTGTAAAGAACCAACTCAAAAGAAGCTGGAGCCATCTAGGCCAAAGGAGGAAGTTCTAGAAACTACTGGTAATTGGGTTTCCCCAAATCTAACATAACCACTGAGGGGGGGATTTCCCCCAGTCTGAACAGATCAATAAACACTAAAACACAAAAATCAATAACTCCCTTACTTTAAATGTCAACACACAAAAAGAACCAACAACACAATTATCTTTTATGACAATGTATAAACATAAAGCTTAAATTAAACAATGCACTAATATAGTGCCTAATATATGTAATATACAATGTACTAATATAGTGTCCAATATATATAACAGCTGACATCACATCAACCAGGATGCAGTCATCTGATTGGTTAATGGAGTGATGGTGATTGTTTATTAGGTCGCGCATGTGCATATTGTTGATTATAGTTTGGTACAGTATATATGTGTAATTTTTATAATTTTAGTCATAACTTCCTTATTTATGGATGGATTTTAATGAAATCAAGACCAAAAGAAGCGTTGTAAAGTACACTTTCCAGCAATATATAGTTTTCCATATGTATCTGTCATAATGAAAAAAATTTTTTTTCAAAATAAAATGTATATGGTTGTACATAAACTTGTAATTTCTTTTATTATTCATATGTTGTTGAATATTATTGTAAATAAAATACATTTTGTTAATATCTTTATTTTGTTCTCCTCCTCTTTCTTCCTCCTCCTCCTCTTTCCTCCTCCTCCACCTCTTTCCTCCTCCTCCTCCTCCTCCTCCTCCTCCTAATATTACCCTTGACCCTCATTGTCACTCCTCCTCCACCACCACCACCACATTCCACCACCACCACATTCCACCACCACCACCTCCTCCACCACCACCACCACATTCCACCACCACCATCACTACCACCACCACTACCACATTTCAACACCACATTCCACCACCACCACCACCACCAAATTTCAACACCATTTATGAAAATGAGGTAGTGGTGCTGTTTTCAAAATTGTATAAACTGTAAAAGTTTTCATAGTAAAATGTTTTTTCGTAATTGTATTTAAGATAAACTTATTATAGTCAAAGCAAAGCTTTTTCAGTAAAATGTCTATTTTCATAATGGTATATAGATCTGTTTTTATTTTTGTATAAGTAGTTATAAGGTAAATAAGTTTATTATTTGTAAAAAATAAAATCATTAAAAGAAACTTGATTTTTTATGACCTCATTCAAATTTTAAGCTCATTGTGACGAAGTTTACATCTCAACGTCACTGAAATTTTTTGCGTGCTGATGACGTTAGGCGTTTATTCAAATCTTTTCAAGATGTTGAGCTGCATAGTTCATGTCAAAGATTTGAAAGATTGCTTTGATTTCTTGTCGGAGCCACTTTCATTTATTGTGCTGTTTGATTCGGCCAACCAGGAAATAAGTTTGGTGGTAAAAATGGGCCCCGATAAATTGTTTACCAGGAAAATAGTGAGAGAAACCCTGGGGCAGTACAGATTAGAGTTGGATCTGACCTGCTTTAATTCAAAGGAAGAACTGTTGGATTTTTACCACGAAAATTATTTATACGACTGGGCAGGCAGCACAGTGACAAGGTTGAAATTGAAAAGGGCAGTGTACAATCGTGTCCTTTCCTTGGAATACCTTGCGAGGGTGGTTTGGAAAAGAAATCGAATGCCGATCCCTTATCAACATTTGCAGGACGGCTCTTCATCAAAGTACTTTTAAAATATAAACCATCAAGCGGAATTTTCATTCCCTACCATAAAAAAAATCAAGATTAAATCCACCTGTTTTATTCAAATACATTTTAACGATAAATTTTTTTTAAACAAATTAAGTCATCACAGAAAATTTACAATAAATATTTCATAAAATTTTTTAACAACCCTTTTTTAAAATGTTAACAGAAATTTTTAAACTTTAAAATACTAACAAAAAAACAGTCTCTTAATTAATTTGATAATCACAGAAAAATTACGTAGTTATATTTACATCTTCCATTAAAATTTGATAATCACAGAAAAATGACGTGGTTATATTTACATCTTCATGCATTAAAATTTGATAATCACAGAAAAATGACGTGGTTATAATCACATCTTCACGCATTAAAAATGAAATGATATATTTGAAACTTTTTTATCAATAAATCTTTAAAAAATTTTAAAACACATAAAGATAAAATTTGAAATAAAATCTAACCCCACTTTTTAGAGTAAATATTTTTTATATTATTTTAGATTTAAAAATACGTTATCTTATGAATATTCCGTTAAAAAGTTTTCAAAGAGGGGGGGACGTGACGTTCTTTTACAGTTTTTACACTTTAAAAAGTCTTAAAATAGATTTTACATTTGAAAAGCTTTGAAAAACTTTTTTTTTTAATGCATCAACAATGATCACCTTTACAGATTTTACACGTGAAATGCAAAACACAGAGCAAAAGTCACTTTAAGATGGATAAATTAACTCAAATATGAGAAAAGACAATTCACAAATAATATCCGACTTGGAACAATGCTTTAAGAAGAATATTTATCGCTAAAGTTGCAAAACACAGAGCAAAAGTCACTTTAAGTCGGATAAATTAACTCAAAAAAATTTATGGGAAAAGACAATTCACAAATAATGACCGACTGGGAACAATGCTTTGAGAAGAATATTTATCGCTAAAGTTGCAAGAAAATGGAACTGTGGTAACCTTCTATCAGAGTTTTTTTAGCTAATGAAGTTAAAGTTAAATTTATACAACCAGTTTTATTACAGATTTCAACCTTGAAAAACTTTTTTTAAAGACACGTCTTTTGTAGACGCGAAAATCATTACATATTTCACCCTTGAAAAAAAAACTCTTTTTAAAAGTCACGTCTTTTTTTTTTGAGACGTGCAACACCAGTAACACTTTATGAGCATTTACATATTAGAAAAGTTTAAAATGTCATAGAGACGTATAAAAACGTTGTACAAGAATTATTCCCCTTTTAGAAAGGTTTTAAAAAAGGCTTTTTAAATCTAACTTCTATAAACGGATAAGGTAATTTTTTCATGCTTGAAAATATTACCTTATTCCCACCACAGAACATAGATTTGAAAAGACGTTTTAAAACCTTTAGTAAACTACAACTAATTCCCCGCAAGCAAAAAAAGTCTTGTCATAAGACATTTAAAATGAATCACGCGCTTTGAGATCAGAACGTCATTAACATTCCAAAAGTTACAGTGAAATAAAGCTTGAATAAAGAAAACAATTTAATTACTTCTAAATATTCAAACTTTTGTACCCATAATTTACATTATGGTGTAAAAATTATGCATTATTTATATATATTATTATTTTTTGGACGGTTTTAACGTTAATATTTTTTTTTGCCTGCTGAGACTGTACAAATTGCCTTTTAAAAGCAAATGACGCAAGTTTGAACAAATATCTCAACATCTTTAAAAGACAAGAAGGGAAAATAGATAATTCTCATACCCTTGTATTTTCCAAAGTAGGAAAAGTCTTTTGATAAGAAACACAACACTCTGAATCCTCGATGTTGTTTTCAGACGCATAGATAAAAGTCCCTTGAAAAGTCCCTTGAAAAGTCCCCTTGGAAAGTCCCTTGGAAAGCTTCTTTGACTAATACAGTTCACATTCAAAACCATTGAAACATGTGGTGCATTTGCCGTTCTTCCCTACTTTTACTTCAAATTCCCCGTCTTCAAATTTCATTTTTAAAGGGGAAAGTTCTTCTTCACCGACAATTGGATGAATCAGTATAGGTTCGGGAACTTTGACATTCTCCACAAAAGATTCTTCCTCTGTTTGAACTGCGGCATCACACCCAAAAAAGGGATAAGGAATCTTTCCATCCAGATAATCTTGCAGCTTCTGATAAACGGAGCAGTGGCACCTCATTTGTCCCCATTCTAAAGCACTCATTTTGTTTTGACTGTCTTTCAACGGGTGATTTCCACAGTGAAATACATGCATTACAAGTCCTTCGGATCTTCTTTATTTAAAAACACCAGTAACAGAAGGGCACAGAAACACCAGTAACAGTTCTGAGATTTTTTTCACTGGATGAAGATATCTTTGACATTTTTCACATTTGAGGCTTGACATGATGATTGAACACGTCCCCCCTCTTTGACTGCTGGAAATCAAATGACATACAAAGAATATTTTAGCTTGACGTAAATTACGTCGTCAAGACGATATATCTATAAACAAAACCTTAGTTTCAAAACAAGAAACAAAAAATTAAAAAAACCTTTTATCTTTTATAAAAAACATATTTAAACTATAACTTATACTTTTAGTTTGTTTTAAACATTGCCTGACTGAAACTTTCCTAAAAAACATTTATGCGATAAAATTTAAAACATATGTAATAAAATAACGCATCTCTAAAGACAATGTTACAATAAATGTCATACCATTTGCAACGTTACAATTTTTATTTTTTGTGGTTTATGACGTCACAACACTTTTTAAATAAACGTTGTTTTGCTTATCATTTTTTCATGATTTATAATTTTACAACGTATAGAAAATATTTTTCATATGTATTTTAGCGGGTTTTTAAAAATCATTTTCTTACCTTTTACAAACCAAAACATCGTTCACACCTCATTTCATGGCAATGACATCCTTCGTTTGATAATTGGTAACACACAGTGCACATCATTTGGAAACTGCTCATATCTTCTAAAACATTCTCAACTCCAGGGAGTGCAGAGAATTCTTTGTCAAGTCCTTCTGATCATGGCTAATAATGACTCTAATAGATTCTCTGCTTCATTGTCTTGCATTTGTACATCTGTTAAGATTTCATCCAGTTCTTCAAACAAAGTCTTTGGAAATGCTGAATTCATCATCATCATCATTCTCAAACTTCTTTCGGGAAGAGGATCCACTATTTTATTTAAAAAAACTAGCCACATCTTCAGAATGAAAGACTTTCTGCCAGGCTAATGGGTGTAATGGTTTTTTCCCCACAGGTGTTTCTTTTTCCAATGTCACACTAGGAAAATAACCTGAAAGTTGCTGCACAAAAATAAAAATCACTTGTTTGGCTTTTATCAATTGACAACTGGATTTGACAAGATCTTCACAATGAGCACCTAAATAAAAGGGCATTAGTATTTCACTTCTTTCTTCTGCTCCATTTACCCAGAGACATTGTGCTCTAAATCCTAAACTTTTACTTGTGGAAAGATTGTCTTCTTCAATCACTTACGTCACCATACTTTTCTTCATTGGAGCAAAATAATATTTCTTCATAGCTTTTGAACATCCCTTGATCTCTATGGCTTTAGCTTGACCAGTATAACCACACACATGAATCGTGTCTTGAAATTCCATCAAATCTATGTTGTTTTCATTTAAGAACTTTTGCAATTCTTTTAAACTACTTTCAATGTCCAGATACTTTGAAGTGAAAAAAATCCCTCGACGTTCTATTTTTAAGTACCCTCTGTATCCTTGGTCTAATAAGTCTAATGAAGACACTTGAAAACTCTTAAACCCAAAAGACTCCTCAATAGACATATCTTTGACAAATACTTTTAACAGACTCAATTTTCCTTTAGTTAACTTTAAAGCTACATAGTCCCCTGTCAAATGCACTTTTAAATTTTGAAAAATGTTAAAAACATCTTGTTTATGACAGAGTCTAAAAACACTGTGTACACCATCTTGACTAAAGTACAAGTGACTGACATTTCATTTAACACCTTTTACATCACTTTGGTAGCCAAGCAACTTTGACTTGCATTGATGTCCGTATCTATATACATTTTACATCACCTAGCAACTTTGAACTTGCATTGACAACCGTATCTATATACATTTTACATCACCTAGCAACTTTGAACTTGCATTGACAACCGTATCTATATACATTTTACATCACCTAGCAACTTTGAACTTGCATTAACAACCGTATCTATATACATTTTACATCACCAAGCAACTTTGACTTGCATTGAAAAGCACAAAAAACATAACAACAACCACTTTTGATATATTTTTACATTTCTTCTTCTTCTTTTACAAAAGGTTTAAACAACATCTCATATTCACGAGGATAATTTACAGGTTTTACAACATCCATTATTTCCTTATCTTCCATGGACATTATTCTCTCAAATGAAATACTTTCATTTATCCCTACATTTTTTAAAGCCCCTTCAAAAAATTCTACCACTTTTTCTTCTTTTAATGTAGATTTTACCCTATGATAATAATTATCTACTTGTTCACCCCACTCCACAAGACAAAGATTATGATCTAATTGACTCAAATACCCCATAAAACAACCCTCACAATTTTTTCTTGAATATGTTTTTAACATTTCTCTTACAACATAACTTATCCCCATTAACATAAACTCATACTTTGTTTGAGGAGTCAATTTTTTCTTCAAAATTTTAACACCTGGATAATCAGCAGCTGCTGATGCTTCATGAAATAAAACACTTCCCCATGTTTGGGATAATACCACACTAAAAATGGTTTCTCAAAAATTTCTTTTTTAGGATCTAATTGACCCATAATTTTGTCCATCATTTGGTGTAATTGAACCCATTCTTTTCCATTCAAATTAATTCTGTTCACAAATTCCCCATTCTTTTTTTTCAAAACAAAAATAATATTCCCCTTCATACTCTTTCACTTTAACAACTACTGCTCGTATTTTCAAACATTCCTTTTCTTCCCCTGTTTGCATCCATTTATGAATTTCCCCCTTCATCAAAAACATTTTCTCAAATAAACTACTGCTCAAATTAATCCACCAAGATTTCCCATTCCAAATCCCTGCCTTACTGATATTGAAAGAGTTGAACTCAATTCCATATTTTTTCATTCCTTTCTCTACAAATCCTTTATCTCGAATAATTCATATTGTTCTTGTCTTTCTCTTTTAAACACTTTTTTCCTAATATTTAAGTCGCACATGTGCATGCTATTATTTTTTCATTGCGCATGCGCATTCTAAATTTTAGTAACACATGGTAAAAATTTAGTATGCGTATGCACATTAAATCCACCTTTTGGATATTACAAAACCTTTATGCTTTAGAAAAATGGAAAATATGTTCCATAATTCATGCTCATTATCAATTTCCCAATGATGTTCTTTCGGACGCCTTAAACAGTGTACTGAAAAAGCAGTAGAATTAAACCATAAATATGGTACATCTTGATACATTGATCCTCTGAAACAACTATAGTACACACTTTCTGGTAATTTTTCTTTTCCCGTTTATTTAATCTAGCCAAACATAATTCTTCTAACCTTTTTGGTCTAAAATGATGCAAACAACGAAAAAGATCCTCTTGAATCTTTAACATTTTTAACAACATTTCTCCTGTTACCACATCACCCAATTCTATCTTTAAGCCTCGCTTTTCAAATAGATCCAAATGGTCCCAAGTATACTCATCACTATAGCAAGAGTGACACTCACATAATTGTCCTGTGAGCTGATCTTCAAACTTTATCATATAACCCTTGTAATGATTTGTTACTAAACCCAATAAATATGAAAATGATTTAAAACTCAAATTCAAAATAGGTTGAGAATAACAAAATAAATGAAATGAACCTGTTTTTGAAATATAACAACTCCATCCATCTGTCATCATATAGTCTGAAAATTCCCCTTTTGATATACCTTCTTTTAAAGGTTTTTCTAACGCTTTTAATTGTTCCATCATCCCCATTAATATTAATTCAGAGTTTTCCTTCACAATTATTAAATCAAATTCTGTGGCTGCTATCTCAAAATCATTACCAAGAGTCTGTAAATAATCAGAAAAATAATTCATTCTGTTTTTTTCAAAAATCGACCCAGGAAATGATAACCAAGCTTTAATAAGGTCTTAACCAAGCTTTAATAAGAAAGCTATATTTCAATCGGTAAAAACAATACACCAATAACACTATCACTCTTCCAATATTCTTTAAATTCACCAATCTCACTACCTCCACTGCATCCACCTGTCTCCTTGCTTATACTTGAATTTCCTTTGAACTCATCCAAGGTAATATACTCCTTTCTCTGATTTACAACAAATTGCTACCACCTTTAACCAATGTTCACGACTTAATGATATTCCTCCTATTTTTATCACCTTCACCAATTCTATTGTCCACCCACCCCAAGTCTCTCCAAAAAATTCACGACTAGACTTTTTTAATTCACGACTTATTCTGCTTAAATTTTTTTAAAACTTTTTATAATCTTCACCTGCAACAATAGCCTTTTGATGTCCTTTACAAAATATCAACTTGTTTTTCTGCACCTCAAAACTAATCATTTCTTAATTCTCTTCGAGATTTTGGTATTGATAACTGATACTTTTCATATAGTAATCCACCTGCTTCAAATTGATTCCAAACAGTACAAAATTCTGCCCACTGAGAAAATGTTAAATAAAAATCCCCTATATACACCAAACTGTCTAATTCCACCTTTAAACGATGCTTGTCACCCATATACTCCCGATAGTTTTTCTCTATTAATTTACTTATTCTCTTTGATTCACGAAATATTATTTCATATTCATCTACAAAAATTATTGTTGCATCAAAATCTGTCACTTGCTCTTCTACACTTATATTTCTTAATACCACCAATTTTCGTTCTCTGCTCTTAAAAAATTCAACCTCCACATTCATTTTTTATTTTTATTTTGCACTCTTTCACCTGCTTTTATACACCTTCTAAGTTCACATGCCCATGCAATAATCTAAGCAACTTCTCAACTCTACTTTTTAACGCGTGCATGCGCACTCTGTGCCACTCTAAATATTATTTTGCAAATGCGCATTTTAAAATTTACACGCACTTCATTCTACGTCTTTTATACTTTTTACCTTGCGCATGCGCACTCCCATTGTTTTCTTTTATACACCAAAATACCTATCGAAACCTATCGTTTTTGCATATTTTTGCATTAACCATACTAAATTCTCCCAATGTGTTTTAGTCAACATTACGCCCTCATATGTATGTCTAATGTGAATTTGACTCTCTCCTTTATATTTGAATAGAGGTCCTCGGTGGCCTAGTGGTTAGCAAGTTTGGCATCTAATCATAGGCTGTCACCTCTGTGGGTTCGAGTCCCACAAGTGGCAATTCATCTAACCAAATTTTCTCAAAAGAACCCTTTTCTATCAAATGATTAATTTTACCTACACTCTCATATAATCTATCATAAAGTTTATGTCGACATTCTATCATAGTCAAACTTATTTTCCCGTCTTTGTAAAAATATCTTCTTATACTTAATACGTGCTCACCAAAACCTTTGTAACCAATATCTATTTCTACTTTTGTATCCATCTTCAATACACTGAACTTAATACGTGCATGCACTAATATTAGGAGGAGGAGAGAAAATGAGAGTCAAGGGTAATATTAGGAGGAGGAGTGAAAATGAGGGTCAAGGGTAATATTAGGAGGAGGAGGAGGAGGAGGAAAGAGGTGGAGGAAGAGGAAAAGGAAGAGGAAGAAAGAGGAGGAGGTGGAGGAGGGTCAGGGGTAATATTGGAAATCCCCGTTTTTTACCTGTTATTAACCACAGGCTTTATTCACATCTTCCAGAGTCTAAATATGGTTTCGAAGGTCTGAATATTACACAATGCTTACTTTCTGTTTTTAATTCGGTAATTTTTTCATTATGACAGATACATATGGAAAACTATATATTGCTGGAAAGTGTACTTTACAACACTTCTTTTGGTCTTGATTTCATTAAAATCCATCCATAAATAAGGAAGTTATGACTAAAAATATCAAAATTACACATATATACTGTTCCAAACTATAATCAACAATATGCGACCTAATAAACAATCACCATCACTCCATTAACCAATCAGATGACTGCATCCTGGGTGATGTGATGTCAGCAACCAATCAGATTGCAGCATTTAGTCATCAACCAATCACATTGCAGTATGTAGTCACGTGATATGATGTCATCAACCAGATTCAACCAATCAGATTGCTCCATTTAGTCACGTGACATCATCAACCAATCAGATTGCTACACACCACATGACATCGTGCATGATGTCATACAAGATGGTGGTGAGCAATAATAGGGGATTTTATGGAACTTTGTCAAAAAATATCTTGAGACGGGTTAGCCAATACTCAGAATTAAGTGGTCCCTCAAATTTTAACCCACTATTTTGCGATTTTAGACATAAAAACACTATTCTTACTATAAATTCACCCTGATGTAACTTGCTATCTGGCATTATTATAATAATAATAATTATTATTATTCCTGGATACCATATCTAACCCCCATTGTTATTGTTTACCACGTGTCAATCACTCTGATGTCAGTGGGGTCATGTGACGTCATCAACCAATCAAATTGCAGCATTTGGTCACATGACGTCATCTACCAATCAGATTGCTACACACCACTGCGCATGCGCGAATAAATATTTAGGGGAAAAAATCTAGCATGCGCATGTACACTCTAAATTTTATCGCATGCATGTGCACCTTAGCTAATAGCTAGCTAGGGATATATATAGGGATATATATTACTAGCTAACTAATAGCTAGCTAGGGATATATATAGGGATATATATTACTAGCTAGCTAATAGCTAACTAGGGATATATATAGAGATATATATTACTAGCTAGCCAATCACCATGATGACGTCACCTATGTCTCGACCAATCAGATCGCTGCATGATGATGTCACTTCCGTCACCATGGTGATCATAATGACGTCACTTCCGTCGCCATGGTAATCACGATGATGTCATTTCCGTTACCCTGGTAATCCTGATGATGTCACTTCCGGTGCCATGGTAAACATGATGATGTCACTTCCATTGCCATGGTCACCATGATGACGTCACCTATGTCACGTGACCCTCTCGACCAATCAAATTGCCCAAACTGAGGAGGAATATAAGTTTGTTGTTGTCCTTATACTACTGCTGGTACTGTAGCATGCTTGGAATGCTTCCAAACAGACTTTGTAATCCACAAGTGGTGTGTGTTGACTGTCTTGCGTTTATTCGGAGGACGGAAGGTGAATTAAATCTCTTTGTTGGGCTCAAAGCAAACATCAGTTGTCTTGACGGCAAAGGCTGCTGGTCATCGACAAAGATAAAAGATGATGAGGCTGATGCTGACCTCTGTGGTTGTATGATCTTTGGATGTCATAGTTGACTGTTTAGGTGCTGCCATGTGTGTAGGCTGTACAGCTGGTGTGGAGACTTGCTGTGCATCCGGTATCATTAGTATGTATTAGTATGTATTCACACCAGTTGAAATGCTGTAACCTTTGGAGTTGTGACCCGTCTCTTGCATTCTTGGCCTTGTACTGTATTCGACTAAGAAGTTTCACTGTCTCATTCATGAAGGTTAAAAAGTTTAGCTCCTCCAGGTGTTCAATCTTGGAATAGAAATAGTTGCAGAACGGCCGTCTTGGATTTGCAGTAGTATCCTGACGTGCATTGCTGGAACTGATCTAAAACTGGATCTTCACCAGTGATGGTGGCGACAGCAGCTGGTCAGTGTGAAGGGCTTGTGGTCAAAGGTTGATGAATAATATCAGATGCCATGCTGATTTCCATCTCAGATTCAGTTTCTTTTGAAGTATCCCGTACTGAAGCTGTGGCTGTAGCCCCTGAAGGCATGTTGTTTATTCAAGTTATACTATAGTGTTGCTTGGTGCTGGTTTCACAAAAGGCATACCCCCAGGCACGAAACTTTGAAATCAGCTTGGTGAAATGGTGAATCTGGTTGAAATTCATGTAAATTTTGCAAACTGCATGTGTTTAGTTGGATCCAAGGTGTTAAATGATGTTGAAACCAATGGGTGAAATCAGATTGAAAACAACGGGTGAAATATTGTTGAAATACGCATTTAGATTCTGCAAACCATTTTTATTTGAAACCAAAGATCAAAGATGGGGTTTTACGTCCCGTTCAACAGCCAGGGTCATATTGGGACAGGTCCTCAGAATTGCCACTTGTGGGACTCGAACCCACAGAGGTGACAGCCTGTGATTAGATGCCAAACTTGCTAACCACTAGGCCACTGAGGACCTTTATTTGAAACCAATGGGTGAAGTCAAGTTGCATATAGTGTATGAAATCTGGTTGAAAAATGTGTGGATTTTGTAAACTGTTTTCAGTTGGATCCAATTGTTGAAATCATGTTGAATTCAATGGCTGAAATCTGGTTGAAATACATGTGGACTTTGCAAACCATTTTAGTTGGATCCAACTAGTAAAATCAGGTTGAATCCAATGGGTGAAATAATGTAAAGAAAGTCTCAATAAAATCACAATGCTTTGGTGTCTCTCTTTCAAAATGTTTATATTTTGAATGTAGTATAAAAAAACGTGAAACCAAGCTAAATGTGTTTAAAGGATGACTTCAGCGTTTTTGACATACATATTTTTTAAGTGTAAATTCAAGCTTTATATATTATCAATATACTGACAAAGTTTTATGTGTCAAAGTTGCCTATATCTGCTGTAATTTGCATTTAAAAGTACAGAAGCACTGCCTTATTTGGGTAGTCACATGTTCCCTCCCGAAAATTGCCGAGTGCACATGAAGTAAATAAACATGTGTGGGTGACGTCATTTGTGTTCACTTGCCTTGGTTTTAGCTTAGAACTGTTCTGATATATACTGCTTTTTACGTTATATTATCTCTTATAAAATGGAGCATTTCAAGGACATAGTAAAAGTAACAATGTTCTAACTGTAGTTTGAGCCAACAAAACTTACAAAATGTGTGAGTTTATAGAACAAAAGATAAATATAACATGATCCACTGTGGGGGTGAACTGCGGACACTAATACTGAGAACAAACACTGTTTATATTCTTTGCTGTCAACAGTGTATATTTATAACACTCTCTTCTTTTATCAACTATAAGATATGAAATGAGATGAGTTTCTGGTAAATGTTTCATGGTCAAAGAAAATACTGCAGTATCAAGTATTATCTGGGCCATCTAGCCCTTTTCTGTGTAGAAAGGTATATCAATTCAGAAAAGCTTCAGTTAACATTTGTTTCACTCTATAAAGTGCACACTTATTAACTTTGGAAATCTAAAATTTAGTTCATTTACGTGAATATTTAATTTTAGCATATTGTTTAACTATTGAAATAACATATAAAGAAATAGTCCAGAAGGCAAATAAATATATTAGTTCCTGGTATTTACAAATATATAATCTCAAGCCTTCAACAGGGGTGTATTTTGTAACTGCTGAATTATACACTACTTCTTCTGTTTTAATGTTGCTTTGAACACTGTATAATAGGTCATATCACGACAGGTAGTTTACAGGCAGAGGAAACCAGTACATACATGGTGCTGTCCTTTAAACTGCCATCCATCAGTAAGAAACTGCCATCTTTCCCATATAGGGTTCTGGGTTTGAACCGCCTACATCAGAGATGTAAGTATATTATAATTAAGGTAATTCAACTCCAGACTATTACTATGTTCTGTTCCTCCCACCCTTCCAATTTTCCATCTATCAGATCAGAGAAATATTAATTCACAGTATTAGATTATTTTTGTGCATTTTAATGCGGTTTTTTGCAACACAAGTGCTGTCCACCAGTTCTGTCCAAAACAAGTGTGTCTAGAGGTTTCAATAAATGATCCAACATATAAACTATGTGACGAGAACAAAGAAAATGATCAGTCACAATAGTATGTAAATAGATGGTTATAATTTAGTTTTTACTTAAAGTGTAGAAGTTTTTACTTGAGGATTCAAAAGCACTTCTAAAATCACATGAAAATATTAACTTAACTCTTATTGGATATATTAACTTTTTTTAAAAAAAAAATTGCTTAACTCTTGTTTCATTATTTTCTATAAACCTCCAGGCTTTCACCTCTGTGGTGGTGGATTTAAATATATGATATAATGGAATAAATGATGATCCCGTGTTGCAATGTGACCTTATAATTATGATAAAAGTGATACAAACACTCATCTTGGAGCCAACTTTTAAATTTACATCTCTCTCCTTTTAGCAATTTTGCCTTGACCAAGGTTGTAAAATTGAATAACTGACTATTTTTGAACAGCCACATTATCTACATTTACTGGCCTCAGTATCTAGATATCAAAATTCAGCCGAGATCATGCACAGATGACCTCTATGTCTGAGATAAATGTGGATAAATTGAAGAGAAGAGAATAGTAAGAGAGAAAGATATAGGTTATGTTTTGATCATTTTGAAAAATCAGAAAAAAAATCTTTTCTAGTTTCCTTTTACTAATTATATAATTCTTAATTTTATCCTTCAATAACTATGTACAATTTACCATTTTAAACTGACAATTGTAAAAATAAATTGAGGAGACAAAAACAGATATACTGTATATATAGCACTGTTTTTATCCCTGCATACACAGCCCATGAACACATATGATGCAAACACACCACGTGACTGGTGAAAAGAGCCGAAGCAGGCAGTTGTAAATTTGAAATTTATCTCCTGTTATAAAAGCTTGTTTATGAAGTAAACAGACTACTTTGGGTACTAATAGTACCAGATACATGTTTTAAATAGGCAAGAGTATCATATCCTGCATTTAACTCAGAAGTGAAAAAAACACTGAAGTCATCCTTTAACTTCACCACATTGCTGTCCCAGCTTTATTTCTTTCAACTTTGACCACAAAAGGATAGACATAGCAAGACACCTATACATGTATTAATTACATACAAATTATTTTGATGCTCCCCAATATCCACCAATGTGCTATATATACATTTTTACTGCAGATAAAGAAAATATTACATAGTACCATAGATTGAACTGCACAAGGTTACTTTTGAGTGTAAAATTACAATTTAAAAGCTGATATTCAAATTTTATAGATTAATTAACTTTCCTGATAAAAGTATTATTTGAGGTAAAACATGTTAATTAAACAAGACCAAAAGGAGTTTGTGTTTTAGTCTACTAGCTTGAGCCATAAAGCCATCAGAGACATGAATAGTGCACTGAAGCGGTCATCCATCCCAGTATAACATAGCCCATTGCCACTTAACTTCAGCAAAGTTACAGGCACTCATCAAGCTACACCATAATTCATGAAAGTCCGGAAATAAAAAAGTGATCCCTAGAAGTGCGAGCCTTGCTAGAGCTTGTGCTTAAAAAGACAATGCATAGTATAAGCACTAAGAAGGATGAATCAAAATTGTCATGCTATATCAGAAAAGGTTTTTAAAAAGCTCACCACTCTCAGGGAAGGTACTCAATTAACTACTCATGTCACACATTTTCTCATGTTCTGCAGGCAAATTAGATTCACTGTTCAAAATGCATCAGGATCAATTTTCAAAACTAAATCACCAGAATTTCTTGTCTAAAATATGAGTACGTTTTCATGTTTGGAAACTAACTTTGATTTAGTATTGAAAAAGTGTACCTCAATGTCAGAATCGATTTTCAATACTAAATCTATGTTTTACCAACTTACCAATTGACATCCGATCCTGCAACTCAGTCAACTCTTTCAAGAAAAAGCTAAAGATACATCTCTTTCAAAAAAGGTTATGGAATATAACTGCATGTTATTTGAACACCTTATTGTACATATCCATTTAATACTTGACTTGATTTTAAATATTGCCAAAGCCCTTATGAACAGGACAATTCTGAAATCAGCACTATAGAAATGTATTTATCTATCTATTGTCAAAGGTCTGTGCCTGCTGGGTAAGTCGACACTAAGTTAATACTTGTCTTAAACTTACGCGAAGTCATATTTAGTCTAAGTTTTGGCCAAGTCTTGGATTTAATAATAAGCACCTAGGAGTAAGATTTACTTCATTGAATGAAGACTTACATATGGCCAGGTCAATTTTTCTCCAAGTCTAAATTTGAAATGGTTGAAAATATAGAAAAACTATTGAACAACTTCTTGAAGCAGTACCTGCATTTTAATGTAGTTACAAGACTACTACAAAGAAACATTTTTCTAAAGATGAAATGCTTCAGGTAAAACAAATATGTCTCAAGTACTAGATTTTGAGAAGAAATAAAAGGTCACATGACACAGAAAACCTCTGCGGTTGTTTGATAAGTGAGTTTAAGCTTGTCTTGGCTAGATGATCCTTTTTTGTGTGAAATCCATTTAAGGCAAGGACTCAACTAAGACAAAAGTATAAATTCCTGACTTAGGGTACAACTGGTTAAGTTTAAGCCTGGAGTGTTCTAAGATGCAATTGACTTTTAATATGTGGTCTTGACTAAGTTTTGAAGCATTCAAAGTGAATTGAGCTGCAGTATATATTACAGTATGTTTTCCCATTGAATATCTCTGTAAATGTCAAATATGCTCTTCAGTGTACTTTTGCAGATGAATTTTTTTCTTTCATCTGTGAATAACTTATGCATTACTTTATCACCTGTAGACTTTGTTGAAAACGACGTTAAACCCAAATTTGATTTTCAGTTTAAATGAGGCGGGGGTTTAATGGTTCGGTATTCACATTATGCCGGCGTGTATGTAGTCATATCAATAAACACTCGCAGTACACTCGCATTTTGCTTAATATTTTTGTACAATCAAAAGCCAAATATGCTTATCAAAGTAAAGGTGAATGTAACATAATTAACTAAGGCATTAAGCATTTTATTTTTGATGTAGTAGTATTAATTTATAGATAGCCTAGTCGATATTTACTTTCTTCCTGTCAATGTTTACTGATCTGTATGCCGGCTGCTTGCACTCCCCAGGCAATTCTTCTGTCCGGTAAATCACATACTGGAACTTTGTTAGGGTAAACAAACTACGTCTGTGACAGAGGAACCAGGAAGTTGCGAAAATAAATTTACATGAGTACTCTATATTGACACATTGAGAATTATAGTCAAGTATCCTTGATTCGAGGGTCTTGTTGATTCGACTATTGCCATTTTTCTTGGATATCAGAGCATCTACTTTCACTTTTTATAACTTAAAACGGTGCTTTGGTATTTATAATTTTATGAAACACGTCCAAATTGTTGAAAAATACAATATTTAGACATGAAATAAGCTCATAACTAAAACGTTAAAATTCGCGAATCATCAAGGCGTAAGGCTATTACAAGAAATAGGGGAATAAATTATCGCACGTCCAATTATCAACCACATAAGCGGGAAAATTGCCGATAAATAATATGAAATAACATACCTTTGCAAATATCCAGTTGATTAGTGTCATATTATGTTATCTATGTATTGGCATGTATACATCCTGTTTTGATACAATATTTTGCACAGAAATGATTCTTTTTCTTAGGTATGTCACACTTGCTATACAGGAAGCCTCACTTCCAATTATCCATCACATGACTAAAGGTTGCACCTAAAGCTAGAAATAGCAAACTTAAGGTTGTAAGGTTAATAAAAAGTACTATTGATAACAGAAATTGATAAAAGTGTAAAATTTATTGTATCAGCATACACAAAATTGTAATAATTAGGATCTGGAATATCTTATGTTTGGAGGGCTGATGCATCACTACTTTTTTATTCACAGTAAAGAGAAAAGTTTCAAAAACTTGGCTGCACCTCTACTTGAGTAAACTTCCTCAAGCACAGCTTACAATTATGCAAAGATCAGATGATCGGCATCATAAAGGGTACACTTTTTGACAACATAGTCAGGATTTTCTGCAATAATATGCCACAAAACCTTCTTTTAAAATGAAGTAAAAGAAATATTTGAGAAACAATTTTTAAATTTTCTGGGAGAGGACCCATAAGGACCATATCACTCTCTCAGGTTTAGTACACATTATTCTGAACAATTTAGACCTATTTATTGGTTTGGATCAAAAATAAACAGAATTCTACAGTTGAGAAATGAACTTAGTGACAGAAACATTTATAAAATACTTCAAAATTAAAGATTTATAAATTGTGAAAAACGGACATTAGTGTCTTAAGCAATTATCGCATACACTTTTTAACTTTAAAAATTTCATACCTGCTCTGACCTCATCTTTTTGAAAGTTTTGTGAGATATTATTTCAGAAATTATTTACATTCAATTCTCCGATCGGCAAATTCGAAAAACAGTCATGTGACCTAAGAAAGGTGATATTTGTTCCCGGTCGATAATAGGAAGTGGTCGATAACGGGACGTGCGACGATATAGTATCGTTGTGTCGTCTGTTATTGACGGTCGTCTATTATCGACGGCCACGCATTAATACATTGTAGTTCAGAGCACATGCTTTTCATCTCAGTAAAAAAATAAAATAAATAACTATTAACTTTATTTAAAATAAATTGTATGCCTTTAAATGGAAATATTGTTTTGGATTTAACAAAATAACATTTCTTAATGCATGATGCAGTAAAATCCCGATTTTGGTAATTGAAATATTTTATCAATTTTTAAAGTAAAATAAAATATGGTTGTCATTGGCAACACTCATGAATTTCTGTGAAAAGTCCAAATTTTATCCTCATAAAATGAATTTACAAGATATTTTGTTAAAGACAAATAGATTTTATAATATCATTAATATGTATTTTTCAAAATACTACACATACATTTTTCTTAAATTGACCTTAATGTAATCCATTGTCAATGAAAGCATGTGTTTGTTCAGCAGGCAATATCAGAAAAATATGCCATAAAATATTTTTATTTTTGGAGGTTATAAAATAAATTAACGATAACCATGCTCATTAACATAATACCACATGCTTTCTGTGGACACAAAATAGAAAAAAAAGCCTTCAAAAACAACTTTAAAATTTAATCACATAATTGCCTAGGAAAATAATTTTATATGCACACCTTCAAAGAGAATGTTATTTGTGCATTATTATGATATAATGGAAACAATAAATCGCTTTATTTGTTAAATTATGAATTTACAGAGGACAATGTGAAAAATAAAAAGTTTAGAATATGTTTTGAATACCATATATATTGATTTTATTTTGCCGTTGATAATAACCATTTGTAAAATAAGAATATTGTGCATATGGAAATTGAACCAAATAAAGAAATACAACATCTTAAAATATTTACCCATTATATTTGTTTTTGTCAATTAAAAAGCATTTTTTTGTAATTTTAACTTTAAAAATCACCAGGGAATGATGAAAGAAAAGAAAATGGATTAAAATGCGTAAGACCGTCGAAAACCGGCAATGCAAGGATAGATGATCGAAACGTCAATATGCACATTAAGTCGATCAGTCAGCATTGACAGCTTTACTGCACATAGCGGACTTCATTTGAATTTGCAAATAAACAAGCACCCTTTTCTTGAATATATTCTACAAAAATACTCGTGCAATGTGTTCCAGGCAAATATATTTGCATATTTTGTGAAATAAACACTAAAATATTGCCTCAATACAGAAATAAGCCATCCAGTTTATTATAATACAACTAATATAAAATATGTGTAAAAATTTTTGTTCGATAGATATTGTTGATCATCTTGCAACAAATCTTTAATCGACTTTATGATCAATCGTATAAAGGACAGTCTTTTTTCTGCATTTTCAGCCCCAAGTTTGAACTTTCTGTTGAAAAAAAATCTTGGAAGTCTTGCACAGTTTGTCAGTTTATTTGCTTTGTGAAGTCGTATTTTTTAATGTACCTTAATATTTTGAGGTTGAGTTTAATTTTATTAAGTGAGAACAATCACGCTTTATAAGTATCCCTTAAGTGATCGATTTTATGATCATCCACTATACATTAGTTCTGTTTACAGTTTGAAATTTATCTAATATATTTGCAGCAGTTTTAACAAAATATCTCCTCTTTTCGACGAAAATTTTTCGCCCTCTGTCATTTTTGTCCAATTAGCAATATAAACAAGTTCAGTTTTTTTTAAAAATATTTCTGAAACTATTAACCTAAAAATAAGTTACTTATATCATTAGAAAGATAATTTAAGAGCTTCTACTCGTTGTTGTTGCATTAAAATCCATTATGAAATAGCTGGTGGCTATAGCCATTGGCGTGACCAGCTGGTAGACAGTGTTCCACCATTGGCAGCTGACAATAAGGTTTACTGGTGGTCCATCAGTGGTCCACTGTCGGAAGCCAATGATAAGCTTTTCTATTGGTCCACTGGTGACAGTAATTGGTGGCAATAATTGGTACCCAGTGTTATTGGTAGTGAGGCAGTAACATGGTTCATAGTCCCTTGCTTATCTGAGTCACTATCCCTGATAACAGCCCACTGGTAGCCAAATGGTGGGCCAATAGTGGCAAATCTGTTGGCCCACCAGAGGCTGTCACCGGTGGGCCACCGTCATTTTGTCTGTTAGGCCAATGTTGGCCCACCGGTAGGAATATGCCAGTTGAAATTCTGCAATAGTCTCAGTCAATAAGATTGCAGCCTATAGTTGTGTGGCCATTTGTGGCTAAGGCAAATGATTGACAGGTTTTGGTTTGTAATACATGTATGTCCAATGACAACTTTTGTATTGTCAATTTACAATAAAACTATTGTTTGTATGTCTAAAATTGATAAGTAATGAGTTAAAAATTGTGGGCTTGCTGAAATCTCATTGTTAGCACACGCTTATGAATAAGTTTTTACTAAGTTTCCAAAAATCCTTTATTATTGCTCACTGCCATCTTGAACCAAAAACCACTGATCGCCCACTGGTGGCAAATTCTACAGACATGAAGATTGGTTGGAAAGCCACCATTGGCCCAACGGTGGCAAACTGCTAATTATACAACCAAAAGCCACCGGTGGGCCAAAGGTGTCACAATGGTGGCAAAATCTGCCGACCGTACACCAGTGAGCCACCTTTGAAATGTTATCTGGGATGTATATCTATACTAATCAAAATACATAACACAGTCCCCGACAAAAAAAATACACTCAAACACACAAAACAAGAAAAATACAAGTTCCACAGTACAAAGGCAAAATAATTTACAAAATGTTTAAAGTAAAATCCCTCCAGCAAATACTTAAATAAATTTTGGCCCTTATTCCAAAGAATTTATCATACAGAAAAACTTAGTCCAAAAAGTGAAGTAGAAAATGATGTGGCCAAAAAAAAAATAAATAAAAAGAGCCTTCGGAAATAATGCATTTGCCGGCCCCTCTGATAAAAAAGAAATTACTTTAAATCATTACAGATTTGTGGGTGCATGGTCATGTAATATGTGAAGACCACAGATTTGAACCAAATTAATAATGTCTCCACATTTTATCTTGCAACCTTTGTATTATCAAGTTATGATGGATTTTTGTCAAGTGCAACATGTAACTTGGTGCTTTTTAACACACAACACCATGTTGCTCTTTGTGCATCATATTGGACTTCAGTACCAGCATTCAGGGAAACATGTGTTTCCTGGGCCATAGTATTGCATGCTTTTTAGCAAGTATTTTCGATTTTTTAACACAACATCTAATCACTTCTAAAAATATTAATATATATGAAAACTTGAAAAATATTTTTTGAATTTTTTATTTGTTAAGTGGTGGTTCACATTCTAGATTTAATATTTAATTTGCTTGCAATTGCAAAACACCCAGACTGAGTGCTCTATCACTGAGCAATGATGTCTTGATTTACACATCACTGGGAATCAAACCCTGGCCTCTCAGTCTGAGGTTACACTTATTTTTTTAATAAGGATAAAAATTTGCACTGACTTTTATATCTCAAAAACTTTTCTTAATTTCTCCAAGCTACGTAACAAATGCACACAAACTGTAAGTTCTAGTAACACAGAGACAATATTTGAAAGGTTAAGGTTGCTATGGCCTTTAGTATAAATGAATATATGAGCTTAATTATATCCCCAGATGAAAGTCGGGGATATATTGGTTGGAGGTCCGTCGCGCCGCTGCTGTATGTTTTGACGTGTGCGTGATAACTCAAAAACACTTTCATGGATTTTGTTCAAACTTGGCACACACATGTATTTGGGTCAGGAGAGAAACCCTATTTTAAGGTGACCTTAAACTTCCAATAATAAAGAACTTATGCCCACCTTAAGGTAAAAAATTTGACTTTTTGACGCATAATGCCCTCTAGGTCACAAATTATGTGGCTTATCTGCCTCAAATTTTTCCTAGAAGTACATTACTATATTCTCCTTATATATGCCAAAAATCAAGACTTTATGTTAAGGTTAAAATTGTTTTTGAGGCCCATAAAGACCATACTTAGACATTTTTTTTCAACGTTTTTCCCATATTTTCTCCCTATAACTTAAAAGTGGTAAGTCTGACAAGTCTGTAACTGTAATAGATATAACTCCTATATATACTCTAAGTATTTGAAAAATTTTAAGTCTGTAACTTTAATTTTAAGGCCACTTTAAAGTCTCTAAAATTGCCCAAAGACACACAATTTTTAGACCTTTTGCCACTTTGAAGGCCTATATCTGTCAAACGATGTGACTGATGCAGATGAAATCTCATCTGGGAATATATGATTATGTTATTTTTACATTTGAGAAAAACCAAGGTTTTAAATAGACGTTTAACCTGTGGATAAGGACCATAAACACCCACCCGAGTGACTCATTTAAGACATTTTCAACATATTTGGTAATGTTACCTGGAAAGCGTAAGTCTGTAACTGTAGTAGATACAACTTCTACATGTAATGTTTTTCTTTTAAAAATTTACTTTTTCCATGTGGCAAAAGACATTTTCAACATATTTGGTAATGTTACCTGGAAAGCGTAAGTCTGACAAGTCTGTAACTGTAGTAGATACAACTTCTACATGTAATGTTTTTCTTTTAAAAATTTACTTTTTCCATGTGGCAAAAACAGGGCTTTAGGTAGACATTTAACATGTATGTGAGTCCCATGAATGATCCACTCAGAGGACTTTTTAAAAATTAATCCCCTAAAATTGAAAAAAAAAATATGGTTTGGACCCCCCCCCCCCAAAAAAAAAAAAAAAAAAAATGAAATAATAATTGTGAATCACACAAAATGGGTGCTGCAAAAAATACCCAGTGAACGCTTGTGTGAGAGATGGCCTGTCTGGGGATATGTTGGCGTCGAATCGGCGCAATCTAGTTTTTAAACTTTTTTTTTTCTCATCCATTTCTTTTGATTTTGATGCAGCAAAAAACAAGCAAAAGCTGTGTAAAAATACCTCTTTATTGATGTATTTATTTATTTATTTGGAGTTTTACGTCTCTTTCAACACTGTACAGGTCATATAACCACAGGTAGTTGGAAGGGCAGAGGAAACCAGTACATACAGTTCGTTAGGGTTCTGTACTGTAAACTGCCAACCAACGGCAAGCAACTACCAGCTTTCCCACTTGAGGCCATGCCGGGGATCGAACCCCGGCCTCAGAGGTGGGAGGCGAGAGTGTTACCACTCTGCCACCGTGGCCCCCCCCCCCCCCCTTTATTGATGTATATAACATTTGTCGGTTTCTGAAATATCAAAGAAATATTGGCACTTGTTAATAGTACTAATTTGACAACTGGCACTGGGTGAAAATAGGTGATATTGTATTAAAGCTGCTACATGTAATTTTCATAAATTCTATAGTGTATACAGAATGAATTTATATAATTTATTCCTCCGTTTCCAGTAATAATTTTGCAGTAAAAAGGTGTGGTAGAGGTGCGTCTCCAAGGAAAGCTCCAACTCCAGATCCAGCTCCAAGTTTTATAACGAGCTATATCTTGGCACACACCTCAAATTGGCACAAAACAAGAAGCAGGATTGTTGTATGATTGCCATCGGTAAAACATGCACTTTCGCATACCAAATAAGGACGTAGAAGTGACCACAGCAATAAAGTAAATAACCGGTACTTTCCGTATGGAAATTTTGTCAAGTTGTGGGCGCTAATTTCATGTAGAAATTATATTATTGCCCATTAAAACTGAGTGTAAAAGGTTCATTGTTTTGATTTTATGTGAGTAAAATGCTTTTATAACTTTCGCTTGTGTCAATTCATATTTTGATAAAAAGAAATCCCCAAAATACACTGAAAACAGGCAAAATTAAGTTGTTTGTGTCCATGTTGTGTCAAGTTATGGTGGGAAGGACTAAAGCAAGAGCTTACACATCGGGAACCAGATGTCTAATTGTTTACTTATATGTCGAGTCATGAATGTTGAATGAGGACATGCATCAGTCAAGCAATCTGATTGGACAAAAATGTATAACCAGTAAACTGAAAGGGAACATCTGACATGAATATTCATGAGCATATAAAATCAAAAGTACCACAAGCTATACACACACAAATCCGCAAATTAATTTTATCTTCAAGCAGTCTTCCTATTTATAAGGTATTATTAGAAAAGCCCACAGAAATCTGTGACAGTCAGATTTTCTCATTTATATTAATAATCAGTCTTCCTATTTATAAAATATTGTTAGAAAGCCCCACAGAAATCTGAGACAGTGAGATTGTAAGAATATACTGTATATTTTCCGTGACCCGACACGTAATAAAGTAAATATACATTCGGGACAGGACGTGCATTGCCAACATTATATGTCTTGCACCTGATGCCTAATCATTTACAAAGATAAAATGATACTTTGATGTTAAAGCTTCAAAAAACAATTTCATTTTCCAGGAGAATTGAATATTAAGAAGTGAAATAAGATTGTATAACAAAAAGTTAAAACTTGCAAAACATCAAGATGCAAAGCATATATATTTAACATTTTAATTTATATTTAACCATGAAGTGACATAACAGTCTTATATTTGTAGAATACATTTTAAGTTTGTCTTTAAGAAGTTTTAATATTGGTCAGCCAGTGAAGTTTGTCACCCCAGTGAAGATTGTCACTTCTATTTTGTGACAGTACTAAGGTTTTTTTACTGGCAAAATGCACCTGTCCTTAAACTCGTCCTTAACTTCATCCGTTTCTGTATCCAAACCAGTAATACCTAAGATATTTTGGCATAATACAGTAAATTTTTGTCCGTTCCCGAAAAAAAGAAACTTGACCTTTTTTGCTGATATGGACAGAAGTTCACCGTATTATACCAAAATATCTAGGGTATTACAGGTGCAGATATGGACACGGATGCGGGTACAAACAAGAATAAGAACAGGTGTATTTCCAGTCTTAGCGTGATCTTCCAGTATATCATTATATCTTGTTGCCCAAAGCCATTATTCCATTTATTTAAATGTGGATATTACCGTCCTTGGGCGTTTTTATAGCTCAGGTGACGAAATTCATTGGCTGAGCAGTAATTGTTTTATATATAATTTTCTTCTGAGCCTCTGAAGTTCGTCAATGTTTAAACACAAATCACCCCATAGAAAAATTCACACCACGAGACAACTCTCCCATATCTATATAGAATAAGAACAAATTCAAACAAACCAAAATTTAACCAAGAGCAACATTAACATCTACTGTCAACATAAATTGGTCACCCGGAAAATGGTCTCCTAGAAAATTGGCCTCCCTCAAATTTCTTAGGGTGCAAAATTGGCCTCCTAGAAGTTTTTTCATGATAACGAAAAATGTCCATGTGTTAACATCATTTTTCAGTGTAACTTTAATAATGAAATTTAAAAATAAAATGTAACAGGACATATACAAACAATTCCTCCACATTAAAAAATCAATGGTACGCTTTCTTTAATTTTGGGAATCCTAAAACGCACCATAAAAACCACTAATATTGGCAAAGCCATAAAAAACCCTCCCACAAAATATCAGGGGGTATAAAAAAACACTTGGTAAATTTCTAAATGAGGTCTTAAAAAGATGTAGTTTGTGGTTGTAATTATAATTTCAACTACTCTAATGATACCAAAAATTGAAGTATAATAGATGATTAAGTCCATTAATTTACTTAATCAACTGTATGAAATAATAATAAAAAAAACAGTACTAAAATGAAAATGGACAATAGCAAATGTGTGAAATTAAAACAATTAACTATGGCATGACACCGCCCCATTAGATATTCTTCTGTCATTTGTAAAAGAGGCAATCGTTCATCTAAAGCTATATTTAATCCTTCATAAGAATAACTGGAAGTAATGTATGTGGCTTCTCAGTAAGAACTCATTTAATGTCAACTGCCAGATAATGTAACAAAAGAGACATTTATTTTTCCTAATGAAATACCCAAATTATAAAGATTTTCCAGATTTGTGTAACTAATTGGATTAAAAATTAAATATAATGCCCCTTTAGAAACTTATTTCAAAGACAACAGTGTATGATTGAACTATTCGAAGGACTGATTCATATACCTACTCAGTCAGTTAATGTGTTATCAAATTTGTTATAAATGTGTCATGCTTTTTTGTTCCTTAAGTCTTCATTTATGCCAACCATATTATTCATTATTATTAAAAATAAACTTACAGGTGGCCAATTTTCTATCAGGCCAGTTTTCTAGGAGGCCAGGTTTGATTC
The DNA here is from genome assembly GCA_964017235.1 of Sabellastarte sp. h YS-2021. Classification (NCBI taxonomy): domain Eukaryota; kingdom Metazoa; phylum Annelida; class Polychaeta; order Sabellida; family Sabellidae; genus Sabellastarte; species Sabellastarte sp. h YS-2021. The sequence continues at coordinate 161,613,392 of OZ024930.1, forward strand.
AGGTTGTGTACTGATTTGCGACCATGATTTTAAATCACATCTTTAGCCTTTAAATATTAAAATTCTGCACAATATTCGCACTCATACTTGTAGATTAAGGTATATAATATAAATCTGCCATTTAGTTTTGAAGTATGAGCTCTAGCGAGGCTCATGCTTCTAGGAATCTTTTTTTTTTCTGTCTCTAGACTTTAATGGATTGCAGCATAGTGTGTTGAGTATCTGTATTTTGCAAAATAAAAAGCTGGACTAGCATGGCTTCTGCCTTTACATATGGTCCTATATATTTCATAGAATCCGTTGTCTTGGTTATACTTTTTTCTGCTCCAGGGAACCTTTTTTAACCAATTATCCATCTGCTGGTTTCTAGGTATGAAAACATATACACATTCAGTGTGAGTGTAATGTCATTCTCTGCACATCCCTAATTAAAGTGTATAGTTTCATTGAAGACTCCTGTCACATGTCACATTTATGTCAATTCAGTGCGTTCATTAGTTTATGGGTCTATCTGTAAAGATATATGACTATGATATTTATGAGTTTATCAAGTGTAGTGCTACATATATGTACACAGACCATGAAAATCTGAAAACTGTATATAATTTACTGTGAATTGTTGAATATTTTAAAGAAATACTCGCATTTTTGCTGGGGTATAATAAACAAATATAAGTTAATACCTTACCTAATAGACAATTTACTATATTGCTGGCTTCGGCTGGTCTTGCCAAATGTCAGAAAAAGGCATCCTGTGTTTCCACCAACAAGACCGGCCAGTTTGCCACCATTCGCTAGGTGGTGTGCAGCACTTCCTTCCTGGCTAGAGAACCTGACGTTATATCACCTTTCTCAATCTTCTCACCAAAGGTAATCCCTAGTAAGATGAATGTGAGGTCATGCAGTTGGGAGGGCCTCTCCTGTCCATAGGTATGGTGTAAACCTATAAAAATGTAATTTACTTAATATTAAATTCGTAATTTTATTGTGTTCATACATCTTACCTAATTGACAATTTGTTAGAATCACTACCGCTTGAAAGGTGGGTGGCTTCCTTGTGACTCTAGTTTGGACTAAATTTAAAAAGCCAGGACCGTAGTCACTCCCATGGGTCGGTTGCCAGTGTCCGGGGTGCCAGCAGTTACCTCCTTTGCTCTCCACCTCCCTTTTTACCCCACAGCCCTTAAGGGCTGTCGGGGTATTGTTTTCACTCATGGTGTCCGGATGGGCGGACATTCAGGTGGTCGGACAAACGGCGGAAAAAGTTTGTCCGGGGTGTATCTCAGAAACCGTGTGGTGTAGGAAGTTGATACTAGGTAGGGACATTAGTTAGGAGGTGTGCAACATCATGGTGTGACCTTGGTTTGATCCTTGACGTCATGACCTTGAGTTTGAATATCTTGTATGGGCTATATCTCAGAAACCCTAAGGTGTAGAAAGTTGATACTTGGTAGGGACATTGATTAGGGGTGTAGGTGTGCAACATCATGGTGTGACCTTGATTTGACCTTGCCGTTGTGACAAAGATATATGGATTGTTGCAAGTAATTATTATATATCTCTTATGACAAAGATATATGGATTGTTGCAAGTAATTATTATATGCACCTTTACTTATTTTGCTGTTTCCATTGAAAGCTATTCTCCAATTAATAAATTTTACAGCTTCAGAATTTTTTAGTTTACTGATTAATGCTGTCATCTTGCTATTGAATTGTCTTGTTTTAATACTTTATCTTTCCATATGTTTTTTGTCTTACATGTTATTTTCTCTACTCAAACTTTATTTGGACCTTTATTATAATTGTAATAGAAAAGTAATAGAAAGTAATAGATGTAATAGATAGAATTACAATCTATTACTTTTACTATTACATTTGAAAAATTTCAGTCTATTACTATTACTATTACATCGAAGTTGACTCCAATCTATTACTTTTCTATTACTTCTATTACTTTGTTTACAAGTCTGCCTTTATATAACTGACACTGCTCTGAAGGTCTTTGTACTGCTTCACTACTTCAGTGTCTCATGGTGTTGAAAACTATTTCCCCAGGCTGTGGGGTACAGGCATCTTTGATGCTATTTGTTGTTGTTTACTGAAGTTACTGTCATAAATCTTACAAACTGAACTTTTGGTTTTAAACTATCAGAATTCTGAAAAATAATTACAAAGTGACAACACAATTGTGATCAACCTTTTACTTAGGAAGTGTGCTTTGATGTATTTTGCAATAGTTTAGGCTTTATGGAAAGTACGTAATTGACATTTCTGACTATTATGAACACCTTAAATGAAAACAATCTGTATTTACTGATGGTACCAAACACATGTATATAATAATATGGGGTAAGAATTCCCTTGGGGTGAGATGTGGGAATTAGTGAGATTTGGGGTGAGTTGGAAATTGGGCGAGTGGTCTCGATACCTTCGTCACCAGCCTTGAAACTGAAAAGGACAAGCAACATTTATATTTAAATTGATGGAAAAAGTGATTGTTGGCATTGACGTATGCTTGTATGCTGCTTGTTCGTGTTGGAATTTAATATTGTCAGAAAATATAAGTGACAAACTTTACTTGGAAACAAAATTCACTTGCTGAGCAATGAGCAGTACTGCTTTGCTTGGTTATTTTTGAAAAAAAAGTCATAGTTCAATGTAAATAAGGGTGTTGGTCTTGAAGGAATCACCTGCACTTTGGTGAAGAATGACTTGTAGAGCAGATAGCATCTAGCCGCCGCTTTTCACAATCATATTTGACATATTAGTGTCAATAATTGCTCATATTTTGCAAATATTTCAAAACCCTTGGTGGTGCAACTGTATATTAAATATAATTGGGAAGGTATTTGAACAGCATTTTTGACCATTTTATTGCATGAAAATTCATTCACAAATAAGAAAAAAATTTACTCAAAAGACAAATTTGGTTTTACAAGTAATTTACTTCTGATGTACGCAACATTATTGAACATTTTATTCAATATCTTTGTATATTGATGCACACTTGATGCATGGTTCATCACTTGTTGATCATTGTTGAAGAATTATTTTGGAGAGATGCTGTCTGCAAGTTAGTGTTAAAGTGCTTGACTTTGTATACCTCATCAAAGAATACATTTGCACAAGCACAGGTCACAGTAGTGCAAAATTTATACATTAAATTGGCTGCTTAAATTTTCTCCTAGCCTTTTTAACATACAGCCTACAAACCATAAGTTTAGTAACAAGTTATATTCATTTTTTAACATATAATTATTTTCTTCTTTTTCATGCATTGAAGACCCTTACAGGCAAAGAAGTGAGTAAATTGCAGTATTGTTAATACCTGAATGTATTAATAAGAGACACTGTAACAATGTGCATTAGTAAACACTTAAAATGACTATAGTAATGATTGATATCACCAGCATATAGATACTTGGTATTGATTTGGGGCCCAGTTAAAGGTAATTCCCAAGACATTTTATGGAACCGTGTTTTATTGGAGCCAGTTCCTGCTCAGTTAAAGCCAAATCATCAAAAATGTCATCAGTAAATTTTTATTTTGGTTCATAATGTAAATAACCTGCCTCGTATTCATGATCCCTCCACAAGGGAAAGCTACATGTCTGCAGTCATTAAAATTATTTCAACTCCTTTAAAGAAAAACCTTGCTCTTCATCGCAGTGGATACAGAAAAAAAACATTTTCTGGTTAATCTTCATTCCAATGATTTTTGATTTAAAAATGTGTTTATTGTGAATGAGTGTTACCTGTTATCTATGTTTTGTGTTGTGTAATTTCAGATTGAAATTGACATTGAACCAACGGATCGTGTGAGTACAAAGTAAAAACTTGTGTTGTAAACAGGATTTGCTTTGCTAGAGGCAGATGAATTACTTTTAGATGGTCATATTTAAAGCAAATTATGTGCACAGATAAAGTAAACATCATGGGGATAATGTTGTAATAGCACTTTTGTTGGCACCTTGGAGTATGGAAACCTGTCATAAAGTCTAGTAAGTATGTTAAATATATCATAAAAACATAGTCAAAGTTATTTTAGATACATTTCACCATATTCTTAACAGAACGTACACATTTTTGTTGGAAGTTAATGGAATCTTTAGTGCCATTTTGCCAATTACAAAAGTTTTACCGAGTCTGAATTTTTAATAAACAAAACTTCATTTTCAGGACAGTTATTAAGGAAAGCATTGAACTTCGACAAACATCATTACAGCAACACTAAGAACAAATTCCTGTTAAATACTTCAGTGTTTTAGTGTTGATGTGTGAATTTTTATGGTTTCTCCACCTTATAGGTACAACTTTAACAAAAAATCCTTATTTGTGCTTATTTTATGTGAAATACAAGACATGTACGTCACCCAAACAAGTTCACATCAAGTAACCCCTCAGAGTACTTTTGAAAGGGTAGTAGTACAGTCTGCATCCCATTTATGCATAAACTCAAAATCTGCATTCAGACATTCCTGGAATAAAAAAAACAAACTTCCATTTTTTAATCGGCCAACATATATTGTTTATTTAGTATAATATTATGTGGCTGGAAATGCTGTTCACACAAAATGTTTATATGCTACTGATAACAAGCAACTGTGGATTAGTATTTTGTTTTGTGCCAAGTTAACAAGCCAAACAATACAAAGGTCAAAGTTAGGGTTTTACATCCTGTTCATCAAACTAGAACCAAACAGTACCAGTCTACATTTTACCAGACGTAGTACTTCGTAGGCTAGATAAAGCCTTCTTGACTTTCCAAATTTTGTTCAGTCAGTTCACAAATCAAAGAAACATTTTATTAAATACCTGTTATATTGATCTCCAGGAATAGTTTCTGAGGATGCTATCTATAACCAAAATAAAGTAATATTTCAATTTAATAATTTTTAAAAAATATTTTACAGGTGGAGAGAATAAAAGAAAGAGTGGAAGAGAAGGAAGGTATTCCTCCACCACAACAAAGACTCATTTTTGCAGGAAAGCAGATGTAAGATTTTACAAAGCCAAAACTTAGAAGCACTTGTAGGACTCAATAGTTGTAGGACTCAATAGCTTCTTTTATTCTGTAGATTATCAGATAAATATATCAAACTTGTTTCATTTTTAATGTACAGTAATAGTATCCCCGAAACGTGGGGATACTATGGATCATGCACGGTCATTGTCTGGGGCTGCGTCCGTAGAGATTTTCTTGTGTTCAACTTAAAAGCCACATTTCGTTTGGGATTTCTTTTAAACATTGCAAGTAGCTTACTATTTCAGAGATCTGGGCACCCTACGCTTTTGGTAGCCCTGGAGTCAAAATTATACTCTGGGCAGTCAAAAATATAAAAAAAAATTTGACTATTGCTTGTGTTTCAGCTGTAGGGCACAATTTCTTTCAAATTTATGTTATGTTTATTGCATGAATTGATAGGTATGGTGACATACTACCCCAGTGTTCGAAACTCTTGCAAAAAGTTAATGGCTGTCGGGCTTGTAACTTTGGAAAGTTGGAAGCCCTAGACAAAAGTTGCAAGTTTTATTAGAACTTCATATTTTCAAAGACAGAAAAAATGTGAAAAATAAAAAAAGTCACGAGTTGTATTGATTTGTCTTTATAATTGGTTAAAGTTAAGATGTTCATCAGAAAGGTGACAGTTTCGAACACTGGGTTTTCCCCATCAGTTGATTTCCACATACTGTGACAAATCTTGGGGACTGGGTGGGGGTTGGGATGGGGAGGGGGGGGGGGGGGGTATTTAGTTTTTAATTGCTTTCCAGAACTACATTCCTGGGTTTGAATCCATGTGGAAAAATTAGGCATGAAACTTAATTTTTTGAAAATATTTCACATCAAAATGTCAAATCAGAATGTATAGAGTAACTTTTGACAATAAATAAGTTAATCAAGAGTTATAGGCTCTATGTGGGTTCCAATCCCACAAGTGGCAATGCTGTGAGCCTGTCACAGTTATTATGACCCAGTGGCAGAACCCAGACCCCCTCCCAGCCCCCAAGATTTGTCACAGTATGTGGAAATCAACTGATGGGGAAACCCTCTTCCCCTTTCCTTGACTTGTTTCAAATACTGTTGTTTTTGTAACCACATAAGGGCCTCTGATCTTACCCAATGAAAATTGGCCCAAATTTTGAAGATTTTATCTTCCTTTTAAAGGATGACCGACACCCTCAATAGTTGAAGCAAACAAACCTGAGGCTTGGGGACTCGGGCGGTATTCACTAACAAGGATTAAGATCAGATCAAATTTGAGAAAAAAGCCAGGGTATCAAATAGCTATTCACAAAGCAGGGATCACAAGTTGAAAAGATAAAATAGAGGAGATTCATTTTGGGTGACAAACCCCAACAAATACACTAGGTTAAATATATCAAAGTACCTTAACGATTCTGCACACGTGTTGTACTCATGTCACCAAATAATACTTTGCGACATCGCCACTGGGTTCTGCTTCGTAGATTGTCCAATCAGATTGCTTGACACAAATGCAATATGGCTACCACCGAAAAGATGATGAAAACAAGACAAAATGTATAAATATTCCTCTATTAACCCTTGTTTTATAAAAAAAAATCGCTTCAGATATGTTACAAGCATCCGGGCTTGCATCTACGAAAATATAAGAGCCCGTCCTTAAACGGGCGGCAGTTTCGAACGCTGTACTACCCTATCTTTTTTGTAGGCCTGGGGTCAAAATCAAGTGAGTAATAGCTATTTTAAACCAGGAGTCAAAATTATGCTCTGGGTAGTCAAAAATATAAAAAATTTTGACTTGTAACTTGAAAACTATTATATTAAGATAATTTTGTTTAAATATGCTATTCAGCTACTTTTGGGTCAGCCATAACATAGTAAAATTGCAGACCTGTAGCTCATTGTATAGCCGAGTAATAGCTACTTTGAGGTTCTCACTGTTGAGTAAATCATTTGTAACTTGAAAACTATTGCATAAGTGCTTATAACTTGCTTATTATTAGTCCTAAAGGTTTGAAATGTGAAACCAACGTATAAGAAATCATGGGCTAGGACTCTTCTGATGTAGCCAGATTTAACCTTGGGCCCCTCTTTCAAGGTTAAATGAGGATAACCAAAGTTAAAAGTGCATATAACTCGCTTATTGTTGGTCCTAGACTAGAGGTTTGCAATGTGAAACCAGCGTATAGGAAATCATGGGCTAGCAATCTTCTGATGTGGTCAGATTTGATCTGGGCTCCTCCTTCAAGGTCAAACGAGGATAGCTGAAGGTAAAAGTGCATATAACTTGCTTATTAGTCTTAGAGGTTTGCAATGTGAAACCAACCTATAGGAAATCATGGCCTAGGAATCTTCTGATGTAGTCAGATTTGACCTTGGGCCCCTCCTTCAAGGTCAGATGAGGATAGTCAAAATTAAAAGTGCTTATAACTGGCTTATGTCCACCCCACTGGGGGGTGGACATATTATTTTTGCTTTTTCCGTCGTCCACCATCCGGCGTCCGGACACTTGGTTTCCGCTCCTTTCAAGGAAAAGTATTTATGGGTGGGGGGTTAATTTATGGGTGTTAATTGGGTTAATAGCTTGCATGGGATTGCTTTTGGTGAAGATAGCTCTATAGCTAACTGAGTAATTGCTACTTTTGTGTACTTCTTTTGTTTCTGGGCATTTTAAGGAAAAATATTTGACATATCTTTACCAAATTTGGTATGAGCAATAGTTAGGTCAATAGCTTGCTTGGGATTGCATTTAGTGATAATAGCAGTATAACTGACTGAGTAATAGCTGAGTAAAAATGGAAAAACACAAATTTGCTTCTATCTCCTTAACTGTGCCAGATAGAGCGATTTCGTGAAAATTTTCTACCCATAGGGTATCTAAAAAAAATGTACTAATGGCAATTTTCAAAAAAAATTCCTCTCCCCAAAAATGGCGGCCATTTTGAATTTTTGCCAAAAATGGAAAAACACAAATTTGCTTCTATCTCCTTAACCGTACCAAAAAGAGCGATTTCGTCGAAAGTTTCGACCCACAGGGTATCTAAAAAATATACTCTTGGCAATTTTCAAAACATTTTCCCCTCCCCTAAAATGGCGGCCATTTTGAATTTTTGCCAAAAATGGAAAAACACAAATTTGCTTCTATCTCCTTAACCATGCCAGATAGAGCGATTTTGTTGAAATGTTCAACCCACAGGGTATCAAAAAAACGTACTAATGGCAATTTTCAAAAAAAATTTCCCCTCCCCAAAAATGGCGGCCATTTTGAATTTTCAAATTTTTGCCAAAAATGGAAAAACACAAATTTGCTTCTATCTCCTTAACTGTGCCAGATAGAGCGATTTGGTCGTATTTGTCGACCCACAGGGTATCTGAGTAAAGTACTCGTGGCAATTTCCAAAAAATTTTCCTCCCCAAAAATGGCGGCCATTTGGAATTTTCGAATCTTTGCCCAAAATGGAAAAACACAAATTTGCTTCTATCTCTTTAACCGTGCGAGATAGAGCGACTTTGTCGGAATTTTCGACCACCAGGGTAACTAAGAACTGTACTCTTGGCAATTTTCAACAAATTTTCCTGTGCCTAAAAATGGTGGCCATTTTGAATTTTTAAATTTTTGTCAATAATGGACAAAAAACATATTTGCTTCTATTTTACAAATGAAGCAGGGACTTGTGAGACTACTGTACAATATGTTGCAAAATGTTTATGGGGTGGACATTACACATGATAATGTGTGTTCTATGCTATCCTGTTTCTTTTCATATGTTGCAGCTACTGTTAACAGGGCGTCCTATTTCTAGTTATTGGTCCTAGAGTTTCGCAATGTGAACCAATGTATAGGAAATCATGGGCTAGGAATCTTCTGATGCGGTCAGATTTGACTTTGGGTCCCTCCTTCAAGGTTAAATGAGGATAGCCAAAGTTAAAAGCACTTGTAACTCGCTTATTATTGGTCCTAGAGGTTTGCAATGTCAAATCAACCTATAGGAAATCATGAGCCAGGAATCTTCAGCCTCGATCTCTTTTATTATTGATTCTACAGATTTGCTGTGTTCGGGTATACACCTCTGGTTCGCAATAAAGCAAGTCGCATAATTTTTCTTTATTTTGTCTATTTTTACAAAGTCACATGATTAAAGCTATGCTGATGAGTGTTTTCAATCAATTCATGCTGTATGACCTTTTTTTTTAAATGTGTTATTCACATACTTTTGGGTCAGCTATACCATAGTAAAATTGCAGCCCTTTAACTCATTGCATAGCTGAGCAAAAGCTACTTTGAAATTCTCACTGCTGAGTAAATCTGTTGTAACTCAAAAACAGTTGCATTTACAGTATTTTGTTTAAATATGTTTCCACCTACATTTTACTGCTTAACAGTTAACTTGGTAATTTACTTCTGAATACATTTGCTAGGTACAGCTTTTGTGTCTTTTTCTTCTTTCATTTCTACTCTGAAACCCAAAACACACAGTCAGCTGATACAGAGCCCGTTCAGATGCACTGATTGCTTGTTTCTGATATTTTCACATATTTTGCCACGTGCTCTAGAAATATTAAGTCTCGCAAAGTTCGACCTGTACTACATTTTACAGTGTACAGCACACCATTCAAGTACTTTTAACAAAGAATCAAGCTTATCATTGCAGGAAGATTAAAAATAAAATAATACAAAGTATTTCACAATAATTGTGGCACACCGGAAATATCCAGTCAAAACCTGTGGGGTGAGAGATGGCCCATCTTGGGATGTCTTTATGTTGAATTGGCATTATTTAATTTTTCTTTGCATTTTTGGAAAGTTTTTGTTGAATGTGTTTTTCTTTTGATTATGTTAGGCCATATGTCTAATATGAAATATCCCTGAATGTGACTTCTTTTTAAATGGTTGCAAAACTTGTGCCCCCAAGTGGCCAATTTAACTTTCTGTGTTTTAGAAACTTCAGGGGCCGTATTCATGAAAGGTCTTAGCCAAGTCTTAGGCTTAACTTTTGTATAAAACTATAGCCAACTTAAGCCCAAGACTTGGCTAAGACCTTTCGTGAATACGGCCCCTGATGTATTGCTCTGCATGTCTTTGTGTTGTAGGAATGATGAAAAGACAGCAGCGGACTACAAAGTATCTGGGGGTTCAGTTCTACATTTAGTCTTGGCTTTGAGAGGAGGAAGCCTCTGATGTCACAGCAATTTTAATAAAAAATTAAAACATGTCTAAATCACTCTTTATGTGTGGTACTTTCCACACATTGTTAAAGCAAGCAGAAATTATAAGTGAGCAAGGTATTTACATTTTGCCTTCAGAAACGTGTTGAATCTTTTTATATTTTCAAAACTTGTAAAATTTGTGACTGTAATAGTGTGTGATTGTCATTTCGAACAATTGTTATTGGTTGAATAATTGTTCATTTCATCTATTCCTTGGAAAATCATGTTTAAACATAATAAAAGTTATAAACAACAAACAATAACAATATTGTTATAAGAATATTTTTAGAATATTGGTAAAAGAAAATCCTGTACATTCTGTGACCATAAATAGAACACAACTGAACACTCGTTGTCTGAGTATGACCAGAAATATAGGAATTATGGAAATTGTAATTTTTGGGAGTCAGTCTGTGTAAATTTAGGTATTCGAACAATAAGTGGAATAAAAAGGGTTCCAATGTAGTTCTCTTTGTTAGAATCCAACCAAGTACTGCATTTACAAGAAATGTCAAGGGTGTTATGATTTAAACTTGAAAACTTTTTAAGAGTCACTACTTTCATTAAACAAGTTTTCTATTTTCTTTCTGACATCAGTAATTGTGCTTCCCTGTTTTATTACTGATTGACAAAGTACTTAGTTGAATATTCTTCTAGGTTGCAACTTCCTGAATTTAAACTGGTGGGACATGACTTTGTAAGTGCTTTTACAGTCATAAAAAAGTGGATGTTATTACAAAAAAATGGAGATATATATTTTAACAGATAAATTTTCTTAAAGCATACTGGAGGGCTTAAAAATGTGGGAGCTTTGAAAAATTGAATGAAATAGTCTCTTGAAATCATGTCTTCAAGTAATTTGGTCACATATCCACAGAAAATATTAATCTTTCACAGTAAGGCACAATTTTCATCACTCTGTGCATCCACTAATGTGATATCTATGTAAAAATATCACACACAAATCAAGTCATTGGAATTTATGTATTTTGTAGTACCAACTTTGTACAAATAAAGTGTAAATTCTTCACAAATGCATAGTTTTGATCTCCAAACAAATAATATATAAATGTAATCTTGCTTATTTTGGAGCAGATGTGTCATAATAACCTGTAATTGATGAAGGAAATAGTGGTGCATCCTATTTCCAGTTTGATTTGATCGCAATAACTGAATATTACAGTTTACCACCTCGCACAATGTAACCCTTGTTCTGGGGATTTGGGTACCAGTCACTCCACTCCACATCTGAATGTTGGCAGTGCTCTTCATGGGGAAAGTTGCTTGCCCAAAGCCACGCAGATAAAGACTGTACAGTAACTTTACAGTACAAGTTCTTGTTTAGACATGATCCAAATAAATCCACCTTTGCATCAGTCCACTTCAGTATGCATGTGGAAATTAATGGTCACCAGACATTTACAATCCAGAATGGATTCTACTTGATAATTTTAAAGCAGCACCATTTTTGTAAGGGTTGGATCTCTGCATTGTGATGTTTTCTGGAGAACACATTTAGTTGAAAAAAAAAAACAGGAGGCCAAGGAAAACCAAATTGATATATTGTATTTTTATTAAATTTATTTATTAAAAAATTAAATATTTAGATCAGCTTAACAGCAACAATAAACTTGAATTTTACTACTTATTTATTCTAAAACAGGAGTAATGTCGACGTAAATTTCAATGATTCTGGACAATTTCTGACAAAACACTTCTACTAGATGGATTTATACAAATCTTGCTAACTACTGTCCAGCATATTAAAAGAAACCCTTATACCTTAAAAGGACATAAATACTTTCATACAAACTAATGAAAACAACACCGGTTAAACACAGACCAACGAAACCCTCAATTTATATAAAAAGACACTGATATGTAGGCTTTGAGATAAAACTTAATTTTTGCATTTTAGTTGATTGTTATATCTTAAATAAAGAGTGACTCTCCAGTTACACAATTCCTGAGTTAATTGTTATATTGCTTAATTAGTTTATGTTGTAGTTTAGACTGAATATTTGAATATTTTTATACAGTTGAGCAACTGGTCCTTGAGGTACAAGACTTAAAAATAAGTCAATAATTTTTCATGAAGATAAAGTTGAGCCATGTTTTTAGCTGTCTGATAGACTTTAACAATGATCATTGTAATAATTATAAAGCTATATATATTTTCTGCAGAAAGTTCACAATTCAATGCCTTAATGCAATAAAATAGTAGTCTTAAAATAGCTTGGCAATTGTACCAACAGACATTCTAGTGTACATTAAGCTATCATCTGAATCAAAACCCTAAAAATAAAGCTTGGAAGAAAATATGAACTCGGCACAAACATTATCACTTCTATACGCATATATTAAATTGCATCTAGTATGTTTTGAGTAGCAAATCTACAGATTTTTTTCATGTAACACATTGGTTAGTAACACAATGCAAGAGTTTTGTGGCACATGACCAACTAAATAAATATGGAAGATTAAAGGAAAAAAAGCAATGATCCACTGATGTAACATGAGATAAACCTATTTATAATCATACACAGTATACCCAATTCACCCTGCTTAACATATACCACATCTATTGAACAATCTTTAAAAAAGTATATGCCAAGAGATTCTTATCACAGCACAGGAGAAAAAGACAATTATAAAGGGAACAAAATAGTTCAGAAGCAATATAATTAATGCTTGATGTACAATAATAAGCAATGTAAATTAACACACATCCATAAACATAACAAATGCTCACATAAATTAACTAGATTGGGCCAACTCGGCGCCAACATATCCCCAAACAGGTCATCACTCACGCCACAGGTTTTGATCAGGAATTATGTCCACCCCCCTGGGGGGTGGATATATTATTTTTGCTTTTTCTGCCGTCCGATGTCCGGCGTCACGCATGGTTTCCGCTCATTTAAAGGAAAAGTATTACAGCTATTGTCACCAAATTTGGTATGCAGGCTTATTGGGTCAGTAGCTTGCTTGGGATTGCTTTTGGCTGTTGTACCTCTTTTGCTTACTGAGTAATACTTAAGTACAGCTATTTTCAGTACCCATTGGTTTCCGTGCATTTAAGCCAAAATAATTAAAGATATTTTACTACAATTTTGAATACAAGATTGTTATGTCCATAGCTCGCTTGGTATTGCATTTGGGACTGATAGCTTTGTCAGTACATGAGTAATAGCGATTTAGGTACTTCATTATGTATTTTCAGTACTACTTTTGAGTAATTTGCTAATATCTCAGAAACCGTAAGAGATAGAGCGATTTCGTCGAAATTTTCGACCCACAGGGTATCTAACCAAGGTACTCTTTGGAATTTTCAAAAAAATTTCCCCTCCCCAAAAATGGCGGCCATTTTGTATTTTCGGATTTTTGCCAAAAATGGCAAAACACAAAATTGCTTCTATCTCCTTAACCGTGCGAGATAGAGCGATTTCGTCGCAATTTTTGACCCATAGGGTATCTAACCAAGGTACTCTTTGCAAGTTTCAAAAAATTTTACCCTCCCCAAAAATGGCGGCCATTTTGTATTTTCGGATTTTTGCCAAAAATGGCAAAACACAAAATTGCTTCTATCTCCTTAACCGTGCGAGATAGAGCGATTTCATGTAAGGAAGGTACTCCTTGCAATTTTCAAAAAAATTTTCCCCTCCCCAAAAATGGCGGCCATTTTGAATTTTCGGATTTTTGCCAAAAATGGCAAAACACAAATTGGCTTTTATCTCCTTAACCATGCGAGATAGAGCAATTTCATCGAAATTTTCGACCCACAGGGTATCCCAGGAATGTATTCTTTTCAATTTTCAAAAAATTTTCCCCTCCCCAAAAATGGCGGCCATTTTGAATTTTCAAATTTTTGCCAAAAATGGCAAAACACAAAATTGCTTCTATCTCCTTAACCGTGCGAGATAGAGCGATTTCGTCGCAATTTTCGACCCACAGGGTATGTAAGGAAGGTAATCTTTGGAATTTTCAAAAAAATTTCCCCTCCCCAAAAATGGCGGCCATTTTGTATTTTCGGATTTTTGCCAAAAATGGCAAAACACAAAATTGCTTCTATCTCCTTAACCGTGCGAGATAGAGTGATTTCGTCGAAATTTTCGACCCACAGGGTATCTAAGCAATGTACTCTTTTCAATTTTCCAAAAATTTTCCCCTCCGCAAAAATGGCGGCCATTTTGAATTTTCGAATTTTTGTCAAAATTGGCAAAACACAAAATTGCTTCTATCTCCTTAACCGTGCGAGATAGAGCGATTTCGTTGAAATTTTCGACCCACAGGGTATGTAAGGAAGGTACTCTTTGCAATTCTCAAAAAAATTTCCCCTCCCCAAAAATGGCGGCCATTTTGTATTTTCGGATTTATGCCAAAAATGGCAAAACACAAAATTGCTTCTATCTCCTTAACCGTGCGAGATAGAGCGATTTCGTCGCAATTTTTGACCCATAGGGTATCTAAGGAAGGTACTCTTTGCAATTTTCAAAAAATTTTCCCCTCCCCAAAAATGGCGGCCATTTTGAATTTTCGAATTTTTGCCAAAAATGGCAAAACACAAAATTGCTTCTATCTCCTTAACCGTGCGAGATAGAGCGATTTCGTCGAAATTTTCGACCCACAGGGTACCTAAACAAGGTACTCTTTGCAATTTTCAAAAAAATTTCCCCTCCCCAAAAATGGCGGCCATTTTGTATTTTCGGATTTTTGCCAAAAATGGCAAAACAAAAAATTGCTTCTATCTCCTTAACCGTGCGAGATAGAGCAATTTCATTGAAATTTTCGACCCACAGGGTATCTCAGGAATGTATTCTTTTCAATTTTCAAAAAATTTTCCCCTCCCCAAAAATGGCGGCCATTTTGAATTTTCAAATTTTTGCCAAAAATGGCAAAACACAAAATTGCTTTCTATCTCCTTAACCGTGCGAGATAGAGGGATTTCGTCGCAATTTTCGACCCACAGGGTATCTAAGGTAGGTAGTCTTTGGAATTTTCAAAAAAAATTTCCCCTCCCCAAAAATGGCGGCCATTTTGTATTTTCGGATTTTTTCCAAAATGGCAAAACACAAAATTGCTTCTATCTCCTTAACCGTGCGAGATAGAGCGATTTCGTCGCAATTTTCGACCCACAGGGTATCTAACCAAGGTACTCTTTGCAATTTTCAAAAAAATTTCCCCTCCCCAAAAATGGCGGCCATTTTGTATTTTCGAATTTTTGCCAAAAATGGCAAAACACAAATTTGGTTTTATCTCCTTAACCATGCGAGATAGAGTGATTTCGTCGAAATTTTCGACCCACAGGGTATCTAAGGAATGTACTCTTTTCAATTTTCAAAAAATTTTCCCCTCGCCAGAAATGGCGGCCATTTTGAATTTTCGAATTTCTACCCAACCAATGCAAAAAGGCATGAAACTGAAATAATTTACATGTATACTAATAAATATTTAAGCATCATTGCTATATTTTACAGATGAAACAGGGCCTTGTAAGATTACTGTACAATTTTTGCAAAAGGTTGATAGGGTGGACATTACACATGATAATGTGTGTTCTTCTATGCTATCCTGTTTCTATTCATATGTCACAGGTACAAGCAACAGGGCGTCCTATTTCTAGTTTTTTATTTAATCCATTTGTTGTATGCCATAAATATTGGGAAAAGTTATATGAACTTCAGCACATCAATCTACTAAGTTTATATCTTCCCAAGGAAGATGGTGTATCCCCAGACGTCGAATACATAACTCAACAGATCATATTTTCAATCTTCCTGCAATGATAACTCTGAACCTATTTTCAAAGTATTTAAATGATTGATGATTGAATGTCCACTCTAAATTAATAATCTCAAAAGAGCATATCTGTTTCTATATTTGTTGACAAATAAAATATTATTTTTAACTCCAACTCATCATACTTTTCAATCTTCCTGCAAAGGGTAACTCTGAACCTATTTTCAAAGTATTTAAATGATTGATGATTGAATGTCCATTCTAAATTCATAATTCCAAAAGCGAATCTCTGTTTCTATAATTCTTCACAAATAAAATTTTATTTAAAAATCATATTTATATTATTATTTTATTATATTATTTTTAGAATTTGCATTGTTTTTCAGTTATTCATTTCCTCAATTCCTATATATGTGGTCCATATATATGCAACCTAAATATGTGACACAATCTCAGTTCTGACTCCCTTTGTCTTAGATAATTAGATAATGAAGCAAACACCACCTCCCACCCCCACCCCACCTCTCTCCCCTTCTCCACACCTCTCTCACTAGTACAGAAGATCTGTATACCTTTGTTTATTTAGTGTCACTTAATATCTGGAGGTCCCAGAGGTGGGTGAGGGATGGGGGGTGGGACTACAAAGAGATGGAGTGCTGCAGCACAAATGGTAAACAAACACTTATAATATAAAAGGGGTGATCAAATACAAAAAGCTCAGTTAATCTTATCACTAAAATAAAATCTTGGAGTACATACAAGAAAAACATATTGATATATTCTCAGATGATATTTCACTTAGATGAGAGACATAGTTTGAAAGCTACAGTGCTTGAAGATGGCAAAAAGTCCATAAATTGGGTCTCTGTGGGCAATTTTGAGATCTTAAGTCGGCCTAACAGGTAAACCTACAGCCTTTAAATTTTTCACAGACAAGGATTACATATAAGAGTTACATCTAGTGCAGTTTGAGACTCATCAGAATTACCACTTCCAGGTTAAATGTCTACTAAAAGCCTTGATTTTCGGCGTGTGTGAAAAGGACATAATAATGCATTCCCAGATGGGATTTCAGCTCAATCAATCACATAGTTTAACAGTCACAGGGCTTAAAGGTGGCAAAAAGTCCAAATATTGGGTCTCTGTGGGCCTTTTAGAGATCTCGATGTTGCCTTCAAATTAAAGCATCAGACTTAAAATCTGCTACATACTAAGACTACACATAGAATATGTATCTAATAATAAAGTTTGAAACTTCTCAGACTCACCATTTCCAAGTTACAGAGCAAAATATGTGAAAAATGTCTTAAAACGGTCACTCGGGTGGGTGTTAATGGTCCTCATACACAGTTTAAATGTCTACTTGAAGCCTTGATTTTTGGCACATGTAAAAAGAACATAATAATGTATTCCCAGATGAGATTTCAGCTCTATCAGTCACATAGTTTAACAGTCATGGGCCTTAAAACTGGCCAAAAGTCCAAATAGTGGATCTCTATGGGGCCTTTTAGAGACCTCAATGTGGCCTTCAAATTAAAGCTTCAGACTTAAAATTTGTCACATACTAAGATTACACATAGAATATGTATCTAATACAGTTTGAAACTTCTCAGACTTACCATTTTCAAGTTACAGGGCAAAATATGTGAAAAATGTCTAAAAAGGGTCACTCGGGTGGGGATTTATGGTCCTCAAACACAGGTTAAATGTCTACTTAAAGCCTTGATTTTCGGCACATGTAAAAAGGACATAATAATGCATTCCCAGATGGGATTTCAGCTCCATCAATAACATAGTTTAACAGTCACAGGGCTTAAAGGTGGCAAAAAGTCCATATATTGTGTCTTTGGGAGCCCGTCAGAGACCTCAATTTGACCTTCAAATTAAAGCTTCAGACTTAAAATCTGTTACATACTAACATTACACATAGAATATATATCTAATACAGTTCGAAACTTCTCAGACTTACCATTTCCAAGTTACAGAGCAAAATATGTGAAAAATGTCTTAAAAGGGTCACTCGGGTGGGTGTTTATGGTCCTCATACATGGGTTAAATGTCTATTAAAGGCCTAAATTTTGGAGTACATACAAGAAAAACATATTGATATATTCTCAGATGATATTTCACTTAGATGAGAGACATAGTTTGAAAGCTACAGTGCTTGAAGATGGCAAAAAGTCCATAAATTGGGTCTCTGTGGGCAATTTTGAGATCTTAAGTCGGCCTAACAGGAAACCTACAGCCTTTAAATTTTTCACAGACAAAGATTACATATAAGAGTTACATCTAGTGCAGTTTGAGACTCATCAGAATTACCACTTCCAAATTATAGGGCAAAATAAGTTAAAAATATAGGAAAAAAGTCCTAAGTCTTTATGGGCCTTAAAGACAATTTTCTCCTCAACTTAAAGGTCTTGATTTTCGGCACATGTACTAAGAATATATATTAATGTGTTCTCAGGTAAAATTTGAGGCAGATAAGCCTCATAGTTTGTGACCTAGAGGGCTCTAAGTGGTCAAAAGTGCAATTTCTGACCTTAAGGTGGCCATAAGTTCTTTATTATTGGGAGTTTGATAAAATAAGTTAATAAGTTTGGCAAAATAAGTTAAAAATATAGGAAAAAAGTCCTAAGTGGGGTCTTTATGGGCCTCAAAGACAATTTTCTCCTCAACTTAAAGTCTTGATTTTCGGCACATGTACTAAGAATATATATGAATGTGTTCTCAGGTAAAATTTGAGGCAGATAAGCCTCATAGTTTGTGACCTAGAGGGCTCTAAGTGGCCAAAAGTGCAATTTCTGACCTTAAGGTGGCCATAAGTTCTTTATTATTGGGAGTTTAAGGTCACCTTAAAAATAGGGATCTTCCTTTGGGCATCCTTAACATGTGTACCAAGTTTGAAAAAAAAAATTAATCCGTTTTTGAGTTATCGCGTACACAAGGAAATTTCTACGGCGGCGGCGGCGCGACGGACCTGAATCCAATATATCCCCGACTTTCGTCTGGGGATATAATGATCTATAAACTCAACAACCATGCAAAATCATATGAACAATGATATGTATCAAACTGAGTGTATCCCCCTTATATGTTCATAATATTTTCCCTTCAATAATTCTGCAAAGTCACGAAGCTCAACAAGTGATGCAGATGAAAAGTCTCACTGAAGAGGTTATGAGAATGTTATTCAGTTATGAGAATAGTTCTTCAGAATTATGCATTGTTATTATTTACTCTAAATTGTTCAAAATAGTATAAGTTGCTCTCGTGTATAACAAAATATGCAACATCTGTTCTTAATTTAGTGGTTTCATATACTTTAATTTGATCAAATATTGATCACCTATGTTTTATTGATATTATATACAAAACAAATCTGTGAGTTTTCTGTAATATCTACAGTATATTAGAGGTTTTGTTACCCACAACAATTGTTAAAACAACCTTCTTTTGAAATGAGGAAGCCATAAACCCTGGAAAGCTAAATAATATCTCCATTGCCCACTAACAGTGTTAGTTTCTAAAGGTGATGTCATATTTACATCTCCACAATTAACAGGTGGAATTCTATGAATCCTTTTCAGAGATGAGAGACCATGTTTTGGCTTTTATTTTTTCTCTGCCTTTCAAGTCTGCCAGTTCAATAACCACCATACATTCCACGACCTTCACATCAACCTTCGACATCAGTGTCACTGCTGCTGCCATTGTTCCTAGCGAAATGAATTAACAATAATCTTTAAAATATCTCTGGTCAGGGAATGATGCATTCCCAGTTAAATAGCAACAATAATCATGAAGTACATCCCAGGATGGGTTAACGAAACCATAATTGTGGCAAAGGAGACCAAGCATTTGTTTGAACGCATTTGGCGAAGAAATAAATCCACCTTCAACAAATAAATCCAAATTCAATAGATACCAGTACATGCAGAAAGTCCATCTGTACAACAGAATCTGGATGCAGGCCAAATCTCAATTCCTTACAGAAAAAATTCAGCTCATCACCACAACCCACAAAAATTATGGTGGGCGTGTCCTGGGCAATGTGTTGCACAGAATATCAGCCAAGATGCTCCCATCGATAAAGCCCCCTCAACTTTTGGCTGACAGATTTGTGGAGTTCTTCACAGAAAAAATTGAAAAAAACAAAACGCTGAACATTCCCTGAATGTACAACACATCACCCCAGACTCTCTTCTCCCTATGTTTTCCACTTTATCTACTGTAACTGAGGACCAATTTACCAAAATCAATCATAATCAACTCTTCAAGTAAATCATGTTCCTTGGCCAACTTTTCTTGTTTTTGATTGTCTGGACATTCTCATCACCCCCATCACTTCAATAATCAACGCCTGTCTTAAACAAGGTAAGTGTCCAAATTTTTTCAAGCAGGCCCATGTTACACCAATCCTAAACAAGCAATCGGTGCCTGTGAACGGGCTCTGTGTCAGCTGACTGTGTGTTTTGAGTTTCAGAGTAGAAGTGACAGAAGAAAAGGACACAAAAGTTGTGCCCTGCAAATGGTATTCAGAAGGAAAGTAACAAGGTAACAGGTTAGGTTTAAAAAGTAGGTTAAAAACATTTAAACAAAATACTGCAAATGCAATAGTTTTTAAGTTACAACTGATTTACTCAACAGTGAGAATCTCAAAGTAGCTTTTGCTCAGCTATGCAATGAGTTAAAGGGTTGCAACTTCACTATGTTATAGCTGACCCAAAAGTAGATGAACAACATTTTTATAGAGAATACTTTAAATGCAATAGTTTTCAAGTTTCAACCAATTTACTTAACAGTGACAGGCTGAAGGTAGCTGTTACTCAGCTATGCAAGGAGCTACAGGTCAACAATTTTACTATTTTATAGCAGACCCAAAAGCAGATTAATAACTTCTGTAAAGAAAATACAGTAACTGTAAATACAATACTTTTCAAGTTACAACTGATTTACTCAACAGTGAAAACCTGAAAGTAGCTATTACTCAGCTATGTCATGACATACAGGTCTGCAACTTCACTATGTTATAGCTGACCCAAAAGTAGATGAACAACATTTTTATAGAGAACACTTTAAATGCAATAGTTTTCAAGTTACAACTGATTTACCCAACACTGGAAACCTGAGAATAGCTATTACACAGCTATGCCATGAGCTACACATCTGGAATTTTACAATGTTACAGCTAATACAAAAGTAGATGAATGAGATATTTAAACAAAATTCTCTAAAAGCAATGGTTTTTAAGTAACAACTGATTTACTCAACAGAGAAAACCTCAAAGTAGCTATTGCTCAGCTAAACAATGAGCTACAGGTCTGTAACTTTACTATGTTCTAGCTGACCCCAAAAATACATGAATGACATATTAAAAGATAATACTCTAAATGCAATAGTTTTCACGTTACAACTGATTTACTCAACAGTGTGAACCTGAAAGTAGCTACTGCTCAGCTATGCCATAACATACAGGTCTGCAATTTTACTATGTTATAGCTGAACCAAAAGTAGGCGAACAACATATTTAAACAAAATACTCTAAATACAATAGTTTTCAAGTTACAACTGATTTACTCAACAGTGAGAACCTGAAAATAGCTATTCCTCAGCTATGCCATGACCTACAGGTCTGCAGTTTTACTATGTGGTATTGAGCTGGCTATGTCTATGGAATAGACATAGCTGGGGAGAGATTAAGCACTGTAAAAGTCTATAATAGAGTAGAATGTTCTAACCAATATCTATGCTAGGTAATAACTTGCTACACCTTAAGTTTCAATGATCTAGCCCAAACAAGATTTTAAAGGTCAGGGTCACAATGGCAAGGTCAAGGAAAAATGGAGGTCACACTATGGGAGTGCAGACCTAATCCCCACTTTCCCCCCAACCAAAATCCCTGCCAAGTGTCAACTTCCTACAGCTCATGTTTTCAAGATATAGCCCAGGCAAGATTTTAAAGGTCAGGGTCACTATGGCAAGGTCCAAGGATAAATTAAAGTCACACCATGACATTGCACACCTACACCCCCAACCAATATCCATGCTACATGTCAACTTCCTACACCTTATACAGTCAAACCTGAGCATAAAGACCGCCCAAGGTCTTCTGGTAAATAGTCCTTGCAAACTTCAGCCAGTTCAGTTTTCCATTCATCCACAGTGTACTGATGTACACATCCCCCTTTTCCTTCCCAGCTATTCTGACGTCACACTTTCTTAAAAAGGATTATAAAAGTCCCTTGCTTTTAATGATCACGGAAACTAGACACTGTCTAGTAGACAGGTATTATAAATCTGTCTTTATTGTTAGGTAGAGGCTTTAATTAAACATATATGTGAAAATGGACAATTGAGACAATTCGCTATATATAGCCCTTCCACTGATTATCAGTACCCATGTTAACCTTCGGTCTCCATCATGTGGTCTCTTGTACAGAGGTTTTTTGCATCTTTGGAAATGATTTTGGTGGTCTCTGGTCACAACTAAGGAGTGGTCTCTATTCGGGGTATGTTTTATATCTAAATTTCCTTGGGGGGGGAATAAAAGCGGCCTCAACTAGCAAGTGGTCTCTATTTGAGAGTGGTCACATGTACAGGTTTGACCGTAGTTACCAAGCTATAGCCCAAGCATGATTTTAAAGGTCAGGGTCACTAAGGCAAAGTCAAAGATTGAATCGGTCATACTATTATGTTGCACACCTACATTCCTAATTAATGTCCCCGCCAGGTATTAACTTCCTAAACCTTACAGTTTCTGAGATTTAAAAGATCAGGGTCATTACAGGAAGGCGAAAGGTCAAATTAAAGTCACATCATGACATGTATATGGTTACACACCGAACCAATGTAGCTTACAAGTAAAAAGTAATTTTTGTTTTCAAAAAAAAAAAAAAAAAAAGTCTCCTGTTTTTATCTGTTTAGTGAAAGTACTTTTACAAAACATTAAAATGAAGTACATATTTTAATCATCCAAACATGTTCATTTAATGTGAAATTACATGTCTCAAACTCTTTTTAATACACGAATGTGATGCCCTCAAACTTAACAGGTAACATGCACTAGATACAGCCACATAACTAATTCTGAATGTGTTTTTCCAATGCAAGTAACAGTCTGCAGTTCTGAAGGAATCTCCGTAAAACTAAAAATGTGCCAAAATAATAAGTGAATAAATACCTCCAGTTGCTAACAAATCATCAATGATGACAACCTTCTGTCCTGGCATTAAGGCATTCTTTTGCACTTCAAAAACATCCTATAAAAATAAAATATACCCCAAAATAATACCAAGAAAAGTGTACAACATATTTTTTTGATAAACAGCATAAAGTCTATCAAATAAAAAATCCATCTGGTGCAAAGATTAGTACTGATCAAGAGCTCTGTCCATCAACTTTTTGGGTCAGAATTCTGCTCACCATTTGTTTTTACCCATCATTATTTATTTGCCGTCATTTTTATTAGTGAAAGTATCAGCCACTTCACAGTATTTCACTGAATTCACAAAATTGAATTCCATAGTATTCGGAAGTTATCCAAGAACAAGCAAAGAAGACAATATAGAACCTGAGTAGATACCATTTTTTTTTCAATTTGTTTTAATTTTATCTTCCATTTACAGTAAAAGAATATCTCTGATAGGAGAGATATCCCTGAAGATCACAAAAGAACAATATATATGATAATTTGTGTCCAAGTTAGAAGTTAACTTTACTATATACATATGTACAATATTTAACGAGCATTGCCAGACCTGTCATTTGAGAAAAATGTTAACTTTGTTTATTTTGGTTTGTCACAATCCATGCAACCAGTGACACTTTATGAAAGTTTCTTCCTAATATATATTGAGGATGAACACAGAAAAAAATAAGAAGATCGAATACTTTATTTACATTGCAAATTTAACTCTCAGTTAACAAATCTTTCCATGTTCTCATTTCATCTGTCAAATTCATCTGATGAGGAGAGCTTTGCCAGATATTGTTGTACAAGGTATCTTGGCTGAATTCACTTTTTCAGCTGAAAAGTTAGGAATAAATTTATTCTGAGCATCCCAAAAATATGTATTTCCTACTTATGAGCCAAATAAAACTAGAGGAATGCTTTTGCTAACAAAAGCGGAGCGTCCCTGAAAGGTTAAAATGCTTTGTGGTTTTAATAAGCATGCTGTAAAGCTAAGAATGCACAAAGCTGCACTGTATGCTTTCCCAATACCTCTTAATACATTGTGAAGCTATAAAAGCAACGATAAAGGAGATATAAGGGAAAAACTCAAAAGCAGCTATTTATGACCCCAGTTTAGCCCATAAGGGGGGGTCGGGGGGTAAAACTGACCGGCTATTTAGACTCTCCACATATGCTTTCCCAATACCTCTTAATACATTCTGAAGGTATAAAAGCAACAATAAAGGAGATATAAGGCAAAAACTCAAAATCAGCTATTTTATGACCCCAGTTTGACCCATAAGGGGGGTTTGGGGGTTAAAACTGACCGGCTATTTAGATTCTCCACATATGCTTTCCCAATACCTCTTAATACATTGTGAAGCTATAAAAGCAACGATAAAGGAGATATAAGACAAAAACTCCAAAGCTATTTATGACCCCAGTTTGGCCCATAGGGGGGGTGGGGGGTGGTTCGGGGGTAAAACTGACCGGGTATTTAGACTCTCCACATATGCTTTCCCAATACCTCTTAATACATTCTGAAGCTATAAAAGCAACAATAAAGGAGATATAAGGCAACAACTCAAAATCAGCTATTTTATGACCCCAGTTTGACCCATAAGGGGGGACCATGGGGTAAAACTGACCGGCTATTTAGACTCTCCACATATGGTTTCCTATTACCCCCCAGTACATTTTATGGCTCTAAATGCAATACTTAAGAAGATAATAGGGGGGTTGACCTAAATTTAAGGCTTTCAGATTGGAAGGTGTCAGAAAATCACTCATAAATGAGACACTTTTCAAGGGATTACTCCCAAAATCTAATCAGCTTAGTATGAACAGGTGTGTCAAATTATAAGGCTGTGTAGCAAGTAGTTTTTCCTGAACTTCGATGACGGGGGGGCTGTACTTCAAAAAATTGTTTTTGATCATGTGACCTTCATAAAGGTCAAAGGTCAAATTTCAGCATGCAGAAAAATTTTCCCACGCCTAAGGTATATAACTGCCAAATATGGTTTAAACCTTCTAATAATAAGGGAGATATTCAAGGGAGACCATAATGCGGCGGCGGTGGCGGCGAGGAAACTGAGGCGAAAACAAATAAGCGCCCTTCCAGGGACACTTACTTAACAGGCTTGAATTTTGATCTTGTACACAGTAAGTGGTCATTTACTTTCTTTTTGAGCCATTGTTTTATATCAGTCCAGATATTTTCAACAATTTCACACTGAGAGAAAAGATGTTGGATCGTTTTAGCATTTTCCCAAAAGAGTCTACAGTGATTTGACTCTACAATCTTCAATTTAAACAAAGATTCCTTTGTGCCCAGAATTCCAAAGAAAGTTTTGTACTGAAACCATATAATGGATTATCACAGATAGTTTTGAAACTTATCTTATTTCCTGTGTCATATTTTGTGCCATTTTACTTCACATTTCCTAGTTGCCCCATTGTTCTGCTTTGTCAAGTAGTTGTAAAACACTTTGCTACAGCCTTTTGATTGTAAGAATATTTGCGTTTGCATTTGGATTGGTCTAGGTGTATTAAAAGTCACACCACTAGAGTATTTTGAGATGAATTTCTTTATTAAGATTTAAATCTAATGTATTCCGAAGATATCGACATTTAAAATTGTGGTTTTATGTAAGTAGTTCTCAACGCAGAAAGACTCCATCTTCCACAAAAATATTCCATGTTTGACCTATTTTAGGAAGAATAGAATCTCTTTTGAAATATGCTCATTAAACCCCAGGGTTGAATGGTATGTATCAAAAATTGATTTTACTTGTTCAAGACTACTGGACTCCAAGCATATAGTAAATATGATTTTTCAGGGTGGGTTAAATATCTGTAACAGTGTCCTACCCCACTTTGTCCCCATTGAAGACAATTAAAATTAGCAACAGCTTCACCCAAGAGGCAATATCAGGGGGTATCTGTATTTCAAAAGATATTTGGAATCCAGCTCAGTTTTAGTGCTCTTTCAAACAAGATAGTGTTTTGCCATCATAGTTAAACCATACTCATAACTTATGTATACACGCATCTTGTCTATTTATTTTGTCTGGTTTATTCCATATAAATCGATAAATTTCTGCATTTAGATTCTTTAAAATATCAGCTGGTGTTGGAATAGACTTGAAGAGGTAAGTAAAAAAAATAGAGACAAATAAATAATGACTTTATGATAATAATTCTTCCAAGTGGAGTCAAGACTGCTATTTCAATTTCTTATGGTTTTCCTTGCCTTATCAGATCCTTGGAACTCTTTCTAGGTAAACTGGAACCAGTATTTCTAAAAGGCTAAATTCTGAGGTATCGCAATCAAGCTTTGCTGAGATTAACAATAAATCACTGGAATGCTTCATTTTACCTATCCATATGATATTTTTTCCATGTTCACCTTCAACCCAAATAATGAGCCATACATCTCCAGTACATTCAATATTGCCTGAGAAGTCGACACAATATTAGTCACAACCGAATTTTTGATTCAGCACCCTTTGATTATGTCCAAGGTTCTACACATCAATTGTAATTATGATTTTTTTTTGTTTTATGTACTATTATCTCTTAATACAAGAGATAGGCCTATTTGGTAGGCTTATCTAAGTCTCAGGCCATTGTCTCCTATTAACACAAAAAAAGGTTTGCCCATTTTTTGCTAGTTCAGTGCTGAATTCCCCCCCTGTGGGGAAGATACTGCATTTACAAAGCAGTAGATGGGATTATAATTGATATTTTAGTGAGAACAATAATTTTATAGTGAGGCCAGGTTGGAAGACAACTTTTGAAATCAGGGATTTGAAGCTTTAAAGCTAAAATAATCAGACCAAAGATATTAGTTTCACCTTGCCATATTCCAGATTATATGAAGCACTGATGCACTCTCCTGGTAGTTTTCCCTGTTTCCTTATTGGGACAAATGCAACTCCGAGCCTTTCAGCCATCATTGGGCCAAAAATGAAACCTCTAGACTCTAATCCTACGATGGCATCTATATCTTGCCCACAGTCTTGAATATGTTCAGTCAATAGACTGATCAGATCAGCAAACACTTTGGGATCTTTTGCTAGTGGAAAGATATCCCTATTAAATCAATAACAATACATTTTATGGCAATTTCAAAACTACAATATTCAAACAACTACAGAACTGTATGAAAGCTAGAAATAGGCCGCCCTGTTGATAGTAGATGCGAATAGAAACAGGATAGCATAGAAGAACACACATTATCATGTGTAATGTCCACCCCATGAACCTTGCCCAAATTGTACAGTAGTCTTACAAGACCCTGTTTCATTTGTAAAATATATCAATGATGCTTAAATATTTATTAGTGTAGATGTAAATTACTTCAGCTTCATGCCTTTTTGCATTGGTTGGGTTGAAAATTTTGACGAAATCACTCTATCTTGCACAGTTAAGAAGATAGAAGCAAATTCCTGTTTTGGGCAAAATTCGAAAATTCAAAATGGCCGCCATTTTTGGGAAAAGGAAAATTTTTTGAAAATTGCCAAGAGTACATTTCTTAGATACCCTATGGGTCGAAAATTTCAACAAAATAACTCTATTTTGCACGGTTAAGGCCAGTTTGTGTTTTTCCATTTTGGGCAAAAATTCGAAAATTCAAAATGGCCGCCATATGTGGGGAGGGGAAATTCTTCTGAAAATTGCAAAGAGTACATTTCTTAGATACCCTGTGGGTCGAAAATTTCGCACGGTTAAGGAGATAGAAGCAAATTTGTGTTTTGCCATTGTTGGTAAAAATTCGAAAATTCAAAATGGCCGCCATTTTTGGGGAGGGGAAATTTTTTTGAAAATTGCAAAGATTACATTCCTTAGATACCCTGTGGGTCGAAAATTGCGACGAAATCGCTCTATCTCGCATGGTTAAGGAGATAGAAGCAAATTTGTGTTTTGCCATTGTTGGCAAAAATTCGAAAATTCAAAATGGCCGCCATTTTAGGGGAGGGGAAAATTTTTTGAAAATTGCAAAGATTACATTCCTTAGATACCCTGTGGGTTGAAAATTTCGACGAAATCACTCTATCTCACATGGTTAAGGAGATAGAAGCAAATTTGTGTTTTGCCATTTTTGGCAAAAATTCGAAAATTCAAAATGGCCGCCATTTTAGGGGAGGGGAATTTTTTTTTTAAATTGCCAAGAATACAATGCCCAAATACCTGTGGGTCGAAAATTTTGACGAAATCGCTCTATCTCGCACGGTTAAGGAGATAGAAGCAAATTTGTGTTTTGCCATTTTTGGCAAAAATTCGAAAATTCAAAATGGCCGCCATTTTTGAGGAGGGGAAAATTTTTTGAAAATTGCAAAGAGTACACTCCTTAGATAGCCTGTGGGTTGAAAATTTCGACGAAATCGCTCTATCTCACACAGTTAAGGAGATAGAAGCAAATTTGTGTTTTGACATTTTTGGCAAAAATTCTAAAATTCAAAATGGCCGCCATTTTTGGGGAGGGGAAAATTTTTTAAAAATTGGCAAGAGTAGAATTCTCAGATACCCTGTGGGTCGAAAATTTTGCCAAAATCCCTCTATCTCGCACGGTTAAGGAGATAGAAGCAAATTAGTGTTTTGCCATTTCTGGCAAAAATTCGAAAATTCAAAATGGCCGCCATTTTTGGGGAGGGGAAAATTCTTTAAAAATTACCAAGAGTACAATGCTCAGATACCCTGTGGGTCGAAAATTTTGACGAAATCGCTCTATCTCGCACGGTTAAGGAGATAGAAGCAAATTTGTGTTTTGCCATTTTTGGCAAAAATTCGAAAATTCAAAATGGCCGCCATTTTTGGGGAGGGGAAAATTTTTTGAAAATTGCAAAGATTGCATTCCTTAGATACCCTGTGGGTCGAAAATTTCGACGAAATCACTCTATCTCGCACGGTTAAGGAGATAGAAGCAAATTTTTGTTTTGCCATTTTTGGCAAAAATTCGAAAATTCAAAATGGCCGCCATTTTTGGGGAGGGGAAAATTTTTGGAAAATTGCAAAGAGTACATTCCTTAGATACCCTGTGGGTCCAAAATTTCGACGAAATCGCTCTATCTCGCACAGTTTAGGAGATATGAGCACATTTGCCTTTTTCAGTATTCAAAATAGCCAATTACTCATTTATTTAATTAATTACTCACTCATCTATGAAGCAATTCCCCCCAAAAGCAATCCCATACAAGCTATTAACCCAATGAACCTCCATACCAAATTTCAGAAAGCTAGGCTTAATAGGATTCCTTAAAATGTCTGGAAACCAAAGAGCTACTCAAAAGTAGCAAAGTAGCTATTACTCAGTTAGCTATAGAGCTATTATCACCAAAAGCAATCCCATACAAGCTATTAACCCAATAAACCTGCATGCCAAATTTGGTAAAGATAGGATAAGAACTGTTGCCTAAAATGTCTGGAAACCAAGTGGGACGCCGGACGCCGGAAAAAGCAAAAATAATACTTTCCTACTACCCTACGGGTCAAAAATTCTGTCCAAATCGCTCTATCTCTTACGGTTTCTGAGATATTAAGATTTTTTCGCTTTTCGCAAAAATTCAAGATGGCCGCCAAAAGTGGCAGAAATTGAAACTTTTCAATTTTGTATAGAATACTTTCCTACTACCCTACGGGTCAAAAATTCTGTCCAAATCGCTCTATCTCTTACGGTTTCTGAGATATTAAGATTTTTTCGTTTTTCGCAAAAATTCAAGATGGCCGCCAAAAGTGGCGAAAATTGAAAATTTTCAATTTTGTACAGAATACTTTTCTACTACCCTGTGAGTCAAAAATTGTGTCGAAATCGCTCTATCTCTTACGGTTTCCGAGATATTAAGATTCTTTCATTTTTCGCAAAAAATTAAGATGGCCGCCAAAAGTGGCGAAAATTGAAATTTTTTTAAATTTTGTATAGAATACTTTTCTACTACCCTGTGGGTCAAAAATTCTGTCGAAATCGCTCTATCTCTTACGGTTTCTGAGATATTAGCAAATTACTCAAAAGTAGTACTGAAAATACACAATGAAGTACCTAAATGGCTATTACTCATGTACTGACAAAGCTATCAGTCCCAAATGCAATACCAAGCGAGCTATGGACATAACAATCTTGTATTCAAAATTGTAGTAAAATATCTTTAATTATTTTGGCTTAAATGTACGGAAACCAATGGGTACTGAAAATAGCTGTACTTAAGTATTACTCAGTAAGCAAAAGAGGTACAACAGCCAAAAGCAATCCCAAGCAAGCTACTGACCCAATAAGCCTGCATACCAAATTTGGTGACAATAACTCTAATACTTTTCCTTTAAATGAGCGGAAACCATGCGTGACGCCGGACATCGGACGCCGGACATCGGACGCCGGACATTGGACGGCAGAAAAAGCAAAAATAATATATCCACCCCCCAGGGGGGTGGACATAATAAAAAAACTAATGTTCAATATTGGAAAAACTTGTTTTTTTTTTCTTTTTAAGTTTGTTGACTGTCAGATTTGTATTTAAAAATCTAAAATATGTGCATACTCTTTAACTGTTTAAGTGTCATACAAAAATAAGATTAAAAAAATTACCTGAATAAGATGCCTGGTTTAGGAAAATCAGGATAATTTACCAACTGACTCCTTACTTTTGCTACTCTCTCCTCATAGTTAAAGCTCATTTTTCTATTATCACAGCTGAAAACAGAAAATTAACAAATTTGATACAGATTTCAATGCAGTCTTTTTACCCAATGGATGGGGTACATGTCCTTGAAACATAATACCCACACTTGTTATCAGCCTAACATCCTCCAGGGGCTGTATTAACAAAAGGTCTGAGCCCAATCTCAGGCTTAAGTTGGCTATGCTTGTATACCAAAACTTAAGTCTAAGACTTGGCTAAGACCTTTGGTGAATATGGCCACTGGTCAATGGATTTAGATGGCCAAGTCTAAGTTCCTGTTTTGTTTCAATAATCTACCTAACATGCAGCTGATAGCTGTCCTGTCACCAATTACTTATGATATATTTGATGGTATTGGCAATGGGGAGGGTAGAGTTCTCTTGTACTTGTTTTCTGTTTAAATCTTGAACAGCATGTAATTAATGCCAATTATTGCATTTACTTAAATGCCATTGTGAGCCTATACACATCATCCAGACTCTCTAGTGTTACAGTAATAGTTCGTGACCCACATGGGAAAAAAATATTTCAGGCATTACAGTAATATGCTTTATGATGGTAGGAAAGGAAGGCAAAAGTTAATTTTGTTTACATTTCAAAAATGGGTAAAAATATATATAAACACCAGTTGGATGGATGTGGTTACCTTGACTCTACTTTACTAATTTACATGCATGTAGAACCATGGCATGATTCCACATAAAACTGGAGATTTGTTTCAAATACGAATACCGTCCCAGAAAATGTTCACCCAAGTATTTCCACAACGATTTTGTGATATTTTTCTTCAACATGCAAGCATGATTGAGTAAAAATAAATGGCATTTACCCATTATCAATGGTTTTTATTTTTGACGATTTTTTCAAAAGAGTGAAAATGTTCTTTTACTATAAAAGTGGTCCTCGGTGGCCTAATGGTAAGCAAGTTTGGCATCTAATCATAGGCTGTCATCTCTGTGGGTTACTTGATAATCTGGTTCAAGAATATTTTATATTAGAAGCAGGGTTGGGGCCTAGTATGAGTACATCCAAAATATGTGAGTACAAGTATGAGTACATTTTTCTGTAATGTATTCAAATCTAAGTAATTTGGAAAATACTGAAGTATGAGTACATTTTGTAAATTTTTTTCCAAGTAGGAAAACATAATAAAACCTATTTTGCAAGGAGAGAATACCTGTCCAAATGTATTTTCCAAGTTAAAACTTTTATGGGGATGAATACATTAGTTTCTCTCTTCTGTTACAAAATCAGATAGTCAAAAGTCAGTGGTTGAAGTTCATTGGATAGACAAGTTCCTGTCAGGACAGGTCCCCACAAGCTAGACAAAAACACTCACATTTTAATAACAATACAATTAATTAACAATTAATTACAGCCAACTCCTCAACTACATTTTACACTTGAATCACCTTATTTCCATACTGATATAATGAATTAAGCCTATCCAACAAATTCAAATGTCATGAGCCACTCATCTTAAAAGTCCTGACCTCATCACATTTCAAATAACAAACACAAAGCGTCCCAAAAGGTCAGATGCTTTATAGTATAAAGTAGAAAAAGGTTTCTGAAAAGAAAAACATGCAGCACTGAGAGAAGAAGCTAAAGTTAAGCAGACAGTGTGGAAGTTTATGCATTAACATGAAAGAAAAATGTAAGCTTTTTTTTTGTTTTCTATGGTCATAAATTGTGTAAAGTTAATTCAATAAATGCTATAGTTTGTAAGAAGACTAGTTTTAAAGTAGATTTTAGGCAAAACAAGAAAATCTGCTATTTTATGACCCCAGTTTGACCTGTAAGAAGGGGTCAGTGGGTAAACCAGACTAGCTATATAGACTCTCCATATATGGGGTAGTGTAACCACAAAACTGGGTTGAAAGCCCAAGAAGTACTAATGAGAGGGATAAAAGACCTTTTCTACATGATGAACTCAACTTTGAAGCAACTTTACTGAGCAGCAAATGTAAAATTTGTTAAAATCACTGTATGTTTTACAGTTAAATACATGACATTTTCCATTTCCACAAAAATTCAAGACCCCTGTCTGAATATGGAAAATTTAAATTTTTTTCCAGAAGAGTCCTTACTACTAGGGGTGCAAGGAATCATAAAATTGTGAACTGAATCAATTCGCAAATCAAGTTTTGCAAACCAGACCAATTCATGAATTGACTTGGTTTAAAAAAACTTTTTCAATCTTGATGTTAAATATTATGTCAGTATGAATATCAAAGTCTTACTAATATATCAGGCATTTAAAGGAAAATTTGTTAAGAAGGAAGTTGAAACTCAATAAAAGCCTTTCTCAGATTCTAGCACCATTTTTAATGTTTTTACATGAAACAGCTTGTCACTGTTAAATGCCATATATCTATTTATATTTTAGAAAAAGGCATAGTAAAATTCAAGACTTTAGAAAGGCAAGAAGTTTTTGATACAATGCTCTGAACACATCTATCCTAATGAGTAAATAAATGGTCCATGGTCAATTTCTATTTATATATAATTGCCAGTCTTAATGAGTCTCCAGAGAATTAGTCCATTGGGTATATGCTGATAAGGGATAAAATCAATAGTTAATGTGTGTGTCTACCCCAACACACACCCCCCCCCCCCCAGTTTTAGTCTATGCATGAAGAAATGCTCATATAAGGAGTAAGATGTTATCTTTATCTATGCTCTGTTGAAAGTGTCAGTTACACGTAGAATGGAAGTCAGAAAGAGTGATAATTAGCTGAAAATGGGAATTTATAAATGTGTCATTATCAAACTGCTGCACTCAAATAAGTTTGTTATATTTGGACCCAGTTTTTTACAATAAAACAAGCATAATTTGATGCATATCATAATTTTAGATGATGACAACAAAATAGGAATCAATTTTACCTGCTTTAATAGTATGTTTAAAGGCCCAGTTGCACCAAAAATTAACTATCCACCATTAAATTGTATATAAACTCACAAGCAAGAAACTATATGTCATACAGCAAGTAATATACCAGTTAGTCTCCAGTCTCCATCTGTTGACACAAATGCCAGATTCACTGAGTGTAGAAAACACAGCCATGCTTTTCTTAGCTGTGACATAGGAAGGGGGGTTTGTTGTGCATGCAGCTTCACAGATTAGATAGTGTTTTGTTTATCTGTGCTAGAAAATTTCAGAACTACATTTCATTATTTAGTTTCTGAACTCTCAAAATAAAGGAATAGTGAAAAAAAGGTAATTTGGAATATTTTTATGCTATATGTGATCAATATTATAGATCATTTTAAGCAAGAGAGACAACAGATCATTACATTTGCTCATGTATTTATTTATTTGGGGTTTTACGTCACTTTCAACACTGTACAGGTCATATCACGGCGGGTAGTTGGAAGGGCAGAGGAAACCAGTACATAGAGTTTGTTAGGGTTCTGTACTGTAAATTGCTGACCAACGGTAAGCAACTACCAGCTTTTCCACTTGAGGTCGTGCCGGGAATCGAACCCCGGCCTCAGAGGTGGAAGGCGCGAGTGTTACCACTCTGCCACCGTGGCCCCCTCATTTGCTCATGTAAGTAAAACACACATTTGTTTTTACATTAAATTTTATTTAATTTACAAAACATTCAAATGTTTTAAGTTGATGCACCTATGCTTTATTTTTCTTAACCATATAAATCTTGAACTTTTAAGTGTTGAGTGATGAAGAACTAAATTTTATATGAACTGATTTATGGTTATGATTTATACAGGCATTTTTGACATTTACAAGTGTTATATTTCACAAGCTTTGCATTGATATAGAAAAGCAGCAGTTTGTTTACTGCAGTAAACACATTTTTCGTCATACAAATTCTTTATACAATGTATTTAGTGAAATACTAAATCGATATCTGTCACTAAAATGTATGGAATATACTTTATGGGAGTGATATAATATAACAAACATAGACAACAACCTCCCTGACAGGCCACTTAATTACATACATATATGTCATTTTATATTTGTTTTTTTACTTAAATTCTAAATATTGCTATTTACTACACCTTTCTATAACACTTCAACTACAAATTAAGGACATTTTGTTTAAGCATAATCTGCTTCCTTATCAACATGTCATTTATTCTGCCAACAAGTTCAAATTTATCCCATCAAACATACACAAGTTGTATTGATTCATATATTTTTTCCTGTTGGCTGAACATTGTCTCCCCCCCTATAATTCTAGTTTTGGGAGTTCTCTATCTGGGCATTCACACTATGAAATGAACTGGGGTGGACAAAGATTGAACCAGATGGGGACACTGGTTGGAACGCTCACAATCCAGGTTGACAAGGGGAAATCTCAACCTCACTCACAAGGTGGATTGAAGCATACTGAAGCAGATTGGCTCAACCCCCTTTGTAGTGTGAACCCTCTCAATCCAGGTTGACAAGGGTTGAGTGTATTGTTACTGTAATCAATTGACTTACTGCCTGGAAACAATTGCTTAAGTTCATATGTATACCTTTATCCTTTTTATTTAATAATTGACACAAAGGCAACCAAAAGTGATTGGGGATGATTCCAATTTGGTATAAAATGTTTGAAATATTGTAATTGTAGTAGGATAATTTAATAAGCAGAAATATTTCTAATGATTGCAATTAGTCTGTTGCTAAAAACTGACACAGTCTTAATAATATAACCCTGTTGTTATGGTTAATTATAAAAATAACAGGCTTATAACTGCATGAAGTATAACATAGTTTGGGGGGTCTTTTTTATTTTTATTAATTTTAGCATTATTGATTTTGAGAAAATAAATGTCAACTCAAGTTTTTATGTGTATATCGAGCTAAATTTGGAGGTTTTACTGTTGTCAGATTTTTGACATTTTTGACTCTTCTCAATCCAGATTAAACTCTGTAGTGTGGACTTTGAGCGGACTTTTTGGCCCCACTAATTTGCAAATTTAATAAGTAAATTAAATTTTTATAAGTTAATACCCTATCCAATGGACAATAGCTTATCCGGTCGGCGCGGACCGGCCCGCCAAACGTCAGAAAAAGACGTCCTGTGTCTCCACCGGCCAGGCCGGCCCAGTACTGTGCACTCGCCAGATGGCGTGTCGTACTTCCTTCCTGTCTAGACAGCATGACGTCATAGCATCTTTTTCGTTGTCTAAACCTATTAGACCCCTAGTAAGCTGATAGCGGGGTCGGTGGGAGGGTCTTGTGTGTCCATTGGATAGGGTATTAACTTATAAAAATTTAATTTACTTATTAAATTTGCAATTTTATTGCGTTAATACATCCTATCCAATGGACAATAGCTGAATAACTACCGCTTGGTAGGCAGGTAAGTTACTAGGGACTAAAAAACTTGAACTCATGTTAGAATAATGACAATTCCTTTCTAAAGCCTGGGTAGACCTTGAAGTCCAAACCCTTAAGGCTATGGTCGAATATCATCATCCGGTTATCCGGAATGGAACCGTCAGAGTCGACCTTGCCCCCCCCTTTTTTACAGACCTGCTCTGAGGTAGGGGAAGAGAGGGATGAGTTCAGTCCCATAAATTAAGTCTCCCAGAGGAAGTACGTGAGATTTTTTTTTTGTGTTGCTCCTTAACTATATGTGCAATATATACAAATATGTACAAGTATTTACATATGTACAGATCTCCTCTAGGTACCAGTCTGTTGGTGGATCTGCTGAGCAGCCACAACCGGTCCGAGATGGTAGAGCTCTGAGTCAGCCCAAGCCACATCCTTCAGATAGAATTGGGTGAAGGTATTATGAGATTTCCAGTGGCAGGCTGCTAAGATCTGCTCTAAGGAGACTCCAGACTGGAAGGCCTTAGAAGCCGCAAAGGCCCTGACATCATGAGCTTTAACTTGATGTAGGGTGTGGGCCTGATGATCAGAGAGCTCATAGCATAGGATCACAGTCTGCTTGATCCATGAGGAGATAGTGGCAGGGGAGATGTCTTTGTCGAAGCCTTTCTTGAAGGAGACAAAGACTAACTCCTTGTGCTGTCTGAGGTCTGAAGTCCTGTCCAAATAGTAGCGCAAAGCTCTGACTGGACACAGGGATCTGTCAGACTTGAGGGATTTATCTAGAGTAGGAGCCAGGGCTGGTATGACCACTGGGGCTACACTCTCTGGACCCTCTTTGGCCAGCTGATTCTTGGAAAGAAAGCTGGGAGATGGAAACAGGGACACCTTAGACCAATCGGATTGGTGTCTGATGTTTTTGTGCTGCCATGCATGGATCTCACTTCTTCTTTTACCCGAGCCCAGGGCCAACAAGAAGACAGTTTTGAAGGTCAGATGCTTCAAAGATGCCTCCCTGAGAGGTTCGAAAGGAGCCCTTGTCAGCTGGTGTAGCACCAGGGAAAGGTTCCAGGAGGGTATTCCCCTCCGCCCTTTGGGTCTATCTCTGTGGAAACTTTCCAAGAGATGAGTGAGATTATCATCTTTGCTGATATTGATTGTTGTAGTACCTAGTTTATCAGCAATGGCAGATCTGTATCCATCAATGGTGCTGGGCTGTAACTTCTTGTCCTCAAAGAGGTACATTAGGAAGTTAGCCACCGACTTTACAGGTGGTGACCTGAAGTCCACCTGATTAGTGACGCACCACTTTGTAAAAATGGCCCACTTTGCCTCATAGACTGATCTGGTAGATCTTCTTTGAGGAGCCTCAATTCTTGCTGCCACTGCCTCAAAGAAGCCCTGTTCTTTGATTGTTGTGGCTCTAGGAGCCAGGCATGGAGATTTAGATTTGTCAGATTTCTGTGAGGGATCTGATTGAAGGGCTGTGTCAGCAGCTTGGGCTGGTTGGGCAGGCTGAGAGGGACCTGACTGGACATGGTCACTAAGTCCCAAAACCAAGGCATGTTGGGCCATCCCGGGGCAATCAGAATTAGTCTCTTGCATGGGGAGTCTTGTAACTTCTCCACCACTTTGCCCAATATGGCGATCGGTGGGAAGGCGTATGCATCCAGATCCTCCCATGGCAGGGTGAGTGCGTCCACTGCTACTGCCAGAGTGTCCGGCACTGGAGACACAAACAGAGGTAACTTGTTGAACCTCGTGGCAAATAGGTCTATCTGAGGCCGGTGCCAAGTCTTGAAAAATGTCCGGAAGGAGGGACCATTCTGTTTGGATGGTCTGATTTAGCCTGGATAGCTTGTCTGCTATCACATTTAGTCGGCCAGGGATATGTCAGGCTTTTAGGGTCACTTGTCGCTGGGAACACCAGGTCAAGATTCTCCACAGTAGAGCACACAGCGGGCCCGACTTCATTTCCCCTTCCTTGTTTATATAGGCCACTACTGTAGTATTGTCTGTGGCCACTAGGACAATTTTGTTTGTGCATAGGTTTTGGAACTCTTTTAAGGCCAAGAGGACTGCTTTTAGTTCCAGATAATTTATGTGCAGCTTGCTTTCCGGCACTGACCAGGACCCTCTTGCAGTGAACTCGTTTAAATGAGCGCCCCACCCTTCTTTTGATGCATCTGTAAAAATTTGCAGAGCATGCTTTATAGGGTGCAATGGTTGACCTTGAAGCACATTGCTTTCGTTTAGCCACCACTGTAAGTGTGGGTGCAGGGATCTGGGTAGAGGGATAACCTTTTGCAGGGATTCCGGTACCCTCCAATTGTTTTTGAGATGCCACTGTATGGGCCTCATGTGTAACCGGCCTAGGTGAACTTGTTTCTCTGTGGCTGTTAATAGACCTATCAAGGACATGAACTGCCGAACCGGACAGGTCGGTAGCAAGAGCAGTGTTTGTATTTTCCCTTGAAGACTTTGCCACCGGTCCGGTGTCGGTCTGACCCGGCCGGACCTGAGGTCGAACTGGTAGCCTACGAAGTTGAACACTTGTTGGGGCTCCAGTTCTGATTTTTCTAGGTTCACCAGCCAGCCTAGATCCTGGCACATCTTGACCAGGATCTGGGTGTGATGGAGACAGGTTTGGTGGGATCTGGCTCTGACCAACCAGTCGTCTAAGTACTGGTGGATTCTTATACCCTTGTGTATGGCCATCAGTTTCACCTCCTTTGCCAAGACAGTGAACTCCATGGGCACTGTGGACAGACCAAAAGGCAGTGCCTTGAACTGGTAGGTCCGACCCTGGACATGAAATCTGAGATATTTCCTGGATTGTTCCTGTATTGGTACATGGAAGTAGGCATCCTTGAAGTCTACTGAGGTGACCCACTCCCCTTGCTGGAGGGATGTCCTGATGGTTTCTGGTGTCTCCATTTTGAACTTCTCCACCTTGAGGAAAAGATTTAGTTTGCTTAGGTCTAGTATAGGCCTCCACTTGTTGTTGGGTTTGGGTACCAGAAAAAGTCGGCTGAAAAACCCTAGAGATGTTTGATTGTGGACCAGTTCTATTGCATTTTTGTCCATAAGCTGATGTAATGCCTCCAGCAGGTAGCTGTTCCTGTGGGGATTGACATAACGGCTTATGACAGTGGGAGACCTTGTGAGGTTTGGCTGGATCCGAAAGGGGAGAGTGTATCCCTCTCTCAATATTTGAACTATTTTCGGTCCGGCACCTCTTTCCAGCCAATTTTGCCAAAAGTTTTGAAGTCTGGCCCCTACAGGCAGATTTTTTACAACAAGAGGGACATTTGTCACAGATTGGACACAAGGCAATTGAATGACAGAAGAAGCACCTTTGACATGTTTTAATGTACAACCTTTTGAATTTACAGCTGACAAGCCAGGACTTATTCCTTTCCTTTGTGGATGCCCGGTTGCAAAATGAACATGGTTGACAACATTTAAATTTACATTTGTTTTCAATGATTGAACAGTCAATGTCTCTTTGGGAGTGCTCCCGGCCAGCAGCCGTGCCCTTAAACTTGTTACACAGTAATTGTCATTTATACGGCTGCTGGCCCTTGGCTGGTCGTGAGGAATACTGATGTTTTCCTTTCCCTCGTCTGTACTGGCTGTGAGAGGATACATTTTTCCATGCCGGTCGGTCCTGTTTCTTAGGGTCAGACTTCCTATCTTGACGTTCATAGGGGTGATATCTGCCCTTCTTGTACACCAACCCAGAGCGATTTCTGTCAAAATTAGTAATATCCTCCTCTGCTTGCTTGATAACTGAGTCCGGGAACAATGTATCTAACTCCAATGGGGCTGCCCTTAAAGCATTTAACGTGTCTGCCTTCACTCCAGCCTTGAGATAGGACAAATAGGAGTCGCGTCTTAAAAGAGTGGTGTTGGCCATATTAACAAACACAAAATCCGTTAGGTGTTCCATAGCCTTGGCCATGGCTTGACAAACACTGGAGTTAAAGTCTAACAGAAATTGGAGTTCGTCTGTGGCAGCCGACACCTTGCTTGCTGCTTTGCCCTTGGATTCAGTCCGGATGGTACGGAGCTGAACTTGCATGTTCTGCTGGACTTTGAGTACACAGCGGTTGAAACCAGCAGCTTGGTTGCATATTATGGATGATTCCCGGGCTGATCTCTCCCACTTTCTTAGATTTTCCTGGGAAATAGGTCTGGAAAGTGGTGGATTTGAAGCTATGCCAGCTTGACACGCAATCCTAAGGTAGGTGCTGTTAATGCGGGAAGAGGAAGTATTCCAAGATTTCGGTGTGGAGCCAGAGTCCTTGGTTTCAGAGTGCACACCGTACCACTTACTCTGGGATTTGGCCGGATGGACAAACTGGTCCAGCTGAAGAGTTCCTGCCTCGGTGGTACGTGAAGGGTAGCCCTGTACAAGAGTAATATTCAGTTTTGAAAGTTTGTTGCAGAGCCACTCATCCGTGGGGAGGTTGACGGATACCTTGCCAGGATGTTGAAGTTTTGGTCCGGCAAAAGGGTTGTCATCTGACATCTTGGTGCCGGAATCAAGGTCCGGAACATGAGTCCATCCCATGTAAGACCGAATCCCCCTCATAGTTTTTCTGTAAGACTGTTCTTCAGAGAGGGATTGGTCGGGGTCGGTGAGAGAAACTTCATGGTCGTCAGATAATTCACCCTCTTCCGGGTACAGATCAACTGGAGGTCTATCCGAAGTAACACTTTCTGAGTCTGAGTCACTGGACGAGCTTTCCCTTCTGGATAAATCAAAGGCAGTGGAAAAGGACCTCTTAGCGGGGTGGCTAGAAATCCCTGAGGTTTCCGGTCGGTGAGAGGGTTGAGAAGAATCAGAACCGGCCTTAGAAGCAGTGGTGACATCCACATGGTCGGTAGCCGGTGGCACCGAGGTAGCTGGTCGGTCTGAAGGTTGGGAAGATGAAGAAGGCTTCAGGAAAGGCTGAGAGCTGATAGCGTTGGCTGGTGGAGCATGAGTTGGAGTGACCTTGACAGCACTAAATGTCGGTTCCTGGTCTAATGTTTTGGCCAACAACAATGCCTCCAAGCGGTTGAACCGATCCGACCACTTTTGCTCCATAAGTTCAAGTTTCTGGTCGGTGGATTCAGTAGAGGGTCGGTTAGATGACTTGACCGACTTGTCCAGCTTTTTGGAGGTAGTGGCTTTCTTTTCCTTCTTCTTCTCTTCTTTCTTTCTCTTCTCGACCGGCTTATCACTCAAATCAGAAGGCCCGGCTGGGCTCTGACCATCCACAACCCCCATTACCGTCACCAAAGACGGGTCTACAAGGGTGGGACTGAGAGTGTCATCAGTAACAGGATTCTTGGATGGAGTTGAAGACTTCATATCCCGCTTCTCCTTTTTTAGTTTATACGATGGCATTGATAGCTGGGCCAACTGTTCAGGGGTGAGAGCATTACAGTGACGACAATTTGCCCCTTCCTTCTCTACACAAGGATCCGTCCCTTTCTTTTTATCACGACAGCGTGCACAAACTGCGTGGGGGTCAAACCCTGCCATCATGTGGCCACAACCACCCCTACGTTGACTAGGAGAAGACATAATGAGCTATAAGTCTTCTAGAATCCACTGATCAATATAAAACTTGAAAATACAATTCGCTGAGAAAATCCGTGCACCATGTACATGCACCAAACAAAAAAGATGCTATGATGTCACGCTGTCTAGACAGGAAGGAAGTACGACACGCCATCTGGTGAGTGCACAGTACTGGGCCGGCCTGGCCGGTGGAGACACAGGACGTCTTTTTCTGACGTTTGGCGGGCCGGTTCGCGCCGACCGGATAAGCTATTGTCCATTGGATAGGATGTATTAACGCAATAAAAAAAGACTTTGGTGACTACCTTTTTGGACACTTGTGGCTTAGTGGATGGTTATTTGTTACATCATTTTAGAGATTTACAAATGCTTCAATTATTATTATTGTATACCATCCCAGTAAACATTACAAACGTTTATAAACGTTTATAAACCTAACTAGCAACGGTTTAGATTAGGTTTAAAATGATGGGTCCCTAAACGTTTGCCCATAAACGTTTATAAACGTTTACGCATAAACGTTTATAAACGTTTATATATAAACGTTTATAAACGTTTATACATAAACGTTTATAAACGTTTATTCACGTGTTGAAAATCTGGAGAAATATTTCTGTAAGTATATCTTGCTGTATCACTGTTGTTTGAATCCATCATTACATTCTAAGTAGATATATAGAAGTATGTAATTTGATAATATTATATACTTTTATATCTCTACTTAGAATGTAATGATGGCTTCAAATAACAGTGATACAGCAAGATATACTTACAGAAATATTTCTCAAGTTTCTCTCAAAATGGCTGTGCTGATGTCATTATCCCAAATGAAAGTGAGGTTAAGATATTCTTCACTCTTTGTAAACGTTTAAAAACGGGTTTATGCATAAACGTTTATAAACGTTTATATATAAATGTTTATAAACGTTTATATATAAACGTTTAAAAACGTTTATAAACGTTTATAAACCAAACTAATGTCGCTGAAACGTTTATAAACCCATAATGTTGAATAATTGTCAATATTTAGGTTTATATTTGGTTTAAAAAACGTTTATAGGTTTACTAAACGTTTATAAATGTTTATAAACCTTTGCTATGTTTACTGGGATTAACCATTATTTGTTACAGTATCATTCTTACTCAGCT
Organism: Sabellastarte sp. h YS-2021; assembly: GCA_964017235.1. Lineage (NCBI taxonomy): Eukaryota > Metazoa > Annelida > Polychaeta > Sabellida > Sabellidae > Sabellastarte > Sabellastarte sp. h YS-2021. The sequence continues at coordinate 161,656,198 of OZ024930.1, forward strand.
GTAAATTTCTAGTGCAAAAATTTGTCCAACATTGTATAAACTTAATTTGGAATATTAATCCCTTGTTCTTTTTTCAAATATGAGAATGTACATGTAGTATGCATAGAAAGTCCCTATTGAGAAGAAAATGGGTGGTGAAACTTTGGGGAAATAAATTATTGAATTAACTGATAAATTGTTTAATTAATGGCTCAAACTGATAGGGTTTTATTCCTTTATTCAATTGATTCTTCATCATATTTAATGTCACTTCAACACATGATAAATTAATAAAATATTTTTCTTCAGAAGACATCCTTAAACTATTTCAAACCAGGAACCCTTTAGTTTATATAATATAATATCACTGATATTTAAAACAAAACAGAATGCCCCAAATACTTAAACAAAAGAGCATCAGTGTAGATGTTTAGCCTATGTTTATGTATGCACCACAACTACACATCCCCCTCAGTGACCTTGCTCTCTCACCTCTCCATTTTCTGTGTGTGAGAAGATAAACAAACAGAATCTGTGTGGAAAAAGGCTGATAACACTGTGCCTGTGTTGTAACAGGATTGAGCTGTATGTGTACTTGATTCTTATTTCCTAATACTGTCTGTATAAAACATGTGTTTTTCAAAGAAAACTCAAATTGGTGCAACTGGGCCTTTAACTCGTGAGTGCAATTTCAAAAAGTTACACCCTTTGCACTAATATATGAAAATAACATTAAGATAATGACATCATTAATATTGAAATATTAAAGTAGAAATTCCAATCTATGACCCCACTGTGACCAGCTCTTAAGACTCCACATATGGTTTACCACTACCTCTTCAAAATTGTAAAGCTGTAAAACCATTAATAAAGAAGATATGAGGCAAAAACAGAAAAATTGATATTTTGTGACCCCAGTTTGACTCATAAGACGGGGTCAGAGAGCTAATTTGACCAGCTTACTAGACTCTCCACAAATTCCAACTACCTGTTGTAAAAGCAAAAATCCAAAGGACACAGGATGAAAAAAAAACGAAATCGGCTATTTTTACCCCAGTTTGACCCATGGGGGAGGTGGGGGGTGGGGGGGGGGGGGGGGGGCTGGGGGGTAAACATGGTCGGCTATCTAAACTCTTCACATAAGGTTTCCCAGTACCTCGTAATACATTCTAAAGTACACTGAAACTTTTCTGTACGGAGATGAGGAACATACGTCATTTTGGGCGGAGCTATCCTTCTGTTTTGGGCGAAATTACAGTATTTTTAATGCTTGATCAGTCTTCCTTGTCTCCCTTGGATAATAAAATAGCTTAATTATGGTAATTTGACACGATCTTTACAGAGGTTTCAATAATAACTTATTCTTTACATATCACGAGGAAAGTTTCTGTGAGAATATCCTCACTAAATGCTTTCAGATGGCACATTTTGTGGAAATACCACCTTATCCACATGTTCTTCCACCCAGTAAAATCATATTTAGATGTTCCACGACCCTGTAAAAGCATGAAATCAGCCATATTTAGAGTATTCCAGGTACACATCCACACTAAAATGCTTTGACAGGTTACATTTTATTCAACACCACCTTATCCACATGTACCTCCACCCTGTAAAATCACACGTTTTGATGTTCCTCCACCCTGTAAAAGCATGAAATCACCCAGTTTGAGAGTATTCCAGGTACACATCCACACTAAAATGATTTGACATGACACATTTTATTCAAACACCACCTAATCCACATGTTCCTCCACCCTGTAAAATCGCACATTTTGATGTTCCTCCACCCTGTAAAAGCATGAAATCACCCAGTTTGAGAGAATTTTAGGTTCACATCCACACTAAAATGATTTGACATGACACATTTTATTCAAACACCAGCAAATCCACGTGTACCTCCACCCTGTAAAATCACACGTTTTGACGTTCCTCCACCCTGTAAAAGCATGAAATTACCCAGTTTGAGTATATTCCAGGTACACATCCACACAAAAATGATTTGATAGGACACCTTTTATTCAAACATCGCCTCATCCACCTGTTCCTCCACCCTGTAAAATCACACGTTTTGATGTTCCTCCACCTTGTAAAAGCATGAAATCGCCGACTTTGAGAGTATTCCAGGTACACATCCACACTAAAATGATTTGACATGACACATTTTATTCAAACACCACCTAATCCACATGTACCTCCACCCTGTAAAATCACATGTTTTGATGTTCCTCCACCCTGTAAAAGCATGAAATCACCCAGTTTGAGAGCATTCCATGTACACATCCGTCACTAAAATACTGTGACATGACACACTTTATTCAAACACCACCTAATCCACCTATTCCTCCACCCTGTAAAATCGCACATTTTGACGTTCCTCCACCCTGTAAAAGCATGAAATCACCCATTTTTAGAGTATTCCAGGTACACATCCACACTAAAATGCTTTGACAGGTTACATTTTATTCAAACACCAACTTATCCACATGTACCTCCACCCTGTAAAATCGCACGTTTTGATGTTCCTCCACCGTGTAAAAGCATGAAATTCTCCAGTTTGAGAGCATTCCATGTACACATCCGACACTTAATGCTGTGACATGACACATTTTATTCCAACACTACCTCATCCACATGTTCCTCCACCCTGTAAAATCGCACATTTTGATGTTCCTCCACCCTGTAAAAGCATGAAATCACCCAGTTTGAGAGAATTTTAGGTTCACATCCACACTAAAATGATTTGACATGACACATTTTATTCAAACACCAGCAAATCCACGTGTACCTCCACCCTGTAAAATCACACGTTTTGACGTTCCTCCAACCTGTAAAAGCATGAAATCACCCAGTTTGAGAGTATTCCAGGTACACATCCCCACTGAAGTGCTGTGACATGACACATTTTATTCAAACACCACCTCATCCACATGTTCCTCCACCCTGTAAAATCACACACTTAGATGTTCCTCCACCCTGTAAAAGCATGAAATCACCAAGTTTGAGCGTATTCTAGGTTCACATCCACACTAAAATGATTTGACATGACATATTTTATTCAAACACCACCTAATCCACATGTTCCTCCACCCTGTAAAATCGCACATTTTGATGTTCCTCCACCCTGTAAAAGCATGAAATCACCCAGTTTGAGAGTATTCCAGGTACACATCCACACTGAAATGCTTTGACAGGTTACATTTTGTTCAAACACCACCTTATCCACATGTACCTCCACCCTGTAAAATCGCACGTTTTGATGTTCCTCCACTCTGTAAAAGCATGAAATCACCCAGTTTGAGAGTATTCCAGGTACACATCCACACTAAAATGCTTTGACAGGTTACATTTTATTCAAACACCACCTAATCCACATGTTCCTCCACCCTGTAAAATCGCACATTTTGATGTTCCTCCACCCTGTAAAAGCATGAAATCACCCAGTTTGAAAGTATTCCAGGTACACATCCCCACTGAAGTGCTGTGACATGACACATTTTATTCAAACACCACCTCATCCACATGTTCCTCCACCCTGTAAAATCACACATTTTGACGTTCCTCCACCCTGTAAAAGCATGAAATCACCAAGTTTGAGCGTATTCTAGGTTCACATCCACAATAAAATGATTTGACACGACACATTTTATTCAAACACCACCTAATCCACATGTTCCTCCACCCTGTAAAATCGCACATTTTGACGTACCTCCACCCTGTAAAAGCATGAAATCACCAAGTTTGAGCGTATTATAGGTTCACATCCACACTAAAATGATTTGACATGACACATTTTATTCAAACACCACCTAATCCACATGTTCCTCCACCCTGTAAAATCGCACATTTTGATGTTCCTCCACCCTGTAAAAGCATGAAATCACCCAGTTTGAGAGTATTCCAGGTACACATCCACACTAAAATGATTTGACATGACACATTTTATTCAAACACCACCTAATCCACATGTTCCTCCACCCTGTAAAATCGCACATTTTGATGTTCCTCCACCCTGTAAAAGCATAAAATCACCAATTTTTAGAGTATTCCAGGTACACATCCACACTAAAATGCTTTGACAGGTTACATTTTATTCAAACACCACCTTATCCACATGTACCTCCACCCTGTAAAATCACACGTTTTGATGTTCCTCCACCCTGTAAAAGCATGAAATCACCCAGTTTGAGAGTATTCCAGGTACACATCCACACTAAAATGCTGTGACATGACACATTTTATTCCAACACCACCCCATACACATGTTCCTCCACCCTGTAAAATCGCACATTTTGACGTTCCTCCACCCTGTAAAAGCATGAAATTACCCAGTTTGAGTATATTCCAGGTACACATCCACACAAAAATGATTTGATAGGACACCTTTTATTCAAACACTACCTCATCCACATGTTCCTCCACCCTGTAAAATCGCACATTTTGATGTTCCTCCACCCTGTAAAAGCATGAAATCACCCAGTTTGAGAGAATTTTAGGTTCACATCCACACTAAAATGATTTGACATGACACATTTTATTCAAACACCAGCAAATCCACGTGTACCTCCACCCTGTAAAATCACACGTTTTGACGTTCCTCCACCCTGTAAAAGCATGAAATTACCCAGTTTGAAAGTATTCCAGGTACACATCCCCACTGAAGTGCTGTGACATGACACATGTGGTATATCAAGAAAATATGTTTGTGCCAATCATTTTGCTTCACATATATAGCTGGAAAATCCTCAAATTGAGCGATTTTATGTTTTTACAGGGTGGAGGAACACCCCAATTTGTGATTTTACAGGGTGGAGGAACATGTGGGTGATGTGGTATATCAAGAAAATATGTTTGTGCCAATCATTTTGCTTCACATATATAGCTGGAAAATCCTCAAATTGAGCGATTTTATGTTTTTACAGGGTGGAGGAACACCCCAATTTGTGATTTTACAGGGTGGAGGAACATGTGGGTGATGTGGTATATCAAGAAAATATGTTTGTGCCAATCATTTTGCTTCACATATATAGCTGGAAAGTCCTCAAATTGAGCGATTTTATGTTTTTACAGGGTGGAGGAACACCCCAATTTGTGATTTTACAGGGTGGGGAACATATGGGTGATGTGGTATATCAAGAAAATATGTTTGTGCCAATCATTTTACTTCACATATATAGATGGAAAATCCTCAAATTGAGCGATTTCATGTTTTTACAGGGTGGAGGAACACCCCAATTTGTGATTTTACAGGGTGGAGGAACATGTGGGTGATGTGGTATATCAAGAAAATATGTTTGTGCCAATCATTTTACTTCACATATATAGCTGGAAAATCCTCAAATTGAGCGATTTTATGTTTTTACAGGGTGGAGGAACACCCCAATTTGTGATTTTACAGGGTGGAGGAACATGTGGGTGATGTGGTATATCAAGAATAGATGTTTGTGCCAATCATTTTACTTCACATATATAGCTGGAAAATCCTCAAATTGAGCGATTTTATGTTTTTACAGGGTGGAGGAACACCCCAATTTGTGATTTTACAGGGTGGAGGAACATGTGGGTGATGTGGTATATCAAGAAAATATGTTTGTGCCAATCATTTTGCTTCACATATATAGCTGGAAAATCCTCAAATTGAGCGATTTTATGTTTTTACAGGGTGGAGGAACACCCCAATTTGTGATTTTACAGGGTGGAGGAACATGTGGGTGATGTGGTATATCAAGAAAATATGTTTGTGCCAATCATTTTGCTTCACATATATAGCTGGAAAGTCCTCAAATTGAGCGATTTTATGTTTTTACAGGGTGGAGGAACACCCCAATTTGTGATTTTACAGGGTGGAGGAACATGTGGGTGATGTGGTATATCAAGAATAGATGTTTGTGCCAATCATTTTGCTTCACATGTATAGCTGGAAAATCCTCAAATTGAGCGATTTTATGTTTTTACAGGGTGGAGGAACACCTCAATTTGTGATTTTACAGGGTGGAGGAACATGTGGGTGATGTGGTATATCAAGAAAATATGTTTGTGCCTGAAGTAAAATGATTGGCACAAACATCTATGTCTCAAGAAGCAGGGTTAACTCTTGGGCCAAGTCCTCTTTATACAGTGACTTAAAGACCAGGACAAGAGATGGACATTTGTTGAATTCCTTTCAACTCCCCTGTGGGGTTCCTCAAGGCTCAGTCTTGGGCCCACTCCTCTTCACCCTCTACACAACTCCTCTCAATATAATAATATTTAAATTTAATGTCACACATCATCTATGTGCAGATAATGCCCAAATTTACTTAGAACTTGACTCAAGGAATTTTGTGTCACATATGACTGAATTGGCAAATTGCCTTGAGGCCATCCAGGTGTGGTTGGGAATAAACTCATACTGAACCCTGATAAAACAGAATTTATTTTGATTGGCGATGATGGAACCAGAAATTCCATAAAGTCATCACTCTCTGTAAGTCTTGTTGGAAATACCATGCACTGAAACCAAAAGTTGGTTGGTCTAACAAAAAAGTTGGTTGACCCCACAATGTCTAATTTAACCAATCAAGTTTGTTATATTAACTAAGCATTTTGGTTGGTCAAGCAAAAAAAGTTTGTTAGACTTAACAAAGTTGGTTTGACAAAGCATGCTGATACTCCAACTAAGGTCATTGGTTTGTATTGCCAGATCACTTGATTTGTCCAGCCATATAAGTTAGTTACTTGAACTAAGTGGGTTGGTTAGTGTGGTTAATTTTATTGGTTGGTCAGACCAATATAAGTTGGTTACCCAAACTAACTTCATTCTTAAGAGCTCTAAGTAGGTTTGTTAATCAAACTTGATTTAGTTTAATCAAATTGATTAAGTATCACTTATCGCAATGCAAAATAAGTTTATAATTCCACCCTTTTAAAATAATGCTTTAAATGGCAATGAAACATGAAAAGATGTCACTCATGGAAGCAACTGAATCAGTGAAAAACCTGGGTGTCATCCTGGATGCTGAAAATTCAATGCAAAGACATGTGGCTAATTTATATTGTATATAATACTATCATTCCCGGGAACTACGAAGGGTTCGTAGGTATCTTACCCATGTAATTGCTGTAAAGGTGGCAAATGCCATGATCAGCAGCCATCTAGACTATACCAACTATCTGCTCTACCACATAAAAAATACAAATATCAGTAGACTTCAAAGAATGCAAAACACCCAATGTCGCATTGTGTGCATATTTAGTAAATTTAGCCATGTGACACCTTTCCTACACAAACTATACACTGGATCCCAATTCAGTAGTGTATACTGTTTAAATACAACCTCATTACCTACAAGGCAACACATTTTAGGCAACCCCCATATCTGTCCCCTTTAATTAAGTGTAGGGACTTTACACAGGGCAACTGACTCTTGGTTTCCTTTACCAGACCTAATAAATGCATGGGAGTTTTGCAGTTGCTGCTCACACTGAATGGGGTAAACTCCCTCAGGCCATCAGAACTTAAGATAGTACAAATGGATTTAGGCAACAGTTAAAGACCCATCTATTTAGGTTAGCCGACCGACCACCATATTCCTTCTCCCCTATTGGACGCTAACGTGGATATGGACTATTTTTTGGAAATTGGACTATCCCTTCTTGGACATCAGCACGTTGATGTTTTTATCAATTTGGTGCTTCTTAAATGATTCATACTACTACTAAATCACTTTTGAAATCTAGTTTCTCCCAAAAGAGGCAATACCATTTCCTCCATGCAACTATACAGCCAAAGGAAGCTGTGTGCTTTTTGTAATAATAATTAACATAAACTGAGCTTTCACATAGAGTGTTCAATGTGTGTCCTATGTAAGATTTGAATATCTGCTCTATTGATGTTATTTCCAAATTATAAACTCAATTTTATGAAGTTCATGTGACATAATTGTCACCACAGCCCCCGTGTCGATTTCTGTCTCAACTTCTGTCCCTTCAATTTCAAATGGCACTATTGCTACTGAGTTGTTCTTGAATGTCACTTAATAATATGACCACTCCAATACTTTATTTTGATTTTACACCCTCGACTGATCATACTGGTATTCTAGCCACTTTTTCACAATTTCCCAGATGATTTTAGGCCATTTACTATTTCTCTTTTTCCTTATAATATGAATAATCATCTGCCTATTGGCGACATTTTCTTTGAATATTTCCACTTTCATGGCAGTTGTTGCATGCATTCTTGAAGAAACAATTTTCTCTAAGATACCCTTTTCCACATCTTCGTCTATTTATTTATTTGCAATCCAGATGAATCTCACATGCCTGATGTTCAGTTATTTCCATACCAAATACTCAGCAATTGTTGATTGACCTAATTCTAAATGATCCTTTACCGACTTTACTGTGTCAATAAATACCATGTCTTTGGCCTGAACTATATGTAATAGTGTATGTAATCAAACTGCAGTTTTTATCCCAAAAACTGCAAGATGGCCTTCTTTGCATCTTTACTATTTGCACATTATCTTTAAAATGTTTTTCCACAAACATTCAGCCCGTCTTGATTGTAATCAAACACATTTACTTTTGGCAGTGACAAATAGCTATTTCCACAAAAGCTTTACACTTACAGTAGGCGTATTTCAGAAACAAGAATCTGCATAATCTGTGCAATCCAGATGCAGATTTGGATTCTTTGGATTAGCTAGATTCGGGAAATGCAATTTTCCCTAGATCTGAATCCAAAATAAAAAAGTAAGATGAACCAACATAAATATAATATATTAACATATATTAATATACAGTAAAATAATGTTATCATATAACAATATAATAAAAATTTCCCTTATGTTAAAATTTCCTGCCACATTTTACCGCCATTATTTTACAAAGAATTAGGGGTAATCCAAGGAATCTGAATCCGTTGATCTACATCTCGAGGTAGATCAATGGATTCATAATCCAGATTCAGATTCAAGTTAAATAAATAAATAAATAATAGTTTATTTCAAAGCCAATTACATCACATTACGAAAGTTGATAACATTATCTAAGAACATGTAAATGTTACAATGTAATAGTTACAAATATTATGATTTTACAAAATTATTATACATGTATATTTTTATTTCAACAATTAGCTTTAGTATGAAAAGGAGGAGGCTGAAGCAAAAGCTTGTGTATTCGCCACCCCCCAACTTCCAGTTATTTAATAATTCTAAAATTTTATTTCCACCACTACATATTTTTTAATAAATTAGATTATATTATTATGATAAACATTTATTTTACAGTACAAACAAACAAGCTCACATTATGGAATTAAAAATATTAAAAATATTATAGGAAACAATATATGACATTGATCTTGGTTTATCAGATTGTAAATTTAAGTAGTTAACCATAATATTAGATAAAGAAGAAACTGCATGTAATTTAATAGTTGTTAACATATGTAAGTTTTAACATTTTTTTAAATTTAATCAATGAACCACTGGTTTTCATCTTCTCATCAAGTTTGTTCCATAATCTTACTCCAATACTTGACAAACAGTTGCACTTGATTTTTGATTTAGAGAAATTGACTTTAAAATTATACAATCGTCTGGTATTATATACATTGTCAGTTTTACTCTGAAATAGACATTGCAAGCTTTTAGGCAAATTAACATTCCAGGCTTTAAACATTAAAATTAGTATTTTAAACTCCACTAAGTCCATAAACTTGAGAATGTTGAGTTCTTTAAAAAAGGAACTTGTATGATCTCTACTTCCTAAATTACAAATTACTCTTACTGTATGTTTTTGAGCCTTTATAATTGGCAAAAGATAAGTTTTACTACAATTACCCCATAATTCAACACAATAATACAGGTGTGACTGAAAAATACTACAATATAATTTAAGCAAGGCTTCTTTATGCAATAATGGTTTAACTTTTTAAGAACTGCCAAATTTCTATATAATTTATTTTTTATATTTACTGTTTGTGGTTTCCAAGACAATTCTGAATCAATTAACACTCCTAAAAATTTTGTTACATATACTCTTTCTATTTTAAAATCATTAATGTATATATTACAATCAGTTTTCAAATGTTTCTTACCAAATACCATAAAGTTGGTTTTACTAATATTCAAAGACAATTTGTTGATTGCAAACCAAGTGTGAAACTTATTTAATTCAAGTGAAACTGTTTTACATAAATCTTTTATATTATCTGCAGTACAAAAAATATTGGTATCATCTGCAAATATAATCAGATCCATTACTTTTGTAATATTACACATATCATTAATATACAGGATAAATAACTTTGGGCCCAGTATTGAGCCTTGTGGTACACCACAAATAACATCTTGTAATTCTGATTTTATACCATTAAAGTTAACAAACTGCTTACGGTTTAATAAGTATGATTTTAACCAATTACTTGCTATACCTCTTACACCATAATGACCAAGTTTCTTTATTAATAATGAGTGATCTATAGTATCAAACGCCTTTTTTAAATCTATGAATACACCTAAGGTAATATTTTTGTTATCTGTTGCACTTCCTACTCGTTCCATAAAATCCAACAAAGCCATAGCTGTTGATTTATTACCCCTGAAACCATATTGTGAATTGCTTAAAATGTTATGTGTTTCTACAAAGTCTGTTAATCTTTTATCAAATAATTTTTCTAGAATTTTAGAGAGCTGAGGTAATAAAGACACAGGTCTATAATTAGAAAATATTGATTCATCACCAGATTTAAATAATGGAACAATCTTAGCAATTTTCATGTCATTAGGGAATACACCATTACTGAATGATAAATTACAAATATGCATAAATGGCTTAATAATAGCATTAAATGTACATTTCACAATGTTCATACTGAGATCATTGAAATCACATAAATATTTATATTTACATGAGTTAATTGTATAAACAAGTTCTTTTTCTGTTACAGGATGTAAAAACATGGAATTAACATTACTAGGACCCATAGTGTTAAATATACATTGGTTATCATTTGGGGCTGTAATTTTACTGGCTAATGATGGCCCCACATTTGTAAAAAAGTTATTAAACCCATTGGCTATAGCTTTACAATCTGTAATGCAATTGCCATTATCATTAAACTTTTCCGGGTAGCTATTACCGCTACTGTTACCTTTAATCATGCTGTTTAGAATTTTCCATGTACCTTTTATGTCACTTTGTTTACTGTTCAACAATTTATCATAATAATCTTTCTCAGCATTTCTCAATATTGTTAATTTATTTTTATATACTTTATATTTATTTAAACTGTGTTTTGTTCTACTTTTCAGAAAACATTTATACAAATTATTCTTCTTGTTACAGGCATTATTCAATCCTTTGGTAAACCACGGTTTATTTTTACTAAGATGTTTTACTCTTGATTTTTTTACAGGACAACACTCATTGAAATCAGTTTTAAACAATTAAATAAAAGTTGAGTAAGCCTCGTTAACATCTGTACAGTTTTGCACCTCAAACCAGTCCCTCTTTTGTAGTGATGTATACGATTCTGCAATACTGTCTTTGTTTATAATTCTGTTATACTGATATACACTGGCTTTTTTGCGTTCAATTCTTTCTTCACTACATACAAAGACTGGCAAATGATCACTTACATCGCTAATTAACAAACCAGCCCTATTTAACCTTTTTATATCATTGGTCAATATATTATCAATTAGAGTGGCACTTGACTCAGTAATACGAGAAGGTTTTGTAATTAAAGGATAAAAACCTCCACCAAACAAAATATCTACAAATTTCTGTGTATTCTGGTGTGTTTCACAGTGCAATAGATCTAGATTGAAATCCCCACATATATATGTTAATTTACCCTTTTCAGTTATGGCATTTATTAGCTCTTCAAATTTATTATTGAATACATCAGTCGGCCCTCCTGGGGCTCTATAAACACAACACACAATAACATTTTTATCTTTCCCCATATCAAGTTCAACACAAGCACACTCAATCCCGTAATCCACAGTAAAACATTGATTCTTAACTATATTAAATTTGACAGCACTGTTTACATAAATAGAACATCCACCACCTTTTCTAGACTCTCTAATTATATGAATTACCTGATAGCCTTCAATATTTATGAATACTTGTACTGTACAAGTAGAAATATATCACAAGCGAATCTCTTGATCTGAGGAATCTAGATTCGAGGGATTATGGTTGTGAAATACGCCTCTGTGGAATTAAATGTCGAAACTAACGTGTGTGCAACCAATAATGGGGTTCAGTTATGGTCATGTGATAAATTTTTGCCACGTACGTACGTACAACTCTACTACAAACAACTGTTCAACTCTTTGTGCAAGTTAAAAAGTACAAACATTACATCAGGAATTAATAATATCCTTATAGTTGCCGTTGTATGACGTTACTACTATAACTTTCTTCTATATGTCTACCAAATTATATATTTCTACTTGTACAGTACAAGTATTCATAATTTAGTTTTACAACAACACTAGGTATACAGTAGAAACATGAAACATACCCAAGACCTAGTCCTTACATTAAGTATGGTGATCCGTGATGTTTTCCTGCTATTAAAACTGTATCATTTCCTTAACTATTCTTACAACTTAATTTTAAATATACAACATATTTAATGAATAGATATTTGCTAGACCGAGTTTCTGTCCCGTCGCCAATTGCTATTGATATACTGATGGACACAATGGCGAGGGACAGAGCTCACATGTACCTGTTTTCTGTGTAAATCTTGAACGGCATATTTGTACACATATTACCACAAGTATAAAGTGTTATTTGGTTTCTTTAAGGTATGTATATGTGCCGTTCACTAATATTTAATGCCAATCAAACTGGCAATGTATATATTTTAACCTATTTTCAAAATGTAAACAAACCTTCAACATTACATAGTTATCTACAAAAAAAATTCCTGGCTTCTAAAAGCAATTTAATTTAATCACATATGTATTGTAAACTGGATACAGCTATAATAGACATATCAAGAACTTTTTAAAGTGAATGCAATAATTTCCCATGGTTCAAGATTTACACAGAAAACAGGTACATGTGAGCTCTGTCCCTCGCCATTGTCTACCATCAAAAATATCAACAGCAATTGGCGACAGGACAGAAACTCGGTCTAAGATATTTGCATATATTTCAAAGCTACAGAAATAAATAAATAATGTATCAAGTGAAGAGAGAGAAGCAGGGGGAGATCTTCCATCAGTTTGCCGAGTGGCGCCTCTAACTTCACTTGTCCCTAAATAATTTTGGTTTTAAAATATTCTGAAGCCAAAAATATTGTGACCGATAATTGACCGATAAAAATATTTACTGTGGAGTTTTCGTGACATATGCTAATTAGTCAGTTTGTAGGTGCTCTGGATTGTATATTTAAAAATATTGCTGATCAAAATGTAATTTATACAGATTAATAGACTATCCGAATGGCATGGAGTCATGTCACAATGTCAAAAATATAATTTTCTTGTGTAAGTTAAAGCATCCAGTAATCAGATGAAAATGTATGTGTCAAGCCGCATTTTTCTGTAAAATCATTTTTCAGTGACATTTTTAGCAAAAACACCTATTACCAATAGAAAAATGTTAATGCAAGCAAAAATTCACAATATTACAGTAAAATTTATTTTCAACCCCCACAGAAAACAGGATGCATAAAAACACCATTGACACGAAAATACCACACATGTGATTGTATATAGTAGATGATCATTATGTCGATATGCTCATTAAGTTGATCGGACAGCATTGGCAGCTTTACCGCTCATAGGAAACTTCATTTGAATTTGCAAATAAACAAATACCCTATTCTTAAATATATTCTACAAAATACTCATGCAATGTGTTCCAAGCCGATATATTTTTATATTTTCTGAAATAAACCTTAAAATATTACCTCAATACAGAAATAAACCGTCTGGTTTATTATAATACAACTAATATAAAATCTGTGTACAGATTTTTGTTCAATAGATATAATTGATCATCTTGTAGCAAATTTTTCATCTTCTTGATCCCAATGAAAGTGATGGTGCTAGGTGATCAACTTAATGATCAATCCTACATATGAAAGTCTTTTTTCTGCATTTTCAAACCCAGGTTTGAACTTTCTGTTGAAGAAAAATCTTTGAAGTCTTGCAGCAATTTGTTCGTTTATTTGCGTTATGAAGTCGTACGTATTTTTCAATGTACCTTAATATTTTGAGGTTGATTTTAATTTTATTAAGTGAGAACAATTGTTCTTTATAAGTCTCCCTTAGGTGATCGATTTTACGATCATCCACTATATTTATTTTTAATTATAATAAAAAGGTCATCCAAAAACTAGGGGTGTGAACCAGCAGTCGACACTCACCGAGTGAGGCAGCCATCACAAACATTCAATCCCAATTCTCAGGGTCGAGTGCCTGTGTACATGTAACAACCTATTGAACTGGTTACATTATTTAATAAATAAAACATAAATGCATGCCTTACTTACAATAAATCGCACAATTCACCATTTTAAACATAATATTGTTCATATTATGTGATGACAGTAGCTAATTCACGTGATTCAAAGCTTTTATCTTTATATTTTTTATGTCAGCCAGCAGTCCGTTTCCGTATGAACAACTTCTGTTCCAAATGTACAAGACCCAGAGATATGCTGTTACTTTCAAAAGATACCTTATCTATCGAGGATGATAAATCGTAAAATTCATGCAGATCTGTCTGTTCGTCTGTTCCCCTGAGCTGTTAGAAGAGAGGTACGCCCACCCAAAGTGTGAAAATTTCAACACTTTATCACAATTTTTTCATTGACTATTGAAGGGATTTCTCTCTTATTTTGTATATATGTACTAGGCCACAGGTAGATTGTGTCAGTATGAGACCAGGATCTTTCTTAATTGTATCCCTGAAAAGCGAGGATAGTATGGATCACGCACGGTCATCGTCTGCGTCCGCAGAGATTTTCTTGTATTCAATCTATAAGCCACATTTCTTTTGAGATTTTGCAAGTGGCTTACTATGGCAGAGATCTGACCACCCTATTGTTTTGGTAGGCCAGGAGTCAAAATTAGGTTCTGGGGAGTCAAAAATGTCTAAAATTTTGACTATTGGCTGTGTTCAAGCTGTAGTACACAGTTTCTTTCAGATTTATTTTATATTTAGTGCATAAATTGGTGGGTATGACATCTCCCCAACCTATCTTTTTTGTAGGCCTAGGGTCAAAATCAAGCGAGTAATAGCTATTTTAAGCCCAGGAGTCAAAATTATGCTCTGGGGAGTCAAAAACATCAATAATTTTGACTTGTAACTTGAAAACTATTGCATTTAGAGAATTTTGTTTAAATATGTTGTTCAGCTACTTTTGGGTCAGCTATAACATAGTAAAATTGCAGACCTGTAGCTCCTTGCATAGCTAAATAATAGGTACTTTGAGGTTCTCACTCTTGAGGAAATCAACTGTAACTTGAAAACTGTTGCAAAAGTGCTTACAACTCACTTATTATTGGTCCTAGAGGTTTAAAATGTCAAAGCAGTCTATAGGAAATCATAGGCTAAGAATCTTCTGATGTGATTAGATTTGACGTTGGGCCCCTCCTTCAAGGTCAAACAAGGATAGCCAAATGTAAAAGTGCTTATAACTCGCTTATTATTGGTCCAAGAGGTTTGAAATGTGAAAACAAATTATAGGAAATAATGGGCTAGGATTCTTCTGATGTGATCAGATTTGACCTTGGGTCTCCTTCAAGGTCAAATAAGGATAGTCAAATGTAAAAGTGCTTATAACTCACTTATTATTGGTCCTAGAAGTTTGAAATGTAAAACAAACCTATAGGAAATCATGGGCTGGGAATCTACTGGTGTGGTCTAGGAATCTATTATGGGCTAGGAATCTTCTGATGTGGTCAGATTTGACCTTGGGCCCCTGTTTTTAAAAAATGTGGGAACTTTTCCAGGTTTGAATTTTCCAGGGATTTCTATACATTTTTTCCCCTTTTTATACGCCTCCTTGAAGGTGAAACAACATTTCTAAAACCCTAAACTGCCTTGACCTATTTTGTTATTGCTTCTACAGGTTTGCTATGTTCGGGAATACACTGCTGGCTCACAATAAAGCGAGGGCCTTTGTTTAGTTATTTTTATGAATTTTTTAATGCATTAAAATTCATAAAATCATGCATTAAATCACTTATAACTTGCAAAGTATTGCATTTAGAGCATTTTGCTAAAATATGTTATTCAGCTACTTTTTTATAGCTATAACATGGTGAGTAACTTGGGCATCTATCCCCTTAGCCAACTGAGTAACAGCTACTTTCTGACTTTTCAGTAACTTTCATAAGGAGTAAAATCACTTATAAATTAAAAACTATTGCAAATACAGAATTTTGTATCAATATGTTATTCAGCTACTTTTGCGTCAGCTATAACATATTAAAGTTGCAGACTTGTAGCTCATGGCATAGCTGAGTAATAGCTAGCTTTAGGTTATCACTGTTGAGTAAATCATTTATAACTTGAAAACCATTGCATTTAGAGTATATTGTTTCATATGTTATTCAACTGTTTTTGGGTCAGCTATAACATAGTGAAATTCCAGACCTGTAGCTCATTGAATAGCTGAGTACTAGCTACTTTGAGGTTCTAACTGTTGAGTAAATTGCTTCTAACTTGAAAACTATTGCATTAAGAGAATTTTGTTTAAATATGTTATTTATCTATTTTTTGGTTAGCTATAACAGAGTAAACTTGTAGACATATAGCTCCTGGCATAGCTGAGCAAGAGCTACTTTGAGGTTCTCAGTGTTGAGTGTTGTCACTTCTACTCTGAAACTCAAAACACACTGTCAGCTGATTCAGAGCCCATTCACGGGCACTGATTGCTTGTTTAATTAGATTGAAAAATGGTCTTTTTCATACTGTTTAACTGATTCGTGTATTTATGTATGACTACACGAATCGTCAAGTCTCCAGCTGATGCTGTTGTCGATCTGTATGATCAATATGTACATGATTTGAGTGATGTTCTGGATAGGCATGCACCTCTTATATCTAAATTGATGAAAAAGGAGTCCGCCGATTGGATGTCTGATGATTATCGACGTGCAAAGTCCCTTAGGCGCCAATTTGAGAGAACCTGGCGTAGGGCTAAAAGTACACTTAACAGGAGTAGGCTTCGTCGCCAGATTGCTCGGTGCAATGCACTTGTAAATAAAGATAAATCAGACTACTATAGCAAACTGATCTCAGACAATAGTCATGACTCTCGAAAACTTTGGCGTGAGCTCCATAAGACCCTGAACAGGGTTTCTGATGCCACACTTCCATCTCATGAGTCCGAAAAGTCATTGGCTGACCAGTTTGCCTCCTTCTTCACCAACAAAATTAAGAAGATTAGAGATAATTTTGCTTCTTCTGGCACTGAATATGATGTTAACCCTCCTTCAGATCCTCCCCAAATTACTGTCTTTAGGCAAGTTTCTGAAGATGCTGTTGATAAAATAATTAAAGCATCACCAACAAAATCATGCCTGTTGGACCCTCTGCCGACATTCCTGATTAAGGAATGCATTGATATATTGCTACCATCCCTTACAAAGCTGGTCAACTGCTCACTCATGGAGGGATGTGTTCCTGATGCCTTCAAATCTGCTGTGGTCACTCCACTTATTAAAAAGCCAAATCTTCCCTCAAATGACCTTAAGAATTATTGCCCTGTATCAGGTCTCAGTTTTATATCTAAATTGGTAGAACGTGTGGTTGCTAAGCAGCTGTTAGAACATATTAATGCCAATAACTTAGACAACCCGTACCAGTCGGCATATAAGGCGGGCCATTCAACTGAGACTGCTCTTCTCTACATAAAAAATGAGGTTCACTTATCATTGTCAAGAGGTGAATCCACTGCCTTGGTATTGCTTGACTTGTCTGCTGCCTTCGACACCATTGATCACTCTACTCTTCTGGGTTGCCTCCAAAACTGGTTTGGGGTCAGTGGCTCCGTTCTGAAATGGTTCACATCCTACCTAATGGACCGTTACCAATCAGTAAAAATTGGTTCTACTTTGTCAGATGTTTGTAAACTCCTATTTGGTGTTCCCCAAGGTTCTGTCCTGGGTCCTTTGTTGTTCTCATTGTACACTACCCCCCTCAGTTCCATTATCAGTAAACATAATGGAATAAAGTTCATTTCTATGCAGATGATAGCCAACTTTATATACATTTATCCCAGAAGAATGCATCTGCTGCCTTTGAAAAGCTAAATAAGTGCCTAAATGATGTTAAAGAGTGGATGACAACTAGTAAGCTCAAACTGAATCCTGATAAGACTGAGTTTATCATCTTTGGTTCGAAGAGACAAAGGGATAAGTTGAAAGCATGTTTTCCAATTGATATCCTGGGCAACTCACTCTGCCCTGCAGATTCAGTAAAAAATCTGGGTGTGTGGTTTGATTCAGATTTCTCTTTGTCCAAGCATGTTCAGAATGTCTGCAAAAGTTGTTTTGTTAAACTCCGTGACTTCAGACATGTCAGGCGGTTTCTTACTCATGATGTTTCTGTGCTTGTAGCCAACGCTCTTGTTAGTAGTCGGTTGGATTACTGCAACTCACTTTTCAGGAGCCTGTCCAAGTTCAATCTACGCAAATTACAGTGCATCCAAAATAGTGCAGCTAGAATTGTATCAAACACCAGTCGATACACCAGCATAACTCCTGTGCTAAAGAAACTGCATTGGCTTCCTGTTGAACAGCGCATTGTGTTCAAGACAGTCACACTTGTTTATAAGTATCTTCACACAGGTTTTCCCAGGTATTTTTCACCACATCTTTCTTCCTACAGCAGTTCTTATAGTACCAGGCGCAGTCAAAGTGGTGGTAATTTCCTAGTTATTCCAAAGTTCTGCCCCTCTGTTCATAAATCTGTCAAACAGTTTGGTAATAGTTTTGCGTTTGATGCTCCTACTGTGTGGAATACTCTCCCTGATGTGATTCGTGCCTCTCCATCCCTGGCCTCCTTCAGAAAACAGCTTAAAACCTACCTGTACACCAAAGCATATCCACCCTAGCCTGAATCATCCCCCTGGCGTTCTCCGTGGTGTTCGACCCCTGTTATGTCCCTGGACACAGAATTTTGTTGACTGCTTTTTGTTTTGTTGCGCCTTAGAGTCCTCATGTTTGGGGAGATTAAGCGCTATAAAAGTCCAATTAGAATTAGAATTAGAATTACTCAGCTATTCAATGAGCTACAGGTCTGGAATTTCACTATGTTATAGCTGACCCAAAAACAGTTGAATAACATATGAAACAATATACTCTAAATGCAATGGTTTTCAAGTTATAAATGATTTACTCAACAGTGATAACCTAAAGCTAGCTATTACTCAGCTATGCCATGAGCTACAAGTCTGCAACTTTAATATGTTATAGCTGACGCAAAAGTAGCTGAATAACATATTGATACAAAATTCTGTATTTGCAATAGTTTTTAATTTATAAGTGATTTTACTCCTTATGAAAGTTACTGAAAAGTCAGAAAGTAGCTGTTACTCAGTTGGCTAAGGGGATAGATGCCCAAGTTACTCACCATGTTATAGCTATAAAAAAGTAGCTGAATAACATATTTTAGCAAAATGCTCTAAATGCAATACTTTGCAAGTTATAAGTGATTTAATGCATGATTTTATGAATTTTAATGCATTAAAAAATTCATAAAAATAACTAAACAAAGGCCCTCGCTTTATTGTGAGCCAGCAGTGTATTCCCGAACATAGCAAACCTGTAGAAGCAATAACAAAATAGGTCAAGGCAGTTTAGGGTTTTAGAAATGTTGTTTCACCTTCAAGGAGGCGTATAAAAAGGGGAAAAAATGTATAGAAATCCCTGGAAAATTCAAACCTG
Organism: Sabellastarte sp. h YS-2021; assembly: GCA_964017235.1. Taxonomy (NCBI): domain Eukaryota; kingdom Metazoa; phylum Annelida; class Polychaeta; order Sabellida; family Sabellidae; genus Sabellastarte; species Sabellastarte sp. h YS-2021. The sequence goes on from OZ024930.1 coordinate 161,676,096, forward strand.
GAAAAGTTCCCACATTTTTTAAAAACAGGGGCCCAAGGTCAAATCTGACCACATCAGAAGATTCCTAGCCCATAATAGATTCCTAGACCACACCAGTAGATTCCCAGCCCATGATTTCCTATAGGTTTGTTTTACATTTCAAACTTCTAGGACCAATAATAAGTGAGTTATAAGCACTTTTACATTTGACTATCCTTATTTGACCTTGAAGGAGACCCAAGGTCAAATCTGATCACATCAGAAGAATCCTAGCCCATTATTTCCTATAATTTGTTTTCACATTTCAAACCTCTTGGACCAATAATAAGCGAGTTATAAGCACTTTTACATTTGGCTATCCTTGTTTGACCTTGAAGGAGGGGCCCAACGTCAAATCTAATCACATCAGAAGATTCTTAGCCTATGATTTCCTATAGACTGCTTTGACATTTTAAACCTCTAGGACCAATAATAAGTGAGTTGTAAGCACTTTTGCAACAGTTTTCAAGTTACAGTTGATTTCCTCAAGAGTGAGAACCTCAAAGTACCTATTATTTAGCTATGCAAGGAGCTACAGGTCTGCAATTTTACTATGTTATAGCTGACCCAAAAGTAGCTGAACAACATATTTAAACAAAATTCTCTAAATGCAATAGTTTTCAAGTTACAAGTCAAAATTATTGATGTTTTTGACTCCCCAGAGCATAATTTTGACTCCTGGGCTTAAAATAGCTATTACTCGCTTGATTTTGACCCTAGGCCTACAAAAAAGATAGGGTGGCGAGATGTCATACCCACCAATTCATGCACTAAATATAAAATAAATCTGAAAGAAACTGTGCACTACAGCTTGAACACAGGCAATAGTCAAAATTTTAGACATTTTTGACTCCCCAGAACCTAATTTTGACTCCTGACCTACCAAAACAATAGGGTGGTCAGATCTCTGCCATAGTAAGCCACTTGCAAAATCTCAAAAGAAATGTGGCTTATAGATTGAATACAAGAAAATCTCTGCGGACGCGGACGATGACCGTGCGTGATCCATAGTATCCCCGCTTTTCAGGGATACAATTAAGAAAGATCCTGGTCTCATACTGACACAATCTACCTGTGGCCTAGTACATATATACAAAATAAGAGAGAAATCCCTTCAATAGTCAATGAAAAAATTGTGATAAAGTGTTGAAATTTTCACACTTTGGGTGGGCGTACCTCTCTTCTAACAGCTCAGTGGAACAGACGAACAGACAGATCTGCATGAATTTTACGATTTATTATCCTCGATAGATAAGGTATCTTTTGAAAGTAACAGCATATCTCTGGGTCTTGTACATTTGGAACAGAAGTTGTTCATACGGAAACGGACTGCTGACTGACATAAAAAATATAAAGATAAAAGCTTTGAATCACGTGAATAAGCTACTGTCATCACATAATATGAACAATATTATGTTTAAAATGGTGAATTGTGCGATTTATTGTAAGTAAGGCATGTATTTATGTTTTATTTATTACATAATGTAACCAGTTCAATAGGTTGTTACATGTACACAGGCACTCGACCCTGAGAATTGGGATTGAATGTTTGTGATGGCTGCCTCACTCGGTGAGTGTCGACTGCTGGTTCACACCCCTAGTTTTTGGATGACCTTTTTATTATAATTAAAAATAAATATAGTGGATGATCATAAAATCGATCACCTAAGGGAGACTTATAAAGAACAATTGTTCTCACTTAATAAAATTAAAATCAACCTCAAAATATTAAGGTACATTGAAAAATACGACTTCATAACGCAAATAAACTAACAAACTGCTGCAAGACTTCAAAGATTTTTCTTCAACAGAAAGTTCAAACCTGGGTTTGAAAATGCAGAAAAAAGACTTTCATATGTAGGATTGATCATTAAGTTGATCACCTAGTACCATCACTTTCATTGGGATCAAGAAGATGAAAAATTTGTTACAAGATGATCAATTATATCTATTGAACAAAAATCTGTACACAGATTTTATATTAGTTGTATTATAATAAACCAGACGGTTTATTTCTGTATTGAGGTAATATTTTAAGGTTTATTTCAGAAAATATAAAAATATATCGGCTTGGAACACATTGCATGAGTATTTTTGTAGAATATATTTAAGAATAGGGTATTTGTTTATTTGCAAATTCAAATGAAGTTTCCTATGAGCGGTAAAGCTGCCAATGCTGTCCGATCAACTTAATGAGCATATCGATATAATGATCATCTACTATATACAATCACATGTGTGGTATTTTCGTGTCAATGGTGTTTTTATGCATCCTGTTTTCTGTGGGGGTTGAAAATAAATTTTACTGTAATATTGTGAATTTTTGCTTGCATTAACATTTTTCTATTGGTAATAGGTGTTTTTGCTAAAAATGTCACTGAAAAATGATTTTACAGAAAAATGCGGCTTGACACATACATTTTCATCTGATTACTGGATGCTTTAACTTACACAAGAAAATTATATTTTTGACATTGTGACATGACTCCATGCCATTCGGATAGTCTATTAATCTGTATAAATTACATTTTGATCAGCAATATTTTTTAAATATACAATCCAGAGCACCTACAAACTGACTAATTAGCATATGTCACGAAAATTCCACAGTAAATATTTTTATCGGTCAATTATTCTCACAATATTTTTGGCTTCAGAATATTTTAAAACTAAAATTATTTAGGGACAAGTGAAGTTAGAGGTGCCACTCGGCAAACTGATGGAAGATCTCCCCCTGCTCCTCTCTCTTCACTTGATCCATTATTTATTTATTTCTGTAGCTTTGAAATATACGCAAATATCTTAGACCGAGTTCCTGTCCTGTCGCCAATTGCTGTTGATATTTTTGATGGTAGACAATGGCGAGGGACAGAGCTCACATGTACCAAATATCTATTCATTAAATATGTTGTATATTTAAAATTAAGTTGTAAGAATAGTTAAGGAAATGATGCAGTTTTAATGGCAGGAAAACATCACGGATCACCATACTTAATGTAAGGACTAGGTCTTGGGTATGTTTCATGTTTCTACTGTATACCTAGTGTTGTTGTAAAACTAAATTATGAATACTTGTACTGTACAAGTAGAAATATATAATTTGGTAGACATATAGAAGAAAGTTACAGTAGTAACGTCATACAATGGCAACTATAAGGATATTATTAATTCCTGATGTAATGTTTGTACTTTTTAACTTGCACAAAGAGTTGAACAGTTGTTTGTAGTAGAGTTGTACGTACGTACGTGGTAAAAATTTATCACATGACCATAACTGACCCCCATTATTGGTTGCACACACGTTAGCTTCAACATTTAATTCCACAGAGGCGTATTTCACAACCATAATCCCTCGAATCTAGATTCCTCAGATCAAGAGATTCGCTTGTGATATATTTCTACTTGTACAGTACAAGTATTCATAAATATTGAAGTCTATCAGGTAATTCATATAATTAGAGAGTCTAGAAAAGGTGGTGGATGTTCTATTTATGTAAACAGTGCTGTCAAATTTAATATAGTTAAGAATCAATGTTTTACTGTGGATTACGGGATTGAGTGTGCTTGTGTTGAACTTGATATGGGGAAAGATAAAAATGTTATTGTGTGTTGTGTTTATAGAGCCCCAGGAGGGCCGACTGATGTATTCAATAATAAATTTGAAGAGCTAATAAATGCCATAACTGAAAAGGGTAAATTAACATATATATGTGGGGATTTCAATCTAGATCTATTGCACTGTGAAACACACCAGAATACACAGAAATTTGTAGATATTTTGTTTGGTGGAGGTTTTTATCCTTTAATTACAAAACCTTCTCGTATTACTGAGTCAAGTGCCACTCTAATTGATAATATATTGACCAATAATATAAAAAGGTTAAATAGGGCTGGTTTGTTAATTAGCGATGTAAGTGATCATTTGCCAGTCTTTGTATGTAGTGAAGAAAGAATTGAACGCAAAAAAGCCAGTGTATATGAGTATAACAGAATTATAAACAAAGACAGTATTGCAGAATTGTATACATCGTTACAAAAGAGGGACTAGTTTGAGGTGCAAAACTGTACAGATGTTAACGAGGCTTACTCAACTTTTATTGAATTGTTTAAAACTGATTTCAATGAGTGTTGTCCTGTAAAAAAATCAAGAGTAAAACATCTTAGTAAAAATAAACCGTGGTTTACCAAAGGATTGAATAATGCCTGTAACAAGAAGAATAATTTGTATAAATGTTTTCTGAAAAGTAGAACAAAACACAGTTTAAGTAAATATAAAGTATATAAAAATAAATTAACAACAATATTGAGAAATGCTGAGAAAGATTATTATGATAAATTGTTGAACAGTAAACAAAGTGACATAAAAGGTACATGGAAAATTCTAAACAGCATGATTAAAGGTAACAGTAGCGGTAATAGCTACCCGGAAAAGTTTAATGATAATGGCAATTGCATTACAGATTGTAAAGCTATAGCCAATGGGTTTAATAACTTTTTTAGAAATGTGGGGCCATCATTAGCCAGTAAAATTACAGCCCCAAATGATAACCAATGTATATTTAACACTATGGGTCCTAGTAATGTTAATTCCATGTTTTTACATCCTGTAACAGAAAAAGAACTTGTTTATACAATTAACTCATGTAAATATAAATATTCATGTGATTTCAATGATCTCAGTGTGAACATTGTGAAATGTACATTTAATGCTATTATTAAGCCATTTATGCATATTTGTAATTTATCATTCAGTAATGGTATATTCCCTAATGACATGAAAATTGCTAAGATTGTTCCATTATTTAAATCTGGTGATGAATCAATATTTTCTAATTATAGACCTGTGTCTTTATTACCTCAGCTCTCTAAAATTCTAGAAAAATTATTTGATAAAAGATTAACAGACTTTGTAGAAACACATAACATTTTAAGCAATTCACAATATGGTTTCAGGGGTAATAGATCAACAGCTATGGCTTTGTTGGATTTTATGGAACGAGTAGGAAGTGCAACAGATAACAAAAATATTACCTTAGGTGTATTCATAGATTTAAAAAAGGCGTTTGATACTATAGATCACTCATTATTAATAAAGAAACTTGGTCATTATGGTGTAAGAGGTATAGCAAGTAATTGGTTAAAATCATACTTATTAAACCGTAAGCAGTTTGTTAACTTTAATGGTATAAAATCAGAATTACAAGATGTTATTTGTGGTGTACCGCAAGGCTCAATACTGGGCCCAAAGTTATTTATCCTGTATATTAATGATATGTGTAATATTACAAAAGTAATGGATCTGATTATATTTGCAGATGATACCAATATTTTTTGTACTGCGGATAATATAAAAGATTTATGTAAAACAGTTTCACTTGAATTAAATAAGTTTCACACTTGGTTTGCAATCAACAAATTGTCTTTGAATATTAGTAAAACCAACTTTATGGTATTTGGTAAGAAACATTTGAAAACTGATTGCAATATATACATTAATGATTTTAAAATAGAAAAAGTATATGTAACAAAATTTTTAGGAGTGTTAATTGATTCAGAATTGTCTTGGAAACCACAAACAGTAAATATAAAAAATAAATTATATAGAAATTTGGCAGTTCTTAAAAAAGTTAAACCATTATTGCATAAAGAAGCCTTGCTTAAATTATATTGTAGTATTTTTCAGTCACACCTGTATTATTGTGTTGAATTATGGGGTAATTGTAGTAAAACTTATCTTTTGCCAATTATAAAGGCTCAAAAACATGCAGTAAGAGTAATTTGTAATTTAGGAAGTAGAGATCATACAAGTTCCTTTTTTAAAGAACTCAACATTCTCAAGTTTATGGACTTAGTGGAGTTTAAAATACTAATTTTAATGTTTAAAGCCTGGAATGTTAATTTGCCTAAAAGCTTGCAATGTCTATTTCAGAGTAAAACTGACAATGTATATAATACCAGACGATTGTATAATTTTAAAGTCAATTTCTCTAAATCAAAAATCAAGTACAACTGTTTGTCAAGTATTGGAGTAAGATTATGGAACAAACTTGATGAGAAGATAAAAACCAGTGGTTCATTGATTAAATTTAAAAAAATGTTAAAACTTACATATGTGAACAACTATTAAATTACATGCAGTTTCTTTTTTATCTAATATTATGGTTAACTACTTAAATTTACAATCTGATAAACCAAGATCAATGTCATATATTGTTTCCTATAATATTTTTAATATTTTTAATTCCATAATGTGAGCTTGTTTGTTTGTACTGTAAAATAAATGTTTATCATAATAATATAATCTAATTTATTAAAAAATATGTAGTGGTGGAAATAAAATTTTAGAATTATTAAATAACTGGAAGTTGGGGGGTGGCGAATACACAAGCTTTTGCTTCAGCCTCCTCCTTTTCATACTAAAGCTAATTGTTGAAATAAAAATATACATGTATAATAATTTTGTAAAATCATAATATTTGTAACTATTACATTGTAACATTTACATGTTCTTAGATAATGTTATTAACTTTCGTAATGTGATGTAATTGGCTTTGAAATAAACTATTATTTATTTATTTATTTAACTTGAATCTGAATCTGGATTATGAATCCACTGATCTACCTCAAGATGTAGATCAACGGATTCAGATTCCTTGGATTACCCCTAATTCTTTGTAAAATAATGGCGGTAAAATGTGGCAGGAAATTTTAACATTAGGGAAATTTTTATTATATTGTTATATGATAATATTGTTTTACTGTATATTAATATATGTTAATATATTATATTTATGTTGGTTCATCTTACTTTTTTATTTTGGATTCAGATCTAGGGAAAATTGCATTTCACGAATCTAGCTAATCCAAAGAATCCAAATCTGCATCTGGATTGCACAGATTATGCAGATTCTTGTTTCTGAAATACGCCTACTGTAAGTGTAAAGCTTTTGTGGAAATAGCTATTTGTCACTGCCAAAAGTAAATGTGTTTGATTACAATCAAGATGGGCTGAATGTTTGTGGAAAAACATTTTAAAGATAATGTGCAAATAGTAAAGATGCAAAGAAGGCCATCTTGCAGTTTTTGGGATAAAAACTGCAGTTTGATTACATACACTATTACATATAGTTCAGGCCAAAGACATGGTATTTATTGACACAGTAAAGTCCGTAAAGGATCATTTAGAATTAGGTCAATCAACAATTGCTGAGTATTTGGTGTGGAAATAACTGAACATCAGGCATGTGAGATTCATCTGGATTGCAAATAAATAGACGAAGATGTGGAAAAGGGTATCTTAGAGAAAATTGTTTCTTCAAGAATGCATGCAACAACTGCCATGAAAGTGGAAATATTCAAAGAAAATGTCGCCGATAGGCAGATGATTATTCATATTATAAGGAAAAGAGAAATAGTAAATGGCCTAAAATCATCTTCTGGGAAATTGTGAAAAAGTGGCTAGAATACCAGTATGATCAGTCGAGGGTGTAAAATCAAAATAAAGTATTGGAGTGGTCATATTATTAAGTGACATTCAAGAACAACTCAGTAGCAATAGTGCCATTTGAAATTGAAGGGACAGAAGTTGAGACAGAAATCGACACGGGGGCTGTGGTGACAATTATGTCACATGAACTTCATAAAATTGAGTTTATAATTTGGAAATAACATCAATAGAGCAGATATTCAAATCTTACATAGGACACACATTGAACACTCTATGTGAAAGCTCAGTTTAGGTTAATTATTATTACAAAAAGCACACAGCTTCCTTTGGCTGTATAGTTGCATGGAGGAAATGGTATTGCCTCTTTTGGGAGAAACTAGATTTCAAAAGTGATTTAGTAGTAGTATGAATCATTTAAGAAGCACCAAATTGATTAAAACATCAACATGCTGATGTCCAAGAAGGGATAGTCCAATTTCCAAAAAATAGTCCATATCCACGTTAGCGTCCAATAGGGGAGAAGGAATATGGTGGTCGGTTGGCTAACCTAAATAGATGGGTCTTTAACTGTTGCCTAAATCCATTTGTACTATCTTAAGTTCTGATGGCCTGAGGGAGTTTACCCCATTCAGTGTGAGCAGCAACTGCAGAACTCCCATGCATTTATTAGGTCTGGTAAAGGAAACCAAGAGTCAGTTGCCCTGTGTAAAGTCCCTACACTTAATTAAAGGGGACAGATATGGGGGTTGCCTAAAATGTGTTGCCTTGTAGGTAATGAGGTTGTATTTAAACAGTATACACTACTGAATTGGGATCCAGTGTATAGTTTGTGTAGGAAAGGTGTCACATGGCTAAATTTACTAAATATGCACACAATGTGACATTGGGTGTTTTGCATTCTTTGAAGTCTACTGATATTTGTATTTTTTATGTGGTAGAGCAGATAGTTGGTATAGTCTAGATGGCTGCTGATCATGGCATTTGCCACCTTTACAGCAATTACATGGGTAAGATACCTACGAACCCTTCGTAGTTCCCGGGAATGATAGTATTATATACAACATAAATTAGCCACATGTCTTTGCATTGAGTTTTCAGCATCCAGGATGACACCCAGGTTTTTCACTGATTCAGTTGCTTCCATGAGTGACATCTTTTCATGTTTCATTGCCATTTAAAGCATTATTTTCATTGCCATTTAAAACTTATTTTGCATTGCGATAAGTGATACTTAATCAATTTGATTAAACTAAATCAAGTTTGATTAACAAACTACTTAGAGCTCTTAAGAATGAAGTTAGTTTGGGTAACCAACTTATATTGGTCTGACCAACCAATAAAATTAACCACACTAACCAACCTACTTAGTTCAAGTAACTAACTTATATGGCTGGACAAATCAAGTGATCTGGCAATACAAACCAATGACCTTAGTTGGAGTATCAGCATGCTTTGTCAAACCAACTTTGTTAAGTCTAACAAACTTTTTTTGCTTGACCAACCAACATGCTTAGTTAATATAACAAACTTGATTGGTTAAATTAGACATTGTGGGGTCAACCAACTTTTTTGTTAGACCAACCAACTTTTGGTTTCAGTGCATGGTATTTCCAACAAGACTTACAGAGAGTGATGACTTTATGGAATTTCTGGTTCCATCATCGCCAATCAAAATAAACTGTTTCATCAGGGTTCAGTATGAGTTTATTCCCAACCACACCTGGATGGCCTCAAGGCAATTTGCCAATTCAGTCATATGTGACACAAAATTCCTTGAGTCAAGTTCTAAGTAAATTTGGGCATTATCTGCACTACTATAGGGTCTGTATAGGGTGCAGATCAATATTTGAGGAGGGGGTAAAATGGGGGTGAATTTATAGGTTGCAGATCAATGGGGGAGGGGGGGGAGATTTGCGGGTTGAAGTGTGGTGACACGTGTATTGGTTTATGGGATTAAGGGGTTTTATAATTTATAGGTTGCAGGTAAATGGGGAGGGGGTTTTTGGGGGAAGCAAGTGTGGTGGCATATGTGTTTTGACTGAGGGATTGAGGAGAAGGAAATTGTGAGACTGAGGACATGCCCCCCCTCCCCCCCCTGCAAAGCACCATTGGGGGTTTGAACTTTGTTGTGCCTTTTATGTGTGTTCTAAATGTATATTTCAAATTATCCCTGTGTTTTTTTTTCCTGGTTAGCATCTATTTTTAAAGCATATTGTGAATCTCTGTTTTCACTGAATTGCTTCTCTGCTTTAATCATTTCTTTATCCGTAAAATTTCAGAATATGTATGAAAACCAAGATATCCATATTTTTTAATTATTTGTCAGATTTATAACCTTTTCTTTCTTGAGTCATTTAATATTTATCAGAATAAGTTATAAAATTCTGATTATTCGTTTTCCAACCTATTAAACCAAATAACTTTTTTTTCCTGAGAAAAAAAAAACACATCCTTACTGCTGGAGTTCCAAGCATAAAATGAAACATCAGACAGACTGGCTTATTGACAGAAGTAATGTCTATTGTGAGCCCAGCCAATTGATTAACACCCTCACTAATTGATCTGCAACCTATAAATTTCTTCCAGAATCTCAACACCTGTGTCCTCTTTAGTTTGAATTTCTTCCCACATTGAATGGGGTTTTGTGTTTGTTAACAAAATGGTTAAAGGATTTTTCAGAAAAGGTGTCATATGGAGGCACTTTAACTTACTGTGTATATTACTGTTGTATTCTCTACAGAACAGAAAATTCTATATATATGTATATATGTATATTTATAATAAAATAACATGGCAAGAATAAAATGTTTTTTTTTAAAAAAAAATGTCTGAATGTTAGGGTTAATTCATCGAGTTGTATTACACCAAACATTTAATGCAACAAAAGTATCGTATATGCAGGATATCATCATTGCCTCCACCAATTAGGTTATGTTTTCGCCTGGGTTTGTTTGCGAGTTTGTTTGCTCCTTTTTCTGTGAACAAGATAAGTCAAAAACTTATGGACGGATTTTGATTAAATTTTCAGGATACGTCTAAAAAGGTAAAAGAAAGAAATGATTCAATATTGGGAGTGATCCGGAACACTATTTGGCCCTTCTGGATCCATGAAATCTAATTTTTAAAGACGGATAACTCAAAAAGTTATGAACGGATTTTGATAAAATTTTCAGGATATGTCCTTAATGGGATAAGAAACAAGTGCGTAGATTTTAGGAGTGATCTGGATCACTGTCTGGATCCATGAAAAATATATTGGAAGTGATCTAGATTGATCTCCAGTGGCGGAGGTATGCGCTCTCTCCGAGTGCTCTTGTTACAAATGATGATAAATATGGCCCATGAGCTTTTTGGAGTATTCGGAATCGTGTATCCACATTTCTGTGGTTATGTTTTGGTGTTTAGAAGTAGCCCTGGTTTGATTTTATATTAATTTCTCATAAAATTAATGATTTCATGCTTTCCACTTCTACTACAAAAGTATTGAACACATCTTTACAATATTTTTAACAACGGTAGATCACGGCAAAAGGAAGAAAGATAAGAGTTTGGGACAGATTCAGAAATTTCCCCTCCACTGCGACTGAGGTCTGCGCTCTACGGATGCTTTCAACTTTTATCATTGCTTTCAGCTGAGGTCTTGATTCTAGTGAGCAACAATATATCGAATAGTACTTTAGATGATGTGACCTGAAATAATTTGGTCAATCAAAAATATCCTGGACAAGTGCATTATGTAAATTTTATTGCAAATAATATATTTATTAAATATTTTAGGGAATGAATAAAACATTAACCATCAATAATTTTCTTTCCTTTTGAATAGTGAAGTAGATGTTTACAACCATTTTACAACCAGTGACAATAACAACAGCTATTTAAGACCTGTTACTAGCTAAATACACAGGAACAACCACATCAACATACAAGTGTAAACATATGTTAATAACGTGAGCATGCATAAACAAATTATATATTAAATAAACTCTGCAAAGTATTGTCCAAGTTTAAAAGGTCTTTAAAAGTTTAAATTTCCTTCAGGTCTTTCATCCTCTGTTTGCGAATCCGATTCCACATCCGTACTTTCTGAATCAAAACTGCTATTGTCATCCTCTTCTTCGCTGTCAATAAGTTCATCAAACAATGATGAGTTCCATTGTAAAACTAATTTTAAAGCCTTTGCAAATTGGTAATTTTTTTCATCCATTAATCTTTGGATATCTTGCATAATTTCCCGGTGAATCATACTCTTTTTCAAATTGTGCAGTGTTGTCAAAATATCGGCATACTGTTTCATAATACCCTTTCTATACTTCCAAAATAAGTCTTCTGTAGCCTTTTCTCTTGATTCTAGGTTGGAATAACCATCGTTTTCATAGGAGTCAACCTTTTCAACGTATTGATCATCATATTTTTCATACACTTGTTGCACTATGTTATGCCAACCAGATTCATCGGGTTCATCCGTATTTTCAACGCACAGCCTTTTCACAGGGGGCTGATTATTTTCGGGACACCCTCTTTTTACATGTTTCTGTAAGTCCATTGAAGAGGCAAAAATAATACCACAATCAGTGCATGGACAATGGCTCTTATCCATTTTATATCCCACTTCTACTGCCTTTTTCACACAGTTTTCCTGTTCACTACCAGTTGTCAACTGAATCATTTTACTGTTTCCACCTCCTTTTATAATACTAGTTCTTAGCCTGTCTTTATCAGCTGTATCCTGTTTAAGATCAATTAGTAAATACCCGTATCTGCCTTGCTAAATGTGCCACCTGTTGCTGGTCACGTGGATTTTTAAAAAGCACGATATATTGTGTATTTAAATTCATGGTTCTGTTTTCTTTACCTCGGTGGTACAAATTTTGCAACAGGCAAATAGCACTCAAATTACAGTGGTGAGAGCCTTCAGTGTACATTTCACATATATCTACATTTTTGGTAGTATCTTTCATAAGATCATCGTAGATGTACAAGGTAGGCTGGCCATCAGGATCCCGCTGTCCAATACCCTGCATGAATTCGATAAAAGGAATAATTTCTTGTAATTCACTGTACGCTGGTTGCCATCTTTTGTAAAACCATAAGATCTTTTTAGGGGGAGGCTTTATCATTGTTTCAGCCTGTTGCAGTAAATGTTTCATCCAGGTGGTTTTTCCACAAGAGGTTGGTCCTGCTAATAACATTGTGAATGGATGCCTAAACACAAAGGGATCCTCGAGCTTCGATGATACTTTCAAACATGGATGAAAATTTTGACTCAAGATATGTACTGCATCGGGTGAAAAACGCTTTTCTTGTGTATGGTCAGGTGTTATATATGTTGCATTAGATGTTACATGTGTTGCATTTGAAACATCGGGTGTTACATGTGAGGCATGAGGTGTTACATGTGAGGCATCGGGTGTTACATGTGTTACATTGGGTGTTACATGTGAGGCATCGGGTGTTACATGTGAGGCACGAGGTGTTACATGTGAGGCATCGGGTGTTACATTGGGTGTTACATGCGAGGCATCAGGTGTTACATGTGTTACATTGGGTGTTACATGCGAGGCATGAGGTGTTACATGTGTTGCATTGGGTGTTACATGTGAGGCATTGGGTGTTACATGTGTTGCATTGGGTGTTACATGTGAGACATCGGGTGTTACATGTGTTACATTGGGTGTTACATGTGAGGCATCAGGTGTTACATGTGAGGCATGAGGTGTTACATTGGGTGTTACATGTGAGGCATCGGGTGTTACATGTGCTACATGTAAGGCATCGGGTGTTACATTGGGTGTTACATGTGAGGCATCGGGTGTTACATGTGTGGCATGAGGTGTTACATGTGAGGCATTGGGTGTTACATGTGTTACATTGGGTGTTACATGTGAGGCATCGGGTGTTACATGTGTTACGTTGGGTATTACATGTGAGGCATCGGGTGTTACATGTGTTACATTGGGTGTTACATGTGAGGCATGAGGTTTTACATGTGTTGCATGTGAGGCATGAGGTTTTACATGTGTTACATGTGAGGCATCGGGTGTTACATGTGTTACACCAGCAGATGATCGATTCAGGCATCCTGTCTTGACATTTTTCTTATTCCAAGCTGGTATTGTACCTGTCTTGTGCTGTGTAAGCATATGTCTCCTGAACGAATAAGGTGTAGCAAAACTCTTTGAACATATTTTACAACTTTTATCCATGTTGACACTGTAGTATCCAGGAATAAATGTCTTCTTCTAAATATAACCGTCATCTTTTATAGCTTTTGCAGTTGGTCTTGTGTGACCTGTTAACTTTATAGGTTAACTATACCACTTGACAAAAACTTCTGTTTTTGAAAACTTTATAATACAGGCAATTCTGAAAAAAAGCCATTTAGTCTTCAAAAATATTCAAGATAAGTAAAAAACTAGGAGGGACGGTTTTCCGATATACAAACTGGTTGACTTCCTGTCCGGAGATATAAAAGGAAGTTTTTACCAATCGGAGCTGCAAAAGGTTCCCTAAAAGAAGATAAGTTGTGGAAGATTGAGAAAATTCTAAGATTTAAAAGGCCCAAAGGCAAACCTAAAGAATATCTCGTGAGGTGGTTACACTGGCCCAAAAAGTTTGATTCTTGGGTCAAAGCTAGCGATATAGAAAACATATGAAAGATGACTTACTATTATCTCAATTGGCGTGACTCTGTCCATTTAAATAGTCAGAATAAACCCAACAATTTTATTATTAATCTTCCGAAAGAACAGAACATAGAATTAAAACTTCTAGTAAGGACCCGATATACGTGTTTAGCGATATTTGTGAGGATAGTTATGTATTTGGGGCTTTATTGCCAGTTTTAAGGAGGTTAGATACAAAAGTTGACACTTTATCCCATCCTAACTTTATAAAGGTGGCTAAACCGGAGTTTTCCACTATTAGAATATACTTGAAGGATTGTTTTATGCAAGAGCAAGTAGTTCAAGACTTTTACTGTACTTTATGTCTGAGACGGGCTGGAAACAACATTTCATGAACATGTCCGAAGGTAAGGTTTCAAAGAGAAGGAAGTATTATACTCTAAAAATGGTGGCCCCTACCGAACAGGCTGTAGAAATGGCAAAAGACCAGGTGAAAGTTATAAAAGCAGTAAAAAGGCGAAAGGCCGTTGGGAAAAAGGTCACAGTTAAAAGGAAACTGAATAGGCAAAATAGTAAAAGAAAACCTAGACAGAAGAAAAAGAAAGCCTCTTTTGCTCTGAAGAAAGGAAGAAAACCAGATTTTTTTTCATAATGGATGTGCATTGTTCTAATCTAGCTCTTTTTGAGAAGCCTCTGGTAGAGTCTGCAGTTGAAAGCATTGATTGGGTGCATTTTGCACCAGATGTTATTCCCACAAAAGATTCTCCTTTATCTTTTGATATACCTAGTAATGCCACTATCTACACAGATCTCGGGAAAACTTTGCTACAAGTTAAAGTGAAAGTAACTCATAAGGATGGGAGCGATCTAACTGAGGATGATCAAGTAGCGCTAGTTAATTTAGGGCTGAGCTCCCTCTTTTCCCAGATGGATGTATCTTTGAATCAGAAATTGATAACGACTAGCGTTGGATCGAATCACCCTTACAAAGCTTACATAGATGTACTACTAAACAGTACTGATGATGAATGCGCATCGAGACTCCAAAGCGAATTATTTTACAAAGATACTGCTGGCGCAATGGATGAAGCCGGACTCAACGGAGGCAATTTGGGCCATTACAACAGAATGTTACACACAAACCAAAGTCAGATACTAACCTTAGAAGGAGGTATAAGAGTGGACATTTGCCAACAAGACAGACTAATTGTGAATGGGGTTGCGATACGCATAAAGATGATTCAAAACGAAAACTGCTTCCGGTTAACAGCTGATGGAAATAAGGAATACAAGCTTCATATTGAGGATGCGGTTCTTAAAGTGTGTAGAGTTAAGGTTAAGCCAGAAGTTCTCATTGCTCAGAATGAAATCCTGAAGACGCAACCAGCTTTGTACCCTTTTTGGCGCTCGGATATTAAAACCTACAGCGTATCAAAAGGCAATTATGATTGGTGTGTTGAGGATGTGTATCGCGGTAGTGTGCCAAATGTTATTGTATTGGCGCTCTGCAGCACTGAAGCTTTTAATGGTAATTACAATAAAAACCCATTTAATTTCCAACATTACCACATTAATTTCTTAGAAGTTACTATTGATGGAATGTCAGCTCCGTCGGAGGCCCTTCAGCCAAATTTTCAAGAAGGGGAGTATACTAGTTCCTATTTGAACTTATTCGGTGGTGGATATAAAAAGTCTTGTATCATTTCCATGAAAGATTTTCCGAGTGGGTACTCTCTGTTTCTTTTTAACTTGCAAGGCCAAACTGGTGGCGATCTGTATTCTAGAGAAAAACACGGTAATGTTAGGGTCAAAGTCAAATTTGCCAAGCCATTGCAAGAGAATGTCACAGCAATAGTATATGCAAAATTTCCGGCAATGGCAACCATTAATGCCAGTAGAAATGTGATATTAGATTATAAAAGCTAGACTAGTTTGACCAAAAAATAACAAAACAAAATGTTGATCTTTGTCTTTATATGTGTACTCGGTACAGCTCTAGCCGAACCCTGTGGTACGCCTCCGGTGTGTCTATGTCAGTTGGATTTGGGCATAATTTTATGTGCTGGGATGAATATTAATCAAATACCGATATTTTCCGATGAAGTTAAAAATGACGCGCTATTTTTGGACATTCTTTCGACAAATATCACTGAAATGCCTTCGCTAAAAGAATGGCCAAGTTTAGAATGGGTTACTTTCAGGGAAAATAGTAAATTAGATTGTAATTTTAGTATCGAAAATAAAAACGTCTATGTGGACACAGATTGTCATACCATACCCAATACTGTGTACTATGGTATAGATGCAGATTATTTTATGCCAGAACACGTAGAATTATTCAAACTGATATACGCTATAATATTTATCCCCTTTGGGTTTACTTTTGTTTCCGCATGCGCTTGCATAATAAAAAGTAAAAGAAATATACGCATTAAGGAAGCGAATAAAAAATCTAGTTTTAATGGAGCCGAGGAACGATCGATTTTTCCTGTGTGAAGTATGATGGGTTATAAAGACTTGTAGTGAACGATAAACATTCATTTAGACACAAGCTACCATGGCGAGCATAACTGAGGAATGATCGATTTTTCCTGTGTGAAGTATGATGGGTTATAAAGACTTGTAGTGAACGATTAACATTCATTTAGACAAAAGCTGCCATGGCGAGCATAACTCATACAGTGATTTATGGAGACCTAGGTTGCCCACTAGATCTGAGACATATTGCTGTAAATAGTAGAGATGTTGTGTACAAAACAAAACCATTCGATGTCATTAATTGGCATCACAAAAAAATTAGGTGTAGTTGTATGTTGTATAGTACTGGAAAAATGATTTGCCATGGGAATAAGAAACAGATGCGAAAATATGCCAGAATACTGTTTAAAATGGGCTATCCTGTATCATTAAACAAAGTGAAGATAGCGACGCATTCAGCAGTCTACAATTTGACCAATGAAGTAAATTACTTTAAAATGATGAAACTGCCTGGGGCCACATACGAACCAGAGATATATCACGCTCTGAATATAAAAAGAAAAAAGAGTACACTTTACAGTTTATAGGACTGGTAAGGTAGTCATAACTGGCATTACGAGTGAGCGCATTATAGACGATATTGTGAACCCAACATTGTTAGAGCTGGAGATTTTATAAAGGCTGCTTAAAACCCATGGTGAAGCATAAAAAAAATATAATATAAAAAACTGAAAAAAATGGATAGTCAAACAAAGGACAAATGTGAGAAGTATACATTCGTCATTGAACATATAAACCATTTACCAAGCAAGAGAAGCTATAACTCAGTTGAAGAGTGTGCCAGTGCCGGTTATAGACGATATTGTGAACCCAACATTGTTAGAGCTGGAGAGTTTATAAAGGCTGGCTAAAACCCATGGTGAAGGATAAAAAAATTATAATATAAAAAGCTGAAAAAAATGGATAGTCAAACAAAGGACAAATGTGAGAAGTATACATTTGTCATTGAACATATAAACCATTTACCAAGCAAGAGAAACTATAACTCAGTAGAAGAGTGTGCCAGTGCCGGTTTAAGTTTTGGTCAGGCTAAATTTGGAGAAAAATTGGTCAACGTTACAGTGCTACAAGATGGACGGAGTATAGTATCCTGGCAACAATGAGTGAAGGTTGGACTCCCTTCATGACACCCTCACCGCTGAGTGAATAATAGGTCGTTTAAACTACCGGGGACCAGGAAAGTCTATATTTTGAATAGAAAAATGGCTTTTATTTCTACATCCGAATTATTTTCATTACACAAATAATAATAAGTTTCACCACCTTTTTTCACAATTACCAGTACAAATTCCAATTTAAATATCGCTTTTATGCAAAACAAATTTCGTTAAATAACTCTGTCCAGATTTCTGGTATATTGTCTTCCTTTAGAGCTGATATTAGGAGTCTACAAACTCACAAACAAACCCAGGCGAAAACATAACCTAATTGGTGGAGGCAATGATGATATCCTGCATATACGATACTTTTGTTGCATTAAATGTTTGGTGTAATACAACTCGATGAATTAACCCTAACATTCAGACATTTTTTTTAAAAAAAAACATTTTATTCTTGCCATGACATATATACATATATATAGAATTTTCTGTTCTGTAGAGAATACAACAGTAATATACACAGTAAGTTAAAGTGCCTCCATATGACACCTTTTCTGAAAAATCCTTTAACCATTTTGTTAACAAACACAAAACCCCATTCAATGTGGGAAGAAATTCAAACTAAAGAGGACACAGGTGTTGAGATTCTGGTAGAAATTTATAGGTTGCAGATCAATTAGTGAGGGTGTTAATCAATTGGCTGGGCTCACAATAGACATTACTTCTGTCAATAAGCCAGTCTGTCTGATGTTTCATTTTATGCTTGGAACTCCAGCAGTAAGGATGTGTTTTTTTTTCTCAGGAAAAAAAAGTTATTTGGTTTAATAGGTTGGAAAACGAATAATCAGAATTTTATAACTTATTCTGATAAATATTAAATGACTCAAGAAAGAAAAGGTTATAAATCTGACAAATAATTAAAAAATATGGATATCTTGGTTTTCATACATATTCTGAAATTTTACGGATAAAGAAATGATTAAAGCAGAGAAGCAATTCAGTGAAAACAGAGATTCACAATATGCTTTAAAAATAGATGCTAACCAGGAAAAAAAAAACACAGGGATAATTTGAAATATACATTTAGAACACACATAAAAGGCACAACAAAGTTCAAACCCCCAATGGTGCTTTGCAGGGGGGGGGAGGGGGGGGCATGTCCTCAGTCTCACAATTTCCTTCTCCTCAATCCCTCAGTCAAAACACACATGCCACCACACTTGCTTCCCCCCCCCCAAAAAAAACCCCCTCCCCATTTACCTGCAGCCTATAAATTATAAAACCCCTTAATCCCATAAACCAATACACGTGTCACCACACTTCAACCCGCAAATCTCCCCCCCCCCTCCCCCATTGATCTGCAACCTATAAATTCACCCCCATTTTACCCCCTCCTCAAATATTGATCTGCACCCTATACAGACCCTATAGTAGTATCTGCACACAGATGATGTGTGACATTAAATTTAAATATTATTATATTGAGAGGAGTTGTGTAGAGGGTGAAGAGGAATGGGCCCAAGACTGAGCCTTGAGGAACCCCACAGGGGAGTTGAAAGGAATTCAATAAATGTCCATCTCTTGTCCTGGTCTTTAAGTCACTGTATAAAGAGGACTTGGCCCAAGAGTTAACCCCTCCTCCCCTCCCCCCCCAAAAAAAAGAAAAAAACTTTTTTTTTATAATAAGCTTGGCACAGCAAAATGAATTATAGCAAAGTGTGTTATGAAGAAAACAAATTGTCTCAAGAAGCATTTTCCAAATTTAAGCAAGCATTATCATGCAATATTTTCTCATTACAACCCCGATAAGGAGATACTTGGTGATAGATGCTTCATCCACATTATTGGGTGTGATAGTTTTCTAAAATTTTCAACATGGGAACCAACAATAGTAGTGTAAATTGAGCAGTAGACCCCCCATACCGCAGTCGTTGGTCAGCACTTCCAGTTCCAGTTGCGCATGCGTAGTGGGGCATTTCCGGTCCTGATTATGCATTTGCAGTGATGTGCAGCAATCTGATTGGTTGAGGGGTGATGATGTCACGTGACCAAAAGCTGCAATTTTATTGGTTGATGACATCACATAACTTGATTTGACCCCGTTGTGCATGTGCAGTGGTGTGGAGCAATCTGATTCATTGAGGGGTGATGATGTCACACAAAATGACAAAATACTGCAATTTGATTGGTTGATGACGTCACATGACTACATTTATGACCCCATACATGCTTCGGTTTGTTTCTGGTTACACAGTGGTGTGGAGCAAGTAATCTGATTGGTTGATGATGTGACTAAACCTTGCAATCTGATTGGTTGATGATGTCACTAAATGCTTACTAAAGTTAAAGGATGTAGACATTTGATTGGTTGATGATGAAATACTGTAATCTGATTGGTTACTGACATGATTAAATGCTGTTATCTGAGGGATGTTGATGGTTGGTTGATGATGTCACATGCAAGATATCTGATTGGTTGAAAGGACATTTGATTGGTTTATGTCACAGACTTCTGATTGTATAATGATATATATGGTTATAGGGACATTTTGATTGGTTAAAGGGTGGTTGGACATTTTATCATCTGTTTATGATGTGTATGGTTAAGGAATATCACATGCCATCTTGTTGATGATGTGTATGGTTGACAATGCAGGTATCTGATCTAATATTGATTGGAGGCATTTGTTTGTTTTGGCATCTGACTGATCTCATATGCTTTTTGACAAAACAATACCCCAACCATCCCCTCAGTGGGGAGGGGGCATTTCAAGTGTTGCAAAGTTTTGGGAAGAGAACCCATCAAATTTTCAACTCACAGAAAACAAGGCATTAAAATTTATACAAGTTTTTCTTTGTCAATAATATCATTCTTCATCTTCTAATATATGTGCTCTCAGTCTCATATTATCTGGTGTTTCCTGCTTGAGGTCAATTAATAGATAGCTATGTCATCCCCGAGTCATCACTCTTTCATACAAGTAGAGGAGGCTGACCAAGTTTCTATTTTTAGCAAAGAATTTGTAGAAAGCACAGTAGCCTTTCACATGTTTTATTTTGAGCTATTGTGTTATAAAATTGATGAAATTTCTTAACAGAATAGGTTGCACTTATGCTATTTTAGACAAGTGATTTTCTTTTTCTAAATATATACGTGCCTTATTTTTTAAAAAGGTTACACAACACAGATTTTATAGAAATTCAGTTGTCCACTCCACATTATTCTTTTTTGAAAGTTATCATTTCATGTTAAATTATGTTGCATAAGAGTAGTCTTTAGTATAATAATGGTTCTGTTGTCTTTTAGGAATTGACTAGCAATTGAAAAACTGAATATGTCCTTTTCATTCTGAGATAAAATTTTCATACTTTTGTTGAATAATAAGCATTTCTGTTTTTATAGTTTTACAACCAAACATTGTATAGCTATAGAGTAATTAATTTTGAACTCAAACTAGTAAAAGATTATCCATATTAGGAAAAGTAAGCAAATATCAATGACTTTCTGGTAATCTATAAGCTTATTTTGACATTTCTTAAATCATTTTATTTTGGTCTGATTTTCCCAAGAGTATGGAAATATATTGCGGGATATAATGTTGTGAAATTAAATGATAAATGATGTGAACGTTCTTCTAGTACGGATCAATTTTTGTTTACAAATGTTGTTTTGACGTTCTGTCACAAGTAAGTATAGGAAATAATTATAAATTGTGTGAGTGTCCTATCTATTAATCAAGAGCACAGTAACAGTGAAGGTTGTTTCAAGCATGGATTACAAAATTAAAGACATGTTATTGTTTATATCTGTATACCGACACACTAAACACAGTATAGTGACTATATGTAGTACAGCTACTGTACTGCTTCTAGGCATAAGTTGGCCGCGGTCATAAGTTGGCCGCCATCACCAAATCTTGAAATTGCTACAAACTTAAAAGCTGATTGCAATCGTAAATGGTGCATTATTATTACATTTATGTTTTTTATTTGTTTTAAACACTGTACAAAGACTTATTTTTCTGTTTGGCCCAATTAAATTAGTGGCGGCCAACTTATGCCTAGGAGCAGTAGGGCTGCTACCACATATACTGTAGATATATCGTATAAAGCATATAGGGTGTGGTGCGTGTCATAGTTACCATACGGTAATTTTCAACAAACTAATTATGAAAAACATTCATTTTAATTTCAGAAAGTAAACAACTACAGCATAATGTTAAATTCCATCAGAATTAAATGAAATACACCCGGTAACAGTCATCCGAATGGGACAGTAAAACTGAATGCAAATATAAACTGTAAACAATGACATTGAAAGCCACAGATAATTACTTTAACACCTACTTAGTGTGTTTTATGTCATTATTGTATGTATTTTAGTCCATTTCTGCACCAACGGACGGTCTTTACATTGAATTCTGCTTTGGGTTTTCCCCAGGCGTGCCTAGTTTCAGTGAAAATGGGCTTCAGCACTGAAATGAAGAGGGCAGGGCCATTACCTGGCCCATTGCACTGTTTTAATGAGCAGCTTTTTTTATAAAATTTACTTTAAAAACAGTAAACATCACTCTCACTTTTTATTCTACATAATCTGTCCAGCCTTGTTACCTGCAAATGGAGCTCATAGCTCCTCATTGTAGAATTCAGTGGGCCTGTACCTCTCATTCAGTTATTTTCATTGTACATGATACATTGTCTGAAAATATGTGTCAGGATGCATTTCCCTGTTTGTTCTATTAGTATTGTTGGGTTCAACTCCTTTGAGTGACAACGCTGCAGGCCTATCCCAATATGACCCTGGCATATGAGCAGGATGTAAATCCCCCACTTCAGCCCAGGATGGAAGTTTACGATACTATTATTTAGACTTGTCATATCTTTTCTACACATAAATATCCTGTAGGCAATATAGCTAAAATTATTTCAGCTGGTCCTTTAATATTTGGAAAAGTAATATAATAATAATAATGGTTATAAGGAGTGAAATAATTTAGTGACTTTTTACCCCACAGCCCTTAAGGGCTGTTGGGGTATTGTTTTCACCCATGGTGTCCGGATGGGTGGGTGGGCGGGCGGCGGGAAATAGTTTGTCTGGGCTGTATCTCAGAAACCGTAAGGTGTAGGAAGTTGATACTTGGTAGGGACATTGGTTAGGGGGTGTAGGTGTGCAACATCATGTTCTGACCTTGATTTGACCTTTGACCTTGCCGTAGTGACCTTGAGTTTGAAAATCTTGTCCCGGCTATATCTCGGAAACTGTAAGGTGTAGGAAGTTGATACTTGGTAGGGGCATTGGTTAGGGGGTGTAGTTGTGCAGCATCATAGTCTGACCTTGATTTGACCTTTGACCTTGCCGTAGTGACCTTGACCTATAAAATCTTGTCCGGGCTATATCTCGGAAACTGTAAGGTGTAGGAAGTTGATACTTGGTGGGGATATTGGTTAGGGGGTGTAGGTGTGCAATGTCATGGTGTGAACTTGATCTGACCTTTGACCTTACTGTATTGACCTTGACCTATAAAATCTTGTCCGGGCTATATCTCGGAAACTGTAAGGTGTAGGAAGTTGATATTTGGTAGGGACATTGGTTAGGAAGTGTAGGTGTGCAACATCATGGTGTGACCGTGATTTGACCTTTGACCTTGCCCTAGTGACCTTGACCTATAAAATCTTGTCTAGGCTATATCTCAGAAACCGTAAGGTGTAGGAAGTTGATATTTGATAGGGACATTGGTTAGGGGGTGTAGGTGTGCAACGTCATGGTGTGAGAGTGATTTGAGCTTTGACCTTGCCGTAGTGACCTTGACCTATAAAATCTTGTCCGGGCTATATCTCGGAAACCGTAAGGTGTAGGAAGTTGACACTTGGTAGGGACATTGGTTAGGGGGTGTAGTTTGTGCAACGTCATGATCTGACCTTGATTTGACCTTTGACCTTGCCGTAGTGACCTTGACCTATAAAATATTGTCCGGACTATATCTCGGAAACTGTAAGGTGTAGGAAGTTGATATTTGGTAGAGACATTGGTTACAGGGTGTAGGTGTGCAGCATCATGGTGTGACCTTGATTTGACCTTTGACCTTGCCATAGTGACCTTGACCTGTAAAATGTTGTCAGGGCTATATCTCGGAAACCGTAAGGTGTAGGAGGTTGATACTTGGTAGGGACATTGGTTAGGGGCTATAGGTGTATATTATCATGGTGTGACCTTAATTTGACCTTTTACCTTGTAGTGACCTTGACCTTTAAAATCTTCTTGGACCTTTGGGTCTGTCTTTTGATGTAGATTAAGCAAAAGTCATATTAGAATTTATTAAGAATTTTACTTTCATAACTTCCCATTGTAAGAGATAGAATTTCATCAAGTGAGCCACAGATTTGCTCCAACACCACAATAAGGATTCATTAAATGTATTACCACTTCTGTATGCATGGTAATATTCAAACCATCAGAACCATAATTCGGCCATGCAGATGTAGATAAAGAGTGTTGAATTTTAGTTTACTGATTAATGCTGTCATCTTGTTATTGAATTATCTTGTTTTAATACTTCATCTTTATACGCATATATCTTTCTTTTAAACATTATTTCTCCATTTAAACATTGTTTGGACCTTGATATAACTGACAGTGCTCTGAAAGTATCCTGAAGTTTGTACTGGTACAGTACTTCTATATCTCATGGTGTTGAAAATATTTCCCTAGGCTGTGGGGTACGGGCATCTCTAATGCTATTTTTGATTTTTTCTATGGGTAAATTACATGATAATTTATCTGATTAGTATTGATTACACAAAGGTTTATTATCTCCCACCAGCCACCGAAGGCTGTGGCCAGGAGATTATAAAATACATTCTGTCTCACAGTCTGTGCGTGTGTGCGTTTATGTCATGTTTTCACATAAACCTTTATATCTCATTCATTTACGGTAAAGATATTTTCACCAAATTTGTAAGGGATGTTTATGGCTGGGAAAGCATGTCTGTGCAAAATTTTGGCTTCATTTTGAAAAACAACACAGTTGCCATAGCCCTTTGTTTGAAAATAATTAAGATGCTCTAAAACTTGAAATATTGCAGCTAGCTAATTTGTACAAAGGATATATGGCTAGGAAAGCTAACATGATAGTAATTTTGGCCTAGTTTCAAAAACAAAAGGGCCGCATTATCACATGTTTAATGTCAAAAGGGGTTATCCTTTTAAAAAGGGCCTTATAGTTCCCTTTTCATTGCTCCTAGGGGTTCGGAATGTGAAAACAACTTTAGAGAGGTCATGGTCTCAGAATCTCTTCCAAGTGTTTTGATCCCTGCGTCAAAGTCAAATGGGGTCATCATATTTAAACACTTTATATCTCCCTTATTATTGGTCCTACACCTTCAGAATGTACAAACAGCCCACAGGAAGTCCTGGCCTTCAAATGTATTGTCTAGTAAAAGGTTTGGGCTCATTCTGAAAAACAAAATTGCCACCATGATAGTCAATTGTTTGAAAATCATTAATACATTCTAAATGTTTAAATATTGAAGCTAGCTTCATCAAATTTGCAAAAGATGTTTATGGATAGGAAAGCTTGCTTCAGAGTAATTTTGACCTAATTTTAAGAACAAAATGGCTGCCATATCACATGTTTATGGTCAAGTTGGGGTCATCATATTACAAAGGTCTTATATCTCCCTTATTGTTGATCCAAGAGCTTCGAAATGTGAAAACAACCTATAGAAAAATCATGTCCCATGAATCTTTTGCAAGCGCCGAGGTTTGACTTTTGATCCTTCCTTCAAGGTGAAGTGGGGTCAACATACAAAAGAGGCTTTATATTTTCCTTATTATTCATTTTGCAGCTTAAAAATGTGAAAATGATCTAGAAGAAATCATGCCCTGCAAATCTTTTGTAAGTGTAGAATTTGACCTTTGACCTCTGCTTAGAGGTCCCCCGGTCTTGAGCTCTAATTATGATCAGACTACCCCCAATTTTGCTTTACACCACAGCAGTGATTTTGTTTGAAATAACATTTTGTTCATTTGAATTTATTTGTTGGTTCAACATTTTGGTTAAATATCAATGTAAGGACCCTTTTGTGCTTAAGAGTAACAGTTATTTTTTTCCTTTCTGTTTTAACTTTTTTCAGATTTAAAGCTTTTTAATATTAAAATGATGTTTAAAACACTGATGTTACAGAGAACCCTGTTTTCATGCATAAAGGTATCTCGTTTAAAACAAAAAGGACATTATTGTGCCATGTAAAGATCACGCATAAAGATTTCTTTTGTTTTTTTTTTTTTTTCTAGGATTTATTAGGTTAGTTTATACATAATGGAAAATGAAAAAAACACACACAGGTACATGACAATTCTATTGCTTTTTCACAAGAAAAAGCCATTTCATTTAACTTTTTTACTGCCTCTAACTGTGTTTGACCATGCTTTTAAGAAATGTGTATCTACTTTAAACACTTCAAAAGGCAATCTTGGTGAAACTGTTTGGAGCAGAATAATTGAACAACCATATTACACAAGCTTCTTCATTAATTTTAAGCTTGGGATGTGTAGGGAGGTAGAAGTGTAGCATGCACAAAATGAAAATGGAATAAGAATTCTTAATGTGTTGCCATAGAAACAAAAATATAATGGCCATAGCTACTGATGTTTGCAATGAAATATATTAAAATCACCATTTTAGAGCCTTTGTACACTTGTAAATTACAAAAAAAAAGTGTAAGAATTTTCATTCAAAACAGTCTTTTTAATGTTAAAGGCAATTTCAGTAATAAGAAAAATCCCAATAGTAAGAGTTTGTAGAATCACCATTGTTTTATGTGCATTCTCAAGAAATCTTTTTGTTTGTTTTTTTGGTTTCTCAACAGCTAATTCAAGTACTTATGAGTTTGTCTGTATTTCTTCTTTCTTATTTTTTTAAACTATGGACAATGTTGTATAAAATGTTGCCATCAATTGAAAGTTCCATTTTGTTAAAAAATACTGTATGTTTACAACAAAATTACAAAAATCAATAGTAATAGAAATTTAATAGAAAATGTTTGTATTCTTAGAAAATTGTGACAGCAGTTTTAACAAGAAGATTTGTTTATTTGGGGTTTTACATCGCTTTCAGCACTGTATAGGTCATATCACGATGGGCAGTTTTGTGGGCAGAGGAAACCAGTACATACAGTTGGTCAAGGTTCTGTACTGTAAACTGCCAACCATCGGTAAGCAACTACCAGCTTTCCCACTTGAGGTCAGGCAGGGAACCGAACTCCGATCTCAGTGGTGGGAGGCGAGAGTGTTACCACTCTACCACTGTGGCCCCTGTTTAACAAGAAGAAGAGTAAAACCAAGTCCCTAAAATATTTTATTTTTCAGTCATAGACAATAGGAAAACGTCCCGAATGACATATACAGAAAAAATATATCACGAATGAAGATAACAATATTATACGAGTGCGTAGCACGAGTATAATACTGTTAATCTTCATGAGTGATATATTTTTTCTGTATATGTCTGATGAGGGATGTTTTACTTTTATTATCCACCATTTTGTGCGATTTATGGGTCAAATAATATGAATATTTAATGAGAAAACGTGAAACAGACTGTCAAAAAGAATGAACAACACTGAATATAAAACTTCAATCTTTACCTTGCAATATCTCAGTCATTTCTGCATGGATATTTATGCAACATACATGAGCAGAAGCGCTAGAATAACACCTTTCTAATGATATATTATACATATTTTTAAGTTACATACTTTCCGAGATATTGTTGAAAAACCGGAAGTTAATCACACTCAATATCCATAGTACCGGGGCGCTGGTGTATACAAAAAAAATACATCCCGGTCTGTATTTCCCCGTATTTAGGGCAAATACGTCGCGTGGTGGATAATAAAATGTTGTATATATTGCACCAACTGGTTAAAAATGTACTGTCCATATAAATTGCTGGAAGGTTATTTTGAGAATAAATCTTTTGCATTGATGATGCATCCATTCTGAATGAGATATTATGTATTCTTAGCACAATCAAACCTTAGCTTTCAAGTTGCTAGCCTTACAGATGTTAGTAGATTTTGATAACTCTCCATAGATCTATTGCAGTTTAATGCTAAATATCATATCCTGTTACTGGTACTGTTCATATTGCTGCCACACATACATATATGCGTACAACGTTGAATGCAGTGCTGGTCACCCTGCATCATAAATATTCTTAGAATTCCCTTAGAGTCTGTAATCTCAGTCATTTGCTATTTAAGGATTGATACATTTGGCATGGCATTATTTTTGCCTCACCTTCTCAACAGAGGTATATTTTAAACAGCCTTTCTTCATATTTCATTTGAATATCAAGCATTGTTATACACTGGTGGTTGAATATCACCTGACAGGTTTTCTTTGGAAGAGAGTCATTTACAAATTGTTGTGACCATTCAGAGTCTGTTATACAAAAGCACAGTTCTTATTATTTTGTAGCATCTGTGGGAATTAACTGTAAGTAACAATTAACTTTTGGATATAAATCATGATTGTGAGAACAAAGATGGTGTGGTTTGTTTGTTAATGAGAAGGTTCACCTTTGATATATCATTGCATATGTTTGAGTCTGCACATTACAAGAGTTTATAATATTGTGAAACAGTGAAAGTTGATCAAATATTTTGAAATAATACAAATTTTCAAGTGATAGAGAGTGTAAGTAGCAACATTATCTTGTTTCTGAAATATAGTTTTAGTTTCACAAATCTTCAGGTAATTAAGAAGTTGTACAATTGTGCATTTGATTTTATAAATTAATTGGTGAAATTTATGCTCACTATTTGTAATTTCTTATATCACAAGTATCTGATACACCAATCATTGAATGTTGTTCAAATTGTCAGTAGAAATTAGCTAAGTGTATTTTACAAAGTAATATAAATTAATCAAGCACAAAACTTTGATGTAAGGAAATCTGTCTGTGAGGCATGAAAGTTTTTAAAAATACTTTTCTGACATGTTGAATTTTTGTTTACTTGATAGATTTACCTCTGGCACCATGACCCCCAACAAAGTAACAATTATTCAATTTTTAAAAATACAGCAATTGAAGTTCATAGTAACAGCTTTTCTCCTGGAAAAAAAACATTTTTGCAATAAGATTTTCTCTTAAATCGTTTGTGTTTCTGTAAAGGTTACATGCCAAAAGTCTAGAATGTTAATGCAGCTCATTAAGTCAAGTCTAAGGAACCTTGACTTGCAATTTGTTTCAAGCTATGCTTAAACTGTGATATCTATGTGATATCTATGTGAAATCTTCAAATGTGGTCAATGGTGAGTAGGTCTAGTAGTCAAACATAAACTTGCTTTTACTCCTGTATTATTGGTCTTGGAGTTTTGAGATATAAAATTAATCTGTATAAAATCATGGGCTGGGAATCTTCTGATGTGGTCAGATTTGGCCTTGGACCCCTCCTTCAAGGTCAAGCCATGGTAGTGAGAAATCATGGGCTGGGAATCTTCTGATGTTGTCAGTTTGACATTGGGCCTCTCCTTCAAGGTCAAACAAAGGTGCCTATATCTCCCTTATTATTGTTCCTAGGGCTTTTGGATGTGAAAGCAGCCTATAGGAGATCATGGACTAGAAATCTCATGATCATGGACTCGGAGAACATTTGATTGTACTGAGCCCTTGTTGCTAACTCCACCGCTCACTGGCTTCGTGAGTCGTCTTTCTGGTGATTGTTTTCCACACAGACACTAGTTTTATCTATCATAAGAATACCACAACAACAGATCTGACAGTGATAGATCAAACTGAATCAAACAAGCAACTGATATTCAGGTGTCACAGTTTTACCAGCATGAATTGGGATCCTTGAAAGCTACTGCTATTGCATTTAAAAGTATTTCTACCACTAACTACAGAGATTCATTTAAAAATTGAAGTGTCCAATTTTTCAATATTTGCTCAGTTGCAGATAGAAGCAACTTTATAATTAGTTGTAGTGATTTACCCAGTGCAGGAAAAAAGATCTTGTAGAAACAGTTATTCATGAAAATGCTTCATTGTAGAAATAATGCCTTGTGGCAAAAGCCTAATCTGCTTTGAGTAAATGGAAGAAAAGTATTTTTTTAAAACAATTTTGCCAAGAATTGGTTTGACAGATATTTATTGCAAATAATATTCTTCACATGGTCTGTTAATCAGATTTTTTATCTCCTCATAACAGACAAAAATTTTATTTCAAAGGTATTATTTTCTCAAGGCTTTGTTTTTAAAAAACTTTTTTCCCTTGATTTGATGTTTCCATGCAGTGGGCTTCTACTACTGTTGTGTTTTGCCTTGCAGTATTACATTGAAACATTGAAGAAAATGGATGGGCTGACTTTGTGGACAGCCTTCCTCCTTGTGTCAGTGTGTTATCTTGCATCAGCTGAAGACCCGTAAGTTGAAAACAGCTCACTGTAAATAATTATGGAGCATAAACTGTACCAAAAGTAAGAAGAAAAAGCAAAAGATAAGGTGTTAATTGTACCATCAATCTTTTATTGGTATTATTGGTAGAATGGGAGCAAATGACAAGTATGTGATGCCTAGTAAACATGAGAATTGTTTTAAAATGGTTAAAAAGTTTACAAAATGCTTTAAAACCTATTTCAACCCTATCTTATGGCTTTTTCAATGTTCCAAGTTAACATTTAAGCTGTGGTGTTTAAAACATTTTATAAACATTCTCTTTACAAACATTTTTACTGAAAACATTTATTAAACATTTATAAAATAACTCAAGAAGCTAGGTTTGACTGGATACATATTTTAAACATTTATAAAATAGCTGAAGAATGAAAGTTATGCTGGAAATCTTTTTCAAATGTTCATCATGAATTGTTTGATAAACAGTATACATAAAATATTTAACCACTTTTGTTCACAATGTTTTGTAAATGTTCGCTCTGAAAATGTTTTACAAACGTTTAATAGCAACTGGTTTTTGTACCCATCATTTTAAAATGTTTCTGAAGTGTTTTCTATCGAATGTGTTAAAAACATTCTATCAAAAATGTTTTTCATACTCATACTTTTCGGATTGGTTATTAAACATTTACCTTCAAACATGTCCAAACAAAGATGCCGTTGGCAATAATAGGGGATTTTAGAGGAATTTGTAAAAAATTGTCCCACATGCAATCCCTAAAAACAAGACTTAAAAGGGGGGGGGGGGGGCACAATTTCTAAGTCACTGTCTTATATTTTTAGACATTTTGTGTCTGTTTGCAAAACTCATAAATGTTACTTGGTATACATGTAGGTTTCATATAATATTTTAATATGTAGCAACTGTTAAATTCATGTCTGTGAATTCTTATATGTTTTATATATATTTTAAGAAAGTGAGAAAGGGATAATAAAACATTCCCATATAATTATGTGAGATTTTAAAAATTATGCTTTTCCAGTTTTATTGATTACCTCAGTAACATATTTTAATTTAATGAAATTAATACTTACATAATGGTGGACAATAGTAACAACACGATAAAATAATTCTGGATCTGTGATTGTGTGAAAATATGGCCTGATTTGATGAAGTGGACGCTATTTCAATACTCTTATCCCTCCCTTCTTGGGGTAGGGATGGTTATAATGATACTTCTCAACTGTAATGATTTTGGGACAGACCATGAAAAGAAGACCAAAAAAGAGACCATGTAAGAAAGAATCAGTGGTTTCTTAAAATCAGGACAGAACAAGGCCACTGCCACAGCGGGTATCTCCCACCTTAGAATCAGTAATAATTGAGAACTAAAGGAGATACAAAGCCTTTGTAGTAAGATAACCCCACTTGACATTGTTGAAGGTAAAAGTCAGCAATTGGAAAAGAGTCTTAGGCCATGACTTCCTTTGATTTGTTTTCACATTTGGAACCCCTAGTAGCAATGATAAGGTGATATAAGGCCTGTTTAATAGGATAATCCTATTTAACATTAAACATTTGATATGACAGCCATTTTGTTTTTAAAACTAGGTCAAATTGTTATCAGGCTAACTTTCCTAGCCATATATCTTTTGTGCAAATTTGATTAACTTAGCTGCAATATTTCAAGCTTTATAGCATAATAATGATATTGAAATATTCATTTCCCGGACCAATAAGCTAGAAATAAGGACATTTTAGTGTGATGACCCCAATTAACCTTGAAGCAGGGGTCAAAGGTCAAATTCAACAGCTGGAAAAGATTTCCAGGCCATGACTTCCTACAAGTTGTTTTCACACTCCGAACCACTAGGAGCAATATTAGGAGAGATATAAGGTTCTTTTAAATAGGATGCCCCCATTTGACATTAAATATGTGATATGGCAGCCATTTTGTTTTTAGAACTAGGCCAAAACTACTATCAGACTAGCTTTTCTAGCGATATAGCTTTTGTGCAAATTTGATGAAGCTAGCAAATTTTGCACAGACAGGTTTTCATAATCATGAACATTCCCTGCAAATTTGGTGAAGATATATTTATGGACTTTAAGGTTTATGTAAAAACCTGTTGAACAGAGACAAATGCGCGTACGGCAGTGTGAGGATCACAGCCTTTGGCTGCAGGTGGGAGATAATATTCATAAAACATGAACAGAAGTTTACTTCACACACATTAAAAAAAACTGTTTCCTCATTAGATGATCAAGTAGAAAATTTCTGTCTTCTTTTGATGCCTTTTGGAGAAAGAACCAAGAAAAATATTATAAATGATCTATAGCTTCTGTTACTGATATCTGCATTTGTGTCTGTGTGCTTGTTGCATTTAGAGTAAACGATTTAGAGTAAAAGGGGGACTATTTGACACTTGTCCTTAACCCCTGAGATCAGAGTTTGAATCTTGGCCCAACTTCAAATAACAAGGTCTAAATGAATTTGGCACTTTTCTAATAGTGCCAAGTTTGGTCCATTTTTCAATCACTATAATGATTTCTGCCATAAATTTTCCACATTGTGCATTTTATAATGTATATACAGTTAGATAGGGAGCTTGAGCAATATTTTATCATTTAAATCTTTATCCGCAACTGATTGAATTCAACCTTGCTTCAGTAGAATGTTTAACCATGTCTTTCAGTTACATTAGTAATACTTTATTCAGTGAGAATTGGACTAAGCCTGCATAGAATTGTGAAAAATGCTCTGATAAAACATCATGATTGAATTCAACCACATTTGTCTGAAACATTTGTGGTCCTTTATGCAGTGATAACTGCACTAGCCTGCACAGCTTGTAGGATAGAATTATGAAAATGAGTCAGATATAACAGGAATAAGACATGATTGAATTCAACCATGTCTGTCAGTATTATCTGTGATCCTATATGCAGTGCCAGAACTCAACTAGTCAGGCAACTTGCAGTACAGAATCATAAAAAATACTCCCGATGTAACAGGAATAAGGAATGATTGAATTCAACCATGTCTTTCCAGATCCTTTGTTACACTTTATTCATTGAAAACTGAACTAGCCTGTGCAAATTGTAGCTCAGAATTGTGAAAAGATACTAACAGGAATAAAAGATGATTGAATTCAACCATATTTTATAGTTAATTGGACTAGCTGCATAGCTTATAGCAGAGAATTCAAATGAATTGTAAAACATACTCGGATATAGCAGTAAGAAGCGATGATTGAATTCAACCATCTCTTTCAGGAACGTTTGTGATCCTTTAGGGGGCCACGGTGGCAGAGTGGTAACACTCTCGCCTCCCACCTCTGAGGCCGGGGTTCGATCCCCGTCATGGCCTTAAGTGGGAAAGCTGGTAGTTGCTTACCGTTGGTCGGCAGTTTACAGTACACAACCCTAGCGAACTATATGTACTGGTTTCCTCTGCCCTTCCAACTACCCGTCGTGATATGACCTGTACAGTGTTGAAAGCGAAGTAAAACCCCAAATAAATAAATAAATAAATTGTGATCCTTTATGCAGTGAGAACTGGATTAACCTCTGCAAATTGTAGCACAAATTTGTAAAAAATACTTTGATGTAACAGGAGTAAGAGATGATTGAATTCAACCATATTTTCAGTAACATTTGTGATCCTTTATGCATTGAGAACTACACAAGCCTGCACAACTTGTGCATAGTATGAGAAAAAATACTCAGATATAACTGGAAAAGAGGTGATTGAATTCAACCATGTCTGCCAGTGATATTTGTGATCGTTAATGCAGTGAGAACTGCACTAGCCTGCACAACTTGCAGCACAGAATGATGAAAAATACTCAAACTGGAAAAGAGTTGGTTGAATTCAACCATGTCTTTCAGCAACATTTTTGATCCTATAAGCAGTGAGAACTGCACAAGCCTGCACAACTTGTAGCACAAAAGTATGAAAAATACTCTGCTATAACATGTTAGACATGATTGAATTCAACCATGTCTGTCAATAACATTTGTTATCCTTTATTCAGTGAAAATTGGACTAGCTGCACAGCTTTCAGCAGAGAATTCAAATGAATTGTAAAACATACTCGGATATAGCAGTAATAAGTGATGATTGCATTCAACCATCTCTTTCAAGAACGTTTGTGATCCTTTATGCAGTGAGAACTGGATTAACCTGTGCAAATTGTGGCACAGAATTGTGAAAAATACTCTGATGTAACAGGAATAAGAGATGATTGAATTCAACCATATTTTCAGTAACATTTGTGATCCTTATGCAGTGAGAACTGCACTAGTTTGCACAATTTGTGCACAGAATGATGAAAAATACTCAGATATAGCTGAAAAAGAGGTGATTGAATTCAACCATGTCTGTCAGTAATATTTGTGATCCTTAATGCAGTGAGAACTGTAGTAGCCTGCACTACTTGTAGCACACAACTATGAAAAATGCTCAGAATTTACAGGCACAAGAGATGATTGAATTCAACCATGTCTGTCAGTGATATTTGTGACAATGAGAACTGCACAAGCCTGCACAATCTGTAGCACAAAACTATGAAAAATACTCAGAATGATATAACTAGAAAAGAGGTGATTGAATTTAACAATATCTGTTAGTAATATTTTTGATCCTTAATGCAGTGAGAACTGTACTAGCCTGCACACCTTGTAGCACAGAAAAATACTCAGATACAAAAGACACAAGAGATGATTGAATTCAACCATGTCTGTCAGTAATATTTGTGATCCTTTATTCAGTGAGAACTGCACTATCCTGCACAACTTGTAGCACAGAATGATGTAAAATACTCAAATATAACTAGAAAAGAGATGATTGAATTCAACCATGTCTGCCAGTGATATTTGTGATCATAAATGCAGTGAGAACTGCACTAGCCTGCACAACTTGTAGCACAGAACTATTAAAAAATACTCTGATGTAACAGTAAGGGGCCAGTTACACTTTCACCGATCCCCCACGGATATAGGCCATGGTTCTATATATAGTAACTGCCAAGGATCTCTTGCAGATCGTGGTGATCCATAAATCACTCAACATTTTCCATATTAGGAAACCTGCTGTGATCCGGTGGGACATCCATGCATGTGAACTG
Organism: Sabellastarte sp. h YS-2021; assembly: GCA_964017235.1. Lineage (NCBI taxonomy): Eukaryota > Metazoa > Annelida > Polychaeta > Sabellida > Sabellidae > Sabellastarte > Sabellastarte sp. h YS-2021. The sequence continues at coordinate 161,711,356 of OZ024930.1, forward strand.
GGGTCATAATCATTATATTCAAATGCATAAATTTGTTAATTTGCATTAAAATTTATTGTAAATGGAAAAACAAATTTGAAAGTTAATATCACACATCTCATGTAATTGCTTATGAAATTATAAAATGAGGCAAATTAGTTACCTATGAAATGAAGCATGTTGGATTTTAAACAAGTATCAAACTTTGACAATGATGATGCCATTTAAATGTTTAAATCATTTTTAACAATGATTATGACACAGCTAGCAGATAACCCGTAAACATAAAAGATTTAAGTTTCCATACGCACATATTTACTGATTTTACATATTCACTGTAACATACATGTAGATATACCACTGAACATATATTTTACAGTGCTTTTTATTCTTTTGGACATTTGAAAGTTAAAAACTCACCCCATACGTTTTTAAATTCCAAAACAACATAAACAAAACTTGCTGGATACAAACGCCATATTTTCATTAATTCTGATAATAGTGCAAATCAAATATGGTATATTAAACTCTGTTCTATTAAACTGTGAACAATAATACTTGATTGTTATATCATGTAATAGAAAACAACTCCAAAAACACTGTTGTGTGTTTCAAATACCAAGAATAAAATGTATCCAAAAGTGTACCAAAACACACACACACATACACTGTTAAAATAAAGATACTGGTATCCTCATGGTTATAGGGTGATAAAGATTTGTTGTGATGGGGTATGCTGAAAAGCCATAGATCCAGCAGGGTCCCTTGTGTAAACAAAGACAGTATCATTTACTACTCCCTGTACTTTAATTACATTCTGTTATATGGGGAAATTTGGGAGAGTGTTTCAAACATTCAAGAAAAAAAACTTTCATATGCATTCATTTTCTTTGCAGATTTATAGAAAATAGTTTAATTCAAACTAAAGTGATGAAATGAATTAATAAAAGATTACTATGTTAACAGTGCATAGTATAAGGCATTTACAGTTCTCTGAGAGACTGTAATACTATTCCAAGAGCACTCAGAGTGCGTACCATCGCAAAGGCACGTAATAAGTAGAAATTACATCTGGGTACTTTTCTCCAACTAGATGGGAAACTACTAGGACAAGTAATAAACCCCTAACAGACAAGCTGTATAGACAAACTGGCAGGACTGGATCACTTAGACTGGACTGATTATTTTCTTGAGTCAGGATTGTGAGTTGGGATCAAATCAGCACTATATAAACCCCTTCTGGCTGCCATAAATCATCATGTGTCACTGCAAACATGCCAGCTACACATCAGAGAGACTTTCTATAGAAGCTTAAGGTACTTTTGTTTCTATTGACTTAAATATTTTGATTTTCAACATAATTTGCAGACAGAAAAGGACACATTTGAACCCAGGAGAAGCACCGGCCCTTGAGTCAGTTAAGGATCCTGATCCAGATAAGCCAGTATGCACTACGTCCTGTTGGGGAGGATAAACCAACCTAAATTTTTCATGCATTTTTTTATGGGAGTGTCCCTGACTCAGGACCTTTGCAAATGAACCTAGAGTTGTAGAGTCAGTTTGTAGGGTTGGCTCCAGTGGAACACCTCCATCAAATATTACTGATATTACTAAATATTACTAATACCGTATTTATCCATACAAATGCCCCCTCCCTATTAAATGCCCCCCCCTCCACTCTACCTTTGCAAAGTTCATGTTTTGGGATTTTACAAACCTCTCAACAGCCAACACCTTTGTAATTTTGAGAAGGGTGAGATTTTCATATTTGCTTACTTTAATGGATGTTTCCCAGTTTGTCTGCAAAGGCTGACCTATAACCATCAAGGGTACTTGGCTGAAACTTCCTGTCCAGGAACAAATACAGAAGGAAGTTGGTTATGGACCTTATAAGTGATGCCCTAAAGTCCACCTGATTACTGAGGCACTACTTTGTAAAAATGCTCCACTTTGCTTCATCTGGTTGATCTTCTTTAAGGAGCCTCAATTCGTGCTGCCACTGCCTCAGAGAAGCCCTGCTCCTTGACTGCTGAGCTCTTGACTGCCCAGGCCAGGGGGTCTGGAACTGGTGACACAAACTGTGTCAGTTTGTTGTTGAACCTCGAAGCAAACAGGATTTGCAGAGCATGTTTCAGTGGGTGTAATGGTTGACCTTCAAGCACATTGTCTTCCTCCAGCCACCTTTTTTGATGGGGAGTGAAGTGACCTTGGGATAAGGACCACCTTTTCTAGTGTTTCAGGTACCTCCGATTGTTTTTCTAGTGTCACTGTATGGGCCTCATGGAGTCGATCCAGGTGGTACACTCACACACAAGAACTCTTACCCTGTACTCTTATCTCTTCAAAGTTTGCTGCACCACAGCTCTAGCCTTACATTTCAGTTGGACATTTTAATTATAATTGGATTTTTACAGCGCTGAATCTCCATTATACAAAGAGGACTCTAAGGTGCAAAATAATACTTATGTAATGCCCAAATTTGTACCAAGTCTTTTACAAACCTGTATATACATATTTACTTGATATTCATAAAACATTAGTACAAGTTAGGCCGTATAAACTGACCATATTGTCTTATGCTGATGTAATAGCCAGAATATATGTATATTATATGAACTGGAAGCACATCCAAACTGAAACTTTTTCCCAAATTACAAAGAAACAGGAACCTTTAGCAAGGCTACCACAGCCCCAATAAAATAAGAGTTGTCAGGATACTGATGTGTTGTGGTTTCTTTCAACTTGATTAAAATGTACAGTCCTGGGAATTATTCCAGGCTTATCTGCTCCCTGACTGAAAGTGTTTATGTTATCTGAAGACCATATAATTAATAGCCCATCATCTGCATGTGCCTTCTTGTTATAAGTGACTGCTCTCTCATACACAATGTGTTGCCAGTACTGGAAGAAAGCAAGTATACTTATTTGTGTGGGTTTGTCAAAACAAAAGCAAAGTGGAGCACTCTGTTTTCAAGCCCTTTCACATGTTGCATGAATTTCCAATGTCAAACTATTCATGCATAGATTTGGCTTGTATGATCTTTTTAGCATATAATGTGAGTATTCCAAACAGAATGCAATAATTTACAATTTTGGCATTTAATATTTATCACTTTATTTCATGAGAGTAGTATAGATCTTATGCATGGAAGCCCATTTGTAAACAAAACAAAACCTGCACTTGCTTGCATTTGATGTGGTAAGATTTCAACACACACACAAGCCAAGTGTGAGCATCTCAAGCAAAACTCTATGTACAGTCCTACATACAAGCGACCCCTGAATTTCTTGCCTTTCAACCACACCACAAATTTGGTTTTCTTCACCTTAACTTAAAAATCTAAAAGACTGGGATAGGATTTAAGTTGAAAAACATGTGGCTCTAAGAGAAGACACAAACCACAGAAAGGTTGTAAAAACAAACATGCAGGGAGGAGATCCTCATATGTGATGAAGAGAACTTGTTCACATTCTAATGCTGTGAGGGTTTGTGAGCATTTGAAATGTAGCATTAGAATTCCTATCACTTTTAATTTGTTTCCCTCTATAGCCCATTGCACACTAGTGCGGCACGGTTAAATAACATAGAAATGAAGGAAATAGTTCACTGCTTATACATATGTACAGTGCAGTAGCTAGCAGTGCTGATTTTTCTATTCAGAAAATTTTTTATTTTTTAAAAAAATGCGTGGCTTTTTTCTGTTTTGCCCAAGTTTAGATATTTGGATTTCCCACATGTTAAAAGTGGTAGTATGTCACACAATTATACAGAAATATATTAATTACAAAACAAAATGCAAAACAGACAGGCTCATTGTAAAGGGATTAACTACTGGGAGACAGATGACAAAATGTTTTATGTGTCCAATAGACACATAAAAAGGTTTAACTGAATGACGATTGCAATTACCAGTCATTCTAAAAGGGACACACAGGATGAGGGTCTTGTTTGTAGATGGATTAAGTTCTTATAATGGAGAAAGGGATGCCAGGTTAGGTGTGTGACAACATATGTAGACATAACACAACCAGAAGTTAATTAATTGAAAGGGGTGTAATCACCAGTATTTGTAAATGTGGGGTCTTAGATGTTTAATTATATGTCATTGAATTAACCATTCTAGGCACTTTAACTGTAATTTACAAATATTTCGTCAATTTACTGGAAAAAACACTGGGAAAAGTGGTCCAAATGTGAACGGTAAATTCCCCTGCTTAGCATGTAGTATAAATCGTACCGCGTCGCATATATGTACAAGAGCCTTAAGCGTTTCAAACTATTTATCTGGGTAATAATATCAGATAAATTTTGCATTAAAATGTGTTGTGTTAATGTTTTAAAAAGTAGGTATACAAATATAAAATATATTACTTAACATACATTATTGCACAGATAATAAAGTTATCAATTTTGAATTTTAAAGCCTAAGTAAACCCTCAAAACACAGAGAGACATTTAGAATACAGTATGGGGGGAGGCTGTCTAATGTGATGTTTCCATAATACTGATTTTAAAGTCAGGACCAGAATTTCAGCAATAGTATTTTTAAGTAAATAAAACCCAGAAAATTGACAAAAGTCAGACGAAAAAAAATCAGGGATTTTGCTGTGTGACTAACAAAGTTGGGATTTAGAGCCAGACACATATTAATGTCATCAAATATAATTGTAATGTTCCGGATGCACTTCATTCAGATCCTACCACCCATATGACTGATCAGTCATATTAAAATCATATAGATCACAGACTTTCTTGACTTTCATTTTTATTGCCAACATATCCTGAGGGTAGAAGATCTGAACCTGTCCAAGCAAATATGTCTAATCATATTAAAATTGTGCAGGTTGGGTCAAAAGTCCTTGACATTCAAGATTTGGTTGGGATTGGTCAGACAGGTTTTTTAATTAATTCTTAATTAGTTTTTGAAAATTTTGGAATTTTTCACCCTAACTTGCCTATTTTTAAGCTGGACAAATCTTGTATTTGTTAATCTGATCCCCAGGGTAAAGATGCATTTAAATTTTCTGGCCTCTTTTGGTAAAGTTTAGCATTTTTCAACCATGAGTTGCTGATTTTAAAGTTTGAGTCACCATCTGGGCAGTCCATGAATATGGAACCAGGCCTTAACTGTCAATACAAACTCAACTGGCTCCTACAATATCCAGTGTTATATGAAGTGGTGGTTCCATATTACCAACTATGGTCCTACTATGCAAAATTTTAAGTCAGGACCAAAGTGCTCATATATGTCAGGAAGTAATTTCATGGATGGCGGCAAAATTTGGGATTTGGTTTAGAGCCCAACTTATGTTGATGCCATTAAATCAAATTGCAATGTTTAGGACCCACTCCATTCAGATCTTACCACCAATAAGTATAATTGTATTGTTCTTACAATCAACTATATTAAAATCATACAGGTTACAGACTTACTGGCCCAAGTTTGGACCAAAATGATTACATGGAATGGCCATGTGCTTGTCATCCCTTATCAATTTTATTGCTGACTGGCATAATTAACTAATACTAAGGTAGCTCTTTAACTATGGCAATTGGATTGTATATGTGGTCCCAAATTGGAAACATTGATATTGATTGAGATCCACAGAAGAAGAGGGGGGTGAAAAATAACAGTTTCTGAGAAATGTTACAACTTGTAATTAAAAGCTTCTCATTGATTCCTGAAAACCATTTGATTGGTTCTCAAAATTTTCCAACTTGGATACGAACATTACAAAAGTCTATAGATGATTATAGCAATTGACTTCAAATGAATCGAAAGAATTGCTTTAAGAATGTTAAGCTGGCTTTCAGATTGAATTCCTGAATGGTATATCTGATAAGGGTCATTGTAGTTTATGAAAAATTCGGACAGATTGAATTTATCGAGAAGATATGCTATTCACTCCTGAAGGCATCTAAAGTTTGACCGTCAGTCCCAGGCCCTTCCTAAACAGCAAGATCATGATTTACTAACACCCCAAATGAAAAGAGTTCCTCCCAACATTCCTATTTGATGATTGTTTAAGATTGTAGCCCAATCAAGGGGGGGACGTTCACCAAAGGGGAACATGGCCCTAAGTTTTTTATTTTCTAGTTTGATAATCCAAGAAAATTTAAAAAGCTTCAAAATTATATCCAGTCAACATACTGTGCACAAAAACATAGCTTTAAACACGTTCACAAAAAAAAATCCACAAAAGATTTCTGTAATATCCAGTATTATTCCACAGCTGATGTTGATAAAGCAGTTACTTGCATTCCTTTATAAAATCAGATAAAAGAGTGTATGCAATGTATATTGAGATTACCTTTCACTAGAATGACAACAGACCACAGTTTATTTGTTTTAGCTGGGATGCAGTACTACTGCACACATGTAGTGTAAGCAGCAACTTAAGCCACTCTTACATAGAGGAGGGATAATTGTAAAAAACATGCAGAGAGATTGTGGTTGCTCAAAACGAGCAGGTCTACCTCGCTTGTATGTAGGACTGTGTATATTTTTGTCCATTCCTTACTTACTAAGTGTGAGCATTACAAGCTAAAGGGCTTTGCACACATATGTGGTGCGGTGCAGCACGGTACGATTTTTGCTACCTGCTGAGCAGGTGAATTTTCTTTAACTTGCACATTTGGGCGATTTTTCCCAGCAGTTTTCAATACAAATTGACAAAAATATTTTTAAGCTCAGTGGAATTGAAAAGAATAGTCAAGATAATTACATGTAATTGAAGATCTAATGCCCCACAGTACATTTCCACACCCTCCTACCCTTATATGGACTTGACCTCACCACAATGAAGAGCCTTGACCAATGTCCTTTTTATAACATTAGTGATTAAACCCCTTTCAATCGATTAACTAGTGGCTGTATTTTGTCCACATATATTGTCACACACTTAACTTGATCTCCCTTTTTCCATTAATAGTACTTAAACCCTGTGCAAACAAGACCCTTGTCCAGTGTGTCCCTTTTAGAATTACTGGTACACATAATTGCAATCCTCATTCAGTTAACCCTTTTTGTGTGTCTATTTGTTGACACACACCATATTTTGTCATCTCCTATTAATTAATAGGGGCGTCACGACTAACCGAATAATCAACAACGATTAGAATAATGATATTTACCGGTTTCATATTTTAAAGTAAGAATAATCGCTTAATGCAGTAAAAGATGGCAGAAGATCTGAATCTAAAAAATATATCCATATTGTCACATAAAATAAGTTAAAATCCGAAAACAGCCACGTTTTCCTCATTGTTTATACATTCACGTAAAAATGGAAGTACCATATACCTATTATATCGCCCACTTCCTGTCTGAAATAAACGAAGCAAAAGTCGCAGGAAAATAACAAATTTATTCATTTTTACAGGTTATATACATATATTTTCATTTTATATTACATATTTATTGTTTTCAGTGCTTTTTACAATATGAAACTTATGATTTTTGGATGTTATTTTAATTCGATGGTTATTCGGTGTCGACACGAATAGTACTTACCGATTAGTCGACATGAAATATTTGGAGTCGTGACGTCCCTATTAGTTAATCTCTTAACAATGAGCCTGTCTGCATTTTTGTTTTCCAATTAATATATTTCTGTATAGTTTTGTGATATTTAAACATGTGGCATATCCAAATATTTATGAAAACTTTGGGAAACAGTAAAAAAGCCGCGCGGTTTTAAAAAAAGTTTGAAAATTTTCTAAATAGAAAAATCCGCGCCGCACCACTACCTGGCGCGCCGCACATATGTATAAGCAGTGAACTATTTCCTTCATTTCTATTTTATTTAGTCGTGCCGTGCCGCACCACAGTAGTGTACAATGGGCTTAAGTTCTGTGTATGTTGTTACTCATAAAGGCTTGAGGATAGGAGAGGGTTGTCTGTAATCAATTCGTTCTTGTTGTCTATCTTTCTGTCTGTACACGATTTTGCCCTTATAACTCAACAACTATAACAATAATCAAACTCAAATTTGGTGGGCAGATACTAAATGGGGTACAGATAAATTTCTTCAAATTTGGAAAAATTTAGTGAAATTTAAGTCAACAGACAGTTTTTCTTATTATCTCCTGCCCGCGGCCGTATAAAACGCCTTCTGTAGGTGCATGCATCTGTCTGTGCGTCCGTCCATCCGTTTGTCATGTTTTTGCATAAACCTTAATATCTCATTCATTTATAAAGATATCTTCACCAAATTTGCAAGGGATGTTTATGGCTATGAAAACCTGTCTCTGCAAAATGTTAGCCGCATTTGGAAAAACAAAATGGCTGCCATAGCTAATTGTTTGAAAATCATAAAGGTGCTCTAAATCTTGAAATATTCCAGCTAGCTTCATCAAATTTGCGCAAAAGCTATATGGCTAGAAAAGCTAGCCTAATAGTAATTTTGGCCTAGTTCAGAAAAACAAAATGGCCGCCATATCACGTTTTATGTCAAACAGGGTTATCCTATTAAAAGGGCCTTATATCTCCCCAAATATTGTCCCTAGAGGTTCAAAATGTGAAACAACTTGTATGAAATCATGGCCTAGGAATCTTTTCCAGGTGTTGAATTTGACCTTTGACCCCTGCTTCAAGGTTAAATGAGGTCATCACACTAGAACATCCTTATTTCTCCCTTATTACTGGTGCTATGGCTTCAGAATATAAAGACAAACCATCAAAAGTTCTGGCCTTCAAATGTTTTGCATGAGAAATTTTGGCCTTATTTTGAAAAATAAAATGGCAGCCATAGCCAATTATTTAAAAATCATTAAGATGCTCTAAAACTTAAAATATTGCAGCTAGGTTCATCAGATATGCGCAAAATATATATGGCTAGGAAAGTTAGCCTGATAGTAATTTAGACTAGTTTCAAAAACAAAATGTCCATCATATCACATGTAAATTGGATTATCCTATTAAAAAGGCCTTATATCCCTTATCATTGCTACTAGGGGTTCCAAATGTGAAAACGACTTATACAAAGTCAAGGTCTGAAACTATTTTCTAATTGCTGACTTTTACCTTTGACCCCTTCTTCAATGTCAAGTGGGGTTATCTTACTACAAAGGCCTTATGTCTCCTTTAGTTCTCCATTATTTCTGATTCTAAGGTGGGAGATAACCGCTGCAGTTGTGGCCTTGTTTTCAATTGGGTATATACAGAGAAACTAATTCTCTTTATCACCTACATAAAAAATCAGTATTTTGCTTTCTGATGGAATTTCTGATGATGCCATTACTTAATGATGTCACAACCCTAGATTGTAATACTTGCTGTCTTTAAGTAAAAATATTTCTTCTCATTTTATGTCTTGAGATTGACATAAAGATAAAAAAGAGCTGGGGATGGTGTATTCATCAGTTTTAGTTATTTCTGCTTTCATTTTCGTTTTTACCCCACATATTATGGGTATTGTTTTCACCCATATTGTCCGTATGGGCGGGACGGCGGCGGGAAGAAGTTTGTCCGGCCTGTATCTCAGAAACCATAAAGTGTAGGAAGTTGATATTTGGTAGGGACATTGGTTAGGGGTATAGGTGTGCAACGTCATGGTGTGATCTTGATTTGACCTTGCCGTAGTATCCATTTGTCTCTCCATCCGTCCATCCACATTTTTGTTTTTGGACTCTAACTCAAAAACGGTTTGTCCAATTGAATTCATAGTAGACAGGGACATAGAGCACCATCATAGCTAGGTTCTTTTTGAAATTGGTAAAATTCTGTCTGTTCATTTGTCCATTTTTGTCTGTTTGTACATTTTTTTGTCTGTCTATCTGTCTGTCCGTCCACATTTTCGTTTCCGGACTCTAACTCAAAAACGTTTTGTCCAATTGAATTCATACTTGACAGGGACATACATCACCATCATAGCTAGGTTCCTTTCGAAATTAGTGAAATTCTGTTTGTTCGTTTGTCCGTTTGTCCATTCGTCTATTTGTCCACATTTTCGTTTCTGCACTCTAACAAGAAAATGGTTTGCCCAATCGAATTCAAACTTGACAGGGACATAGATCACCATTATAGCTAGGTTCCTTTCGAAATTGGTGTAATTCTATTGGTTCATTTGTTGGCCAATATTTTCGTTTCCAGACTCTCACTCGAAAATGCTTTGTCCAATTGAATTCAAACTTGACAGGGAGATACATCACCATCCTATCTAAGTTGCTTTCGAAATTGGTGTAATTCCATCCTTTCATTTGTCCGTTTATAGCATAGATGTATGCAATTATGTAACCTAGATTATAAATTTTATGTTTCTTAGCATGTTTCTTAGCATGTCTAACACATTCACCTTAACTGGTTAACCTAACATTTCTTTCCTTGTTTCTAAATGTAATTACAGCAGTTGCTAACCTTATTGCTGCCTGTACAACCCATCTTTTGGGGCATCTTTGACCCTCTTGTTTTCTTTTCAATTCCTTGACAGTCCATCAAAAAATTTACCCTGAGTGATTTTCACCAAGAAGTAACTTTTAACCAATATTTTTACCTCCACCAGGAGTTTATGTTTTTGTGTACAAAGTGTTTGTGTTTTCGTGTTTAGATTACCCCAGAACTAATGAATAGATCTTTATAAAAAATTATTGTGGGTAGGACCTGACCAAAGGAAAAATTTGTGGGAAAGATCTGGATCATATCTTATAACACTTGCGAAACTGGTCATATTGAGCGGAGCTTTTTGCTCTCTCTGAGTGCATCTTTCTGTCTTAATTAAGTACACCACACTAACATGCCTTGCTTACATGATCATCCCAGAGTATCCATTGGTAATTAAAATCTTGATTTTGTACAGCAATATTCAGTTTTAACTATTTTGTAGTGTCAGGTGATCTTAGATTTGAGTGTTTCTCAACATTTAATACCTCAACAGTTTACTTATTCCTGGTGTGTTAATTTTGTTAAAGTATGTTGTTCAGCTACTTTTTCCGTAGCTTCAACATAGTGAGTATGTATTTATGTATTTGGGGTTTTATGTTGCTTTCAACACTGTACAGGTCATATCACGATGGGTAGTTGGAAGGGCGGAGGAAACCAGTACATACAATTCGTTAGGGTTCTGTACTGTAAACTGCCGACCATCGGCAAGCAATTACCAGCTTTCCCACTTGAGGCCGTGCCGGGAATCGAACCCCAGCCTCAGAGGTGGGAGGCGAGAGTTACCACTCTGCCACCGTGGCCCCACATAGTGAGTAACATGGGAGCCTATGCCCATAGCTAAGTGAGTAATAGCTACTTTCTCACTTTTCAGTACTTTCCATAATGAGTAAAATCACTTTTAATTCGAAAACTATTGCATTTACAGTATTTTGGTGAAATATGTTATTTTTCTACTTTTGGTTTGTCTTATTAAATCCTACAGTTAAAAATTACAGGACTTGCATTTACTTACCTGATACTACCCTTGTACACAGGAATAAATTTTTGTAATCATATTTTTAAATTACATTTTATACAGTTTACAATATAGTGAGATGTATATATATTTAAATTAAAATTAATAGTATGTATCTAATTACCCATAGTTTGTGAAAGATTGTAAATGGGGACTTAATACAAAATTCACATTGTGTTGAATTTACTTATGTGCTGTATACACATGATATATACAAGAAAGATCATTATTATAAACTTTTCCCATGGAACTTAGTGTTGCTTGCAAAATTTCATTAAAAGGAGCTGGTATTAATATCTCATCTTAAGATGAGCTAGCCTATCTTATGTTGGGCTATCCTATCCCAGCCAATCTTAAGATTGGTAGCCAAACTTAAGATCCCAGTTGGGCTTGAGACAATCTTAAAATTAACAAAATCTCAAGTTTGGCTTCAACATGATCACTTTCATTCCTTCATTACTTTTGGAGTTATCATGATTCCAGACAGACAAACATAATCACAAACAAAATCACTTTGGGGGGTAATATGAATGAAATAGCTGGAAAAGCCTCTGGACTGAACAAACACAGACACCCACCCATCACCCATTTTATCAGATTTTAATCTTGCAATTTTTTTTAAAATCTCATGCGATTTCGAAACTACGGCATAGTATATTAGAGGTTTATTACACACAAATGCATTGACCCAATGCGTGAAAAGAATAGCTTTAAGCTTACACGACCTTAACATACACTATATATTTGCTGTATTATCGCTCGATGACATGAAGGTTTGTAAATACGCATGCATGAACTCAACTGTAATGAATTTTTATATTGGTCGAGACTTGACCCCTAATTCTCGTCCAATCAGAATCAAGGACAGACGTCTTCAGTAGCAGACAAAAATATTATGGTTATATGGTAGGTGTTTAAAACATAAATAGGGATGCAAACAAAATTAAAATAAATCAGAAGAGACGTTTAGGTAATACATCCATTAGTGATTTCTTCAAACCCAATGTGTGCAACACAGATGGAAACAATAATGCTAGGAAAAGGAATAAAAACTTTTACACATGTAGTGATTATGGAGTGGTGATGTTGACAATTACTTGGCAGTGGTGATGTTAACTTAAGTTGGATAAAACACACAGACTTTTATGAGACTTTTGTAAATTTGGACAAACCTGAAAAATGGCTACTACATTAGTGCAGACCCAACTCATATTTTTCAAGAACATATGCCTGTTAGTGGCAATATGCATTACATTATAGTATAGGAGTTTCAGTTTCTGTCAAATAACAATATATGACACAGTTATATCCTAACATGTATTAATATGTAATATGTAGTTTGATAATCTCTGGAAATATTTCCATTGAGGATAGGATCCCTTTTTTATTTTTGAAATTTCCCATTTTTCAGATCAAAGGGGAATTCCCCCCCTTTCATCAAAAGCTGGCAGCATCTCTGTAATCGGTGAATCTCACCACACAGAAATACACTTTCATATGATTTCTCAAAGGGGAATGGACCAGTCTGACCTGAGACCACATGCTGAACTTTTTTAATTACTTCCATGTGTAAACAAGTACTGGCTGATGTTTGTTTAAATCTGTGCTGGGATCAGTGTGTTCCTTGGGTTCACAGTATCCCTTTCAATCTGACGATGTTTTACCCCATAATCTCCAAACCCTGCAACCTGCAAAAACATTGAATGCTGTGTTTTTTGTCTGTGTTGCTTCACACTTCAGTAGCCTTGCCAAGGGCTGTCTCACAGTCATGGAAACGGGAACACAAATGTCAACAGAAATTTATCTTTATGTTTCCCTGCACCATTTCACACAGACACATTTCTCCCCTGATTTTGGTAAGAATATATGGCAAATTGAGTAACTTTTTTGTTAAAGGTGGATGAAAATATATAAATACAATGGCAATTAAAATTAATTCATCTTCAACACAAACAAAAAATTCTAATAGATTACTATTTTGTCACTAACAGCTCACTAACTGCTAATATACAAGACAATGGGTTGTCATAGCATAACCAATTGGGATTATGTAATAGATTTCATGTAATACTTTATACAAATTGGTGATCTGAATGGATATCTTTGATCTCAATGAATATCGAATACCAGATCATCAATAATGTATCCTGCCTTCCAGGGCAACCACAGTTCTTTTTAATTGGATCATAGTGATTGAATTTATTCATTTTTTACCCATTTTTTGTCGGGGTATTGTTTTCACCCATAGTATCAGAATGGGTGGGCAGGCGGGTGGGCAGGCGGGTGGGAGGGCGGTTTGGCGGGCAACAAGGAAAAGTTTGTCTGGACTGTATCTCAGAAATCATAAGGTGTAGGAAGTTGATACTTGGTAGGGACATTGATTAGGGGGTGTAGGTGTGCAACATCATGGTGTGACTTTGATTTGACCTCTAACTTTGCTGTAGTGACTTTGAGTTTGAAAATCTTGTCCGGGCTATATTTTGAAAAGCATGAGTTGTAGGAAGTTGGTACTTGGTAGGGACATTGTTAAGGGGGTTGTAGGTGTGCTATATCATGGTGTGACCTTGATTTGACCTTTGACCTTGTTGTAGTGACTTTGACCTATAAAATCTTGTTTGGGCCATATCACAGAAACTGTAAAGGTGTAGGAAGTTGATATTTGGTGGGGGCATTGGTTAGAGGGTGAAACTGAACATGGAACTGCCATATCTCATTCCAGTTTTAAAAGACAATTGCTCCAGTAAAATGACAAAATGTTTATTATTGCTGATTCAGTTAAAATTAATGGGCGGAAGCATCTGAATTGGAGTTCGGAAACATACATGCTTATGGACAGACACATTTGAGAAAAAATGGCTATCTGCAATACTTTTAGAGATAATTCGCATTTACTCATTTTGAGTAGGTGAGTAATTAGCTATGGGTCTGAAACTTCACCATGTGAAAGCTCTCCCAAAAGTAGGTGAATGATTAATTTGAGAAAAATTGGCTATCTGCAATACTGTTAGAGATAATTCGCATTTACTCATTTTGAGTAGGTGAGTAATTAGCTATGGGTCTGAAACTTCACCAAGTGAAAGCTCTCCCAAAAGTAGGTGAATGATTAATTTGAGAAAAATTGGCTATCTGCAATACTTTTAGAGATAATTCGCATTTACTCATTTTGAGTAGGTGAGTAATTAGCTATGGGTCTGAAACTTCACCAAGTGAAAGCTCTCCCAAAAGTAGGTGAATGATTAATTTGACAAAAATTGGCTATCTGCAATACTTTATGAGATAATTCGCATTTACTCATTTTGAGTAGGTGAGTAATTAGCTATGGGTCTGAAACTTCACCAAGTGAAAGCTCTCCCAAAAGTAGGTGAATGAGTTATTTGAGAAAAATTGGCTATCTGCAATACTTTTAGAGATAATTCGCATTTACTCATTTTGAGTAGGTGAGTAATTATCTATGGGTCTGAAACTTCACGAAGTGAAAGCTCTCCCAAAAGTAAGTGAATGAGTTATTTGAGAAAAATTGGCTATCTGCAATACTTTTAGAGATAATTCGCATTTACTCATTTTGAGTAGGTGAGTAATTAGCTATGGGTCTGAAACTTCACCCTGTGAAAGCTCTCCCACAAGTAGATGAATGAGTTATTTGATAAAAATTGGGTATCCACAATACTTTTACAGATAATTAGCATTTACTCATTTTGAGTAGGTAAATAATTAGCTATGGGTCTGAAACTTCACCATGTAAAAGCTCTCCCAAAAGTAGGTGAATGAGTTATTTGAGAAAAATTGGCTATCTGCAATACTTTTAGAAATAATTCGCATTTACTCATTTTGAGTAGGTGAATAATTGGCTATGGGTCTGAAACTTCACCATGTGAAAGCTCTTCCAAAAGTAGGTGAATGAGTTATTTGAGAAAAATTGGCCATCTGCAATACTTTTAGAGGTAATTCGCATTTACTCTTTTTGAGTAGGTGAGGAATTAGCTATGGGTCTGAAACTTCACCAAGTGAAAGCTCTTTGGGATAGCTGCTCTGCAGAGATACCCTGAAGATAAAAAATTTCGTCGAAATCGCTCTATGTAGCACGGTTTTGGAAATATAAGCATTTTTGTGTTTTGCAATTTTTGCGCAAAAATTCGAAAATTCAAAATGGCCACCATTTTTGACAAGACAAAATTTTTTTGAAAATTGGCACGGCTACTCTGTAGGGATACCCTGTGGGTCAAAAATTTCGTCGAAATCGCTCTATCTAGCACGGTTTTCGAGATATAAGCATTTTTGTGTTTTGCAATTTTGCGAAAAATTTGAAAATTCAAAATGGCCGCCATTTTTTGCGAGAAATTTTTTGTTTGAAAATTGGCATGGCTACTCTGCAGAGATACCCTGCGGGTCAAAAATTTCGTCGAAATCACTCTATCTAGCAGGGTTTTTGAGATATAAGCATTTTTATGTTTTGCAATTTTTGCGAAAAATTCGAAAATTCAAAATGGCCGCCATTTTTGACAAGACAAAATTTTTTTGAAACTTGGCATGGCTACTCTGCAGATATACCCTGTGGGTCAAAAATTTCGTCGAAATCGCTCTATCTAGCAGGGTTTTCGAGATATAACCATTTTTATGTTTTGCAATTTTTGCGAAAAATTTGAAAATTCAAAATGGCCGCCATTGTTGGCAAGACAATTTTTTTTGAAAATTGGCATGGCTACTCTGCAGAGATACCCTGTGGGTCAAAAATTTCGTCGAAATCGCTCTATCTAGCACGGTTTTCGAGATATAAGCATTTTTAAGCGTCCCGCAGCGCTTGTTTGTGTATGGGAGAGTTTCTGGCTCCGCCGGCTCCGCCGGCTCCGGCGGCTCCGCCGGCTCCGCATTTTGTTTTCCTTATAACTCTGTAACCGTTAGGCGGATTCTTTTCAAATTTGGCAGGTTTAGGCAGTAGCCTTGGGGAATTTTTTTGAATATGCTGCAGTGACATTTCAACCAATCAGAGAGGTCACATGACCAAAAATGTCTTTTTTCGATGGGGAAGCTTGTCCGGATGATAACTTGAAAGGAATTTTATCAATTCACCTGAAACTTGGCAAATACATTCATTCTATTAAAATCTGGAAATCATTAGATTTTGGCATTGATTGGTCAAGAAATGGCCGAGTAATTAATGATTAATTAATCATTACGAATTTTCCAAATAAGGAAAACACAAAAATGCTTATATCTCGAAAACCGTGCTAGATAGAGCGATTTCGACGAAATTTTTGACCCACAGGGTATCTCTGCGGAGTAGTTTTCCCAATTTTCAAAAAAATTTTGTCTCGCCCAAAATGGCGGCCATTTTGAATTTTCGAAATTTTCGCAAAAATTGCAAAACACAAAAATGCTTATATCTCAAAAACCGTGCTAGATAGAGCAATTTCGACAAAATTTTTGACCCGCAGGATATCTCTGCGGAGTACTTTTCCCAATTTTCAAAAAATTTTTCTCTCGCCAAAAATGGCGGCCATTTTGAATTTTCGAAATTTTCGCAAAAATTGCAAAACACAAAAATGCTTATATCTCGAAAACCGTGCTAGATAGAGTGATTTCGACGAAATTTTTGACCCACAGGGTATCTCTGCAGAGTAGTTATCCCAATTTTGAAAAAATTTTTCTCTCGCCAAAAATGGCGGCCATTTTGAATTTTCGAATTTTTCGCAAAAATTGCAAAACATAAAAATGCTTATATCTCGAAAACCCTGCTAGATAGAGCGATTTCGACGAAATTTTTGACCCGCAGGGTATCTCTGCAGAGTAGCTGCCAATTTTCAAACAAAAAATTTCTCGCAAAAAATGGCGGCCATTTTGAATTTTCGAATTTTTCGCAAAATTGCAAAACACAAAAATGCTTATATCTCGAAAACCGTGCTAGATAGAGCGATTTCGACGAAATTTTTGACCCGCAGGGTATCTATGTAGAGTAGCCATGCCAATTTTCAAAAAAATTTTATCTTGCCAAAAATGGCGGCCATTTTGAATTTTCGAATTTTTGCGCAAAAATTGCAAAACACAAAAATACTAATATTTCGAAAACCGTGCTACATAGAGCGATTTCAACGAAATTTTTTATCTTCAGGGTATCTCTGCAGAGCAGCTATCCCAAAGAGCTTTCACTTGGTGAAGTTTCAGACCCATAGCTAATTGCTCACCTACTCAAAAAGAGTAAATGCGAATTACCTCTAAAAGTATTGCAGATGGCCAATTTTTCTCAAATAACTCATTCACCTACTTTTGGAAGAGCTTTCACATGGTGAAGTTTCAGACCCATAGCCAATTACTCACCTACTCAAAATGAGTAAATGCGAATTATCTCTAAAAGTATTGCAGATAGCCAATTTTTCTCAAATAACTCATTCACCTACTTTTGGGAGAGCTTTCACATGGTGAAGTTTCAGACCCATAGCTAATTATTTACCTACTCAAAATGAGTAAATGCTAATTATCTGTAAAAGTATTGCGGATACCCAATTTTTATCAAATAACTCATTCATCTACTTGTGGGAGAGCTTTCACATGGTGAAGTTTCAGACCCATAGCTAATTACTCACCTACTCAAAATGAGTAAATGCGAATTATCTCTAAAAGTATTGCAGATAGCCAATTTTTCTCAAATAACTCATTCACCTACTTTTGGGAGAGCTTTCACTTGGTGAAGTTTCAGACCCATAGCTAATTACTCACCTACTGAAAATGAGTAAATGTGAATTATCTCTAAAAGTATTGCAGATAGCCAGTTTTTCTCAAATAACTCATTCACCTACTTTTGGGAGAGCTTTCACTTGGTGAAGTTTCAGACCCATAGCTAATTACTCACCTACTCAAAATGAGTAAATGCGAATTATCTCTAAAAGTATTGCAGATAGCCAATTTTTCTCAAATAACTCATTCACCTACTTGTGGGAGAGCTTTCACTTGGTGAAGTTTCAGACCCATAGATAACTATTCACCTACTCAAAATGAGTAAATGTGAATTATCTCTTAATAGTATTGCAGATAGCCAATTTTTCTCAAATAACTCATTCACCTACTTTTGAAAGACCTTTCACACACGAAAATGAAAAATTGTGAATATCTCGGAAAAGCTATTTCTTCTGCTTTAATGCTCGGCGGGAGATACACACCACGGCAGTGGTCTTGACAAAAATTTTTGTCTCCCCCAAAATGGTGGCCATTTTGAATTTTCAAAGTTTTTGCAAAACACAAAAATGCTTATATCTCGAAAACCGTGCTATATGGAGCGAACTCAACAAAATTTTGGACCTGCTGGGTATCTCTGCAGAGTAGCCATGCCAATTTTCAAAATATTTTTGTCTCGCCAAATATAGCGGACATTTTTAATTTTTTTATTTTTTGCAAAACACAAAAATGCTTATATCTTGAAAACCGTGCTAGATAGAGCAGACTGCGCTGACTTTGGTTGCCACAACAGTATAAGGCTAGAAATGAAGCATTTTCTTAATACTTTAGCACTCACCTTTATATCCTTTTCGGGACGCTTTGTTTTTGCTATGCAAAAACATTATCTTTTTTTTTTGCGAGCGATCCTCTAGTTGTGTTTTGCAATTTTGCGAAAAATTCGAAAATTCAAAATGGCCGCCATTTTTTGCGAGAAATTTTTTGTTTGAAAATTGGCATGGCTACTCTGCAGAGATACCCTGCGGGTCAAAAATTTCGTCGAAATCACTCTATCTAGCAGGGTTTTTGAGATATAAGCATTTTTATGTTTTGCAATTTTTGCGAAAAATTCGAAAATTCAAAATGGCCGCCATTTTTGGCGAGACAAAAATTTTTTCAAAATTGGGATAACTACTCTGCAGAGATACCCTGAGGGTCAAAAATTTCGTCGAAATCGCTCTATCTAGCACGGTTTTCGAGATATAAGCATTTTTGTGTTTTGCAATTTTTGCAAAAATTTCGAAAATTCAAAATGGCCGCCATTTTTGGCGAGATAAAAATTTTTTGAAAATTGGGAAAAGTACTCCGCAGTGATATCCTGAGGGTCAAAAATTTTGTCGAAATTGCTCTATCTAGCACGGTTTTTGAGATATAAGCATTTTTGTGTTTTGCAATTTTTGCAAAAATTTCGAAAATTCAAAATGGCCGCCATTTTGGGCGAGACAAAATTTTTTTGAAAATTGGGAAAACTACTCCGCAGAGGTAACCTGCGGGTCAAAAATTTCGTCGAAATCGCTCTATCTAGCACGGTTTTCGAGATATAAGCATTTTTGTGTTTTCCTTATTTGAAAAATTCGTAATGATTAATTAATCATTAATTACTCGGCCATTTCTTGACCAATCAATGCCAAAATCTAATGATTTCCAGATTTTAATAGAATGAATGTATTTGCCAAGTTTCAGGTGAATTGATAAAATTCCTTTCAAGTTATCATCCGGACAAGCTTCCCCATCGAAAAAAGACATTTTTGGTCATGTGACCTCTCTGATTGGTTGAAATGTCACTGCAGCATATTCAAAAAAATTCCCCAGGGCTACTGCCTAAACCTGCCAAATTTGAAAAGAATCCGCCTAACGGTTACAGAGTTATAAGGAAAACAAAATGCGGAGCCGGCGGAGCCGGCGGAGCCGGAAGCTCTCCCATACACAAACAAGCGTCCCTTGCAGGACGCTTAATAAGGAAGTTTTGGACATTTTACCGGGAGGATTCCATACTAATTATGAGAAATACCTCCCAATTATGTAAAATATGAGGAACTTGATCATTGGATTGGTGGGTTTGACGCAGAACTCCTGTAATCTGAACAAAATTTTCCCATCAATGTTCACAAAATAGAAGAGGTGATTTACATGTGGTAGAACTGTGATTTTGTGAAATTAAAACTGAGATAAAAAGAAAATCAACAGATAATTAAAGTACAGAGCAGAGAGGTTGCACTATCTGTATGATCCCTGTTATGTCACATCTCAAGGTGTAATAAAAATTTGATAAAGCAACAATTACAGATTACATAGTAGGTTAAAAACTACTAAAATAATAACTTCCTGTAGATGGTCAGATAGGCTTAATGAAATGTGTGCCGGATATAATCTACACTTATGTAATTATATTCCGACTTTTATTGAAATTTTTCTAAAAAGTCTCATTAGAGGCAATAAAAATTCCAGAAGTGGAGTCCCTGAAGTACTTTTTGGTTGTAATGGTAGAACCCCCCGGTTGTACTGGTTCAGTACCAGTTCTGAACCGGTTCTGAGCCAGTCCTGGGCTGGTACAGGTTTTCTTGACCTGTAGCTGTACCTGGGACTAGGTTAATACAATTTTTACAATTATAGATAGTAAACTGTAAAAACTGTATATTATTGAAAAGTATTGTTAATAAGTGAATTACATATTACTAATACTTTGGGTGGCTATTTCTTATGTAATCAAACATGTTTTCAGTAGTAAGTATGGGTAGCTCATTTCCTTGCCTTTGATTAGGTGTTTGTAGAGGTTCAACTGATTTTGATTAGATAGCCAGATGATTCATTATAATTTTTGTTTATATGCTTATATAGAGTATCTAAAACCTTGTTGTTATTTTACATCTCTATTAAAAGACATAAGATCAAGTTGGATTCATTTTGTTTCACATTATAATGAATATATGTATTATAGGATTTGTTGAGCCATTGTGGTATTTTACAAAACTAAAAGGTAATTAAAATTTTCTATTACTTGTGAATAAATAGTTGCTTATTCATTTTATAATAATACATAAAAATTATTTCTTAAAAACATTTATTCATGGTTTTATTAGTAATACTCAGTCAAAACAGTTTGTGATTTTTTAAAACTTGGTGGTCCCAGAAGGATGGTCTTGGTGGTGGTAGTTTGATCACTCTGGGTGATGTTACTAATGTTGGCCTTGTGGCCTTACGGTTGCAAATGGCATCATATGTCCCATTGTCCACAGTTAAACCTGAAGGTCTTTTGAGCTTTGGGTTGGGGACTTGAGCTTGGGGGCTGCTGATTTTTATCTCTGGCCTGGTGAATGTGGGTGTTCTCCTGGTCTTTTTGAAGTCAGTGGGGCTCTGGAATTGTTTCCCTCCTAAATTTGGCTATCCATTTCTTATGTGCTGACTCACTGGGGAGCATTATTCTATACCTGTCCTCTCTTGATGTGGATGGTTCACTGTAGTTAGGGTCAGTGTTCCTGATAGCATCTTTGATTATGTAGGATTGACGTTGGAGTATAAGATGTTCCTCATAGGTACAATCCTTACATTGTGAGCTGACAATTTGTGACTCCCTAGTTTTCATAGCAACTAGTGGAATACAACCCTATAAATACTACCAAAGGATATAAAGTTTGAAAGTTACATTGGCCACACAGTCACAAACTTATCTAAAACCACATTAGATGAATTTCAAGTAAGAGCTCTTGAAAAGGGACTAACTTTTTCTCCTACACCTGGACCATCTGACAAATCACAAATATGGCTTGACTTTAAATAATTCCACTGCACACTGGAATTGGTGGAATTCTTTAACAGGGGAAAGAATGATAATACTGACCTCAACTTGAATCAAAGTATCATTGATTTTATGAATAATAATGCCAATGAAACCAATGAAGACTTTGACCCAGAATTATTAAGGAACAAGGAAATCCAACAAAAATTCAAATTAAAATCAGGATGGAGACCTAGTCCACCAAATAGGACTCTTGACACTTTCCAAAGAGCAGTCAAATTAGAGATACTTAAAAGTAAACCTAAGCACAAAAGAAGTGATAACCTGACCAAACAAGAAAGAATGGGACTTAAAACCCTAAGGATAACCCCTACATTGTGATTTAAAAGGCCGATAAGGGATCAGCTGTTGTGGTAATGAACACAACAGACTATCTAAGGCTACAGGCAACTACAGGACCAAAACTTCTATCACAAAATTGACATGGACATTACAAACCAGGTTTCAGATAAGATCACAGAAGAACTTATCAAAATGAGATCACTTAACCTCATAACAGAAAAAAATTGAATTCCTAAATATAAAAACCGCACAGAGGCTAGTTTTATTTACTCCCAAAAAATCAAAAAAAGAATATACCAGGGAGACCAATTTGCAGCTCAATTAAGCACCCCACCTCACACATAAGGAAATTCATACATGAACACATTAAAAGTTATGTCCCAGAAACAAAATCATATGTCAGGGACACCCAACACTTCATAAGTAGAATCAAGCAACTAGGAAACATTTCTGAGAATGCTCTACTGGTCACACTTGATGTCAGTTCACTGTACACAAATATCCCGAACCATGAGGGAAACTTGGCAGTGGCAGATCATATCAGAAGGGACCCTAAAAACAAAAAATAGGCCCACATTTATTAAAACTATTAAAACTAGTTTTACATTTGATGAATTTCAATTTTAATGGGGACCACTGCCATGGGCACAGCAGTAGCTCCAAATTATGCGAACTTGTTCATGAACAGATTCGAATCAAAAGCATTAGCAAACTGGCCATTAAAACCATTTATATGGCTCAGGTTCATAGATGACATATTCATGATATGGACACATGGGGAAGACACATTGACTGAATTCATCACATATCTTAATGGAATTCACCCAACAATTAAGTTCGCACATGAACTAAGCACCACACAGATTAACTTTCTGGATACAACAGTGAAAGTAAATAGCCCCAGAGAACTTTACACTAAACTGTACAAGAACCCACAGACACCCACCTGTACCTACACTACACTTCATCCCATCATGCACCAAGTAAAACTAAGGGACCATATGGACAATTGCTTAGGTGCATATGCACATATGATACTGTTTTCCAAGACAATACAGAAAAACTTGTCTCCTATTACATCAAAAGAGGGTACCCTGAGAAAGCCCTCAGGAAACATTATTCCAGAGCATCTAAATACAGTCAAGATAAACCTTTGAAAGTAGTGCCTAAAAATCAAATAGACACTCAATCAATCAATCAGTTGTCCAGGTGCTTAATCTCCGTATCAACGGATTCTAAGGCACACCATCCAATCCGTAAGGCATAAATCATGAGACATTAGACATGTTCCGAGTCGTTGCCAGGGAGGCGGTCCGGTGTTCGGTAGTAAGAATCTATGGTGGGAATGATTTCTGAAATAGGTAGGTTTTGAGTCGACTTTTGAAACTGGAGAGATTTGGAGCACTGCGTATATCATATGGAAGATCATTCCATAACTTAGGGGCATCATATGAGAAACTATTGTTAAAATGGACCTTTGATTTATGGATGGAAGGACAGTAAGAGGGAACCAGAAGGAACAAATTTTTGGGATTGGAACGTCTTGTATTCACGGCAGATTTGTACAAGGGGAGATATGGTGCAAAATACTTAGGCTGGCCAGTGGTGAGGTACTTATAAACCAAAACTGGGGTTTTGAAGATAATCGTTGTCGAACGGGTAGCCAATGGAGTATCCTAAGGGTGGATGTAATGTGAGTGTACTTTGAAGCACCAGTGACAAACCGTGCAAGCGCATTTTGAACATATTGGAGCCTTGTAGCATTTCGGGATGACAAACTGCGAAAAAGAGAGTTGCAATAATCCAAACGACTACTGACCAGAGCATTTGCAATCACCACTGATGTATCTACAGAAAGAAACCTCCTGATACGATGAAGGTCCCTGAGGCTGATAAAGCAGGATTTGATAACAGAATTTACGTGATTGGTGAAACAAAACTTTGCATCAAACAGAACACCCAGATTGCGTACAACATCTGCGGAAAAGAGGCAATTACCCAGGATATTTACAGGTAGTGAGTCACTGAGCCATTTGTGTCTGTCTTTGGCACCGAAGACTATGAATTCTGTTTTATCAGGATTTAGCTTGAGTTTGTTTTCAGACATCCAGACCTGAATATCATTCAAACATGATTTAAGACGGTCAAAAGACTTGAGACTATCATCAGGGGATAAGTGAATGAACAACTGAGTGTCGTCCGCATAGAAGTGGTAACGGACTCCGGTATATTTTCTGATGACTTGACCAAGAGGTGTTGTGTAGAGGGAAAACAGAAGGGGACCTAAGACAGAACCTTGGGGGACTCCAAACTTCAATTTGAACAAATTTGAAAGACTAGAACCAATCTTGACTGACTGAAAACGATCCTGGAGATAGGATCTAAACCATTTTAATGCCGATCCAGCAAAACCAAATCTAGACGACAGACAGGATAGGAGTGTGTCATGATCGATAGTATCAAATGCCGCAGACAGGTCGAGTAGCACTAGTGCTGTAGGCATGCCCTTGGACAGAGATAAGTGAATCTCATTTTTGATGCACAACAAGGCAGTTTCTGTCGAGTGCCCCACCTTGTAGGCTGACTGGAAAGTATTACCAAGATCATGAGAATCCATGTGAGATCTAATTTGGGCAGCCACAATTCGCTCAACCAATTTTGAAATTCACTCCAGTCACGGTCACTAATTACAACCCCTGCAACAGCAACATTAAAAGCATAATCCATAAAAATTGGAATATTATCACCAATAGTGCAGACTGTGGACAACTATTTACCAACAAACCAATAGTCGGGTTCAGGAGATATGCTCACCAATGCAATAATCGTATACCCACCTGTAAACAAAACAGCAACCAAACCCATCCCTAGCATGTGGACTAGATTATGCAAATGCACCTACTGCCCAATAATGAAGAAATTGGCAAAAATAAATTGTAGCTTCACACATAAGTCATTCAAACCACAAGACTTACCAAAGCACATCACTTGTGAAATTAATAAAATCATATATCTGATCACCTGCACTAAAACTTATTCAGTTTAGAGAATGTACTCATATATACTGACAGTTATATCAAAATACTTCCAAGACAATGATTGGTGAGCCTATATCTCCCGGTGAGCCTAATATCTTCTAACATTTATGAGTATGCCCCTTTCACACTACAGGCAGTACATCCCATGGTTAGAAGTTTTACTTGGCGGCGGAACTGCCTCCCAGGTCACCCTGGTCTGAGTTGTTCACACTGCAGGTATTGTAATTCCGGGTTATAGGCATTTGGTGAAACACCCCTGTCCTTCAACTACCACCCAAGATTTGTATGTGACCTTGTGTCACATTAGAGAGTTTAAAATACCCGTACCCGTGATGACCTGTACGCCAAAACTACAAGTATAGGTACACGTTCCAGTTGAGTGGCTTTTCAGTTAAAATAGACGTTTGGCAACATTCTACAAGTTAGAACTGAGCATGACTATCATATAGAACGTACAAGATTTTTTAAGCAGCACTTTTTACCACGAAAGGTTGTCCTGATTTAATTTTTTATATAAATAAGGTTTAAACGCATATTAAACTCCCACTTTTGTGCAATATTCATGTATATAGTCTGTTATAAAAGCTAGAAAACCAATTTAATTTTACCAGTTTTGATAAACTTCAAAACACCTTCTCCACGTTGTAACACTTCAAGCTTTACCTGTGAGCTGATGACGTCATTTTGACAGTTTGCAGTACCAGTCACAACGGGAACGGGTATTTTAAACTCTCTAATGCTGAAACATCCATTACCTCAACTCACCTCAAGTCATATTGCTGTGTTACACTGAAAGATGACCGAGTCACAGACACAACCAAATGTACACTGTAGACCACAGCTTTGGTGATTGTGCATGGTCTCCCCACTGTGTCACAAGGTGCCATATGAACCTCAGATGTTAAAGGACAGGGGCATTTCACCCAATGCATATAATTGTGGAGATACCGCCTGTGGTGTGAAAGGGGTACTAGAAACACATAGGAGTTGAATTTATCAATACAAACCTTTGTGTACATGTTTCAAAAGGGTTTTGATAAAAATTTCAGTTTTTACCAGGGCTAAGCACATTGTTGATTGCAATGAGATCTTCTGAGGACCTGGTATTTACTTCCACTTAAAAAAGACCTCCACTTAACAGAGTTGTCTCTGATAGAGAATCTGACTATATTTATATTTCACAGGACCTATTCAATACTCATTTCCCGCCAGCTAAGACCTGGTCAGAAGTTTGAGGTCTGTGTGACCATCTTTGATTCGGTGAAGGCAGATGTCAAAGTGAAGGCCAAACTGCAGTCTGTATCAGATGATTCTGTGCTAGTGTCAAAAGAGCGCAATGTTTCTCCAGGTAATGTGACATCTATTTATGATTTTTTGCATTGCATCTATGCTAGATGATTTTGTAGGTGGTGTCAAAATCTGTTCTCCAGTTGAATTATTTTAGACTGAAATATTTGTGGCAATGTTTTAAATCCCCCAAAGCTGGAAAACTCTCTGTGTTTTACTTCTAAAGATTGTAGGACTTTCTTGTAAGATTTACAAGAAATTTGTGTGGAATTTGTACTAAAATACTCTTTAGCTGGTGTCAAGACCATTCGTTTTAGTAGAATGCTACTTTACCATAAAGTTTTGCAGTTTTATGCATAAAATTCAGCAACTGAAGAAGGTTCCTTTTTTAAATTTGTGATTATTGTATCAGATCTGTATTGAATGGTTTTTTAGTTTGTGTCAAAATCTGTCTACTTTTTTCAGCTTAGGTCATGTTCAGGAGTATAAAAGCTTTAAACATTAAGCAATATGTTGAATTGGTGTACAGAGAAATGCACCTAAAATTGTACTGTAAATTATATGATATTCTTTTAAAAAGACCCATAAATTCAGCATCTTGTTTCATAATATTAAGGGTGAGCCATGAATATGTAAACCACATGACATAAGCAGTTTCACATTTCTTTCTCTACTAATCAAGATACTTTCTATGTTTTTTAAACATTTTTAACTAACTGGTACTGGAGGTCAAGAGTTTGCAGTGTTACAAAATAATCAACAAATAAAGGCTATTGTTTATTCCAATTTTTTTCCAAGGCATGTAAGGGTATAATCAAAGTGTTCCTCTGTACAGAGATTTAATTTGAATTCAAACAATATTTCATAAGTTATAGTACTGAAGTTGTGTTTCAAGCTGTTGATATCTGCCTTTGTTTGATCTGCTGTTTTTTGTTGTTTTTCTTTCAGGTTCAACAAAGACATTGATACTTAAAGTAAGTGAACACTTTTCAGATTTATGCCTTCCAAATCCTCTACAATTAGACATCCAGCAATTGAATTTTGCAATGTTTCATTGGAATTATAGAAAAACAATAAACACAATACAGACGTATCAGAAATAAAACATTAATGTCAACATAATGTATTGTCAGCAGCATTGTTACTGTGTATTAGCCATTACCCAACCATTGTTTGGCAAGAGCATTTTTAGACTTAAGAAAAAACATTGCTCAGACAAGAATGATAGTATTGTGAAAAACATTGCTATGACAATAATATTGTTTTGAAATATTAGTCTTCTGAGAAATACTTCAGTGAAGGTTGATATGTTACAACTTAGATTCAATGTTTACATGGAAATGTGTCTGTACCAATCTTGGAAAAATTGTAATTGAGAGTTTAACTGAAATAATGTTCAAGAGAATGATTTTCAAAGGATATGACCAGTCAAAAATAGGCCGTTTGTATTGAGAAATGGTTCACAAAGTTTAACTAAAAGCAAATATTAAGTTTATGCTCTCTTAAGGTCCTTTTCCATTAAAATTTACCCAGATTTAGTAAGAATATTTTTGGGGGTTGTTGTTAATAAAAAATCTCAGACTCAGTATCAAGCTCAAATATAATCCATACATTTATGGTGTATTCCTGAAAAGTGAGTTTAAACTCAGATTCGAGTTTGAGTATTTAGGATTTGACATTATAATAAGTTAAATTTGAATTTATTTGATAGAATAATTTGATAGTTTTTAGACTCAGGGTCACAGAATGAATAGATGTTGGTCATTTCATTAAGATTCAGTGAAGGCTTGATCTCCATTTGTTCACATTACATGTAACCTGTCATAGCTTACAATGATGTTGTTAGTGTAACAGTATTCATAACAGTATTCATTTGTGATCAAAATAAGTAAAATCCTCTTTGCATTGTTTAGAATATGGATGTTGAAACTATCTGGGGCCGATTTCACAAAGGGACTTAATTCCAGATTTAGACTTAAATCTAAGACTTTGGTCTTAAATTTTGACAAAAGAATGCTAAGTCTGTGGTCTTAGACTTAGCGGATTTCACAAAGCAGCTAAGTCCATGAAATTGCTAAGTCAGTGGACTTAAATTTAAGCCTGGGAGATAGTGGGCTTAAATTTTGTAAAGAGGACTTAAATATGGCCGCAATAAACTTTTCTCCACTTCAAAATTTAAAATGGTTGTAAATAAATAATAATTATACAGAACACCTAACTAAAGTAGTCTTTGGGAAGTTTATATGTGTTAACAAGGTTTTCCATATCAAAAGTTCAAAACAGCACTTATCCTTTGATAAAATACATCAAATACAGAATATGTGGCACCAATATATATTTTGAATAAATACAATCACATGACACAGAAAACCACTGTGCAAAAATCCTCTTTGCATTGTTTAGAATATGGATGTTGAAATTATCAGCATTTTAATGCTTTGTGCATGTCTGATATTTCATTAACTAATGAAAATAAATAGATCTGGTTAATTGTCTCACATTGTGACTTTATATTATGGGAAAAATGTAGTTTAAAAAACAGTATATCTTGCCTTGGCATATCCAGTTTTCAGTTGTGACTCGAGGTTTCACCAGTAACATGTGAAGAAAATACCAAAATTTGTTTGTCTTAGGACAACAAAAAAAATAGTTGTTTTATTGTAAATGGTTACTAACTGAACTAATATCCTATTTGTGTGACCCTTAGATTCCTGACTCAGGTCTTCAGAATGAGTACACATTTGTAGTGAAGGGTTCTGGAGGTACAACTTTTTCCAATAAAAGTGTGGTCACTACAACATTCAAAAGTCTCATCATCCTCATCCAGACAGACAAACCAATCTACCAAGCAGGACAGCCAGGTAAACCATTGAAAACAAGGCCACTACCGCAGTGCCTTCGGATCACTAATAATGCAGAACAAAATGAGATTATAAGGTCTTTATAGTAAGATATAACCCCACTTGACATTGAAGAAGGGGTCAAAAGTAAAAGTCAGCAATTGGAAAAGAGTCTCAGGCTATGACTTCCTATAAGTTGTTTTCACATTTGGAGCCCCTAGCCCCTTTTTAATAGGATAATCCCATTTGACATTAAAGATGTGATATGACAGCCATTTTGTTTTCGAAACTAGGCCAAATTACTATCAGGCTAAATTTTCTAGCCATATAGCTTTGTGCAAATTTGATGAATCTAACTGCAATATTTTAAGTTTTAGAGCATCTTAATGATTCTGAAAAAATTGACTATTGCGACAATTTTGTTTTACAAAATAAGGCTAAAATTGGCAAAACATTTGCAGGCCAGGACTTTTAATGGTCTGTCTTTGCATTCTGAAGCCATAGCACCCATAAGGGAGAAATAAGGATGTTTTAGTGTTATGACCCCATTTATCCTTGAAGCCGGGGGTCAAAGGTCAATTTCAACACCTCGAAAAGATTTCAAGGCCATAACTTCCTAGAAGTTGTTTTCACATTCCATACCATCTAGGACCAATAGTAGGGGAGATATAAGACTTTTTTAACAGATTAACCTCATTTGACATTAAACATGCTATATGGCTGCCATTTTGGTTTTAGAACTAGGCCAAATTAATATCATGCTAGCTTTTCTAGCCATATATTTTTAGTGCAAGATTTGGAGTACGTTTATGATATTCAAAGAATTGGCTATGGCGGCTATTTTGTTGTTCAAATCAGACCAAAATTTTGCACAAACAGGTTTTCATAGCCATAAACATTCCCTGCAAATGTGGTGAAGATATCTTTATTAATGAATAAGATACTAAGGTTTATATAAAAACGTGACAAATGGGAAAAAAACCCGGACGCACTCATTCAGATACACAGATACGGAAGGTATTTTATAATCTCCCGACTAAGGCCTTCGGCTACTGGTGGGACATAATAAGTGCTGTATATTTTTTTGTAAAGGTGTATTTTGTGAAGTGAAATGATAAAATAATTTATTTTTATCTCTTAAGTTTGTTTGTTTTGACTATACAGCTATTAAATTGTCTTGCTTATTGCAATGTCATTGTTTACAGCCTTGTATCTCATTGGCTTTCACACTTACTTCATTGACTTCTCCAAAATCACAGCATATGTACATGCTGGTTTTGTCTAGTGGCATATTTCTTTTACAGACCTATACAGGTCACTTTGAAATGTTTTCAGTATCCAGATCTATCTGTTTGTTTGAGTACTTTAATGTGAAGTAAGCAACATTTTGTGGTTAAGAATTGACAAATTGTCACCCTTTCACTTCCCTGAATAAGGAGTAAGTATTTTTAATAAAATCTTGTATAGGAAGAGGGTAGGGGTCGGGGTTCATTGTATGCTGTATGTTGACAATATCCAAACTTCAAGTTCAAGTGTTAACAAAAAAAGTTTATTTATAATCATGCAATATTATCTTGTATACTTTTCTCTCTCTCAAAGGTATCCTTCTTTCCGGCATTATTACAGTAAATCGTATGCAATAATAGCATTGTAATTCTTACACCAATTCTCAACTGGTTAAATTGTCTATTAAAATCAGCATAGTTTTCAGTATTTACCCTTCTGTGACTCTAATTAATATCAATTATGGCTATGCACAAGTCAGTCTCTTTATACTACAGCTGTGGAAGTTAACAGGAGAGACTATGTGAATTTCCTTTGTTTCTAATTTCAGTCTTAATCCGTATCATGGCCCTTGGAGCTGAGCTTAAGCCTTACACTGGACTGTTTGAGTTAGCCATTTTTGTGAGTATCAATTCGCATTACTTGAACAATTGGAGGAATTTCCAGATGAACCAGTTTCATGTAGAAATGAAATCATTGCCCCTTAAAAGATCCTCTGTAAGTTTTTAGTGTAGTATTTTATGTGTAAACTTTATGTATATCTTTTGCTTTATCAGTGGATGTTTCATTACAACAATCCCATTCTAGTGCAGGTGTTGCGCTGGGGCTGACCCGGTAGCCAGCCCTACGACTCTAGGGTCAGTTGCGAAAGTCGTAGGGTCGTAGAAAAAAGGGCGTGAAAATGATGAGTTGGTTATGAAATCCCCAACAGGACGGTACAGTTACAGACAGGACATAATGACCAGGTTCATGTGACTTGCACAGGCTAATCTGCTCATTTGGGCTGACTCTGTTGGCTGGACTGGCTGGGAGGTCTTGACAGTTCTTGATGAGTGGAAGATGGCACTGGTGACGGTTGTGAGGGTGAAAATGGTTGTGGCGTGTCTCTCTGATGATACTGCAGTACACTGGGAATTGCTCCAGAGAGACTGGATAATCCAGAAGTGTTGACTTTCCTCCTGTTGTACTGCTGCAACTGAATGTGGGTTGGCAGTCTTGCTGGGACTGTCTTGCAGCTGTCTGGAAGTCCCTGGCTGTTGGTCATCCACAACTAAATAAGAAGTTGGCTGTGCTGACACTGAAGCAGGCCTCTGCGGTTGCTGTACTTTGACAATCACTGTAGCAGGCTGTGTTGTGGCTATCTGTGTAGGCAGCACAACTGATACGGAGACTGGTTAAGAATCTGGTATGGCGAGTATGTATTTTCATCCTGCTGTGGCCTGTGTTGCTTATGGAAGTTGAAACGTGGTGATCTTTGACTTGCTGTGACCTGTGTCTTGTGTTCTTTGGCCTAGTACTGTATATCAATGAGAAGTTTCACTGTCTCATTCTTGAAGGTCAAAAAGTCTCTCTCCCTCAGGTGTTCAATCTCAGAGTAGAGATAATTGCAGAATGACTGTCTTGGGCTTGGAGTGGGGTCCTGACGTGCACCCAGAAATGT
Organism: Sabellastarte sp. h YS-2021; assembly: GCA_964017235.1. Classification (NCBI taxonomy): domain Eukaryota; kingdom Metazoa; phylum Annelida; class Polychaeta; order Sabellida; family Sabellidae; genus Sabellastarte; species Sabellastarte sp. h YS-2021. The sequence continues at coordinate 161,743,624 of OZ024930.1, forward strand.
GGAAATCATCGACCTCATCTGCTGGAACTGATCTAAAACTGGATACTCAGCAGTGATGGTGATGACTGCAGGCTGTCATTGCTCAGGACTGATGCTCAAAGGCTGATGATTAACATCAGATGTCGTGCTGATTTCCAGCTCAGATTCAGTGTCTCTTGAAGTATCCGGAACTGAAGCTGTGGCTGAATGTGGAAGGCTTGGAAACTCCCTTCATTCTAATGTGACCTTGTAGAAAACTGATAGTGTCCTTCAGCCAGGTCTATCATTCTGTGCTCTTACCAGCTGCTTGTCCTGACTTTATCTGAGTGAGCTTGCTATATCTGGTACGTTGAGTCTGGAACCACTTCTTGATGTTGCTGACAGGTAAGTTCCTGGTGGTTGCGAGTGTCTCCCAAAGTCTTAATGAAGCTATTTAATGAACTCCACGATGGCTTCTTCATCTGAATCACTCACTAAAACGGACTTCATTTGCCACTTTTTCTGTCTGGATTAAGTGCATTCTACATCAATATCCCTGTCTGTCTGCCCTCTTATATTGCTTTGCCTCGCTGTCTTCCCTCCTCTCTCTCTCTGTCCTCTCTCTATCCCTCTCCGCCTGCTCTCTCCTCTCCCTCTCATCCCTGTTCTCTCTGTTCCTTCTCCTCCTCTCTATATCCTCAGCTGTATCTCCTAACTCAACTGTAGTTGAGTATCTGTAGGTACTTCAATTTTTCTCTTTCTGCCCCTTGGCATCCTGATCAATCCTATGTACAGCTTGTTTAATTTAATTAAATGAGAAGCCTCATAAAACAGATTTCACTCCCAGCCAGTCCAACATAGCTCAAACTAATTTTCAAAAGATAAAAACCTAGAATAAAAGCTGCACACCAGTTGTCTCTTGACAAGCCAAAGCCCAAAAATTGTCAGTAGATTGTCTCCCGTCTGGCCATTTTATAGCCACAGATTTGGAAACCGACAAACTGTAAGAAGAAAAATTGCCAGTCTGTCTGTTTCAGTTCCCTGCTTGTCAGTGTTAGAGGCCTGTCGATTACAGCTCTTGGCTTGTCTGTATGGGTTCACAGCCTGTCGGTTATGAAAACATCCTGACTCTGGGACCCAGTTGGTAAAAGTTACCAACTGGCCTTGAAAGTTTACAGGCCTGTTGGCAACACTTACAGACATGCTGGCTAAAGTTACCGACTGTACTTCCTGCACAGTCAGTGAGTCATCACTTACAGTCTGGAACTCCTTATTTGGGACAAGCTTGATACTTGAAACAGACAGGCCTGTTTGATTAACTGATAAGCTGGGAAGTGTAACCAACAGGCCGTTAAGTTAACCAACATGCTTGTTGCTAGGTGGATGAAATACGGGTCTGTTACAAGGGTTGGCAATGGTCGTAGAAATATCAAACATGTTTGAAATTTTACTGACTCTCCCTGACATGCCTGGGGACTACAACTGACCCTAACCGACCTTATAAACATTGTTCCTGACTCTCCAAAACTACATAGTTACCGACAGGCTGGCTCCACCTGCATAAATTGCATGTGGCACCAGCCAAGTGGTATGGACCAGAGAAGATGTAGCTATACTGTAAAATTTTAACTTTAAAATTTTAAAACTGTTTTACACAGCAGAATATGGTTTTTATGTCATCACTCTGCGGCATTGGCATCTGCGTGAACAACTTGAAAAGAATTGCTTTGATTGCTTAAAATACCCTTACATTGTCCTCACTAATGCTTACATGTTGGTGGGAGCAAACATGGATGACCAAATGAGAATAGTTTAAAAATAATATTCTTATTTGTATCATCATGTACACATGACTGCACACGTGCTTGCACCAGAAGAACCCCTCTAAGCCTCACTTTCATTTTGGTCATGAGGGAGTAAACATTATTTGACACAATTTTTGTCTGTGAAGAATTTTAACATGGCTGGCAAGAAAGGAGACAATTTAAAGAAGAATTAATGTCTTCTTCAACTGGAAGTCTGCATTTAGAGTGGATTGTTGTCTGTTACAGACCTTTTACATAGTTATGTATGGCCATGTTCACCAATAAACAAAAAGATTTTTCTCAACATTTAAAGACAAGATTTCATATCCACTACATCCATTTCATCTTCTGACCCTCTGCAGCTTATACTAGCACACCTAAAAGCTATGCATGGTCGATCAACACTGTTTTATTAATGAACAGAAGAACCTCATAGACAAGTCTTCTGCTTCATTGTTTTTAAATACAGAGGTAACAACGGCAAAAACTGCAATTCTTCAATGTCTACCTTTTCAGAGTACTACCACAGATCTTTTCCTTGAGGCAGAAGAGTGTTCAGAATAAGATCTTCATTCCATGAAAGGGTAATACCTCTGCCTCCTCTAGTGAGGTGAACATGGCAGCTGCAACCCCTGTAGCAGAAGAATCTGCCAGTAATAGATATTCTGTTCATCAGATATTTACATAGACTAGAACTTACAGAAGTTTAACAGAAAGCTTTCCAGGAATTGAAGTTCTTCTCACTTGGTAGTTTCAACAAAAGAAGAGGTAAATGAGGTGTTTTCTACAAGAAGAAATTAACTTTGAACTTAAAACCGATTTCAAAGTCCAGAACGTCAACAAAATGCCAGCTACTTACTGCTGTCCACTGCTACAGAGGAAGGGGCTCATGGTTATAGTAGTTCAACGGTAACATATAACAGTTCTGCCCATGTAACAACTTATTTTGTATCAACGACTTATTTTGTATTACATGACTTATTTTGTATCAATTTTTGACTTATTTCGTATTACTGACTTATTTTGTGGTAAAAGTGCCTTATTTCATATTACTTAGCCAACTTATTTTGTACCAACAGTTGGCGTAATATGTTACAAAACGGTGCGCAGAATTTTGACATGATTTCAGGGTGATACAAAATAAGTCAATAATACAAAATAAGCTGCTTTATAGACAACTTGTTTTGTATCACTGATTTATTTTGTATTATCAGGTTATAAAACTCCAAACTGTGTAAGAAATTTTGTTTTTAAAACTGTGGGACTCTTTGTTTATTCATTATTTTTATTTTACATTATACGGAAGCTAATAATACAGAGTTAATAGCTGGAATATTCAAGGTTGTAACTTGAATATACAAGTTGTTAACTTGAATATACCAGTTACCTAGCTTAAATATATCAGTTCACTAACTTGAATATATGAATTAGCTAACTTAAACATACGAGTTAGTTAACTGGAATATATGAGATACTAACTGGAATATTCTAGTTAGTTACTGGAATATACAAGCTACTAAATTGAAATTATGAGGTAGGAACTGGAATACACAAGTTACTAACTTGAATATACCAGTTAACTAACTTAAATATGCAAATTAGCTAACATGAATATACAAATTAGTTAACTTGAATATATGGGTTACTAACTTCAAAATACATGTTTGCTTGTTTGAATATTCAAGTTAGGTAACTGGTATTTTTCATTTAGCTTACTTGCATATTCAAGATATAAGAACTGGTGTATTCAAGTTATAAACTTGAATATTTCAGTTATTAACTTGAATATTCCAGTTAATAATCTTCAGGTTAATAATTTGTGTATTTAAGTTAGCTAACTTATATATTCCAGTTACTAACTTGTATATTCCAGTTACTAATTGGTATATTCCAGTTAGATAACTTGTATATTCAAGTTACTAACTCATATATTGCAGATAGGTAACTTGTATATTCAAGTTAGCTATCTTGTATGTTCAAGTTAGTTATCTCGTATCTTTAAGTTAGCAAACCCTTATATTCAAGTTACTAACTCATATATTCCAGTTAGTCAACTTGTATATTCAAGTTAACTAACTTATATATTTAAGTTAGTTAACTTGTATATTCTTGTTAGTTAACTGGAATATTCAAGTTAGTAAGTCGTATATTCCAGTTAGAAACTTGAACATTCAAGTTACTAACTTGTATATTCCAGTTACTAACTGTTTTTTTCAAGTTAGCTAACTGGTATATATTACAGTTAGTTAACTTGTATATTCAAGTTAGTGACTGGTTTATTCCAGTTCTTAACTTGTATATTCCAGTTTCTAACTGCTATATTCAAGTCACATATCTGGTATATTCAAGTTAGCAAAATAAAAAAAATGTTAGTCCAGAGCCTCTGTAACTTTAATACTTTTGCATAGATTACACTAAAATGTAGATCATAACTGAGAAAATACATCCCAATTATAATTCAAGTTATAATTTTCAAATATTAGCCTCTTATTAGCCATTCCATGAAAGACCATGCAATTTTCTTTTGATGTGTAGCCATTCCTATTGCAAATCGAAAAAACCTTGGACATCTCAAAAATGCCTGGGTAGAATTATGTGAAACTGATTTGCTTACCATCTTAAGAGTATTTTTTAAATAATGCTAATATAGGACTTTTTTGGCATATTATGATTTTTTAATTAACCAGTGTCACTGAAAATCATAAGAATATTACAGCATGCATTACAATGGTATTTCCTAAATATTCAGAAAGGTGCATGTATATTTTGTTTTGATAAAAGTATAGCAACTGTATAATAGGATCTTGTCAATCAGCAGGGACACAGTGGCAGAGTGGAAACACTCTTGCCTCCCACATCTGACGCTGGGGTTCGAATCCGGGCACGGCCTCAAGTGGGAAAGCTGGTAGTTGCTTGCCGTTGGTCGGCAGTTTAGAGTACAGAATCCTAAAGAACTGTATGTACTGGTTTCCTCTGCCCTTCCAACTACCCGTCGTGATATGACCTGTACAGTGTTGAAAGCGAAGTAAAACCCCAAATAAATAAATAAATTGTCAATCAGCAATTTTCAAGGCAATTTGACCTCACAGAGTATTATTATCAAGGCCAATGACATTTATTCTATGACAATTTTATGGTTGAATTTGTTTGTGTACAATTTAAAACTTGACATTATTTTTTCACCCTTTTCATGTAATTTTCATGATAATTTTGTGAAAAAGGACTTCTTACAATATATAATTAGCACATAAGAATTGGAAAAATTGTATTTATCCCTGAAATTTTAGTACTTGCAAAGACTTTAGTCATTAAAATGATACACAGACATTCTTGTTTTTTTCTGATACATACAAACATGATTAATGCTACCAATGGATAAACACATTTGCCTCCTTTTTTATATTCGATTGAATAATGCTGAGCTAACATGTGAATAACAGTTGCATGTTGTCTATAGAATTGGACATTTTGCATAATAAAATTTGGGACGTATGTAGTTTTTATGCTGTGCAGGTATTGTTGTCACCCATGGTGTCAGGCTGGGCAGTTGGCGGTCTCTCTACCAAGCGGGAGGGCTGGTTCAGTATTAACTTGTCTATGCTGTATCTCATAAACCATAAGGGGTAAGATGTTGAGCCTTGATAGAGACATTGAGAGACCCTGGTTGGGGGTGTATGTGCGCAACATCATAGTATGACCTTGATTTGACCTTTGACCTTGCTGTAGTGACTTTGATCTATCTGGCCCATATCTTTCAAACTGTAAGGTGTAGGAGGTTGATACTTTATAGGGATATTGGTTAGGAAGTGTAGGTTAGCAATATGTAATCTAACAGTGTATTGTTCAAATTCATAGTCTTGCATCAATGCTTCCTATAATTTTTACTCTGTAATGTAATATTTAGCCAGATGTTTCATGAGTGTATAAAGTGTACATTTTAACATCCTATCTCATAGGGTTCACTGATTTTTCCCAAGGTTGTAGGATCTTGCTTTTTTAACCTTTTTATGCTAGTGTTTCTATCAATAAACCAAATCTGAGCTCTCTCTATGTAAACTTTATCTGAGTCAACAAGGACATTTATACTTCCACAAATACATTCCATTCCAAGATTTAACACCACCTCAAATTCATTTACGCATGCAGATATAGTTTTCAATATACTACTAACTAGTCTAATCAATTATATACCTGTGAAATGTTAGTGCTGAAAATAAGAATTACTATCAGGCAATTGGTAAATGGACTACAAAAATTGAATACGGTAAGGATTAAATTCGTTTGAGTCCATCCTTTGATGGAGACAAGGCACTATAAAAGTTGAACTGAAATTACTACAAAATCTGTCAGTGAAAATACCAGTTACCTAACTTGAATGTTATTTTCAAGTTAGTACATGTATATTCAACTGATTTGTATATTCAAGTTAGCTAATTTGCATATTCAAGTTAGTTAACTGGTATATCCAAGTTAGTAACTTGTGTATTCCAGTTCCTAACTCATAAATTCAATTTAGTAACTTGTATATTCCAATCACTAACTCGAATATTCCAGTTAGTATCTCATACAGCTAACATGCATATTCAAGTTAGATAATTCACATATTCAAGTTAGTGTACTGGTATATTCAAGCTAGGTAACTGGTATATTCAAGTTAGCAACTTGTATATTCAAGTTAGTAACTCGAATATTCCAATTATTAACTTGAATATTGAAGCTAACTATTCAAGTTGTTATAATAAAAAAATTCGGCAGTCCAGAGCTTCTGTATAATGTAAAATAAAAATAATGAATAAACAAAGAATTCCACAGCTTTAAAAACAAAATTTCTCACACAGTTTGGAGTTTTATAACCTGATAATACAAAATAAATCAGTGATACAAAATAAGTTGTCTATAGAGCAGCTTATTTTGTATTATCGACCTATTTTGTATCATCCTGAAATCTTGTCAAAATTCTGCGCACCGTTTTGTAACATATTAAGTCAACTGTTGGTACAAAATAAGTTGGCCAAGTAATACGAAATAAGGCAATTTTACTACAAAACAAGTCAGTAATATGAAATAAGTCAAAAATTGATACAAAATAAGTCAAGTAATACAAAATAAGTCGTTGATACAAAATAAGTTGTTACATGCCCATCTTGTGAAGTAAACACACCAGAGGCTGCACTTGGTGTAAAAGAACTACCTAAGTCAGATCTTCTTCTCAGCTATCCAATATTTGAGTATAAGGACAAGTACATTGATCATAGCCATTGTTTCCTACCTCCAGTGTTATAGTAATCACTTTCCAGTATTCTACAACCAATTCTCACTGCTTAGAACTTGACACCAGTGATTGGATAGTCTGCTAATAATGGAGAGAGTTTGCTTTCTTTCTACTTTACACGAGGTCTGTCGTGAGGTTTTAAACACATCAACAGATTTCTCAACAACACACAAATGCCAGGATTTTTCAGAAGCATTTCTTCAATCTACATTGTCTTCCCGACTTGATGTTCCTCTTACACAATTAACAACCATGCAGTTTAAAACAAAGCATATTAAAATGTTGGCCATCTTCTGGTCAAAATTCTCGACAAATAACTGTCAAACTTGGAAGAAATACTGCAGTGTTTTGTTTTGGATTCAGTGGATCAACACTTCACTAAGACATTGAAGAGCTGCTCAGCCACATTCAAACCCAATTTCTTTCTTCTCATTTATTGGGAAGTCTTGAAATAAACAATGAGGCATCAATGACAAGGACTTGCAACAGGAACTGGCTATTGGTGATACCATACCTTTTCCTGCACCTATCTAACATGACAGAGATTGGCAGAAATCTTTAGTTATAGGAATTATGACCACATCTACACTAATATGACAGAACTTCTTTTGTGGTAAAACAGACAAGAATCAACAGAAGGCATCACAATCCACCATTGGGGGTTGTGATGACCGTACAAGTGATAACCAAGGATAATAAAAATAATGACACTTGCTGGAGGTCTGTTCATAAAACGAATGCTATTTCATTCAGAGTTGTCCAGCTTGTATTAAGGTTAAGTACTGTACAACCAATCAATTTGTCTAGAATGTCCACAATTCATAGCGGAAATATATTCTGGCAGGAAACAACAAATCTAATGGGGAAGTGTAATAATCAAAACATCACACAGTCCCAGCTTTGAGGATTGAAACCCCAAGGTATCTAGCTGACACATTCTTCCTCATTCCCAGACACAACTAAACGTTAGTTTTCATTGGAAGATTGCTTGTGAAAGACTGTGCCTTGTCATTGGTCATTCTTTTTAGTTCACAACCCTGTCCTTTGGTGTAGCGACGGCTCCACTCGAATGTATCCGTGTAGCATCACATTCACCAGTATCGAGACCCCTGGTTATGTACTGCCTTCTCCATCACAAATTTGCTTGGAGAAATCGAGGCAATTAGTGGTGTGTGTACAGGAACTAGATTGGGAGGTTAGCTATTGAAGTCAGAACTCATCCCAGCAAAACACTTCCCCTTCTTTGGTTACAAATTCAACCATGGCAAGGGTTAAGTGTCTTCACAGAAGAAAAGCAGGGTACTTAACAAGGTTATGGATGGTGCACATGCAAGCTTGCCAACCATTCCCAGAACTTTGATGTAATTTATAGTAATCTAGACCCTATAAAATATTCACAATCTTTACACATTCAGATATGTTGTTCACATTTTTGAAAATATGTATATTTTGGTGTAAAATCACAGAAGGTCTTACCAGGGTATCCTTTTCATACAGAAGATGTGTCTGTGAAGAGTTAAGGAACATATTTGGGAGATCTGACAGTTATTGTCATATGGTCAATTACAGAGACCAGGCTTCTTAATATTTTAGAACTGAAGGCTGTGTTTTTTACGATAAAGCTTTTCACCTTTCAATTTCACTCACCTTCAAAACAAGAGGCTTTTACTTCAGATGGTGGCACAGTGCTGTTTTATCTTGACAAAAGGGGATCTATTCATTAGATATGTGTCTAATATCTTATGTTTTTTGTAAGCCCACAACAATTTTCTGAGGTCTCACGACATTTAGGGCTGTCAAATGGGATATCAACATCTTTTCATACAAGGATAAATCTTTCAAACAGAATGTCATTCATCACAAGTTTCACATGACTTGCCTAATTTGGCACACCCCAATGGTGGATATGTTTGTAACAAAGATGAACAACAAACTATCTGTGTACATTTCACCAGTTTAATACCCTAATGCAATGGCAGTAGATGTATTGAATATCCTGTGGGAGGCACTTTTTGGTTATGCCTACTGTTGAAAAATGGTACAGAAAATGAGAATTATGCTTGTTAAATGAAATAATAAAAATCTCTTTAAACAGATATTCAGCCAGAGATTTGCCCAAGCCTGCCATATTCCATGGTCAGTCCATGGCATAAAACAAAAACTTCCAGCAGCCTTCTTTCTCCTCAGTATCAGATTTATGACGCACTGATTCACTGATAAAATCTGAATCCTACCACAATTGCTGGATATAGGGTTGCTTTTTTAATTCATTTGGGTTCATTTGGTGTTGAAATCATTCATAGTTATGAACTAAATACATTGGTAGAAGGTTTTCAAACGATAGATCAATGAAGGATGTGTGATAGCCTCTTGGGACCTGTCTTGATTAGTCTTTATCTTGACAAGATCACCATTTGAACCATGGAATGAGAATTTGAGCATTCTGACATGCAAATCAGTTTTCCCATTCACTTGTCCCTAATAGAGGGAGAGGCGAGGTTCATGTTTGGACTTTCAACCTTTGAAACACAAAGCTGGCTGGAAGGAGGTCACAGTTTCTCCTTCATCAGTACTCCTAGCAAAGAACAGATAGCCTCAGATGGGCCGGATATTGTTTAGCTGGGTTCATTCAGTTCAGCTAGCTTATCGAAGCCCAACCTTGAAACTTAGAATGTTTCCATGATCAAGGCTCAAGATGCTCCTTATATGGCTGGCAGTCATACTCCACATTTTTAATTTATACTTTGACTTGTGGCCTGGAAGTCAACAAATTGGTCAGACTATTCTTTGGAACTATAGTAGCACCATGTGGTTCTTTTATAGCTTGTGTATTGTATTATACATTACAGTATTTATATGTGTATACATTTCCAATGGCCATATCACATATATTAGTGGTATCTGAAAACCCATTGGAAATATCCCAGTCATTGGCCATTCAATTCCCCTGTTCAAAAATTTTGGAAAAGCATCTGATCTGGTGGAAAGACTGAAAATGTGTTTATGGGCTGTCCTTTCCATGTATAGGAGCAAAATCTCCTGTCAGTTACCAGTGAATCGGTTAATGGTTTGGAAAACATTGGTCTTTAGTGTTGCAAATACCAAATTTCTGGGACTTTTTTCAATGCATATTCCTATACAGTTTCAGTTAACTTAATAACAAAATATAACTACATATGTTATAATGTTAAGTTTCTAAGTATCCTTGTCATAGTCTTGTACTTATCATCACAAGTGTGTTTTTTAACTTAGTACATTGAAACTAAAACTGCATACAGGGCCAAGGCACCTTTGGGAAGGTTGCCAGGTTAGTGCTTACAAATATAACTGTTAATGTTATTTTGTTAAGTTACTTTTATTGCATAACATAGCCTAGTACTTTATCCTCACAAGGTTATTTGAGATTTGAGTACTTTGAGTCCTTTGACATTTCATTTGATTAATCACACCACCAGTATGACTGTAATCAAGCATGATACTTACTTTATCCTCAATAGATTTGGATTCCCACCCTGCCTAACCCACATTTTAAGATTTTTGGGTTTAGAATATATTATATTGTCTCCCAAAATTTAAGGGAGGCTTAACGGGGTTCTTCCGGTGCAGGCGCATGTGCAGGCATGTGTACATAATGGTACGAACAAGAATATTTATTTAAAAAATATTCTTGTTTGGTCGTCCATGTAAGCATTAGTGAGGATAAGGTCAGTAATTAACTTACAAAAAGTTAAATTACAATAAAATTTTTACAATTTACAGTATTTTGTTTAATTATGTTATTCAACATATGTTAAAATTGTTATTGAATTTACATCTAACAGTTAACTTTGTACAATACTTCTGAATACCATTTGCAGGGCACAACTTTTATTTCGTTTTCTTCTATCTTTTCCACTCTGAAACTCAAACCATGCAGTCATGTGACAGAGAGCCTGTTCACGGGCACTGATTGCTTGTTTTTTGTATACAGTGGTGACACTTAGTGTGGGTAATTAGTGTCAACAAGTGCTGGTTTTTGTCACCAGCATTTATGCAGCATGGCATATAGGGATTGCTTCGTCATCACATTTTGTGGTGTGAGCGTCATCAGCATTGTTATCTGTCATCACACTTTGTATTCCGTACAGTATCTCACAAATGACTTGACAGATTTAATTTAATTCAAATTTGTGGATGTAACTGTCCTCAGGTTGTCCTGTATAGTTTGGTGTCCTTAAACTGACACTAGTAAGATACTAGTTTTTTTGTTTAGGACAGTATCTCAATAATGGCTTGATGGATTCAATTCCTAATTTTAGTATGAACATATAACGATTTGGTTAAAAACTTAAAAAGTGGAAAAAAGTAATCAAGATGCATGTTCTGTTTGTCTTAGAAAAGAAAATACACTACATTTATTATGTGACTGTCAACGTGACAGGCAAACTGTGTAATCAGCCATTTCACGAAATGCCTCGAATTTTTAGGCATTTTGCGAAATCCCCGATTCTCTTAGGCATTTTGTGAAATGCTTAAAATTTCCAGGTATTTCACAAAATCCCTGGTTTTGAGCTCCAGGCATTTCATGAAATGCGTAAATATGATTCTCCAGTCTGTTTTATTTTTATCAGATTTTTCTGTTTGATCATTTGCTTTAAGAAGACAAATTAATTTCACCAATAGTGAATTGTTGATGATACAAAACTTATTTATTCAACAAACTTGACAACATGTAAACACTAATTACAGATTTATCAACACCTTCACCTAATGTATCAGTAACATTTCTATTTGTTGTTAGTTCAAAAGCTATTGATTCAGTGAACTTGGCAACATGTAAACACAAATTAAACATATCAAAACGTTGTTCAATTGGTTGATATAAAAGCTATGTCTTTAACTAACTTGCACAGATACATAAAAATTTGTGGATTTACTTAAACACCAATATTTAATGTGGCATCAGCAGTTACTTCATATATTTGCTTTAGGATCATAACATAATAACAAAAAGTTAAACATTTTTATACAATGACATAATAAGCATAATGCAAATCAGCTAGCTAACAAGAAACCCTCATTGTATATTTAACAAAGACTAATTAAAGCTCTGACCCCACCCCCAACCCAATGCTAGGTAATTGCAATTATATGAATGCTACCTGTTAACTAGAGAATTGGATTTTTATTTGTCTGTAGATTATATAGGTTGTAGTTGTAAAGGTGAAACTATGTAAAAGATAATACCAATAAAAATTCAAATGTCACTCCCTCATTCATCACAATACGCTGATGTGCTGTTGAAGTTAAATTTTCCTTAAATCTTTATATTTGTGCACATATTTTAATAGCTTTTCATATAGATGTAATCTATTTATTCTATTTTCATGCAACTCATTTTATTTCATTTCCTATCATTTTAAGTTTATTTTTATTTCCTGACATGTTGGTTCCAATATAAATGTGTACCACCTATTAATTTGACCAAGACTTTATGGAAATTTGTTGCAAAATATTTCTACAGACTGTCTTCAGTTATTTAAAAATTATGCGGTGTTAAACTTATTAAGTCAGTTAAGTTTATTATCATTTTAAGTTTATTTTTATTTCCTGACATGTTGGTTCCAATATAAGTGTGTACCACCTATTAATTTGACCAAGACTTTTATGAAAATTTGTTGCAAAATATTTGTACAGACTGTCTTTAGTTATTTAAAAATTATGTGGTGTTAAACTTGTCAAGTCAGTTTCATATATACTGTTATTATATTTTGTGTAACAGAGCTTTAAATATCAGTCATGATAAATTAATTCATACTTTAATAGAAAAAATATGGCTAAATAAATCATCAAAGCTTTGCATTATATAAATTATTGTATTTCACAATTTGCCTAAAATAAACCAGACAAGGTGTATAATCAGGAAGAGCAAATTTTAGGCATTTTGCGAAATGCCTTAGTGAATCAGGGATGCCTGGAATTTTTAGGCATTTTTTGTGAAATGCCTGATTACACAGTTTGCCTGTAACATATATAGTATATGGTGTAAATGTTTCTTTGAAAAATTGAATTATTCAAATATAAACCTGAAAAGCTTTATTGAGTATAAATTGAAAGTTTACTTAGAAGTTTTCTTGTCTGTAATGCATGATTTTGCACAGAAAAAAACACTGGAAAAATGTGCTGACTTCTATTTTGCATATCTTTGACAAGTAAAGATTTACACTGGACTATAAAGGTGTATGTAATAATTTATTACATAGCAAAAGTTTTTCATAATAATTTGACAAAGCTTTAATACAAACTCTTTATGATAAATATGTAATGCTACATTGAATTCTCATGTAATAATATTAAGGTTGAGGCAGATGCTGTTATTTTGTTGTATGTGTAATTGGAATTCTTGTGGCATCATGGGAGAGGTAGACCAATGTATAGGAGCCAGAAAGATGTTTACAAAAACCTTTACTCTGTGCTGGTGACCTTAAAACAAAATAAAATGGGAAATAAACAAGGCCAAAAGGTGTTTTGGTCACCTAGCATGAGTGCAAAGCCATCAGAGACATGAGTAGTGCAGTAGAATTTACGAAAGTCTGGTTACACAAAGAAATTCCAACTAAAACACATCCCACAGCAAGAGGTAAATTCAAAATTCACAGGTGTTGTAAAGGTCATCAAACTCCAGAGTAACTACTGCAGTGTTCTTTTGTCATCCAAACGGGTTGGAAAGAGGGGGTAAAATGTGTCCTTTTAAGTACTGCAGTGTTGTTATGTCATCCAAACAGATTGGAAAGATGTAAATTGAGAGTAGAAAAAAAATGTGATGTGTAGAAGCACAAGCCTTAAAAAAACTGGCATGTGGTTGTAACTAGTTTTAAAGGTGTGACCTATTTAAGGTGACCTTACACTTCACGTATAAAACTTTTATGTCCAGTTTACTTTTTATGTCAGCTGACTTGTCAGTCAGCTGACATTATGTCATCACTCTGCGGCGTGGGCGTCCGCGTCCGCGTGAACAACTTCTTCTCCAAAACTACAAGGCCTAGAGACATGCTGTTTTTTTTAAAAGATACCTTATCTATCGAGGATGAAAAATTGTTCAAGGCATGCAAATCTGTTTGTTCGTCTGTTTGCTAGAGACATTACAAGGGGGGTACCCCCACCAAAAGTGTGAAAATTTCAACTTTTTATCACAATTTTCCCAGTGACTATTGCAGGGATTTCTCTCATATCTTGCATATATGTACTAGGCCAGAGGTAGATTCTCTTGTGTGAGTATGAGACCTGGATCTGTCTTACTTTTTTTTAAATAAATTTTTTTAATAATTTTTAATGCATTAAAATTTATGAAATCATGCACTAAATCACTTATAACTTCAAAAGTGTTGCATTTACAGCATTTTGTGAAAATATGTTGTTCAGCTACTTTTTTCATAGCTACAATATGGTGAGTAAGTTGGGTGTCTGTCTCAATAGCTAAGTGAGTAATAGCTACTTTTGGGCTTTTCAGTAACTTCCATTATGAGTAAAATCACTTGTAACTTAAAAACTATTGCATTTAGAGAATTTTGTATAAATATGTTATTCAGCTACTTTTGGGCCAGCTATAACATAGTGAAATTTCAGACCTGTAGCTCATGGCATAGCTGAGTAATAGCTACTTTTAGGTTATCACTGTTGAGTAAATCGCTTATAACTTGAAAACTATTGCATTTAGAGAATTTCGTATAAATATGTTATTCAGCTACTTTTGGGTCAGCTATAACATAGTAAAATTTCAGACCTGTAGCTCATGGCATAGCTGAGTAATAGCTACTTTTAGGTTATCACTGTTGAGTAAATCACTTATAACTTGAAAAGTATTGCATTTAGAGCATTTTGCTAAAATATGTTATTCAGCTACTTTTTTCATAGCTACAATATGGTGAGTAAGTTGGGTGTCTGTCTCAATAGCTAAGTGAGTAATAGCTACTTTTGGGCTTTTCAGTAACTTCCATCATGAGTAAAATCAGTTGTAACTTAAAAACTATTGCATTTAGAGAATTTCGTATAAATATGTTATTCAGCTACTTTTTGGGGCAGCTATAACATAGTGAAATTTCAGACCTGTAGCTCATGGCATAGCTGAGTAATAGCTACTTTTAGGTTATCACTGTTGAGTAAATCACTTATAACGTGAAAACTATTGCATTTAGAGTATTTTGTTTCAATATGTTATTCACCTATTTTGGGGTCAGCTATAACATAGTGAAGTTTCAGACCTGTGGCTCATTTCATAGCTGAGTAATAGCTACTTTGAAGTTCTCACTGTTGAGTAAATCAGTTATAATTGGAAAACTATTGCATTTACAGAAATTTGTGCAAATATGTTATTCAGCTACTTTTGGGTCAGCTATAACATAGTGAAATTATAGACCTATAGCTCATGGCACAACTGAGCAATAGCTATTCTCAGGTACTGACTGTTGAGTAAATCAGCTATAACTTGAAAAATATTGCATTTGGAGTATTTTGTTAAAATATATTGTTCACCTACTTTTGGGTCAGCTATAACATAGTGAAATTACAGACCTATAGCTCATGGCATAGCGGAGCAATAGCTATTTTCAGGTTCTCACTATTGAGTAAATCAGTTGTAGCTTGAAAACTATTGCATTTACAGTAGTTTGCTTAAATATGTTGTTCACCTACTTTTGGGTTAGCTATAACATAGTAAAATTTCAGACATGTAGCTCATTGCATAGCTGAGTAATAGTTCCTTTGAGGTTCTCACTGTTGAGTAAATCAGTTGTAACTTGAAAACTATTACATTTAGAGTAATTTGTTAAATATGTTATTCACAGAATTTTTGGTCAGCTATAACATAGTGAAATTGCAGACCTCTATGTCATGGCATAGCTGAGCAATAGCTACTTTCAGGTTCTCACTGTTGAGTAAATCATTGTATCCACTGGATAGCCGCAGTGTGTAGAGAGAGATTTCACCATTACTGCTCTGATGAAAAAAAATATTATAGCTAGCTTTCTTAAGTTTGCAGTATATATTAATAACCATAAAATGTTGTCTGGGAATATTTTTGGCCTCATTTTGAGAAACAAGATGGCCGCCACAGGTGTTTTTTGTCAGTCATGAAAAGTGCTTATATCTCCCTTATTATTAATCCTAGAGGTTTGGGATGATAAACCAACCTGTAGGAAATCATGGGGTGGGAATCTTTTGGTGTGGTCAGATTTGACCTTCAATGACCCCTCCTTCAAGGTCAAACAAGGATAGCCAAACTTAAAAGTGCTTATAACTCGCTTATTATTGGTCCCAGAGGTTTGGGATGGTAAACAGACAGGAAATCATGGGCTGTGAATCTGTTGATATGGTCCGATTTGACCTTGGAACCCTCCTTCAAGGTCAAATGAGGATAGCGAAAATTGAAAGTGCCTACAACTCGCTTATTATTGGTGACAGAGATTTGGGATGGTTTACCATCCCATAGGAAATCATTGGCTCGGAATCTTTTGGTATGGTCAGATTTGACCTTTGGACCCCTCCTTCAAGGTCAAATGAGGACAGCCAAGCTTAAAAGTGCTTATAACTCATTTATAATTGGTCCTAGAGGTTTGGAATGGTAAACCATAGGAAATCATGGGCTGGGAATGTATTTGTGTGATTAGATTTGACCTTGGACCCCTTCTTCAAGGTCGAACGAGGATATTGCATTTGTAGTATTTCTTTAAATATGTTTTAGCCTATTTTTTACACTTAAACAATTACCTTGTTATTTTCCTTCATAATACCATTTACAGGGCACAACTTTTTTATCCTTTTCTTCTGTCAGCTTCGGAATTTCTTTCGAACTTGCTGTTCAGTTACCATTTACTGTATTTCTGTACAGCCCTTTTCCTGATAATTATTCTGTCCTCTAATCACCTTCACAAATCAAAAACACTCAGTCAGCTGACACAGTGCCCGTTCACGGGCACTCTCCTCTTGTTTCTTTGTCCATGGAGTATACTGAAAAATAACTTTAGAAATTTTATTCAGTTTTTCCATATATATGTAACTGGCCATAGGTAAGTGACACACAATAAGGTCACCTTAAACTCCCAGTAATAATTATATTCACTTTATGTTAGGTAATTTTAGACCAGTATTTCAAATATTGTGCAATTCAATGCATGTTTCGGTTGTGGATGCAACAAACCTTGAACAGATTTACCTTAAACCTAAAAGTTTACCATAAACTCGCTACAATATACAGGAGTGCAAACAAACTTTGAGTTTAAGGTTGGGTCAATATTTCATTGTTTGGAAGATATTTTATATTCTAAAAGGTATATGATTTTTACATTGATATTCATTCTATACATATATCTCCACCAAAAATGGTCTCTTTTGTAAGGTTATAGTAAATTGTTTATATTTTTTTCCTGACAGTATCTCAAAAATGGGTTGACGGATTCAATTCAAATTTGGCATGTGGTTGTAACTGGTTTTTAAGGTATGCTCTATTTTAAGGTGACCTTTAACTCTCATGCAATAAAATGTTATGTTGAGTTTACATTATTTTTCCATAGAGTATACTAGAAATAATTTCATTCAAATTTTGCATGTATATGTAACATGTTATGGCTCCGTGCCATACAATAAGGTGACCTTAAACTCTCAGTAATAACAGAATTATATTCACTTTAAGTTTGGCAATTTTTTAACAGTATCTCAGATACTCTGCAATTCTAAGCATCTTTCAAATTGTAGATGTAACAAACTGTTAAGAAAGACTACAGGAAAAGATTACCTTAAACTCCCTCACAGCTGAATTTTACTTTGAGTTTAAGGTTGGGACAATTTTTTGGTGTTTAAAAGATATTTGATGTACTACAAAGATTTTATTCTTTAATATTCACCATGTACATCTGTCTACACAAAAAGTCTCTTTTGTAAGTTTACAGTAAATTCCTGATATTTTGATAAACTAATGAGTTGACAGCTGCTTTGCTTTTGTGGCACTAGCAGCTGTAAATATGGTCAGTGTCATTATCACACTTCCTTTCGAGAGAGTATCTCAAAAATGGTGTGATGGATTAAATTCAAATTTGGCATGTGTATGCAACTGGTCCACAGTGTGTGCTCTATTTTAACGTGACCGTAAACTCCCACATATTAAAAAGGTATTTGTTGAGTTTACATTTTTAAAATTTTTCCATTGAGTGCACTGAAAATAACTTGAGAAATTTCATTCAAATTTTGCATGTATATGTAACTATCCAAAGGTAAGTGTCATACAATAAGGTGACCTTAATCTCCCCGTAATAGCAGAATGATATTCATTTTAAGTTTGGCAACCTTTGAACAGTATTTCAAATACTGTGCAATTCTAGGCATGTTTCAGTTTTGGATGTAACAAACCTTGAACAGAACCTTCAGGAAAAGATTACCTTGAGCTTCTTTCCTTAAACTAACATTAACTTTAGGTAGGGACAATTGTTTTGGTGTTTGTAAGAGATTTGATGTGTTGAGAATTTTCATCGATATTCATCATGTACATATATTAAGACATAAAGAAAAAGGTCTCTTGTGTAAGGTAGCAATAAATTGCTGATATTTTAGAAACTTATGAGTTTAAGGTAACAGTTTGGTGTCACTCAGCTAAGATGGATCACCTATAGGACCAGCATCGTCATCACACTTTGTTTCTGGAACATTCCCTCCTGGGGACAAGGCAAGAAATAACATCAAATATTGGGATTAATATATAATTTTAATTCTAGTAAAATCTTGTAAGACAATAATTACATTCACACTTTAATACTTCAGATTTGTTATAACACAGACCATTACTAGTACATTCATCTGATTATTTACAAGTTACACTCTGACCTTGAGGGATTAGAGCAACAAGGTCACTGATAGAAGCTCAAGGAAGCTATTAACATGATAAACGGACAGTTTATAGAATGTCATGATGGTTTGACCTTGATCAGTTGCACAAACCAAGGTCACTGATGAAAACAAACCATAGCCAAAGAAACTCCCCAAGCCTAAAATTACATGGTAATAGAAATGCCTGACACTAAGCAGATAAGGGGATGAACCACCAGTGACCCTGAATGTTAAGCCATATGACCTTGTAGGCCAAGGTCAAGATGGGAGCTGGAAAGGTCAAATTTACAAGGTGACCTGAATAGAGTTGGTTGACATGGGAGATGAGAAAACCACCAAACAGCCAAACTATGAATGTAGGTGCTGTCGAAAAGTTTGAGAAACAGGGGAGGAAACAGTAGGGACATTTTGTGTGTAGGACCATACAGCATCTGATTTTCAGGTACCTAGATGCATTATTTGGTGAAGGGGAACCCCATGGTGGAAGGACTAGGTGGCCCCAGACCTGAAATCATGAAAGGTCAATTTTTGGTGAAATATGTAAGATCATTGACAGCCTAGTCAAACATATTCTGGCAATAGAATCAGTCAAAGGTACTAGAAGTGCATACAAAGCAGTTACTGGACAAAGTGGTGAATTTTTTAGGGATAGAATTGGAATGGCCCTGATGCTGGACCTGGATTGGAGGGTCTTAGACCATTTAATAAGAAGGGTGACCCCTTCAGGTTACAGAAAATATATCTCCTCTAGCAAGTTGTCTGGTGGGGTCAAAAGTGCCTACTGTATGGGGAAGGAGGTTGGATAACCTAAGAAAAGAAAAATAGGCAACTAACAACAGAGTTTGATACACCAGCATGCTGGGGAAGACCCCCGTCAGGGCAACTAGGGATGTCAACAGAGGGATATCTATATAGGTATGTGGCTTAGGCTGCACAGGTCGATTGATTTTTATTAATTTATGAAAATACTGCAATTGCTGGTGTTGATATGGAGAGGTGTCCAGGTTATACATTATAAACTGGGACGTAATACTTGCCATGTAATTCTGTATATTGGCTGGAGAAAAATGATTTTTATGGAGGTATTCCATAAAAGCTAATAAGCAAAAATGATTTACCTGAAAGGTGGACAGCCCAGCCTGCCACCAAAAATGCCAGGACATGCAGAAACATACGGTCATAGGCCTTTCTGGTGGCTGATCTGAAGGCAGAGGCCACTGTGACACAGGCTGAGTTGGTCAGCTGGGCTGCAGGCAAAGGCAGATCTGAAACATAGAAATCATCTACAAAGATTGAGTTTGGTCAAATCAATGTGTGTGTGTTAATTCATATAAAATTAGCCTAACATTGTCTAAGTTTGTGCTCTGGGTTAACAGTTATCACCCATCTAGAGAAGAGATCTGCTATATGATTGTTTTTACCTGGCACATGGATTACAATGATTTCTATGTTAAAAATGGCAGTGATAAGCCAGATATTCCTGGCACAAGTGGTCAGGAAAGGATATTTTGTCTTGTCAGTGTTAAGTACTTCTACTACAGCTTGGTTATCACAATGGACTTTAACTTTCTTATCTGCCCAAAGTTTAGACCAAACTTTAAGGGCGACAACAACATTTGACATCTCTAATTGGGTGATATGCAACTGTTGAAATTCTGTACTCGGGGGAAGGGCATACACTGATGGACCAAATAAATCGTGTTCTTATGGTCTTAAGGTCTTGTAATGTACAATAAAGAACCGAGCAAAAATGTAACTAATGTGTATACTATACATATTATGAATTTCTTGTAATTTATCTGCTGGTATGGAGATGGCACTCACTACTATACCTAAGCAAGTAACCTCAGTATGTGGTGATACAAGTTTGCTCTGACTTACCTGCATGAATAAATCTTGCAAGAGAGATAGCAAAAATTGATAAGATTGGTGTATTTTTGAGGACAATCTTATATATATTAAATCATCTATATAGTTCATAAGGTTGTCATAGCCATGCAGCTTCATGATATACCTAATTGCATCGCCACACCTCTTAAAAATTCTGGATCCGAGAAGATATCCAAATGCATAGATCCGTCTAGTTACGTTTGTATATTTTGAAAGCCTAGCAGATCTATGTCGCCTGGATCAATGCGAATGTGCCCAAATGCTCTACTTACATCTACCTTGTAAAATAATGCACCAGGACCTGTTTGCTTTATTTTTTCAACAATATGGTCAATAGATGGGTAATGTAAAGAAAAATAATAATTCACATGTTTACATTTATGAATAGCATCATTTACAGAAAATCCTTAGGCCAACTGAGGTCCTTTATTGTATGTCTTTGAGTAGAGTTTTGCTTCTCCCTGATCATTAGATGGGAAACATGAATATCAAGATCTAGGTCTTCAAAAGGACCATAAAGTGCCCCATGTTGAAGTTTTTTAACTATATTCATCAACATGATTTTCATAGTTCAGTGCAGAGGCATGATTAGTAGTTGAAGAAGAGAGGGGACATTTTCTATTCAAATCTGAAGGCACCCCATATTGTATGAGGTATGGGAGCTGTTTGTCGGAATACTCAGCTAAATAGTGTCTCCACCTGTCTGGATTCAACTGGGTTAAAAAAATTCGGAACCCCACTTTGCCTGATTAAGTTGTGTGCTTGAATAATAGAAGGGATTTGTTTCCATAGAACTTCAGGTCCCTGGTATATCTTTAAGTTATTAATTGGTATGTGCCCAAATTGATCCCCATTTTGTTGTATGCAAGCTTTATAATCTTTAGAAAAGTTTTTATTATTCGATATATACAGTGGCACTACCTCTTCCCTAGTAAATCCATCTACAGATGAATATTGAGTTTGCACAGAAAAATTCAGGTCTGAATTTTCACATTCGACTGGCAAATCCTGGATGTGATGGGGATGTTTTAGTACTGGGGCATTGGGAGCAGTGATATTAGTGTAAAGCATTGCTTGTGGTTTGTCATAAGGCTGGTGGTCAAGGTGAGAGTTGTATGGTTTTATATGACTGTAGACACAACCACTTTTCTTTGTGTCACACCTTTTTCTGCAGTTTTACAGGGGAATTTTGGGGGGTACCTGAACCCGAGTCCTCCGATTTATAGGTGCAAGTTCGGTTTGTGCAGTTTCTGTCTCATCTTCCCTGGCATCAGAAGAGTGAAAGTGTCACCCATTGTCAGGAAGTTGTTGCACAACTTCAAATCTATTTTCCAATGAAAGCAAGTTTTCATCTTTTGAAGAATGAATTTGTTAAGTTTGGCATTGCTACAAATTTTTATACCAACCTTGGATGGGGTAACTTGCGAAGCATTTGCATTCTTTTGTCGATTCGCGACAATGCGAGTACTGTTGTTTTCATGGATTGGTTGGATGCAAGTTTGAGATGTGAACTGTGCAGCAAGAACCTGGGCATAGGTCCTGCCATCACAACAGTTATCAGAAGCTTTAAAAACCAGAAACCAGTGCAAAGCAATATTTTTGTTAGCCATTAATTAATTTTTCACATTTATTTGCAGAATTTACAGTTTTTGACCAAATATATCTTTGAGCAGAATGTGATGGCAGACTTACACCCAGGCTTACTGTTTTTTTTATTTCTGTTTATTTGTACAGTTACTTTCAGTATGTGGGAAATTTTGTCCACTCTTTGTAAAACAAAACGAACATGCATGTTTTTAGAGGACTCCTTTCGTTTTGTGTGTACTTTGTTGAGAGCATGTACCTGCATTGTAATACTGACACACCATAGATTTGATGGCTTTTTAGATGCATCTTGATCATTAAAGGTGTGCCTTTGCATATGCACATGCCTAACCCTATCAATTTTGTCAGTCTCAGTGAAATCTTTAATCTCTCCATTCTCCATACGACACAGCAGCACTGCATGGCTGGCTTTTGCAGAGTTGCAAGAAAAATCATTGGAATAATCCAATAAAGAAATCAAATAATCCAACATAGCATTTTTTGAATTTTGATCATTTTCCTCCCTCATGTCTCTGCAAAAGCCAGCCATCCACTGACCCATTGTAAGCTGGTCGTACATGACACATTCTTTATTCCTACCAGCCAAGATGTATTTGTGAGGCCATTTCACCTTTTGCTTAAGAAAGCTAGACTTTAACAACTCCATGTTGAGATTTAATCTTTTGGGACATACCTGTCAAATTTAAATGCTGAAGTTCTGATACCCTCTCTGCTACAGCCTTCTGTGTACTATCTTTTGTTTTCACATGGTCAAGTGTGGGTAACGACCCAGCAGGCACGCAACTTTGAAATCTGGTTGAATCCAACGTAGAAATCTGGTTGAAATACATGTAGATTTTGCAAACCATTTTTAGTTGGATCCAACCGGTGAAATCAGGTTGAAACCAACTTTAAATACAGTTGAATTCAATGGGTGAAATCTGGTTGAAATACGTGTAGATTTTGCAAACCATTTTTGGTTGAATCCAACCAGTGAAATCAGGTTGAATTCAATTGGTGAAATCAGGTTGAATTCAGTGGGTGAAATCTGGCTGAAATACGTGCAGATTTTGCAAACCGTTTTGGTTGAATCCAACCAGTGAAATCAGGTTAAATTCAATCGGTGAAATCAGGTTGAATTCAATGGGTGAAATCTGGTTGAAATACATGCAGATTTTGCAAACTGTTTTTGGTTGAATCCAATGTATGAAATAGGGTTGAATTCAATGGGTGTAATCAGGTTGTTTACACTGTATTCTTTATTTGAATCATTGTAGCTTGTGTGTCATAATTATAGCTTCTTAATAATATTATACAATAATTATCCATATGCATATTTTACAATTTGGATGCAACTTCAAAGTAATTAATTATTTCCAAGATGACATGTTTTCATGAATCATTGTGTATTCAATATTCTATTTCCGATGATATTTAATAACACATAATTTTTCATCAGCTTTCAATATAATTGCTCAAGATATGTAAATCATTATTTTTCATCTAGATATCCATTTTTATGTTATTAATAGAACTGGCATTATTCAGTGCCTTCAATTGAAATTCTTTTTGTGAAATTTTAAAATAATTTTGTTTTCTTTGTAAATAACAAATAATTGTGACATTATTTATATCTTCAGTATTTTATCCAATCAGTTTCTTTTTAATGTTTTATTAAGTTGGCTATAATTATACTGTAATTATAAAGAAGCTATAATTATGTAGCAAAGCCACAATGCTCAGTTCAGATGCTTGTTTCTCATACAAATTTGTCATATAAACTGAAAAAAACACATGAATAGCCACATTTGTAGAACTCCACCCATTACTCCCACTTTAATTAGTTGTCAGTTCTGACCACAAAAGAAAGACCTAAAGAAGTAACCACCATGCATGCAATTGAGCAAGGGTAAACTCCCACCTCTACCCCTGCTGTGTTATCTAATTACTTTTAGTCACAGTCCTAATGTCTGTGTAGCAGGGTACAGATAAGAAAAAACAGAAACCCCCAAC
Source organism: Sabellastarte sp. h YS-2021 (assembly GCA_964017235.1). Lineage (NCBI taxonomy): Eukaryota > Metazoa > Annelida > Polychaeta > Sabellida > Sabellidae > Sabellastarte > Sabellastarte sp. h YS-2021. The sequence goes on from OZ024930.1 coordinate 161,767,999, forward strand.
CTCACAGTTGTGTGATAAAATGTTATAGCTTAGGTTCTCTGTATAGAGAAATTTTCAGTGTAAATGCTTGCAAACTGAAAACTAGTTATTTGTGTATGGGTAAATTTGAGAAACAAATTCAAATTACTAAGTTTTGATGAATAAGTTTGAATTTATCTTTTTTTATTTAAGATAAGTTTGACTTCAAAATGTTTTTAATTATCAGGAATTGCATTATCAAAACATAATTATAAATTATAAAAATTATACTTGGGTGCATCATGCAGTTTTGTTATTGCTATAAATTAATAAGGATAATAGATGAAAGCTACAAGTACAAGCACACATAATCTTTATCATCTTCATAATCTTTAAAAATTAGTCTTTGCTTTACAAATACCTACAAATTCAAAACTATTGCAATAATAGTTCTTTTAAAAACTTAGATTTAATCACCATATCACCCTCTAGAAAAAGAATTTTCAATCAATGATCTCTAGTCATGCATTTCCCAATATTCAACCTGTTTTCTGTTCAATAACGTGACTAAGATTTCATGTCGATTTTTTTATGAAGTATCACTACTTTTTCCAGTCAGAAATCCAGCTTTGAAATAGTGTTGAAATCATGTCAGTGTCAAGTTTTCAACCAAAAATCACCATGATTTCTGGTCAAAATATCACTACTTTTTCATGTCAGAAAACTAACTTAGATTTAGTAGTTGATAATGTGCATTTCAACGTCAGGACCTGTTTTCAACTCTAAATCAACAACATTTCAAGGCGTGTGCCTGCTGGGGAAACAGTACTAGGTACTGTATGTCTATCTGTGGCATTTGTGTGCGTTCTTTCAGAGTTATTACTTGTCAGTGTACTGTGGGATTGATTCACGACCTTGTGCTTGGTCTCGGCACTTCTGTGTTTAGATTTATGAGGACCTGAAGTCTTTTTAACTAGTTTCTTTTCAATTTTATTGAATCTTTCCCCAATATCAGTCAATTGCTGCGAAATTGCTTGATTAATCAGGGACTGTGTATCTGAATTAGATGCTTTATTTGCAGAAGTTGTAGGGCTAAGTACAAGCCTATTGAATGATTTTACCTGTTGTTTTACGTCGCGTTCAACAGCCAGGGTCATATTACGAGGGGTAGTTTACAGGTGGAGGAAACCAGTGCATACTGCACTGTAAACCACCAGACATTGGCAAGTAACTACCAACTTTCCAACATGAAGCACCCAGCCCGAGATTCGAACCAGCAGCCTCAGAGGTTGGCTCTAACCGCTACACCACCGAGCCCACGCCCTATTGAACGAATGCGGCTGAGTACTCGCATTGTTGCTATCCATATCCACTAACTGACTACAGTCCAATTCACTACTGGACGAATTTAGATCTGAATCTTGCTGAGGGGCCATGGTGGCAGAGTGGTAACACTCTTGCCTCCCGCCTCTGAGGCCGGGGATCGATTCCCGGCATGGCCTCAATTGGGAAAGCTGGTAGTTGCTTGCCGTTGGTCGGCAGTTTACAGTACACAACCCTAGCGAACTCTATGTACTGGTTTCCTCTGCTCTTCCAACTACCCATCGTGATATGACCTGTACAGTGTTGAAAGCGACGTAAAACCCCAAATAAACAAACCAAATCTTGCTGAGAATGGCCAGAAAAGTTTACCTCCAGCAATTTTCTCAAGAATTTGTTGTCTTCTGACGACTACAGTTGAATGGGTGTTTGCACACCATCACTCTTTGCAGAATGCAAATTGTATTTCTTCCTTTTCGATTTGCTACTGTTTATAAATATCTCGAAAATATGTAACTTACAAATATGTTTTATGTATCATCCAAAAGGTATTTTTTGTAGTTTTTTTGCTAATATTATTGCATATTAAATACCCATGCAGAAATGGGTGAGAAATCACAAGTTCATGTTTAAGGTTTCAACGTTCACTGGTACCTGAGTATGTATGACAGTATTTTTCATATTCTTTCATTAAATAAGGATATATTTAAATCATAAAACATACAAATTCAGATTAATGGATAATAAAAGTAAAATGTATGTCATTAGACATCTACAGAAAATCATGACGATTAACAAGATTATACCCCTGCTATTCACTGACCAACTTTCCCATTTCAGTTTAGGCCAGGTATCAAACCTAGGCCCTGACAGGTGGCAGCAAGTGTGCTACCAATTATGATTAAGCTCTCAGAGTAGTATCTCACTAATGACTTGTAATTGTATAACTAGCAATATTTAATCAAAACATGACAGCGATTTATAGTCATGTAATATTATCAACACCTTATAATGGCAGCAGTATATTGTCAATTATATAACAAATGATGGATTTTATCATTTTGTTATTAAATTTTGAACTATATTTGAGGCTGAAATGAATTCTTGTGATCCAGTATATTTTATATATATATATTTTTACCTCACTTAATCAGGTGTATAATTTGTTTCATTTTTATGTCAGCTGACTTGTCAGTCAGCTGACATTATGTCGTCACTCTGCGACGTGGGCGTACGCGCACGCGTCCGCGTCCGTGTGAACAACTTCTCCTCCAAAACTACAAGGCCTAGAGACGTGCTGTTTTTTTTAAAAGATACCTTATCTATCGAGGATGAAAAAGTGTTCAAGGCATGCAAATCTGTCTGTTCGTCTGTTTGCTAGAGACATTACAAGGGAGGTACCCCCACCAAAAGTGTGAAAATTTCAACACTTAATCACAATTTTCTCAGTGACTATTGCAGGGATTTCTCTCATATCTTGCACATATGTACTAGGCCAGAGGTAGATTCTCTTGTGTGAGTATGAGACCTGGATCTGTCTTACTTTTTTTTTAATAAATTTTTTTAATAATTTTTAATGCATTAAAATTTATGAAATCATGCACAAAATCATTTATAACTTGAAAACTGTTGCATCTAGAGCATTTTGTTAAAATATGTTATTCAGCTACTTTTTTCATAGCTACAATATGGTGAGTAAGTTGGGTGCCTGTCTCAATAGCTAAGTGAGTAATAGCTACTTTTGGGCTTTTCAGTAACTTCCATCATGAGTAGAATCACTTGTAACTTAAAAACTATTGCATTTAGAGAATTTCGTATAAATATGTTATTCAGCTACTTTTGGGTCAGCTATAACATAGTAAAATTTTAGACCTGTAGCTCATGGCATAGCTGAGTAATAGCTACTTTTAGGTTATCACTGTTGAGTAAATCGCTTATAACTTCAAAACTATTGCATTTAGAGAATTTCGTATAAATATGTTATTCAGCTACTTTTGGGTCAGCTATAACATAGTAAAATCTCAGACCTGTAGCTCATGGCATAGCTGAGTAATAGCTACTTTTAGGTTATCACTGTTGAGTAAATCGCTTATAACTTGGACACTATTGCATTTAGAGTATTTTGTTTCAATATGTTATTCACCTATTTTGGGATCAGCTATAACATAGTGAAGTTTCAGATCTGTGGCTCATTGCATAGTTGAGTAATAGCTACATTGAAGTTCTCACTATTGAGTAAATCAGTTGTAATTGGAAAACTATTGCATTTAGAGAATTTCGTATAAATATGTTATTCAGCTACTTTTGGGTCAGCTATAACATAGTAAAATTTCAGACCTGTAGCTCATGGCATAGCTTAGTAATAGCTACTTTTAGGTCATCACTATTGAGTAAATCAGTTGTAACTTGAAAACTATTGCATTTACAGTATTTTGCTTAAATATGTTGTTCACCTACTTTTGGGTCAGCTATAACATAGTAAAATTTCAGACCTGTAGCTCATTGCATAGTTGAGTAATAACTACTTTGAGGTTCTCACTATTGAGTAAATCAGTTGTAATTGCAAAACTATTGCATTTAGAGAATTTCGTATAAATATGTTATTCAGCTACTTTTGGGTCAGCTATAACATAGTAAAATTTCAGACCTGTAGCTCATGGCATAGCTGAGTAATAGCTACTTGTAGGTCATCACTATTGAGTAAATCAGTTGTAACTTGAAAACTATTGCATTTACAGTATTTTGCTTAAATATGTTGTTCACCTACGTTTGGGTCAGCTATAACATAGTAAAATTTCAGACCTGTAGCTCATGGCATAGCTGAGTAATAGCTACTTTTAGGTTATCACTGTTGAGTAAATCGCTTATAACTTGGAAATTATTGCATTTAGAGTATTTTGTTTCAATATGTTATTCACCTATTTTGGGATCAGCTATAACATAGTGAAGTTCCAGACCTGTGACTCATTGTATAGCTGAGTAATAGCTACTTTGAAGTTCTCAATGTTGAGTAAATCACTTGTAATTTGAAAACTATTGCATTTAGAGAATTTAGTATAAATATGTTATTCAGCTACTTTTGGGTCAGCTATAACATAGTAATATTTCAGACCTGTAGCTCATGGTATAGCTGAGTAATAGCTACTTTTAGGTTATCACTGTTGAGTAAATCACTTATAACTTGAAAACTATTGCATTTAGAGTATTTTGTTGCAATATGTTATTCACCTATTTTGGGGTCAGCTATAACATAGTGAAGTTCCAGACCTGTGGCTCATTGCATAGCTGAGTAATAGCTACTTTGAAGTTCTCACTGTTCAGTAAATCAGTTGTAATTGGAAAACTATTGCCTTTACAGAAATTTGTGCAAATATGTTATTCAGCTACTTTTGGGTCAGCTATAACATAGTGAAATTACAGACCTGTAGCGCATGGCACAACTGAGCAATAGCTATTCTCAGGCACTGACTGTTGAGTAAATCAGCTATAACTTGAAAAATATTGCATTTGGAGTATTTTGTTAAAATATATTGTTCACCTACTTTTGGGTCAGCTATAACATAGTGAAATTACAGACCTATAGCTCATGGCATAGTGGAGCAATAGCTATTTTCAGGTTCTCACTATTGAGTAAATCAGTTGTAACTTGAAAACTATTGCATTTACAGTATTTTTCTTAAATATGTTGTTCACCTACTTTTAGGTCAGCTATAACAGAGCAAAAATTCAGACATGTAGCTCATTGCATAGCTGAGTAATAGTTCCTTTGAGGTTCTCACTGTTGAGTAAATCAGTTGTAACTTGAAAATTATTACATTTAGAGTATTTTATTAAATATGTTATTCACAGACGTTTTGGTCAGCTATAACATAGTGAAATTGCAGACCTCTATGTCATGGCATAGCTGAGCAATAGCTTCTTTCAGGTTGTCACTGTTGAGTAAATCATTGTATCCAACCTGTAGGAAATCATGGGCTGGGAATCTGTTAATATGGTCCGATTTGACCTTGGAACCCTCCTTCAAGGTCAAATGAGGATAGCCAAACATAAAAGTGCTTATAACTCGCTTATTATTGGTCCTAGAGGTTGGAATGAAAACCAACCTATAGAAAATCATGAGCTGGGAATTTTTTGGTGTGGTCGGATTTCACCTTGGACCCCTCCTTCAAAGTCAAATGAGGATAGCCAAACTTAAAAGTGCTTATAACTCACTTATTATTGGTCCTAGAGGTTTCGAATGGAAAACTAACCTATAGAAAATCATGGGCTGGGAATCTTTTGGTGTGGTCGGATTTGACCTTAGACCCCTCCTTCCAGGTCAAACGAAGATAGCCAAACTTAAAGTGCTTATAACTCGCGTATTATTGGTCTTGGAGGTTTGGGATGGTAAACCAACATATAGGAAATCATGGGCTGGGATTCTTTTGGTGTGGTCAGATTTGACCTGGGACCCCTCCTTCAAGGTCAATTGAGGATAGCCAAACTTAAAATTGCTTAGAACTCACTTATTATTGGTCCTACAAGTTTGGGATGGCAAACAAGCTACAGGAAATCATGGGCTGGGAATTTTTTTGTGTGGTCGGATTTGACCTTGGACCCCCTCCTTCAAGGTCAAACAAGGATAGCCAAACTTAAAAAGTGCCTATGACTCACTTATTATTGGTCCGAGAGGTTTGGGATGGTAAACCATCCTAAATTCTTTGGCTGGGAATCTTTTGGTATGGTCAGATTTGACCTTTGGACCCCTTCTTCATGGTCGAACGAGGATATTGCATTTATAGTATTTCTTTAAATATTTTTAACCTACTTTTTACACTTAAACAATTACCTTGTTACTTTATTTCATAATACCATTTGCAGGGCACAACTTTTTTGTCCTTTTCTTCTGTCAGCTTCGGAATATCTTTCGAACATGCTGTTCAGTTACCATTTACTGTATTTCTGTACAGCCCTTTCCCTGATAATTATGCTTTCCTCTCATTATCACCATCACAAATCAAAAACATTCAGTCAGCTGACACAGTGCCCGTTCACGGGCACTCTCCTCTTGTTATAAGTGTAATTTCACTCTGAATGTCTTGTGTTTTCTATCTAGGACCCTTCAGAGAATAAATTGAGCCAGTTCAAGGAGACAAACACAAGTGAAAGAGATTGTAACTTTATTCTCAGCACTGACTTTCAACTGGTTGATGAAGCACCATTGGGGACCTGGTCAATAAAAGTAAAGACTGAAAATGTAAGTAGCGGTTTAGTTATTTAAAAGTACCAGCCCAGTTATCTCTAAGTGCCAGCCCAGGTATATGTAAATAACAAAACATGTTATCTGTAACACCAATGTTAAGAGCCCAGTTATCTGAATGTAACAGTCAAGGTATCTGTAACAGTGCAGTCATGTGTAAGTAACAGCGTAGTTATCTGTAAAAGTCCAGCTATGTGTAAGTAACAGCCCAGTTGTCTGTACCATCCAATTATGTGTAAGTAACAGCCAAGTGGTGTGTAGGTAACAGTCTAGGTACCTGTAACAGTCCAGTTATGTGTTACTAATAGCTCAGTTATCTGTAAGTAACAGTCAAGGTATTCGTGAAAGTCCAGTTATGTGTAAGTAACAGCCTAGTTATCTGTAACATACCAGCTATGTGTAAGTAACAGCCCAGCTATGTGTAAGTAACTGCCCAGATATCTTTTATGGAATGGGCTAGTTGTATGTAACAGCCTAGTTATTTATAACAGTTCAGTTCTGAGTCATTAACAGCTCAGTTATGTGTAAGTAATTGCAGAAGAACCACTGATCAATATTGAATATTGATTGAAAGTATAGGTTGTCCTTTGATATCAATTGTTATTAACATAGATGGAAAAAACCCAGAAAATTGTTGAAAATGGTGGTGGCCACAATATTAAAAAAAATCTACAGTAATAAGAAAGCTTAGGCAGAATCCAGTCTGCGGATTTCAAAACTTTATACTTATAGCAATATCTAGGAAAAGGTTAGACATACAACTTACATTAAATGAATGTTTTCATTTGATAATGCTGTGTAAGTCTATGTGGTTGGGGAATGGACTGGATAAACTAATTTTGAACCTTCAATTATCTAGCTACCATCTTGAATTATCTTTTATGTGGCCAATAAAATTATCCTTATCGTAAAACAAAGTGACAAATAGAAATACAGCTATGCTTCATGATTATGTACGAGTTATCACATTATTGATTGTACTGTTTCAATACTTTAAAATTGATGAAATGATATATTATGTTTAATATTTTCAGGGAGAAGTTGAGACAAGGACATTTACAGTTGACGAATATGGTCAGTGAATGTGTGTTAACAGTTGTGTTTATACAATCATGTAACATTTACAATAGGATTTAACAGATAGGCTGCTGTGCAGTTAAACATACTAATTGAAAAATAAATGTCCAATAATACTGACAGACAAAACTATTTTTTTTCTGCAGCACCTGTGTACACAAATACAAGGCCCAGAGACATGCTGTCACTTTTCAAACATACCTTATCTATGGAGGATGAAAATTGTTCAAGGCATGCAGACCTGTTTGTTCGTTTGTTCCCCAGAGCCATTACAAATGAGGTACCTCCCACCCAAAGTGTGAAAATTTCAACACTTTATCCCAATTTTATCATTGACTATTGAAGGGATTTCTCTCTTATCTTGCATATATGTACTAGCTAGGCCACAGGTAGATTCCCTTGTGTGAGTATCATGCCTGGAGCTTTCTTAATTATTTTTTCATGAATTTTTAAAAGTTTAAATGCATTAAAATTCATGAAATCATGCATTAAATCACTTATAACTTGAAAAGTATTGCACTTAGAGCATTTTGTTAAAATATGTTATTCAGCTACTTCTTCCATAGCTACAACATTTTCTTTCAAAAGTTATACCATTAATACCTGGCATCTTGTTCAATTTCATTTGTTTTAAAGCAGACCCAAGTTCGTTTATAGTTAATGGTGAGCCTAAATTATCATTTTTGTCCTGTTTTCTGGCTTCAAGGCCTAGATCTTCAAGATTTTTATCAGAAAGTTGGTCATCTTTATTTTGTAGTAACTTTGTGGTAAGTCCCTGATGTGCTGTAACACCTCTTTTTGATTGGTTACTATAGATCCATTCCTCAGTTGTGCCTTTTAATGGTCTTTTCAATGAAGTTTTTGTTTTCCAAGTTACAAAAAAAATTGCTAGGTTTTTCACCCTCATGAGGCCATTGTAATTTATTATTTCTTATTTCTTCCAATTTCTTGTTAAAGTTTTCTCTAACTTTATACTAAGTTTCTTTCTGATTGTAGAACATTTAATGGTTTCTCCACGTACACAGAGAAATAGTGCCTCCAAAATGGCATCATCTTCAAAATTTAGTTCAATTTTATCCCTTGTATTTGTAATATGGTTAAGGTCGTACACTGGGACTGCATATTTTAATTTCTCTTCATTGATAAAGTTCCACATAGGTTGGGATGAAAGGGGGCTATTGTTAAATTTCCAGATTCCTTTCCCTGATGTAAAACGGTTTAAGATTAGTTCTAACTCAACCATAGAATGGTCAGACCTGTAACTTAATTCTACATTGCAGCCTTTTACTATGTCTAGGATATTGGATGATGCCAGAAAGAAGTCAAGTCTTGATTGTTTGACTGGATTCTTGCTCCCCCATGTGTAACACTTTGTGTTTAGGTGGAGTTGCCTGTAAATATCACAAGGATTAAATCATTAATCATATCCAAGAACCTATGCCTTAAATTGGGGTTGTTTATATGTCTATAATTAAAAGTGTCCATGTGAGGGTTTAAAACTAAACTAGATTAAAGTCTCCCACAAATTATATTATAATCACCAATTTCACTGGCCACTAAACTCTGTATCTGACTAAAAAGGTTAGGGTTGTCATTAATGGTTCCATACAATGTGGTTAAATTAATTGTCATTGAGCTTAGTTTTAGCAGTGCACTCACAAAATTTCCAGCAGTATCCTTTTTAAAGGATATAACTTCGTATTCAAAATTGCTGTTTAATAGAATTGCTACTCCCCTAGAATTAGTTTTATCACCACTTACATAAATATCGCCTTTCCAGAATCTTTTAAGTGAGGGAATATCACTTTCAAGTAAATGCGTTAATTACTTTGTTTTAATACATTGTCCTCACATACATTTTTTCTCTCTTATATGATATTTTTTCCTGCAGGTTTACATAACATACACTTTCTATTCTGACATTTATACTATTTCACCTGTTCTAAATCTCATGGTGTTCAGTGCTATTTCCCCACCCTGTGGGGCACAGGCATTTCTGATGCTACTTTTCAAACTTAAACACCTTAGGACTTTAGGAGCATCATGAATTGGTTGTCATATTGATTTATTTACTCTTATCACTAAGTTTCATTCTTTAAATTAATGTTTAGAAGTGTGCTTTTTGTTGAATTAAAATGTCGCTCTGTTGCAGTGTTGCCGTCTTTTGGGGTTGAACTTGAGCCAAGTGAAAGCTTCTTCCATGGCAGTATGAGTAAGCTGAAGGTCGTTATTTCAGTCACGTATGTAACTTTCCTGGTCTTTTCTGATAGGTTGCAACTTGGTCTGATAAAGTTAATGTTTCTTCATTCATATATACCTTTTGTGGTATCTTTATTTACTGTTTTTTATATAACAGTTAAAACATAGGCAATAAGAATTCTGAAAAGGTGAGGCTAACAAATCCATTTCATTAACCTTGGGGGATTATTATGAGAGAATTTTTAAAATACTGAGTGATGTCTCAAGTTGTTTCATGAAGATTTATCAGGACTGTTAAAAGTGTATTCAAGTTACCACAGAATAGAGTAGTCAGATCATTGGAAGTACATAACAAGACAACAGTTCTCTTTTTCTAGTTGTATATTACAAAACCATGAACTATTGTTACAGAAATTGCCATAGCATTGATTGCCATTTTCTGTTACTTTGTAGGGGAAAAAGACAGATAAAGTTTGATAGACTGCATAGACCATACAAAATTACAAAATTTATTTATAGAGCCGATTTAATTTTGGTCATGATAAAAAAAAAACAAATATAAAAGACAAATGGCAGATATTCATTGTTTACTCACCATCAGTACTATTCTAGTAGTATCTAGCAACATTCTCATTGATGTTAAAAATTTATGTCAAATTTTCATGTTTCATGATGGTTTTTTTTTTCTGTGAATGTGCAAGGAAATATATAGTTTTGTATGAGAAACCAGCAAATTTTCATGAACTGCAAATGAGATTCCAAATATTTGAATATTTACTAAACATCATGATCAGGTGATCAAGTGGTAATTTTATTGCTTAAAATAGCCTTACCTTATACTCACAAGTGCTTGGTTTGGTTTTGTGGAGCAGAACGTATCGACTGTGACAAGAATTTTTTAAAAGAAATGTTCTTGTCGGCAGGTGACCCCTTGTCTGAGCATGTCGGCGCTTGCGCAGTAATCATTGTTGACAGACAATTGTCAAACCTCTTTATCAGGGGCGGATCCAGCCTTTAAGTAAGGTGGGGGTTCACAATGAGTAAGGTGGGGGTTTACATCAGACATATTATAACTAAAAAATTAAGTTTTGGTAAAAATATAGTGCAAATTTAACACCACTCTCACGAAATAATTTTGTACTTTGGGTTGAACCAAACTTTTGGGTTAGCCCCCCCCCCCCCCCCTGGATCCGCGAGTGTTTATTAATATATTTTGGTTTGCAGTGGGAGCAACACTGTACTACTGTTGAGGTTGCCGATGCACAAGTGAAAAACTCTTAAGATTTGAAGCGTGCACCCCATTGTAGTTACCCATTATTTGAATGGAACTATCACAAATTCTGCCTCCCTTGTCGTGAAAAGAGACAGTATAAAATTGTCAATGCACAGCTGGAAAACTTTAAAGTTTGGAAGCGTGCACCCGGCTGTAGCTACCCATTATTCGATTAGAACTACTTCCTATACTGCTTACTTTGTCTAGAAAAGGGACACAGACAAGTGTTAGCTTGTGCCTGAAAAGACAGAAGAAATGAAAGAATGCAGTTGTCATTTCTAGGGTGGTCATAGATTCTTTAGCGGGAGTGGAGCAGTGCCAAAGTACAGTATCAGGTCACCCTCCACGAATATCTACTACAGTAGCACCAGCCACTGATCCTTTGCAGTAATTATTTTGCTTCTTTACAAGTTTAGCAAAATTCCTACTTCTCTGACCTCAGCTAGATGTAGACGACACATCTGATGAGTATCTCACAGAACTCACTCTTCCAGACACATTTTCAGTGTCTTCACAATAATTGAGACTGATTACCTCCCCCCTGCTGTAGGTTTGGATGAAGATCCAACATATAGACAGACATATCCTCTTATGTGTCCATTTTTTCTTGAGTACCATGGATAAAACTGCTATAACCCTGAAATCTTCTTTGTTGGGATAGAAGTACTCAACTAAGATCAAACAATGCTAAAAGAACTGGACTGGAGCTGGCTGGACGAGACACTGTGTTGAAGTCCTTGTCTCCAACTTTCACGAAAGTGTTTTGACTAGGTTATACTGGACAGGTGTTTTGTCCAGTAATTTTCTATCCTACTTCCCCCTGCAAAATAGAGAAGTAGACCTACTTTTTATTTCAGCTGACTGACAAGTTCTGACATTATGGCATCACTGTGCGGCATCCGCGTCTTTGTGAACATCTTCTCATCCTAAACTACAAGACCCAGAGACATGCTGTTTTTTTCAAAAGGAACCTCAAGTATCAAGGATGATAAAATGTCAAAGGCATGCAAATCTTTTTGTTCGTTTGTTCTCCAGAATCATTACAAGTGAGGTACCCCCACCCAAAGTGTGAAATTTGATCACAATTTTCTCATTCACAAATTGGGTTTTTTTTTCTGTTATCTTGCATATATGTACTGGGGCACTAAAAATTCCCTTGTGGGAGTATCATGCCTGGATCTGTCTTAATTATTTTTTATGAATTTTTAAAATAATTATTAAGTCATCAAATTTCATGAAATCATGGACTAAAATCCCTAACTTGAAAAGTATTGCATTTAGAGCATTTTGTGAAAATATGTTATTCAGGTACTTTATCCATAGCTACAACATGGTGAATAACTTAGGTGTCTATCCCAATAGCTAAGCGACTTATAGCTACTTTGTGACTTTTCAGTACCAGTCATAATGAATAAAATCAGTTGTAACCTGAAAACTGTTGTCTTTATAGTATTTTGTTTAAATAGGGTTGTTCAACTTCTTTTGGGTCAGCTATAACGTAGTAAAGTTGCAGACCTGTAGCTCATTGAATAGCTGAGTGATAGCTACTTTGAGGTTCTCACTGTTGAGTAAATCAGTTCTAACTTGAAAACCATTGCACTTAGAGTATTTTGTCTACATATGTTGTTCACCTATCTTTGGGTCAGCTACAACATAGTAAAGTTGCAGACCTGTAGCTCATTGAATAGCTGAGTAATAGCTACTTTGAGGTTTCCACTCTTGAATTGTAACTCGAAAACTATTGCATTTATAGTATTTTGTATAAGTATGTTTTTTACCTATATTAACTGTTAACTTGGTACTCCTGAATCAATTTGCAGCACACAAGATTTCTTCTACTCTGAAACTCAAAACACAGTCAGCTGACACAGAGCCCGTTCACGGGCACTGATTGCTTGTTATTCTAAAGGCATTCAGATGAGAAATCTTCAAACAAACAACTAAGCTTACAGCCAGAAGTATTTTATCATGACCCAAGGGAATTCAGCTATATCAATCGTCTCACCACTATTCCCACAATGCCAAGAGAGGTGGAAACAGAAGAAAGTGGCTTCATAAATGCAGATCACTGTTTGCAGTGTTATTGACAGGTATGGAAGACTTTTCACTAACATCCCAGATTTGTGCAAATCTTGAAATTGGATTGTCGAATAAATCCCTAATAGAATTTACCTATGTCTGTACTACCAATAATTCAGTGCAGTTACATCAGACAGGAAAACATTTCTAACTAAAGAAACACTTCTCACAAATACTTTAAAAGAGTGTGATTTATCCACTCAAGAGTTGTACAACTCCAAGTTTTTATAGCCGTTTATTTCTAGTACCTAAACGCGGCAAACATGATAGATCTCAGTGTCCTGAACAAGTACTAGCTACGAACAAAAGATGTGTTCGTCTATGTACCAATACACAAGATTATCAACATCTACTATGGTTTAATGTACACAGTTAAACCTATCAGTTCAAAGCACTGCAATTCGGTTAGCGAACTCTCCCCTAGAATTTACATGAGTTGTAAGAGAAGAAAAAGCCATTCTTCAATTTTGTGTAATTTCAGTTCACCAATACTTGGATGACTGGTTGTTAAAAGCAAACACAAAACACCATTGTCAGCTCCAAAGAAAAAACTCATCAAACTATTCAACTTCTCGGTTTCATGATAGATTTTGAAAAAAAATCCAAGCTCAAGTCCACACAAAAAATTAGCTTTCTAGATTACCACTTTGCTCTGGTAAAAGAAAAGTCCCTTCAATCAGGAAAGAATTAAAATACTAGAATTTCGATTCAGGACATGGAGATCTCATCACAAACAATCCTCAGATTGCTTATGTCCCCAATAGGTGTACTGGCATCTCTAGAAATTACCATACCAATGGGCCAGCTTCACAAGCACCCCTTCAATGGTATCTAAAAACTAACTGCCAATATCCCCAGTCACTAGATCTGAGGTTTCTGGTTTCAAACCTTTGATAAAAATTTTTCAGTGGTGAAAAAATCCAAAACTGTGAAAATAGATTGTCCCTTCCACCCACAGGAACACAATACCCTTCTTTTCTTAGATGCGTTAAACCAGGGTTGGTGATCCCATCTAAAAAGCATGGCAGTCATTGGCATTTGGACAGATCAAGAGATTACATTACATTTCAATGTCCTACAACTAAAGACAGTGTATCTAGCCCTAAAAGATTTCAAAACAAAATTCTAAATAAAGAATTCTGATGTCTGAATGTCACTGTAGACGGTTATCTGAACAAACAGGGGGGGGGGGACATGTACCTCCTAGCTTGTCGCATCTTAGCCTACTACAATCCTTGAAATATAGTCATGAGAAACAGATATATTCAGGGTGCCTAAATGTCATAGCCAAAAACCTCTCATAAAAAACACAAGTGATTCAGACAGAGTGGACCTTGCACCCTCAAATATTCAATCTAATTTGCAAAATATGGCAAAAAAACTCTGTACCCTGACACTCTCACTGGCTATAGAACTGCCATAGCTGATCATTTAGGACATTTTGGCCAAAAGATGAGCAAGAGACTTGACCGGAATAAGCCTAGTCCAAGTTTTTTAGAGATAAGCCTATTGCTAACAGGGATATTCCCTCATGGGATTTGTCTTTGGTCCTGTTTGCTTGACAAAGGCTCCTTTTGAGCCTTTAAAGGATGCAAGTCTTAAGATATTGACTTTCAAGACTGTCTTTTGATGGCTTGGGCATCTGGCAAGAGATAGAGGGAGGTGCACTCTTGGACATTTACTTCCCTCAGACACAAACCTCATGGGAAGATCGCGGTTTTCTCCATCTGCATTTATAGCAAAAAAAAAAAAAAAAAATCAGTTGGCTTCTCATGGTCCAGATATGCTCAGACCAGTGGTCATTCCAGCTCAACTCTAAAGTCCTTCTTGAGTTTAGTTTTGACTGAGGACATGCCTCTTTGTTTTGTAAGAGCACTTAGATACTACTTGGACAGCACTAGTGCTTTGAGAAAGGGGGAAATCTCCTATTCATATCATTTAAGTAAGGCTTGGATAGAGCTATCATGAGATCTACTATCTCTTCCTGGATCAAACAGACTATATTGTGAGCTTATCAGTCCTCTAATTCTGATTCACAGGATCTATACATAAAGGCGCATGATGTTAGATCCATGTCTGCTTCTTTAGCTTTCAAGGGTAGGATCTCACTCAAACAGATATTAGAATCGTGTTTCTGGAAGGGCCACAATGCTTTTGCAACATTCTACTTGAGAGATGAAGCTTCACAATCCCGTGACCAATTCAGTTACAAATATGTTCTTGTGGGGTCAGCTCAGCATGTATTCAATATTTGAGTATGTATACATGTTATTGATATGGCTTACCTATTTGTATTCTCTCCTTACATACCAGTGCTGTATTGCTGTGTCTTTGTTATTTTATAGATGGCCTCATATCTGTAGCTACGCAGTTCATTAAGCCTGCTTGGGGATATCCTCATTGTCAAATGACATCTTGCCTTGGGAGACATGTAGACATCTCCGACTTATCCTGTGTTCTATCTTGGCCAGTAAAACACTATTTTCTACAAGCAGGTTTTATTCTTGGTTATTCTTGGAACACAACACTCATATATGTAATTCTTATAAAGCCTGTTTATATGTGTGTAACTCTTGAGAAGTGGCAGTGTTTTCTCTCCTATGTTCAAAGTCCAACTCCAGGGTAATTAATCATAGTGGCAGTTAGCATCAACAGAGTTGCTGTTTTTCAGAAAGGAAATTTAATAAGAGTTCTTTATGATTTTAGAACTGCATTGTCTACAAGGTACCTACAAGGTAGGTTTAACACTAACAAAATACTACATTCCCCTACACTTAGTTTAAAAACACTAGACAATAAAGCTTTAATTTACAATTATTTGTGCTGAAGGAAAATGGGGTAGACTGCCCATTTCCTTTTTAATAGAGCTTGGGATTATTCTGCCCAAAATATGTGTAGTGCTCTATTTGGCCTAACTTAACATATAGTCTTTCAAATAAGCTGGACGTTTCCGGTCTCTCCTTGGTCTGGTAGGTGTTTTTGGCAGTTCTGTGGTGATATCGTCTTTGTCTTTTGTAGTTATATCACCTTCTCTATTTGTTGTGAAACTGCTTTTTCCGGGTCAGGTATATTTGGAGATTTCTCGTGCCTGTGGTGAATATGATCTTGGTGGCGGCTGACAAAGCCCTGTCCATCCTGTAGTTGAACTTCTGCTGATTACAAGACCTGTCTCCTTAGTGACAACGCCTGGAAGCCATACAGGTTTCTTAGATGTAAAATCCTTCACAAGCACTTTGTCGTTTTCATGGATTTCGCGATATTTGGCATGTCTATCATAAGCATCTTTCTGACAAGACTGTTTCTGTAATACTTTAGTTGCAAGATCTGGTCGCAACAAATCAAGATGATTTCTCAGCTTCCTATTTAGTAAAAGTTCTGCTGGTGATACTCCTGTGGTAATATGAGGTGTAGTTCTGTACTGGAACAGGAATCGCGAAACTTTCATTTGTACCATTCCACCTGTCTGCTTTCTCATACTTTGAAGGACTGGACTGCTCTTTCAGCAAGCCCATTTGAAGACGCATGATATGGAGAGTGAATATGTGCTTGATGCCATTTGCAGTTGTAAAGTTCTTGAATTCTGTGCTTGTGAAACATGACCCATTGTCAGTCACAATTTGGTGTGGTAACCCTAGGTTAGGAAATGTTATTTGCAGTTTCTCTATGGTGACTTCTGATGTAGAACTACTAGTAGGATGTACATTCATCCATTTGGAGTGGGCATCCACTATAATCAAAAACATCTTCCCCATGAAATGGTCCAGCATAATCAAGGTGTATATGAAACCAAGGCTGGCTTGGCCATTCCCAAGGGTGTAGTGGTGCTTTGGCAGGACTCTTCTGATTACTGCTGCATTCCTTGCAGTTGTGCGTCATCTGTTCCACATCTGAGTCCATACTAGGCCACCAAATGTAACTCCGTGCTAAAGACTTCATCCTGCAAATGCCGGGATGTGTCTGGTGCAACATGTGTAATGCATACCTTCTTGCCTGTGGTGGTAGTACAACACGCTGTCCCCACAGAATACATCCATCTTGGACACTTATCTCAGCCTTCCTTTTGTAGAACAGCTTCACTGCATCAGTTGGACAAGTACTAGGCCAACCCGTCTGTACAAACCTCATAACCATAGAAAGAGTTGGATCTTTCCTGGTCATCTGCTTCACAGTCTCTGTGTGAATAATTTTACTGTCCATAGTCTCCATGAGACAAACAGTTTCACCTGGTACTGGTGCTTGAAAGCATTTTGTTTGGAGTGGTAGTCTGCTCAGTGCATCAGCGTCTTGATTTTCCTTTCCTGCTCTGTGTCTTATTGTGTACTGATACGCTGACAAGGTTAGTGCCTATCTTTGCATCCTAGGTGATGACATATGTGGAACAAGCTTGTGTTCATTCAGCAAACTAACCAAGGGCTTGTGATCTGTACACAGTACAAAATGATGTCCATAGACATACTGGTGGAATTTCTTTACCCCAAAAATGACACTAAGAGCTACTTTATCCAGTTGAGAATAGTTTTTCTTGGCTGGTGTCAAGGTGCGGGATGTGAATGCTATAGGTCTTTCCTTACTGACAGCCATTTGGTGCGACAACACTGAACCCACACCATATGGAGATGTATCACACGAAAGAATCAGTTCCTTGCTAGCATCATAATGAACCAACACAGCTGATGACTGCAACATTCCTTTGCTCTTTTGAAAAGCCTCATCTTGAGGTTTACCCCAACTCCATTTTGTGCCTTTCTTCAGTAGCCTCAATAGGGGATTCAACACCATTGTCAGCTGAGGTAAATAGTGGTTATAATAGTTTATCATGCCCAAATATGATCTCAGCTCAGAAACTGTTCTGGGGGCTGGTGCATCAGAAATTGCCTTGACCTTCTCTCGCACTGGTGAGACACCATGTTTGTTTTTCCGTTGCCCTAGATAGGTAACTTCAGGTTCCATAAAGAAGCATTTGTTTTTGTTCAGCCTCAGTCTAGACATTTCTAGTTTCTGTAGGACCGTCTCTAATGTTTTCAGATGCTCTTCATCATTCTTTCCTGAGAGCAGTATATCATCCATCCGAACCAATACATTCGGAATGTCCTTCAGCAAGTCTTCCATCACTCTCTGGAAGATCCCAGGTGCTGATGAGCTTCCATATGGCAATCTTGTGTACTGATACAGTCCCTTATAGGTATTTATTGTAGTGTATTTCTTGGAATCTTCATCCAGTAACAACTGTTGATAGGCCTTGCTCATATCCAGTTTGGTGAACTTTTCACCTCCCGCCAGAGTTGCCAACAAATCCTCTGTTTTGGGGATAGGATAATTATCAGGCTTGGAGACCCTGTTCACTGTGACTTTATAGTCACCACAAATTCTGAGGCTTTTGTCCTTCTTCACAATGGGTACTATTGGAGCTGCCCACTCTGGGAACTCCACAGGTTCCAGGGTACCTTCTTGAACTAAGCGGTCAAACTCCCTCCCAAGTTGATCCTTAATTGAATAAGGAACTGGTCTGGGTTTATAATACTGTGGTTTGGCATCACTTGGAACATAAATCTTTGCTGCAAAACCTTTGAGGGTGCCTAGGGATTCACTGAATAGCAGCGGGTACTTCTCCAATATTTGCTTTGAGTTTATCTGTGCTGCATCAGTTTGCACTTGAAGTATGGCATACCAGTCTAGCTTAATTTGCTTCAGCCAATCTCGGCCTAATAAACAAGGACCATCCCCTCTGACTACTAGTGCTGGCAGTTCTGCATCCTGATCTTTGTAGTTTACTCCAACCAGGACCTTCCCTAGAACTTGAATTTGTTCCCCCGTGTAAGTACGTAGCTTCTGGTTGCAGGAAGTTAAATTTGGCTTCCCCAGATATGTGTGTGTCTTTTCATTTAGAATGGTCACAGATGCCCCGGTGTCCACTTCCATTGGAACACTTTTCTTGTTGATATTCACCCTGACTACACAAGGACTACTTGCTCCCTTGATATTGTACAATGAATACACTTCTCACTTTTCATCACAGATTTCACCTTCTTGTGTGAGAACATGGGCTGCTTCAGGCCTTTTTCCCGGCTTCCTACTGTTGGAACGACAGGCCTTGGCTATGTGTCCAATTTTTTTACATTTGTAACATTCTGCCTGCTTGAATTTCCATGTGCTGGGTGAGTGTTTTGACCCACAGCGGTAGCACTTCTGTCCCTCTGGTGGACCACTGCCCCGAGTTTGCTTGGTTGAACTTCCTCCAGTCGTATTGCTTTTGAAGTTTACCATGTTCACCTCCTGTTGTGTGACTGTTTGGAGATCCTGTGCATTTTTCTCTGCAATCTCCATACTCTAGGCTAGTGACAGTGTTTTACTGAAGTCAAGTGTCTTCTCACAGAGTAGCCTTCTCTGGATTCTGGTGTCTTTTACACCACATACAATTCTGTCGCGTAGCATGTCCACCAGGGTAGCGTTGAAGTTACAGTTGCCTGACAGCCTCCTGAGTTCAGCCACATACTCTGGTATTGTCTCATTTGATCTCTGGTTGCGACTGTTGAACTTGAAATGCTCAACTATTTCTGATGGCTGAGGATTGTGATGATTTTTCACAACTTTCACCAAATCATCATATGAAAGATCTCCTGGCTTCTGGGGCGAGACTAGGTTTCTCATTAGTTTGTAAGTTCTTGCTCCACAAACACTGAGTAATATGGACTTTTTTATAGCCATTTTAATGATGTTCAAAAGAAACAACAATTTTCAGTTGTTTTTTAATGTATTATACTCTTAGTGGTTCTTTTACACTTAATAAAGTAACAGTTAATTTGTTCTCTAGTATAATCAACTTGTTTTTATCCTCGTCGCCACTTTTATGTTATATCTTGGCCAGTAAAACACTATTTTCTACAAGCAGGTTTTATTCTTGGTTATTCTTGGAACACAACACTCGTATTTGTAATTCTTATAAAGCCTGTTTATATGTGTGTAACTCTTGAGAAGTGGCAGTGTTTTCTCTCCTACGTTCAAAGTCCAACTCCAGGGTAATTAATCATAGTGGCAGTTAGCATCAACAGAGTTGCTGTTTTTCAGAACGGAAATTTAATAAGAGTTCTTTATGATTTTAGAACTACATTGTCTACAAGGTACCAATGTAGGTTTAACAAAATACTACATCCTGGGTGACGGTTACTCAAGAATACTGCTACATGTTTTGTTATGAGATTACCTACAACAATAGCAGCAGCAACAACTACAACTACATCATGGATCTCTCATTGAATTTAGCAAATTACTTATCTCTAATGAAAAAGAAGAAGTGTATAACCTAAGACTGATGTGGTGTAGGAAAGCTTATCATATCCTCTTAACACGTATATTATTCAGTGACCCCTTGTCTTACAATCATCTAAAAGTGTGGCCAAAAAATACCCTCCACTTGTTTGGGTTGTATGCAAGCACTTGTGAGGATAAGGTAAGGCTATTTTACGCAATAAAATGTAACAAATTTTATCGTAATTTCACATTTTTAAAATTAAATACTTACCTTATCCTCACATGGATGAGCCCACCTACGTCCCCACTAAATATATTTTTCTGGGGACCAAAAATACAACGAAAAGTTCTCAACAATTGTTTGTCAACATTGCTGCGCCAGCGAGGACATCCACAGACAAGGGGTCATCTGCTGACAAGAACATTTTTTTAAAAATTCTTTTTCGGTCGATATATATAGCTCCACAAAACTAAATCTAGCACTTGTGCGGATAAGGTAAGTATTTCACTTAATATAAAAAGTT
Source organism: Sabellastarte sp. h YS-2021 (assembly GCA_964017235.1). Lineage (NCBI taxonomy): Eukaryota > Metazoa > Annelida > Polychaeta > Sabellida > Sabellidae > Sabellastarte > Sabellastarte sp. h YS-2021. Next base: position 161,788,916 of record OZ024930.1, read on the forward strand.
AAATTACAATTATCATAAAATTTGTTATATTGTGCTATTGATTTTCAGCATTAATAAAAGTTATTCTGAGAATCTACAGAAGAATGCGCGTAATTCTAATTCTAATAGCACTTTTATAGCGCTTAATCTCTGTCAAAAGACAGACTCTAAGGCGCATCACACAAAAACATTGTTCAATATTCAAAAACCAGAGACATTGCAGGGGTCAGCACCGCGGAGAAAGCAGAAAGGAAATTGGAAATTTAGGGTGGGTATGCTTTTCCAAAGAGGTATGACTTCAACTTTGACCTGAAAGAGGCAAGTGAGTTTGCAGAGCGGACCTCATCAGGAAGGTCATTCCAAATCATAGGTGCGTCATACGCAAAACTGAGTCCAAAATGTTTTCGAGACTTGAAAATTGAACCAAAGTGGGGAACCTCAAGAAATATGCCATCAGATTGACTTCGACGAGTGTTATATGCACTATGTCTGGGAATGAGGAAGGGTTCAAAGTATTTGGGGTTACCACTGTGTAGGAACTTATATACCAACATGGCAGTCTTAAAGATAGAACGGTACTTAATTGGCAACCAATGTAGTGCTTTTCTAACTGGAGTGATGTGTGAGTACTTGGTGGTGTTGGCAACAATTCTGGCCAGGCTATTCTGAACACATTGAAGTTTGCGCAGATCTAGAGCTGAGAGACCTCTGAACAGAGAGTTACAGTAATCTAGTTGACTTCCGACCAGAGCATTGGCAGCCATAAGAGTAGCTTCATGTGTCAGATGTCCTCGGAGTCGCTTAAGATCCCGGACATGAGCAAAACAAGCCTTGCAGACCTTCCTAACATGGCAAGAGAATGAGAAATCAGAATCAAACCAGACACCAAGGTTCCTAACTGCATCTGTTGGTGATATGAGATTACCAAGTATGTTGACCGGGAAGGACTGATTAAGTTTTTCGCGCTGAGACTTTGAAGCAAACACAATGAATTCGGTCTTATCTGGATTTAGCTTGAGCTTATTTGTAGAGAGCCATCTCTTTACGTCTTCAAGGCAGTGTGACAGCTTATCAAGGGCCGAGGCAACATTTTTATGTGTGAGGTGTACATACAATTGTGTGTCATCAGCGTAGAACTGGAAACTAATACCAGGATGATTCTGTATGACTTTACTCAGTGGAGTAGTATAGAGTGAAAAAAGGATTGGCCCCAGGACAGAGCCTTGAGGCACACCATACAATAACTTTTTGGCATCAGATAAAATTGACCCAATCTTAATGCACTGAACACGGTCTGAGAGATAAGACTTAAACCAATCGAGGACAACCCCGCTCACACCAAACCAGGAGCTAAGAGAATTAAGTAGCGTATCATGATCAATAGTATCAAACGCTGCTGATTGATCCAAGAGAACGACAGCAGTAGCCTCACCTTTAGCAAAAGCCAAATGAACATCATTCTTAATTGAAAGCAATGCAGATTCAGTTGAGTGACCTAGTTTGTAGGCAGATTGCCTGACATTCTCCAGTCCGTTCAAACTAACATGGTCATTCAACTGAGAAGCAACAACACGTTCAACCAGTTTGGATATGAAGCCCAACCCAGAAACAGGTCTGTAGTTTTTTAAGTCATTGGGTGGTAGTGATGACTTTTTAATCAATGGGGTTACAATAGCCTTCTTGAATTCATCAGGTACAACACCTTCTGACAACGAGCAGTTAACAAGCCTGGTGATAGAGGGCAGTAAAATATCAATACATTCCTTAACAAGAAATGTAGGCCATGGGTCTAACAAACAAGATTTAGTGGGTGACTTCATGATAATTTTTCTAATTTCCTCTTGAGAAACTTGTTTAAAGCAGCTGAAATTGGGTACATCAGGTGGAGGAGGCAGAGTGAATGAGTCACTAGAGGAAAATGAGTTTCTGATTTTATCTATTTTGTCACTGAAGAAAAGTGACAAACCGGTCAGCAAGACCTTTCTTAGATTCATGAGAAGGGAGTACTGCTTCTGGACTAGAGTGCAGTGCGGAACGCAAGACCTGCCATAGCTTCTTGGAGTCATTGGTATTTTCTTTGACCAGGTTTCTGAAGTAATTTGCCTTATCTTTGTTGACCAGTGAATTGCAGCGACCAATCTGTCTTCGAAGTCTAGCTCGATTATAGGCAGATTTATCTTTACGCCAGATTTGTTCCAGCTGTCGCCTGATGGTTTTTGCCAGCCTGTAGGTGTCAGATAGCCAACCAGTAGCTTGCTTAGTAAAAGTGCGAGTAACCAATGGTGCATGCTTGTTGAGCAATTTGCTCAAATCATCTAAGTATTGTTCACACAAATCACTGACTGTATCACCAGGGCATTTTACGAATGCGCTATTTCCCAAATCCTTACGGAAACTGTCCATGTCAATTTTATGATACCTCCTGAAAGTGACAACTTTTGCCTTATGTGAAGGAGGATTAACTGAGTCAAGCTGAGCAAGGACAAGAGCATGATCAGAAATAAATTCAGCAACTCGTACATTAGAGATGACACTGGCATCAGTAGGAGTAAGAACAAGGTCTAGGATATGACCATGTAGATGGGTAGAACTTGTAATCTCATGGTTGGGGTTCAATACCAGTCAATTCTAAATTTTTTTTTTTTAAATTTTTTTTTTTAGGTTTTTTTTAGCAATTTTTTTAAAGGTCTTTTAAAAAGAAAAGAAAAAAAACACAGCATCTAAAATTTTACTGTTCAAAAAAAAAAAACTTTAACCAAGATAAAGTGTTCAACTTGATGGACAATAATAGATCAATTGGGCATATACAGAGAAATCTGATTTTCTTTATTGCATAAGTAAAAAAATCAATATTTTGCTGTCTGATGATGTCATTACTTAATGATGTCACAATGCAATTGTCATTGTGAGGTCACAAAACCTAGCTTGTGACACGTGTGATATACTTCTTCTCATTAAATTTATGTCTTGAAATTGACATAAATACAATTGAGAGGGAAGTGGTGTATTTGTCATGTTTATTTATTTCTGTTTTTTTTTGTTTTTGTTTTTTGTTTGTTTGTTTCAATTTCTTGACAGTCCATCACAAAAATTTACCCTGAGTAATTTTGACCAAGAAGTGGCTTTTAACCAATATTTTTACCTCTACCAGGAATTTATGTTTGTTGTGTGCTTTTTTGTCTATTTGTCTGCCTGTTTTTGGTGTTTAGATTACTCCAAAACTAATGAACAGATCTTTATAAAAAATTTGTGAGTAGGACCTGGTGATAGGAAGAAATTACTAATTTTTGGGAAAGCCGTGAATCATATTTTGGATACAAAAAAATCATGAATTTTCATAGGTCCCATTTCAATGTATTTTAATGATTTTAGCTTTCTACTTCATATTTCTTCAAAAGTAATTAATAAATTTTGATGTCAAATTTGAAGTAGGAAGGGACTAGCCATGGGAAGGAGTGATTATAGTTTAGGAAAGATCCAATTAATATATTGGATACCAAGAAGCCTCCAGAATTTCTGGAAATGCCACCATGATGGATGTGTGTTATACTTTATAACACTTGTGAGACTGGTCACATCGAGTCGAGCGTTTTGCTCTCTCTGATTGCATCTTGTTTCATTCTGTAATACAAAGGCACTGGGATTTTGACTGCGAGCAAAAGCAAGAAAATTGATTGGATAATGTCCAATTTTCTCAGCATAACATTAGTTGTCTGGTCACATACTATTTATTAACAAATCAATATAGAGTTCATTATTTATTATTACTTTCATGTTTTTGTGTACAGACTCATATACTTTTATTTAGGGTGCAAACAAATAATTATTAAGAAAACTTATGGCAAATATTCAATCTGTTTATGTTTAGCTGCACCTTAGAATCTGTCACTTTATGAAGAGTAAGCGCTATAAAGCCCATATTAGATCAGATTAGGTTGTACCATGCTTGGGGACTAATTCATCAGAGCAGTTGGGATGTGAAGTCATATCAGAATTTATTTATTTACTTATTTGGGGTTCAATGTCGCTTTGAAAACTACATAGGTCATATTATAAACAATACACAAATAGACAAAAATAAAAGAAGTATAATTTTAAATGTTAATGAAGCTATAAAGCTTCTGAATCTTTTAAAGCTGTTTTAGTGTGTCCTTATTAAACAGTACAGTCACTAAATCGGGAGTGTTATTGTTCGAGGAAAATAGTACAGTAACAAAGTTTTGGGATTAACATTGCATGTGAACCATTAAATAACCAAAGATTAGGAGCTAAAGTGTTAGTTTTGGGATGCACTTTTGTTATCCCACAACCCTTGTCTGATTGTCTGGGTATTTTTTTATCCATGGTGTCCGGTTGGCTTGAGGCAAGAAAAAGTTTGTTTGGGCTGTATCTCAGAAACCGCATGGTGTAGGAAGTTGATACTTGGTAGGGACATCGGTTAGGTGGTGTAGGTGTGCAACATCATGGTGTGCCCTTGATTTAACCTTTGACCTTGCTATGGTGACCTTAACCTATAAAGTCTTGTCCGCGCTATATCTCAAAAACCATAAGGTATAGGAAGTTGATACTTGGTAGGGAAACTGGTTAGGGGTTGTAGGTGTGCATTATAATAGTTTGACCTTGATTTGACCTTTGACATTGCCATTATGATAGTGACCTTTAACTATAAGATCTTGTCCGGGCCATATCTCGGAAACTGTACAGTGTAGGAAGTTGGCACTTGGGATTAACATTACATGTTGCATTAACATTGGTTGGGGGTTGTAGCTGTGCACTGTCATCGTGTGACCTTGATTTGGCCTTGCCGCAGCGAACTTGACCTTTAAAATTTTATTCGGGCAATATCGGTGAAACTGTAAAGTGTAGGAATTTGATAATTGGTTGGGACATTTCTTTGGGGTTGTAGGTGGGTGTGCAACATCATTGTGCGAGTTTGATTTGACTTTTGACCTTGTCATTGTGACCATGAGTTCTTAAATCTTGTCCAGACTATTTTGTGGACTCCATAAAGTGTAGAAGGTTGACACTTGATAAGGACATTAGTTTATAGTTATTGGGTGTAGGTGTGCATCATGATATGACCTTTAACTTTCGCTCTGCCAAAGTGTGTTCACCTGCCATATTTCAAGCATGTTTTTCTTATGGTAAAGATGTATGGATTGCTGCAGTTGATTATTATATGTACTTTTACATAATTGTACTAATTTTTTGCTATTTTTCATTGACAATTGTTCTCCAGTTAACATATTGTCTTGTTTTAATAGTTTATCTTTGCATACATTTTCTTTCTCTTAGATGTTATTTTCTCTACTTAAACATCATTTGCACCTTTTTTAACTGACACTCTGAAAGTGTCCCGATCTTTGTACTATTTCACTCCTTCTAAATCTCATGGTATTGAAAACTATTTCCCCAGGCAGTGGGGTATAGACATCTCTGATGCTATTATATTTTGCATACATTCCTTGTGAATGTGATTTATACAATACCATGCCTCACAAATTTATATATCTTTTTTGTTATTAGGTACACTTATGGCCAGCCAGTCAGAGGAAAGGTGGATATTTTAGTACATTTGTCTAACTACAGACCAGGCAGTGATTCTTACTCAAATATTACAAAAATGGAGGAAGTAAGTTTTGATAAAATTATAATGTTTGCACACTTGTATACTTGTCAGCCTAATACTGAGTTAAAGGGAAGAAGCTGAGGTTTTGTTCTCTTCTGGTACATTTAATAATGACAATTGGCACTTTTATTGCACAACAATAGCTTACCATGTGGAATTAAATGCTATTTCGGAGGGCCACAAACATGATGGCCAACGCTTAGAAAAATGGACATAATACTGGTCTGATGCCATCAATAGTGAGGTTAGCTGGATAGTCAATGTCGCAAGACTTCCTTCTTCTTGTTGGCCACCATATTGCTGAAACACACAAAATCGCTAGGAAGTTTTCCTTATTTTCTAGTTGATATACATATTGTTGGATATTGAAATTCTCTTGGTTCTTTTATTTTATATCATAGATTAAAATTCTGACTTTTATATTGGAAGGATAAGGATTCTTTCTTTATTTTACCAATTGTTTTTGTCAAATGGACAGCTAGCTTTGTCAGTAACCCGATTCATTCTGAAACGAATCATACTAAACAAAATGATGGAAAAGAACGGTCCCTTGGGTTTTATAGTTGCTTGTTTCTAGTCCCAAGCCTCATCAAGATCGAGGCCAGCCATAGACCTTAACAGGCTCAATGCCTTTTTAATAGTGGGAAATTTCAGAAACCACCAGAATCCATCAGGGCTTCTCTAGTTTGGGGACTGGTTATCTTCTATTAACCTCTTAGAAATCCATGCCTGGGTACCAAACAGAGGGTCCAATTTAGGCCAGTTGGAAAAGGTAGCCATTTTCTCCTCTTCATATTGTATCGCTAAAAACCAGCTAGTAAGAGATGGTTCTCAAAGTGTGCCTCCAGTGACTATGCCTGCTTTGACTACCATAGTAGATACACAATTCAAACAAGACAGGGTCCTGTGTGTTGTACGGGCCCTGAGGTACTACCTGCATCAGGAAACATACAACATGCTGACCTCATTACAGACGTTAAGCAGCATTGGCCACTGGTAGAACTTGGATGGGTGTTTGATTCATCAACAACAGACCAATGTGGGTCATGTGACTACACAAATATCCATTCAAGGGTGCCAGAGCCTTCTCACCTAGTACCAGCTACACACCCACCACAGAACAGGATTGCTTCACCCACACCAGTGACCAGATCGACCTACAAGGCCTACAACTACCAGAGTCCTGTCTTTACAGAAGATGTACAGTGTTCATATTTGAGGGTGACTAGACTGGCCAGTCTACTGGACTGACAGAGGGTCAAGAAGAGGGTAAACTAGCTAGGTTGGTCAACCTATTACTTTCTGAAGAAATTGGATACAGAGAAACGGTCTGGAGGCATTAGATTTTTTGGGCTGGTATTACATCCCCGGTCTCAACCAGGCACCTTCAACAGAAGACAACTTGCAGACCTCAATCCTGTATGTAGCCAGTGATGCCAGCATTTTCTTTCTCAAACTGTTTACAGAGATGTAGCAGTGGTCAACAACCCCCTCCCTCTTTGCTGGTTATAAACCTCAACCTACAGGTGAGGTTTTTGTTAGTTTACTGGCAGACTTTTGACTCTGTGAAAAGAAAAGATTGATTATAATCTTAATGGAGGATTACTGCTCAAGAAGTCCTGATACACTGGCTTAGAGAGTGGTATGGCATTCGCTACAGTAACCAGAACCCTGCAAAGAATACTGTGTCCTTCTGGTAAAATGAAATAGCCAAACTAAACAGTACTTACGGCCCGATTGCCAGATCCTCAGGCTTGTTTTTTACCAACCCACCCGCCTCCTTGCCAATCTCCCCCAAAAAACTTAATAGATAGAAGTGATCTGCCAGAGAGTCTTCTTATATTTGCAACCAAGTGCTCGGTTTCAATAGATGCCTCACTAGAGTGGAGGACAATATTATGACTCAGCTGCAGATCATTCTGAATGACCAGGCTAAAGGCAATCCCTTGATGGGAACTCACCGGGGTGCTATTTGGGAGTTGCAACACCTGATGATTAACATTTCCCTTGTAGCTCTAGCTGGTACCATCTATGCACTCAGTCTACCTGACACCAGCTAGACACCAGCTTGGAAAACACTAAGCTCTCTTGGTTAGAATGAACAAAGTTGGGGCAAGGCCTCCACAGTGACCATCCAAGAGTTGTTATAAATGACAAATAACTGAATAACTTAGTGGGATTTTGTGGAGAGAGCCGGAAGGACCGACACACTTGTGGACAATTGTCAGATTTTAGATTTAAAACAAATAAATTTGTGAAAGCTGTTTCCTGTGTGTATCAGTTGTCCTCTGTCCAACCTGTCAACAATGTCCACACTGTTGCTGAAATTGAGGTGTAGCGGAAAGGCTGATCCAGTTTTAGAAAACTTAGGCCACCCTTGGTGCCATCACCAAGGTCATAAGAATCCTCAAGGAAAGTTACACCCTGTTCTTCTAGAACTGACCAACTTTGACAAGGTCACCAATAATAACATGTGCCTATGTACATCTCCTCAGCAAAAGGTACCTGATGGAGGCATTATGTGCACTTATTCAACAAGGCCAAAAGGGGTTTTGGTCTACTAGTGCAATTTGCAAAGCCATCAGAGACATGAGAAGTGCACTGAGGCGCCATCCAAGTATTAATGTAGCCCATTGGTGCTTAACTTCAGTGAGGAGACTGGTAGTCATCGCTGAAATTTGAATTTGCTTAATTATGCACGTTCAGCCACGTCTCCATTCATTCAGAAAGAAGCTCAAAAAAGCAAAGCAAAGCCAATCTCTTTGCACAAGCATAGCCACCCAATTTTATTGCGCTACAATAGCTTACCATATGGAACTGAATGCTGATCTCGGATAGCCACAGGCCTCAGCAAACGTCCAAGAAAAAGAAACGTTTGGAAGCCCCAGGTTGTACTCTCGTGGTGTTCTTCCTCACGCATCCTTCTTTTCTCTTTGGCCACGTCATTTGGAAGCGTTTGCTCTTTGCTTACATATTTTCTACTAATTCTTAGTATATACGTATTGTTGGAAGTTTTTATTTGGCTATTTAGTTTAAGTAATGTTATAGCATATTCTGTGAAAGTTTCAGTTATACAGGATAAGTATTTCTTAGCTTTTATTGTTTGTGAGGTTTCAGTTTGGGCTTTCTTGGAAGTAATAAACCCAGATCCCTTAAGTGTTTTTGTTTGCCACTTCTGTTTGCCTTTTGACAAACCACAACTACTGTCCATCTTGCAGAGAATGTAACAATGGGGATGACCCTTGTGTGACAAATGAAAAGCTGTGTGACATTTGCTCGGGCTTTACTGAAGAACAAATTCTCAAAATAAAGCACAGACGTAGGTATGTCAGAAAACTAAATGTAGCAGACACTTCCAAAGACGAGGAATTGGACTTGTTAGGGGATGAAGACGTGGAGTCGTGGAGACGTGAAGACGTGGAGTCTTTTGCTGGATCTCAAACAGACCTTGAGGGTGCTTGAAAATTTATTTATATTTTCACCTCCACATTCTCAACTGTAACGTTTTGAAGCATTGTCTTTGAAAACTCCAACAAAAACTGTCCCACCAACCCCAGGCATGGCTTTACAACAAAAAAATTGAGTCAAAGCTTGAGAAATCAATGGGTACACAATTTAACATCCAATTGCACCAGCAAAAGGGGTGTTCCAGGCTTCCATACTTGAAGCTATGAAGTCTCTCAGAGATGAGTTCCAGTATATGAAAAAGACTGCTAAAATGGAGGTGGATCAGACCTCCGATTCAGCTTCAAAGCCTGGTACAAGTAAACAGACTGATACTTTGTCCCCGAACACTGGTCCGAACACTCAGCCATCCAAACACATAGATTCCATGGAGTTGGACGAGTATGGTCCCTCTCTTCCACCACGGTTCGGAGATGCTCAGTCCAAAAATGGCTCAGATCCGAACCACTTTTCAGATCATCGTTCCAAACAGTCCAAACAACCCGAACAGGCGTGTTCAACTAGAGCCAAAAAGCATTCAGACAAAAAAAAAGCACAAGGTTCGGGCAAAGTATATATCTTTATCTATATGTCTTCATCTTCAGAGGAGGATCAGTCCTCTGTTCATGTGAAAAGGTCTGCTAAGCTTCAAAGGGCCTCTTCTGAGCAAGACCAACAACAACATGATCCAGACCAAATTTTTACAGGGAAGTAGCTATGTCTGACTTACCCTCCTAATATGCAGAAGAAGTTGAGACCTTCAGGCACGTTCTACCTGGCCTCAGGGAATTCTGTCCAGGTTCTGTCTTCCACTTCTGTTCTTGGCCTGGATGACAAAAAGGGAAGAACATTTTCAGGCCACTAATTTACCTTAGGGTAAATATATTAAACCCCCTTGACTCGATTGGATTGAACTCGATTTTCTATTGTAAAGCCGTACCTGGGGTTGGAGGGACAGTTTTAGCTGGAGTTTTTAGAGACAATGAATCAAAACGTTGGGGCTGAGGATGTGGTGGAGAAAGAAAGAAATTGTCAGCTGCATCCTTACTGTCTGCCTGAGATCCAGTAAAGGAATCCACGTCCTTGTCCCTAGTAAATCTAGTTTCATCATCTTTTGCAGTGTCTGCTTTCTGTTTCCTAACATAATGTTTCCAGTTTTTAATTTTTGACATTTGTTCTTCCGAGAACCCAGAGCAAATCTCACATGGATCACAGGGATCATCCCCTTTATTGGAAGGACAGAAATTGTGATTATCAAATGGTAAACAGAAATGTCGACACTCCAAAGACCTAGGTTTATCTTTCCTCGTTCTTTGGTGGGAGGACATTTTTACAGCAATAAAACATGTTTACGATGAGAAAACCTGAACCGAGAAAACTCCCAAAACACAAAAAGTAAAGAAATAATTATCATGTCAAAATGGAACTTTTGCAGAATATGCTGTAATTTTATTTAAACAAAATGGCTAAATGGCAACATCCAACAATACATATATACTGAGAAATAGTAGAAAATATGTATGCAAAAAGCTAACCCTTCCAAATCACGTGGCCAACGAGAAAAGGAGGACGGATTGTTTCACGAGAACACAACCTGAGGCTACGGCCAAAACTAAATGTCTATTTTTCTGCAATGGATTATAATGAATGTTCAGAAATACCAGTCGTATTCCCATTTTCAATGCCCCAGTCCCGGAGAACAAGCTTGTAAGAAGCCAAAAACCAGAAAGTGAATGGATGACAGTGCTAAAACTGTCAGCATGTTTTTATTGAAGGAGAGAAGTGCAACCTGTGCTCACTTATGAGGAGTAAATTCCCTAGGGCTTAGCCACGATGAAAACTACCCCTAGGTTTGAAAATGTCATGAATTTTTGCCTCCCTATAATAAGAATAAGTGACAACCTGAATAAGTCCTTAATACATTATACAAATACATACTGAAAAGGATAAAGACATTACCCAACATCCTGAGGAGGTACACATATACCTAGACCATGGGATTTATTTTTTTATTTATTTATTTCTCGTATATACAACATAAATATTGTAAAACACTGTCATGTTATAAACATAAAGGAATAATTAAGGTTATCAGAGATCAGAGCCCTGCTATATTACAGGTTAATGATTATGGTTCTCTGTTTTTTCCTGTTTGGTGTACCTACAGTCTGCCATTAGATGGAGATTAAGCATTTTATAAATACTAATCAATTAGAAGTACATTCCTGCTGTGCCACAATTAATGAAAGTCCGAAATACAAATAGTGAACTCTAGAAGAGCGAGCATAGCTAGAGCTCATAATAAAAATTGCAGTAGAAAAGGTTAAAGCGAGACATTTCAGGCTTTCTTTAACAGACTCTTCTTGGTTTCAAATCCCAACAAGTGGAGACCTATCCTAGAACTGAGCTCACTGAACAAATATCTGAAATAAAAGAATTCAAAATGGAGACACCCAAAAGTATAAGGACTTCATTACAGAAAGGCGAATGGTTAACATCCACAGATTTCAAAGGAAATTACTTCCATATCCCAATAAACCTCATTCCAGGAAATAGCTCAAACTATAAACAACAGTATAAGAATCCAACAGTACGTAGATGATTGGTTGGTCCGAGCCACCATTCTCCATCATACCTTAGTAGCCATGTGTCAGGAGTTAGGTTGGGTAGTAACAGGGAGAGAAATGAAAACTGGTACCCAAGTATATTTTTGATTTCACAGGTCCGAGGACAAGGTCAGACCCAACCTAGAATGCTGGCAGACCTCAGTTTGAAAATCCAGAAACTGATATCAAGCCTAGGTCGGCTCCATAGGAGACCGATTCAGAGCAACCTGAAAAGTCGCTGGAGAATCACTAGACTAAGTAAAGGTAATCACAATCCCAAGATGTCTCCACTCACACTTAAATAGTGTCACCAAGAGGTAAATGTCACTGCATCCCTCTCAGTCATGCTCTTTAGATTTTTTACAGATGCCTCAAGAGGAGACTGAGGCACTCACTAAGGGGATTTCACGGCAAGAGGGACTTGGGCCTGTCAGGCAGCAAGTTGCATATGAAGTACCTGGGCCTAAAGCAATCTTTCTGGCCCTTAAAGAGTTCCAAGACCTCTGTCAAACAAGATTGCACTCACAGTAACAGAAAATACCAGCTGTGCCTACTTAAACAGAGGAAGCATGAGGTCGTGAGCACTGTATGCCTTACAGTGGCAAATCCTTACCTGCATGGCCCAACCCATTCCAAGCCAGCTCTGTGTGGTAGCAGACAAGCTATCCAGGCTAGGCCAGATCATCCAAACAGAGTGGTCCCTCCTTCCAGATGCCTTTGAGTTGACATACACCAGTTGGCACCAACCTCAAATGGGCCTACATGTATATGCAATGAAGTTCAACAAGTTATCTCAGTTGGTATCACCAGTTCCAGACTCCTTAGCCTGGTTAGTAGATGCACTCAGTCTACCTTGGCAGGACCTGTACCCATATGCCATGCCATCAGTAAGTGTTCTACTCAAGGTGTTGGTGAAACTACAGAGTAAACTTGCAGGAGAATCATTCTGATTTGGCTCAACATGCCTCAGTTCTGGGATTTGGTAGCCATGTCAAACCCGATTCCTCAGTGTCTACCCAGCCTGTTGACTCAGCCATTCAATCAGATTTCACACAAAAATCTATTGAACCTTAATGAGCATGCCTGGATCCTAGAGTCTCAGTGATCAAGGAGCAAGGCTTCTCTGGCACAGTGGTAGCACAAATTGAGGCTCCTCACAGTCTCAACAAGTCTACTGAACAATTTGGGCCATTTTTGCAAAGTGGTGCCACGGGTAATCAGGTGGGCTTCCGGGCACCTCCTATCAAATCCTTAGCCAACTTCCTCCTGTATCTGTTCCAGAGCAAGAAGTTACAGCCAAGTGCTATAGATGGCTACAGATCAGCCATAGCTGACAAACTGGGAAATTCACCCATCAATGTCAGCAAAGATGAAAATCTCACTCGTCTTCCGGATAGTTTCCATAGAGACATACCTAAAGATCATGCAGGCAATCCCTCTTGGAACCTATCGTTGGTCCTACAGCAGCTTATAAAGGCTCTTTTCAACCCCTTAAAGAGGCATCCTTTAGACCTCTGACATTCAAGAATGTCTTCCTCTTAACTTTGGGTTCCCGCAAACGCAGGAGTGAGATTCATTTTTGGCTCAACAAAAACATGGGACACCAGGTAGACTGGTCCAAGTTGTCTCGCTATCCCTCACCAAGCTTTCTCTCCAAGAACCAGCTAGCCAAACAGGGCGACGGTGCAGTCCCAGTGGTTGTTTCAACCCTGGCCCCTCAAGTCTAATAGGTCCCTGTGTCCAATCCGAGCACTGTGCTACTATTTAGACTTAAGTTCAGGCCTTAGGCAGAACAAGGAGTTGGTCACTCAAGGCTGATAGGTTATTATGCAGAGTGGGAGCCCAGTGCTACTATCTTGACAGGACCTCAGACCTCAGGCAGAACAAAAAACTGGTCTTTGTTTCCTTGAACAAAGATACATCTCCTGCTACTATCTTTTCAAGCATGATCCCATATCATGAGCTCTCTGATCTAGACGCCCTTACTCTTCATCAGGTTAAAGTTCCTTCAAAGGCCTTCCAGTAAGGATTCTTCTTAGAAGAGTTAATCTCAGTTTGTCACTGAAAATCCCACACCACCTTCACACAGTTTTACTTAATCAGGGGCCTGTGTCAGCTACCTAGCAGATCGACCTTGAAGAAAACCACGGAAAAATTAATTAATTCCATGACGGAAATGTAAAATCGCCTAAACATCGCCTAATATACCTATTAGTACATATGTGCATTCTATACAGAGTAATGAAATATGTGGTGGTCATCTTATTAAAATCTATTAGATATTAAACATTTTTTGTGGAGCTTTTAACATATTCCTATTATCCATGTACGAGCATTCTTTTAAGATTCTACTTTTAAGAGATCTTCTGTTAACTTTCCAGCTTAATTATCTATAATCGAGTATTATACCCATTATAATGACAACAATTTGGTAGCTGTGTCATTAAAATCAAGCAAATATTAAGTACTAAGTATTTTACAGGGATATTAAGAAAGCCTTTGATTTCCCAGTGTCAATTCATTGGCCGATTTTTCCATGAATGTTGGTGTTCAACATCTAACTTAGAAAATCTCCTAATACAGAAGTACATGGAAAGGAAAATCTAGCCAGTTGAAGATTAGTGCTGTGACAATTACTAACATTTTATTGATACAATTGTTATTACTCTCAATTATTAAGCAATTGGTGTTTTAACGTAGTCTTGGGTTTCCCTGTAATTTCTAATGGGGCAATTTTTTCCGTTGGTGTTGGTGCTTAATGTCTTAATTTTAGGACATCTTATGTTAAATGCACAGATTAATTAGAGATTGGCGAGCATTATGATGAACATTTTGGTGTATGGTGCAAATTTTAAGCATCTACAGGGATTTTAACAAAGCCTCGAGTTTCCCAGCGTTTTCTAATTTGGCGTTTTTTTCCATGGACTTGCTCCCTGAATATCTTACCTTTAAGGAATCTTATGCAAAGTTTCCAGTTATATTACCTATAAATGAGCTTTGTACACATAATAATGAATAAATTAGTGGTTGTCTTATTAAAATCTATCAGATATTAAGCATTTCATAGGGATTTTAGCATAACCCTGGTTTTCCCAGTGTTACTTTATGCCCCTGTTCCACCACACAACTAAGGTTCAAGATTGAGGTATTTGGGGGATCTGTTTTGTAAAAATGTGGAGTCCCAAACAATCTACTTGAGTCTGTTTGGATCTGTTGGGGTCTGTTTAAAATCAAACATGTTTGATATTTTTCACGACTGTAACCGATCCTCATTTGCCCCTACCCACAAATATTCCAGTCTCAGACTTCCTGAGACCTCCAAACCAATATCAAACTGGTGAGGTATCAAAACGGCCAAGAGGAATAATTGGCTGTTTCGAAACGGCCAAATCTATCATTTGGTCGTTTCGAAATGGCCAAGCCATTTCTAAACATTGCAACCGTATATCGAAACGGCCACGGCCGTTTCAAAATGGCCAAAGGTTTTGAAAAGGTTTTGAAATGGCAAGTAACACATACACTCTAACACTCGGCAGAATGTACACTAGCCTTCTTCAGGGCTATCATTTTATGATATTGTATTACACAAGACTAAGTTTTAGTTGTCAATATCCGACACTAATAAGTTTAATAATTATGTCCTAACATAAGTTCAGGTAACTCTGTGTAATATTTTATGTAGAAGAATCATTTTAAATGATTTCAAAGTAAATTCACTTTCATATATCTTACACATTTCATAAGCCTTGTACAAGTCTAATTACCCCACCTCTGGCTGGCAAATGCCATAAACAAACAACCTTCAGATTTCCACAATGAGAACACAGTTATGCTTGTTTAACACATGCTGTGTTGTAATTAGTTCTTATCTTTAACACTGAGTTCCCTGTATGTATTCTGCATATCTATATGAACATCCTCAGTTTTATTTAGCTATTCCACATATTTACTGAAACTTGGTTTGAATAATTAATTAAAGTGGAAACCTAACATAAAATATCTTAAAAGTAAAATATTGAGGTACGAAATCTACGTTAAAAAGTCGCCCTATTGAAAAACACTGGGAAATCCAAGGTTATATTAAAAGCCCTGTAAAATGCTTAATATTTGATAGATTTTATTAAAACAGCCAATTTTTCATTATTAGGTGTACAATGTTCGTCTATAGATAATTAATCTGGAAAATTGACCGAGGATATCTTAAAAGTAAGATATTGATCACCAACATCCATGGAAAAAATCGTCCAATTAAGTTATACTGCAGAATCAAAGGCTTTGTTAAAATCCCCTTAAAATGCTTAACATTTGTTTGATTTCAATAAAACAACCACCAAATTGTATATTATTATATGGAAAATGCTTGCCAGTCAACAATTAATGTGGAAACCTAACATAAGATATGTTAAAAGTAAGATATTGAACACCAACATCCACTGAAAAAAATCGCCCAATTAAGTAACACTGGGAAATAAGGGCTTTATTAAAGTCACTGTAAAATGTTTAATATTTGTTTGATTTTAATGAGACAACCATCAAATTGTCCGATATTATGTGTAAAAGGCTCATCTATCGAATATTAAAATAAAAACCTGACATAAGATATCATAAAAATAAGATATTGAGGGGCTAAATCCAGGGGGAAAATAGGCCAATTGAAAATAACTAGTAAATTATAAGCTCTATTAGACCATTAAAAGACATATTAAATTCTTAATATTTGAGATATTTTAATGGAATCACAAAAGACTGCTCATTATAATGTAACAAGATACCGTAAAAGTAAAATATTAAGGGACTAAATCGACTTAAAAAATCACCCCATTGGAAAACACTGTGAAATCCAAGGTTATGTTAAAATCCCTGTAAAATGCTTAATATTTGATAGATTTTATTGAAACAACCACTAAATTATTCATTATTATATGTACAATGTTTGTCATCAAAGACTGGGTTAAAATCCCTTTAAAAGGCTTATTATTTGCCTGATTTTAATAAGACAACCACCAAATTGTTCATTATTATGTGTAGAACTCTTGTCTATCAATACTTAGTCTGAAAACCTGACATAAAATATCAAACATCAACATCCAACAAAAATCACGCCACTGGAAAACACTGGAAAATTCAAAGGTTTTGTTAAAATCCCGGTGAAATGTTTAATATTTATTTTATTTTAATGAGACAACCATCAAATTGTTCATTATTGTTTGTTGAATGCCCGTCTATAGATAATTTAAATGGAAACTTTGTATAAGATACCTTGAAAGTAAGATATTGAGGGGGAACTGTTTTGTTATCATTTTTTATCATTACAACGAGTTAGCAAGTCCTTACCACAAGTTGTTACTACTAGACACTAAGTCATTCCCACAACTTAGTAGGACATGGTAATGAGATACTAAGTTGTGGTAATGGGATACTAAGTCATGGGAATAAGATACTTACTTGTGGGAACAAGATACTAACTTGTTGTAACAAGATACTGAGGGGTTACGAGAAGATAGTAGTAAGATAGCTCTTGTGTTTTCATTCATACACACCCCTTACTAACTCATTGCAACCACATACTTACTTGTTCCCACCACTTCTAAACTCGTTCCCACCACTTACTAACTCGTTCCCACCACTTACTAACTCGTTCCTACCACTCAGTAACTCTTTCCCATCACTTACTAAGTTGTTGGCACCATCTGCTAACTCATTCCCACCACTTATTACCTCATATTTCAAGGTAAGTTAGGTATGCTATATAAAGAAATAGCCTGTACATTGGCATCAAAGCATGACTTAGTAACTCATTGGAATAACTTGCATACAACACTTATCTTGAGTAACAACATAATATCTTGTGGTAACAACTTTTTAACTCGTGGGAATGACTTAACAAGTAGAGAGAAGTAGTTAGAAAGTGGAGGAAATGAGTAAGTAAGTGGTGTAAACCAGTTAACAAGTGGTGAAAATGAGTTAGCAAGTGGTGGGAATGAATTAATAAGTGGTGGGAACAACTTGGTAGGTGGTGCGAACGACGTATAAGTGGTGGGACTGACTTAGCAAATGGTGGGAATGACTTTGTAAGTGGTGGAAATGAGTTAGTAAGTGGTTGGAATAACTAAGTAAGTTGTGGGAATGGCTCAGTAAGTAGTGGGAACAAGTTAGTTAGTGGTAGGAACGAGTTAGTAACTGGTGGGAATGAGTTAGTAAATGACAGGTATGACTGAAAACACAAGCATTTACTGTCTTGTGGTAACCACTTATTATCTTGTTCCCACATGGGCTGGGATTCTTCTGGTGTGGTCAGATTTGACATTGGGCCCTTCCTTCAAGGTTAAAATAGGATAGCCAAACTTAATAATGCTTGTACACCGGCCATTATTGTTCTTAGAGCTTTGGAATCTTAAACCATGCTATAAGTAACCCTGGTGTGTCAGTCTTCTGATGTAGTCACATTTGATTTTGGACCCCTTCTTTAAGATCAAACGAGGATAGCCCAACTTAAAAATGCTTAAACATCGATCATTGGTGGTAGTAGAGGTTTTCTATGGCAAGCCAACCTATAGGAAATTATGGAATGGGAATTTTCTGTTGTCTTCAGATTCAACAATGGGCCCCTTCTTCAAGGTCAAATGAGGATAGCTAAACTTAAAAGTGCTAAAAACTTGCTTATTAGTGTTCTTAGAGTTTTGGAATGTGAAACCGAACTATACATAATCATGGGATGGAAATCTATTGATGTGTTCAGATTTGACCTTGGGCCCCTTTTTCATCTGCCACTGTGGCCTAGCAGGTGACACACTTGTCTAGGAACTCAGAGGACATGGGTTCAATCCCAGGTACAGGCAGATACATAGTGGCTCGGATGACCACTTAAAATGGCGGTCCTCTGTCATTGGGTCCTATCCCCAGTGGCAGGTTAAAGAACCTCAAGGACGTTGATAAATGGTCATCCTTGAGCCTCTATCTTCCAGTTAGGGGAATGTCAGTTACTTGTGAGTTGGGGCCGTACCTGTACAGTCGGATTGGTTAAATAGCGCTTTGAGTCCTGTAGTATATGGAGATATTGCGCTGAGTATAAATACATAATAATAATAATAGTAATAATTCTTCAAGGTCAAAAAGAATAGCCAAACTTAAAAGTGCTTACAACTTACTGATTATTGATTATAGAGGTTTATGATGTGAAACCAACCTATAGGAAATCATGGGTTGGGAGGCTTCTGATGTCATTATATTTGACCTTCTACCTCTCCTCCAAGATCAGACAAGGGTAGCTAAACTTGAAAGTGCCGAGAACTTGGTTATTATTGTTCCTAGAGCTTTGGGATATGAAGTTGACCTATAGGCAATCATGGGCTTGGAATCTTTTGATGTGATCAGATTTGACCTTGGACCACTCCTTCAAGGTCAAATGAGGATAGCCACACTTAAAAGTTCTTAAAACTCGGTTATTATTGGTCCTAGAGATTTGCAATGTGAAACCCACTTGTAAAAAATCATGGGCTGTCAATCTTCTGATGTTGTTCGGTTTGGCCTTTGGCCCTTCCTTCAAGGTTAAAAGATGGTTCAATGGCTGTGGCAAGTTGTCTTTCCGGTGGATACAAATTTGCATTGGTTCTCTGATGCGTAGGTCTAGTTATTGTTCCTAGACTTTTGGTATGTGAAATCAACCTATCAGTTAACATGGGCTGGGATTCTTCTGGTGCGGTCAGATTTGACCTTGGGCCCTTCATTCAAGGTTGAAATAGGATAGCCAAACTTAATAATGCTTGTACACTGGCCATTATTGTTCCTAGAACTTTGGAATGTTAAACCATGCTATAGGTAACCCCGGTGTGTCGGTCTTCTGATGCAGTCACATTTGATTTTGGACCCCTTCTTTAAGACCAAACGAGGATAGCCCAACTTAAAAGTGCTTAAACATAGATCATTGTTGGTGGTAGAGGTTTTCTATGGCAAGCCAACCTATAGGAAATTATGGGATGGGAATTTTCTGATGTCTTCAGATTCTACAATGGGCCCCTTCTTCAAGGTCAAATGAGGATAGCTAAACTCAAAAGTGCTAAAATCCTGCTTATTAGTGTTCTTAGTTTTGGGATGTGAAACCGAACTATACGTAATCATGGGATGGAAATCTATTGATGTGTTCAGGTTTGACCCTGGGCCCCTTCTTCAAGGTCAAATGCGAATAGCCAAACTTAAAAAGTGCTTATAACTTACTCATTATTGGTTCTAGAGGTTTAGGATGTGAAACTAACCTATAGGAAATCATGGGCTGAGATTAATTTAAAATGCCTGTCAAATGGTCAATAATTAAGCGATTTTGGTGACACAAAGATAAAGGAAACAAGAAAATTGAGAATATTGTAAAATTAAGATATTGAGAAGCAAAACTCATGGAAAAAATTCCCCGGGTAAATAATACTTGAAAATCAAAGGGTATTATAAATGCCTGTCAAATGTTCAATAATTAAGCCAATTTTAATGAGACACTCCAAAATTAACTCCAAATTACTCATTACTGTTTGCAAAATGCTCTTTTATAGATAATTTAACTGGAAACTTGAAACAGGTATCTTAGAATTAAGATGATGACCACCCATGACAATGTAAAAAATCGCCTAATTTAATGATACTGGGAAATAAAAAGCTTTAAAAAATTCCATGTAAAATACTTAATATTTGGACAATTTTTGTGAAACAAACACCAAATTGCTCATTATTTTATGTAGAATGCTCGCTTATAGACAACTTAGTTAGATATCTTAATTGAGATATTGTTGCAGCAACCCCCACGGAAATAATCATCTAATTATATAATACTGGGAAATCAAAGGAAATCAAAGGATTTGATTAAGCAAACACCAAATTACTCATTAATGTGTGCAAAATACTTGTTCTTAGATAATGTAAGTGTAAACTTGACATAAGATATCTTAAAACTGAGATCACCCAAAAATCACCCAATCAAAAAATACTCGGAAATTAACAGCTTTGTTAAGATCCCTTTAAAATACTAAATATTTTGCCAATATTAACTGGACACCAAACACCAAATTGTTCATTAGTATGTGCCAAATGCTATTTTAACTGAAAGCTCGACATAAAATATTTTAAAATTAAAACATAGAGAACTAAAATTTCTGGATAAATTCACCAATTAAGTTACACCTGAAAACCAAATTACAGGTTTTAGACCATGTAAAATGCTCAATAATTGGGTGAGTTTAATGAGACAACTTCTAAAATTTTTCATTATTATGTTAAGAATGTTCATTTATAGATCACTAAACTGGAAGCTAAGTATAAGATGTCTTACAAATAAGACACTGAGAAGCAACATTCACATGTACTTCAGCGTGAATGGATATTTTTAAAACACCTGTGTGTCATTTTAATTTCTTCATGATGTGCTTATCAAAATGCAATTAGAGGTCATATGGTAATTTTTCTTCCTAAAAAATGAAACAAGACAATTTATTATGCATCCTGCAGATGTGTATGAGTACACAAATACAATGTACATATCTAGACATTTAGTCCAAAATGTATATTTGGCATGAAAAAAGTATATGTCTTCTAATCCGTTTTATTTGTGGAGGAAAGAAATTAAAACCAAGTTTAAATGATGCTTTCAAAAATCCTTAAATCAAAATTTTAAATTTAATTTGTGTCTACTTAAGTGAGGTTTTTACACACTGTCTACTTAAGTAAAACATACACTTCAAAACTTTTGGTTGTTGGTGTTGCTTTACCTCATGAAATACAAAATAATTTTATTCAAATTATAGGTACCAAAGAACAGGACAAAACTGCAGTTGATATATTTATATCACTCCAAAATATTTTTTCAGAAGTCCAAACATTAAATAGACACGAAAATGTCTACTTAAGTAAGATGTCTACCTAAAGTGGTGTATTTACACCGAATTGTCTATCTAATGATGAATCCAGGAGTATATATATATATATATATATATATATATATATGGTTAAGCATTCACCTTGCCCAGTAGTCTCTTCATGCGGGCAGTGGCCTGCCTAAAGATTACCAGCTGGATTCCTCTTTCGTCTGCAGAGGGCCTCTCTAGGGACTGAACTGATATGTCATACCTCTCTTCCCTACCTCTCTCCCTTACCATGTCACCGGCAAGCTTCTAATTGGACCGGGTGATGTCCCTCTGAGACTACTAATGTCTCTTTGAGTTCAATCTTAAGTCCCTACTTAGGTACCCACCTTCTAAATGGTAGTTATTCTGGCTGATTTGCTCAAGTGGTGGCAACCTAGCTAGACCAGTGGAGACCAGTGGAGACACAGACCGTCTTTTTCTGGTATTAGCCAAGGCTGGCCAGTGCCTGCAACATAGCTAATTGTCTCCAAGGTAAGGTATTAACTTTAAATTTAATTTACTTATTAAATTTGCAAATTTACTGACAAAGTTATCTGTGAGATGTTTAATAGTATAGTTGAACATGTACCAGATGTAATGAGCTTGTGTCTCTGCCAAAAGGCAGTTTAGCCTTTTTTATTGGCTTATATTTCATTTACAATAATGCTAGTTTTTGAGCAATTTGGAATTGTTTTATGAGTTGAAAAATTGTAAAAAAAAATCCCTGAAAAGTGCATTTCTTTTAAGTGGAAAGTCATTGGAAGTAGGAAGATTCACCAAAACTGTGATTGTCAGAGTTATGATTGGTTGTTTAATATTGATTTCTTGTATTACAGCTGACAGATGGCAAATACACACTGAAGTTAAATCAAGGAGACATAAGAAACTTGTACCACAATCGTTATTGTAGAAAATGCAAACGATTACTGACATCATGGCCATACTAGTAAGTCCTTTGTGTTAATTTACAACAATCAGAGTATAACAAATGAGAGTTGAATTGCATTGATTCCTCCCTGAAGTAATTTAAAGTAGTTCAAATCAGTAGGTAGGTGCTTGAGACAAGAAGTTTGTATGGATGGTAGATTGACTAGCCAACCTATCCTATATGTTGTTTAAGAAAATAGAAATAATCTTGTAAAAGTGTCAACGTACCATACTTATAATTTTTTAGCTTGCCAAGGGTCTTTGAGTTTTTGAGATTTTGCGTCCAAACTTAAGAATTAATGCTTGTTTTTTGCGCTAGTTAACAACATTCAAGATACAAGGTTACAACAAAACATTCAAATAGCAGGCAGTCAACGTGAAATAGAGAAGCAGCAGAACCTATCACACAGCAAACTGGAAATCCAATTAAAACAATCTACAAGCCAAGATGAGCCAAACTAATACATATAGAGTTTATTCTTTAAATATGTCATTCACCTACTTTTGGGTCAGCTATAGCATAATAAAATTGAAGACATGTAGCTCATTGCGTAACTCAGCAATAGCTACTTTCAGGTTCTCTCTGTTGAGTCAATCAGTTGTAAGTTGAAAACTATTGCATTTACAATATTTTGATCAATATGTTATTCGTCTACTTTTCAGTCCTCTAGAACATAGTCCAATTACAGACCTGTAGCTTATTGCATAGCTGAGCAATAGCTAATTTTAGTTTATCACTGTTGAGTAAATCGTTTGTTACTTGACAACTATTAAATATGTTATTCGCCTACTTATGGGTCAGCTATGATATAGTGAAATTATTGACCTGTAGCTCATTGCATAGCTGAGCAATAGCTAAATCCAGGTTCTCACTGTTGAGTAAATCAGTTGTAACTTGAAAACTACTGTACTTAGAGAATTTCATTTAAATATGTTATGTTAAATATGTAAAATTGCCGACCTGTAGCTCAGTGCAAAGCTAAGAAAAAGCTACCTGGAGATTCTCTCTGTTGAGTAAATAAGTTGTAACTTGAAAACTATTGCATTTACAGTATTTTGTTTAAATATGTTTTCCACCTACTTTTTACACATAAACAGCTAAATTTGTACTTAACTTCTGAATACCATTTGCACTGCCCACACTTTGTGTCCTTTTCTTCTTTCACTTCTACTCTGAATCTCAAAACAAACAGTTTCATTGGCACTGATTGTTTGTTGATGAACAGTAGCATATTGAAGTTTCAAACTCGTTGCTCAATATATAAGTGTGTAGCAGCTACTTTTATTTTGTCATAGTTGAGTAAATTGCATATTACGTGAACAACTAAGTCCTCAGTAGCTTCTTAGGAAGCACCTCAACAGTTAACTTTGTACTTTATTCTGAATATCATTTGCAGAGCACAACTTTTGTTCTTTTCTACTTTCACTTTCACTGCTCTGAGGCGCAAAACACAAACTTTAAGTCAACTGACACAGAGCCTGCTGACAGACACATATTTTGCATTTTTAATTCAAAATGGTAAGTCTAACTAGCATCAGACTGTCCCAGATATACCTTCTACTCTGATCTCCTAATATCTGATAACAGTGTTTTATGATATTTCATCTCCACTGACATAAAGGCATACAATCCCCACAAAACTTGTGTCCTACTATGTTAAAATGTATAGTAAACCATTTCAATACTTTGAGAAAGGATCAGTCTCATCATAATAGGAGATTGACCCAAAATGGTTTACAACAATTGTTAATCAAACAAAATGGGTGCTACAAAATATACCCAATGAATGCCTGTGGAGTGAAAGATGCCCTGTGACAACTTAGTTTGTATCGACAACTTATTTTGTATAACCTGACTTATTTTGTATCAATTTTTGACTTATTTGGTATTACTGACTTGTTTTGTAGTAAAACTGTCTTATTTTGTATTACCTAGCCGACTTATTTCGTACTAACAGTTGACTTAATATGTTACAAAATGGTGCACAAAATTTTGACAAGATTTCAGGGTGATACAATATAAGTTCTATAAACAACTTGTTTTGAATCACTGACTTATTTTGTATTATCAGGTTATAAAACTCCAAACTGTGTAGGAATGTGGTTTTAAAATTGTGGAACTGTTTGTTTATTCATTAATTTTATGTTTCATTCAGATTCAGATTTTATTCATAATTTAGAAAATACATCCAAATTGTTATAATTTTCAAAAATTATCCTCCTGTTAGTCACTCCATGAAAGACCATGCAATTTTCCTTCGATGTGTAGCCATTCCTATTGCAAATTGAAGATCCTTGAACATCTCAAAAATGCCTGGGTAGAATTATGTGAAACTGAGTTTGATTGGTTTACCATCTTAAGAATATTTTAGAAATTATGTTAATGAACGACTTTTTTGGTATATTATGATTTTGTCACAATGATATATAGTGTATTATTTTCTTCATAATGGGTTTATAAAGTTACATTTAATTAACCAGTGTCACTGAAAATTATAAGAACATTACCGCATGGATTCGAGGTATTTCATAAATATTCAGAAAGGTGCATGCATGTTTTGTTTTGATAAATGTATAGCAGTTGCAACATAAATGTATAATAGGAACTTCCCAATCAGCAATTTTCAAGGCAATTTGACCTTAAAGAGTTTTATCATCAAGGACAATGACATTTATTGTATGATCATTTTATGATAATTTTGTAGAACAAGGACTTCTTACAATGGTAGTGAGCACATAAGAATTGAAAACATTGTATTTATCCCTGAAATTTAGCACTTTTAGCAAAGTCTTTCAAATTGGTTATTAAAATGATGCACAATCATTCTTGCTTTCTTTCTGATACATACAAAAATGCTTAATGCTACCAATGGATAAACACATTTTCCACCTTCTCTATATCCTATTGAGTAAGGCTGAGTTGACATGTGATTACCATTTGCCTGTTGTCTATACAATTGGACATTTTGCATAATAGAATTTGGGATTGTAGTTCTTAAGCTGTGCAGGTATTGTTGTCACCCATGGTCAAGTGGGAGGGCTGGTTCAGTATTAACTTGCTGTATCCCTGCTGTATCTCATAAACCATAAGGCGTAGGATGTTGGGCTTTGATAGAGACATTGGGAGACATTGGTTGGGGGTTGTAGGTGTGCAACATCATGGTGGAACCTTGATTTGCCCTGTGCCCTTGGCATAGTGACCTTGACATATAAAATCTTGTCCAGGCTATATCTCGGAAACCGTAAGGTGTAGGAAGTTGGTAGGGATATTGGTTAGGGGGTGTAGGTGTGCAATGTCATGGTGTGACCTTAATTTGACCTTTGACCTTGCTGTAGTGACCTTGACCTATAAAATCGTGTTCGGGCTATATCTCGGCAATCATACGGTGTAGGAAGTTGATACTTTGTAGGGACATTGGTTAGGGGTTGTAGGTGTGCATCATTATGGCATGACCTTGATTTGATCTTTGACCTTGCTGTAGTGACCCTGACCTATAAAATCTTGCCCGGGCTATATCTCAGAAACCGTAAGGTGTAGGAAGTTGGTACTGGGTAGGGAAATTGGCTAGGGTGTGCAGATGTAAAATGCATGCTGTGGCCTTAATTTGACCTTTGACCTTGCCGTAGTGACATGGACCTATAATGCATTGTCTAGGCTATATTTCAGAAACCATAATGTGTAGAAAGTTGATATTTGGTAGGGACATTCGTTGGGGGTTATATGTGTGCAACGTCATGGTGTGACCTGGATTTAACCTTTGATCTTGCATATCTGATGCTGTTTTATCTCTCTAGGGGGATATCTGATACGTTTTTATCTCTCTTATATCTCTCTTATATCTTTTTACTTGAATCTTGGTTGTTGCACCTTTGGGTGTCTTTTGATGTAGATTAAGCACTGTTAAAGTCATATTAGAATTCATTAACCGTTTTACTTTTGCAACTTCCCATAATAATAGATGGTATTGCATCAAGTGAGCCACAGGTTTTGCCCCAACTCCACATAAAAGCATGTATTACCACATCTGTATGTATGGGTAATATTCAAAACATTCAAACCATAATTTGGCCATACAAATGAATATCAAAATGGGAGAAGTCTTAAAGCTTCATAATGTTTAGCTTACTGAATTGTCTTGTTTTAATACTTAATCTTTACATGCAGTTTCTTTTTCTTAGATGTTATTTTCTCTACTTAAACATTATTAGGACACCAACACTGCTCTGACGGTATCCCAGTCTGTGTACTGTTTCACTACTTCTACATTTCATGGTGTTGAAAACTATTTCCTCAGGCTGTGGGGTATGGGCATCTCTGATGCTATTTTTATGCTAGAGTTTCTACCAATAAACCAAATCTGAGCTCTCTATATGTAAACTTTATCGCATTCAACAAGGGCATTCATACTTCCACAAAAATATTCATTTACAAATACAGACATAATTTTCAATATACGACTGAGTAGTGTAATCAATTATATCTCTGTGGAATGTCAGTGCTGAAAATATGAATTACTATCAGGCAAATGGTAAATGGACTACAAGATTGAATGTAGTAAGGATTAAATTCCTTTGAGTCTATCCTTTGATGCAGACAAGGCACTATAAAAGGTGAATTGAAATTACTACAAAATAAGTCAGTGATACAAAACAAGTTGTCTACAGAGCAGCTTATTTTGTATTATTGGCTTATTTTGTATCAACCTGAAATCTTGTGAAAATTCTGTACACCATTTTGTAACATATTATGTCAACTGCTGATACAAAATACGTCGGCCAAGTAATACAAAATAAGGCATTTTTACTGCAAAATAGGTCAGTAATATGAAATAAGTCAAAAATTGATACGAAATAAGTTAGGTAATACAAAATAAGTTGTTGATACAAAATAAGTTGTTACATGCCCTGTTTCAGGATATGTTGGCGTCAAAGTTGGCGTTTAAGTTTTCACTGTTTTATGTGCTGACAGTAGACCAAGTTTCTGCCCCGTCGCCAATTGCTATTGATATACGGATGGGTGCAATGGCGAGGGACAGAGCTCACATGTATTCGCTTTCTGTGTAAATCTTGATTGGCATAATTTCTACAGTAACAATTAAGATTATAAGTGGTATGTATATGTGCCGTTCACTATTATTTAATGCCTATCCGGCTGGTATATATACATTTGAGCCACTTTTAGAAATGTAAACAAATCTTAACCTTCCTTTTCTGCTGTGATAAATTATTTTACTTAAATACCTGAAACGTTTACTGAATATGTTTATATTATATTTGTTTCACATACAACCTTTTTCAAAGGGACATTGTCAAGTAAAATTGTATAAGACAGCAGAAATATGTTGTTCGAAATTTACACAGAAAACAAGTATGTGTGAGCTCTGTCCCTCTCCATTGCCTTACATCAGAAATATCAACAGAAATCGTGACGGGACAGAAACTCAGTCTAACAGTGGAGATGACTTGCTCTTATTTTTTTTTCAGAATTCTAAGTAAGTTGGTCTTGGCAGTGAGAAACCAGTTCTACCAGCATATCTATAATCGAGAATAGAACAAAGCTTAAAGAATTTGCAGTAATGTTAAGATTTTCAGTTATTTCCTGCTATCTATATTAATGATACTTGTAGAGTTTAACTGTAGATTCGTATGTCCTATTTCAGAGTTTACAATAACACCTTATTATTTAACTACATTAAACACACTTGATTGTGGATTTTATATCATTGTTTTTTTTTTAGAAATGAAAATATTACTGGTGTGATACTAACACCATTAAGATTTGAATGGCGACATTCAGTCAGGCAAAACTAATCCACATATACAGAATGTATTGATGGGAACAGTAGACTGGTTTTCCTCTTTCATTTGTTGCAGAAATGAAGAAATTTTAAGAACCAGTTATCTAAAATGTCATTACTCTAGGCTTTCTACTTCATCAAACCAATGAAACAATCATATAAATTTGAGGAAATATCTCACATTACATAAATTACTTGAGATTCATTATAAAATTAAATTTATTAACTCTGGAATATCTTGTGAAGATATTTCCTGTTTTAACTCATGGCTCAGATATGATCAGGGCTAAGTTTTGCTGTATCAATGACCACACTACCAGGTTGTTTGACACAGTTGAAGAAATTCATTGTACCTTTTGCAAACAATACTATACAGAACCAAAGTGTTGAGACATTGGAGGTATGTCACTCATCATTAACTTCCTTGTTTGTTTCCAGTTATCAGTCGATTGTTATCAAAGCCACAGCCACAGATGAAGTGACTGATGAGGCGTATTCTGGAGAAGTCCAAGTTCCGATCAAGCGTAGCTTACTGCAGCTTGAGTATTTGTCAATCACCCCTACAACATTCAAAGCAGACCTCATGTGGACAGGATTTGTAAGTTAACGTTTCTTGTCCATGGTGTTAGTTAAGACTGTGGTGACTGGAACAAATCCACTCTAGTAGCAGAGCTACTAAGATTTGTCTCACATTTTAGTCTTTGCATGGTTTAGTATGCATATTTTTGTTGTCTCCATAAACAAAATGGTGATTTCTGGAAATGATGTCTTAGATTTAGTGGTAAAGACAGCAAACCGGATAATTGGTTTCTATTCGATTCGTATAAACATAAACAAAATAGGTGACAGATGTTCAAGAACCACTTCCTGAAATGTCATATATGTCACATCAAACATATTAAATATTGCACAGAAATGCTTAAAAATATTTACTTGTGTAATATTTTGCCAATATACAGTGAAATAATATCCAAAATTTCAGATTTTATCAAAAATAAACTGCATTTTAGTTGATGACATTGTTCATGTACACACACAGGAGACTTTACAGTTTGGTATACATGTATACTAATTTGAACGAATCCAGTTTTCACAGAATTTTTGTTTTTGGGACCCGGTTTCATTATTTACTTTCAATCGTTACACTACTTAGCACTAGGGTAAGTTGCAAAAGGTGAAATCAGAAAAGGTGAGTTATTGAGTGCTTAATGGCACAGGTAATGTCCACTCTGAATCAAATAAACTGGTTGATGCCTAGGGGTGCTACAGAGTGTAATTTGAAAATCAAACTTAGCTCAGTTCTCTTGTGCCTGGCTGTGCAGGAACTTTCAAATCTTGATGTACACCACGCTAGCACAGAGAACTGCATGTGTCCATGGTTATGCCCATCATTACTGAAATGACATGAAACTGGTGTGGAAGGTCCAACTTTTTGGGCAGATGACTTATGTTCATGTCTCCTTTTCCTGAATTCTCTGCTGGTTTTAACATAGTGCATGTGTTTTTGGTGCAGTTGATGAAATAGTTGATGATTGATAATTTGCATGTGATGTGTTTTGGTAAGTTTACACTTTCATGTATTTTATGTGTATAGTGACTGCAGTAACTTTCTGTATATGTGGGGAGTATGTGCATTTGCCTAATCTGTTGTGTTCAATGGGGTTTTGGGTGTCACCTGCAATAGTTCATCTTGGGTGTATTTGGATACCCTAACATAATGTTAATTATATAAGGCTGTATATCTATTTTATTTGCCGGGTCTTACATACCACAGGAAAGCAGATGTATAGTGTAAGTTGTGAAAGGTATCAAAAAGTTATATGAAATGTTAACTGTTGGGAAATGTTATATGAAACTACCAATATAAAAAGGATTCTGACATTTTGTTTAATTTTCATGTCTTATCATGCTCAAAAACATTATCTAGTGATCAACAATATAATGTCGTGCATTAGTTAAAAATTTTGAGTGGACCAAAAAACTGTTGAGATCTTCCCAATTTGACCTCAATCACAATTACTGATGACCCGGACACAGTTTTAGTGTTAGTCTTGAACAGTGTTAGAGTTAAACAGTATTGTATGTATACTCATACATTCAAGAAAGGTAAAGAAAATGGCCACATAGAAAGGATAGTATATTTGATATATTTATATCTATATAATTTTCCTAATCACACACAATGTATTTCGCAAAAAACTCAATATATTTATTTAACATTTGTTTTTCATTCTAGTGAAATTGTATTTGCCAAAAATAAACATAAATGTCTTCTTTTTTCTGATATAACAGTCTCCTAGTAGATAATAAAGATTGCCTTGCAACAGTCCCATTTTTAATGATTTTTAATGGTCACTCTATCTGATTATAAGGGTAAAAACAAGAAAAAGCAGTACTGGGTGAAATTATGTGGGTGTACTTGGCTTTCTTGGAGGCTGTAATACACTCCAGTAGTGCTTCTTAGTTGCTGATATATTGCCATCACCCTACAGTATCCAGATGTTTGGATCCTTAATTTTTCTACTGGAAGTGCTATGGTATCAATCTGTGTACAGATGCGGCAGCTGAAACTTGGCAAATATATTCATTCTATTAAAATCTGGAAATCATTAGATTTTGGATTGGTTAAGAAATGGCCGAGTAATTAATGATTAATTAATCATTACGAAGTTTCCAAATAGGGAAAACACAAAAGTGCCTGTATCCGGAAAACCAAGAAAAATTTTTGACCAACAGGATATCTGTGAAGATTAACTAACGCTTTTTTCCCAAAATTTTTGTTTTGCCAAAAATTGCAAAACACAAAAATGCTTATACACAATGTATCTAGAAATCCATGCTAGATAGAGCAATTTCAAAGAAATTTTTGACCACAGTATATATATGCAATGCACAATTTTCAAAATATTTTTGTCTCAC
This sequence comes from Sabellastarte sp. h YS-2021, assembly GCA_964017235.1. NCBI lineage: Eukaryota > Metazoa > Annelida > Polychaeta > Sabellida > Sabellidae > Sabellastarte > Sabellastarte sp. h YS-2021. The sequence goes on from OZ024930.1 coordinate 161,820,102, forward strand.
AAATATGGCAGCCATTTTGAATTTTCAATTTTTTTTGCAAAAATTGCAAAACACCAAAGTTGAAATGATGAAATTTTTAACCCACAGGGTATCTCTGAAGATTAACACATTTTTCAAAAATATTTGTCTTAACAAAAGTGGTGACCATTTCGAATTTTTTGTAAAATATTGCAAAACTCAAAAACCGTCCTAGATATTGCAATTTTTACAAAACTTTTGATCCCCAAGGTATCTCTGCAGGTTAGCCATCTCAATTTTCCAAAAGATTTTCTCTTGCAAAACTTTTGGAAAAACTTGAGGCCATTTTGAATTTTCGGACTTTTCGTGAAAATTGTAAAACACAAAAATGCTTATATCTTGAAATCCGTGCTAGATAGAGCAACTTCGAAGAAATTCTTTTATCCGAGGGATATCTCTGTAGCCATCCCGATTTTACCCAAATTTTTGTCTTGCCAAAAATGCCAACCATTTTGAATTTTTCAAATTTTTGGCAAAATTTGCAAAACACAAAAATTCTTCTATCTTGAAAATCATGCTAGATAGATTTTTTCAGGTCCACAGGGTATGTCTGCGGAGTAGCCATCACAATTTTCAAAAAAGTTTTGAACCATGGCAAATAACTATCATCCAACCAAAAATATACACAATAGTTTCCTCCTTACAAATTGCAAAGTGTTTTCACAACTGTTATATACATGTCATTGATCTGTATTACATGTCTGACATACAGGTGGCCATATATCAAGATACGCCATTTTTGTGATTGCTCAGTACCTAATAAAGTATGCAGACCTTGGTTGCCACAACAAAGGCTATAAGCAGAGCATTTTCTTAATACTTCAGCACTCACCTTTATATCCTTTTGGTACACTTTGTTTTTGCTGTGCAAAAACATTATCTTTTTCTTGCAAGCGATCCTCTAGTTAAATTTGTTTCATTATTTACTTACTTCTTAAGCATATGATTTGTATTGTATTGTATTGGGTTTTTATACTCAGTGCAATATCTGCATATACTACAGGAGGGGGCTCGGTGGTGTAGCGGTTAGAATTCTTGCCTCCAACCTCTGAGGCTGCCAGTTCGAATCTCTTGCCGGGCATTTCATGTTGGAAAGTTGGTAGTTACTTTCCTGTGGTTTACAGTGAACTATGCACTGGTTTCCCCCACCAGTAAACTACCCGTCTCAATATGACCCTGGCTGTTGAACACGACTTAAAGCAACAAATAAACAAACCATATACTACAGGACTCAAAGCGCTATTTGACCCATTCGACTGAACAAAGTACAGTCCAAGATCTCATGTGACTTGCTCTGCTGACCAAAATACATTTAACCTGCTACTACCTCAGAGTCTGTGCAAGTAGGGTCTAGTAATTTAGTGGAAGTTAGCTTTAACCAGAACCACATACAATAGATATTGGATTCTGTTCCACAGAGCCTAGAGTTATACAGAGGCTACAGTATTGGAATGGCACTGTCAATAAATATTCCCTTTAAGGTTTGCATGCATGAGGCTAGACTGCTAATCATCCCATTATATTGTCTTATCAAGCTGCTTTTTCTTTGGGTTGAATGTACATGAAATCAAAATATATTTGTTGTGCACCAATTATTTATTTATTGAAAAAAAATGGGGATCTTTAACATGGGGATTTTCATGGACAATCAATTAGTTAAAGTGGGGCAATATTTTATCTATGTGTCACATTTTTTTTCTTTTCATTTCATTAATAAAGGTAAAGCTGACTAGAGCAGATGGTGGGCCTCTAGAAGCTGATGACAGGGTCAATAGGAAAGGCAAGAAACTCCACGTAACTGCATCCTTTGAATATGCTGACACGAAATTCTCTTCATCGTAAGAAAATTGTGCATTCCAATTTCAGAAATTTAAAACTAGCCATAAAAAAGAATTTCCAAATAAGAAAAACAGGACTTTCTATGTCAGCTGACTTGTCATGTGTCCACGTGAACAACCTCTCCTCCAAAAGTATAAGGCCCAGAGACATGCTGTGCTTTTTTTTAAAAGATCATACCTTATCTATCAAAGATGAAAACCTGTCCAAAGCATGCAGATCTGTCCGTTTGTTCCCCAGAGCCATGACAAGTGACGTACCCCACCCTAAGTGTGACAATGTCAACACTTTATCACAATTTTCTCATTGGCTATTGCATGTAAAAGTACTAGGCCAACAGCAGATTCCCTTGTCTGAGTATCAGGCCTGGATCCATAGTATCTATGCTATGATTCATGCAAGTCATTGTCTACATCTGCCTCCACAGAGATTTTCTTGTCTTCAACCTACAAGTCACATTTCTTTTGGGATTTCTTTTAAACTTTGCATGTGGCTTGCTATGGCCACCCTATTCTTTTGGTAGACCAGTAGTCAAAAATTTTTACTATTGCTTGTGTTCAAGCTGAAGGGCACAAAGATATTGCATAAATTGGTGGCTATGACGTCTCACTATCCTATCTCTTTTGTAGGCTTAGGGTCAAGATCTAGCGAATAATAACACCTTAAGTCCCGGAGTCAAAATTATGTGCTGGGGAGTCAAAAACATAAAAAATTGATTTGTATCTTGAAAACATTTGCTTTTAGAGAATTTTGTTTTAATATGTTATTCATTGATGCAAACATCCTCTAAAGCACTGATGAGCAAAAAGGGATAGTCCAGTTCCAAAAAGAGGTCTGTTTCCATATTAGAGTCCAATAGTGGAGATAGGCTATTGTGGAGGATAAGCTAAACTGAAAAGATATGTTTTCAACTGTTTTCTGAAACCAGAAATGCTTTCTATGGTTCTAATAGCTTGAGGAAGCTTGTTCCACTCTGTGGGAGCCCCTGCTATGAAGCTGCACAGCCCTGAGCGTTTATTTGGTTTAGATGAGGAAATTGATAGGCGATTGCCCCGTGTGAGATCATGCCACCTAATTAGAGAGAAAAGATATGGAGGTTGGCTGAAATGTATTGCTTTATAAGTGAGAAGATTGTATTTGAACAATATATGGTAATGAATGGGGAGCTAGTGTAGTTTCTGCAGGAAGGGTGTGACATGACAGTATTTATTTAGCTTGCACACCGTCCGACATAAGGCATTTTGAACTGCTAGTATATGCCTTTTTTGTGTTGTAAAGCAGTGAGTTACAGTAATCCAGGTGACTGCTAACCAAGGCATTTGCCACCTTTACAGCTGTTTCATGATTTAAGTACCTGCAGACCCTTCGTAGTTCCCCGAGATGGCAATAACTTATGCAACATAGATTAGCCACGTGTCTTTGCATTGAATTTTCAGCATCCAGGATGACACCAAGATTTTTGACTGATTCAGCTGGTTCCATGGTGTTGCCAAGCAAACTCACTGGGAATGATGACTTCAGGGAGCTTCTAATATGATCATCACCAATCACTATGAATTCCGTCTTGTCGGGATTTAATTTAAGCTTATTATTTCCCATCCAAGCCTGCACCCGCTCAAGGCAATTTATTAATTCAGTGATACTAGAATTGAAGTTCCTAGAGTCAAGTTCCAAGTAAATTTGTGTGTCATCTGCAAAATAGTGATGGGTCACATTGAATTTAGATATGACTAAACTGAGAGGGGTTGTATATAGGGTAAAAAGAAGTGGCCCAAGAACTGAGCCCTGGGGAACCCCATAAGGGAGTTGAAAAGCATCTGAAAGATGTCCATCTATTTTGATCCACTGTTTCCGTGAATTGAAGTATGACTGAACCCATTTAAGCACTACCCCATGAATGCCATACCAGTGCTGAAGGCAGTTGAATAGGATTGAGTGGGCTATTGTATCAAAGACTGCAGATAAGTCCAAAAGGACTAATCCAACAGCTGCACCCTTGTCTATTGAAGTGGCAATGTCATTTTGTATTTTTATCAATGCTGTTTCAGTTAAGTGAAAAACTGTATATGCAGACTGGTTTTCATTAGATATACCCTCATGAGCAATGTGCTCATTTATCGGCCTAGCCACAGCTTTCTCTATGAGTTTGGAGATGTAGCTAAGGTTGGACACTGGTCTTGAGAATATTCCTGTCAAGACCAGCTTTTTTCAACAAGGGTGTAACATGTGCAGCCTTAAAACAGGATGGGAAACTGCCCTCCTATAGGGAGTAGTTCACAATATTTATGTCCACCCCCCTGGGGGGTGGATATATTATTTTTGCTTTTTTCGCCGTCCGATGTCTGTTGTCCGATGTCCGATGTCCGGCGTCCGATGTCCGGCGTCACGCATGGTTTCCACTCATTTAAAGGAAAAGTATTAGAGCTATTGTCACCAAATTTGGTATGCAGGCTTATTGGGTCAGTAGCTTGCTTGAGATTGCTTTTGGCTGTTGTACCTCTTTTGCTTACTGAGTAATACTTAAGTACAGCTATTTTCAGTACCCATTGGTTTCCGTGCATTTAAGCCAAAATAATTAAAGATATTTTACTACAATTTTGAATACAAGATTGTTATGTCCATAGCTCGCTTGGTATTGCATTTGGGACTGATAGCTTTGTCAGTACATGAGTAATAGCCATTTAGGTACTTCATTGTGTATTTTCAGTACTACTTTTGAGTAATTTGCTAATATCTCCTTAACCATGTGAGATAGAGCGATTTCGGCAAAATTTTCGACCCACAGGGTATCTGAGCATTGTACTCTTTGCAATTTTCAAAAAATTTTCCCCTCCCCAAAAATGGCGGCCATTTTGAATTTTCGAATTTTTGCCAAAAATGGCAAAACACAAATTTGCTTCTATCTCCTTAACCGTGTGAGATAGAGTGATTTCGTCGAAATTTTCGATCCACAGGGGATCTAAGGAATGCAATCTTTGCAATTTTCCAAAAATTTTCCCCTCCCCAAAAATGGCGGCCATTTTGAATTTTCGAATTTTTGCCAAAAATGGCAAAACACAAATTTGCTTCTATCTCCTTAACTGTGCCAGATAGAGCGATTTTGTCAAAATTTTCGACCCACAGGGTATCTGAGCATTGTACTCTTGGTAATTTTAAAAAAATTTTCCCCTCCCCAAAAATGGCGGCCATTTTGAATTTTCGAATATTTGCCAAAAATGGCAAAACACTAATTTGCTTCTATCTCCTTAACCGTGCGAGATAGAGCGATTTCGGCAAAATTTTCGACGCACAGGGTATCTAAGCAATGCAATCTTTGCAATTTTCAAAAAATTTTCCCCTCCCCAAAAATGGCGGCCATTTTGAATTTTCGAATTTTTGCCAAAAATGGCAGAACACAAATTTGCTTCTATCTCCTTAACCGTGCGAGATAGAGCGATTTCGTCGAAATTTTCAACCCACAGGGCATCTATGGAATGCAATCTTTGCAATTTTCAAAAAATTTTCCCCTCCCCAAAAATGGCGGCCATTTTGAATTTTCGAATTTTTGCCAAAAATGGTAAAACACAAATTTCCTTCTATCTCCTTAACCATGCGAGATAGAGCGATTTCGTCAAAATTTTCGACCCACAGGTATTTGAGCATTGTATTCTTAGCAATTTTAAAAAAAATTTCCCCTCCCCTAAAATGGCGGCCATTTTGAATTTTCAAATTTTTGCCAAAAATGGCAAAACACAAATTTGCTTCTATCTCCTTAACCATGCGAGATAGAGCGATTTCGTCGAAATTTTCAACCCACAGGGTATCTAAGGAATGTAATCTTTGCAATTTTCAAAAAATTTTCCCCTCCCCAAAAATGGCGGCCATTTTGAATTTTCGAATTTTTGCCCAAAATGGAAAAACACAAACTGGCCTTAACCGTGCAAAATAGAGTTATTTTGTTGAAATTTTCGACCCATAGGGTATCTAAGAAATGTACTCTTGGCAATTTTCAAAAAAATTTCCTTTTCCCAAAAATGGCGGCCATTTTGAATTTTCAAATTTTTGCCAAAAATAGAAAAACAGGAATTTGCTTCTATCTTCTTAACCGTGCAAGATAGAGTGATTTCGTCAAAATTTTCAACCCAACCAATGCAAAAAGGCATGAAGCTGAAATAATTTACATCTACACTAACAAATATTTAAGCATCATTGATATATTTTACAAATGAAACAGGGTCTTGTAAGACTACTGTACAATTTGGGCAAAAGGTTCATGGGTGGACATTACACATGATAATGTGTGTTCTTCTATGCTATCCTGTTTCTATTCGCATCTACTATCAACAGGGCGGCCTATTTCTAGTTGTAATAGGAGTCAAGAGCACACTGATGCAATCAAGGACCAATGATGTTGGGATTGGATCCAAGTCACATGATTTATTTGGTGTGGACTTCATGATTTTAAGGACTTCTTCCTCTGACATGGTCCCGAAAGAAACAAACTTATTTTTATCTTAGTTTAGTAATTTTGTCTGCACAATACCTGCCAAAAGTGTTGATTAGACTGTTCATGGTGGTATAATCTGGAAGTACAATTTTTGGTGATCTATGGAGGACTTTCTTTATGGAATTCCACAAGGCCTTTGGTTTTCGCACATTCCAAGAGGCAGTTGGAATGGTTCACTGCGGCTCTATACCTACTACGGTTTATGCAGAGTTGTCCCTTCACAACTCCCTTTTGAGATTGTGCTTGTGTCTCTTTGCTGCCAAAATCTTGCTGTTTATGAACCTTTTGTTGACATGTTGTGGAGTTTTGCATTCATGTACAGGTGCATGCTTGTCAAGTAAGTTCCTAAGGGGTATGAAAATACTGGTGTGAAAGTAAGATGGCTGTTTTGTAAGGATCCTGGATAAGCTCAGAATTTGCAATATCAGACATGAATTCAGTTTTATTTATCTTGCCTGATTTCAAGTTTCCTGATTTTTAAGTGTTTTTGACGGGAAATGTTGTTGTGAAAAAGACAGCCAGGTGGTCTGATATGCCGTACTTTATATAATGGTGAACTGAGGAAGTTAGGGATTTACTAGTGCAGAGTACATCAAGGATATGTCCTTGTATGTGTGTAGCTGTTGACACATGTTGAATAAAATCTGTGTTCAAATTATCTGTCCAGCAATTTTGACATCTCCCAGGATCAGTTAAAACTTGAAAACTATTGCATTTAGAATATTTTGTTTTGATATATTATGTGCCTATTTTTGGGTCAGGTCTGACAGTGAAATTTTGGACCTGTAGCTCATTGCATAGCTGAGCAATAGCTACTTTGAGGTTTTCTTTGTTGTGTAAATCAGTTGTAACTTGAAAACTATTTAGAGAATTTCATTTAAATTTGTTATTCATCTGCTTTTGGGACAGCCAAAACTATAGTAGAATTTTTCAGACCTGTAGCTAATTGTATTGCTGAGCAAAAACTACTTTGAGATTCTCACTGTTGAGTAAATCAGTTGTATTTTGAAACTATTGCCTTTACAATATTTTGTTTATAATTATACATTTCCAGCTATGTTTTACGCCTCAACAGTTAACTTGGTACTTTACTTTCGAATACCATTTGCAGGGCACAACTTTTATGTCCATTTTCTTCTTTCATCTCTACTCTGAAACTCTAAACACACAGTCAGCTGACACGGAGCCCATTCCCTGGCACTGATTGCTTGTTTTTAAAGATACTACCTGTCACTACAGATGTTGGGAACCAGAAACAAAAAAACTGCATTGTACAGAGCAACTCCAGATATTTAAAACTAATCATATAAAAAGGAAGTCAGTATGAAAAACAACAGACCTTAGTAAAGACTACAGCAATTAAAATAATGTAAGATTTCTTTGTTGACTGACTCTGCTCAAGATAGGAACTCTTTGCCTGGGCCATTGTTACAAAGGCCTGATGTCTTCTTAACTAAATTCCAGTATTTCACAACCAGTCATGTGATTTTGTGTCATAAAATAGCAGATTTTTGTGTTTTTAGCTTTTATAGCCCTGGTTATTGCTTGTAGAGGTTTCAATGAATTGGAATATTATTGGACACAGTAAATGCAGGGAGTCTAGTTCTATGAGGTTATTTTTAACAGTATACTCTTTCATTTTTCCCTTGGTTTAAACTTTCACATGTTTTAATATTTTATCATTGGCAATACTGTTTTATTGGGACAACATGTTTTTATCTCCCGCCAGCCCGCCAGGCAGGAGATTATAAAATGCATTCCATGCGTGTGTGTGAGTGTGTGTGGGTGTGCAGGGGTGTGTGAGTGTGTGTGTCACACTTTTATAAAGGGCTATACATCACAGTGATTGTTTCTCCTTGGCCTTTTCAATGTTTTTTATGACCTTATTGCTTATGTCCTTTCATTTGATGCTGTTTTGTCAGACCTAGGACCATAGCTAAGTGAGTAATAGCAATGGTGGCTACTTTGATTAAAGTGCTCATAACTCCAAAACGACTGCATTTAGAGTGTTTCTGTAAGGATACGTTGTTCAGGTACTTTCTCCATGCCTACAAGATGGTACTATTTTTAGGGGTCTATCTTGATAGCTAAGTGAGTAATAGCTATTTTCTGTTATAAACAATGAGCAAAATGAGTAAGTTGATTTTATCTTTGTAACTGTTACTTACAATATTGGCCTCAAATATGTTGTTGAACAACTCCTTCATGTACTATATCATGGTGAGGTTTCCAAGGTGTAGCACCATAGCTAGCTGAGTAATAGCTACACTAAGTTTAACATTTGACCATTGAGCAAGTCACTTATAACTCAAAAACTATTGAATATAGAGGATTTTTGTCAACTTTGAAATTTCTTGGAAAATGGAGTAAATCACTTATATACCCCCAAAACTATTGAACTTAGAGAATTATTGTCAAATATGTTGTTCACCTACTTTTTCATGTTCTGTATTGTGGCAAAGTTTCAGAGCTGTAAGTCTGTAACTGAGTAATAGCTACTTTGATTGTTTTCCTTTGAGTGAATCACTTTTTAATATCAAAACTGTTGAATTTAGAGGATTTTTGTGAAATATGTTCACCTATTTTTCATGTACTATGTAATGGCAAATTTTGAGAGCTGTAGGTCCATAGCTAACTGAGTAATAGCTACTTTGATTTGTTCTCCATTGAATAAATCACTTATAACAGCACAACTGTTGAGTTTAAAAGATTTTTCTCAAATATGTTGTTTAGCTACTTTTTTATGTAATGTGTAATGGCCAATTTTGAGAGCTGTAAGTCCATAACTAACTGAGCAATACCTACTTTGATGGTTCCCTATTGGGTAAATCACTTATAACTGCAAAACTATTACATTTAGAAGATTTTTGTCAAATATGTTGTTCAGCTACTTTTTAATGTTCTGTGTCATGGCAAAGTTTCACAGCTGTAGGTCCATAGCTAACTGAGTAATAGCTACCCACCTAAAATGCAAAACACAAATTTGCTTCTATCTCCTTAACCGTGCAAGATAGAGCGATAGAGTTGAAATTTTCGACCCTCAGGGTAGTTAGGCAATGTACTCTTGGCAATTTTCTAAAAATTTCCTCTCCCCAAAAATGGCGGCCATTTTGAATTTTTGCCAAAAATGCAAAAACTTAAAATTGCTTCTATCTCCTTAACCATGCTAGATAGATTGATTTCGTCGAAATTTTAGACCTACAGGGTATCTAGGCAATGTACTCTTGCCAATTTTCAAAAAAATCATCTCCTCAAAAATGGTGGCCATTTTGAATTTTTGCCGAAAATGTAAAAACACAAATTTGCTTCTATCTCCTTAACCATGCGAGATAGAGCGATTTTGCCAAAATTTTCGACCCACAGGGTATCATAATAAGCAATGTACTCTTGGTAATTTTCAAAAAAATTTCATCTCCCTAAAAATGGTGGCCATTTTGAATTTTCGAATTTTCGCTGAAAATGCAAAAAAACTTAATTTTGCTTCTATCTCCTTAACCACGTGAGATTTCGTCGAAATTTTCGAACCACAGGGTAACTAAGCAATGTACTCTTGGCAATTTTCAAAGTCCATAGCTAACTCAGTAATAGCAATTTTGATCGTTCTACATTGAGAAAATCACTTATAACAGCATAACTGTTGTATTTAAAGGATTTTTCTCAAATATGTTGTTTAGCTACTTTTTATGTAATATGTAATGGCCAATTTTTGAGAGTTGTAAGTCCATAACTAACTGAGTAATAACTACTTTCATGGTTCTCCATTGAGTAAATCACTTATAACTGCAAAACTATTAAATTTAGAGGATTTTTGTCAAATATGTTGTTCACATACTTTTTAATGTTCTGTGTCATGGCAAAGTTTCACAGCTGTAGGTCCATAGCTAACTGAGTTATAGCTACTTTCACAGTTTTCCATTGAGTAAATCACTTATCACAGCAAAACTGTTGAATTTAAAGGATTTTTGTCAAATTTAGAGGATTCTTGTCAAGTTTGTTGTTCACCTGCTTCTGTGATCTACTGTGTAATGGCAAATTTTGGGAGCTGTCCATAGCTGAGTAATAGCTACTTTGATTTTTGATTTAAATCATTTATAACAGCAAAACTATTCAATTTAAAGGAGTTTTGTCAAATATGTTGTTCACCTACTTTTTGATGTACTGCGGTTGGAGATCATACCACTGCAGCGGTCTTGTTGTTTTCAAACCCTTTTTCTAGTACTGTATTTTGTACACTTTTGTTGATAGTAGTAAAAGAGTGAAGGTTGAGTTAGCTGTCCCTGCAGATGGAATCATAATGATTGAGCAGAAAATGAAAGTTGGTTACCCCTATGTCCTTCTGACTGTGAGTATTCCATTGTATAAAATTATATAGTTAATCCTCTGACAGGATCACTTTCCACAAGATCTAATAATTAGTGCAATCTGACAATAATGGACATTTTAGTAAAAAGTAATTATTTGCCAGATTTTAAGATGTTTACATGAATTGATTTTTACTACTTGCCAGTTTATACTTGAAAATAGTTCAGATTAAATATTTAAGTGGGAATAAATTTTTGATGTCAAAGTTCATTGGGCAAAAAAGCTAAAATTAATTGTTAAATTTTTAATTATTCCCTGATTCAAGCCCAAAGTTGAGAGATCAAACAGCATTTGAAATCATTCATTCCCCTGTTAAATAGAATGGTGAAGTAAACATTTTAACATGTAGATAGCATGTGTCACATATTTAATGTGTATTATTAATCAATTACATATTCCTGTGAATATATAAATATGTGGAGACTTCCACTGTCGATGGTGCGTAATACCCTAGTAGTCAATTTAATTTGTTCATTATTGGCTTCTGCTGGCCCACCTTGAATGCTTATATCCTAAAGTGAGAATCAGCACTAGTAGCTACTATGAATAACTTACTTGCAACTTACTTGATGTTGCAGCCCTCCTTCAAAGTTGAACGTGGGTCTTGATCCTTATAATGCTATAAATCTCCTTTTTATTTATCACTGATGTTTATAATGTTAATATAAAATGTCACAAATAAGCTTTAGGTGAACATTTAATGCTGCTATATATAATACCACATTGATAGTCTTGTTTTTGTGGATGAGACCTGTAAATACACCAAAAGTGACATTTAATGTATTATACCGAGAATGCTAAAACCTATGTAAATTACATTTTACAACATTTACAAATTACTTTAGTATAATTCTTTGGTTATTAATAGATTACCCTTAAATTGGTTCTTTTATAAAATTGCCTATCCTCTCATAACTGTCTTTTTCATGCCATGGAATTTCTAAACAAAGAATTCGTCAGTGGCCTAGTGGTCTGGTCGATTTTGCATCTGATCAAAGGCTGTCACCTCTGTCTGGGTTCAATTCCATCGGGTGAAGAAGCTGAGGATCCATACCAATGTGACTCTGGACTTTCACCTATTAACGAAGATCCTTTACTTCAATATAAAGAATGAAGAATAGTTTCGGGGGAGAAACATTATTTAAATGGCCCCATGGTCTTGGTCTATGGAAATTTTGAAGCCTTTTTTCCAGATTATCAAAACTCAGATAGAGTTTTTATTGTATCCACTGGATAGCATCAGGTATTATAGGTACAGATCTCAAATTTGAAGGATGTGTTCATCATTAGAAAAACTTGACTGGAAATATTTTTGGCCTCATTTTGAAAAACAAGATGGCCGCCACAGGCATTTTTTTTAGTCATGAAAAGTGCTTATATCTGTCTTATTATTGGTCCTAGAGGTTTGCAATGTGAAACCAACCTATAGGAATCATGGGCTGTGAATCTTTTGATGTGGTCAGATTTGACCTTGGCCACTCATTCAAGTCAAACGAGGACAGCCAAATTTAAAAGTGCTTATAACTCGCTTATTATTGGTCCTAGATGTTTGCAATGTGAAACCAACCTATACGAAATCTTGGGCTGCAAGTCTTATGATTTGGTCAGATTTGACCTTGGACCCCTTCTTCAACGGCATTTGAGGATAGCTAAACTTAAAAGTACTTATAACTAGCCTATAGTTGGTCATAGAGGTTTGCAATGTGAAACCAACCTGTAGGAAATTATGGGCTGCGAATCTTCTGATGTGGTCAGATGTGACCTTGTTCCTCTCCTTCAAGGTCAAACGAGGATAGGCTAACTTAAAAGTGCTAATAACTCACTTATTATTTGTCTTAGAGGTTTGCAATGTGAAACCAACCTATAGGAAATCATGGGTAGCAAATCTTCTGATGTGGTCAGATTTGACCTTTGGCCCCTCCTTCAATGGTAAACGAGGATAGCCAATTATAATTATAATTACAGCCTGAGCATATTATTGAAAAATGCTTTTTATCTTCGATACTATGCTAGTTGGCCTTTTTGCTGTGGATACATCTTGCATCTGGCCACAGATGTGTCATTGGTCTAGTTTTTCTATGGTAACATAACTTGTATGCATAAAATTCATTGCAGGTACGCTATCCTGGGGATGGTGAGCAGAAGATCAAGTCTGGAGCTTCCCAAGTTTCTGTTTTTAAGAGATTAGTGAAGCTGAAATCGAGAGATGATGAAGGTATCCAGCTGTCATTGGATCAGACTGGAAATATAATGGTAGGTAGAGCTTGTGAATTGAAGGGACTTCAGTGGCAAAGGGATTAATAAATTTGTCGCATTATGTCTTCACCTCTGGGGTCAGGGGTTGAAATTCTACTCCTGGGGCGGTATTCACGAAAGGTCTTAATCTTAGTCTTATCTTAAGCATAACCATGCAGTCTTAAATCTAAGATTTTTGTCCTAGTTAAGAATTGTCATAAATAGGTATTCACAAAGGAAGTCTTAGCTGGGACAAATGTCATAAAGTTAAGATCAAGTTAAGACTGATTTTTTCATATAACCACTGTGGTTTTCTGTGTCATGTGACCTCATTTTGTACACTTTATGTAGGTACACATTAAATACACTATTGGTGGCATATGAGACATCAAATTTTGGGACAGTAAAAATAACAATATAATGGAACATGGATTTTAAACAGCTTTGTCCTTGTTGACAGGCACAGGCACAAAATATGAATTTATATCCATATTCATCACCAAATGCATTTTTTTATCTCCCGCCGGGCTTTAGCCCGGGAGGGAGATTATGAAATGATGCCTGTGTGTTCGTGCGTGCGTGCGTGTGTGCGTGCGTTAGTTAGTCACGCAGATTTCTCCAAAACTACTGCAACTACAGATTTTTTGTAAATTAATAGTCCCAATGAATTTTCATGCCCTTGAAAATTTTTTTGGTTTTATGGACTTAGGCCTAAAGATAAGTGAGTAATAGCAATCATAGCTACTTGGAGTAAAGGGCTCATAACTCAAAAACTATTGCAGATACAACTTTTTCTTGAAATATGTTGTTCAGCTACTTTGTCCTTAGCTATAAGATGGTACATAGTTTGGGGTTCTATTGCATACCGTAAGTGAGTAATAGCTATTTTCTCATTTGTAGCTAAATAACGACATGAGTAAATGTCAAATATCTTCAAAAGTATTAGAGTTACAGAAATCTTTTCAAATATGTTGTTCATCTACTTTTTGGTAAGCTATCACATAGTAAAGTTTCAGACCTGTTGCACCTTGGATAGCTGAGTAATAGCTACTTTGAAATTCTGACTGTTGAGTAAAGCCATTGTAACTCCAAAACCATTGCAGTTAGAGTGTTTTCCTAAAATATGTTGTTCAGCTACTTTGTCCTTAGCTATAACATGGTACATAGTTTGGGGTTCTATTGCATGCCATAAGTGAGTAATAGCTATTTTCTCATTTGTAGCTAAATAACAAAAGAAGTAAATGTCAAATATCTTCAAAAGTATTAAAGTTAGGGAAATCTTTTCAAATATGTTGTTCATCTACTTTTTGGTGAGCTATCACATAGTAAAGTTTCAGACTTGTTGCACCTTGGATAGCCGAGTAATAGCTACTTTGAAATTCTGACTGTTGAGTAAAGCCATTGTAACTCCAAAACTATTGCAGTTAGAGTGTTTTCCTTAAATATGTTGTTCAGCTACTTTGTCCTTAGCTATAAGATGGTACATAGTTTGGGGTTCTATTGCATGCCATAAGTGAGTAAAAGCTACTTTCTCATTTGTAGCTAAATAACAAAAGGAGTAAATGTCAAATATCTTCAAAAGTATTAAAATTAGGGAAATCTTTTCAAATATGTTATCCATCTACTTTTTAGTAAGCTATCACATAGTAAAGTTTCAGACCTGTTGCACCTTGGATAGCTGAGTAATAGCTACTTTGAAATTCTGACTGTTGAGTAAAGCCATTGTAACTCCAAAACTATTGCAGTTAGAGGGTTTTCCTAAAATATGTTGTTCAGCTACTTTTTCCTTAGCTGTAAGATGGTACATAGTTTAGAGTTCTGTTGCATGCTATAAGTGAGTAATAGCTATTTTCTCATTTGTAGCTAAATAACAGAAGGAGTAAATGTCAAATATCTTTAAAAGTATTAGAGTTAGGGAAATCTTTTCTAATATGTTGTCCATCTACTTTTTGGTAAGCTATCACATAGTAAAGTTTCAGACCTCTTGCACCTTGGATAGCTGAGTAATAGCTACTTTGAAATTCTGACTGTTGAGTAAAGCCATATGTAACTCCAAAACTATTGCAATTAGACTTTTTTCCTTAAATATGTTGTTCAGCTACTTTGTCCTTAGCTATAAGATGGTACATAGTTTGGGGTTCTATTACATGCCATAAGTGAGTAATAGCTACTTTCTCATTTGTAGCTAAATAACAAAAGGAGTAAATGTCAAATATCTTCAAAAGTATTAAAGTTAGGGAAATCTTTTCAAATATGTTATCCATCTACTTTTTGGTAAGCTATCACATAGTAAAGTTTCAGACCTCTTGCACCTTGGATAGCTGAGTAATAGCTACTTTGAAATTCTGACTGTTGAGTAAAGCCGTTGTAACTCCAAAACTATTGCAGTTAGAGTGTTTTCCTAAAATATGTTGTTCAGCTACTTTGTCCTTAGCTATAACATGGTACATAGTTTGGGGTTCTATTACATGCCATAAGTGAGTAATAGCTACTTTCTCATTTGTAGCTAAATAACAAAAGGAGTAAATGTCAAATATCTTCAAAAGTATTAAAGTTAAGGAAATCTTTTCAAATATGTTATCATCTACTTTTTGGTAAGCTATCACATAGTAAAGTTTCAGACCTGTTGCACCTTGGATAGCTGAGTAATAGCTACTTTGAAATTCTGACTGTTCAGTAAAGTCATTGTAACTCCAAAACTATTGCTGTTAGACTGTTTTCCTTAAATATGTTGTTCAGCTACTTTGTCCTTAGCTATAAGATGGTACATAGTTTGGGGTTCTATTGCATACCATAAGTGAGTAATAGCTACTTTCTCATTTGTAGCTAAATAACAGAAGGAGTAAATGTCAAATATCTTCAAAAGTATTAAAGTTAGGGAAATCTTTTCAAATATGTTATCCATTTACTTTTTGGTAAGCTATCACAGAGTAAAGTTTCAAATTTCAAAGTTTACAACTTTTGGTGGCCATCTTGAATTTTTGCGGAAAATGAAAAATGGCAAATATCTCTGAAACTGTCAGAGAAAGAGCGATTTCGAGCAAGTTTTGGACCCGCAGTGTAGTAGAAGGGTATTCTGTTGAAACATGAAAGTTTTCAATTTCACATGGTGAAGTTTCAGACCCATAGCTAATTACTCACCTACTCAAAATGAGTAAATGCTAATTATCTCTAAAAGTATTGCAGAGAGCCAATTTTTCTCAAATAACTCATTCACCTACTTTTGGGAGAGCTTTCACTTGGTGAAGTTTCAGACCCATAGCTAATTACTCACCTACTCAAAATGAGTAAATGTGAATTATATCTAAAAGTACTGCAGATAGCCAATTTTTCTCAAATAACTCATTCACCTACTTTTGGGAGAGCTTTCACTTGGTGAAGTTTCAGGCACGTAGCTAATTACTCACCTACTCAAAATGAGTAAATGCTAATTATCTCTAAAAGTATTGCAGATAGCCAATTTTTCTCAAATAACTCATTCACCAACTTTTGAAAGAGCTTTCACATGGTGAAGTTTCAGACCTGTAGCTAATTACTCACTTACTCAAAATGAGTAAATGTGAATTATCTCTAAAAGTATTGCAGATAGCCAATTTTTCTCAAATAACTCATTCACCTACTTTTGGGAGAGCTTTCACTTGGTTAAGTTTCAGACCCGTAGCTAATTACTCACCTACTCAAAATGAGTAAATTTGAATTATCTCTAAAAGTATTGCAGATAGCCAATTTTTCTCAAATGACTGATTCACCTACTTTGGGAAGAGCTTTCAGTTGGTGAAGTTTTAGACCCATAGCTAATTACTCACCTACTCAAAATGAGTAAATGCAAACTATCTCTAAAAGTACTGCAGATAGCCAATTTTTCTCAAATAACTCATTCACCTACTTTTGGAAGAACTTTCACATGGTGAAGTTTTAGACCCATAGCTAATTACTCACCTACTCAAAATGAGTAAATGCGAATTATATCTAAAAGTACTGCAGATAGCCAATTTTTCTCAAATAACTCATTCACCAACTTTTGAAAGAGCTTTCACATGGTGAAGTTTCAGACCCGTAGCTAATTACTCACTTACTCAAAATGAGTAAATGTGAATTATCTCTAAAAGTATTGCAGATAGCCAATTTTTCTCAAATAACTCATTCACCTACTTTTGGGAGAGCTTTCACTTGGTTAAGTTTCAGACCCGTAGCTAATTACTCACCTACTCAAAATGAGTAAATTTGAATTATCTCTAAAAGTATTGCAGATAGCCAATTTTTCTCAAATGACTGATTCACCTACTTTGGGAAGAGCTTTCAGTTGGTGAAGTTTTAGACCCATAGCTAATTACTCACCTACTCAAAATGAGTAAATGCAGATTATCTCTAAAAGTACTGCAGATAGCCAATTTTTCTCAAATAACTCATTCACCTACTTTTGGAAGAGCTTTCACATGGTGAAGTTTTAGACCCATAGCTAATTACTCACCTACTCAAAATGAGTAAATGCGAATTATATCTAAAAGTACTGCAGATAGCCAATTTTTCTCAAATAACTCATTCACCTACCTTTGGGAGAGCTTTCACTTGGTGAAGTTTCAGACCCATAGCTAATTAATCACCTACTCAAAATGAGTAAGTGTGAATTATCTCTAAAGGTATTGCAGATAGCCAATTTTTCTCAAATAACTCATTCACCTACTTTTGGAAGAGCTTTCACATGGTGAAGTTTTAGACCCATAGCTAACTACTGACCTACTCAAAATGAGTAAATGCGAATTATATGTAAAAGTACTGCAGATAGCCATTTTTCTCAAATAACTCATTCATCTACTTTTGGGAGAGCTTTCACTTGGTGAAGTTTCAGACCCATAGCTAATTACTCACCTACTCAAAATGAGTAAATGCTAATTATCTCTAAAAGTATTGCAGATAGCCAATTTTTCTCAAATAACTCATTCACCTACTTTGGGAAGAGCTTTCACTTGGTGAAGTTTCAGACCCATAGCTAATTACTCACCTACTCAAAATGAGTAAATGTGAATTATATCTAAAAGTACTGCAGATAGCCAATTTTTCTCAAATAACTCATTCACCTACTTTTCGGAGAGCTTTCACTTGGTGAAGTTTCAGGCACGTAGCTAATTACTCACCTACTCAAAATGAGTAAATGCTAATTATCTCTAAAAGTATTGCAGATAGCCAATTTTTCTCAAATAACTCATTCACCAACTTTTGAAAGAGCTTTCACATGGTGAAGTTTCAGACCCTAGCTAATTACTCACTTACTCAAAATGAGTAAATGTGAATTATCTCTAAAAGTATTGCAGATAGCCAATTTTTCTCAAATAACTCATTCACCTACTTTTGGGAGAGCTTTCACTTGGTTAAGTTTCAGAGCCGTAGCTAATTACTCACCTACTCAAAATGAGTAAATTTGAATTATCTCTAAAAGTATTGCAGATAGCCAATTTTTCTCAAATGACTGATTCACCTACTTTGGGAAGAGCTTTCAGTTGGTGAAGTTTTAGCCCCATAGCTAATTACTCACCTACTCAAAATGAGTAAATGCGAATTATCTCTAAAAGTACTGCAGATAGCCAATTTTTCTTAAATAACTCATTCACCTACTTTTGGAAGAGCTTTCAGTTGGTGAAGTTTTAGACCCATAGCTAATTATTCACCTACTCAAAATGAGTAAATGCGAATTATAACCAAAAGTACTGCAGATAGCCAATTTTTCTCAAATAACTCATTCACCTACTTTTGGAAGAACTTCCACATGGTGAAGTTTCAGACCCATAGCTAATTACTCACCTACTCAAAATGAGTAAATGTGAATTATCTCTAAAAGTACTGCAGATAGCCAATTTTTCTCAAATAACTCATTCACCTACTTTTGGGAGAGCTTTCACTTGGTGAAGTTTCAGGCACATAGCTAATTACTCACCTACTCAAAATGAGTAAATGCTAATTATCTCTAAAAGTATTGCAGATAGCCAATTTTTCTCAAATAACTCATTCACCTACTTTGGGAATAGCTTTCACTTGATGAAGTTTCAGATCCATAGCTAATTACTCACCTACTCAAAATGAGTAAATGTGAATTATCTCTAAAAATACTGCAGATAGCCAATTTTTATCTCCCGCCAGGCTTTAGCCCGGGAGGGAGATTATGAAATGATGCCTGTGTGTGCGTGTGTGCGTGCATTAGTTAGTCACGCAGATTTCTCCAAAACTACTGCAGCTACAGATTTTTTGTAAATTAATTGTCCCAATGAATTTTCACGCCCTTGAAAATTTTTTTGGTTTTATGGACTTAGGCCTAAAGATAAGTGAGTATTCCACTATCTTTAGTACATCTTATTTATACGGCGGGAGATAAATGCATGCGTCAGAATGCTTGTTTACTATCAAATAAAGGTAGATTCTGTTTTTAGCAAACATTTAAAATCAGGTACACTTCAAAAGGAAAAGCAAATTACAGTGCTACAATAATATTACAAGCACTGAAATGTGGTTTCCCAATTTTGTGCAACAAATTTTTCTACAAGAGAAAAAAATAACAAACATATCAGTTAAAACTGATGTATGCATATTGGCCATATTAAATTATAATTTGTTTCTTACAAAAACATTGTACAAATATCCACATTGTTATTACAACTGTATCACAGTGTCATCATTCTTTCATATACATGTAATTATAAACACTGAAAGGCATATGCACATTGTTTTCAGAACTGTTTTCAAAGATATCTATATAATATGCTATTTTGGAAAACATTGAAAAGAAATTATGCACTATTAATATCTCCTTTGTGTATTTTGCACTATTACATAAACACTGACATGCTGTCCTTCATTGAGTTTGGTTAATATGATTGGTTTATGCCAGGGAATGTAAACACAAGTGAGCTGTTGGTTTGACCCTACATGTGCCACTTTAACAAAAAAATCAATACACTGCAAATCATGTGATAATAATCTCTAGCTATGTCAAGGTCAGTAAACAAAACTTTTCTGGGGAAAAAAAGACATGTTTAAGTAATACTACACGGGTCGTCATAAACTTGTCCGAGTCATAATCTTGTCCGATACGGTGATTTTGATTGGTTTGTCTCATTTTAAATCACAAATAATTATGTAAAGTCTTACTTATTGTGTCATATGTTATTGTTTTATGTATTTTATTTTATTTCTATTATAACGGACACCGACAGTCTTTTCTTTGCATTCTGCTTTGGGTTTTCCCCAGACTTGCCTCGTTTTTGATGAGAAGGGTTCAGCACTGAAATAAAGAGGGCAGAGCCAGCCCCCCTACCCTACAGTACATTTAACGAGCATACAGTTTTTCAGAAAATTTTATTTCTACTTTAAAACAGTCAACTCAACTAGGTGTATTTCACAGGCATAATCTGTGGAATATAGACCTCATATTCATGGATTTACTTGTGACTGCAGGGCCAGTATTCATAAAACTTGCTGAAATTCGGTCTCAGACTTTTTAGCTATTCATAAAATAGTGGACACCAAATATAATCTCAGATTTGGTCTCAAAATTAAGACTGGTACATAGTTGTCTCAAATATTTTGGTAAAAGTTTTTAAGCATTATTTAAGTTTAACTTATGGTTTGTTTACATTGGAAAGACTTGAGACTGGTCTCAGTTTGGTCTCAGCTGAGAACCTGTTTGTGAATACAAGTTGAGACATAAGTGACAATGCTGAAGGGACGTCCCAATATAACCTTGGCTGTTGGAGATGACGTAATGCAGCATTCTTACCAGTCAAAAACAAAAATTCATGAAAAAAGATTCAGAATGCATGTGGTTTTGTTAAAGAAACATGTTAAATAACGTGTTTTATTTATTTATGTGGGTTTTTCATCACTTTCAACACTCTACAGGTCATATCACGATGGGTAGCTTAGTGGGCAGGGGAAACCAGCGCATACAGTTGGTCAAGGTACTGTACTTTAAAATGCCAACTATCAGTAATCACCTACCAACTTTTCCACTTAAGGTCCGGGGTTCAAACTTTTAATACTCCAAATTTTGGTTTTTGTGTTTTTGACATCCAAAAATAAATGCACGGGCCATGATTTATTTATTTGGGGTTTTCATCGCTTTCAACACTGTACAGGTCATATTACGACGGGTAGTTGGAAGGGCAGAGGAAACCAGTACATACAGTTCATTAGGGTTCTGTACTGTAAACTGCCGACCAACGGCAAGCAACTACCAGCTTTCCCACTTGAGGCTGTGACGGGGATCGAAACCCCGGCCTCAGAAGTGGAAGGTGAGAGTGTTACCACTCTGCCACCATGGCCCCCTGCACAGGCCAAGAAGAACTTAAGAATGGTCAAAGCTTCCCATTGGTAATCGCCAAATCATGAGTGGTACACACCAGCTCACCACCAACTTTGATAGAAATTGGAGTCAGCAGTTAAATCACTGATTCCAGTGAGGATTCCATTGCCCACCAGCTAGTGCATGGACAGTATTGGGTACTTAGGATTATTACAGTCTGAGTGTCAGCACCAATACTATTTTTCCTTCAAAAGTTGTAAAAGTATCATATTCTAAGTTTATCAATAGCTTCTTTGTAATGATTCATATAGTCCTAAGAATCAAGTTGAAGAATCAATTCGTTACTTGTTCTGATCTTGTATTTGTCTTTTAATCTTGTGTAAAACTATGTCTGCAACATGTATCTCCAGAATGCACTTCTAGATAAATTATTTTCAGAACTTTCATGGAAACAATGAGAAACATTATGTAGATCATATCACTTGCACCATATTTGGTGGGGTGTTGATTGGAAAGCCATGTAAAACATTATGTGGATCGTATCAATTGTAGCATATTGAGTGGCTTGTTGCTTGGAAAACCAAGTAAAACAGTATGTAGATCGTATCACTTGTAGAATACTGAGTGGGATGTTTTTGGGAAAACAAGAGAAAACATTGCATAAAATGTCAACAATGCATAATATAGCATGAATTTTCTACACATATTGACATGGATATATGGTTAGCCTTTACATGGATAATGCTGAAAAGTCTTACACAACTACAAAAGTCTGCAGAAATATTTCTTCTCTACAATTTGCATATATGACAATTCTTTAGAATTCTGTAATGTCTATTCCATTATATTCAGTAATCATCAATGAAGTTTTAGTAGAAGTTTGTACAGAAAGACATAACTGTGAATTTAAAACTCACTAGACAGACAGTGTAAAAATATCAGAGTTGCACATAAAAACCTTTGTGAATAACTGTGAAGTGAGTGGAGCAAGGGTTGGGCATCAACTTTTCTCAAATATTAGTGTGCAGATTGAGAGAGTTCATTCCAAGGGGTCAAATATATGGTGATATTAGTGGATCCAGAATGAGTTCTTTGGAGGAGAGATCAAGAACTCCCAATGTATAGTGTGACTGGGTGTTGAGACACATACTCAACCTGAGTGGGGCATTAAAAATGAATGTCTCAAATATTGCTTCCCTGGATATTTTAATAATTAATAATTATTTGTCTATAAAAAATTTAGTCAGGATATCTACAGTCTGCAGATACTCGAGATGTGAGCCTCAGACTCCAAAAAAAACCCAATTTCTTGAAAAAGGTCAAGGTCTTGTTCAAAGCTCAATCGTGACATGACCTGTACAGTTTTGAAAGCAACATAACACCCCAAATAAATAAATAATTCTAAATCATATGATTTGTACAGATGTAATGTCACTGCCTCTGTTGTTGTTGTCACTGTTGTTACATATTTTTACTTTAAAAATGTCAACATGGTATGACATAACATATGGAATTTTGACAAGTTATTACATGGATATATGGTCAGCCTTTGCTAAAAAGTCTAGCACAACTACAAATAAATCTGCAGGAATTTTTCTTCTCTACAATTTTAATATATGACAATTCTTCGGTATTCTATAATGTGTATGCCCATTTATTAAATAATCAACAATAAAGTTTCAGTAGATGTTTCTACAAAAAGACAAAACTGTAATTTTAAAACTCACTAGACAGTGTAAAGCTTATCAGAGTTGCACACTAATAACTTTGATAAGGAACTGAAAAGTGAGTGGAGCAGGGGTTGGGGATCAACTATTCTCAAATATTAGTGTGCAGATTGAGAGAGTGTACGTCAATAATGTGGTAATTTTAGTGAATCCTTGAGTTCTTTGGGGGAAGGGATCAAGAAGTTTGAGTACATAGTGTGAGCAAGTGTTGAGAGACACACACAGAGCCTGAGTGGGGGATCAATGATGAATGTCTTGAGGATTGTTTTACTATATGATATTCTAAAAATTATTTATCTACAATGAAATTGAACACAAGAATAAAAGCAACTTTTGACATGTTCAAAGGTCAACATATGTCTCTATTCGCTTAATTTTTATTAATTTGCTGTTCATTTTATTATTTTCTCATTTGCTTTTTTTTATGGATGATAAAACTTATTGGATCTTAACCTTATCCAATAGCTTTGCCAAGGGCCAAGAAACTTTGTTCAAGGAAAAACTTTCACAAACTACAATGAAATGGTATCAAACATTAACAGCAAATATCATAATTGTAACATATGTAACAAGATGTTACATATGCAATGTCACTTTCAAAGTTCATTAGCCCTAATGCATATGATTTATATGATGTTCTTGATGATGTGATTCCATCACAAATCAGTTAAATAAAATGACTTGATTGTAAATACTTAGCAATTGTCTGATTATTTGTCACCAGACACCTGAAAGATAATGATTTTTATCTCAATCAGCCAACATTTGAAAAATCTGAAAAATTATTGCAATTTTACTTTTGGCTTTAGCGGTGCAAATAACTTAAATAATATGCACATATTTCTCACCTCAGACAGCTGCATCAATTGGACTGGTTTCCAAATAAATATACCACACAGATTAGTAAATGTAAATCATGGGGGCACGGTGACAGTGGGTAACACACTCCCCTCCCACCTCTGAGTTCTACGGTGCAAACCCTTGACGTAATGTGGGAAAGTTGACAGTTGGTTACCGATGGTTTTCAGTTTACAGTACAGAATATTGACCTACTATATGTACTGGCTTCCTACTCATTGTGATATGATACAGTGTTGAAAGTGATCATAAAATCCACATATTTAATAATTAAATAAATAAATCATTGAGTTTCATCTACCACCACTGTTCCTAAAGTGAAATTAAAATACCTGACCAACACCACCTAATTTATTTGAAGACAAGTAAATAAATTAACTACTCCAGTGAAGAGACCGAACCAGTGCTCCATTCAATTCTTTGGACTTATTTCTTGGTTGTTGAGCCTTAGAGTCTGTTTTTTTATGGTGATTAGGTGCTATAAAAGTTATACTGGAAATACTTAATGCTCTTGTGTTCCACTCTCTCTCTCTCTCTCTGAAAAAATATGCCCAAATTATTGATCCACAAACAAAAACGGACAAGATTATGATTTACTGTCCTCCAATAAAATCTCAATGATTTTGGTTCTTTTGTTCTTATTTATGCATGAATTGATGTGAAACTTTACAGTTTCATAACACTAGCCACCTTCTTGTTATGAAATAATGAATGGTCATCCAACCAGTGGGGAACCTTGCCTAATGCTTTTGTGTTCCACTCTCTTTCTCTCTCTCTGAAAAAATATGCCCAAATTATTGATCCACAAACAAAAACGGACAAGATTATGATTACTGTATCACAATAAAGTCTCAATGTTTCTGGTTCTTTTGTCCTTATTTATGCATGAATTAACATGAAACTTTACAGTTTTATAAAACTAGCAACCTTCTATCCATTTGTACATATAAATCGGGATTAACGTATTACATTTCTTTCCATTTTAAAGAAATCTCACAAAATCGGACAAGTTTTGACGACCCGTGTACATATTTTATGTAAGTTATATGACTATAGCGTGATGCAGTTTAGTAACTTTTATGAAGAATATTTTTTTACTCTTATTTATATTTTGAGTTATAAAAGAATATAAATAGTAGTGGAACCAAATAGATAAAAAACTTTTATAAAGTGACACATAAAACTTTAACAGTGGGATATGTGTACATTATTTAATGTGTTCATTGTGGATATATTTTTTTTCTGTGGATATGTGTTAAATATTTGTTATATACAACAAACTAGTGGACATGTATTTCTCTGAATATGTGTTGATGTACACTGTAAAATTTGTCCACTTACTGTTTATAAATGGACCAGAAAGGGATAAGTTTTGCAGTTTAAAACCTTCAAACCACATTAAAACATAAAATAAAATGCTTTACAGAGATGTGGTAAGTCTTTTAAACTCAATTTTAGTTGTATGAAGTTTTGAAGTGGGGAAAACATAACATGGCGGCCATATTTAAGACTGGTCTTAAATATTTAAGACCACCCCCATCCATTCTTAGAGTTATGACAAAAAATAAGACTAAGATAAGACTAAAACCTTTTGTGAATTGCTCTAAGACTAAGACAAATGTCACAACAAGTTTTTGCCCAAAGTTGTGATAAAAGTCTTAGATTTAAGACTAAGATTAAGATAAGACCTTTCGTGAATACGGCCCCTGGCATTTTGTGACAAATAGTGATGGGCAATCCAAATATGACCATAGCTGTGTAAGGACATCAAACCGAAGTTTGACCCTGAGGTGAAACTTAATTTGAGGTGAAAGTTAAATGCTATTACAGGCAGTACAATGCATGCATTAACTAAGCCCAGTTCCTACCTTGGTGATTTTAAGGGTTGACTGTTGGCAGCTTTGAAGTTATCAACAGTTGTACAATCATAGAATTTTTGGTAATGTGTTTAGCACTACTGACGCAGCATCAGTAACAACAAGAACCATATTCTGGTACTTCCTGCAGGGTATATGGACACGGCCGTTTACAACGTCATCATGCACTTTTCCACTGAAATGTGGCTACATTTCAGAAATGTGGCTACAAATAGGTCCAATAAGGTTTGTAGGAACATTTTAAATTGTAGCCACATTTCATTTGAAAAGTACATAAAACACTGTAAACAGCTAGGTCCATATACCCTGGAAGTGCCTATGTTCTTATTCTTAGCATACTCCTATTCATAGAATTTCATTACAACATAGAGATACTATAAATTTCTCTGAAATTGGAATTTTAAAAAAAATTATAAATTTTATTGAAGGATAAACTCAGTGGTATTATGATTAGATCCCGGGCTCAGTGGCTCAGTACAGGTGAGAAACCTTCTAAGTACTTCCGTTCACCAGAAAAATTATGCTATACAGAAAATGCACTAAAATAGTTGTGACTATTTTTAAAAAAAAAAACAACTAGCTGTTTTACACAGCTATTGTATCCAGTTTGTTATGATTGTTTGTAGATTTGTAAAGAATCTCAGGTTTTTAACAATAATCTTACTCTTGTAATTACCTTGGAGTTTATATTTTTCCTCCCTCCCTCCCTCCCTTCCTTCCTTCCTATTTTAAGAATTTGACTCTATTATCGGCTGTTTTGACTGGAAACCAGAAAAACCAGTGAACATTTATTTGGAGATTAACAAATTAATTCTAAACGTATCAATAAATCAACTGGTATTAATTTTAATAATCTTAATATTGGTACTGATCTTGATATTAACCTTAAAGTTGGTAAGGTTAGTGCTAATATTATGTATGAAAAGAATTTTGGTAATATTGGTTGTATGGGTAATTCTGAACATATTATCCAATCTGACCAACCTGATGATTTTGTGACTAATACTAGTACTAATTTTGATATTAATTTTAAAGCTGGTATTGTTGATAAAGTCAATTATGGTAATAGTAAGGATCTTATTGATATTGTTACTGATTTTGCTGATTCTGTTAGTGATAAAAACAATATTGAAATAGATTTTGACATTGGTACCAATAATGTTGGTAACATTGGTAATATTGGCAATATTGCTAATCCTGAACACATCTATAGTATTAACCCTGTCCACGATATTTTCAAGGTTGTTAAGATTATCAATAGAAATGGGAATAGTGAAAATACTGCAAATAATGCAAATGGTATTGTCGATGTTAATATTAACACTAGTAATGATACCATTGATAATTTCTTTCCTGGCGATAGACTTGAGAGTGGCTTTGTCAATGATATTGGTGACAAATCACCAAATGACATTAGATCAGTTCTTACCGATAGCTATTGTGTTAGATTTGCCAGTGTTGCAAATGTTGATGTTAGTGTTAATTCTGAATATGGAGGTATTGATACTCTTCCCAAATATTCTACCGATGATAGGTTATGAATATCGTAATGATAAAACAATAGGTTATGATTATCATAATGATTGTTACGGTATTGAAGGTTTTGACAAATCAGTTATTAATAATACCAATGCAGTAATTAATAATAACATAATATCAATTCACAACTACCATTCTAAAATAAATAGTTCCAATAATTTCTCCCTTAAATTTATGTCACTGAATGTGAATGGATTATGTAGCAAACTAAAATACGAGGACCTGGAGGATTATATTAGTAAATTTTGTATTGTTGGTCTTACTGAAACCAAATTAGATGATTGTGATCATGTAGAATTTGACAACTTTGAATTATTTACCAAAAATTGTAAAAATTTCAAAAGTAGATCTGGTGGTGTTGCCCTGTTAGTTTCAAGTAATATAGTGAAGCGTGTTAAGATAGTTCAATCTGATTGTGAGACAGCACTCTGGTTCCACATAAGTGAGAATCTACTGGGCTATACATTGTTTGGTGGGGTGATCTATATTCCACCTGATGGAAGTAAATATTCTGACATTGAATTATTTGATCAAATTGAAAATGAATTAATGGATCTGAAACCAGCAAACTCACAATTATGTGTTTTCGGTGATATGAATGCGCGAGTCTTATATGATTTTATATCGCTTTCTGACAACATTGAAAGTAGTTTCATACCAAATAAAGATAGCGATGAAACAAGCCTAAGTGACCTAGGTTACATTACTAAATGTACATCTAAGGATAAAACAACAAATGACTATGGATTTAAACTTGTTAACCTCTGTAAGGCCAACAGTTTATACATAGTTAATGGAAGAGTATACAAAGATTACTCAGTAGGCGAATTTGAACTATTTACATATCTCAAGTCCTTCTGTATGGCTGATTTCAATAACCTCAGATCTGATGTCACTGTGCATTAGAATTCTCTCTTAAGTGTAAACCTCAACAGACTAATGATATAAGTGTAAAAAATATATCAAACAATGACCCGATTTATGTTAAACATTGGGACAATGATATTGCCAGAAAATACCACGAATATTTAACATCCAATTCAGATAAAATCTTAAATGTAAATAATGTATTAACAAAAATTTTAAACTCAGTGAGCATTGGCCCTACAGAGGTAAATGAAAGTGTCAGAGCAGTTAAAGAAATCTTATTAGCTAAGGATAGTGATATTTGCTTGTTCACAACAAAATCCCCTAAATATAACATACAGAAGATAAAAAACCAAAGCAGATCAAACCATGGTATAATACAAAATGTAAAATTGCGAAAAAAGGCTATAGCAATGCGAGACACTGTTACCATAACACCCATTCTATTTCAGATATAGAAAATGTTGAAAGAACAAGCAAACTATACAAAAAAGAAATTAAAAAAAGTATCCATGCTTATAATAGAAAATCTGCTAGCAGATTAAGATCAGCTAAAAGTAAAGAGTATAGGAATATTATAAATAATAGACAAAAAAATAACACTGAAGTGTGGAGTCACTCAAAATGTAATGTTCACTAAGAATATATGATGTACGCCTTACACACAATAATAGTTACTGCTATATTATGTTTCAAAAGTTATTAGGTGAACTTTCTCATCAGAGGCTGGAGTTTATGAGGCAAAGTTATCCTTGAAGTGCTATTTTTGGTGCAATTGCACCTGTGTACTGGTGCAATGCTCCCAAAGATGATTTTTATCTTAATTATCTGAGTGTGAAATGATTTTATGAGAAGGAGGAATGAAAACAATCAAAATTAATAGTTTGTGTTACAATTAAAGAAACTGTTAAAGTAGCTTACTATTACTGCAATTTTAGTATTATTTATGGACATTGTATTACTATTTACCTTTATAGTCAAACACACTGTTCAATTAATAAACTATGTATTAATTACGCTAACCAGGCTACTGACCATAAGTAACCTGACAACACTTATTAATGACTCTAATAAATGTGTACATGTCTGACCAACTAGTAAAATAGTATCTCAGTCATACCTTTGGTTATTTTATTTGCACAGGTGCAATCACACCAACTTCTTCTACCTCAGGCAGATTGATAATTACACTAACTCTCAATTATATTCCAATATGGCAAACATTAAGGAACAAATCGAACTAGATGCAATGAATGCCACACCAGGCATTCTACCACCTGGTACTAAGTTTGAGAGTTATATTGGCCACAATGTAATTAATATCTCAAAGGTGAATCTAAGTGTGCACCAAACTAAAGCCCTAGAAAAGGGTTTAACCTTCTGCCTCCCCAAATGGGCATATAAATCTGAAATATGGAATGATTTTAAAGAGTTCCATAGATGATTGGAGCTTGCCAATTCTTCAAAACCACAAATGAAGAAGTAGACAATCAAATTGCACAAAGTATTGTTGACTTTATGAATGAAAATGCTAGTATTGAAACAACAAACCAAGAAGATAAGGACCCATATGAAAACATACATAAGCCCTTTAGTAATAAATCATCTTGGAAGCCAAATCCACCAAATAGGACACTGGATACTTTCAAGATAGCTTTCAGGCAAGACTTACTTATGAGCAACAAGAATAAACCTACACAGCCTAACCTTTCTAAAGATGAATGGAAAGGCCTCTTAGAACTTAAGAAAAATCCTAATATCATCATCAAAAAGGCAGATAAGGGATTAGCAGTGGTAATCATGGACACTGTTGATTACCTCAAGGAAGGGTATAGACAACTCAGTGATCCAAATTTTTATACCTATGATATACGTAGTGCTCAAAATCTCTCCAGTTTCAAAAGTCGACTCAAAACCTACCTATTTCAAAAATCATTCCCACCATAGTTTCTTACTACCGAACACCGGATCGCCTCCCTGGGAACGACTTGGAACTTGTCTAATGTCTTATGAGTTATGCCTTACGAACTGGATGGTGTACCTTAGAATCCATTGATACGGAGATTATGCACTTGGACAACTGATTGATTGATTGATTGAATATTAGCAGTGACTGCCCATTTAAGAAGGGACAGAACCAAAGACCCAATCACCCCCTACC
Organism: Sabellastarte sp. h YS-2021; assembly: GCA_964017235.1. Taxonomy (NCBI): domain Eukaryota; kingdom Metazoa; phylum Annelida; class Polychaeta; order Sabellida; family Sabellidae; genus Sabellastarte; species Sabellastarte sp. h YS-2021. Next base: position 161,850,361 of record OZ024930.1, read on the forward strand.
TACTAAAATCGTTAGAACTGGTCTTACATAGTATGAATTTCACATTCAATGACCAAAACTATCTACAAATCGGTGGTACAGCAATGGATATAGCATTAGCACCTAACTATGCAAACCTATTTATGGACAGGTTCGAAACCAAGGCCCTGGTCAACTGGAATTTGAAACCCATACTTTGGCTTTGATTTATAGATGATATATTCATGATCTGGCCACATGGTAAAGATGAGTTAGACAAATTCATCAAATACCTCAACCACTTACATGAGAAAATCAAATTCACTTCTGAAGTTAGCAACAAGGAAGTTAACTTTTTAGACACTACAGTCAAAATTGACGCAGATAAGATACTATACACCACCCTGTTTGAAAAACCAACTGATACCCATATGTATCTACATCATGACTCAGCCCATCACAGCCCATGCCACACTAAAGGTCCATTTGGGCAATTCCTCCGAATTAGAAGGATTTGCACCAAAAATGATGACTTTATCAATAATGGCATAAAAATGCTCCAATACTATTTATGGCTATCCCTTTAAGCAACTCAGAAAACACATGCTTAGAGCAAGCCAATACTCCCAAGATGAACAATTAGAGGTCAAAACAAAAGAACCAACCACAACCCCTGTTATGACCACCAAATATAACCCAGGGAACCCTGATCTTAAAGAATTCATTCATGGCAATTGGAACATTATTGAACACAGTACTGACTGCACAAAGACATTCCCAGATAAACCAATTATTGGTTTTAAAAGGTTACCAAACTTTAGAGATATGCTTAATAAAGTCTCCATTTCTTATCCGCCAAAAGAAAAGGAGACCCGCCAAATTATGCCTAATCACTGCATTAGATTAGGCAAGTGCACATATTGCCCAATTATCAAGAAAATTGATAATGTCACCTGCAAAATTACTGGTAAGATTCACAACCCTACTGACTTACCCAAACATATCACATGTGAATTAAGTGATATAGTGTACCTTATTGCATGTGCTAAATGTAAGAAATACTATGTGGGTGAAACCGGCAGGCCATTTAGATCAAGAATCTATGGACATAAACTCTCTGTCACTAAACCGAAGGATTCCAGAATCACCCCTGTATCCAAACATTTTAGTGGTATGGGTCATTCTGTTAGGAATATGCAGTTCTCAATCCCTGAATGGTGTTCTCCCAAGTACAACACTCCCAAACAAGTTCACAGGAGAAGACGTGAACAGTGGTGGATGTGGAATATTGGAGCAATCCATCCCATATGAATTAACCAATTTATCTAATTGTGTGTGCATTTTGGTCTCATTTCACACTTGTGAGCCACCCTTGTTCTTATATATGATAAAAAATACTAACATCGGTGAAAAATACAAATGCAACATATCCAAAGAAATATTTCTTGACCACTTTAGGAAGCTAAATAAAAAACGAGAGAATCAAATGCAACAAGATGACGAAATTATTAATATAGATCAACTAAATAAAGACCTAAACAATGAATTGATAAACTATAGAATTGATAGTACAGAAGTCTCCAGAGTTATTAAAAACCTCAAAAACCACAAGAGCCATGGAATTGACCCGATTTGTAATGAGTTTATCCAAAATGCGAAAACCCAACTGCTTGACTCTATAACTCTTCTTTTTAACAAAATCCTAGAAAGTGGTCAGTATCCACTAGAATGGTCATCTGGAATAATCATCCCTATTTACAAACATAAAGGTGATATTAATAATCCAGATAACTATAGAGGTATATACAGACTATCTTGACTCACTATTGATAATTAATGATAATTGTAAGGGGTACTCTACAATCGATCATATCTTTACTTTGAGGTGTTTGATAGATCTTTACAAAAATAATAACAAGAAACTATATTCTGCCTTTGTTAATTACAAAAAGGCCTTTGACAGTATTAACAGAACTTCCTTATGGTTAAAATTACTATCTTATCATATCAATGGGAAAGTACTCCAAATAATCAGAAATATGTATCACAATGCTATATCTTGCATAAGAACCAATAGTGGCTTAACAGAATTCTTTAGCTACGATGTTGGTGTAAGACAGGGGCAACCCCTCGCCCCTACTGTTTGCCATGTACCTAAATGATCTTGAAGAATATATCAGTGTAGAGTATAAGGGTCTGTCTCATATAACAGATCTAGTTCATAAATTCCTGGATTCTGAGGAAACCAGTACTTTCCTACGCCTTTATTTACTCCTCTATGCAGATGATAATAGGCGTATTCCGGTGGGCGCTTCGAAACTTATTTTTGCTCCCAATACTTATTTATTTGTCTTCCGGTGGTACTTTCGAATGACTAAAATAATTATTGAAGTGATAGACATATCTCGTCAGATTTCTTTGGTGAATAGGTCACGTGATCACTCTACAATCATTGAGAAGTATTTACAATACTACAATATTGCAAACACCACAAAAATGAGAATTAACAAATATAATGAAATGAAAATTTACAAATATAAACAATATTTCTACCACTTCAAAGGAAACTTATCACTTTTATTTGATAAAAATTCATAAAGTATTTTCAGATATATTCATTTTAGTTATAAGATGGAGACACAAAATCACCTATTTTCGCCTACCATGTGCATTTGTTTATGTGCTGTCCAAGGTTTGTTTACACTACAAAAACAGAACTACCAATAGGATCATTTGCCGCCATTTTTTACACCCAGTACTTATTTATTTCATTCTGGTTGTACTTTTGATTTTGGCTATCCTCATGTGACCTTGAAGGAGGGGTCAAATAATTATTTTATCCACTGCGCAGGTGGGCGTGGTTTAGAGAAATAAGTACCACCGGAATATGCCTACTGTTATATTTGCAGAGTCAGCTCTGGACTTCCAAAAAGCCCTTGACAAACTATGTGACTATTGTCGTCTATGGGACTTATCAGTAAATGCAGAGAAAACTAAAGTGGTTATCTTTAGCAAAGGTAAAATTCCTAACAAACGAAAACTAATGTTGAATCACAAAGAGTTAGAAATAGTTTCTTGCTACAGATACCTGGGGATTGAATTTAACTATAATGGGAAGTTCACAGTCGCTATTAAACACCTCTGTGACCAGGCTAGAAAAGCTATGTTTCTGTTAATTAGCAAAACCTGCAAACTAAACCTACCAATTGACATACAAATTCATCTGTTCGATAGCACCATAAAGCTGATTCTTCTATATGGATGCGACATTTGGGGGATGTGTAACACCAAGATTGTTGAAACATTTTGAAATTCCTGAAGAACACCCTCAAACTAAGGAAGAGTACCCCCTCAATTATGGTTTATGGCGAATTGGGGAGGACCCCGATTGAAGTTGATATTAAATCTAGAGTACTTAACTTTTGGGGTAGAATTATAACTGGAAACCAGAACAAGCTATCATACCTAGTGTATGATCTAATATACCAAATGCATTTACCAGAGACTTGAATGCGCTGATTGAAATTGGGGAACCCTCTATATGGCAAAACCAAATGATTGGAGAATACAAAACATTTAAGGATAATATCTACAGAAGAATGGTCGACTTATATATTCAAAAGTGGTATACCCAGGTCAGTGAATATAGTAGTAATAACTATAGAATATTGAAGAATGAATTTGGTTTTGAAAAATATCTAACAACCTTATCAAGTTGTAAACTTAAATATGACCTCTGCAAATTTTGCACACTGTCAGGCTCATCAAAGACAAACCTATATGACAGTTATCGGCTCAACAATGCCTGTCCTATGTATAATGAAAATATAAATGCTGATGAATTCCATTATCTGTTTGAATGTAAAAGTTTTGAGACTCGTAGAAAAAATCTTTTACCGAAGTATTTTGATCTGTAAAAATCCGAATATAATTAAAGCAAACCAACTGTTCAAATTAAAATGTAAAAGGCTCCTGAACCTAGCCAAAGTTTGCTCAAATATCCTAAATAGCCTTTAACATTGAAGAAACTAAGCTATTCAGTTAGCTTCCTACAAATCAATTGTGTAATATGTCATGTTCAAACATACCCCCAAAAATTATGCTATCTAAATGAAATACATGCTATGCTATCTATGCTACCTATGCTATATACATGCTTCCATGCTTTGAAATACATGCTATGCTATGTTATGCTATCGAAATGAAACACATGACTGTACATGACTGTAATTTGTACTGTATGTAATGGAATGAAATACTGAATGTACTGAAGTTCTATCAAGACTTGTTTTATCTTCTGTCAAGGTTACCTTATTTCAGATGCTAGTTAAGTTTGTTCTTGTAACATTGTATTCTAATACCCTTTCATAGGGTCATGAATTATCACTAAATCTAAATCTAAAAGCATTTGTCCTTGACGTCTGACAAAGAAATATAAGACAGGCATCTACTGGTAGAAAGCCACTATGTCAGGTGAAACAACTTTCAATATTGGATTAGATATTGACCTTTAATGATTGAGTTTGGTTGCTAAAATTATGTAAGTGGACATTTTTACTAGGTATTTATTGTATCCACCGGATAGCATCCTGTGGATATTACGGATTTTACTTCGTTACATCACCGCCACAGTGTGTAGAGAGATTTCATTGTTACCGCTCTAATGAAAAAATTATTATAGCTAGCTTTCTCAAATTTGCAAGATACTATATAAGTGGTTATTTGCATGTGGAATTAATTTTCACTATTTTTTGCATATCCAAGTTAAGATCAGGTGATAAACCTTTTTACAGCATGTTTAGATCACGTTTCATAAAATACAGAAACAAGAAAAGTACGCTTTATACATTTTAAGTATTTTTAAAACAATAACTTTTTCCCATTCTTATGAAATTTGAAATCATAAAGAGTACAAACAAAAGAAAAAAAAAACATCCCCCAAAAACCCAAGTTCTTTTGTACACACATAAAGGTTTATCCTTCCTACTGACAGCTGTTTTACAGCCTGTTTTTTCCAAGCCAGGTTTAATGACCCTGTGTTGTGTACAATGTACTGGGCCTGTAAACTTTAGAAGCTTATCACTGAGACCTGGAGGTGGATCCCTCTCCTCTTTCAATTGTTTTATCACCTCATCTGTATACCACACTGGGAAGAGTTGTTTAAGGTTTAAGGACCCCTCCTTCAAGGTCAAATGAGGATAGCCAAACATAAAAGTGCTTATAACTTGCTTATTATTGGTCCTAGAGGTTTGGGATGATAACTTGCTTATTATTGGTCCTAGAGGTTTGGGATGGTAAACCAACCTATAGGAAATCATGAGCTGGGAATCTTTTGGTGTGGTCAGATTTGACCTTGGACCCCTCCTTCAAGGTCAAATGAGGATAGCCAAAATCAAAAGCGCTTATAACTCGCTTATTATTGGTCTGCATAAGTTACTACCATCTCCGGGAACTACGAAGGGTCCATAAGTACTGAAAACATGAAACAGCTGTAAGGGTTGCAAATGCCTTGGTTAGCAGTCGTCTGGATTACTGTAAGTCACTGCTTTACAACACAAAAAAGGCATATACTAGCAGACTACAGAGAGTTCAAAATGCCTTATGTCATACGGTGTGCAAGCTAAATAAATATTGTCATGTCACACCCTTCCTGCACAAACTACACTGGCTCCCCATTCATTGCCTTATATTGTTCAAATACAATCTCCTTATTTATAAAGCAATACATTTCAGCCAATCTCCATATCTTTCCTCTCTGATTAGATGGAGTGATCTCACAAGGGGCAATCGCCTATCAATTTCCTCATCTAAACTAAATAAACTCTCAGGGTTGTGCAGCTTCATAGTAGCGGCTCCTACAGAGAGGAAGAAGCTTCCTCAAGCCATTAGAACCATAGACAGCATTTCTGGTTTCAGAAAACAGTTGAAAATATATCTTTTCAGATTAGTCTATACTCCACCATATCCTATCTCCCCTATCGAGCACTGATATGGAAATGGACCTCCTTTTGGAACTGGACTATCCCTTTTCTTACATCAGCGCCTTAGAGGATGTTTACATCAATTTTGGCGCTTTATAAGTGTTTCTTACTTACTTACTTACTAGAGCTTTGGGATGGTAAACCAACCTATAGGAAATCATGAACTGGGAATCTTTTGGTGTGGTCAGATTTGACCTTGGATCCCTCCTTAAAGGTCAAACAAGGATGGCCAAACCTAAAAGTGCTTATAACTTGCTTATTATTGATCCTAGAGGTTTGTAATGTCAAAACAAGTTATCGGAAATCATAGGTTAGGAATCTTTTGATGTGATCAGATTTGACCTTTGCCCCTCATTCCAGGTCAAATGAGGATAGCCAAACTTAAAAGTGCTTATATCTTGCTTATTCGTGTTCCTAGAGTTTTGCAATGTCACAACAACCTATAGGAAATCATGGACTAAGAATCATTGGTCATATTTCACCTCTCCTCCGTCAAGGTTAAGGGATGGTTTTTCCCACAAATTCAGCATGATTTACTGATAGGTGTTACAGGTACCATTACACATGCATGACTGATAATAAGGCATAGCTGATTTAAAATTTTGTGGCCTTGTAATAATCAGGCCAGAGAAAGAGGGATGAAATATGTGACCTTGTAATTAATTTTTTTATTTACTTATTTGCGGTTTTACGTCGCTTTCAACACTGTACAGGTCATATCACGATGGGTAGTTGGAAGGGCAGAGGAAACCAGTAAATACAGTTCGTCAGGGTTCTGTACTGTAAACTGCTGACCAACGGCAAGCAACTACCAGCTTTCCCACTTGAGGCCGTGCCAGGAACCAAACCCCAGCCTCAGAGTTGGGAGGCGAGTGTGTTACCACTCTGCCACCGTGGCCCCACCTTCTAATTAAACACATGTTGCCAGTATAACAAGTCATCAACTAATATGTGCATTGTAATGGTACAAGGTTTGAGTAACAATAAATAAAGACTACATGTTTTAGAATTTTCTTGCATTTCTGTGGTATGGTTTATTAAATTTACATGCATACTATACTTAGGTTGTGAGGCATGGACTGCCAAAAACAAAAGCTGTTTGATTGAAAAGCAAAATTTTAAGACAGCTACAACTGAACACAAGTAGTTGATATGAACGTTTTTGTGACATGTTTGAAAAACAGGACTTGACTAAGAGGCGAGTTATCCATTAATCATCTTGCCAGATATTATTCCTCTAATATTTATATAAATATATGAACGAATATTAATACTTTTCTGTCTGTAATTACCAAAAATATCACCCCCACAACCTGGGGAAATAGTTTTCAACAGCATCAGATGTAGAAGTAGTGAAACCGTACAAAGATTGAGATATTTTAAGAACAGTGTCAGTTATATACAGGTCCAAATAATGTTTAAGTAGAGAAAATAACATCTACAAGAAAGAAAATGCATGTAACGATAAAGTATTAAAACAAGACAATTCAATAGCAAGATAACAACATTAATCAGTAAACTAAAAATTATCAAGCTGTACAATTTATTCTTTGGAGAATAGCTGTCAATGGAAATAATACAATTATGTAACAGTACATATAATGCATGATACACACATACACCACCTAACCAAGGTCACTACGGAAAGGTCAAAGGTCAAATCAAGGTCACACCATGACGTTGCACACCTACACCCCCTAACCAATGTCCCTACCAAATGTCAAGCTTCTACACCTTACGGAATCCAAGAATTACCCCTGACAAGAATATAAAACTCATGGTCACTACTGCAAGGTCGAAGGTCAAATCAATCAAGATCACACCATGATGTTGCACCCCTACAACCACTAAGCAATGTCTCTACCACCTATCAACTTCCCACACTTTTCGGTATCAGATATATTGCCCAGGCAAAATTTTAAAGGTTAAGGTCACTACAGCAAGATCAAATCTAGGTCACACCATGGCGTTGCACACCTACAACCCCCAAGTATTAACTTCCTACACCTTATGGTTTCCGAGATATAGCTTGGAGAAGATTTTCAAACTCAAGGTTACTATGGCAAGGTCAATGGAAAAATCGAGGTCACATCATGATGTTGCATACTTACAACCCTCAACCAATGTCCCTACCAAGTATCAACTTTCTACACCTTACCGTTTCCAGGATATAGTCCAGATAAGATTTTATAGGTCAAGGTCACTACAGCAAAGGCAAAAGGTCAACTCCAGGTCACACCATGACATTGTACACCTACAACCCTCAACCAATATCCCTATCAACTTCCTACACCTTATGGTTTCCGAGATATAGCCTGGACAAGAATTTATAGGTCAAGATTACTGTGGAAAGGTCAAATCAAGGTCACACTATGACACTGGACACCTACACCCCCTAACCAATGTCCCTATCAAGTATCAACTTCCTACATCTTACAGTTTCTGAAATGCAGCCCAGACAAACTTTTCTCGCCCCCACTACAGCCCGACAGCTCTAAAGGGCTGCGGGGTAAAAATATATCACAAATAAAGACAGCAATATTATACAAGTGAGTAGCATGAGTATTATATTGTTAATCTTCATGGATGATATATCTTTATATACTTTTTATATAATCTTTTTCCCGTACCCACCCACCCGCTCAAGTGCCCACCCACCCATTCAGATACAATGGGTGAAAACAATACCGTGATAGCCCTCACAGGCTGTGTGTGGTAAAAACACTTCAATCAATTTGTGGGTCTAATTTGTAAGAATGACACGGCAAGTGATGTAATACTTCAGTTATTTGAATTTTACCATATGTGGTACTCTACCTGTGGTCGGTGATCAAATTATGAGCATAATATCTGGCACATTGATAAAGGGATAATATACACCTATAATTTGAAATATTAACCATTAAAAATATATGCAAAACTAGATGTGTTATGGAGACTCAAAGTTATAAATTCACCAAAATTAGACCTGGTCAGCCAGTGGAGTTTGTCGACCCCAGTGAAGTTCGCTACCTGCTGTAAAAACATTAGTGGCTTTCTACCTGTAAAGCCCCCCCCCCCCCCCCCCCCTATCAGTGAACACTCACCTTATATGTCTTTGTTAGAGGTCAAAGACAAATGCTTCTATTTATCTACAAAATGGGCGTTCACTGGTATTTCCGGTTTGCAGGAAAAAACGGTTGATAATAAAGATATATTGTCAAAATATAACACCTTCAAAAAATGTTGAACAGCATCAATAAATCATTAATTGTACTGTATGTCATTTGTTAATTTGGTTAAAAAAGAAAGAAAACTACAACTGCTAATGTAATATGAATAATAAACGTTATCTAAAATATGGGTGTTTACTAGTAGTAAGCCCCTAAAGTACAAGTAATATTCACACTTAAATCTCTGAAATAGCTGCATTTTAACAGCAAGGTATAATTGTATGCTGAAAATTCACAGAAAACAATCGTTAATATTGTCATAAAATACCAGTGACAAACTGAATCACTGGTACTGAGCAGTAACCTGATGAATGCTTCTATGTTGCATCTGTTAATTCCAACTTGCACTTGTACTCTGTATAATCTGTTCCCGGTTAGTAACTGAAGGTATAGGTATTCACTTGAATACAAGTATATGTTTGTGTATATTTGTGTACATCCATTACTTCCCCCCCCCCCCCTCCCTCCTCCATTTTCAATACACAACAATTAGCTTAAATTGTTTTTGGCTTATAAGCTGCACATTGATTTTAGTTATTTTGACTATTGAGCTTGGAAAGTGAAAAGATGTATTAGAAAACTTAAACAGATATAATAACTAACCATTAGTGAAAATTAATTACAGTGAATTTCTTAAAAATTGAGAAAAATTAAATTTTTCTTTTAGAAAAATTTCTATTAATAAGGTACATGTATTTATATCGTCAAAATTGTGTTTAACTAATGTTTAACCCAGTGCATTTTGACATATTCTTATTCTGTTTATAATAGTATCTTTATAGGGCTTAATCTCCATCTAAAGACAGACTCTAGGTGCACCAAACAGAAAAGTAGAAATCTAAAATCATTAACCAGAGACATAGCAGTGGTCAGCGCCATGTAGAGATACCACAAAAATAGCAGAATTTGGGGTGGATATGCTTGTACAAAGATATAGGTTTTGAACTTCTTTCTGAATCACTGGAGAGGAGTTGCATCATCAAGCAAATCATTCCAAATCTTTGGCGCATCATAAGCAAAGCTGAAGCCAAATTGCTTAGTAGACTTATATACTAAAATGGCAAAAGTGGGATCTTATATTTATATACTTTAAATGTTTAAATGTTTATCGAGTTAAGAGCATATTTTGATTTAATTTCTTATATTCTGTATAATCTGTATAATCCTTTGCCACACAAAATTAGCTGATTAGTGTTCTTGGTTGAAAACAGGTATGTGAAGCAATTTTCACACAGTCGCTAAAATGCTTTGGGTTTGATGAAAGAGAATATTGAACAAAACTTACCAAATTATTGTGGCACTGGATAAGTTTTTCCTTGGGTTGATCAAAATTGCCTTGCTATAAGTAAGGTACCAATTAATTTAACCAGTTTACAATGGTAGGGACATTTAGTATTAATTAATGACCCTCTGTTTCCTGGCTTTGATTGTTCTGTACACAATATACTAATTGGTATGTTCAAGATTTTATATTTCTGATACTTTTATTTGTATAAAATTACATAGTTTTGTTAATTTTAATTGTTAAAATTATCAAAAAATCCATAAAATTTTGAGTAGAAGATAGTATCCACAGGCTCAGTGAAATATTATCCACAGTGTAATCCAGTTTTAATAATCAAAGGTTGTTTATATCCTTGTGAAAAGAGCATAGAAAAGCATCTCTTTTCTAATGCTCCCTAGGTATATTTTGAAGTGGATATAAGGGCTTTTAAGAAAAGGATTTTGCTTACAACTTTCACAATAGTCTGAATGTATGTTAAGGAACTTTTAAATTTTGCAAATTAAATTGATTTTTGTTTTACTTAAAAATAATGTCAGTCATTATAGCTTAAATTGTTCAGTGAAGATTTTATTTTATATGTCATAGTATCTCTCACATAATATTCAAAGGAATATGTTGTTCAGAACTATTTGCAATTATTTGTAGCAAATTGTCACATCTTGTTTGTGTAGCCATCCAGTATAGTAATATAACTGCAGTATTATTAGTGTGACATTGTGAGAAGGTTAGCAAAGATACAAAGGTTGATTCACACAGGCTGAATCCAGATGGTGATCTGAGAGACAGATATTTTTTAGCAAAATAGTAAGTTAGATCATAAAAAGATAGAAAAAGACTACAAATCTGTGTCTAGATCTATGTAAAATTTACAGGGATTTCTTTTAATTGGTTCTAGTTGTCTAATTGAAAATTTGGTGTTTTTAAACATTAAATAATAGATAATACAATTTGACAGGGCCACAAGTAAGTTAATAAATCTAACAATCACTAACAGAAGAAGATGAACATAACATTACACGACATTTACAGAATAATACAATAGTTTAAAAGTTGGGAAGTTTTTCTATAATCAGCCAGATCTTTTTGGCGAATTTTCTCAGTTACTTTAAGAGATACACATGTCAATAGACAAAGGCTTATTATTGCAAGAAATTAGAAGTTAGGTTGTTTAAGTTAAACTTCTTAAATGTACAAATCAACATTTTTGGGAAGAATCTGAGCCACATAAAAAGAATGTCAATCAATCAATCATTATTATAACTACAGAAGGTATATTTGGAACTGGATTGTTTAATACATGTAATTGTTTTACGGATGACAGGGGAATTTAGAAGGAATGTAAAAGGTGACTAAAACTGTATCGAGGGTAGGAGTGTGTCTTTGATAAACTGGATAATGATTTTGCCTTTAATAGAAAAAGCAACAGGTTAAATGAAAATTGTGGTTAAGTTTATGATGTGGTTTGCCAAATGAACCACTGTAATGTCTTGTTTTAGCAGTCTCAGCAGTGAAATTGGGTGGAAAGCTAACTCAATTATGTCATCAAAATCCTAGTATTTTCTCCAGCCAAGTAAGCTTTTTTTTGGGATGCTTATGGGCTAATGTATGTGACAGTGTAGGTCTCTATTGCTATCACAGTTTTGGACTGGATGTCTGGGAAAACTAGACTTTGCCTTGGCCAGACCAATCCAAGGATGAAAAATATTTAAACTGTTTTTAAAAATACATGTGTTAAGTGAATCAATATTGATGAATGTGTGAAAAAGCAGATTAGCAAGTGGTCCAGTGTGTCCTATTATTCCACAAATATATATCTGTAAGTTTCTGCATAGTTGTCTCATTTTAAACCCAATCTCTCTAGCTTATGAAATAATGGAATTATTTCTTTTAGTCAGTATCAGTTGCACTACTGCAATAATACTTGAAAGTTTTTAAAGAAATTAATAGCATTGACACCCATGAAACACACAAAGAATTGTTATATAATGTGATGTTGCAAAAGAATCTACTGAATGCAAAAATGCTCCCATAAACTTGCAAGCCATAAAAATATGAAGTTTGTTGTGATGTGGATATGTTGAAGAATTGGCAGAACGGTTGGTAATCAGGGGTAATGTTGCAATCAAATGTGACTTTCTTCCTTTCAACTCACTTCTGCATCTAAAATTAAGTTACATGTTCTTTGAGCAAATTTCTATGGCTTTTTGATTATGTTATAGACAGAGTTTAATTTAATAATGACCTGTTGTGATTAATTCAAGGTCAAATTTTGTGGGACTAAAATTAGACTCATTCTAAGAAACAAGATGGCTGCCACAGGCATTTCTTTGAAAATTATCAACCTTTTTCTACTGGCTGGGTCTCGTAGGTAGAAGGTTGAATCTCTATAGGTGTTATGTATAATAGATATACATGTCCTCTACAAGCTTGCAGACATTTGACCTTGAATCTCTTAATTCAAGGTCATCCACGGAGTGCCAAGTACTTATGACTTGCTTATTATTGGTTCTAGAGGTTTAAAATGTAAACCAGCTTATTAGAAATCATGGATTGGGAATCTTCTCATGTGTTCAATTTGACCTTGAGCCCCTCCTTCAAGGTCAAAGAGGAAAGCCAAACTTAAAAGTGCTCATAACTTGCTTATTATTGATCCTAGAGGTTTGTAATGACAAACCAACTTATAGGAAATCATGGGCAGGGAATCTTTTGATGTGGTCACATTTGCTGTGGACCCCTCTTTCAACGTCAGACAGCCAAACTTAAAAGTGCTTATAACTCGCTTATTATTTGTATTAGAGGCTTGCGGTGTGAAACCAACTTACAGGAAATCATGGGCTGGGAATCTTTTGATGTGGCCAGATTTGACCTTTGAAACTGAGTGGTAACTGAACTTGTAAAATATTGTTTTATACCCATGGACAAGATGGACAAAGTCTGATATTTATGTCCACCCCACTGGGGGTTGGACATATTATTTTGGCTCTTTCCTGCGTCTGCTGTGCAGCGTCTGCCATCATGCTTGCTTTGCAGTCATTTCAAGGAAAAGAATTTGGTATTGGGTTAATAGCTTGCATGGGATTGCTTTTGGTGATGATAACTCTATAATTAACTGAAACAAGGTCTAAATGAATTTGGCACTTTTCTAATAGTGCCAAGTTTGGTCCATTTTTCAATCACTATAATGATTTCTGCCATAAATTGGCTATATTGTACATTTTATAATCTAATACACTTAGATAGAAAACTTGTGGAATATTTTATCATTTAAATCTTTATCCACAACTGATTGAATTCAACCTTGTTTCAGTAGAATGTTTAACCAATTGTCTTTCAGTAACATTTGTAATACTTTATTCAGCGAGAATTGGACTAAACCTGCACAGAATTGTGAAAAATACTCTGATATAACATAATGATTGAATTCAACCATTTCTGTCAGTAACATTTGTGGTCCTTTATGCAGTGAGAACTAAAGTAGCTTGCAAATCTTGTAGGACAGAATTATGAAAAAGAGTCAGATATAACAGGAATAAGACATGATTGAATTCAACCATGTCTGTCAGTTATATTTGTGATCCTATTTGCAGTGCCAGAACTGAACTAGCCCGGGCAACTTGCAGTGCATAATTATGAAAAATACTGATATAACAGGAATAAGGGATGACTGAATTCAACCATGTCTGTCAGTAATATTTGTGATCCTATATGCAGTGAGAACTAGCTGAACTATCCCGGGTAACTTGCAGTATAGAATTATGAAAAATACTCTGATATAACAGGAATAAGGGATGATTGAATTCAACCATGTCTTTCAAGAACCTTTGTAATGCTTTATTCATTGAGAATTGGACTAGCCTCTGCAAATTGTAGCACAGAATTGTGAAAAGATACCGCAGTATAACAGGAATAAGAGATGATTGAATTCAACCATATTTTTCAGTAGCATTTGTGATCCTTCAATATGCAGTGAGAACTGATCTAGCCTGCACAACTTGTAGCACAGAACTATGAAAAATACTCGGATATAACTGGAAAAGATGTGATTGAATTCAACCATGTCTGTAATATTTGTGATCCTATATGCAGTGAAAACTGTACTATCCTGCACAACTTGTGGCACAGCACTATGAAAAACACTCTGATATAACAGAAAAAAGACATGATTGAATTCAACCATGTCTGTCAGTAATATTTCAGATCCTATATGCAGGGAGAATTGCACTATCCTGCACAACTTGTAGCACACAAGGTGAAAAATACTCTGACGTAACAGTAGGACATGAATGAATTCAATCATGTCTGTCAGTAAGATTTCTGATCCTTTATGCAGTGAAAGTTGGACTAGCCTGCATAGCTTATAGCAGATAATTTTAAAACATACTCAGATATTACAGTAGTAAGTTGTGATTGAATTCAACCATCTCTTTCAGGAATGTTTGTGATCCTTTATGCAGTGAGAACTGCACTAGCCTGCAGAACTTGTAGCACAGAATGATGAAAAATACTCAGATATACCTGGAAAAGAGATGATTGAATTCAACCATGTCTGTCAGTAATATTTGTGATCCTATATGAAGTGAGAACTGCACTAGCCTGCAGAACTTGTAGCACAGAATGATGAAAAATACTCAGATATACCTGGAAAAGAGATGATTGAATTCAACCCTGTCTGTCAGTAATATTTGTGATCCTATATGAAGTGAGAACTTTTCCATCCTGCACAACTTGTAGCACAGAACTATAAAAAGTATTCAGATGTAACAGTAAGACATGATTGAATTCAATCACGCCTGTCAGTAACATTTGTGATCCTTTATGCAGTGACAATTGGACTAGCCTGGATAGCTTATAGCACAGAATTATGAAATTATTTTGATATACAGGAATAAGAGATGATTGAATTCAATCATGTCTGTCATTAATTGTATCCACCAGATAGCATCCGGTGGATACTATGGATTTCGCTTTGTTACGCCTACGCTGCCGCCGCAGTGTGTAGAGAGATTTCACCATTACCGCTCTAACAAAAAAGTATTACAGCTAGCCTTCTCAAATTTGCAGGAATATTAATAACCATAAACTCTTGCCTGGGAATATTTTTGGCCTCATTTTGAAAAACAAGATGGCCTCCACTGATGTTTATTCGACTTAAAGCAAGGTCTTTTTTGGCCTCTTGGGCAAAGGGTGTTATTGGTAGAGATCTCAAATTCGCAGGATATGTTCCTTATTACAAAACCTTGACTGGAAATCTTTTTGGCCTCATTTTAAAAAACAAGATGGCCACCACAGGGGTTTCTTTGGCAGTCATGAAAAGTGCTTATAACTCACTTATTATTGGTCCTAGAGGTTTGGGACGGTAAACCAACATATAGGAAATCATGGGTTGGGAATCTTTTGGTGTGGTCAGATTTGACCTTGGACCCCTCCTTCAAGGTCAAACAAGGATAACCACACTTAAAAGTGCTTATAACTCGCTTATTATTGGTCCTAGATGTTTGGGATGGTAAACCAACATATAGGAAATCATGGCCTCAGAATCTTTTGGTGTGGTCAGATTTGACCTTGGACCCCTCCTTCAAGGTCAAACGAGGATAGTCAAACTTAAAAGTGCTTATTACTCACTTATTATTGGTCATAGAGATTTGGGATAGTAAACCAACCTATAGGAAATCATGGGCTGGGTATCCATTGGTGTGGTCAGATTTGATCTTGGACCCCTCTTTCAAGGTCAAACCAGGATAGCCAAACTTAAAGTGCTTATAACTCGCTTATTATTGTTCCTAGAGCTTTGGGATGGTAACCAACATATAGGAAATCATGGGCTGGGAATGTTCTGGTGTGGTCAGATTTGACCTTGGGCCCCTCGTTCAAGGTCAAACGAGGATAACCAAACTTAAAAGTGCTTATAACTTGCTTATTATTGGTCATAGAGGTTTGGGATTGTAAATCAACCTATAGGAAATCATGAGCTAGCAATCTTTTGGTGTGGTCAGATTTGACCTTGGGCCCCTCGTTCAAGGTCAAACGAGGATAACCAAACTTAAAAGTGCTTATAACTTGCTTATTATTGGTCCTAGAGGTTTGGGATGGTAAACCAACATATAGGAAATCATGGCCTCAGAATCTTTTGGTGTGGTCAGATTTCACCTTGGACCCCTCCTTCAAGGTCAAACGAGGATAGTCAAACTTAAAAGTGCTTATTACTCGCTTATTATTGGTCATAGAGATTTGGGATAGTAAACCAACCTATAGGAAATCATGGGCTGGGTATCTATTGGTGTGGTCAGATTTGATCTTGGACCCCTCTTTCAAGGTCAAACCAGGATAGCCAAACTTAAAGTGCTTATAACTCGCTTATTATTGCTCCTAGAGCTTTGGGATGGTAACCAACATATAGGAAATCATGGGCTGGGAATGTTCTGGTGTGGTCAGATTTGACCTTAGGCCCCTCGTTCAAGGTCAAACAAGGATAACCAAACTTAAAAGTGCTTATAACTTGCTTATTATTGGTCATAGAGGTTTGGGATTGTAAACCAACCTATAGGAAATCATGAGCTAGCAATCTTTTGGTGTGGTCAGATTTGACCTTGGGCCCCTCCTTCAAGGTCAAGCGAGGATAGCCACACTTAAAGTGCTAATAACTCGCTTATTATTGGTCCTAGAGGTTTGGGATGGTAAACCAATCTATAGAAAATCACTGGCTTTTGGTGTGGTCAGATTTGACCACAGGTGCATGTTTTAAAAAAAATCATTGTGTTTTGCACAATTCATCTGCCATTAAATATAAGTACTTGGCATAAACGGCTACTGAATCAGTGGTTATCTCCCACCTTAGGAAAGTAATAATGGAGAACTAAGGGAGATATGTATACAGCCTTTGTACAATGAAGACACGGTCAAAGGTCAAAGTCAGCACCTGGAAAAGATTCCCAGGTCATGATTTCCTATAAGTTGTTTTCACATTCCAAACCCATGTTAGCAATGAAAAGGGAGATAAAAGGCCTTCTGAATAGGATAATCTCATTTGACATTAAACATATGATATGGCGGCCATTTTGTTTTCGAAACTAGCCCAAATTATTATCATGCTAACTTTGCTATTGATATATCTTTTGTGCAAATTTGGTGAACCTAGTTGCAATATTTCAAGTTTTAGAGCATTTTAATGATTTTGAAATAATTGGCTATGGCGGCTATTTTGTTTTTCAAAATGAGGCCAAAATTGTTCATAGGCAAAACATTTGCAGGCCAGAACTTCCCATGGGCTGCTTTTATATTTTGAAGGCCTGGCACCAATAACCAGTGAGATATAAGGATGTTTTGGTATGATGACCCCCCCCCCCTCCCATTTAACCTTGAAGCAGGGGTTAAAGGTCAAAAGCAACAACTGGAAAAGACTCCCAGGCCTTGACTTCTTGTAAGTTGTTTCAACATATTGAACCCCTAGGAGCATTGGCAAAGGGGAAATAAGGCCTTTCCAATAGGATATCCTATTGCAGACTTGTTTTCACCGACGGACGCACAGATGCAAGCACCGAAGGCGTTTTATGATCTCCAACCATGGCCTTCGGCCAGATAGAGGGAGATAATTAAATAAGGAACCTTAAAATAGCATGACATAGACTGGCAGTTTAGGAGTTATATTCTTATTACTATATATTGTTTCAGGTGTTATATTCTAATTGCAAATTTGCTTTTAATAGATAACATATTTAAATATATAATAGATATCTTTGAAGATATTACATGGGGAAAAACAGTTCTTGCCTCCAACCTCTGAGGCCGCCGGTTCGAATCTCGGGCCGGGTGCATCATGTTGGAAAGTTGGTAGTTACTTGCTGAAGCCCGGTGGTTTACAGTGCCATGTGCACTGGTTTCCTCCACCTGTAAACTACCCGTCGCAATATGACCCTGGCTGTTGAACGCGATGTAAAACAACAAATAAATAAATAAATATTAAGGTTATAAGCAAAGAGAGTGATCATTCTTACCAAAATTTGATCGGTGATTTTTCCAAAGTGCTATATTCTATGACTGTCAGTTGTTGATATCCCTTCCCACAAAATATTGTTATCCATACTTGCATTAAAATTGTAGACCTTTGATACACTCTAAAACACTGTATTCATTTTCTTTGAAAGCTAAGAATACATTTTACAGACTTCATTTTCTTCACAACGTATGATACATAAAATACTCCAGTACAC
Organism: Sabellastarte sp. h YS-2021; assembly: GCA_964017235.1. Classification (NCBI taxonomy): domain Eukaryota; kingdom Metazoa; phylum Annelida; class Polychaeta; order Sabellida; family Sabellidae; genus Sabellastarte; species Sabellastarte sp. h YS-2021. Next base: position 161,869,004 of record OZ024930.1, read on the forward strand.
AATTTTATAAAAAACAGCTAATTAGTGTGATGTACCATGTGATACAGTAGATTACAGTTAGACAAGAAATCCAGATGTGAAATCATTTGTGGTTTGTGGTAATTCATTATCAGCACCCTATCTAGTTAAAATATACAGTACAGTAGTGACTGTTTGGGATGAGTAAAATATACAGACAGAGGGGAAGCAGATAGACCTTCCCCAAGATTTGAGGGGACTTGGATGGTAAAATGTTTCTGTCAGAATTTACATCCAATGAGAATCCCACATTAACCTTAGCCTTTCTGTTAAATAGTGTTACTTTAATAGATCTCAAACTTGTGGTTTAAATTGCCAGCTTTTTGTTAAACAATTAACTAGACACTTCATTTCAATACACAACAGAATGATATCCCACTGTGAACTCTTCTAGGAGATTGCATTTTGTACATTTATTTGTCTATTTGCAATAACTCAAAAAGTAATCAACAGATATTTATAACATTTTTATGTTGGAAGGGCCTGTCCAAAGGAAGAAATAATTAACTTTTGGGAAGTAAAACATTCCCTAAATAACATCAGACTTATTTTGTCAAAATATTTTTCCTTGCATAGGAATTAATTAGTAAAACTCTTGAAAAAATCAAATCTGAGTTTTAATATTTGTATCCACTGGATGCATCCAGAGGTTACTTTGGTTTAGTGTCCACTATGCCGCTGCCACCGAGTGTAGAGAGATTTTCGACATTAACACTCTCAACGGAAAACTACACTAACTAGCTTCACCAAATTTTCAGGATATCTTCATTGGGAGGTAAGCTTTTCTGGGAAGGAAATTACCCTCATTCTGAAAAACAAGATGGCCGCTGTGGGCATTTCTTTGAAAATTATCTACCTTTTTCTAATGGCTGATTCTCAGAAGTAGAAGGTTGAATTTCTTCATAAGTGATATGCATAACAGATATACATGTCGTCTACTAACTTACAGACATTTGACTTTAAAGCTTCTTATTCAGGGTCATCCACAGAATTCCAAAGTACCCCATGTAGCAGACTTTAAAAGTGCCTATATCTCCTTTATTATTGGTCCTTGAAGTTTGCAATGTGAAACTAACCTATGGAAAAACATGGGCTGGGAATCTTCTGATGCAGTTAGATTTGACATTGGACCCCTCCTTTAAGGTCAAATGAGGACAACCAAACTTAAAAATGTTATAATTTGCTTATTATTGGTTCTAGAGGTTTGCAGTGTGAAACCATCTTCTAGGATATCATGGGCTGGGAATCTTTTGATGCAGTCAGATTTCACCTTGAGCCCCTCCTTCAAGGTCAAACAAGAACATCCAAACTTAAAAGTGCTTATAACTTGCTTAGTATTAGCCCTAGAAGTTTGCAATGTGAAACCAACTTCTAGGAAATCATGGGCTGGGAATCTTCTGATGTGGTCAAATTTTTACCTTTGGCCCCTCCTTCAAGGTGAAACAATGGTTCACTGGCTTTGGTGAGTTGTCTTTTCCAGTTCATGCAAATTTGCATCAGTTCTTCGATGTGCTAGGTCTAGTTCATATTCTTTTTCCATTTGTATTGTTCACTTCATTACAAGTTCCTCACTTTTATGTTCTTGATACAAACTAAATTACACTAACTTTGCTATAATTTGTTGAACATTAGAACACAGAAAAATACTTAATCCAACAGGTAATTTTAAATACATGGTGAGCATTTATGCAAGATTACCTAGCCAACAGTAACAGAAGTGTCAAGTGAGTCCAGTCAGCTCTGAGCTGACCAATAAGAAGACTTATTTACACTTGGTGTTAACTATTAACTACACAGAATAACATAGAGGGATTCATTATTTATATCACAATTAAGCTAGTACCAAAAGACATTTTGTTTCTAGTAGCTGGCTGCCACATTTGTGGTGTACACAGAAACTGTGAAATTTGGGAGATTAAATGTGGCATGTTTTGACCATAAAAAACATCTGGGGTCTGTGATATTGAGCAGAGTTTAATATTTGATTCCAGATGATACACCTAGCTTGTGGATATAGTAGATCTAGGGTAAAACAGTATGAACTTGACATAATATAAACAAAGTAATGAGAGTTTAATGAGGGGAGTTTGGGGTTGCCTATGTACAGAAATGATGAATGTAAATTTTACCAAAGTGTAAACTAAACCTGTGAAACTGTGCAGTACAATGAAATAAAAGTTATGCAATATAAAATAATGGAAATAACTGACTTCATAAAAATGAAATTAAATAACAGTTTACTGATTTCCTAATTTACAACACAAGGTCATACATGCTGGCACTGTTGAAAAGTTATTATGATTGAAGTTAAACATCAAAGAGTTCTATTTTTCATATAGTATTGAGAAGATGTTTACCACATCATAGATAATCATCAAATTCATCATATACATTTGCAATTTATTGTTCAACTGTGATTGTTTTGGATAAATTTAGGGGTGGGCGTGAATTGGTACCCAGGCGTGAACTGGTCCACCACCACTAGCATTTTTGCAAAAATGAGTTAGGTTTTTTAAATGCTACTATAAAACCTAAAATAATGACGTTTTCAATTACGGTTCCGAAATATTCTTTGCGGATTTCGTTATTTATACCAAAAACATATGAAAAATCAGTTATGGGTTTATCGTTCACACCACTAAAATAATCCAAAGGGGCTATTACATATACGCTCCAGAACAAAATTAATAAATGAAGATGAGACAGCCTCAACATTATTCCTAGGAGTTGCACAACAGGAACCAGAGAACAATGTTATTAGTAAAATATAGGCAGAATATGGGCATGTCATTAGTGTGACAATGAAATTCAGACCAAAATTTATAAGGCTATAACAGTGTGGTATCTAGTAAATATCTTGGAGGTTTACAGTTTCCACAGATATCAAATAACCACAAGCAACTCTGTGAAAGTCCTTTTTGTTAAGTAGAGGCCTTAGATGTGGTGCATAATTACTGCAATTATCTATACAAATGCCCCCTCCCTATTAATGGCACAGCATTCAGTGTTTTTGCAGGTTGCAGGGTTTAAGATTATTTTGGAGAGTGAACCCAAGGATCACTGATCCCAGCACAGATTTAAACAAACATTAGCTAGTACTTGTTTGCACATGGAAGTAATTAAAACAGTTCAGCATGTGATCTCAGGTCAGATTGGCCTATTCCCCTTTGAGAAATCATATGAAAGTGCATTTCTGTGCTTTGAGATTCACTGATAAGTCTTAGGAAAATCTGCATCTCTCTATCCAAAAAATGTGTGACCCTCCTCTCTTACCCACCCTGTAACATTTATTCAGATGCCACTAGTGTGAAAAATGAAGAATGATTAACATGCTATTAAAATCTGATAAAACGGGTGGGTTTCTGTTTGTTCAGTCCAGAAGCTTTTCCAGCTATTTCATTGATATTACCACCCAAAATAATTTTGTTTGTGATTATGTTTGACTATGTTATGATTATGTCTGGGATCATGATAGCTCCAAAAGTAATGAAGGAATTTTTATGAAATATTTAAGTGGGTAGGACCTAGCCAAAGGAAGATGTGGCCATTTTGAAGCCAAACTTGAGATTTCACCAATTTTAAGATTGTCGCAAGCCCAACTTGGGATCCTAAGTTTGCCTACCAATCTTAAGTGGGCCGTCCGTTTATTTGTCCATTTTTTGTCTGTTTGTCCGTGAATATTTCCGTTTCCGCACTCGGAATTCAAACTTGACAGGGAGATAGATCACCATCATAGCTAGATTCCTTTCAAAATTGGTGTAATTCTGTCGGTTCATTTGTCCGATTTTTGTCAATTTGTCTGTCCTTCAACATTTCTGTTTCCGGAATCTAAGGGTTTGTCCGTCAAAATTTCCATTTCTGGACTCTAACTGGAAAGCGCTTTGTCCAGTTGAATTCAAACTTGACAGGGAGATAGATCACTATCATAGCCAGGTTCCTTTCGAAATTGGTGTAATTCCGTCTGTTTTTTTCTGTTTGTCCGTGAAAATTTTGTCCAATCAAATGCAAACTTGACAGGGAGATAGATCACCATAGCTAGGTTCCTTTCGAAATTGGTGTAATTCCATCTGTTCATTTGTCCATTTGTTTGTCAACATTTGTTTACGGACTCTCTTATACCATTTGTCCAATCAAATGCAAACTTGACAGGGAGATAGATCACCATAGCTAGGTTCCTTTCGAAATTGGTGTAATTCCATCTGTTCATTTGTCCATTTGTTTGTCAACATTTGTTTACGGACTCTCTTATACCATTTGTCCAATCGAATTCAAACTTCACAGGGAGATACATCACCATCACAGCTAAGTTGCTTTCTAAATTGGTGTAAATCCGTGCTTTCGTTTGTCCGTCTATAGCATAGATACAATTATGTAACCTAGATTACATGTTTTACGTTTCTTAGTACGTCTAACACATTCATCTTACATGGGTAACCTAACATTTCTTTCCTTGTTTCTAAATGTAATTACAGCAGTTACTAACCTTATTGCAGCCTGTGCAACCCACCTTTTGGGGCATCTTTGACCCTCTTGTCATAATTTTGTTGACAATTACAACACCATTTTAAATGCATATCTTTATCTTATTTTAAAAGTTTGAGTCACACTGCCCCAGCTGAAGCCTGCATCGGATTTTGGGTTGGCAGTGGCATTTTTCAACTAGACCTACGCATCGGAAAACCGGTACAAATTTGTATCCACCAGAAAGACAACTCACCAAAGTCAGTGAATCATAGTTTGACCTTGAAAGAGGGGCCAAAGGTCAAATCTAACATCAGAAGATTCCTAGCCCAAGATTTCAGATCAATTGGTTTCATACTCTAAACCTCTAGGATCAATAATAGACAAGTTATAAACGTTTTTAAGTTTGGCTTAGCGATGTCACGACTCCAAATATTTCATGTCGACTAATTGGTAAGTACTATTCGTACTGACACTGAATAACCGTCGAATTTCTAAAACAACCAAAAATCTTAAGTTTCATTTTGTGAAAAGCACTGAAAACGATAAATATGTGAAACAAAATGAAAATATATGTACACAACATGCAAATATTAATAAATTTGCTGTTTTCCTGCGACTTCTGCTTCGTGTATTTAAGACAGGAAGTGGGCGATATAAGAGGTAAATGACAATTCCGGTTTTGCGTGAATGCATAAACAGCACAGAAAACGTGGCTGTTTTGGGATTTTAGTTTATTTTATGTGACAATATGGATATATTTTATGGATTTAGACTTTCTGCCATCTTTCACTACATTAGGCGATTATTCTTACTTTAAAATATGAAACCAGTATATAATACTATTCTAACCGTTGTCGATTAGTTGGTTAGTGGTGACACCCCTAGTTTGGCTATCCTCATTGACCTTGAAGGATGGGCCCAAGGTCAAATTTGACAACACCAAAAGATTGCTAGCTCATGATTTCCTATAGGTTGGTTTACAATCCCAAACCTCTACGACCAATATTAAGCCAGTTATAAGCACTTTTAAGTTTGGCTATCCTCGTTTGACCTTGAACGAGGGGCCCAAGGTCAAATCCGACCACACCAGAACATTCCCAGCCCATGATTTCCTACAGGTTGGATTCTATCCCAAACGTCTAGGACAAATAATGAGCGAGTTATAAGCACTTTTAAGTTTGGCTATCCTCATTTGACCTTGAACAACAGGCCCAAGGTGAAATCTGACCACACCAAATGATTCCCAACCCATGATTTCCTATATGTTGGTTTACCATCCCAAACCTCTAGGACCAATAATTAGCAAGTTATAAGTGCATTTAAGTTTGGCTATTCTTGTTTGACCTTGAAGGAGGAGCCCAAAGTCAAATCAGTCCACACCAAAAGATTCGCAGGTCATGATTTCCTATGGGTTCGCTTACCATCACAAACCTCAAGGACCGATAATTAGCAAGTTATAAGCACATTTAACTTTGGCTATCTTTGTTTGACCTTGAAGGAGGGGCCCAAGGTCAAATCTGTCCACACCAGAAAATTCCCGGCCAATGATTTCTTATATGTTGGTTTACCATCCCAAACCTCTAGGAGCAATAATAAGTGAGTTATCAGCAATTTTAAGTTTGGCTATCCACGATTGACCTTGAATGAGGAGTCCAAGGTCAAATCTGACCACACAAAAAGATTCACAGTCCATAGTATTAATAAGTCAGTAATGGACAAAAATATACATAGAGTTTTGCTTGTGATGCTCACACTTGGCTTGTGTGTATCCTGAAATCTTACCACATCAAATGCAAGCAAGTGTATGTTTTGTTTTCTTTACAAATGGGTTTCCATGCATATTGGTCTCTACTGCTCTCATGAAATAGAGTGATAAATATTAATTGCTAACTTCGTAAATTATTACAATCTGTTTGGAATACTCATATGCTAAAAAGATCACACAAGCCAAACCTATGCATGAACAGTTTGATATTGGAAATTCATGGAACATGTGAAAGGGTTTGAAAACAGACTATAGTGTGAGTTTTGACACATCCACACAAATAAGTATAACTGCTTTCTTCCAGTGCTGGCAACATATTTTTGTGTGAGAGAGCAGTCACTTATAACCACAAGACACATGCAGATAATGGGCTATTAATTATATGGTCTTCAGATAACATAAACACTTTCAGTGGGGTAGCAGATAAGCCTACCCTCATATTTGAGGGGTTGGGACAGAATAGTTTCCAGGAGTGCACATTTTTAATCAAGTTGAAAGAAAACACATCAGTAGCCTAACCACTCTCAGAGCAATGAAAATCAGTAGGGTGGTGGGGAGGCAAGGGGGAGGCTTTAACTAAGGAGAACTTTTCACCTTCCCTGTTACTTCATTGGGGCTGTGGTAGCCTTGCTAAAGGTTCCTGTTTCTTTGTAATTTGGCACAAAAAAAATTCAGTTTGGATAATGCACTTCCAGTACATATAATATACATATATGCTGGCTTTTACATCAGCATTCTGCAAAGACAGTATGATCAGCTTAAATGGCTTAACTTGTACCAATGTTTTATTAATTTGAAGTAAATATGTATGTACGTGTTTGTAAAAGGTTTGGTACAAATTTGGGCATTATGTAAATATTATTTTGCACCTTATAGTCCTCTTTGTATAAAGGAGATTCAGTACTATAAAAGTCCAATTTTTATTAAAAGTCCATTTTGTATATAAGGCTAGAACTGTGGTGCAGCAAACTTTTAAGAGATAAGAGTACAGGGTAAGGGTTCTTGTCTGTGAGTGTAATGTTGTTTTAGGATCAAATGTTGACTCCAATAGTAAATTGTAACAAGGCCCTGAATTAAATACCTCTTTTAGTTTTATGATGTTAGTAAAATATACTCCATTGTATGGCTTCTAGTCATGTAAATGCTGGTGAAGGTTAAAATATAAAGTTTGTTCTCACATTATCTGATTTAACCAGAAAATACTTTTGTGAAAATTTTGGGTTTATTATCTCCCGCCTGCGGTCGAAGGCGGTGGTCGGGAGATTATAAAACGCCTTCCGTCCGTCCGTCCCTTCGTCACGTTTTTGCGTAAACCTTAATATCTCATTCATTTATAAATATATCTTCACCAAATTTGCAGGGAATGCTTATGGCTATAAAAACCTGTCTCTGAAAAATTTTAGCCTCATTTTGAAAAACAAAATGGCTGCCATAGCTAATTGTTTGAAAATCGTAAAGGTGCTCTTAATCTTGAAATATTCCAGCTAGCTTCATCAAATTTGCACAAAAGCTATATTTCTAGAAAGCTAGCCTACTAGTAATTTTGACCTAGTTCAAAAAACAAAATGGCCGCCATATCACATGTTTAATGACAAACAGGGTTATCCTATTAAAAAGGCCTTCTGTCTCCCCGAATATTGCTCCTACAGGTTCGGAATGTGAAAATAACTTGTACTAAGTACTGACCTGGGAATCTTTTCCATGTGTTGAATTTGACCTTTGAAACCTGCTTCAAGGTTAAATGAGGTTGACACACAACAACATGAAAAACAAAGGCTGTGGTTGAGAGATTGTAAACACCTTCCAACTGTGTGTGCATCTGTTTGTGCATCCGTTCGTGCTTCCGTTTGTTGCATTTTAACATAAACCTTAATATCTCATTCATTTGTAAAGACATCAAATTTGCAGGTAATGTTTATGGCTATGAAAACCAAATTTGCAGGGAATGTTTATGGCTATGAAAACCAAATTTGCAGGGAATGTTTATGGCTATAAAAACCTGTCTCTGAAAAATTTTAGCCTCATTTTGAAAAACAAAATGGCCACCATAGCCAATTGTTTAAAAATCATATAAAGTTGTTCCATATGTCGTAATATTCCAGCTAGCTTCATCTAATTTGCACAAATGATATATGGCTAGAAACGCTAGTCTGATAGTAATTTTGACCTAGTTCTAAAAGGAAAATGGCCGTCATATCACATGTTTAATATTTAACGAGGACATTCTATTAAAAAGGCTTTCGCACTCCTCTCATATTGCTCTTACAGGTTCAGAATGTGAAAACAACTTGTAGGAAGTCATGGCCTGCAAATCTTTTCCAGGTGTTGAATTTGTCCTTTGACCCCAGCTTCAAGGTTAAATGGGGTCATCACACTAAAATGTCATGGCCTTTAAATGTTTTGTCTGAGAAAAATTTTGGCTTTATTTTGAAAAACAAAATGGCCGGCATATCCAATCAATTAAAAATCATTCAGATGCTCTAAAACTTATAAAAATAAGATATATATGGCCAGGAAAGTTAAGCTGATAGTAATTTGGCCAAGTTTCGAAAACAAAATGGCTGTCTTGTAGGAAGGTGATACTTGGTTGTGACATTGGTAAGGGGGTGTAGGTGTGCAACGTCATGATTTGACCTTTGACCTTTGCTATAGTGACCTTAACCTATAAAATCTTGTCTGGGCTATATATCGGAAACAGTAAGGTGTAGGAAGTTGATACTTGGTAGGGACATCGGTTAAGGGGTGTAGGTGTGCAACATCATGGTCTGACCTTGATTTGACCTTTGACCTTGGTGTAGTGACCTTGACATATAAAACCTTGTTCGGGCTATAGGGTACATTGGTTAAGGGGTGTAGATGTTCAGTGTCATAGTGTGACCTTGATTTGACCTTTGCCGTAGTGACCTTGACCTATAAAATCTTGTCTGGGCTATATTTTGGAAACTGTAAGGTGTAGGAAGCTGATACTTGGTGAGAACATTGGTTGAGGTTAGTAGGTGTGCAACATCATGGTGTGACCTTGATTTAACCTTGCCGTAGCAAATTTGACCTATAAAACCTGGTCTGGCCTATATCTTGGAAACCGTAAGGTGTAGGAAGCTAAAAAGGGATGTTTATAGTGTTGACTTGATCCCAACTCATGATACTGACTCAAGACATTAATCAGTCCAGTTGAAGTGTTCCTGTCCTGTCAGTTTGTCACTACAACTTGTCGCGGTGTAATAGGCTTGTCTGTTAGGGGCTTATTACTTGTCCTAGTAGTTTCCCCGACTAGTTGTACAGAAAAGCACCCATATGCAATTTCTACTTATTATGTGCCTTAACTAAGATATGCACTCTCTGAGTGCTAATATTACAGTCTCCCAGAGAATCTGTAAATACTTTAAAATATGCCTTGTTAACATGGTAATCTTTTGTTAATTCATTTCATCCTTTTAGTTGAATTATACTGTTGTCTATAAATTTGCAAAGAAAATGAATGCATATGAAACTTTTTTTCTTGAATGTTTGAAACACTCCCAAAATTCCCCAAATAACAGAATGTATTCATAGTACAGTGAATATACTTTGTTTACACAAGGGACCCTGCTGGATCTGGTTTTTCAGTGTGCCCCATCTCAATAAATCTTTATCACCCTGATAGCCATTAGGATATCTTTATTTTAACAGTGTATGTGTGTATAGGTACACTTTTTGCTACATTTTATTTTTGGTATTTGAAAAACTCAACCACAGTGTTTTGATGAGTTGTTTTATATTACATGATAAATTAATTAAGTATTATTGTTCTCTCTTTAATAGAGCAGAGTTTAATATACCATATGTGATTGGTACTATTATCAGAATTAATGAAAATATGGTGTTTGTATCCAGCAAGTTTTGTTTATGTTGTTTTGGAATTTAAAAACTTATGAGGTGAGTTTTTAATTTTAAAATTTCCAAAAGAACAAAAACCAACTGTAAAATATATGTTCAGTGGTATATGTCTCTGTATGTTAGAGTAAATAAGTAAAATCAGTAAATATGTGTGTATGGAAATTTCGTTTAAATCTTTTATGTTTAGGGGTTATCTGCTGTGTCATAATTACTATTAAAAATGATTTAAATATTTAATTAGCATCATCATAGTCAAAGTTTGATACTTGTTTAAAATCCAGCATTCTTCCATTTCATAGGTAACTAATTTGCCTCATTTTATAATTTCATAAGCAGTTACATGGGATATGTGATATTTTTTTCTATATTTTTTTCCATTTACAATAAATCTTAATGCAAATGGACAAGTTTATATATTTGAATGTAATGATAATGACCAAATATTTGTCGAATTGTGCTACTGAATATAAAAGGAATAACAAACAAAGTACTAAGCTTAAGATATAAAACGTAATTTTATACAGTAGTATGACTCTTTTCCTGTATTTGTAAAAGATCACTAATAAATTTACATGTACAATTAGAATTGAATAATTTCAAATCTTTCTAATGGAGGGAGCCAGACTATATAACGATAGATACATTAAGAGGAATATAAAGTCACTGAAAGACAATGGCAAAATTTGATTAGGAGAAAACTTGCTTTTTATAGAGTTGGGGGCATGCATTCACCTTCCAACTCTATTCTGGTATCATTTTTTTGCAAGGCTTTGTCCTTGAATTTCTGGCATTTCGAGTGCTCACTGCTGTTTTTGGTGAATTTTGAATAATTTTAACTAAACAATCATTCGGTTTCTTGGCCATTCTTTTGTCACTTTAATAGATATTTGTGGACAAGTTTCTTTTTTTGACATGGGTGACATATTTTTACAATATAACCTTCGAACTAAAAACAGCCCTTTCAAGACCTGCACCAAGAGATCTGAACTGGGGCTAGTGCATATTGAAGGTTAAGTACAGATTTATGAAAAATACTTGAACATAATAGAAAATATTGAATGCTAAACAAAAATAGAAGATACTTTTAATAGATATGACTGTTGAAATAAACCAAAAAGATTCAAGACAAGAACCTCAAATGACCAGCCCCAGTTCAGATCTCTTGGTGCAGGTCTTGAAAGGGCTGTTTTTAGTTCGAAGTACAGAATTATGAAAAATACTCTGATATAACAGGAATAAGGGATGATTGAATTCAACCATGAAAAATACTCCGATATAACAGAAACAAGAGATGATTGAATTCAACCATGTCTGTCACTGACTGTCAGTAATATGTCATATTACTGACAGACATGGTTGAATTCAATCATCTCTTGTTTCTGTTATATCTGAGTATTTTTCATAGTTCTGTGCTACAAGTTGTGAAGGCTAGCTCACTTCTCACTGCATGAAAGGCCACAAATATTACTGAAAGACATGGTTGAATTCAATCACCTCTTTTGAAATTATATCTGAGTGTTTTTCATAGTTCTGTGCCACAAGTTGTGCAGGATAGTACAGTTTACAATGCATATAGGATCACAAATCTTACAGACATGATTGTATTCAATCACCTCTTTTCCAGTTATATCCGAGTATTTTTCATAGTTTTGTGCTACAAGTTGTGCAGGCTAGATCAGTTCTCCCTGCATAAAGGATTACAAATGCTACTTGAAAAATATGGTTGAATTCAATCATATCTTATTCCTGTTATATCTGGGTATCTTTTCACAATTCTGTGCTACAATTTGCAGAGGCTAGTCCAATTCTCAATGACTAAAGCATTACAAAGGTTCTTGAAAGACATGGTTGAATTCAATCATCCCTTATTCCTGTTATATCAGAGTATTTTTCATAATTCTGTACTGCAAGTTACCCGGGATAGTTCAGCTAGTTCTCACTGCATAAGGATCACAAATATTACTGACAGACATGGTTGAATTCAATCATCCCTTATTCCTGTTATATCACAGTATTTTTCATAATTCTGTACTGCAAGTTGCCCGGGATAGTTCAGCTAGTTCTCACTGCATATAGGATCACAAATATTACTGACAGACATGGTTGAATTCAATCATTCCTTATTCCTGTTATATCGGAGTATTTTTCATAATTCTATACTGCAAGTTGCCCGGGCTAGTTCAGTTCTGACACTGCATATAGGATCACAAAAATTACTGACAGACATGGTTGAATTCAATCATGTCTTATTCCTGTTATATCTGACTCTTTTTCATAATTCTGTCGTAGAAGGTGTGCAAGCTAGTTCAGTTCTTACTGTATAAAGGACAATAAATGTTTGACAGACATGGTTGAATTCAATCATTATGTCATATCAGAGAATTTTCATAATTTTGTGCAGGCTTAGTCCAATTCTCACTAAATAAAGTATTACTAATGTTACTGAAAGAGATGGTTGAACATTTCACTGAAACAAGGTTGAATTCAATCGAGCTGTCGATAAAGATTTAAATGATAAAATGATAAAAATATTGCTCAAGCTTCCTATCTAAGTGTATATTGATTATAAAATGCACAATATGGCCAATGTATGACAGAAATCATAATAGTGATTGAAAAATGGACTAAACTTGGCACTATTAGAAAAGTGCCAAATTCATTTAGACCTTGTTCTGAGTAATAGCTACTTTTTGTGTACTTCTCTTGTTTCCGGGCATTTTAAGGAAAAATATTTGACATATCTTTACCAAATTTGGTATGAGCAATAGTTAGGTCAAAAGCTTGCCTGGGATTGCTTTTAGTGATAATAGCTATATAACTGACTGAGTAATAGCTACTGTGTTTGTTTATTTGGGGTTTTACATCGCTTTCAACACTGTACAGGTCATATCACGACGGGTAGTTGGAAGGGCAGAGGAAACCAGTACATATAGTTCGCTAGGGTTGAGTACTGTAAACTGCCGACCAACGGCAAGCAACTACCAGCTTTCCCACTTGAGGCCATGCCGGGAATCGATCCCCGGCCTCAGAGGTGGGAGGCGAGAGTGTTACCACTCTGCCACCGTGGCCCCCTAATACCTACTGTGAGTAGCTTTTTATTTTAAGCATTTTAAAGGAAAAGTATTACATCTATGTTCACAAAATTTGGGATGGAAGATTATTGCCATTTTGAATTTTCGATTTTTTTTTGCCAAAAATGCAAAAAACACAAACTTTCTTCTATCTCCTTATCCGTGCAAGATAGTGTGGCGTGCCGAGTATTTAGCTGGTAGTGTGTGGTAAAGCCAAAACTATAAGATTGATGTTTGTCAACACTCTAGAACCAATACTAATTGTAAGCCACAAAAATTATACCTAAGTTATTTACATGATTATTTACAGAAGTTGGCTTTTAAGTCATTGAAGAGAGAGAAAGTTAAATGTGACTGAGTGAATCAAGCAGAGAAGTTAAATAAAAAAGTTAGAAAATTATTAAATTATATTCATGGACAAATTCTATGTGTGGACCACTGAATTGTGATAGCTAGGCTAGACTGAACTCATTACACTGGCTTTAGGCTAGGAGCATTATGACAGCCCTATATGTTAATCTACCTCCTATCTTTATTCATGTTGTTGGTAGTTCCACTAAAGTTGTCTGCTAAAGTTGTCCTCTCTCTTCGGCTAAAAAAGCCCAGAATGACCATATATACCTTTACTAGGTCACGTGGTTTCACAGCCAACGAGATCTCGTGGACGAGATCTTGCAGACGAGATCTTGCGGAAAAGACAAACAAAGACGGATTATCACCCAAATGATCGTCGATCATTACAGTAGAGTGTATTCGTCAAAAGTTTTTACCCTTAAGGGATCTAAGCAATGTACTCTTGGCAATTACAAAAAATTTTCCTCTCTCTAAAAATGCAAAAACACTGTGTTGAGGGGAGGGGGGTAACAAAGTATTAGTTGGAAGTGAAGATCATAAATATCTGACCAAATGATCGGGGGAAGTGCCTTAGTGGTACAGTGAAGCCTGAAATAGCCTGGGATTGATTTCCTTTTCAGGATTATTTACTTGGCATTGAAAACTAATGCTGCATTTTGCCTCAAACTTATTTTTTTCATGTAATCAGAATAAAAATATAATTTTTAACTGAAAACCAGGATTCTTTTTGGTACTTTTAACTCTTGTAACTGTCAGAACAATTAACCTCAAAGTGGGAAACTGTTAATTGTCTATTTTGCAGTAGCTAATGAAATTAAGTTACAGAAATATAGTAAGATTATATAATGAAAGAATTCAAGTTAGCACTAAATCTTGATAGTGTAAATAGTGGCTCAATCAGAAAAAATTCTTTAATATTCAGAAAATATAGGACATTTTATTTTGACAGGATGTAGTGACTGGATTGTATATTGGTGCATAAATCAAGTATATTAAAATTCATTTGTTACTTTGAGCAGTTATATTTAGTAAAGTAATGTACTTTTTCACAAAGCATTGCCTCCACCATGCTGTATTCTTGGGTGCATTCGTTCACCTGTTTGTCAGTCTGTTTGCCAATCTGTGTGTGTGATAACTCCAAAACTAAGGAATGAATTGTTCTAATTTTTTAATGTACTTATATACAAATTTAGATTTTCAAATTCAAAACAAGTAGATGAAATATATATGACAAAAATAAAATTTATGTTTTCGGCATTCACTGTTTGAACTTTCTCCTTTAAGCATCCTTGCCTTAGAGGATATTTTTGTCAATTTACACCTTTAATTGGCTTTCAAATGTTCACATAAAATTATAATAGTGTATATAATTCTGCAGTAAATGAAATGTTCATCACAAAAGTGTGAAAGTTGATATATGAGATCTTTCCTGTCGTCTTATCTTCTTGCGCAGATGCTCTTCTTGTAAAGACCTTTTATTTTACAATTGTTGACCTTTTTGAAGCATCAGTGCCTTGAAGAATATTCTCATCAATTTTCTGCTTTAGAAATATTAAGATTAATTTGTTGATGTAGTTGCTGATGTATTGTGCAGGGTCCAGATGTCAGGGTCATCAATTCTTCCCCTGAAACAGGGTTGATCCATGTACAGCCCAGAGTGCTATCAAAAATAATTCATGGTATTGGTAGGTGATCTGTTGCCTGTCCTTTAGGACATTGTCAAACTGTACACAGAGAAATGTAAAATGCACCACAGTATTTGCTATTGAAGATTAAGCCACTAACATAAGACAAAATTACCAAATATGTTAGTTTGGTATTAGGAGATAAGAGGCCTCTAAATAATAGGTCTCAAAATATGTAAACAATCCCCCAGGTGAAAACATATATGCGTTTGCTCACATGCTGAGGGGATTTTTACATTCCTTCTTTACTCGTAAGTAGAAATTTTAGCTAGAAGAAAATTTGGCTAATTCTCAGTTTTAAAGAAATGCACTTCAATTTATTTTCACTATTGCAAGCTCATATAAAAATCACTCAATAGTCAATTATTTTTTACTTAAGAGATAAAATTTCACCAGCATTTAATTTTCACAATCTAAATACTTGTATATTTGCTAAAGTTAAACTCATGTTGAACATTGACGCTAATATAGTATCTATAATTCTCTTGTGAAAATATTTCTTCAACATTCTTTGGTAATTTTTTGATGACTATTCGATAGAATTGTCAGATATCTAATATGGAGTTTAAGTGCAGGATGAAGTCCTAGAGATTAAGTCATCTCTGTGAGTGGTTTTACAAGGGCTAAATCTAGGTGGTATTCATAGCCCACTAACGGAAACACCTGAGTAGGTTTGAGTTCAGACTTCTCCTGATTATTATCCACTCTAAGGACTGTGTCAGGTACTTCCTTGAGGTGTATCTAAGACACCCAGTTCCTTGGAATCAGGGAGGCCCTGGTGGATTCTGGAGTTTTCATTTGAACTTTTCTATAAGTAGAGAGGTGTTGAGCCTGCTTATGTCTGTCACTGGCCTCCAACCTTGGTGAGACTTGGGGACTTTTTAGGAACAGGCAACCGAACCGGAGCGAATTTACATTTTCCAACCTTTCTATTACGTTCTTTGACAGAAAAGACTGGATTAGAGACCAGAGCTAGATCTTTGATGCGCCTTGTATCCTGGGTGAATCACGGGAACTCTGGCTAATTGGATTGGTGATGAATGGTAGAACATAACCATTGGTAAGAATGTTTAACATATTTTTTGAGCATTTGTTTGCTTCCAGTCTCTTCTGAAAGAATGGAGGATACCTCCTACTGGTGGACTGAGGGAGGCTTTTAAGGAGTGTGTGAGGTTGAAACCGACCTCTGGAGCCTCTGCCACTTGACTTCCCCCTACCTGGGAAAACGATGGTTACTGCTTAAAATGGATTGACCCAGATAGGGGTTTTTCCTGTAGGTACCTCTTGGTTGTGGGGATAGTGAAATCGCTAATTTGATAGGGTCTAAACCCTAAGTGTTTTATGGGTGTCTTGAGGAGGAAGTCTTGTCCCTCCTTAACTGATTGTGAATGGAACAATGGAGAAGGACAGAATGGGGAATTCCTAACTTCTTAAGATCTGGTATTTCCCCTGAATTCCCCACAGTGTATAAGTCTCTCTGCAGAAGTGGGCTAAGGCCTACTTGACAGGCTAAGAAGCTCTGTTGCATAAGGATCCTCTTATTCAGGATATCTAGTCACAGGTCTTTGTAATAATTTCTGGCTGCTTATATGCACCCTCTTAAACTGAGCTTGACCCATTTGGCAGTAGCCTTGATACTATCTTAACAGATTTCAATGACTAGGTTGCATTCAGAAATGACCTAGTAAAGGGCATCCAAAATGGGTGCAGAGATTGCCTTGCATGAAACTCAAACTCTTGACTACTGGTATGGGCCTTACCGATAGAGGCCCCAAAGGGGCTAGGGGAGTTACAGATATGAAAACTTGTAATTTGTAACTAGCAGCCTGCGAGTCCTCTAAATTAAGCAAGCATCTTCAGTTGAGGACTGAATGGAGAATAGCTGAAGGGCCCTTTGGCCTAAGCTCCTGTTGGCCTGTTACATCATCCAGAGTCCAGACTGTGGAAGAGGATCTAGGCATAATGTCCATGGGGAATTCAAAACTGCTCAAAATTTATTGTCCTTGGTATGTCCTGAGGCAAGTCAGACAAGTCTACTTCCCTGAGTGGAGAATAGCTGAAGGGCCCTTTGGCCTAAGCTCCTGTTGGCCTGTTACATCATCCAGAGTCCAGACTGTGGAAGAGGACCTAGGCATAATGTCCCAGGGCAATTCAAAACTGCTCAAAAGTTTATTGTCCTTGGTGTGTCCTGAGGGAAGTCAGACAAGTCTACTTCCCTATAAAATACAGGGTCTGGGTCTGGTTTTGAAATACCGTGGTTCAGAAGCCCTTTTTTGGCTTTGTGGACTTTTGACTTACATAGATAACATGGGCTCCCCTATTGTGTCCAAACTTATTATCATCCAAGAGTCTTCAGTTGCAGCAGCAAAAGACTTGGACATGTCCATGTGTTCCGGACCCGTGGTTAGGGAACCAAGTGTTTGGGACCCGAATGTTCAGGACCCGTGAATGGGATGGGGATCCATGTGTTTGGATGTAGGGGACATGAGCAAGGGGGAGAGGATCCGAGTGTTCAGACATGTGTGAATCGTGTTGGGGAACCGTGGTTTGGAAACAACAGTCTGGATGGATGCAAGTCAGGTTATTGTTAGTACAAGGACTCAGATCCGAACCAGATCTTAAATCCAGTCCCACGAGGACTATAACTTATCATAATAGAAACCTGAAGAAAACCCATTGTGGTTGAAGTTGGATATTATAATTCATGTAAAAGCTTTCCAGTTGAATTTTACAGGTCTTTGATGAAGAACTACACAGCTGGTATAATTTATCAAGAGTGACACATGGTCATCTCCCCCATCTTCCTCACTGTAGGTAGGCCTAGTTGTGAGATAAGGAAAGCATTTAATGCACGGGAAATTGTGAAATGACCTTGAATGCAAAATATCTTTACTCAAATTGCATAAAAGAAAGGACGACTTTAAACATTGCTAAAGCAAGGCCTCCCAAACCGCATTGGAAACCCTAGTTTTGCAAACACCTGCAGTCTAGACGAAGATTTCGGCAAGGACTCGATATTTTGCTTAATTTCATATTATAACCCTAAAATAGTCAAATAATGTAGCAGATAGGGGATGAACCCTAAAAATATTTTATTTTATTTTCTGTATACAAGCTACATGCACGAGTAGTTATTAATTTGCAAGCAATTGCTGTTTAGACAAAGGCAGAAGTTGTTTCTGACAATTTCTTTCAATAAGGACTCGTTTTGTGCTTTAATTTATATTTTAAATCCTTAAAATGGTTAAATAAAGAAACAGATAGGGATTACATATTTTATGTTATTTTATTTTGACAGGTCAAAGCTACAGCACGAGTCCTGGGCCTGTATTCACAAAGATTCTTAGAATTACACTTAAGTCTAAGAAAAATTCTTTGCTAAGAATTTTCTTATTCTTAGAAAAAAACCTATTCACAAAACAATTCTTAGCTAAGAATAATTCTAAGAATAGAAGTAAAAGGAAATGTGTGCATAGGTTAGACTAAGTGTAATTCAAAGAAAAATTCTAAGAATCTTTGTCAATACAGGCCCAGAAGTGACTTTCAGTATTTGGATTCACTTCTGGTGTCAAGAATAAGAATTTTGTGCATATAGCAATTTCCTATTCTTAGAAAAATTCTAAGAATAAAAGCCATTCTTAGAAAAATTCTAAGAATAAGTATAATTCTAAGAATAAGAATCTTTGTGAATACAAATATTTATTTTTTGGAAATATGTATACTTACTAACCATTTAAAAGGAAATTTACTGGTTTCATTGCTACTAGGATTCCAGATGTGAAAACTACTTAAAGGAAGTCCTGGCCTGAGACTCTCTTCCAATTGCTGACTTTTACCTTTGACCCGTTCTTCAATCTTAAGTGGGCTTATCTTACTACAAAGGCCTTATATCTCCTTTAGTTCTCAATTATTAGTGATTCTTAGGCGGGAGATAAGCACATAGGTAGTGGCCTTGTTAATAGAGTGTGTCCTAAATATGAAAACTGCAAATTTCCTCTTTGTGTAAAGGAAAAACTTGGAACTATTAAAATTAACATTTTAATACAAGATTTTGTGAAACAATTCCCAGCCATAAAAATTAAAAATATATGTTGGTAAAGTCAACTTTTTGTCTTGATAAAAACTACAATCAACAAGGAAAAATTATATTGTCCACCATAAATAGTGAAGAGAAATAAAAAGGATATTGTATATCAAAATTCTGTTTTCATCTGGTATATATTTTAACTTATGATTTATTCATTCTGGCATTTAATTACTACTGCAAGGACACACTTAAAACCTTGTGTAATCACCTATCAATCACTTATTTATGTTCTATTTATACCAAAAAGTTTGAGGTTTAATATCCTAATATTGGAGCCTGATTGTAACAGAGAGTAATACATATGCTACAGTACACAAATGAAAGAGAGGTATAAGGCCTTTTTAATAGGATAATCCCATTTAACATTAAACATGTGATGTGATGGCCATTTTGTTTTCAAAACTAGGCCAAATTACTATGAGGCTAACTTTCATAGCCATATATCTTTTGTGCAAATTTGTTTAACCTAGCTGCAATATTTTAAGTTTTAGAGTATCTTACTGATTTTGAAATGATTGGCTGTGGCGGTCATTTTGTTTTTCATTATGAGGCCTAAATTTTTCTCAGGCAAAGCATTTGCAGGCTAGGCCCTTTTTCATTCACTCGTCAGTACCAATAATAAGGGAGAAACAAGGATGTTTTAGTGTGATGACGCCATTTAACCTCGAAGCAGGGCTCAAAGATCAAATTCAACACCTGGAAAGTTGTTTTCACATTCCGAACCTCTAGATTTAGAGCACCTTTATGATTTTCAAAACATTAGCTATGGCGGCAATTTTGCTTTTCAAAATGAGGCCAAAATTTTGCACAGACAGGTTTTCATAGCCATAAACATTTCCTGCAAATTTTGACCTTGAAGGAGGGGTCAAATGGCAAATCCGACTGCATTAAAAGATTCACAGCACATAATTTCCTACAGGCTGGTTCAACAGCCAAGCCTCTAGAGCCAATAATAAGTGAGTTATAGGCCATCTAAGATGGTTGATCCTTATTTCACCTTAAAGAAGGGGTCAAAGGTCAAATCTGAGCTTTAGGCCCTTTAGAGATGGCTGACCCGTGTTTGACCTCGAAGGAGTGGTCAAAGTTCAAATATCACCTCATCAAAAGATCCGCACCACATAATTTCCTTTAGGTTGGTTAACATCCCAAACCTCTGTGACCAAAAATATGGTTCACCCTATTTCACCTTGAAGGATTGTCAAAGGTCAAATTTGACCAAATCAAAAGATCAGCAGAGCATAATTTCCTATAGGTTAGTTTAACATCCCAAACCTCTAGGAGTAAAAAGATGGTCAAATCTGATGGTCAAATCTGACCTCATTAAAAGATTTGCAGAACATGATTTCATGTAGGTTGGTTTAACATCTCAAGCCTCTCGGACCAATAATAAGTAAGTTTAGGCCCTTTAAAGATGGATGAACCAATTTGACCTTGAAGAAGGGGTCAAAAGTCAAATCTGACCTCATCAAAAGATCTGCACCACATGCTTTCCTTAAGTTTGTTTAACATCCCAAATGTCTAGGACCAATAATAAGTGAGCTTTAAGTCCTTTAAAGATGGTTTATCCCCGTTTGACCTTGAAGGCAGGGTGAAAGGTCAAATTTGACCAAATCATAAGATCTGCAGCACATGCTTTCCCATAGGTTTAATATCCCAAACCTCTAGGAATAAAAATAAGTGAATTTTAGGCCCTTTAAAGATAGTTGATCTCTATTTAACCTTGAATGAGGGGTGAAAGGTGAAATCCGAAAATATCAAGAAAGTTTGCAGCACATGATTTCCTACAGGTTGGTTTAATATTGAGGTTTGGAGGTCCAAACTATGTGCCACCTGGTAGTTCAAGACAAAGTAGCTTAACATATCTCAGGAAAATACTATAACTGCAATAGTTTTGGAGTTACAATGGATTTACTCAACAGTAAGACTTTTAAGGTAGCTATAACTCAGCTATGCAATATGGAACAGGTCTGAAACTTTACTGTGTGATAGCTTATCAAAAACCAGCCAAAATGTTGAAAAGATTTGCCTAACTTTAATCCTTTTGAAGATATTTGACATCTTTATTTTGCTAAAAATAAACAAAGCAGTTAATACTCACTTATGACATGCAATGAACACCTAACTATGTACCATCTTATAGCCAAGGAGAAAGTAGATGAACGTGTCCTTTTCAGAAAAGTAAAGATTTTCAGTTTCTCTGAAAAGGATGCATCCTTTTTAGAAAAGTGAAGATTTGAAGTTTCTGTGAAATGGATGCATCCTTTTTACAAAAGTCATGATTTTCTGTGAAAAGGACACATCCTTTTTAGAAAAGTGAAGATTTGCAGTTTCTCTGAAACGGACACATCCTTATTACAAAATTTATGAATTTTGCAGTTTCTGTGAAAAGGATATACCCTTTTTAGAAAAATGAAGATTTACATTTTCTTTGAAATGGACGCATCCTTTTAAAAAAAGTTAGGACTTTTTACAAAAGTTAAGTTTTGAAGTTTCTGTGAAAAGGACACATCCTTTCTAAAAAGTCTGTTTTTTCAATTTCAGACAACTTCCTGGCTTAAAAAGGCTGAAATTTATTTTTTTGGTGACAAAAAGTCAATTTTTCAAAAGTGTTTTTCGCTGTTTTGTAGCGAAAGTGCCAAAACCTGCTTATTTTAAGCCTAAAAAGGAAATCGTGACTTTTCCTTTTTAAATCTGACTTCAGTTATTAATGAAGTTTTATTGAAACCTGGACTGCATTACTGCTAGCAGCATAAAATATCATATAAGATGGATGTAATGGAGTTGTAATTGTTATTGAGCAGATGTGTCAAAGAGTACATGCCAATTATAATTGCCAAGAGCTTTGTGTACTATACAGCAATTACATGATTTAGTCACCAGCGGGCAAAATGGAGGAAATGATATTGTATGTTGGCAAAGATGAACTAGAATTTACCCAACCTTGTTATTGCAGTTCTTGACAAGGTTTTAATGTTCTAGACAAGCCCATAAAGGTAACCTTATTTGACTTTTATTCATCCAGACTCATAATGGCCAGATTTGAGCTTTTATCAGAGGAAAGTGGATCTATCTTGTGAAATTGTTTTAGTACATGTCACTTAGTGCTTATGGAAAGGACAAGCTTCAGTGATGATTACATAATTCGCCAAAATAGCCCAAGAGTTTTTCTTTTAGGACTCCGCATGAACACTAATGGCTCACCGGTTATTGAACTTCCCAAAATGTGCACTTAGATATAGTAGCTGCAATTTTGATATTCATGTTCTAATTTGACAGCAGCTGTTAACAGGATATCTTATCATGGGTTGTCATCTCTTTGTGGGTCAACTCGAACAGTTGACATTCTTGAAAATCTTGAAGGCCACTCTTCTGTTTCTTGGTTCACCATTCAGACAAAATGGCTTTGTTGAACTTTTTAGTGTGTAATCCCAATTCTTTACTATGCATTGATGTATCTACAGTATTAGCACTTCACCTGGGGCCGGTTTCACAAAGGGTCTCAGACTTAGGCTAAGTCCGGGACTTAAATCTGAGTCTTTTGTCTTTGCTAAGTCCTGGACTTAAATGGATTTCACAAAGGGTGACTTAGCGAAGTCCAAGCTTATCATATAATCACAGTGGTTTTATATGTCATGTGACCCTTTATTTCTACTCAAAATATTTTAGTGTAACATATATCCCTTGTTTAGTTCATTTTATCTTTGACAAAATGCTGTAATTTTAAAATGGGAAACCTTATAATCACACAGACATGCCCAAAGAATAATTTAGGGAGGTGTTCTATATATTTATTATTTATTTTCATGCATTTCAAATTTTGAAGTGAGAAAAATATATGGCGGCCATATTTAAGCCTTTGTTTACAAAAGTTAAGCCCACTCTTGGGTAGACTTAGCTAAAGCTAAATCCTCCAAGTCTAAGATCACAGACTTAGCATCATTTTAAGACAAAAGTCTTCAATTTAAGCCTAAGTCTGGGCTAAGTCCTTTTGTGAAATCGACCCCAGATTTCTAAACTGCTAAGGTAGAACTTCCATCAGTAGAATATTGTCATAGTAGAAGTACTCACTAAGTACTAATAATTTTAATACAAAATTATGGATAACTAGAAGTTTGATTTTCAAAATGTAGTCACAACTAGAACCTAATTTGATGAACCAAGTATGACTTTTCAATGGTAGCTAAGGCAGAAGCAGAACCTAGCACTCTTTGTTTACTTAAGTGTCAAATTCTGCAATAGGGAAACATAACAACGGCATTGTATTACTCTATGTAGATGATTGCTCATGCAATAATAATTGTAAGATATCCTCAGAAGTTCATAGTTTTCAAAGTAAATATACTATAAGTTGGCACAATAAGAGGTTAATTGCCAACATATACCATAGTGGGTGACAAATTCAAATAGGAACACAGAAGACATTGATTCAGGTAGTAGGTACACAATGGCTGGGATGAGTACTTGAAATGTCTGTAACCAGAAAGCTTGAACTATACTTGTACAGTCCGGATGGGACAAATAGCGCTTTGAGTCCTGTAGTATAAGGAAATATTTTGCCGAGTATAAATATACAGTACAGCATTGCACATTTTTTTACCTAGTCCACTGTATATTGTTTTGGCTGTTTTTATTCTGTTTATACCTTATTTTTTTCGAAAGTATGGCCCATCTGTTGATTATTTTCCAAAATTTACTCAAGAAGGCATTATTGGAACTGGGCCTTTATTTGTAATATTAACCAATAGAAAGTGAACAAAGTTACAATGAACATGTTCCACAACATTACCAGTGTTTGTTTAAGACATGTGTTATTAGAGCCCATGACCTATTTTGGAATTTTACAGTATTTTATAAGATCCTTATTGTGCTTTATAAATAACACTCATTTGATTGTCAAGTTTATGGCAAATTTTATGGTAATTATCTTACACAAAATCAATCATGTATTTTGTAATTTGATTGATTTGGTTGTTTATGTCAACACTTTTATATCCCTTATATTGTGATGGATAGTTAGATGGATAGCAAACAAAACCAGTACATACAGTTTACCATGTTTTTTAAGCGCGAGCCTTGAAAGAGCTTGCGCTTCTACAGATCACTTTTTTTGTCTCCGCACTTTGATGAAATTTACCTCTGCACTCTGAATTTACATCTTTTGCTCTCCAATAGCTACAAGGACGCATGTCCTTTTGATTTCTTTACATACATATGTCCTTTTCTCTACAGACTTTGATGACATGACAACACTACAGTAGTTAAAAGGACACATGTCCTTTCAGCGTTTGCCCATATATATGTCCTTTTGTCTCCGGAGTTTGATGACATTTACAACACCTGTGAATTCTGAATTTACCTCTCTTGCTGTCCAATAGCTAAAATGACACATGTCCCTTTACATTATTTCTATACATATGTCCTTGCATTTCATGAGTTGTGGCACAGTGATGACTGTTTCTCTGCTCACTGAAGTTAAGGTGGAATAGGCTATGTTAGTACTTGGATGGGTGACCAGTTGGAATTTCTTTGTGTCATGAGAATTTTGTAAATTCTAGTGCACTACTCATGTCTCTGATGGATTTCTGCTCACTAGGGGACCAAAAGACCTTTTGGCCTTGTTTTTGCTGTAAACTGATCTGCAATAATAAACAACTATAAGTTTTCCCTCTTAGATTGGGCTGGGATGCCACAGCTGCGCCTTTGTTTCATATAATACCCTAACATCTCAAGTCTTTTTTTTTCTGTTATTGTAGCCCAGCGATACTCCCGTGACATTTACAGTGACCACCAGTAACGCTATCAGCATGTATTGGTTCAAGGTAACACTTTTCTTATAAATACTTTATAAAACTTGTTTGTATACATCTTTTCTACAGCTGTGATGTAATACTCCTTTCACACTACAGGCAATATCGCCAGCAGTAGGCCGCGTTTAGTGAAATGTCCCTGTCCTTGGACCATCGTCTGACGTCCCTTTCCAAACTTGCATGACAGTGGCGAATCGTCCATTATGTTGCACAACCTATGAAGGTATTAAACCATTTAAACTTTCTGCCTTTGATGTCAGTACTGTGGGCATGTGCAGACAATTTTGCACATTCGCGTATGAATTTCTGACTATGGTAACCAAAGATGTGGTCCACAGCGTGCATAAGGTTCTGATTCAGTCGTCTTTTAGTGACGTGATGCGACATAAGGTGAGTTAAGGTATTAGTCATTTCACCACATGTTTGTCCGACGACACCTGAAGGTGAGTTGATGTTACTTCCTATTAGTATCCAACATTTGTAATACTGTCATCGGACTGTTATTAACGGTTAAAAAAACTGTGTCCAATTAGTAGCTGTGTGCCTTTAGTCTGAACCACTCTGACAAAATGGGGTGACCTGGGGGTGGTTTCATCGCCGGGAAAGACTTCTAACCTTGGGATGTACTGCCTGTAGTGTGAAAGTGGCATAAGGCAAAGTAGTATCTCAAGTAAATTATAATTTGGTGAAAATTTGACAAGTGAGTTTATCTTGTCTATACATCAAGTTACACACAATAAGTGAATGCTTGAATATATTTTAGTAGACCACAGAGAGCATGCTAATATGACTGGAAATGATTGTTAAGCAATGTCTGTCTTCCTTGAAAAGCTGAGAGTGGATATTGATGACAAAGGTTCTAATGTGTGGGATACATATGGTCATATATTTGTCTCTATGTTTGCAGTGCAAGTTAATGATGCCTTAAGTATTCAAAACAATGCAAAAGCCATACAAAGTCAAATGGTGCAGCTAATACTTTAAGCCATACAATTTAGCTCATTTGACCTTTCACCACTCCTTGAGGTTGATTAAGGTTGTTAGTGTATTTCTGTTTTCCTTACACTGAATTATTTGAATTTTGAAGTAATTGTGGTAATTTAACATGACAAACTTGAACCCTACTATGACAAATCTGAAATGACTAGCCAGATATTTTTCCAATGAGGACTTTCACATAACAGGATATATGTAATTCGATTTAGCCAATTTTAGAGTTGGGGCCCTGCCAAAAAGGTGAGAAAAATTGAGAATTACCAATTAAACTCTTACTGCCTTACCACTAGAAATAGAAGTTGTATGACCTGCTCCCAGTACCCATGATTCAAGAGGATGGCTCATAAGACCCAACCACAATTTCTCTTGGAAAGCTTTCAAGTTCGATTGAAAGATGACCTTTAAGACTTGTGAGAGAAAATGACTTCATATTAACAGAAAATTCAATCTTATGCTTAAAAGCGTGGACAAAATAAGATTAACAGGTGAAAAGGTAGGACATACCACCCAAACATAGGTTACAACTGGTTAAGTGGTTAAATGGTTAAGTCACATGATGCACCTTATTACACACCTGAAGACATACAAAAGCTTAGATACAGGAATATATAGAATTTTAGCTGTAGTATAAGTTATAATATTAGAAGACATACTGTATTGATTACAATTTGGGCCCTTTTAAGGTTTCTTTGGCTTTATCTTCTTCCTAATTACCCTTTGCATTTTATCTGCTCTCTTTATTTACAGATAGTGAGTAAGGGTAATGTTGTAGCTAAGGGACAGAGGTGTGCCACATTGAAATCCAACAGCTTTGACATACTGTTTGATGAGGATTTGGCTCAGAGAGCTTCTCCGTCTGCCCGAGTGCTGGTGTGGTGCATCACCTCAACTGGAGAGATCATTGTGGACAGTGTGGAACTTGTCATAGATGGAACCTTTGCCAACAGTGTAAGTATACCGGGGTACTTTATAAATAAGCTGGGCTGTGATGGGTCTAACTTGTTTTATTCAAAATGGTCCCACTTTTTGAGATGAAAGGTACTTCTAGTTCTTTAATTCCAAAAATAACATAAAGATGGATTTGTTTTTCACTAGGTTATTTCATTTTCATACATATTTGACATTACAGTTCAGAACAATTTGTGTATTGTCAAAAGAATTTTTTACCTACATTTTATGTGTCACTTGCATCTATGCTTGGGTACGCACAGAGATTGCTTTGTTCTTCATCGTTGGTGCCATCACATTTCGTTTTCAGACAGTATCTCAAAAACTTTGTGACAGATTCAATTCAAATTTGGTATGTGGTTGTATTTGGCCTAAACACGTGCCCTTTTCTAAGGTGATATCAAATTCGCATCAATGAAAGAATTATATTGAGCTTAGGTTTTTCCATGTTTCTGCTGAGTATACAGAAAACTAATTAACAAATTTCATTCAAATTTTGCATGTCTATCAAAAGGGCTATAGACTAAGGTAACCTTATATTCTCAGAAAAAGCAACTGTAATTTCTTTATGTTTGGCAGTTTTAGGACAAAATTTCAAATACTTTGGTATCAGTTATAAGTATATTTAAGTTATGGAGGTAACTATTTTGTAAAGAAGAACTTTTTGTCAGGTTACCACCAATGCATGACAGTTTAAAGATATATGACTTTAAGGATAAAACATTTTCTTTGTTAAATTGGGGGCATGTTGGCAGGATCAGTGTTGTCATTACACTGATTGTTTCCAGTCAGTATTGGAAAAACTGCTTGGTGGATTAATTCAATTTTGATATGTGAATGTAACCATTCATGTGCCCTACATTAAGGTAACCTTAAACATCCACTATAGTAACACAGTTATATTTAATTATTTTTTTTCATTTTCAGTCAAAAAAGTGGCTCAGTGGCTTCAGTTCAAATTTGACATGTATATGAAACTGGTCCTGAAGATATGCCCCATTTCAGGTCACTTTCAATTTGTGTGTATTAGCAGATTATATTCAATTTAAGTGTCTCAATGTTTCTTCACAGTATAAAGAGGCTTAACATATTTAATTCAAATTTTGCATGTAGATGTCACTAGAGAAGTGCACTGCAATGTGACATTGAACTCCAGTTATAACAAAATTATATTCACTTTAACTTTTAAAAATTTTGAATAGTGTCTTAGATGCTTTGTAATAGATTCTAACAATAAATTTCATCTGGATATAATGAGCCTTGAACAGAACCTACATGGCATGATTATCTTATAATTTTATAGCGAAATACCCTTACCATTTCCTAACAGTAGCTATTTGTTGGAACCATCCAACCCAATGGCCAACGCAGAGATGCGATTTTTAAGGTTATATAACAACCTCAACCAAGCCATTGGGTTACAGTAGTCCGTCCTCCGCCAATTAGGTCACATGACCACATTGTTTACTTCATTATTTTTGTTGGCCATCATCAGTATGGACGTCTTTGGAAATTAGTAGAAGTTTTGTCAAGGTTCTTATTTATTTTTTGAGATTTTATTGTGAATCTCACTTAATATTTATATGTATATGATACAGAACTGATTCATTTATTGAATCTTCTAAGACATGGTTTATATTATGCAAATGAAGGATTTTTTGGTGGGCGACATTGAAGTTCTATCGTCTTCAACTCGAGGAAATAGTCTTCATAAAGAAGGTCCTAGTGCGTTAATATTATTGTTCAGCTTGCCAGTCGTCTAGTTCATTTTTCTGGACGTTGGGAGCTTTAATTGTGCAGCATTTATTTTTCATATAGCTTGCCAGTCGTTTGGTTCAGTTTGCTGGACGTTGGAAGCTATATTTTTTGAAGGAATGTACTCTTCAATAACAGAAGCGATATGGACGACGCCATCTTGAATGACAATTCGAGTGGCCGTTATTGCTGTTCACGTGGGGTTCTATAGCCAGGCGTTGAAAGCAATTTTTTCATCACATAATACATCCCAGTCGAATAGATTGTCGACGAGTCAGTAGAAGGAATCTCCCTTGGGGGCAGCCATTTACGTTACCATGGACACAGCACCGTGGAGGAGTTTTGAATGCAGGAAAGACTACATCTTCGGAAAATTCTTCCGTTGAGGTCCAGTCGAAACATTCAATAGAGGAATACCTATGTGACGTCATCTATGTGCAATCGAGTATCTATTCATCCCATAAGGTTTAGATTCGGGTTGTCAGATGACGGGGAGTGTCATTCATATCTACAAGCAAAACATCTACAGGCAAGGCATTTGGTTCAATGTTTTGAAGAATTTAGCAGTACAATCGGGTTTCTATACCTCTAAAAAGGTTTAGAATTCAGGTTGTCAGGTGATGGGGATTGTGATTCATCCCAAGAATCAAGAACCTAGTCCTTATTTCACATTCTTTGGGTATAGCCAGCATTGAATGTGTTTTTTTGTGTTGGGTTTCAAGGAGTTTGAAGCCTCTACTATTTTTAAAGAGCAGTTATACAGGAAGAAGTTTTGCTTGGGCTTCCTTTCATACATCACTTTCCTGAACAGCTCCTTAGTTGCAGGAGGTCTGCAGGAGGAGCATGACTTTTTCAGTCACTTTGGGAACAAGGTCCCTGGTAGGGGACTGTAAGAGAGAGGAAGTGTGTATTGACTCACTTCTTCAGTTCAGTTCAATGTAAAGGATCTTAGGGATCACTATGATGTATGATTCACTTCAATATGCCTTGGACTGGGTGCAGTTATGTTTGCATTTCCAGTTCAGTCAATCAGTTTTGTGTTCAAATCTTCTTGTTGGAGTGGGACCATGTCTAAGAATATGTGACTCAACAGAAGGGATGCAACTTAATATGCCTTTAGGAACATACAATGTTTTTGTGTCTGCTGTGTAGTTCTACTGGACATATCACATGTTCAGAGGATTTTCATGGAAATAAGGTTTTCATAAAAATAAGGATGATGAGTAAGTTTAGAAGTGAGCATGCTCTTACTCGGGATTAATCAAAGGACACCAGGCCTCAGAGCAGATTTTTTGTCCCAGTCATGACAGTTACCCTGGAAATAGAGTGACAAGTGTCTCCTACTCCTCAGTTAGTTAAAAGGGGAGTGGATCTTACTTATACAGGCCCTATGGAAGCAGGGATGATAGCTGGCTTCCTGTGGTTTCAAGGAACCTTTGCCCAGTTGTTGGTACTATACAAGTCTTGGGAAAGGAAAATATTCAGCCAGACTTTTTAGAAGTGAGGTTGGCAGAAAACGAGAAAAACAGCAGGTTTGATAAAAGCTGTTTATGAAATGATGACAAAAGGGGCGATATTACCAGTCACATTGCTGGAATTTTACAGTTACAGTCAGTTCTTGGGATTAGTAAAGAAGAAATGACTTTCAGTGATACTTAAGGTTAGGTAAACAAGCTTTGCATGTACCTTACTTAATATGAACTGTGGCAGTATATTCGGCATTCGTTTTTAGAAGCCGACTGCTTGATGTCACTAGAATTTTTGGGTGTAGTACATAATTCACCGATTCGCCCAGCTAACAAGGTATCTTTGCTTCATTGGAGGCTACGGATTCTACCAGTTCACTGCCTTACCCTGGAATATTGCTACAGTTCCTATCCAGATCACCAAGGTAGCAAAAGAGGTGAAGCTGATGGCTCTTGCAGAAGGCATCAGTATTCGCCAGTATCGGTTGGCTAATGAAAACAAGCTCAAACAGCAATGCCAGGGATACACCCATTGGGTGGTGCATCTTGTCGAAAGCCTGGGTTGGATCACAATTTCTAAAATCTGATTTATTTCCAACTCCACTAATCGAATTTATGGTTACACTTCGACCTCAGGGTAGGTCTAGTCTTCCCAACTCAAAGGAAATCTATTGTCTTTTGGAAAGACAGTTACCATATTGAAAGCTTCTCACTTATCTACAGGGAAGCTCATGTCACTTTGGAAGCATGGCTTCAATGGAGAATACTATACCATTGGGTTATCTGAACATGGGGTCACTCCAATGGTATCTGGAAACTTTGCTGATATCCTTGGTTTAGAATTATCTCACTTGTTTCTCTGGTTCACAAGGTTTTCATCTTCAGTGGTCGACCAATCATTCAATTTGAAGAAGGTCTCACCACTCCTTTTTTCGGAAGGAGCTCAGTCTCTCTCCTTTCACAGAACCTTCCCTAAAGGGTTGGGGTGTTCTCTTGAAGCATCCACAGCCATTGGTCTGTGGAGTCAGGAAGAGTCAAGACTCCTCATAGCATAACATTATACAGCTGGAAGCGATGTTGTTAGCTTTAAATGATTCAGAAATCAGTTTGAGTTGAAATCAGTTGATTTTCACAGACAATTATTAAGTGGTTGCCTATATGAACAGCCAGGGAGGCATCCACTCAGGGAATATGTACCTTAATCTGTAGAATCATGGGTTAGTCCAATGCCAGAATGATTCAGATTCAGGGAAATACATTCCAGGGAATCTACATGTTCTGGCAGATTCCTTGTCTAGGAAGATAAAAGCAAAGAAGACCAAAGCGGTTATGAATCGCCAGGTTTTTCAATCAAATTAGACATTGCTGCCATCAATCAGTGGTTGATGTGTTTGCAACAAAGATGAGTCATAAGTTTCCTAGGCAGGTCTGCTGTCAGGCTTGGGAAACAGGTGCTTGAACACCTCTTGTGATGGTCTGGACAGACGTGTATTTTGCCTAGGCTTTTGGTCCTGCAGGTAATTTTTATATGTATGTGTCTCATGTCCCAGACAGTCGCACTTGGGGAACAGATGCATTGATTGTCTTTGGGGAGGGTCTGGTCAGTTATGTCCAGTGGCCCTCATCCCTCAGGTGATTCAACAGATGACCACCTAAGGTGTAGAATCATCATGATTGGTTGGCCAGGGATGTCTTGGTTGTGGGTCTGGTGGATCTGTCCACAAAACTCCTTCTAAATAGGTAAATTTGTTGACTCAACCATTCAGCAACAGATTTCACAACAATCTAGCTTACTTGAATCTTCATGATTGGCATCTGGAGGCAGACATGAATATTATGGAAGATTCCCAGAGGAAGTGGTGAAACAATGAAGGAGCACTCCTCAAGGAGAATCTGGGAATCAATTGTTGTTTTTTGCGAAGGGGTGTGTAGAGAGTCATGTATATATCTCAGACCCCACTATTCCACATTAGCAAATTTCCTGAAATACTAGTTTAAGGAAACATCCTAATACCATACATTATAGAACAGCAATTGCGGATGCCTAATACTATCCATTGTTGTGTGTTGTACGGCAGCAATTGCGGATGGTTTGGGCCTAAAGGGTCAAGAGGTATCTAAAAGTTGAGATAAATAATAGATTAGCAACTTTTAGTAAGAGACAAACCAATAATTTGGATTTTGTCATTGGTCCTTCATGCTCTTATCAAAAAACCTTTGAGGGTGTGAGGAAGGCTTTTTTGAAGTTATTACCTTTCAGGATGGTCTTTGGTTTTGACTTCAGGTATAGTAGTGAACTTTTCCCTTAGTTATAGGGAGAATTGGTCACAGGTAACTTTGGCCCATTAACTGCCTTTTGGCCACGAACCAGTTGGCTTCAGATGGGCCTACTGCGATTACTGCAATTGAGTCAGTGATCTTTGTCTCTGTGGATGACAGAATCATGGTAAAGGAGTGACATTAATGCTTGGACGTATTCTTCCTTTAGTTAAGGAGAATGAGTCACAAGTAACTCTGGTCCCTTCAATTGCCAGAATCAGTTGGCTTTGGATGGGTCTACTGCAATTAACCCTGTGGTCATACCAGCTCTTAGCTCTTTGGACAACAGTATTGGCTCAATATGGGTCTGTTTGTCCTGTTTGGGGTTTGGTGATCAAAAGGTTTGGAATAGAACAAATCTTTTGTTTTTTACTGCCATTAAGAAAGTTTCTTAAAAGGTCTTCTCTTTGGCACCTATTTCATCTTGATTCAGTCAAGATTGAGTCACAGAAGCTATTGATGTATGTTTGATTGCATCTCTAGTTTTTATAGGGTTTTTCCTTACATGACTTTCTTGATTCATGTTATTGGAAATTCCATTGTATGTATACCAATTTCTGCCTGAAAAACCTGTTGTCATAGGGTCGGTTTGAAATTGGTTCCTACAGTTGAAGTTACAGTTTGTTACTCTATAAGTATGTGTTTTATACTTATATTTGTACATTTGCAGTTCGTGGCTGGTATGTTTGCAATGCTGGATGTATTTGTAGTAGGTATCAATGTTGCCTAAATCTGACTTGGTAAGGATTGGGCATTATGCTGATGACACTTTCAGGTTGGTTTGACCTTGTCTTGGGGTCGGATATTGCAATGTAGATGGGTTGTCTGTTTATGACATCCAATTGCAGCTCCAGCAGTGTCAGCAGTTGTGAGAACTACAACTACATACTTTCAGTTTTTTGGGAGTTGTATGTTGTGATTGTTGGAAGTTTATATGTTATTAATGCATGTAAATTCCATTTTGAAGTTCTCATGTTGTTCAGTTGTAGGTTGGGTAGTGGTTTTTCTTAAAAGAATTCCCTCCATCCTACAAGGCTGAATTCAGCTACTGTTAGGAAATGGTAAGGGTATTTCGCTATAAAATTGAAAAATTTAATAGTAATTTAAATTTTTATTAGAAATACTTACCATTTCCTAACACTCGAATTTCCCTCCCGCCTCCCCGCAAGTCATTCTTTTACTTGCAACAAAAATAATGAAGTAAACAATGTGGTCATGTGACCTAATTGGCGGGAGGACGGACTACTGTAACCCAATGGCTTGGTTAAGGTTGTTATATAACCTTAAAAATCGCATCTCTGCGTTGGCCATTGGGTTGGATGGCTCCAACAAATAGCTACTGTTAGGAAATGGTAAGTATTTCTAATAAAAATTTAAATTACTATTAAATTTTTCAAGTTTGTTTATATGATATTTCATGTGGTATTTAAAAGTTTATTTAACTTAAACATTTACACATTTCTTGACCTAATGGAAATCTTGTGCTATTTTTATTGGTAGATATACTAAACTTAATAAATTTTACAATTTCATAATTTACAGACATTCTCACCCTTAAACGTTATTATCCCTACTTTAGACCTTTATACAACTGGCATAGTTTACTGTGAAAGTCTCCTGATTCTCTGGAAATGGTGCAAGATAGAGCGATTTCGTCAAAATATTTGACCAAGAGGGCATCAAAAATCATTTTCCTGCAATTTTGGTGGCCATCACAAATTACTGCTTGAAGTGCTAAAACTCATTTCTCTCACGAACGGTGCAAGGTAGAGCCATTTCGACCAAAATTTTGACCCCCCCCAGGATAGACACAGATTCACCTGTCACTTTTTGCCTAAAACACATTTATTTTGAAAATGGTACGAGATAGAGTGATTTCAACAAACTTTTTGACGAACAGGGTATGCACAGTCATCTGGCATATTTGCCAAAAATTATTTTCTTGCATTAATACATCCTACCCAATGGACAATTGCTATACTGGTTGGCACAGCTAGCTCTTCCAAATGATGGAAAAACTGTCTTTTGTAATCCACTAGTGGGACCGGTCGTGTAGTGTTCATTTGCTAGGTATTCCATGTACTTCCTTCTTGTCTGGACAGTATGACGTCATGGCATCTTGTTCATTTGGCGCATGGAGTGTGCAGATGTGTTTTGAATAGCTCTCCACGAGCAAAGAAATCTTAAGATATTTGCAAGATTTGAACTTTATTTTATTTTTAACTTATATCTTGGTGTTCCTGAAGTATCATGGCCTTCCTAGACAGAAACGAGGCACATGCAGCCATAAATTGGCTTTTTTATGCTTATTCAAAATGTGTAAGAAGATGTGTGAAGGGTTTGGTCATAGACGATTGTGCACAGAACAAGGACTGTGGGATCTGTAGCAAATTCACAGTTGAACAGAAGAAGCAATTGACCACACCAACCAGCAGAGTGACAAAGGAGCACTAGCAGAAGGCAAGGTGTCCCTGCTTGTAGATCTGTCTGATGTCACTGATTTGGGGCAGGTTGAGATGAGTGATAGAGGTGAAGATACACCAGCTAAGCAGTCCTCTCACAAGTCCCCTGAGAAGAGTACAAAGCCGGCGAATCCACAAAATTTAAAGATGACCTGAAGAGTTTGGATGACAAGAGGTTGGAATGATTTGCCTGGCTAGAATCTATGTTCCTGGCTAAGAGCTTCACAGTACCGGTTGAACCAGTCCAGAAGAGTGATGTGGTTGTCACTGGCAGACCTTTCATCATTCCAGTGCAGAAGACTATCGATGCTATTGGTCAGATGAAAGCCACCCAGCCTGTTAAGGTTCCCAGTGCATCTACTGCCACCCAGCCTGTTGAGGCTACTGGTGCTTTGAGCCACCCAGCCTGTTGAGGCTACCAGTGTGACTAGTGATGCAGCCCACCAGCCAGAATGTGATTGACCAGATTGCTGCTGATAGACCAGAGATTCAAATCCCGGGTCCAGCTAGCCAGACTAACCCCAGTGTCAGTGGTTGATCAAAGGTGCCACAAAGGTGCTTCAAATTTATCACCGATACTGCTACTGCACCCTCAGATGAACTGGATTCTGATGGTGAACACTCTACTGACCATGCCTCCCCTAGCCACATGGTTGAAGAGGGTGAGGTCTCTGACCAGGAGTTTAATGGTCTGGATTGTGAAGTGCTACTAGATGTGGGCCAGGAGTTCAGTGCTGAGCAGACCTACAGAGAGACAATACATGGTGTGAGGTTCTTCATGGGATGGAAGTAGGTTCCTGAATTTGATTCATCTTCAACTTTGGATGACAACCTTTTTGCTGGTACCAGAATACAGCATACTGGTAAAGTGTCTGTGAAGGTTCCTGTTGATGAGTGGCTTTGCCGGACAATGGAGAATGAAAACTTGACTCTAAAGGAAGGTTACCCTTCACATTCTTCAAAGACTTCCGGCCTCGGTCGAAATCAGTTTGTGAAGCCAGCAAAGACATTAAGGGCAGGAGATAGGCCATCATGAAGACATGCGTTCTGCCAGTCCTTCTCACAAGAAGTCCCAACGTTTCCATCTTTATAGCCAGTCTAGTAAACAGCAACAGGAATCTGACCGGAGGTCTGGTTCACCTGCCTGGTAAAAGTAGGAGAGATGTGGCCAAAACAGGACAAGAAGAGGCGAGCCCTCCAACTATCAGAAACGTCCAACCAAGGGGCAGAAATATTATAAATGACCAGTTTGTGGCCAGCAAGGTACTGTGTACATGTGACTGGCAAGTTGAACAGTTTGGTTATCGAGATAGCCGGAAAGAAGACTGATTGTTTGTGACCGGCAAGAGAGAGACAGTAAATTTTTTACCTATAAACTCTTGCATAGTAACTCATGTTCCTTTTGCAGGAGACTTGCCACAAAAGAAAGGTGTAAATCCTGACATCGTTCATTGTCCAGTAATAAAGAATGATGTTTCTGGTGTAGATTACTTGAGTTTGGTAAAAAATGTCACAAATATCCCAATTGTTGCTCCAGATCCACCTGTAGGGCCCAGAAACACATTTATCTCAGAAATAGTTTAAGTTAGAGCAATTTCTTTGAAATATTTTGTCCACTGGGTATACAGAGAGTCATCTAGCACTTTTTACGGAAAATTTTTGACAAAATTCACCTGCAGGGCATACACAGTGCCATCTCGCATTTTATCCTGCCTTTTTGGTGTCATTTTAAATTTATAAACAGAGTTATGTGGCACTTTTTCAAAAAAACATTTGTTATATTTTCAGGCAGGTTGA
The DNA here is from genome assembly GCA_964017235.1 of Sabellastarte sp. h YS-2021. Taxonomy (NCBI): domain Eukaryota; kingdom Metazoa; phylum Annelida; class Polychaeta; order Sabellida; family Sabellidae; genus Sabellastarte; species Sabellastarte sp. h YS-2021. The sequence continues at coordinate 161,905,874 of OZ024930.1, forward strand.
TGGCAGGCAGGTTTTGTATAAATGGAAAGACTTATTAAACAAACCAAGATACTCATTTTAGGAAAATCATTAAATGCTCATTGGGACGCTTTTTGCTGTTCAAAATCGATTTCTTTTTCCCTTGTGAGGCAATACTCTTGTAAAAATTTTGTTGTTTTTCATGTTTCCAAGCATTATCTCAAAATTAAATTTTTATGTATTTAATTCAGTTTGGCATATGTAATTAAGTGATCTTGACCTTAAATGTGTCCCTTACATTAACCGTGAAAGTAACCATACAATTGTATTAAAGTTACTGCAGCTTAAAAATATTTTAGTTTTCACAGTATTTCAAATGTTTCCTTACATATTTAATTCAAATTAAATTAGTCAAAATGTAGTTAGCAGATTTTATTCAAAGTTGGTATGTTGATGTGACTGTGTTAACATGACTCTCAGTAATAACAGACCTTGTGGTTTGGGTGTCATACTCCACCACGGATGGTCTGAACTTTAATCTTCACCAAGGTCATGGAGATTATAAGGTTAAACAAATTTTTTATACAGACATAATGTTCCCCACCAATCATGAGTATAATTGGTGTCCACACTAGTACCATGTCTTGGCAAGTTATTTATAAATCATTGTTTGAAGGCATATTCTATCTCGGAGTTTACTGAGCAAACAGACTCTCTACCAGACACACACACAAAAAGTTTATTGTTTTCTCCATACATAAATCTACTGTTCCCAACTTAGTGCCAGATTATCGACATCTTGATAGAGCTTTTTAACCTGCCCCTATGAAACATGACCTTATTAACTTCACCACTTTGGGTAAGGTAATTAAATAGTATTATTTATATTTCTGTGAAGCGAATCTTTCCCCATGGTGAAACGATTTGAGTAAAAAGAAGATCAGTGTTTGAAATATTATATAGTAAGTGGAAAACCCCAATAAGTCAGATGTGAAATGAACACAAAAATACTCCCACTGAAAAAGGAATTCTGGATAATCAGTTTAACTTCAATAGCAAACTGCTCTGTAGTTGGTGTTTGCATCTATTAAACAGTTAAATCTACTTTAAAAAGTTTGAAATTTTGTGAAAACCTTATTATACCACAATTTCATCTGTGAGTCTTCAGTAGAATTGTATCAAGAATGGAACCTTTGCACATTTTTTGCTGCTGTGTTTAAACCACCCGATTAAATCAACTTGTTTGATGTGGATGCATCAGTCAGACATTTGCAGAAAAAGTTTGATTATGGATTTCCTGATTTTTATTACCAAGTGTGGAGTGGTAATGTCACATAGCTACTGTGATGAATTTATAGCTCTGTCTAAAGTATATTTAGACGTCTTTTATTAGTGACTGGGAATAAATCCATTGGCCATGTGTAATGTACAGAGTGACGTGTTTATATTCTCTGATAAATTGATAACCCTGTGTAAAACATTTACATTGTTTTGTGTGGTGTTCATGTGGTTTCCCCACATATTTTGCCCATCCCTACAGGAAGAATTTACATATTTTGCCCATCCCTACAGGAAGAATTTAAAAGCCTAATATCGAACAATTGAGAATATATCTTCATCCAATGGCCATTTGTTTTTCGTATTCCTATACATTTGGAATTTTCCATTGATTTGGTCTGTAAGCTAAAACTGTTAGATGGTTATTATCTCAGGAACAGAACTAAGTGTTATACAATAACACATAGTATCATACATCTGACATGTCATAATAGGCAACATCAATGGATGGATTTGGAGTAATGTTACAAAAACTAGACATTTTCATTGCCAGCAAATGTTTCAGATCTAATGTCAATTTTCACTGGCTGCAAATCTCTTAGACATGTATCGTTTCAAGTCTGTAATGAGAATCCCCTGCAGGTATCAAACTGTATCATTGTCCCTTTGTTATTGTATCTCTGGCCTTTTTCTTCTATATTTAGTGAATCTTACTTTACTTATTTGATAAACTTTCGTTGTCCATAAAAAAGATGTATATATATATATGTCATGGTAGAAAGTCCAATCTGGTAGAATTTCAAATTCTACCGGTAGAAAGTCCAATTGGAGTGGGTGGTTGGGCGGTGAGAAAAAGTTTGTCCGGGCTGTATCTCAGAAACCGTAAGGTGTAGCAAGCTGATACTTGGTTAGGAGGTGTGGGTGTAATGAGATGGTCTGACCTTGATTTGTCCTATGACGATGCCATAGTGACCTTGAGTTTGAAAATCTTGTCCGGGCTATATCTTAGAAACCATTAGGTGTAGGAAGTTGATACTTAGTAGGGACATTGGTTAGTGGGTGTAGGTGTGAAATATCATGGTCTGACCTTGATTTGACCTTTGACATTGCCGGAGTGACCTTGACCTCTAAAATCATGTCTGTTCCATATATCAGAAACCGCAAGGTGTATGAAGTTGATACATGGTAGAGACATTGTTTAGGGGGTTTAGGTGTGCATGGTCATAGTGTGACCTTGATTTGACCTTTGACCTTGCTATTAAAATATTGTTGCACCTTTGGGTCTGTCTCTTGATGCAGATTAAGCACTGTTAAGCATATAAGAATCCATTAAGAATTTTAGTTTTGCAACTTCTCTATATAACAAGTGAGCCCATTTCATCAAGTGAGCCACAGGCTTTGCTCCAACACCACACATAAGCATTCATTGAATGTATTACCACTTCTGTATGCGTGGTAATATTCAAAACATTCAAACCATAATTTAGCCATGCCAGATGTAGATAAAGAGTGTTGTAATGTTTAGTTTACTGATTAATGCCATCATCTTGTTACTGAATTGTCTTGTTTAATACTTCATCTTAACATGCATTATCTTTCTCTTAGACATTATTTTCTCTACTTAAACATTATTTGGACCTTTATAAAACTGACACTGCTCTGAAAGTATCCTGAACTTTGTACTGATACACTACTTCTATATCTCATGGTGTTAAAAATATTTCCCTAGGCTGTGGGGTACGGGCATCTCTGATGCTATTTTTCTAATATAGCATCCTTTATTGTGTCACCAGCATTTACGCTGTGTGGCATAAAGGGATTGCTTTGTCACCTCATTTTGTGGGACCGTCTGCCGTCATTACACTTTCTATTCTGGACAGTATCTCAAAAATAATTTGTCAGATTAAATTCAAATTTTGGCATGTGGATGTAACTGCAATGTCATGGTGTCACCTTTATTTGACCTTTGACCTTGTCCTAGTGACCTTGACCTATAAAATCTTGTCCAGGCTATATCTCGGAAACCTTAAGGTGTAGGAAGTTGTTACTTGCAAGGGACATTGGTTAAGGGGTGTAGGTGTGCAACGTCATGGTGTGACCTTGATTTGACCTTTGACCTTGCCGTAGCGACCTTGAGTTTGAAAGTCTTGTCCAGGCTATATCTCAGAAACCGTAAGGTGTAGGAAGTTCATACTTGGTAGGGACATTGGTTAGGCGGTGTAGTTCTCTAAGGATAAAGATATGTGGATTGCTGCAACTGATTATAACATGTATGTTTATATAATTGTGATATTTCCACTGACAGCTATTCTCCAGTTTATAAATTTTACAGTTTTTTCATATTTTTAGTTAACTGAATTGTATTGTTTTAATACTTAAACTTTACACACATTTTCTTTTTCTTATACATAACTTTCTCTACTTCAACATGACTTGGACCTTTATATAACCAACACTGCTCTAAAAGTATGCCGATCTTTATATTGTTTCACTACTTATTTATCTCATGGTGTTGAAAACCCAGGCTGTGGAGTACAGGCATCTCTGATGCTATTTTTTCAAAGGATTTTAAATCACTGCACACAGAAGCACTATTGGAAGTTTTAGGCCTTGGTGGAAGTATGCGTTCTTTGAGTGCTTATTGTCACTTTCAAAGCATTGTGTAGGTTATCTCACAATTGGTAGTTGAGGTGATGTACTACTTTCTTCCATCTTTACTATTTTTATTTGGTGAAGATTCTGCACTGACAACCATAATGAGCATCAGCAAATAACTATTGAAATTCCCACTTCAGGTCTATCTGGGAGTCAAACGCAGGAGCTGAGAGGTAGGACATGAGTATGTTACCCACTTTGCGTCCCTGCCCTCCCCCTCCCTTCCTATGTTACGTATGACTTTTTGATTTGGTCATGTATTTGCTATGTATGTATGTTTTTGTTTGTTATTGAGTGTTGTGGATATAAATAAACTTTCTTAAAGGTCATAGGCAACGTTTTTCACAAAAATTGTAAAGTTAACTTAATTCAATAGAGAAACACTCAATAAGAATGAAAATGTGGTTTATTTTAAGAAATATATGGTACAAGAGGCATAAACAGCATTAGAAAAATAAACATTACGAAGTGGAGTTAAAAAGCCGACATATTGTGTTTCTCGTAGAAGATGATTGATGACATCACAGGTTCATAATGAAGTTCTGTTTAGTTGGAGATATGACGTATATATTCACAAACTGAATGAAGATAACATGTTTCTTTGCCAGAAAAAAGCCTACTAGCCTTTATTTTTTCCAGATGCTGTTTTTTTTCTCAAGTTTCACATAATTTTTAACCACTAACAGTTCTAACAAGCACAGATATGCTATGTATAAGTAGGCCAGTCTTGGAATGCAGAAAGCGTAAACATTTGTATGAGATATTGCCTCATCCCATTTTTCAAGGTATTTAAACTGTGATGGAAACGTAGCCTTTCACTAGTTAAATATTTACATAAAACTAAACTAAGGATCTGTTGATAAATTCAAAAGTTGTCATTAAAATGTACTGAATACTGTTTTTTTGCCTTTATCACCAGTAGTTCTATCAAGATAAAGTATGATGTAAAGTGAAATCAAAATATACAGTTTTTTTCATTTGCAAAAATTATTTATAAAAGCATGCTGTTGTAGTCAAATTTATTAAATTTATTCTGAAAGAATCCTTAACGTTCTGACTTTTAAAATATCACTTCATGAAATAATTCAGTATATAATGGGTTTTCCTTAAGATATTTAGCAGTTCAGTACTTCTTGACCTTATATTTGGATAATTTTAAGTTTTGGAAATTAGTTGGTAACATTTTTTTTCTCCATTTAAGCCTTTGTTGAGACCAAGAAAAAGGAACAGTTACTGTGTTTGGATGATCATTGCAGATGGCTAGACGCATTATGTATACTATGAAAGCAGCATTGTTTACAGTTTGGGTGGGAAAGTTCTGAACTAATTTGGGGAACATATGTGATTATCCTTGCTTGAGGCCCAGTTCTAAAGACATTTATGTTGTATTTATTTCATCTCCTAGCAATAATTAGTTTTCAAAATTGAAAAAATAACTATCAAAACTCATCTCAGAGTTGCACCATGGTTGACTGCATTGTTTGTGATTTTTGTCCAACTTGCTTAGTACCTCTCTAAATAATTTTTTATCTGAAACAAATATAAAAGATGTTCTCAAGGCTATTTCAGAAACTTACTGTGGCAGAATGATGTCTTATAAACAAATAAACTTCTTAAAAACAGATAATGCAATCTTTTAAATATCTATGTATGTATTAAAAGGCTTACAAAAACGATAGTTTGTTTACATTGTCATGAACCTGTGACGTCAGGGCTAGTAATTTTTACGGGAGTTGTTGAGTGAAAAATAATGGGGACAGTTGTGAAAATCTTGAAAAAACAGCCAGAAAGTGACTGAATATACCATGTAACATTGTCCAGAAGCATCTTATTTTTACTGAAATTGAACTGTTATATGTATATGTTATTATTGATGAATGATCTGAAAATGTTTCCTATGACCTTTAACAGACAACATAATGAAATTGAATTAAAATGAGTTGAATATTTTGTCATTTTACTTCTGTGACAGGTGCAATTAAGTTTTGACAAGGATGTGGTAGAGCCAGGTGAGGAAGTGACCATCTCAGTGAAGACTGAACCGAAGTCATGTGTGGCACTGCGGGCAGTGGACAAGAGTATAGAGTTGCTGAAAGAAGCTGAGGACTTAGAGAAGACGGTTAGTGAGATACACAGTAATGTGTAGTTTACATGTTGTTGTCTCCAAAACATAGTGAGGTTTACATTGACAAAAAGTTGACATTTGTCAAGTACCTCAAGAATACCATGACTAGGATTGAAACTAATGCATAGTTCACACTGATTGTTAATAGCCTCCAGAACACAATGACTAGGATTCAAGCTGATACATAGTTTACACTTGTTATTAATAGCCTCCAGACCACAATGATTGGGACTGAAACTAATGCATAGTTCACACTTGTTGTTAATAGCCTCCAGAACGCCATGAGTGGGATTCAAGCTGATGCATAGTTCACATGTTGTCTCATGATATTACTTTGTGGTGGATAATATAACAGTAATTATTGATTAATTATGTCCACCCCACTGGGGGGTGGACATATTATTTTTGCTTTTTCCGGCGTCCGGCGTCCCACTTGGTTTCCAGACATTTTAGGCAACAGTTCTTATCCTATCTTTACCAAATTTGGCATGCAGGTTTATTGGGTTAATAGCTTGTATGGGATTGCTTTTGGTGATGATAACTCTATAGCTAACTGAGTAATAGCTACTTTGCTACTTTTGAGTAGCTCTTTGGTTTCCAGACATTTTAAGGAATGCTATTAAGCCTAGCTTTCTGAAATTTGGTATGGAGGTTCATTGGGTTAATAGCTTGTATGGGATTGCTTTTGGGGGGAATTGCTTCATAGATGAGTGAGTAATTAATTAAATAAATGAGTAATTAGCTATTTTGAATACTGAAAAAGGCAAATGTGCTCATATCTCCTAAACCGTGCGAGATAGAGCGATTTCGTCGAAATTTTCGACCGACAGGGTATCTAAGGAGTGTACTCTTTGCAATTTTCCAAAAATTTTCCCCTCCCCCAAAATGGCGGCCATTTTGAATTTTCGAATTTTTGCCAAAAATGGCAAAACACAAATTTGCTTCTATCTCCTTAACCGTGCGAGATAGAGCGATTTCGTCGAAATTTTCGACCCACAGGGTACCTAAGGAATGTACTCTTTGCAATTTTCAAAAAATGTTCCCCTCCCAAAAAATGGCGGCCATTTTGAATTTTCGAATTTTTGCCAAAAATGGCAAAACACAAATTTGCTTCTATCTCCTTAACCGTGCGAGATAGAGCGATTTCGTCGAAATTTTCGATCCACAGGGTATCCAAGCAATGTACTCTTTGCAATTTTCAAAAAATTTTCCCCTCCCCAAAAATGGCGGCCATTTTGAATTTTCGAATTTTTGCCAAAAATGGCAAAACACAAATTTGCTTCTATCTCCTTAACCGTGCGAGATAGAGCGATTTTGTCGAAATTTTCGACCCACAGGGTACCTAACAAATGTACTCTTGCCAATTTTCAAAAAATTTTCCTTTTCCCCAAAATGGCGGCCATTTTGAATTTTCAAATTTTTGCCAAAAATAGAAAAACAGGAATTTGCTTCTATCTTCTTAACCGTGCAAGATAGAGTGATTTCATCAAAATTTTCGAGCCAACCAATGCAAAAAGGCATGAAGCTGAAATAATTTACATCTACACTAATAAATATTTAAGCATCATTGATATATTTTACAAATGAAACAGGGTCTTGTAAGACTACTGTACAATTTTGGCAAAAGGTTCATGGGGTGGACATTACACATGATAATGTGTGTTCTTCTATGCTATCCTGTTTCTATTCGCATCTACTATCAACAGGGCATCCTATTTCTAGTTTGTGACAGAATTATCAGATGTGGCTTTCTTTGTGTAAATGATAACTCACTAATGATAGTTTCTCTTATTGTATCCACCGGAAGCATCCGGTGGATACTTTGGTTTAGCGTCCGCTACGCCGCCGCCACCGCGCGTAGAGAGATTTTCGGCGTTAACGCTCTAAGAGGAAAACAACAGCAGCTAGGTTCACCAAATTTGCAGGATATCTTCATTGGGGGGTAAGCTTCTCTGGGAAGGAAAATAGCCTCATTCTGAAAAACAAGATGGCCGCCATGGGCATTTCTTTGAAAATAATCTACATTTTTCTACTGGCTGTTCCTCATAGGTAGAAGGTTGAATCTCGTCATAGGTGATATGTATGACACATATACATGTCCTCTATAACCTTGCACACATTTGACCTTGAAGCTCCTAATTGAAGGTCATCCACGGAGTGCCGAAGTAACCCACATAGCGGACTTTAAAAGTGCCTATATCTCCCTTATTATTGGTCCTAGAGGTTTGCAATGTGAAGCCAACCTATAGGAAATCATGGGCTGGGAACCTTTTGGTGTGGTCGGATTTGACCTTGGGCCCCTCCTTCAAGGTCAAACGAGGATAGCCAAAGATAAAAGTGCCTATAACTCGCTTATTATTGGTCCTAGAGGTTTGGGACGGTAAACCAACATATAGAAAATCATGGCCTGGGAATCTTGTGGTGAGGTCGGATTTGACCTTGGGCCCCTCCTTCAAGGTCAAACGATGATAGCCAAAGGTGAAAGTGCCTATAACTCGCTTATTATTGGTCCTAGAGGTTTGGGACGGTAAACCAGCATATAGAAAATCATGGGCTGGGAATCTTTTGGTGAGGTCGGATTTGACCTTGGGCCCCTCCTTCAAGGTCAAACGAGGACAGCCAAATTTAAAAGTGCTTATAACTCGCTTATTATTGGTCCTAGAGGTTTGGGATGGTAAACCAGCATATAGAAAATCATGGGCTGGGAATCTTCTGGTGTGGTCGGATTTGACCTTGGGCCCCTCATTCAAGATCAAACGAGGACAGCCAAACTTAAAAGTGCTTATAACTCGCTTATTATTGGTCCTAGAGGTTTGGGATGGTAAACCAGCATATAGAAAATCATGGGCTGGGAATCTTCTGGTGTGGTCGGATTTGACCTTGGGCCCCTCCTTCAAGGTCAAATGAGGATAGGCAAAGGTAAAAGTGCTTATAACTTGCTGATTATTGGTCCTAGAGGTTTGGGATGGTAAACCAACATATCGAAAATCATGGGCTGGGAATCTTCTGGTGAGGTCGGATTTGACCTTGGGCCCCTCATTCAAGGTCAAACGAGGACAGCCAAACTTAAAAGTGCTTATAACTCGCTTATTATTGGTCCTAGAGGTTTGGGATCTTAAACCAACCTATAGGAAATCATGGGCTGGGAATCTTCTGGTGTGGTCGGATTTGACCTTGGGCCCCTCCTTCAAGGTCAAACGAGGATAGCCAAAGATAAAAGTGCCTATAACTCGCTTATTATTGGTCCTAGAGGTTTGGGACAGTAAACCAACATATAGAAAATCATGGGCTGGGAATCTTGTGGTGAGGTCGGATTTGACCTTGGGCCCCTCCGTCAAGGTCAAACGATGATAGCCAAAGGTGAAAGTGCCTATAACTCGCTTATTATTGGTCCTAGAGGTTTGGGACGGTAAACCAGCATATAGAAAATCATGGGCTGGGAATCTATTGGTGAGGTCGGATTTGACCTTGGGCCCCTCCTTCAAGGTCAAACGAGGACAGCCAAATTTAAAGGTGCTTATAACTCGCTTATTATTGGTCCTAGAGGTTTGGGATGGTAAACCAACATACAGAAAATCATGGGCTGGGAATCTTCTGGTGTGGTCGGATTTCACCTTAAACCCCTCCTTCAAGGTTAAATGAGGACAGCCAAACCTAAAAGTGCTTATAACTCGCTTATTATTGGTCCTAGAGGTTTGGGATGGTAAACCAGCATATAGAAAATCATGGGCTGGGAATCTTCTGGTGTGGTCGGATTTGACCTTGGGCCCCTCCTTCAAGGTCAAATGAGGATAGGCAAAGGTAAAAGTGCTTATAACTTGCTTATTATTGGTCCTAGAGGTTTAGGATGGTAAACCAACCTATAGGAAATCATGGGCTGGGAATCTTCTGGTGTTGTCGAATTTGACCTTGGGCCCCTCCCTCAAGGTCAAACGAGGACAGCCAAACTTAAAAGTGCTTATAACTTGCTTATTATTGGTCCTGGAGGTTTGGGATGGTAAACCAGCATATAGAAAATCATGGCCTGGGAATCTTCTGGTGTGGTCGGATTTGACCTTGGGCCCCTCCTTCAAGGTCAAACGAGGACAGCCAAAGGTAAAAGTGCCTATAACTCGCTTATTATTGGTCCTGGAGGTTTGGGATGGTAAACCAGCATATAGAAAATCATGGCCTGGGAATCTTCTGGTGTAGTCGGATTTGACCTTGGGCCCCTCCTTCAAGGTCAAACGAGGACAGCCAAAGGTAAAAATGCCTAAAACTCGCTTATTATTGGTCGTAGAGGTTTGGGATGGTAAACCAACATATAGAAAATCATGGGCTGGGAATCTTCTGGTGAGGTCGGATTTGACCTTGGGCCCCTCATTCAAGGTCAAACGAGGACAGCCAAACTTAAAAGTGCTTATAACTCACTTATTATTGGTCCTAGAGGTTTGGGATGGTAAACCAGCATATAGAAAATCATGGGCTGGGAATCTTCTGGTGTGGTCGGATTTGACCTTAAACCCCTCCTTCAAGGTCAAATGAGGACAGCCAAACTTAAAAGTGCTTATAACTCGCTTATTATTAAGCGTCCCACAAGGGACGCTTGTTTGTGTATGGGAGAGCTTCCGGCTCCGCCGGCTCCGCCGGCTCCTGCGGCTCCGCCGATTCCGCCGGCTCCGCATTTTGTTTTCCTTATAACTCTGTAACCGTTAGGCGGATTCTTTTCAAATTTGGCAGGTTTAGGCAGTAGCCTTGGGGAATTTTTTTGAATATGCTGCAGTGACATTTCAACCAATCAGAGAGGTCACATGACCAAAAATGTCTTTTTTCGATGGGGAAGCTTGTCCGGATGATAACTTGAAAGGAATTTTATCAATTCACCTGAAACTTGGCAAATGCATTCATTGTATTAAAATCTGGAAATCATTAGATTTTGGCATTGATTGGTCAAGAAATGGCCGAGTAATTAATGATTAATTAATCATTACGAATTTTCCAAATAAGGAAAACACAAAAATGCTTATATCTCGAAAACCGTGCTAGATAAAGCGATTTCGACGAAATTTTTGACCCACAGGGTATCTCTGCGGAGTAGTTTTCCCAATTTTCAAAAAATTTTTCTCTCGCCCAAAATGGCGGCCATTTTGAATTTTCGAAATTTTCGCAAAAATTGTAAAACACAAAAATGCTTATATCTCAAAAACCGTGCTAGATAGAGCGATTTCGACGAAATTTTTGAGCCACTGGGTATCTCTGCAGAGTAGCCATGACAATTTTCAAAAAAATTTTGTCTTGCCAAAAATGGCGGCCATTTTGAATTTTCGAATTTTTGCGCAAAAATTGCAAAACACAAAAATGCTAATATTTCGAAAACCGTGCTACATAGAGCGATTTCGACGAAATTTTTTATCTTCAGGGTATCTCTGCAGAGCAGCTATCCCAAAGAGCTTTCACTTGGTGAAGTTTCAGACCCATAGCTAATTGCTCACCTACTCAAAAAGAGTAAATGCGAATTACCTCTAAAAGTATTGCAGATGGCCAATTTTTCTCAAATAACTCATTCACCTACTTTTGGAAGAGCTTTCACATGGTGAAGTTTCAGACCCATAGCCAATTACTCACCTACTCAAAATGAGTAAATGCGAATTATCTCTAAAAGTATTGCAGATAGCCAATTTTTCTCAAATAACTCATTCACCTACTTTTGGGAGAGCTTTCACATGGTGAAGTTTCAGACCCATAGCTAATTATTTACCTACTCAAAATGAGTAAATGCTAATTATCTGTAAAAGTATTGCGGATACCCAATTTTTATCAAATAACTCATTCATCTACTTGTGGTAGAGCTTTCACATGGTGAAGTTTCAGACCCATAGCTAATTACTCACCTACTCAAAATGAGTAAATACGAATTATCTCTGAAAGTATTGCAGATAGCCAATTTTTCTCAAATAACTCATTCACCTACTTTTGGGAGAGCTTTCACTTGGTGAAGTTTCAGACCCATAGCTAATTACTCACCTACTGAAAATGAGTAAATGCGAATTATCTCTAAAAGTATTGCAGATAGCCAATTTTTGTCAAATTAATCATTCACCTACTTTTGGGAGAGCTTTCACTTGGTGAAGTTTCAGACCCATAGCTAATTACTCACCTACTCAAAATGAGTAAATGCGAATTATCTCTTAAAATATTGCAGATAGCCAATTTTTCTCAAATAACTCATTCACCTACTTTTGGGAGAGCTTTCACTCTGTGAAGTTTCAGACCCATAGCTAATTACTCACCTACTCAAAATGGGTAAATGCGAATTATCTCTAAAAGTATTGCAGATAGCCAATTTTTCTCAAATAACTCATTCACCTACTTTTGGGAGAGCTTTCACTTGGTGAAGTTTCAGACCCATAGCTAATTACTCACCTACTCAAAATGAGTAAATGCGAATTATCTCTAAAAGTATTGCAGATATCCAATTTTTTCTCAAATAACTCATTCACCTACTTTTGGGAGAGCTTTCACTTGGTGAAGTTTCAGACCCATAGCTAATTACTCGTCTACTCAAAATGAGTAAATGCGAATTATCTCTAAAAGTATTGCAGATAGCCAATTTTTCTCAAATAACTCATTCACCTACTTTTGGGAGAGCTTTCACTTGGTGAAGTTTCAGATCCATAGCAAATTACTCACCTACTCAAAATGAGTAAATGCGAATTATCTCAAAGTATTGCAGATAGCCAATTTTTCTCAAATAACTCATTCACCTACTTTTGGGAGAGCTTTCACTTGGTGAAGTTTCAGACCCATAGCTAATTATTCACCTACTCAAAATGAGTAAATGTGAATTATCTCTAAAAGTATTGCAGATAGCCAATTTTTCTCAAATAACTTATTCACCTACTTTTTGGAGAGCTTTCACTCTGTGAAGTTTCAGACCCATAGCTATTTATTCACCTACTCAAAATGAGTAAATGCTAATTATCTGTAAAAATATTGCGAATACCCAATTTTTATCAAATACTCATTCATCTACTTGTGGGAGAGCTTTCACATGGTGAAGTTTCAGACCCATAGCTAATTACTCACCTACTCAAAATGAGTAAATGCGAATTATCTCTAAAAGTATTGCAGATAGCCAATTTTTCTCAAATAACTCATTCACCTACTTTTGGGAGAGCTTTCACTTGGTGAAGTTTCAGACCCATAGATAATTATTCACCGACTCAAAATGAGTAAATGTGAATTATCTCTTAATAGTATTGCAGATAGCCAATTTTTCTCAAATAACTCATTCACCTACTTTTGGAAGACCTTTCTCACACGAAAATGAAAAATTGTGAATATCTCGGAAAAGCTATTTCTTCTGCTTTAATGCTCGGCGGGAGATACACACCACGGCAGTGGTCTTGACAAAAATTTTTGTCTCCCCAAAAATGGTGGCCATTTTGAATTTTCAAAGTTTTTGCAAAACACAAAAATGCTTATATCTCGAAAACCGTGCTATATGGAGTGAACTCAACAAAATTTTGGACCTGCTGGGTATCTCTGCAGAGTAGCCATGCCAATTTTCAAAATATTTTTGTCTCGCCAAATATAGCGGACATTTTTAATTTTTTTATTTTTTGCAAAACACAAAAATACTTATATCTTGAAAACCGTGCTAGATAGAGCAGACTGCGCTGACTTTGGTTGCCACAACAGTATAAGGCTACAAACGAAGCATTTTCTTAATACTTTAGCACTCACCTTTATATCCTTTTCGGGACGCTTTGTTTTTGCTATGCAAAAACATTATCTTTTTTTTTTGCGAGCGATCCTCTAGTTGGTCCTAGAGGTTTGGGATGGTAAACCAACTTATAGGAAATCATCTGCTGGGAATCTGCTGGGAATCTTCTGGTGTGGTTGGATTTGACCTTGGGCCCCACGGTCAAGGTCAAATGAGGACAGCCAAACTAAAAAGTGCTTATAACTCTCTTATTATTGGTCCTAGATGTTTGGGATGGTAAACCAACATATAGGAAATCATGCACTGGGAATCTTCTGGTGTGGTCGGATTTGACCTTGGGCCCCCCTTCAAGGTCAAATGAGGATAGCCAAACTTAAAAGTGCTTATAACTCGCTTGTTATTGGTACTAGAGGTTTTGGTGCATTGTCTTTACGGTGGATACAATTTGCATCGGTTCTCCGATGCACTAGGTCTAGTTTTTATTAATTTCTTTCACTTCATTTTCCATATGTAGTTACATAACACATTTACAACATCATCATTTCCTTTTTCACCTTTCATTTCATACTGCACTATAACCAAATTCATAATCTGTTAAGTTCTGACTCTAAATCATCATGTTTGCACTTGAAGACATCCTAAATCTATTTTGATGTAACTGGTGTAACAGAGCATTCTGACCATTCTAACAACTCTCACAATTCTGACCATTCTGACCCTTCTCACCATCTAACCCTCTATCCAGTTTGACCATTCTGACCCTTCTGACCTGGAACTCAGAAATGTTTCGCCTTTTATTAAGGTGTGTGACTGACAGTCCTTTGCCTGGTTAAGGACTGGAAATTTTTCCTTGAAAGGTATTTTTTACCAGCTATGTGGAAACATTCCTTATGAATGGAAAGCAATTTTTCGTGGTCAATACTAAGGGAGGCCTTGGGTATGTCTATTTGTACCCCAAGGCAAATAAGGGTCTTAGATGGGGGAGAGAGCTTCTGCTGGTTAATGGGAAGGCCTAAGCGTAGGAGAAGAGCATGCAAGTCGTCAAAATGACGCCTAGCGTCACAGGCCTCAGAAATACCGATATAATCATCAATATAGGCAAAAACTTTTGCCCCATGCTTCTGCATGATGAAAGTGACGACGTCAGATACCATTTGAAACGCTGCGCTCCCGTGCGTCCATCCAAACGCGACGCTTTGGTCCAGAAAGTACATGCCATCCCATTGAATACCAAGTTTTAAAGCGTCAACTGGATCCACCTTGAGATTTCTAAATGCTCTTGCAACATCAATTTTGTAAAGTACAGGGTCATTTTCTACACTCAAAATTGTCTGAACAATATCATCAATTGTGGGAAACCTTAGTGTAAATTCATGACCGTCAAAGTGGTTCTTAGCCACATGGTCATTTACAGACTTGCCATAAGGGTGGGACAGATTCAAAATGACACGTCGTTTGTTTTTGTCTTTGGGCCTGGTAAGGATGGGGGAACAGTGAAAATGTTCAGAGTCGACCTGGTCCAGTGGCCCTAACATGGCCCCAAGGCTGCACTCCTTCTGCAAATATTCCTGAATAGCATCTGGGAATTGGTTAGCTGAATGATGATTACTAACTGTTATGTTAGAAAGGTCCTGAGGGTGGACCAGTGATAGGGGGAAACCAAACTTAAGGTACTGGAGTAAGAAGGGGTCATGATAGTCCCTAAGCTCACGTTCCCATTCGCCAATATTTAGTCCAGAAATTAAAGGTATCCTGGCACCAGCATAATTGGGGACTCCTGTACTGCGAATTGTATCTGCAATTCTCAAATATTCCCCAAGGGAGTTAATATTTTGAGGGGCCCTGTCTGGGCCAATAAAAGTAAAAGTTTTTGGGTGATGGTTAAGAAAACCAATTTTTTTAGTCGAAATCGACGCATCTCTGAGTATGCCATTAGTACGCACCTGAGGCCCCAAATGTGCCTCAATTCCATTGGGAATACTGCTCTGATTCTGACAATGGTTAGTATGACTTGTATTAGTATGACTGTTATACTCTGTGCAGCATGGTTCACTACTCTGGGTTGTATCAGGCCCACCCTCCTGTGGGACTGGTTCACAGCAGTCATCAATTAACCTGTCAATGATATGAAGAACATACTTTTCATATGAACAACCATACTGGTTCCAGCTATGCTGGTCATCTAGAAAATTTTTATATGCCAACTTAGCCTCTGCCCTTGCTGCACTGTTAACACCAATATAATTTGTCTCAGTACACACTGACCAGTACATTTTGGTCTTATAATATACGCTGAGAGCCCCATCAGGAGGCCTGGAACAATGCAGCAGTCTACCTGTGTCTTCAACAACTGTGAAATAGTAAAAACCAAAATTTTTTCCATTTTTGATGGGGTGGACATATACCAATTGATAATCTATGGGAAAGTGTATACTATCACACTGCAAAAAATCAACGTCATACAAACCCCAAACACAGTTGTGTCCGCTGTTATGGTGTTCCAAGCCCCTGTGGCCAGCATTGGCATGTAATGTATCAACCTTGCCTACGCAGTTGTACTTCATTGTATCATGGCATGTATTAGTATTGTTAGTATCACATACAAACCCAACACCCAGTTTAGTATTATTAACTGGAACCTTCGTTGATGCGTTCCTATGGCTATCTCGACTCAAACTGACATCAGTTGACTGGATGTGCCTATAATAATCAATAACAGTAACATGTGAGTATTTAGTATCACCATACGTATTTTTCACATTTTTATTGTCAGGAGAAGTACTTTTAACCATACTATTCCCTTTGCATGTAACTTCTGACAACTTTGCATTATTCTGCACTACATCAGACCCAACAATGTGGTCGTGGTATTGATTACAAATACATATTCGTCTGCAAACATTGCAATACGTGATACTATCACAGAAATCACACTGATTAGAAGCACACATAACACTATTATTACTATGTGTACCTTGACACTTGTCATTGATACGATAACTGAAATAATTTACACATTTTCTGTCCCGTCCCAACTTGTGTGTTATTGGCTTGGTCCCACTGTGACTGGCAGTAGGGCCAGGTGATGGCCCTGCATATTATTTACTGTTCTGTCTATCTAACTGCCCCCTCTGTTTAGAATAACACTTTGTCTCTGGATGAGTAGAAGTCTTTCCCAATTTTGAACAAAATGTACATATATGTCGAAAGTTACCATGGTTGGATTCAAAAGAACATGTGCCCTCATTATAATATTTGCAAACTTTCTTATGGGCCCCCTGAGAAGATGAGAGGTTTGCATTTGCCATTGCTATCTGAGATGCCGACAGTCTATTAAGTGACCATTGAGTTTGGTCATCCCATGACAGAGTTCCCTGCTCCATCTCGTGCATGGAGTTGGCGTAGGCAGATCGGACTGCTACCCAGGGAAGAGACGTTGCATCCTTGAGGGCCATGATAGTCTGCAGTAGGGCTTTCTTTACTACAACTGGATCCTGAATTTGATAAATGTTATTAAGTTGTCCCACTGCCCACTCAGAAAGTGAAAGGTCATCATACACAACCCTTTTCTTACCACTAGTGTTGTGGTAGCCCTCGTTGGGCCACCGTAACTCTGGGGCTGACATAATGGTATCCATAGTGTTATAACGTCCGGATTTTCTAGTGTGTTGGTTCTTACCTATAGCAGCCTCCTGCTTGGCTTGTGTTTCGTAAGATGACATGATCTGAGCAACTGATTGTGAGATACTTGGGTTTTTCTGAGCGAATTGATGTTAGGTAGAATACCATCAGCATTAAACACAGATTGCTGCTGTTCACCCGTTACTTGACCTACTGTAGCCCGACCCTGTGGGGCCTGAGAATGGTGCCCTGAGAAGACATTCACCTGAGGTGGAAGTGTAGATCTGAATGTGTCGCCTGAAGTGGCCCCTATCGACTGATATGGTGGGTTCAGTGTCGTTTGTGAAGCGGTAGGCTGGATTCCTGAGTGTGACCGAGGTTGTTGGGGGGTGGAAGCCACAGATTTATTGGTTTCCAGTTCATTAACTCTCCTGATTAACGCTTGGTTGGTCATGTCGATCTTTTGTAAGTACTCTAATATGGCATCAGATTTGTCAGGAATTTGAGTAGCACTTCTGACTACTGAAGAAGGAACAGTACTTACAGTTTGCTCAGTTAGTTGCAAGAAAGAACCGTCCAAATCTGTGGCTTTGCTGACCCCTTTCCCTGCAGAAACTGTCCTCTTCCGTGGAGAAGATACACTTTTCTTCTTATTTGCTGGTGTTTTCTTCGCTTTTCTAGGCATGATAGTTAAATTATAAAAACAAACTAAAATAAACTAAAATCACTAAATTCCTTCAACATAAATCCAATATTGAGACCAAGTAAATTCATAGGTCTTGTTTCATTGCTTTCTGAGTTCAAAGTGAAGGGAGGTTTCCCGCCCAAGTTCTTGCTACCTGATGCTGATTATGATTGGATGATTCAAACCATAACACCCCCTTCTGGGAAATGCTAGTTAGACCTGCAGATTTAAGGTAGAGCCAACTGCTATGGCAGGCCCCTGTATGGCCGTGCCATTTACACTCATACATGTTAGGAGATATATAAGCTCAGAGACCCGGTTTTATCATAATGCTGAAGTAAAAGCGAAGATATGTAAGAGTGTATTATATAAACTGAAACATTATCCTCAAAACTTTAAGTTTTCTCTAATTACAAAGAAACTTGAGAATTTAGCTGGTCTATTATATTTGTATGATTTACTGGATATCCGATAAAACCTATCTGCCCAGTCTGTCAAATATTTCAAATTTTCTTCGATCATCAAAGATATAGTAAATGATTGATCACATAAGACAGTCTTATAAATGAGAATTGTTTTCACTGAATAAAGTCCAAATCAATAGTAAAGTATTAATTGCAATATAACCTGATACAGCAAATAAACTCACAAAATGCTTGGAGTCTTCCAAGAGTTATCTAACAGAAAGATTGTGTTTGGATTTCAGAAATGCAGAAAAAAACTTGAGAGTTACAAGAATGATCATGAAGTATATTAGCTGGTAGCAACACTTTGAAGTGGATAAATAATATGAAAGCATTGATATGAGATTATCAGTTACATAATATATAGAAAACATAGCAGATTATATACTGGGAGGGCTATTATGTAATTAGAAAACAACAGTGCTCAGAGAGTGCAGCCCACTGGCAAGTCATGTATAGTCTGTATCAGAGCCTTATCTCTCCTTTCTAAAGCAAAATGGGCCCACAATAATTAAATGGGAAAATCTAGATGTATCCATTTGGTGATCTGGATCACTCTCAAAATTTGCGGGGATCTAAGTTGGACAAAGACAAAATAATCTCATTTTTTCATGAGAATCCCACCAGTAGTATTTGTATAATTATAACAAACAAAAGTAGGACAAAGAGACAAACAAATGGTCATGAATCTAATAACTCCTTGGTATGTTTTTCCTTTGTTGACTTTACCAATAGACACTAAAAGTCTAAAAGACTCTAAAAGAAAATGGTTAAAAAATCATTTTTCTATTGGAAGTTTTAAGCATTATATGGTGTAGTACTAAAGTTGTGTGCACTTGGATGATCTATCTTTTGTAGTTAGCTTTACATATTTGACTGTTGAATTAAATGTTCTGATTTCCGGGGATGTCACTACATGCATTTTCCCAGATTGTATGTCTGTGAATTCTGAAAGTAGATTGAACTAAAATTTGGACAATATTTGGAGTGGGCCTGGGCAACTTTTTCTGTTATAGTGCCTTTGGCATGGTCACATGATCAAAATGATTCTGTTTTTTTCTGCATGTATTTGCTTGTTAGCAGTTTTTCGAGGGGAATACTGTTACAGCTGCAGCAGTCAAATTTGGCAGTCTGATTCATAACATAGAAATCGTAAGAGCGATTCTCCCCAAAATATCAGATTTTGGCCAGTTTAAATTATTCCAGGGTAATTACTTTCACATATAAAACCTGTTTTGACTTGCTTATTATTTTTCCCAGAGGCCTGAGTTGTAAACACAGTTTATAGGAAGTCATGGACACATATTCTTCCCTGAGGTCACATTTGATGTTTGAACTCTTCTTTTAAGGTCAGATAGTGTTTTTGTAACTAAAAACCATTATACCTATTCTAATCTGCTGCTTTGCAGGCACAATATCTCCCTGGAATGGGAAATCTCAGTGCACTATGTTAACTAATGTTCAAAAGGATTTACAAGGAAACAATAACTCATTAATCTAGGGGTTTGGGTGTGACCAGTGATTTCACTTGTTGTTCCTAAACGATTGGCATTTATGCAAACATTGAGAATGCCATTCTTTTATCGGGGGTACTTTTGATCTGCAACCCTTTGTAGTTTTGTACATTAAAAACCATTATAATAACTCTTATTATCTATCATGTCAAGGTTTGGGATATCATTTAAACAGCTTCAAGATAAGTCTGGGGCCAAATTATATTCACATGGTCACATTTTATCCTCAATTTTCTGGGTGGAAACATCTCTTGAAATGAATTGCTCTTCTGTTTTGACTTGTAAATGTAATTAACTGGTATAATCCATATCCTCAATGAGAATCCAGAAAAGACAATGGCATTTGTATTTGTCCAGTGTACAGACTCAAGTGGCAGAGGCTTGGTTATCTTTAAAAGCTCTCACACCAGCCTTATCCACTAAAATCAATTCTACTTTTCAACAATAAATCGCAAGTTACAACTAACTTCCAAATTTGAAGAATACATGAACTTTAATGTCCAGAAGTTCCTTAATTTACATAAAAAGAATTAGTCTTATTGGCTTACCTATATTCAGTGTTCATTTTCACAAAGTAAATGTCAATTCCCAGTAGCCCATTAAAAATATAGTACGGATCCCTAGTAATATTTAAAGTAATTAGACTTAAAAATAATTGCTGTTATTAAATTCATTTCCTTTCTAACCTGTATGAGTTTTTAACAATAAATCCATTCTTGACAAGAGAAACCAATTACACTTTTATGTGTAAATTGTTCTGGGTGAACTGGTTGTTTCACATTTAGATTTCATCATTTTGATAAAATAATGCAAGTATTTTCATTCCTATTTTTTTAATTAACATTAAAATAATTTAAAATATGTACAGCACTGAAGAAATAATTCTATGTATTTCCCTCTCTATGAAAGGACAAGTCTTAATTCTGAAAAATTCACATAGATTCATATAATTTACAATAACCCTTTATGGTACAATAATAATTTAAAATTACATTCATTCAAGAGTACTCACTGTAGTAATTTAGGCTTTTTATACTGTCAGGTTAAAAACTTTATAATAGTTGGCACCACTGCACACTTATCAACTATAGCATGAGAAAGAAATAATGTTTTTATACTTGGACTGGAATTTATCCATAAAGTTATTTTGTTAAATTAATAAACTGTACCAAGTTACAGCCATTTTGCACAAATTGTAAGCACTATGTGAAGCTATTTGTGTTGTAAATGTTTTATTACATACTCTGCTTGAAGTTTGTGAGACTTACTGTATTATTTATGTGTCAGCTGACTAAGTATTGCACTTTTGTATCCAATCATATATATGTTGGATACTGAAGGGATCTGAGATTCATTATCCAAAATTCACATTTTGTCAAGGTTTCACAACTTTAATAAATGTAGTATTTTTTGAAAAATTGTAAATATATCATGCACATGAAGAGATAAACATTTTAAAACTCATTTTATATAAACTAGACTACTCAACAGTTCAAGGATTCATTATCGAAAAATTGGGCAGATTGTTCACTTTTATCCAGTTCTGCCTCGGTTTCTTGGACAAAAGTATCAGTTGACATAGTGCCTGATTGGCTGACTGGTCCATGGAAAATACTTGTGCTTCAAGAATGACCTTGGTTTAATTTCAGACTTCAGTGATCCAATAAATTTTTGTTTTGCTTATAGGTGGAAAATGAATTGAGTGAGTTTGATTCAACCTCAAGCCCAGTGAGATATCCAATCTGGTTTGATAAGAAGCGAAAGAGACGATCCATCCGGTGGTATCCAAGGTACAATTCTGGAAAAGACACTGCTGAAATATTTGAGGTAAGCTGTTCATGTTCTGAACAGAATCTTAGTCAACTCTGAAATGTCAAAGTATAGTGAAAGATAGCATAAAGTTTCAGGCTCTGAAACAATGAAAATTATCAGCAAGTCACCAGAAAATGTATTCTGTGACTACCTTTATATGACAACCTACCACCAATTTGATATCAAGCAGTAACCAGAGCCCATCATATATTCACATACACTAGAACCTCTGTTATCCAACCCTCTAATATTTGAATTTTCAATTATCCAACCTCAAACCAAGTCTCCCAATTTAAACCTGTAGTTTTAGCCTTTCTGTAATCGTTATATTATCCACCCTAATTGTTAGTCCCCAAGAGGGGCAGATAATATAGGTTCTACTTTATTAAGTGAACTGTGTGATTAAAACTTTAGGTTACAACCTTGTAAAAGCAACTTACTTCAGTTGTAACCTTTCAGTCTCATGTTTGTTAAGGTTATACTTGTATGTTTGTCTGCACTGAATAAACTTATTTTTTCTTCTTCTTAAGTGTTTCCAGAAATAGAAAGGTTTGATTCTTTTTAATTTAGCTTAACAGTTAAACTCTAAACAGTCATTTTGAAACCTGCAACTTTTATCATGTCAGATGATTGTTCTGTCTCAATTAATGATAAAAAACACAGTTGCTCTCCGCTGGGAATGAAATTCAGTAATGTATAAATACTATCAGTCTATCACTACTTTCTGGGGTGCTCATGGCTCTTGTGTTTCTCTGAAATAATATACCCTCCTTCTAATTCATTGTCCTGCTTACCAAGGAAAATGTGACCAATACCCAAGTCAGACATTTTTGTTGTTTAAACATAAGCAGTATAGTTGCAATCCTGGCTGTTCTCTAATCCCTTTGATCTGTCACCTCACTACTATATCCACCTTCTGTTCAGAATTATCATGGGGGATTCATTTCATGCCACGTTGAGCCTCAGCAGTTTGCCAGCATGTCATGCCTCCTTGTTTGGGACTAATTTACAGTCCATTCTTTACCTTCCCAGTACGTGTGCCATCATGGCCTTCCTTGTTCTCTGTTTTTCACAGTTCCCTATACCTTGTGTCAGACAAATGTTTAATGGTTGTTCAATATTCTGGTGAATCAATGGCAAATTTGCTATACCTTGTGTCAGACAAATGTTTAATGGTTGTTCAATATTCTGGTGAATCAATGGCAAATTTGCAAAATTGCAAATTTAATAAGTAAACTAAATTTTTATAAGTTAATACCCTATCCAATAGACCATTGCTAATCCGGTCGGCGCAGACCGACCCGCCAAACGACAGAAAAAGTCGCCTTATATGAGTGCATAATGTACCCACAAGCGGTCCGGTCCCAGTGTGTGCTCGCCAGGTGGCGTGTCGTACTTCCTTCCTGTCTAGACAGCGTGACGTCATAGCATCTTTTTTGTTGTCTAAACCTATTAGACCCCTAGTAAACTGATAGCGGGGTCGGTGGGAGGGTCTTGTGTGTCCATTGGATAGGGTATTAACTTATAAAAATTTAATTTACTTATTAAATTTGCAATTTTATTGCGTTAATACATCCTATCCAATGGACCATTGCTGAATAACTACCACTTGGTTGGCGGGTAAGTTACTAGGGACTAACAAGTGAACACATGATCAGAACTCATAACACTTTCCTTTAAAGCCTGGGTAGACCTTGAAGGTCCAAAACCGTTATCATCATTCGGTTAACCGAGGTCGAACCGTCAGAATCGACCTTGCCCCCCCCCCCCTCTTATAAGCAAACCTGCTCTGAGCTGGGGGAAGAGAGGGATGAGTTCAGTCCCATAGAATTAAACATCCCGAAGGGAGTATGATACGCTTTTTTTTTTTTTTTTTTTTGATGTTTCTTAACTATATGTGCAGACTATATACAAATGCATAACTATTTACATGTGTACAGATCTCCTCTATGCTCTGGGCTGTTGGTGGATCTGCTGAGCAGCTACTACAGGGCCCAGGTGGTAGAGCTCTGAGCCAGCCCAAGCCACATCCTTCAAGTAGAATTGTGTGAAGGTATTATGTGATTTCCAGTGGCAGGCTGATAGAATTTGATCTAAGGAAACTCCCGACTGGAAGGCCTTAGAGGCGGCAAAGGCTCTAACATCATGAGCCTTGACCTGATGGAGAGTGTGGGACTCTTGGTCAGAAAGCTCATAGCAAAGGATCACAGTCTGTTTGATCCATGAGGAGATAGTAGCAGGGGAGATGTCCTTGTCGAAACCTTTCTTGAAGGAGACAAAGACCAATTCCTTATTCTGTCTGAGGTCTGAAGTTTTATCCAGGTAGTATCATAATGCTCTGACTGGACAGAGCGACCTGTCGGATCTGAGGGACCTGTCCAGAGTTGGGGCCAGTGCTGGAATAATCACTGGGGCCACGCTTTCTGGACCCTCCTTGGCCAGCTGATTCTTCGAAAGAAAGCTGGGTGAGGGGTACAGGGAAACTTTTAACCAATCAGATTGGTGTCTGATGTTCTTGTTCTGCCAAGCATGAATCTCACTTCTGCGTTTTCCAGAACCAAGGGCTAAGAGGAAGACTGTCTTGAAGGTCAAATGCTTCAAGGAAGCCTCTTTGAGTGGTTCAAAGGGTGGCTTAGTCAGTTGGTGTAGCACCAGGGAGAGGTTCCAAGAGGGAATACCCCTCCGGCCCTTGGGTCTATCTCTGTGGAAACTATCCAAGAGAAGAGTGAGATTTTCATCTTTGCTGATGTTGAGAGATGAATTTCCCAATTTATCAGCAATGGCAGATCTGTATCCATCAATGGTACTGGGCTGCAACTTCCTGTCCTGGAAGAGGTACATAAGGAAGTCTGCTACTGAACTTACAGGGGGTGCCCTGAAGTCCACCTTATTAGAGTGACACCACTTTGTAAAAATGGTCCACTTTGCCTCATAGACTGATCTAGTGGATCCCCTTTGAGGAGCCTCATTCCTTGCTGCCACTGCCTCAGTGAAACCTTGCTCCTTGATTGCTGTGGCTCTAGGAGCCAAGCATGGAGATTTAGGTTTGTCAGATTCCTGTGTGGAGTCTGATTGAAGGGTTGTGTCAATAGATTGGGTAGGCTGGGCAGGCATAGTGGGATCTGGCTGGACATGGACACTAGGTCCCAAAACCAGGGCATGTTGGGCCACCCTGGGGCAATTAGAATAAGTCTCTTGCATGGGGTGTCCTGCAACTTTTCCACCACTTTGCCCAATATGGCTATTGGGGGGAAGGCGTATGCATCTAGCTCTTCCCATGGAAGACTGAGAGCGTCCACAGCTATGGCCTTTGGATCTGGCATTGGGGACACAAATTGAGGCAGTTTCTTGTTGAAACTGGTGGCAAATAGGTCTATCTGAGGCCAATGCCACCTGTGGCATATTGCTTCGAATACTTCTGGAAGGAGGGTCCATTCCGTCTGAATGGTCTGGCCTAAACGAGATAGCTTGTCTGCTACTACATTTAACCGGCCCGGTATGTGTCGGGCTTTGAGAGTCACTTGTTTCCTGGTACACCAGGTCAAGATTCTCCATAGTAGGGCACATAGTGGGCCCGACCTCATGCCTCCCTCCTTGTTTATATACGACACTATCGTAGTGTTGTCTGTTGCCACCAAGACTATCTGGTCGGTGCAGAGATCTTGGAACTGTTTCAGGGCTAGAAATACTGCTTTTAGTTCTAGATAGTTTATGTGCAGCTTGCTTTCTGGCAAGGACCAGGTTCCTCTTGCAGTGTGCTCGTTTAAGTGAGTGCCCCACCCTTCTTTTGATGCGTCTGTAAAGATCTGAATAGCATGTTTTATGGGGTGTAACGGCTGGCCGGTGAGGACGTTGTGTTCTTCCAGCCACCACTGCAGATGAGGATGCAGAGAGATGGGGATAGGTATTACTTTCTCCAGAGATTCTGGTATTCTCCAACTGTTTTTGAGATGCCATTGTATAGGCCTCATGTGTAACCGGCCTAGATGAACTTGTTTTTCTGTTGCTGTTAGCAAACCTATCAAGGACATGAACTGCCGGACCGGACAGGCCGGTAGAGACAGCATTTCCAGTATCTTGTCCTTCAGACTTTGCCACCAGTCCGGTGTGGGCCGGACCCGGCCGGCTTTGAGGTCGAACTGGTAGCCTACGAAATCGAAGGTTTGTTTGGGGTCCAGTTCCGACTTCTCTAAGTTCACCAGCCAACCTAGTTCTCTGCACATCTTCACTAGGTCTTGAGTATGCTGGAGACAAACCTGGTGGGATGTGGCTCTGACTAACCAGTCGTCCAGGTACTGGTGGATTCTTATACCCTTGTGAGTGGCCATTAATTTCACCTCCTTGGCTATAACAGTGAACTCCAAGGGAGCTGTGGACAGACCGAAAGGTAGTGCTTTAAATTGGTAGGTTTGACCTTGGACATGAAATCTCAGATATTTCCTGGACTGTTCCTGTATGGGGATATGGAAGTAAGCGTCCTTGAAATCTATCGAGGTTACCCATTCCCCTTTTTGGAGCGAGGTTCTTATGGTCTCTGGTGTCTCCATCTTGAATTTTTTCGCTTTGAGGAAAAGATTGAGGTTGCTTAGATCTAATATGGGTCTCCATTTGTTGTTCGGTTTTGGCACTAAGAATAACCGGTTGAAGAACCCCAGGGATTTTTGGTTTTGTACCAGTTCTACTGCATTTTTGTCGGTAAGCTGATGCAATGCCTCCAACAGGTAGCTGTTCCTGTGGGGATTTACATAGCGGCTCACGACAGTGGGAAATCTTGCTAGTTTTGGTCGGATCCGGAATGGTAGGGTGTAACCCTCTCTCAGGATTTGAACCACTCTTGGGCTGGCGCCCAGTTTTTGCCAAACTTGCCAAAAGTTTTGGAGCCTTGCCCCTACAGGTGGATTTAAAGCAACATTCATGGCATTTGTTACATTTGGTACACAAGACAATTGAGTGACACATGAAACACTTTTCACATATTTTAATCTGCAATCTGTTTGAGAGTAACATTCTGCCAACCCAGGACTTAGGCCTTTCCTTTGTGGCAGCCCGGGTGCAGAAACTACAGATTTTACAACAAGATGCTTTACATTTAAATGAGAGTCTATTGTCTGTGTATGAGGAGTTAAAGTCCTTCTGAGTAACTCTTCCCTGTTTCCGGTCAATCTGCTTTGAAACAAGGGATTTACACTGTAACTGTCATTTATAAGCAGATTGACCCTTGGCCTGACACGAGGAAAACTTTGAAGCCTGGATACGGGCCTTTTTCTTGTACGACCGGCCCAAATTCTTCCATGCTGGTTTACCAGACTTAGCTTCATATTCATGTTTGTCCGGCCTCTTGTACGGGTGATAACGTGTATCCCTATGACCTGAAGATCCTGAATGGGAGCGTCCCTTATCTTCAAACTTGCAAATGTCTTTTTCCGCCTTCTTCAGTATGCTGTCTGTAAATAAGGTGGGTAAGTCCATTGGAGCCTGGCGTAATGGGGCTAGAGTGTCCTGTTTAATTCCCGGTTTCAGGTGAGCCAGATAAGAATCTCGACGGGCCAGAGTGAGATTATACATACTGACAAAGGCAAAGTCGGACAGGTGCTCCATTGTCTTGGCGATACATTAAGTGATAGAGGAGCCAAAGGTCATCAAATACTGCAGTTCTTCCGTTGCTCCACCGACCTTATCCGCCGACTTTCCTTTGCACTGCTCTGTCTGTAGTATCTTTAATTGAGAGTTCATACCCTGTTGGACTTTATTTAACCATCTGTTCAGTCCGGCAGCCTGATTACAGACATAAGTAGCTTCTCTTGCACTTTTCTCCCATTTTCTTAGTGTGTCCTGAGAAATAGGGCGTGAGAAGGGAGCTGAAGAAGTGAGACCTGAAGACTTTGCCACTCTGCTGTATATGCTATTTAACTTGGCCGACTCAGCATGCCAGAATGAAACGGATCCGGCCGGTTTATCCTGACTGGGATGTAGGCCATACCATTTCCCTTGTGATTTGGCCGGCTTGATAAAATGATCTCTCTGGAGACCTCCAGCTTCAGATCCTCTAGATGGGTAGCCACGAGTTAAAGTCACATTCAACCTGTCCATCTTACGGCAAAGCCAGTCATCCATGGGGAGATTTACACTGATTTTACCTGCCGGCTGCTGCTTGGGGGCTGCAAATGGATTATCTTCTGAGCTTGATAAAGCAGAGTCAATGTCTGGTATATGTCCCCAGTCCATATATGATCTAATGCCACGCATAGTTTCTCTATAGTTTTGCTCTTCGGATAATGCCTGATCTGCATCAGTTAAAGATAAGTACTGTTCAATATCCGAGAGTTCCCCTTCCTCAGAGTTGGCCAGTACCGGCGGCAGAGATTCGGACTCAGAAGCAGAATCAAAATCCATCTCCGAATCAGAAGGTCGGTGAGAAACACCTAAACCAGATGTAGAGGCTGCTGGTTTTTTGTGGCTGGGTCGGTTGGAGCCTGTTCTGTGCTGGAAGGTCGGTCAGTAGAAGCAAGTGGAGCAGGAGCCGGTTGAAGTGAGGTCGGTCGGTCGGTGGCCTTGACAAGTGCAAAGAAAGGTTCTGTATTGTCCACTGCCCCAGCAGGTGGGGGTTTAACTGGAGTGATCTTCATGGGCTGGAAGGAAGGTTCAGGCTGACTGAAAGTCTTGGAGAGGAGCATAGCTTCTAAGCGACTAAATCTCTCCGACCACTTAAGGTCCATGGCTTCAAGTTTGCTATCAGTGGTAGTCTTGGAAGCCTTAGCTGGTGAAGAATGATGTTTCTTAGCAGTCTTTTCTTTCGGTTCTGATTTCTTAGAAGAGGATACAGGGGTCTTGGTGACAGGTCCAGAGTTCTTATCCATCTTCTTGGCTTTCCCACCTCCAGGGGTGGTACTCACCTCTTCTGAACTCTTACCCCCAGCATCTTTCGCTAACCCTATAACAGAAACTAGAGAGGGGTCCACTAGGGTGCTATTCGACTCTTCTGCTTTAACCTTTAAATCCTTCTTCTCCTTCTTCTTTTGATACACTGGGTTGGCTAGTTGCAGTTTCTGATCTTCCGTGAGTAATTCACAGTGAGAACATGGCTTATCTTTGACACAGGGATCTTCACCCTTTTTCTTGTCATGGCAGCGTGCACAAAAAGAATGTGGGTCAAAAGCTGCCATAATATATCTGCACTGCCCTCTAGCTTGACCAGGGGATGCCATAATACTCACGAAACAAAATAATAGTAAATTAAAGTTATTTTCAACTATTCTTCTAAAATCCTTGAACACACACATGCGCCAAACGAAAAAGATGCTATGACGTCACGCTGTCTAGACAGGAAGGAAGTACGACACGCCATCTGGCGAGCACACACTGGGACCGGACCGCTTGTTGGTACATTATGCACTCATATAAGGCGACTTTTTCTGTCGTTTGGCGGGCCGGTCTGCGCCGACCGGATTAGCAATGGTCCATTGGATAGGATGTATTAATGCAATAAAATGCTAGTGCTACCAATCATGATCACCTTGGTGGACAAAAAAATTTTGCAAGGTGTATGCTGACTGGTCAAGTCAAAAATATGTTGTTACTATTATTGTCCATTAAAAAGCAGTCTGAAAGATGAATGAGTGTGCGTTTTGTTGTGTGTAGAAAGATTTTAACTTTCAGTTGTGTTACTGAATATTTTATGATAAACTTATATCAAGAAGTAGCAAAAAAGCCCAAATAATATTTTCATCCTAATTATGAAGCCAAGCAGTATGTATTGGGGATAAAGATGGGGTTACAACACAATGTTTCTGTTCTGTTACTGGGTTATAAATTCTCAAGCATTGCTAATGTGTACAAATATATATTTTCATTGCCACTCCAGAATTCAGGTATGATTTTGATGACAGATGCTTATGTCCATGCCGAAATTCAAGGTGAGTACATAATATCTAATGTCTCTTTTTATTTGATAACAAAAAACAACTGTAAATTTAAATAGCCTGTGTGCAAAGCAACTATCTCTTTTAGAACAAGGTTAAGTTCATAACATAAAATTCAATTATGTAAAGTGGTTAGCTGTTTTTCTAGTGTCTGACATTGTCAGATATATGTTTTTAAGTAATTTCTTGCAATTACTTCCTGTTGAATATTCTTGTAAACTGCCTCATTGCTTCCCCTTTAGAAGCAAACAGATTAATATGTGTTAATTTCAAGACCAATCAAGCTGCAAAAGATGAGACACTTGTTTGTATCTAGGAAGGGCTGACTCAGTGTATATATTTTATGCCTTTATATTTTTTTGTTATTTTTCATCAGTTGTGTTCCCTTGATTATTTAGTATATTTATACTGACATAATAATAGGAAAAAGTGACCTTGTACTTCCTGTAGCATAGATATTGCGTTTAATAAAAGGACATGTATAAAAAAAGTAATCAACCTCAGATACAGGATACATAATGGCTCAGGTGACCATTTGAAATGATGTTGCTCTGTTAATGAGTTTTATCCATAGTGGCAGGCTAAAGAACACCAGATACAATGGTAATGGTCTTTCATTACACACTGCCTTTCCATTGAAGGAAGTCAGTCATTGGAGAGCTTTGACTGTACTTGTGCAGTCAGGATGGGTAAAATTATGCTTTGTGACCTGCAATAAAGGAAAAATTGTAAAATTGAGTTGATGTCCTTATCAAAAAATGGCTTATGATTGTTACAGTATTTATTGAATGTGTATGTTTAAGCTAATTTGCTCAGGTATGGCCACCATTTCAAATCTTCTAAGTATCTAAGAACAGATAATATATGATATTGGTAGATCAGTTTATCTGCCAGCCAATAAAAGAAATATATGCATTGACATTAAAATTATTTTTGCAAATAAAAATAAACTAAGAAAATCTGTGGGGTGAGCTTAATCTGTGTACTGCTGTAATTACTTGACAAACAGTTTAACGGAAGAAGTACTAGGAAATAGTACATTTTATTGAGCTACAATAGCTTACCATGTGTAGCTGAATGCTGATCTCGGGAGGCCGCAGGCCCTGGATAATGTCCTAGAAAAATAGACATTTAATGTTGGCATTAGCCTCGAGTTGTCTTCTCATGGAACTCTTCGCGATTCATCCTCCTTTTCTTGTTGACCGTGAGATTTGGAAGTGTTTGCTTTTTGCATACATATTTTTTACTTTTTTTCAGTGTATATGCATTGCTGGATCTTGCCAATTAGTCATTCGTTTAAACAACATTATATCATATTCTGTGAAAGTTCCATTTTGACAGGATAAGTATTTCTTTAATTTTTTGTATTTTGTGAGTTTTCTTGGTCCAGGCTTGCTCATTTGTTTACACATTTTATTGCTGTAAAAATGACCTCCCACCAAAGAACGAGCAAAGATAAACCTAGATCTTTGAAGTGTCAACATTTCTATTAATCATTTGATAATCACAATTTCTATCCTTCCTGTAGAGAATCAAATGAAGGGGATGGTCCCTGTGTTACTCTTGAAGCTCCATGCGAGATTTGCTCTGGGTTCTCAGAAGAACAAATGTCAAAAGTCAAAAACAGGAAATGTTATGTCAGGAAACAGAAAGAACACACTTCAAAAGACGATGAACTAGATTTACTAGGGGACAAGGACGTAGAGTCCTTTACTGGATCTCAGGCAGACCCTGAGGGTGCTGCTGACAATTTATTTGCTTATCCACCACGTCCTCAGCCGCTACATTTTGAAACATTGTCTCTAAAAACTCCAGTTAAATCTGTCCCTCCAACCCCAGGTATGGCTTTATAACAGAAAATCAAGTCAAATCTTGAGAAGTCCCTGGGTTCTCAGTTCAACATCCAATTGCAAGAGCAAATGGGGGTTTTCCAGGCTTCCATGCTTTAAGCCATGAAGTCTCTCCGAGATGAATTTCAGTCTTTTAAAAAAACGCCTACAGAATGGAAGTGCATCAGGCCTCCACGTTGGCCTATAAGTCTGGTACCAGTAAACACACTGAGAATCTGGACCTGATCCCTGCTCTGAGACCTCGGCCATCCTCACACACTAATGAGGCTATGGAGCTGGACTTGTATGGTCCCTTCCTTCCACCTCATCTTGGAGATGATCAGTCCATGAATGACTCTGACCCGACACATGTCTTGGATCAGCATTCATGTCAGTCTGACGATGCCATTTGGGTATCCTCAGCTAGACCCAAAAAACATGCAGATAAAAGAAAGCACAAGGTTAGGTCCAGATACTTGTCTTCATCTTCATAGGAGGATCAGTCCTCTATATCCATGCAAAGGTCTTCAAAGCCCTCTAGGGCCCCTTCTGATCAAGACCAACCTCAACACAATCCAGATCCACTTTTTTATAGGGAAGTAGCCATGGCTTACTTACCCTGTCAATATGCTGAAGAACTGGAGACCTTTAGGCGTATCATTGATATCCCTGACCCCAGAGAAACCATGCCCAGGTCTTCCACTTCTGTTCTGGACCTGGACAACAAAACGGCCAGCAGGAGCTTGGGCCAAGAGGCCCTCCTTCTATGCTCCCCTTAGCTCTCACATTAAAGATGCCTTTGATAAGTTTGAGCAAGATTTCCTGGTCGGGTAAATATATTAAATCCCTTCCTCCACTGCAAAGTGGTACAAAGTGGGACAGCCTTGTTTTGTGGACAAAATCCAGGAAATAAATACAGACTTTTTGAAGATCTGTATCTCTCCTAAACCCTCTGGGGCCCCTATGGGCAAGGTTCCCCTGCTAGTTCTTAAGGAACTGGAACATCAGGCTTGGCCGAACCTCTCCACTATCAACTTCACGGCTGCATTTGCTGGGACTTCTTTTTCCTGTAACTCCACTTTATAGAAAAATCAATACAGTCTGAAGTCTACCTTCAAGAAGGTTAAAACTCAGATCCAGAAAGGTGCCAATCCTGAAAAAGCAGCCAGGCGTGGATATGAACAGGCCTGTGAATATTTGGAGCTTTGGCATAAGACCATTCTTATTCAACAGAGAGCTCTTGCCTGCCTAAGCAAATATCTAGCCCATAGTTTAAAGACAGTTATTTAAAGTTGTAAAAGGTTTGTGCAGATTATTTAATGAATCACCATTATCTGAACATGACTCCAAGGAAGAATTAGCAGAGAATTTTGGGCAGTTTTTAGTGGACAAAACAGACAAAATTAGAGATAATGCGAAAGCTTTGATAAATACAATACTAGATATTTTGTTATACCCACGCTGTCACATTTTACACCAGTATCTGTTGAAGAAATCCAAAAAATAGTTTTGAAGTCACCATCCAAGTCATGTTAGATCCTATACCCACCTCACTACTAAAAAGAATGTAACTCTGAATTGATGCCAATTATTACTAAATTAGTTAACCTGTCCATTGAAACTGGTGAGATGCCAAAGGACTTTAAACATGCTGTTATTACTCTGTTCCTCAAGAAGAAGGGTTTAGAGCTTATTTACAAAAACTTTTGCCCTGTGTCTGGACTACCCTTCCAAAGTAATTGAAAAGGTAGTATCACAGTAGTTAACTAAACATGTCACCGGCAGTTACTTAAATGAATAAGGTCAGTCTGCATATAGAAGACAGCATAGCACAGAAACTGCACTGTTGAAAATAATGAATGATTTATTGATGGTTGCTGATAATCAGCAATTGGCATTGATGGCTTTTCTTATTTTATCTGCAGCCTTTGATACTGTTGATCACAGCATGCTACTGTTGAGACTTCAATTCATGTTTGGTGTCAGTGGAGATGCACTTGCCTCATATCTAACTGGTAGGACACAGTCTGTCAAGATAGGCAGCATGATGTTCAAAGAGAGAATCTTAAAATGCTTGTCCCTCAAGGTTCTGTTTTTGGCCAACATTTATATTGTGACTATAGAATACCTCTAAGGACTATTATGAGAAATTTTCTGATTTCATTCCACATGTATGCAGATGATTCTCAATTGTATAAGTCAATATCACCATATATTGAGGAAGACCAACTGACTGCTCTAATGCAGCTTCAAAATTGTATATCTGAGATAAATGACTGGATGAACAGGAGCAAGTTAAAACTTAATGAAGATAAGACTGAATTCCTGATAGCTGGAACATCTTGACAGGATGCAAAAGTGTTGTTTGCCTCTCTCAGTGTAAGTGGAACTATTATACCAGCTAGTCCCTATGTTAAAAACCTCGGTGTTATCATTGATGAGGAGCTTACATTAAATAATCACATAACTGACATCTGCATGTCCTGCTATCATTATCTTGGGAATATTCATACAGTTCGGCCATATTTGACATCATCAGCTAAAACCATTGTGCATTCAGTTATCTCTGCAAAATTGGATTACTGCAAATCTCTCTTTTCTGATCACAAAGTTACAATGATGTACAAAATGCTGCTGTGAGGATTGTCCTGAATTTGAAGAAGTACAACTCTGTAACACCTTATCTGATGAAACTACACTGGCTACCAGTAAGACAACGCATTATCTACAAACTGAACCTCATTGTGTTCAAGGCATTAAAGGGTGATGCCCCCAGCTACATTCAATCCTTGCTTTCCATAAACCAACTAGCAACTCCACTACATTTGGGTGACAGAATGTATAAACTGAAACAGCCTCAACGGAAACTGAAAACCAAGGGATACCAATCTCTCCATGTTGCAGCACCTTGCTACTGGAATAGCCTCCCCAATGATGTTCGCAAGATTGAACTGGATTTAAATGAATTCAAGATAAAACCTTTCTATTTAAGAGTACTTTTGTTGGAGTAACACAGTGATTAGCCAATCAGTGACTAGAATTGTGCTGTATAAGAACTAATTATTATTATTATATACTCCAGAGCGAGCTATACACCATGGGTAACACTGGTCTGCTAAGGCACGAGGCTGAGATGACCCTGCTTCAACCACATTTAAGTGATACAAGATGCTAAGAACTCAGGAAATCGCCCTTTTGTTGTCTCAATTGGTTAAAGACGGAGAAGACTTCCTCCTCAAAAAGGCACCTCTAAAGATGCTCAGGGTTTTAGACCCTATCAAAAAAGTCCTTTCATGCTCCCCACAATAAGAAAATAGGAAATGTCCCTATGGCAGCAACTCCGCACAAAGCAGTAACCAATCATTTTCCTCAGGTAGGGGTAAACTGAATTTCAGAGGCTCGAAGGGTCATTTTGGACCCCACTCTAGGGGACAAGGGTGTGGAAACCCCTCCCCCATGACTGCTTAAAAGCCTGCATCAGTCCACCAGTGGGAGGTCACTTCCGTTCTTTCAGAAGAGACTGGCAAACAAACAAGTGTTCAGACAATGTCTTAAACATTATCACCAATAGTTACGTTCTACCATTCATTTCAAAACCAAATCTTGCCAGTCAGGATACAAGGCCCTTCAAAAAGGCCAATCTCTGGCCACTTGTATCCAGTCTCTTCCGTCAAAGAACGCAATAGAAAGGGTGGAAGATGTAGCATCTCTTGGGTTTTACAGTTGCCTGTTTCTAGTCCCCAAGCCTCACCAAAGGTGGAGGCCAGTAATAGATTTAAGCAGGCTCAACACTTTTCTAAGTGTAGAAAAGTTCAAAGTGGGCCTTTTTTCAGAGCTGTATCACCATAACTAACACAAACACAAAGTTTAACTTAGCCAGTGATGTTGAACATTCATGTTACTGTGCATGAAAAGGGTTTATTACATAGGTTTGCCTGTCATCATAAAGGTTACTGATAAACAGCAACAGTGTTTTAATGGAATGAAGTGGGGTTGTTCAACATTAGTGAAACTTGAAATAATATTCAACCTGAAATTGAAAAAGAAGGTGGGCTGTGTTTAGTAAACAAAGTTTATGTTAATCAAGAAATTGACATAAAAGTTGTCATGCAGTTTGTAACTCACATTATATTATTATGGTTATATTTCCAAGAAGCCCAATTCCTTTCATTCTTTAGTCAAGGGCATTTTACAGTATGAATGCAATGTATTTGAAATGATTTGAAAAGTAATAGTTGATATAGAAACTACATATTGGTGACGCAATGGTCAGTGATGAATTAGCAAACTCCTTATGGATCAACGCTGAACTTAGTAGACCTGGTTCAAATGAAAGTTCAGTTTGTTTCATCTTTTCCAAATGTAACCTCCAACACAGGAACAGGAAATGTGTAATTATTGACAAAGTTAAATCCACATTAACTTCCTTCAGAACATCTTTTCATGTGTTTCTACATCCCAATAGTTGATACTCAGTTCAGTTTGTGATGTCTTGTACACATATGAATAAACAACATTCAATAATTCAAACACATTATTATTCGTTTGAACAAATGAAGTCGCCACTTGTGAGTTAAAATACACACACAAACTCCAAATTGCTAATCAGAAGTATTAAAGTATTTACTCACCAAGAACTCTGTCTGCTGTTACTGGCTTGTCACTTCACAGCAACACTTGACAATAACTACACACAATATTTATATTTACAATATTTATATTTGAATACACCTGTGCTGCCAGATGATTACCAGCAAAGGCTGTGAATTTATCTGTCACTTGTGACCATGCACGTTAGCCTTTAGAGTTAGACTGACGCTATATTTAAAAAGGCCAGACAAACTCACTTCTGTGTCCTTGACCCCTGACCTAATTGTCGTTAAGCAGGGGATACTAAACATCGGAGCCGAAACACCGAATATCACCACAATACTAAACATTGGCGCTGAAACACAGAATTCCACCACATTCCACTCTGTTCTGAAAAAGGCCAAGGACCACCATTTTAAGGCCACTACAGACTACCCTAAATACATTGGATTCTTATCAATGATACCTATTGCTCCTTTATTTCAATCCATAAAGGCTGGCTGCATTCTCTGACGTCTTCGCGAGAACTTCTGCCAGACCTAAATCTTTCAGTTCGGCAACTCTCCTAGCTACAGCCTCTATGCCACATGGGGAGTTGAATCTATTGGAGAGATGCTCAGGAGCTTTTAAATATGATGAGTCCGTTTCCAGCAGTATCTTTTCCACAGGCAGTTGTTTGATGACGTCATCTACCTCTATATGTCTTTCTCGCTGCAATATCAGAGCGATGAACCCAAACATCATGTTGGGGAAGCCAACCCACAATTTGATTATTTCCTGGACTCCTCCGTTGTAACAGTGTCTATGAATTTTAGCATTTTTGCCACATCGTCTTTTAGGACAGATGACATTACGGCCAAACACATATCATTAGCATCCCTCAACTTATTGTCATCTTCATGGCAGTGGATCACCAAGACTTTTGACCATAATTTTCTGTCAACTTAGAATCAGAGTAGATTCTTCAGCACCCGTATTTGGTGGTCGTTGAATTTTGAGTAACCTTTAGAGTACTCCATGCCCATCTTGCCGATTCCTACGCAACAGAGTTCCTTTTCTATGGTGGACTTTTACCATGTCAAGTTGTCTTGTAGAAACATACTTTGCTTCCTTTGGATGTACACTGTAAGTGAAGGATAATCGGTGATCCTGTTTGTATACAACCATATCCTCCCGACTTGGGCCCGTTGTTCAACATAGATTGAACAGCAGAAAAACCTGCCACTGCCCTGATTTTACATAGATGAAAGTGAGTTGACAAATCCAATTTTATGCGATTCATCACATTACATCAACCTCTGTTATCTCTCCCCAATGTCTTCCATTCGCTGTGGTAAAACTGGTTTTGGAGCTGGTTTGGCCAAAACTTCCTTAAAAGTTGGTTGTGACTATCCTCCCATTTTTCTTCACATAACCTAACACTCATGATACGATCCATACACACTGTTCCATCTTGCAATTGCTTGATTATTTCAGTACTGGC
The DNA here is from genome assembly GCA_964017235.1 of Sabellastarte sp. h YS-2021. Taxonomy (NCBI): domain Eukaryota; kingdom Metazoa; phylum Annelida; class Polychaeta; order Sabellida; family Sabellidae; genus Sabellastarte; species Sabellastarte sp. h YS-2021. The sequence continues at coordinate 161,943,512 of OZ024930.1, forward strand.
CACCACTGGGGGCTGATATGGACGGAAAGTTGGTGGTGGAGTATGACCTTCACTTTCAGATGTTGCCAAAATCGATGTTTTTGTGACCTGTGATGTTGCACTTGTGGAGGTTGATGGTTGATTCTGTGCTTGGTCTAACACCTCATTCACATGTCTGCAAAGCTCATCTGCATCCGGAACTTCTGCCACATTCTATTCTATGGTTTCTAGATGAAGCTCCATTGGCTCTTCCGTCGGTGCATTCTGAGCTGAAGCAGTTGCCTCCTGAACTTATGCAAGAATGGTTTTCTTGAGTACATTCTTCTGTCTGACAACAAATTCAACCTTTCGGTCACTTGACTGGGTTGGCTCTTTCACCTTCTTGACCATCAATGTGGCAGCTGTTTTAGAGGCGCTCTCTCCTAATCCAGTTATTTTTACCTCAAAGCTGGGATTGTTTACCTGAACACGCTCTTCTCCTATTTGGCTTAGAACAAATGCTGCCTGGCGCCAGTGAGCCAATGACGCGACACAGTTGTTAAGTCTTCTTTTTTCACCCTCCTGTTGAATTTGATCATCAGACTGTGATCTTCGTCAGTGGTAGCAATGTCCTTGGTCAGGGTAGAGCCTGTCCTTGCAAATTTTTGTGATTAGATCATCCAAAGTTTTACATCCCAACCGATTTTGAATTGTTGTAAAGTTTACAATTGATTCCATTGTCACCTCATTCGACATTTCGACCCATGTCATGAATACCTCAGAGAAATGTCTTCCTATGACATGTATTCTCATGTGGGATTCAGGCTTCCCACAACTCTTCATGAAACATGCCAGCCTCCTTTTGTGTTTTTGGGGACTTCATCTTTCCTTGATGGTTCTTGATGGTTGATGGTTCTGGAGCCCTTCTTTTCACCGACATTTGAGCGGTGCTTGAGGAAGAGTAGCTTTAACTCCTGGGCATTTTTTTTTTCTCAGGCGTTAAACTTGGGAGTGTTTTTGGACTTTTTAGAGTGCACAATGGTCCATTTGTCTGCTTGTGTCATAGTGTGGCCACTTTTTGCTTGTGTTGGTCTAGAAGGCAATGACTGTGGTTTCCTTTGAGAGGTAGCATACTCCCTCTTGCCTGGGGAAACTCTGCTTCTTCTTGAGCAACACCATAGATTTGTCTTGGTGCTGTTTGCCCACTAGACCAAGATGATGGAGCAGCTGCTGGAACCTGCTACTGCTACTGTAGCAGATGCAGTCGGTTGCACTGGCACTGCTCTGGATACCTGAACAGGAGCCCCCAGGGAAGGTGATGGTGCCAAAGCGGCCAAACCCTGTCAAGCCATCCTGCTGCTTATGTTCCGCAGACAGCAATCTATTAGGACAGCCTGATTAAAAGGTTCCACCCTTTGTGAAGGATGGTGCACTCTTTCTCTAATCTCTATTTTTGCTAAATGAAATATCTGATGCAGCATTGAGACTACGGCTTCATCCTGTATGGGTGTTGTTTGATCTACCGTTAGCACATTTGTTGCTGATGGACCTACCATTGGTACACTTGTTTGACCTACCGTTGGCACAATTGTAGGTCTCACTGTGTCCTAACAGCACCAGAATTATGGTTCCACCTGGTCCAATTTGTTGGAGGGCCACTTACCTGAGACCTGTTGCCATCGCTGTACTGGCGATGACTACCCTCACCAGATTAGACATCATTGCTTCATGGATGATGATAACTGGAGATTACCTGCCTGTATCTTTGATGATCATCTGCCTCCTGGTGAGGATCAGCCACCTCTCTTTCTCTCCTTACCTCCAAATCCCCAGCCTGACCTGGAAATACATTGCCGCGATGACACTCATCCCTGCCATGGCTGTCACTCGGCGGCCAGTAATCACCTCTTCGATTGTGGTCACCACGACTCCTGCCTCGGACAAAACGTTGTCCACGCAGCATATGTGGAGTAAGGAAGAAAGAAATAAGATGACTCTTGAACATGTTTTCACATTGAATGCATAATGAATGGTTTAGTGACTTATTATATCCCACAAACTGAACTGAACCATGCAACAACTATTTAAATTTGGTAATCTGCCAGGTATTGGGGCCTCTTGTGCTCTCTTCCTGCTCTGGTAGGTGGCATGGGATCTGGAAAACATGCATTATTTTCTAAAGGGTCTTGGATTTCAGGCAAAGGGGTTTCTTCTAATTTATCTAATTCATTAAATTTAACTAATCCATCTAGGCTTATGTGTTCATTACCATCTACAGAACATTCTTCAAATAACCTATCTAAACCAAGAGATTCTGTATCAGGCTCACCATTATCTTCATTTACCCCTTGTAATAAACTGCTCCCTTGCCTCCTCAGCCAAAGTGGAACATCTCGATCTAGGCATGGTTTTAACCTGTCCTGATGTAACACATACTTCTTCTTCCTGTCTGCCATTCTGAAAAGCACTGGGAAAAGACCCTCTACAACTAAGAAAGGTCCCCTCCAAACTTTTTGTAATTTTGGGCTTTGACCAACCTTTTTAGCAGAATCAAGATTGTAAACTAAATCTCCAAATTCATAAGATTGAGTTTTGAGCTTAAGGTCATAATCCCTTTTTTGACGCATTTGAGATGACCCTAATGTGTCCCTAGAGAAAGCAGCCACTTGTTTTAATATTGTTTTTAATTTAACTACATATTCAGCAGCACTATCATACTTTTGTTCAAGGCTTCCTATCATTAAATCAATTGGTAGTATAATTTCCCTCCAAGCATCTAAAGTATTGTTCTATTATATCGTTCTGCCTGCCCATTGGAATGGGGTCTGTATGGTGTTGTCCTAATCTTAAAAATTTGCAATAAATCACACATAGAAGTAAACAATTTCCCATCAAAATATTTACCCTGATCTGTATGTATTTCTAAAGGACTACCAAACCTTGAGATAAACCCCATCAACTACACAATTTGTTACCTCTTCGGCCCCTTGGTGAGGAAGTGGAAAACATTCCAACCACTTTGTAAACTGATCTACAATAACAAGAACAGATTGATTACAATTTCTGATTGGCGTAAAGGGTCCAAGAATATCAATATGCACACGCTCTAGTGGTGCTCCCGCATGACCCTCTCCTAATGGATTCTTTGGTTTAACAGTGGCCTTCTTGTTCTGGTTACAAGTGCTACAAGATTTTACAAATTTTTCGACATCATCTGGTAACTTATACCATGTATAGCAGTTTTTAATGCAAGCAATGGTTATAGCAATACCCATGTGTCTGGTTAAAGGTATGTCATGGTTGAGTGACATTACTTCCTCTTATTTATTTATTTGTTGTTTTATGTCGCGTTCAACAGACAGGGTCATATTGCGACGGGTAGTTTACAGGTGGAGGAAACCAGTGCATACTGCACAGTAAACCACCAGGCATCGGCAAGTAACTACCAACTTTCCAATGTTACTTCTTTTTTCAAACATTCCGGGATTATCAGTAGAAATTTACTCCCCAGCTTATCCTTCCAGAGATATTATATAATAGCATTTTGAAATGAAAGGTGTGCTTTATTTCTGTAAAAGTATTTAACATCTAGACTACAAAGGAAACGTTCATTTTGTTCAGGTTCAATGTTATTAGTAATCCAATGAATTAACTTTTTCAAACTGGAATCAGTCAATTGGGCTTCCTGTAAGTCTTTGTTGGCATAGCCAGACAACCAACTACTTGGAGATTCATCCGGTCCATTCAACATAAGATTTTTAATTGCTAACGGAACTACATCGTCTACGACCTCGTAAAATCGGGACCATTGATTATGAGCTCTCGCACAGTTCTTACAACTTTTACATGGTAATTGGGACACTTCCGACCCAGCTTTATAGCAATCACAGAATAAATAATCGTCATTAATTCTCGACATCCCATCTGCATTTCCACGTTTGATTCCGGGGCGATATACTAGCTATATCAAACTGACTGAGTTCTTCTAACCAACGGGCTAACTGTCCTTTGATATATTTGAATCTGAGGAGCCAAGTTAGACTGTTGTGATCAGTTCTTAACAAGAAATTAATACCTAAAAGGTAATGCCTGAACTGTATTGTGAATCTAATCACTGCTAACAACTCTTTCCAGGTAGCACAATATTTCCGCTGTTCCTGGGTTAAAACATAGCTACTGTAACAGATAACTCGTTCATTTCCATCTTGAATTTGAGACAGCACTGCTCCAATAGAATGATTTGAAGCATCAGTATCTAAAACAAAGGAATCGTTCGAATTCAGATAACCTAATATAAGTGCAGTAATAATTTTTTCTTTTAGCAGATTAAAAGTTTCTTGTTCCGGTTCACCCCGATAGAAAGTTGCACGACAACTTGTGAACTTAGATTAGGCGCTATAAAAATACTATTAGAATTAGAACATATACAATGCACATATAAGTGTGGCGAATTCTTGTATGTGTTCCCGATGGTAGTTCACAAAACCTAAGAATTGTTTCACATGCTGCACATTTTCCAAATTTACTGATCCACCATCAGAACTAACAACTCTACCAAGAAACAATGTTTGTGTGTGGAACAAACTGCATTTGTTTTTCTGGTCTTAATTTAAGGTTATGTTTTCTGATTCTCTCAAATGTTAATTGGAGGTTTTTTATGTCAGCTGACTTGTCAGTCAGCTGACATTATGTCGTCACTCTGCGGCGTGGGCGTCCGCACATGCGTCCGCGTGAACAACTTCTCCTCCAAAACTACAAGGCCTAGAGACGTGCTGTTTTTTTTAAAAGATACCTTATCTATCGAGGATGAAAAATTGTTCAAGGCATGCAAATCTGTCTGTTCGTCTGTTTACTAGAGACATTACAAGGGGGGTACCCCCACCAAAAGTGTGAAAATTTCAACACTTAATCACAATTTTCTCAGTGACTATTGCAGGGATTTCTCTCATATCTTGCATATATGTACTAGGCCAGAGGTAGATTCTCTTGTGTGAGTATGAGACCTGGATCTGTCTTACTTTTTTTAATAAATTTTTTTAATAATTTTTAATGCATTAAAATTCATGAAATCATGCACTGTTACGGTCATGGGTAAGCACGGTAGCAATTACCGGTTGTCTTTAAGTTGTAACAGAAAAAAAAAAAAGCAAAAAGCTTAACTTAACAAATTTATTTAGCGATTAACAATAACGATTACAGTCAACTGGTATACCCTTAACTAAGCACACTAATACAATAACAAGATCTAGCTGACCTGACCACTGAGATTAAGAATAAGTTTATCCGCCGTATCCCACAATCTGTTCTGTAATCCGTCCTGTGGTATATTCTGTGATCTGTCCAATGTCCTGTGGTCTGTCCCGTGATCTGTCCAGCGTTCACTCGCACACAGATATCTATATCCTGTGACCCGTCCCACACTCAACAACACAAAAGGTGCTTGTCCTGCTATCCTTTATATATCCAGTCACACAGAAGGTCTGTCTGGAGATTTTTAGAGAGTTAACACAATTGTACTGTCTGCTCCAAGATATGGACAATGACCAAAATGCAGTAAATTCACTCTCTGTTATATGAATGTACAATATCCAAAATATCCAAAGTACAATAAATCTGTCCAGATGATGTATCCAGTTCACTCCAGTAAAAGTTCACAGTGATATAAGTATATATTATATTCCAAAACACAATAGCTCTCCTTATAGCAAGCGAATACAAAGTTTTTTTGTGGTCAGATGTACATTCCTTATATACATTCACAGATTCCTTCTGGAATTGTACAGAACCAACTCAAAAGAAGCTTGAGCCATCTAGGCCAAATGAGGAAGTTCTAGAAACTACTGGCAATTGGGTTTCCCCAAATCTAACATAACCACTGAGGGGGGGATTTCCCCCAGTCTGTGAACAGATTAATAAACACTAAAACACAGAAATCAATAACTCCCTTACTTTAAATGTCAGCACACAAAAAGAACCAACAACACAATTATCTTTTATGACAATGTATAAACATAAAGCTTAAATTAAACAATGCACTAATATAGTGCCTAATATATGGAATATACAATGTACTAATATAGTGTCCAATATATGTAACACCTCCCCCCCTTAAAGAAAAATTTTGGAAGCCAAGGAGTTACAAAATTTTACAAGAGATTTTTACCAGGTATATATACACAGGTAATAACTTTTTACAAAACATATTTATCTAAATACAAAAGTAAAATTAGTACCATGTATAACCTTTATAAACTTACTAATTACAGGTATATAAATCACACATTAAATATAGCTTCTGGACAGGGCGTCCGCACAGATATTATCCTTTCCTTTAACATGTTCTATTTGAAGATTGTGTTCTTGCAACATTAAACTCCAGTTCAATAATCTTCTATTTTTGTTTTTCATTTTGTGCAAGAAGACTAGTGGATTGTGATCTGTGTATACAACGGTGGGTTTTGATGATGAAGATATGTATATGTCAAAATGCTGGATGGCCAAAATGAGTGCTAAACATTCTTTTTCTACTGTAGAGTAGTTCTTTTGATGAACATTAATTTTTTTTGAAAAGTAGCAGATGGGATGTTCAATATCTTCATTATCACATTGCAGTAAAACTGCACCTGCACCCACATCACTGGCGTCTACAGCCAGCTGGAAAGGTTTACTGAAGTCCGGAGCAGTTAGTACAGGCTCTAAACAGAGAAGGTTCTTTACTTTGTCAAATGATTTTTGACAAGTCTCTGACCAGTGATATTTCACATTCTTTTTCAATAGTTCAGTCAGTGGAGCAGTGACCTCTGAAAAGTTTTTGCAAAATTTTCTATAATATCCTGCCATTCCAAGGAACCTCATTAAGCTTTTCTTATTTTCAGGAATGGGGTAGTCAATGATGCTTTTGACTTTGGCTTTGATTGGTGTCACAACTCCATGACCTACTACATGCCCTAAGTACACAACCTTTGCTTTTACAAAGTCACTCTTTGACAAATTTACAGTGAGGTTTGCCTCTTTGAGCCGAAACAAGACTTGTTCAAGCCTTTTTAAATGTTCTTCCCAAGTATCACTAAAGATGACAATATCATCCACATACACTTCAACACCTTCTAAGTCTTTTAAACATATATTCATTAGTCTTTGAAATGTGGCTTGGGAGTTCTTCATGCCAAATGGCATTACCTTGTACTGATATAGACCATCAGGGGTCACAAAGGCTGATATTTCTTTGGCCCGCTCAGTAAGAGGCACACACCAATATCCTTTCAGTAAATCACACTTTGTGATGTATTTGGCATTGCCAATCCGATCAATACAGTCTTCCATCCTTGGGATAGGGAAGGAATCCGTTTTACTCAAAACATTGACCTTTCTGTAGTCAGTGCAATATCTGATTGAACCATCTGGTTTCGGGACCAAAACACAAGGAGATGCCCAACTACTTTGACTTGGTTCAATTATATCTTTTTCTAGCATGTATTGCACTTCCTGCCTTAATTTTTCGAGTTTGATAGGATTTACCCGATACGGATGCTGTTTGATCGGACGGGCATCGCCGACATCGACATCATGCATGAGTATATTTGTCCTATTAGGGGCATTTGGGAACACTGACTTGTACTTTAAGAGCAATTCAATGAGTGGAACCCTCTTATCTGGTGGTACATGACTCAGTTTGGTTTCCAAATCATCAAGGATCTCAGAATTACTCAACCTAATTTTACATTCAACATCAAGATCAGGAGTGTCATCCCATATTTCATGCTCCTGATTACTGTTACTTTCTATACTACAGTCAGTAACCATAACAGGTTTTTTCACACCCCTTTCAAAGTATGGTTTTACCATATTTACATGACATAGTTGGGTTGACTTTCTTCTGTCCCGGGTTTCAATGATATAGTCCAGGTCACCTACTCTCTTTAACACTTTGTATGGCCCATGATATCTGGCCTGTAACGTATTTCCCTGGACAGGTAGTAACACTAAAACCTTGTCACCTGGTTTGAAAATACGGTTTTGTGACTTCCTATCATGAGCCTGTATCTGAGGATGACATCCTCAAAATCCTAAGGTCATCCAACACCAAATCATCCGACCTGGACCCAATCCCTACCACACTAGTCAAAGAGTGTGCGGACATTTTGGTCACTCCAATCACCAATATTATAAACTATTCACTCAAAGAAGGGAGTTTCCCAAACTGTTTCAAAACAGCATATGTCACCCCTCTTCTCAAGAAACCAAACTTAGACAGAAATCTCCTAAAAAACTATAGACCGGTATCCAACCTTAGTTTCTTATCCAAACTGATCGAAAAAGTAGTTGCCAAACAGTTAAATAATTATATCGATAGCGAGTGGCTCTCCAATGTCAACCAATCCGCTTACAGGAGACTCCATTCCACAGAAACAGCGCTGTTGAAAATCCAGAATGACATTGCTGCTTCGTTGGACTCTGGTAAGGCTGTTGCACTTACACTGCTAGACCTCTCAGCGGCATTCGACACTATCGACCATGACATTCTTTTTAATTCCCTAAGAGATTGGTTTGGGGTTGATGGCACTGTGTTGAGGTGGATCAGATCCTATCTCTCAAACCGGAAACAGAAGGTTAAATTAGGAAATAGCTTTTCAGATGTGTTCTCACTTCCGTATGGTGTGCCTCAGGGTTCTGTCCTGGGCCCCCTCCTTTTTACCCTTTACACAACCCCTCTCAGTAATATCATTTCCAATTTCAATGTCACCCACCATCTATATGCTGATGACACCCAAATATATCTAGCATTGGACAATAGGAATTTTGATTCCAGTTTCGCTGAGCTTACAGAGTGTCTCACATGTATCCAAAACTGGATGGCTGGCGTGAAATTGAAACTCAATCCCGAGAAAACTGAATTTATTATAATAGGTGATAGACAAGCCAGAGAGTCCCTCATAAATAAATTCCCTACTCAACTTCTCGGAAATTCTATTTCCCCTACTGATACAGTCAAGAACCTGGGTGTAATTTTTGACTCTGGAAACACCTTTTCCAACCACATAACTAATATGTGTCGAGCCTGCTACTACCACCTTAAGGACCTAAGACGTATTCGTAAATTCCTCAGTGTGGAAACTGCAGCCTTGCTTGCAAACTCAATGATCAGTAGTCGACTTGACTACTGCAATTCCCTACTTTATGGCATCAGTAAGTACAATGTTGCTAAACTCCAAAAGATACAAAATGCCCTTTGTAGAATTGTTTTTAGACTTGATAGAACTAGCCATGTCACTCCTTTTCTTCAAAAACTACACTGGCTTCCTATCACTTACCGTATATTGTTTAAGTACAATCTAATTACTTTCAAGGCTATAAATTTCTCTCAACCCATATACCTATCATCCTTGATCAAAACCAGTTGTCTAACACGTGGAAATCGTCTTTCTCTTTCCTCAGCCTCTCACAAAAAGGCCATCGGTAGGAGAGGTTTTGTAGTGGCTTCCCCCATAGAATGGAACAGACTCCCACAATCAGTACGATCACAACAAACAATAACAGGTTTCCGTAGCCAGCTAAAGACCTACTTGTTTAGATTAGCATATCCTCCACCATAGTACATCTCCCTGGCGGGCGCTAAAATTGGATCATGACCTCGAACGTCCCTCGACTTTCCCTTTTTGATTTCAAGCGCATTAGAGGATGTTGCATCAATTTTGCGCTATATAAATGTTTCTATTCTATTCTATTCTATTCTATCATAAAGCATCTTCATTTTTGACTGAGAAGTTTTCAAATTTTGTTGCGCCAGCTCACAAGCCTTCTTCAACTTATCTCTGAACTTCGAGACATAATCTAACAGATTTAGGCTCTCGGTGTTCTCAGATAACCAATTTTCCTTCAACAGCTTGAGAGGACCACAGACTGAATGGCCAAAGACCAACTCAAAGGGACTAAAGCCTAAAGACTCTTGAACAGACTCTCTAACTGCGAACAACAATAAGCTAATGCCTTCATCCCAGTCTTTTTCATTGTCTAAACAATATGTCCTAATCATATTCTTCAAAGTGGAATGGAACCTTTCAAGTGCACCTTGGGATTCTGGGTGATAAGCACTAGATTTGATCTGTTTGGCACCTAACTGAAATACAACCTGTTGAAATAGTCCTGACATAAAATTTGACCCTTGATCTGACTGGATCTCCTTTGGTAAGCCAACTAGAGTAAAGAAATTAACCAGAGCTTTTGAGATTTTGGGAGCTGTTATGTTGGTCAATGGTATGGCTTCGGGAAATCTGGTTGAGGCACACATAATGGTCAAAAGATATTGGTTTCTAGATTTAGTTTTTGGTAAGGGACCTACACAGTCAATTATCACTTTGCTAAATGGTTCCTCAAATGCTGGAATGGGTTTGAGAGGAGCTACAGGAATTTTTTGGTTTGGCTTTCCTACCATTTGACAAATGTGACAAGTCTTGCAAAATTCTGCCACACAGTGCCGAATTTGAGGCCAATAGAAATATTTGGTTATCTTGTTGTAAGTTTTGTTGATGCCTAAATGGCCACCCATTGGAGACTCATGGGCCAATTTCAGTATCTCACTTTGGTACATTTTTGGTACAACAATCTGGTGTACTACTGACCATTCTTCAGATGGAGGGACATTTGGTGGCCTCCACTTTTGCATAAGTACACCATTTCTGACATAATAGCCTACAGGGACCTTATCTAGCTCTACTGGTGGCAAGACCAACTTGAATAAAGGAGCTAATTCAGGGTCATTTTCCTGCTCTGAAATCAATTTTGATTTTGAAAGCGATACATCTCGACAGTCAATTGAGTCTTGTTTTTCAGAATCTACCCTAACCTTGGGATTAGTATCACTAGAATTCTGCACATCATGGTCATAGTTGTTTAAGAATGTATCTGACAAATCAACTAAGACATCTGTAGATTGTTTACAATCTTTTGGTTCTTCTTGGGCCTTTTTGGCCATAGCTCGAGTCACAGCACAGGAGGGAAAAATACCAGGAATAACCTCTTCTAATTTCTCAGTGCTAACCAAAGTGATCGGCTTAGAAGTAACCTTAGGATCAGCAACTACCTTTCCACCTGCAAGATCATTTCCAAACAACAAAGATACCCCTTTAATGGGTAAAGTGGGCCTGGTACCCACAACAACAGAACCAGTAACTAAGTCTGATACTAACTTGACCTTATGCAAGGGAACGTTTACACAGCCTCCTTCAATACCTTGAGCAATGACACTCTCACCAGTAGATGTGCTTACACTCAATGGCAATACACCTTCTAAAAGTAAGGACTGAGTAGCTCCAGTGTCTCTTAATATCTTAATGGGGACCTGACTGGAACTACTTTCCAAGGATACAAAACCCTCAGACACAAAAGGTTTGAACTCTTCCCTAATAATCTCAGACTTGTCTAAACCAATACTAGACTCTGCTCTATTGGGATTTGAACGCCAGTTAGATTTGCTAGACACAAAGGCGTTGGGCGTTGCCTCCTTTTCTCTTCTCTTCTTTAAGAGCCAACAGTCAGACAGAACATGCCCAGGTTTCTTACAATAGTGGCAAACAGGAGCAAAGGATCTGGGTTTCCTATCCTTACTCATAGTCTGATTTGAGGTTTGACCCTTATCTGAACTCTTTTCTGGAGCTACATTTTCAGATTTCTTTCCTATTTCTGGATACGACTTTTTAGCAGGACCAAAGGACTTATTCTTGTTGAAAGTGGACTTGTGAGTTAGCGCATAATCATCAGCATAAGCTGCTGCTTTTGCCAAATTTTCAACTTTCTGTTCATCTAGATAGGTTTTAATGTCATCATGAACACACCTTTTGAACTCTTCAATCAAAATAACTTGCCTAAGTTTCTCAAAGTCTGTACCTACTTCCCTAGAATTGCACCATCTGTCAAAGTACACTTCTTTCTCATGGGCAAATTCAACATGAGTTTGACTTTCTTGTTTACGATAATTTCTGAATTTTTGACGATATGCTTCTGGTACCAACTCATATGCTTTCAAAATAGCATTTTTGACAGAGTTATAGTCCACACATTCAGAAATTGGCAAAGCCGTGTATGCCTCCTGGGCCTTTCCCCTCAAAACACTTTGCAGCAATAAAGGCCACTGGTCTATAGGCCATTTCAAATTTTGAGCTACTCTTTCAAAGTGTTGAAAGTACTTATCGACCTCCGACTCATTAAAAGGTGGTACCAGTCGCACATTTTTCCCCAGATCAAATTTAGTAGCAATGGACTCTTCATGGGCAATTCGACGAGCATTGAGTTCTAAAGCTCTCATTTCTCTTTCATGTTTAAGTGCACGCTCTTCCTTTTGAGCTTCAAGCTCTTCTTTTCGCTGTTGAGCCTCAAGCTCTTCTTTTCATTGTTGAGCTAGAGCTTGAGTTTCAAGCTCTTTAAGTCTTAACTCTCTTTCAATTTCTAATCGCCTGATCTCATATTGCCCAGAAGGTTCCATTGGTAGAGGCTTATACACTTCTAAACAACTATCAGGTAAAACATCTTCATCAACTAACTGTTCAACAATAAGCCTTTTAAGTTCATGTTTACGTGTTGACCTTTTCACCTCTAACTGTAACTCTTGTGCTATCTGCATTAACATATCTTTTTTAAAAGTTTCTAGAACTTCCATAGATGGTGACTGTACAAACTCTTTAGCACTAGCCATTTTTAGCACTGTTGACTGTAACCAATTACTAAATCAAATGGATTTTCAAAATGTTAATTGAACGGTTGATCAAATAGTTGTAATCAAATGGTTGGATCCCGGACGAGCCCCCAATTTTCCTGTTACAGTCACGGGCAAGCACGGTAGCAATTACCGGTTGTCTTTAAGTTGTAACAGAAAAAAAAGCAAAAAGCTTAACTTAACAAATTTATTTAGCGATTAACAATAACGATTACAGTCAACTGGTATACCCTTAACTAAGCACACTAATACAATAACAAGATCTAGCTGACCTGACCACTGAGATTAAGAATAAGTTTATCCGCCGTATCCCGCAATCTGTTCTGTAATCCGTCCTGTGGTATATTCTGTGATCTGTCCAATGTCCTGTGGTCTGTCCCATGATCTGTCCAGCGTTCACTCGCACACAGATATCTATATCCTGTGACCCGTCCCACACTCAACAACACAAAAGGTGCTTGTCCTGCTATCCTTTATATATCCAGTCACACAGAAGGTCTGTCTGGAGATTTTTAGAGAGTTAACACAATTGTACTGTCTGCTCCAAGATATGGACAATGACCAAAATGCAGTAAATTCACTCTCTGTTATATGAATGTACAATATCCAAAATATCCAAAGTACAATAAATCTGTCCAGATGATGTATCCAGTTCACTCCAGTAAAAGTTCACAGTGATATAAGTATATATTATATTCCAAAACACAATAGCTCTCCTTATAGCAAGCGAATACAAAGTTTTTTTGTGGTCAGATGTACATTCCTTATATACATTCACAGATTCCTTCTGGAATTGTACAGAACCAACTCAAAAGAAGCTTGAGCCATCTAGGCCAAATGAGGAAGTTCTAGAAACTACTGGCAATTGGGTTTCCCCAAATCTAACATAACCACTGAGGGGGGATTTCCCCCAGTCTGTGAACAGATCAATAAACACTAAAACACAGAAATCAATAACTCCCTTACTTTAAATGTCAGCACACAAAAAGAACCAACAACACAATTATCTTTTATGACAATGTATAAACATAAAGCTTAAATTAAACATTGCACTAATATAGTGCCTAATATATGTAATATACAATGTACTAATATAGTGTCCAATATATGTAACATGCACAAAATCATTTATAACTTGAAAACTGTTGCATCTAGAGCATTTTGTTAAAATATGTTATTCAGCTACTTTTTTCATAGCTACAATATGGTGAGTAAGTTGGGTGCCTGTCTCAATAGCTAAGTGAGTAATAGCTACTTTTGGGCTTTTCAGTAACTTCCATCATGAGTAGAATCACTTGTAACTTAAAAACTATTGCATTTAAAGAATTTCGTATAAATATGTTATTCAGCTACTTTTGGGTCAGCTATAACATAGTAAAATTTCAGACCTGTAGCTCATGGCATAGCTGAGTAATAGCTACTTTTAGGTTATCACTGTTGAGTAAATCGCTTATAACTTCAAAACTATTGCATTTAGAGAATTTTGTATAAATATGTTATTCAGCTACTTTTGGGTCAGCTATAACATAGTAAAATTTCAGACCTGTAGCTCATGGCATAGCTGAGTAATAGCTACTTTTAGGTTATCACTGTTGAGTAAATTGCTTATAACTTGGAAACTATTGCATTTAGAGTATTTTGTTTCATATGTTATTCACCTATTTTGGGATCAGCTATAACATAGTGAAGTTTCAGATCTGTGGCTCATTGCATAGCTGAGTAATAGCTACTTTGAAGTTCTCACTATTGAGTAAATCAGTTGTAATTGGAAAACTATTGCATTTAGAGAATTTTGTATAAATATGTTATTCAGCTACTTTTGGGTCAGCTATAACATAGTAAAATTTCAGACCTGTAGCTCATGGCATAGCTGAGTAATAGCTACTTTTAGGTTATCACTGTTGAGTAAATCGCTTATAACTTCAAAACTATTGCATTTAGAGAATTTTGTATAAATATGTTATTCAGCTACTTTTGGGTCAGCTATAACATAGTAAAATTTCAGACCTGTAGCTCATGGCATAGCTGAGTAATAGCTACTTTTAGGTTATCACTGTTGAGTAAATCGCTTATAACTTCAAAACTATTGCATTTAGAGAATTTTGTATAAATATGTTATTCAGCTACTTTTGGGTCAGCTATAACATAGTAAAATTTCAGACCTGTAGCTCATGGCATAGCTGAGTAATAGCTACTTTTAGGTTATCACTGTTGAGTAAATTGCTTATAACTTGGAAACTATTGCATTTAGAGTATTTTGTTTCATATGTTATTCGCCTATTTTGGGATCAGCTATAACATAGTGAAGTTTCAGATCTGTGGCTCATTGCATAGCTGAGTAATAGCTACTTTGAAGTTCTCACTATTGAGTAAATCAGTTGTAATTGGAAAACTATTGCATTTAGAGAATTTCGTATAAGTATGTTATTCAGCTACTTTTGGGTCAGCTATAACATAGTAAAATTTCAGACCTGTAGCTCATGGCATAGCTGAGTAATAGCTACTTTTAGGTCATCACTATTGAGTAAATCAGTTGTAACTTGAAAACTATTGCATTTACAGTATTTTGTTAAAATATATTGTTCACCTACTTTTGAGTTAGCTATAACATAGTGAAATTACAGACCTATAGCTCATGGCATAGCGGAGCAATAGCTATTTTCAGGTTCTCACTATTGAGTAAATCAGTTGTAACTTGAAAACTATTGCATTTACAGTATTTTGCTTAAATATGTTATTCACCTACTTTTAGGTCAGCTATAACAGAGCAAAAATTCAGACATGCAGCTCATTGCATAGCTGAGTAATAGTTACTTTGAGGTTCTCACTCTTGAATAAATCAGTTGTAACTTGAAAATTATTACAGTTAGAGTATTTTGTTAAATATGTTATTCACAGACATTTTGGTCAGCTATAACATAGTGAAATTGCAGACCTCTATGTCATGGCATAGCTGAGCAATAGCTTCTTTCAGGTTCTCACTGTTGAGTAAATCATTGTATCCAACTGTAGGAAATCATGGGCTGGGAATCTGTTAATATGGTCCGATTTGACCTTGGAACCCTCCTTCAAGGTCAAATGAGGATAGCCAAACATAAAAGTGCTTATAACTCGCTTATTATTGGTCCTAGAGGTTGGAATGAAAACCAACCTATAGAAAATCATGAGCTGGGAATTTTTTGGTGTGGTCGGATTTCACCTTGGACCCCTCCTTCAAGGTCAAATGAGGATAGCCAAACTTAAAAGTGCTTATAACTCACTTATTATTGGTCTTAGAGGTTTCGAATGGAAAACCAACCTATAGAAAATCATGGGCTGGGAATCTTTTGGTGTGGTCGGATTTCACCTTGGACCCCTCCTTCGAGGTCAAATGAGGATAGCCAAACTTAAAAGTGCTTATAACTCACTTTTTATTGGTCTTAGAGGTTTCGAATGGAAAACCAACCTATAGAAAATCATGGGCTGGGAATCTTTTGGTGTGGTCGGATTTGACCTTAGACCCCTCCTTCCAGGTCAAACGAAGATAGCCAAACTTAAAGTGCTTATAACTCGCGTATTATTGGTCTTGGAGGTTTGGGATGGTAAACCAACATATAGGAAATCATGGGCTGGGATTCTTTTGGTGTGGTCAGATTTGACCTGGGACCCCGCCTTCAAGGTCAATTGAGGATAGCCAAACTTACAATTGCTTAGAACTCGCTTATTATTGGTCCTACAAGTTTGGTATGGTAAACAAGCTACAGGAAATCGTGGGCTGGGAATTTTTTTGTGTGGTCGGATTTGACTTTGGACCCCCTCCTTCAAGGTCAAACAAGGATAGCCAAACTTAAAAAGTGCCTATGACTCACTTATTATTGGTCCGAGAGGTTTGGGATGGTAAACCATCCTAAATTCTTTGGCTGGGAATCTTTTGGTATGGTCAGATTTGACCTTTGGACCCCTTCATGGTCGAATGAGGATATTGCATTTATAGTATTTCTTTAAATATTTTTAACCTACTTTTTACACTTAAACAGTTACCTTGTTACTTTATTTCATAATACCATTTGCAGGGCACAACTTTTTTGTCCTTTTCTTCTGTCAGCTTCGGAATATCTTTCGAACATGCTGTTCAGTTACCATTTACTGTATTTCTGTACAGCCCTTTCCCTGATAATTATGCTTTCCTCTCATTATCACCATCACAAATCAAAAACATTCAGTCAGCTGACACAGTGCCCGTTCACGGGCACTCTCCTTTTGTTTCATTTGAGTGAGGAGAGTGGGAAGGGGGCAGATCTGTGAAGTAAAAGACTGCCTCTTGCTCACTCCCCTCACTGAAATAAAATGCAGGTGAGAAAAAGATTATTTACTGTAGTAGAATGTTTAGGTTTTACAGCAATTACTTAATGATGTAAGGCGCTGCAGTTCGGAAATTTTACTATGTTATGACTGACACAAAACTACATCAAAAACAAATTTAACAAAATGCTGTAAATGTAATACTTTTCAAGTTATAAGTGAATTAGTGCATGAATACATGAATTTTAATGCATCAAAAATTCATAAAAAAATTAAGAAAGATCCAGGCCTGATACTCCCACAAGGGAATCTACTGGTGGCCTAGTACATATATGCAAGATATGAGAGAAATCCTTGCAATAGTCAATGAAAAAATTGTGATTAAGTGTTGAAATTTTCAGACTTTGGGTGGGGGTACCTCTCTTCTAATGGCTCTGTGGAACAAACTAATGTACAGATCTCCATGAATTTTACGATTTATCATTCTAGATAGACAAGGTATATTTTAAAACAAACAGCATATCTCTGGGTGTTGTAGTTTTGGAGAAGAAGCTGTTCACAAGGATGAGGATGTGTACACGGACACTGAAGAGTGATGCTGTAATGTCGGCTAACTGACCAGTCAGCTGACATAAAAACAGGAATTTTAAGGAAAAAGGTCATTAAAAGTCTTCCTTAAACTTAATCAATGTGTCAAGTTGAACTGATGTCATTGAACAGTAAGTCGGTTGGAGCTGAAAACCCTCATTTTTATTTCAAGGTGGCCAAGACTGTACTTGTATTGGAACTCCAAGGTGGAAAGAAAATAAGAATGTCCCTATTTTTATCTTTAATAAGCTTGCAAAATTTAACTGAGGTCAACTGAACAATAAGATAACTGCAGAGTAATTACTCCATAATTTCACTGGAGATGGCCATAACTTCATTCATATTGGGACTTTAAGGTGACCACAAAATAAGAATGCCCCTTTTGACAAAACTTGACACTGTTCGGAAAGGTTGTTATTTTGAAGACATTGGTTCTTAGCAAAATTGTAAATATATGTAGTGTCATTTATGTTCCAGATAATTTTATAAAAGAAGTTGATGCATTGTTTTTTTTAATTTCTATGGGGAAAAGGTAAAAGTCCCAAAGTCAAAAAAGAAATAACCATTAATGATAGAGTAAGAGGTGGGATAAAAATGGTAGATATAAGAAAAATGTTGATTTCAATAAAGGCATTATGGGTAAAGAGACTTCTAACAAATAATGTTGACAATCCATACAAAGAGAAATGGAAAAATTTAGCCTTATTGATTGGAGGTATCTCTGACAAGAACCTTTTACTACATAAACTTAGTAAGGATCACTTTCCAAAAAGTCAGTCCAAGTTTTATGACAGTGTCTTGTTGTCCTGGTATAGTTTTTTTTCGGTCAACCAAAGCACAGTACAAGAAATAATGAATGAGAGAATAGCGTACAATAAATATATCACCATTGGGGGAATGCCGCTGCTACCTAATTTTAATCTGATTAAAGAAACTGGAATCACTAAATTAAGTCAACTTTATCAAGAGTCCAAGATAAAATCCAAAAAAAAATCTTGAACAACAATATGGAGGGAAAGTTTCAGACCTTGCTTACAATTCTCTTGTAAGTGCCATACCAAAGGACTGGAAAACTAAAATTATGCAAAAAATGCCGGCAGAAATTGAACTTACAGGTAGAAATTTTGATATCAGTCATCTAAAAATGAATATATCAAAACTGAAGAACAAGAATATTTATGAAAGCCTGACATCCAGTGATACTATTCCAACAGCTGAGAATAAATGGGTAGAATATTATCCCTTTCTGGAAACTTTAGATTGGTCAGTGGTTTATAGCTTACCTTAAAAAATAACTAAAGATCTCAAACTACACAGTCTTCAATACAGTATAATACATAGGTATGCAGGCTGTAACTACAACTTGAGTAATTGGAAAGTTGTAGAGTGTCCTCTTTGTCCATACTGTGCAGAGGTTGATACCATTGAACACTATTTTTATTACTGTAGTGAAGCCAGAATTATTTTGAAGGTTTTGAGAGAAATAAGCAAGGACATCCTAAATTTAGATTACAGTTTAACAGTAATAGAAATATTACTTGGAATCCCATGTGCAAAAAACACACCTTGCCACATAAATTTACTTATTTTAGTTGGAAAACAGTGCATTAACTCATCAAGAAGAAAAGAACACCAGGTATTTTTACAGAATGACACAACAAGTTATAGAAACTGAAATATACCTAATGAATATACAGCACAAAGGTAACAGTAAATTTGTTGATGTATGTAAACAGATTTTGAGGGTTTGCGAATAAAGTCATGTTATTCAAAAATACCTGAAGCTGATAACAGTGCTTACTTTTTAATATCGTATGCATCTTCTCTGCAGATTCATAAGGGTGAAAATACAGTTTTCAGTACTGTTAAAAATTGATTTAGATGTGGTTTTTTATATAAAAAAGCTATTATAATTTTGTTACCAATGCTGCTATAATGTGAATAAAATATTAAAAAAAAAAGAAAAAAAGAATGCCCCTTTTGTCATCCTTTATAAGTGCATAAAGTCTAGCTGAGGTCAGTTGAACAATAAGATAGCTGGAGGCTGAAAATTTTGTTTTTTTTTCACTGTAAGGTGATCATAACTTCATTCATATTGCGACTTTAAGGTGACCATAAAATGAGAATGTCCCTTTTTGCCAACCTTTATAAATGTACCAAGTTTTATTTTAAAAATTTAAACATTAACTGAGCTTAGGACACACAAACCCTACATTTTAAGTTTAAGATGACCATAACACCATTAATATTTAAATCATAAAGTAGTAAGAGTCTTCTTTTCATCTACCTCAATATCAATTTTATGCCGTTTTTTTTGTCTATTTAGATTTGCCAGTATCCGCTGGCCTTATCCAGCGTTAAAAATACTGGTTTCCAGAGAGTTGATCCATGCATTGAGAGATAGATGGTAATGGAAACAATCAATTCCAATAATTATAGGATCTTTAATCGTTGCCACCAACATCTTCCATTTCATGGAAGACTGACCACTGAAAGAGATTGGTACATCTTCAATCATCCAGCCATACAAATCCATGCTTTCATATATTCCCGATAATTTACATTTTTTAGTCAGGAGAGGTTTATTGGGTAATTTTTTATACACGTCAAAGCTCATTAAGCAAACATCGGCACCTGTATCCAGCAAAGCAGTGGTGTGAACACCATCTACTGTACATAAAAGTAAGGCACACAAATTATTATGATTCACTTTTTGCAGCTGTTGACATGTGTATGACTGTCCACCTTTACACTCATTTAGGGGTAAAGCAGCGACTTCACGTTTACCCCTTCTTAGTAGTTTGGAGGCATAAAGTGGACCTGTGGTTTCCCCCCATCACATTCTTTGGTGGTGGTGGGCTTCTAACATTTTTATAATTTGGCCCTGGAGATTTTTCCATTGCCTGGATTGTCTGGATCTGGAACTTGGACTATCTTTCTTCCTTTGATCTTCTCTATAATCCCAATCCATGTTACAGAATCGGTCATACTCCTGCTTTGGGGAAGTCTGCCATCTGGGGAGTATAATTGGAATATATTGGGGAATATATTTTAAAAAGTTTACTTTTGTATTCTAAACAAATATTTTTATTGCATTAATACATCCTATCCAATGGACAATTCCTTTACTGGTAAAAAGACGTCAGAAAAAGACATCCTGTATATACTACCAGCAGGACCGATCACAGAGTGTGCATTCGCCAGGTGGCGCATCATACTTCATTTCCTGTTTACACCTTGTGACGTCATAGCATCTTTTTTGTTTGGCGTGAAGAGTGTGCAGACGTGTTTTCAACAAAGATACGTTTTTGAAGTCCCACAACAAACTCTACCTTATATTTTATTTTCAAGTAGTACTACATATTTATACTAGTTTACTGATCATCATGTCGACTATTGGACAGAAATGAGGTCCTTGCGGGCACCTTTTGGCCCTTTTCGACAACCACAAGAAATTCGAGTGTTGTCGTGAGAAGGGGGTGTGAGATGACCCCTGCATGAAGAAACAAGATTGCCAGATATGTAAGGCATTTATAACTGGCCCCCTGACCTATAAAACGAGAAAAGAATGTGGAGAGCAGAAGAAATCAGAAGGTAGCAGTAGCACGACCCCCACTCTGGCGGACCCATCAGAGGTCACTCTTTTGGGACGGGTTAGCTCTGAAAAGCCGTCTTCAGTTGAATCAACACCCACCAAGAAGAATAAGCGTTCTGATGGCTTTCCAGCAAATGCAAGCACAGCAGTAAACCTACTTCTGATGACCTCAAATCTTTATATGACAAGTGGAGTGATTTTCATGACTGGAAGCTATGCTTCTTAACCGGTCATTTGCTGTTCTGGTGAGACCTGTCAACTCTGCTGCTGTGGTGACCAGGGAACACCCCTTCTTTGATCCGGGTGCTTCTACTAGTGTTATGTTGCCTGAGAGTAACTCTACGCAGTTGACGGCTACCCAACCTCCACTGGGGGTTCCCAGTACAAATGCTGTGAGAGATCGGAGTATGAGTGCTATCCGCCCTGTTCAGGGTCCTGTTGCCTCTGATGTTGCCACCCAGCCTTTACAGGCTCCCAGTGCAGGGACAGCCACCCCACCTACACAGGCTCCTGGTGCAGGTCCTGAGGTTCTGCCCACTGGTTTTGATGCTACTCTGTCTGACCAGTCACTTTCCAGTGGCAGAAGTGCTGAGATTGCTGGTGAATCTGAAATGAGGCAAAGATGGATGGGGAACCAGCATCACCAGCTAGTTTCAACCTCCAGGGTGATTAACCGGAAGCAGGTACTAACCAGAACCTCTCTGAAGATGCCAACTACAGGGAGACAATCAGAGGGGTCAGAAGTTTTATGGGCTGGCATCAGATCCTGATTACGACAATTCATCTGCCACCCTGGATGATAATCTATTTGTCGGTCCAGAGTCAAACCATAAACGCAGGTGTGAGATAACCAAGAACACCAAACACCAGTCAGACTGGTCTAAGGTGTCCCTGTACCCCTCTCCCAGCTTTCTATCCAAGAATCAGCTGCTAAGGAGGTTCCAGATAGTGTGGCACCAGTGGTTATATCAGCCCTGGCCCCATCTCTGGATAAGTCACTTAAGGGTGACAGGTCCCTATGTCCAGTTAGAGCCCTGCAGTACTACTTACACAAGACCTCAGATCATAGGCAGAATAAGGAGCTGGTCTCTGTCTCCTTCAAGAAAGGCTTTGACAAAGACATTTCACCTGCCACCATCTCTGGACAGGAGGCCCTCACCTTGCATCAGGTCAAAGCCCATGATGTAAGGGCCTTTGCTGCCTCTAAGGCCGTCCAATCAGGAATCTACTTACAGCAGATTTTGTCAGCCTGCCACTGAAAATCTCATAACACCTTCACTCAGTTTTACTTGAAGGATGTTGCTTGGGCTGACTCCACACTTTTTCATCTAGGACCAGTTGTGGCTGCCCGACAGGAGCACCACCAGGCCCATAGATGAGGAGATGTGTGTATAAGTAAATATGTACATACTGTAAATATGTAAATATTTACATGATATAAATGCAAAAAAAAACCAACTCTCTGACTTGCTTCCATAGGGAAGTTATTTCTTATGGGACTGAACTCAGCCCCTCTCTCTCTCTCTCTTCCCTTTGTCAGACTATCTCTAAGAAAGAAAAAAGGGGGAAACGTCAGTATACTTCCGGGTAACCGGTTAGTTGATAGCCGACCTTGACCTCTCAGGGTTTCCTGACCCTAGGTCAAATGAGCCTTCTCAGTTTTGTTTTGTTATGAATTCACTAGAGTACCTAGCCGCTTTCCCGCCTTCCAAGTGGTAGTTATTCAGCAATTGTCCATTGGATAGGATGTATTAACACAACAAAATTGAAAATTTAATAAGTTAGTACCATATCCAATGGACAGGCAAGGCCCACACATCTGGCCCCGCTACTAGGGGTCTTATAGGATTAGACACGAAAAAGATGCTATGACGTCACAAGGTGTAAACAGGAAATGAAGTACGATGCGCCACCTGGCGAATGCACACTTTGTGACTGGTCCTGTGAGTAGTATTTACAGGGCTTCTTTTTCTGATGTTTGGCGGGGCCGGTCACGCCAACCGGTAAAGCAATTGTCCATTGGATAGGGTATTAACTTATAAATATTTAATTTACTTATTAAATTTGCAATACTGTAATTTACTGGAAATCTATTTACTTTTCACTCTAATTCAATAAATCTTGTTTTTTTTTACTTTTCCTGACAAATTATTTTACTTGAACATATAAATCTGGCAAAACTCAAAATATTTCAGATTATATCGGGTTCCACTGAATTGGTAAGTCAGATACAGAAACTTCTAATAACCCAAAGTGTAATTTGCCCCAAATATTAGTCACTACCACCAAAGTCAATATTTCACTTCAACATATATTATTAAAATTGACATTCACAACAGTATTGCTTACTGCCATCACCGTCAATTTTCAGTAAATTAATTCAATGAAAATGAAATTTCACCGGTAACACTCACTGTTGTCACTGTCAAAATTTAGTGCATAAAATTCAATGAAAAATTAAATTTCATCAATATCACTGACTGCCGTCACCGTCAAAATTTAGTGCATTAAATATGTATCAAAATGCAAATTAATACACTACGAAATATTCACCAGTATATTTCAATTTCAACATAAAAAACACAATGGATTTTAAATATTCACTGGTGTATGCCAATATCAATTATACCACTACTGCAGTGAACATGAAAAATATTCTTCACCAATCAAAATCTAATGCACTTCAGTACTATTATGGTGAACATGAAATTATTATTCACAAACAAAAATATATCAAAAATTCAAAATGCTTTCAAATTAAAGTACATGAAAGATAAATGCACTGTTTGAATCATAATATAAGTTATCCACTTATTTTGACAACAGTGGACCAGCAGTACACAGTCAAAGTCAACTTGTCGAAGCCTTATACACTATAATGCAGGGCCGGTATTCACGAAAGGTCTTAGACTTAGCCAGGTCTTAGGCTTAAATGTGGTCTTAAAGTTAAGACTTTTGTCTCAGCTAAGTTTTGTCTTAAAACCGTATTCACAAAGGGTGACTTAGCCAAGTCCAAGATTATCAAATAACCACAGTGGTTTTCTGGGTCATGTGACCTTTCTTTTCTATTCAAACTATAATATTGGTGACATATATCCTTCATTAAATGTATTTTATCTAAGGAAAAGTACCGTTTTGAAATGGAAAACCTTGTTACCACATATAAAATTCCAAGGACTGCTTTAGTGAGGTGTTTTGTATAAATATACTTTATTTAGAGCCCTTTGAAATTTTGAAGTGGAGAAAAGTTTATGGCGGCCATATTTAAGCCCTCTTTACAAAATTTAAGCCCACTACCAACTAGTCTTAAAGTTGAGCCCTTGGCTAAGCCTAAGACTGGTCTTAAATTCTTTGTGAATACCACTAAGCCTGAGACAAGGGTTTTAGCAGTTTTTGGGCAGAAACTTAAGACAAAAGTCTCAACTTTAAGCCTAAGCCCTGGCTAAGAGCTTTCGTGAATACGGGCCCAGCAATTTACCTCAAAAATAGGGTTGTGGCTGCGATTTTAAATTGACCGTTTAAACCATTAAATATCAAAATTCTGCATAATATTTATACACATATCTGTACATTAATTAGGTGTATAGTATACACTCTGCCATTTTGAAATTTGTTAATGTTTTTATAAATGTATATTTTATAAAGAAAAACCTCGTCTAGCACAACCACAGTAGGCGCACCTTGAAATGTTGTTGACTTAGATCTACTCCACAGGTTCTGACGTTGAAATGCACATTATCAACTACTAAATCTAAGTTAGTTTTCTGACATGAAAAAGTAGTGATATTTTGACCAGAAATCATGGTGATTTTTGGTTGAAAACTTGACACTGACACAATTTCAACACTACTTCAAAGCTGGATTTCTGACTGGAAAAAGTAGTGATACTTCATAAAAAAATCACCACTAAATCAAGTTAGGTTTTTCGACATGAAATCTTAGTCATGTTATTGAACAGAAAACAGGTTGAATATTGGGAAATGAATGACTAGTGATCATTGATTGAACATTCTTTTTCTAGAGGGTGATATAGTGATTAAGTATAACTTTTTGAAAGAACTATTATTGCAATAGGTTTTGAATTTGTAGGTACTTGTAAAGCAAAGACTAATTTTTAAAGATTATAAAGAATATGTGTGCATGTACTTGTAGCTTTTATTCATTCTCCTTATTAATTTATAGCAACAACAAAACTGATGCACCCAAATATAATTTTTATAATTTATAATTATATTTTCATTAATGCAATTCCTGATAATTAAAAAAATATTTTGAAGTCAAACTTATCTTAAATAAAAAAGGATAAATTCAAACTTATTCATCAAAACGTGAGTATTTGAATTTGTTTCTCAAATTCTCCCATACACAAATAACTAGTTTTCAGTTTGCAAGTTTACAAAAAAGTGAAAACTTCTCTATACAGAGAACCTAAGCTATAACATTTTATCACACAACAGTGAAGTTGGGGGTTCCTGGTTTTTCTTATCTGTACCCCACTACATAGAACATTAGGCCTGTGACTAAAAGTAATTAGATAACACAGCAGGGGTGCAGGGGGGGTTTACCCTTGCTCAATTGCATGCATGGTGTTTACTTCTTTAGGTCTGTTTTTGTGGTCAGAACTGACAACTAATTAGGGTGGGGAGTAATGGGTGGAGTTCTACAAATGTGGCTATTCATGTGGGGTTTTTTTGCTACATAATTGTAGCTTCTTTATAATTACAGTATAATTATAGCCAACTTAATAAAACATTTAAAAGAAACTGATTGGATAAATACTGAAGATATAAATAATGTCATAATTGTTTGTTATTTACAAAAAAAAAAAAACTATTTTAAAATTTCAATTAAAGGCACTGAATAATACCAGTTCTATTAAAAACATAAAAATGGAGATGGAAAATATGGATTTGCATATCTTGAGCAATTATATTTCAAAACATGTCATCTTGGAAAGAATTAATTACTTTGATGTTGCATCCAAATTGTAAAATATGCATATGGTTAGTTATTGTATAACATTATTAAGAAGCTATAATTATGACACACAAGCTGCAATGATGCAAATAAAGAAGACAGTGTAAACAACCTGATTTCACCCATTGAATTCAACCCTATTTCATACATTGGATTCAACCAAAAACAGTTTGCAAAATCTACACATATTTCAACCAGATTTCACCCAATGAATTCAACCTGATTTCACCCATTGAATTCAACCTGATTTCACTGGTTGGATCCAACCAAAAATGGTCTGCAAAATCTACACGTATTTCACAATCGTATTTCAACGTTGGTTTCAACATGATTTCGCCGGTTGGATCCAACTAAAAATGGTTTGCAAAATGTACACATATTTCAACCAGATTTCTACGTTGGATTCAACCAGATTTCAAAGTTGCGTGCCTGCTGGGACGCCTGGCTTTTTGTAAGGTCCCGTATGTTCTAGAAACCATAGTTTCCCATTGTCTTGGTATACTCAAGTGAGTCATTTTTAACAGTTTCGTCTGCTGGTATCTATACGTAAAAGTGTATGCACAGTTAATTGAAATGTAAAATAGTCGTCTGCCCATCCCTAATTAAAGTAGGGTTTGTCTGCTGGTTTCTAGACATGAAAATGAGTGTGCAGTCAATGTAAATGTATAATAGCTGTCTGCACATCCTCAATTGAAGCATAGATTTGTCTAGATATTCATCTACTGGTTTATTATGCAGTTACTGTTAGTATAAAATCGTTGTCTGTTTATGTATCTGACTTCATTCATCAAAATATGACATTTACACCTGGTAACAGTCATCCAAACGGGACAGTAGAAGTGAACACAACTATAAATAGTAAACAAACGACTTTGAAAGCCACAGATAATTATGTTTATAACTACCTATTGTGTTTTACATCATTATTGTATGTATTTTACACCATTTCTTCAATAATGGACGATAAAAAGCCTTTAATTTGAATTCCGCTTTGGGTTTTCCCCAGGCGTGCCTAGTTTTAATGAAATGGGGGTTCAGCATAAGCTGAAATGAAGAGGCCAGAGCCAGTACCTAGCACACTGCAGTTTTATATTAGCATATTTTTATTCATTTAGTAAATTTTACTCTCAATGTGTGTTCTATAGAATCTGATCAGCCTTTATTACCTGTTTTTAGATTGCCCTTCGGTTTCACTGTCCCATTTACTAACGTGAACCTCTGAGTAGGTACTTGTGTTATTCAGTACTTAGTACACAAACAAAAATGAAATTTGAAAGAAAATTATTATATATATTAAAGTAAAATATGTATCTTCATTTTACAACACAAAGGTTTTATAACGGATTGAGTTTAATACAGGTGTTACGTAAAAATCAATAAAACGTTCAGATCCACTGTTACCGGGTGTAATTTACAAAACTGGACCATCGACCATAATTTTAAGAGGTCCTCAGTGGCCTAGTGGTTAGCAAGTTTGGCATCTAATCATAGGCTGTCACCTCTGTGGGTTCGAGTCCCACAAGTGGCAATTCTGAGGACCTGTCCCAATATGACCCTGGCTGTTGAATGGGACGTAAAACCCCAACTTTGACCTTTGTCATAATTTTAAGCGCGGGCCTTGAAAGAGCTCGTGCTTCTACAGATCACTTTTTTTTTGTCTCCAGACTTTGATGAAATTTACCTCTGTACTCTGAATTTACCTCTTTTGCTCTCCAATAGCTACAAGGGTGCATGTTCTTTCGATTTCTTCACATACATATGTCCTTCTGTCTCCAGACTTTGATGACATGAAAACACTGCAGTAGTTAAAAGGACACATGTCCTTTCAGCTTTTACACATACATATGTCCTTTTGTCTCTGGAGTTTGATGACCTTAACAACACCTGTGAATTCTGAATTTACCTCTCTTGCTGTCCAATAGCTAAAAGGACACATGTCCTTTTGCATTTTTTCTATACATATGTCCTTGCATTTCATGAGTTGTGGCACAGAGTGATGACTGTTTCTCAGCTCACTGAAGTTAAGATGGAATAGGCTATTTTAGTACTGAATCCGGGAAAAAGTGCCTCCTGGAAAAAATGCTTCCTAGAAAGAATGCCTCCTGAATATTTTTTTATTCACATAAACAACATATAATGCCAACATATAATGGTACAATACATACATTACTTAAACATTACACTGCATACATTACAATACAATACTTACATTACATTAAACGTTACACTGAGTACAGTACAATACAATTAGACTACAGTATTTGGTGTTTTTTTATTGAAACATGGTTACCAGATATCTTTTATTTTGAGTATGATATTCATTTCTTTGAAAGTTTCACAAAGTTATTGGGTTACTGTTTAATAGTCTGGATTAGGTTTGAAACAAGCATCCAATTTTTTTTAAACCGATCTACACAGTCTGTTATGACATGAAGGTATGATTGTTCATCAAAGACATGCTTAATGTTAAATTGTAGCACTTTGAAACTAGGTTTACAACCGTCTTTTAGACATTGAAACAAATACTTTTTCGTTATAAGAACAATGGCATTAATTTTATAAAGAGAAAGGGACGGAACCACCATCTTTCAGACCGAGCAGTAGTGTTTTTTTATCTATGTTTAAAGTTATACCGCTTCCTTTTGGATCCAATTTCTAAGTAGAATCCATATTTCAGTGGAATGCAGACATTCCGTGAAAATATGGATAAGCGTTTCCGGCATATTGTTGCAGAGGTGACAGAGATTACTTTCATTTTTTTTCATCTTAAGCAAGAAGACTTTTGTTCCCAATATATTGTGAATGATTCTATATTGTAACCAGATTATATGGTTATCTTGAATAGTTTTAAATCATATTAAATGTATGTATTGCCATTCTTTGGGTTCTAAATTAATTTGAAGTAGCTGTTCCCATTTTTTATATGTAATAGACTATCTTGGTTTTTTCTCTTTAATATTTGTACAGTAGAGTGGTCCCATATGCAATAGCTTCTCTAATGATTTTATATTGTATGTGCAAAGACGTTAGTAATCTGAGTTTGGATTTTGAATTAGCCTTCTGAATATTTTGTTGCTAGGAAAAAATGCCTCCTGAGAAAAATATTTTATTTCAACTTTTAAACATGTTATATATGAAAACTGTAACATAAAATATCTAAAACATGTTATATTTCAAATACATACAGTCAAAAACCACAACATACAATATTACAAAGTACAAATTTCTTTTTGAAAGGGTGTCCTTTCAACTATGAGAGAGTTAGATACACTAGGAGGGACTGAAATATTATTAAAGGAGAAACAAGACAACTATAATGATGGAAGCCAGGGCAGCCAGTCAAAAGAGTGAGAAGAACCAGGGGTCGATTTCACAAAAGGACTTAGCCCAGACTTAGACTTAAATTGAAGACTTTTGTCTTAAAATGAGGCTAAGTCTGTGATCTTAGACTTGGAGGATTTCACAAAGCTGCTAAGTCTAGGCTTTGGCTAAGTCTGCCCAAGAGTGGGCTTAAATTTTGTAAACAAAGGCTTAAATATGGCCGCCATATATTTTTCTCACTTCAAAATTTGAAATGCTTGAAAATAAAGAATAAATATATAGAACACTGCCCTAAATTATTCTTTGGACATGTCTGTGTGATTATAAGGTTTCCCAATTAAAAATACAGCATTTTTTCAAAGATAAAATGAGCTAAACAAGGGATATATGTTACCACTAAAATATTTTGAGTAGAAATAAAGGGTCACATGACCTAGAAAACCACCGTGGTTATATGACAAGCTAAGTCACCCTTTGTGAAATCCATTTAAGTCCAGGACTTGGCAAAGACAAAAGGCTCAGATTTAAGTCCCTGACTTAGCCTAAGTCTGAGACCCTTTGTGAAACCGGCCCCAGGAAAACTTTGGGAAAGAAACTTAAGTACCTTTATACAGTTAGGCAAAATAGGCAAAAGACTGTGAATTTTTAATTAGCTACTATAAGACTCAAGTGAAAAAAACTGAAAATGCCTCCAAAGTTGTAATGTGAATCTGTAATGTTGTTAGGTTGTAGCTTTGACTGTCTATATTTGAAGTATAACATGTTTACAAGTTAAAATAATTTTTTTTTCTCAGGAGCCTCCCACCTGTGACATCGGAATTTTGTTCCCAGTCCAACCTCAAGTGGGACAGACTTTTTAGTTGCTAGCTCTTATTCGGCAGTTTACAGTACAGAACCTTGACCAACTGTATGTACTAGTTTCCTTTGCCCATAAAACTACCCATCGTCATATGCCCTGTATAACGTGTTGAAAGTGATGTTAAAACCAAATAAATGATTTTCTCAGGAGGCATTTTTTACTAGTCACAAAAAATTCAGGAGGCATTCTTGCTGGGAGATATTTTTCTAGGAGACATTTTTTCCTGGAGGCATTTTTTTCCACGCGCCATTAGTACTTGGATGGGTGACCAGTTGAAATTTCTTTGTGTCACGAGACTTTTGTAAATTCTAGTGCACTACTCATGTCTCTGATGGCTTTGCGCTCGTGCTAGGGGACCAAAACACCTTTTGGCCTTCTTTATAAACCAATCACATAGCTTGACAGATATTTGTGTGTAAAATACGTAGTCGCAGCCTTACTCATTTGTCAACCAAGTAAACGGCAAAGAAATTAATGAACGAAGGGACATCATGGTAGTACTAGACATTGGCCAATAAAAATATGAGAGGGTGTGCAGACAACAAATTTACACTAACAGTGACTGTGCAACACTTGAGGGATTTACAACTATATGAAATTTGTTATTTATTTGCATTTCTCACAAAGATGACCTCAATAATTGGAAATAAATCCTGTGTACAGTGCCCCCCTCCAATTTGAGAACCTGTTAGTTGGTAAAGTCTTCTGATAGCAGACTTAAAAATGTATAGACAAAATGAAATGAATCGAATTATTTCATTACAAATTGATCCACGACAAGAGCCTTCAATAAAAATATATGTAAAACTCCATAGTTCTACATTCAACCACTGGAAGGCGCTATTGGGGTTTCCATTTCCTAGAAGTTTTCACGTGATTTAATATTTGTCAGCTGTTTCGAAGTGTTGCAAGAATTTCTAAAATATTTTATTTATCTAGAAAATATATAATTTTTGGAGGAAACATCACCAAATTCTGTGTCACCAACTTTGGTTAAAGACTGAATCGAATGAAATTCAAAAGGATAAAAATTATGCTGAGCATAAATAGTTGGCTGACTGGCAGTATTTTTGCAGATCCAGACCATCCTTGAGAAGTACCGAGCCATGGTGAGGCTCCAACTTAATTGTTGAAAAATATAACCTAGATCCAATGTACAGGTCAATATCCGTCCAGTGTCTGTCAACCCATTTTTCGAGATACTGTCTGGAAACGGAAAAAAATAAAATCAATATAAGTATGCTACCAGTGGGAGTTTAAGGTCACCTTAAAATAGGGCATACCTTGAGGACCAGTTACATCCACATAACAAATCTGAATTTAATCCATCATGCCATTTTTGGGATACTGTCTGGAAAGAAAGTGTGACAGCACTGATTATGTGTTATAACTGGAAGTTTAAGGTCACCTTAATGTTGGCACTTATCCACGGACAGTTACATATACATGCAAAACTTGAATGAAATTTCTGAAGTTATGTTCAGTATACTCTGTGGAAAAATAAAAATCTTAAACTCAACATAATTCTTTTGTACATAGGAGTTTAAGGTCACCTTAAAATAGGACACACCTTGAATACCAGTTACAACCACATGCCAAATTTGAATTCAATCCATCAACCTTTTTTCTAGATACTGTCTGGAAACAGAAAAAACTTAAAATCAATGTGTTACTAGTGGGACTTTAAGGTCACCTTAAAATAGGGCACACCTTGAGGATCAGTTACATCCAATGCCAAATTTAAATTTAATCTATCACGCCATTTTTGTGATACTGTCTGGAAAGGAAGTGTGATGACACTGACAATGTGTTATTGCTTACATGGAAAGTAAGTGTAAAGATAACACTGACCATGTATGTCTTCCATCAAAGCTGCTAGTGACACAAACTAATAGAACATTAAACTCATTAATTTATAAAATATCAGCAATTTACTATAATCTTACAAAAGAGACCATTTTTTGGTGGAGATATATGAACATGATGAATATCAATGTAAAAAGTCCTAATTAGCACATAAAATCTTTTCCAAACACCAAAAATATTGCCCCAACCTTAAACACAAAGTTTGTTTGCACTGCTGTATGTTGTAGAGAGTTTAAGGTAATCTTTTCCTGAAAGTTCTGTTCAAGGTTTGTTACATCCACAACTGAAATGCCTAGAATTTCACAATATTTTAAATACTGTTTAAAAATTGCCAAACTTAAAGTAAATATAATTCTGTTATTAATGGGAGTTTACGACCACCTTATCATGTGGCACCTACCTATAGCCAGTTACATATAATTGCAAAAGTTGAATGAAATTTCTGAAGTTATTTTAAGGCCACCTTAAAATAGGGCACACCTTCAAAAGTAGTTACAACCGCGTGCCAAATTTGAACTGAATCCATCAGGTCATTTTTGTGATACTGTCCGGAAATGAAAAAAAAAAACTTAAATTGAGTTTATATATCTTATTGGCGGGAGTTTAAGGTCATGCCAAATTTGAATTAAACCTGACAAGCCATTTTTGAGATACTATGTGATACAAAGTGTGACACCGACAGATACCGACGCTGACGCCACAAAATTGGATGACGAAGCGATCCCTATATGCCACGCAGCATAAATGCTGGTGACACAAAAATAGTGTGCATATACATCATATCTGTGATTAAAATACTGATCATCAACAGTTTATAGTGTATACAAATGAAGACAAAACACCCAAGCTTGGCCACAGAGTAAATAACTTAAGATCTATTCATGGACTGCAATGAGAAATATTTGGACGAAGACTGCACACGAAAAGTAGTGACTGTCACATGTTTTCCAGATCACGAAGACAATATATTTTCTTATTTCAAATGAAGTCGTTGAATATTTTATTATGTACGTACAGTTTGCTTGTGTAAAATATCCATATAACACTTAAATTTATGTCTTCCAAATTGTTTTATATTTACACTTCAGACATAAATACTAAGTACATCTTCTCCCTTCGAAATCAATATTCAAACTGTGCAGTTAGATAGACTATTCCCTTTGTATATTTGTATTATCACATTGCTGGTCACTACAAATAGGCAACACATCTCTCTACACAGATCTGTAAACATCTTTGGAAACGATTTGCAAATGCAGGCAATAATAGAATGATTTACAGATTTCAACACCCAATGCTGTCCTAAGATTCGACTCCGTGCCAGCCTTAATCCTACAAGAATTTGTTATGATAAATGTTTAAAGTTAGCTTTTGTCAGATGGATAGTGTAGTGTGCCGAGGTGGTGTTACCCAAAGTTTCAAGTGGTAGTGGGCTCTTAGGTTTGGGATTGGATCTGCTGCAGTATAGGCAAAACACTTATTTTATCAAAACCTAAACTTTATTTGTATAAGACAAATTCAAAAGCAATACTTACAAAATAAATACAAAAATACCAGTCTAGGCTGGAGAGTTGACAGAGTTCAGTTACAAATTATATAAATGTGCAAACAGCTCATCGAAATCCCTGAAAATCTAAACATAATACTCTAACATAAAATAGTAGATCTGAGACATCAAAAGCCTCCAACCAAAACCAACAGCTTTGTCCTTTACACAAGGCTTGGATATCGAAACATGCACTGCCAAATGGCTAGGCCTCAATCATAAAACAAACCCTTGGTTTCACACTATGCAGAAGGAAAGACTGATTCTGACATCTCTAACTACAAATCTATGTCATTTCAATAACAAGAACGTAGACATTATATTCCAAACTAAAAACCTCAAGGTCAATTACATACTAGTGAAACAAAAGCATGTTATTCTAAACCAACAACCTCAAAGTAAATTAAATATAAACAAGATGCACTCAGAGAGAGCAAAACGCTCGACTCCATGTGACCAGTCTTTCAAGTGATATAAAGTATTGTAAGGAAGACAATAAAATAAACATGTAAATTAATCTTCATAGAAATATCAAGTAAAAAGCCAAAGTCATTAAAAATATATTGAAATGGAACCTCTGAAAATTCATGATTTTTTGTATCCAAAATAAAATCCAGATCTTTCTTGTAGTAACTTCTTCTTTCAGTCATTTCCTACCCACAAACTTTTTAATAAAGATCTGTTCATTAGTTCTGGAGTAATCTAAACACACACACACGCTCACAAAAAACAAATAAACAAAAAACAGACAAATAGACAAACAATTAACACACAAAAAAAATAAACTGCTGGTGGAGGTAAAAAATATTGTTTAAAGGTCACACATTGTAATTTTTTGTGATGGACTGTCGACGAATTAAAAGAAAAAGAGAAAATAAAAACAGAAATAACTAGATGAATGCTTTTGCTAACAAAAGAGAAGCGTCCCTGAGAGTTTAAAATGCCTTGTGGTCTTAATTAGCATGCTGTAAAGCTAAGAATGCACAAAGCTGCACAGTACTGTTACATAAACCAACCCCCTTAGTGATATCATGACAGGGAAAATCCTACAAAGGTCTTCTTTAATTAACATAAACAAGCATTGTAGACATAGACAAGCTGGAGAAAGTGTTGTACATTGGATGTACAACATTGGATGTAACTTCAGTAAATTTTGTGTAAATGCTACAAAGCATTTCAGTAACAAGTATTGATAACTTCATATATAATCATGTGTGCAAGTATGTATTGCTATTTAGATTGTCCACAGGGTTTTGCAACAGGTTTTAATACATTGTGAAAGCGTAAAACCAACAATAAAGGAGAAAACCATTTCATGACCCCAGTTTGACCCATACATGGGGGTCAGGAGGTAAAACTAACCGGCTATTTAGACTGTCCAGATATGGTTTCCCAATACCTCTTAATACATTCCGAAGCTATAAAAGCAACAATGAAGGAGATATAAGGTAAAAACTCCAAAACAGCTATTTTTTTTACCCCAGTTTGACCCATAGGGGGGCAGGCGGTAAAACTAACTGGCTACTTAGACTCTCCACATATGCTTTCCCAATACCTCTTAATACATTCTCAATCTATAAAAGCAACATTAAAGGAGATATAAGGCAAAAACTTGAAATCAGCTATTTTACGACCCCAGTTTGACCCATGAGGGGGGTCAGGGGTAAGACTGACCGTCTATTTATACTCTCCACATATGCTTTCCCAATACCTCTTAATACATTCTGAAGCTATAAAAGCAACAATACATGAGATATAAGGCAAAAACTCCAAAGCCACTATATTATGACCCCAGTTTGACCCATGGGGGGGATCGGGATAAAACTGACCGGCTATTTAGACTCTCCACATATGCTTTCCCAATACCTGTTAATACATTCTGAAGCTATAAAAGCAATGATAAAGGAGATATAAGGCAAAAACTCCAAAGCAGCTATTTATGACCCCAGTATGGCCCATAAGGGGGGGTCAGGGGGTAAAACTGACCGGCTATTTAGACTCTCCACATATGCTTTCCCAATACCTCTTAATACATTCTGAATGTATAAATGCAACAATAAAGGAGATATAAGGCAAAACTCAAAAGCAACCATTTATGACCCCAGTTTGGCCCATAAGGGGGGGTCGGGGGGTAAAACTGACTGGCTATTTAGACTCTCCACATATGCTTTCCCAATACCTCTTAATACATTCTGAAGCTATAAAAGCAACAATAAAGGAGATATAAGGCAAAAACTCCAAAGCAGCTATTTATGACCCCAGTTTGGCCCATAAGGGGGGGTCGGGGGGTAAAACTGACCGGCTATTTAGACTCTCCACATATGCTTTTCCAATACCTCTTAATACATTCTGAAGCTATAAAAGCAACAATAAAGGAGATATAAGGCAAAAACTCGAAATCAGCTATTTTATGACCCCAGTTTGACCCATAAGAGGGGGTCGGGGGATAAAACTGACCGGCTATTTAGACTCTCCACATATGCTTTCCCAATACCTCTTAATACATTCTGAAGCTATAAAAGCAACAATAAAGGAGATATAAGGGAAAAACTCAAAATCAGCTATTTTATGACCCCAGTTTGACCCATAAGGGGGGGACGGGGGGTAAAACGGACCGGCTATTTAGACTCTCCACATATGCTTTCCCAATACCTCTTAATACATTCTGAAGCTATAAAAGCAACAATAAAGGAGATATAAGGCAAAAACTCAAAATCAGCTATTTTATGACCCCAGTTTGACCCATAAGGGGGGGCCGTGGGGTAAAACTGACCGGCTATTTAGACTCTCCACATATGGTTTCCTATTACCTCTCAATACATTTTATGGCTCTAAATGCAATACTTAAGAAGATAATAGGGGGGTTGACCTAAATTTAGGGCTCTCAAATTGGAAGGTGTGAGAAAATCACCCATAAATGTGACATTTTTCAAGGGATTGCTCCCAAAATCTAATCAGCTCGCGTTTTCGATAGTATGAACACGTGTGTCAAATTATAAGGCTGTGTAGCAAGTAGTTTTTCCTGAACTGCGATGACGGGGGGTGGGGGGGGGGGGTGTACTTAAAAAAATTGTTTTTGATCATGTGACCTTCATAAAGGTCAAAGGTCAAATTTAAGCATGCAGAAAAATTTTCCCACGCCTAAGGTATATAACTGCCAAATATGGTTTGAAACCTTCTAATAATAAGGGAGATATTCAAGGGAGATGATAATGCGGCGGCGGCGAGGAAACTGAGGTGAAAACAAAGAAGCGCCCTTTCAGGGACGCTTAATAATTAATAATAATGATGAATATACCACCCCCTTCTTTATTATCTTTATGTCAATTTCAAGACATAAAAAGAGAAAAAATATTTTTACTTAAAGACAACAAGAATCACAAGCTAGGTTTGTGACCTCACAATGACAATTGCATTGTGACATCACTGAGTAATGACATCATCAGAAAGCAAAATATTGATTTTTTACGTATTTGATGAAGAGAAGCAGTTTCACTGTGTATTCCCAATTAAAAGTAAGAAAAGCTCTCTTCTGAATTTAATTTTCGAACAAATTACACCAAATTTGGAAGAATTCATCTGTACCCCATGAAATACCTGCCCACCAAATTTGAGATTGATTGATGTTATAGTTTTTTAGTTATAAGGGCAAAACGGTGCACAGACAGACAGACAGACAGAAACAAATTGATTACAATAACCCTCTCCTATCGTCGAGCATTAATAATTAATAAAAATGATGAATATACCACCTCCCTCTTTATTATCTTTATGTCAATTTTAAGACATTGAATGAGGAGAAATATTTTTACTTAAAGCAGCAAGTATCACAAGCCAGGTTTGTGACCTCACAATGACAATGGCATTGTGACATCACTGAGTAATGACATCATCAGAAAGCAAAATATTAGTATTGATTTTTTACTTGGGGATGAAGAGAAGCAGTTTCACTGTGTACTCCCAATTAAAAGTAAGAAAAACCCTCTCCTGACTTTAATTTTCAAACAAATTACACCAAATTTGGAAGAATCCGTCTGTACCCTATGAAGTACCTGCCCACCAAATTTGAGATTGATTGATGTTATAGTTTTTGAGTTATAAGGGCACAACGGTGCACAGACAGACAGACAGAAACAAACTGATTACAATAACCCTTTCCTATCGTCGAGCATTAATAAAACACAAGCAGGTTATTCTAAATCAATAACCTCAAAGTAAATTAAATATTAAGGAAACACAAGCTGGTTATTCTAAATCAACAATGTCAAATTAAATTAAATATTAATGAACATAGTACTATGAAATCACAATTTTAGGTTTCACCCTGAAATTAAGAAACTTTAGATACATGTATAATTCATTTGAACTCTTCCAAGTTTTCAGGTTTGACCCTGAAATCAAGAAAACTATGTCTTATTAAACGTAGATTCTATCTTTCAGCATTAAAAGATATACAGTATCCTCATACAGGACATCAGGACTTTGGGTTTGACCCCAACTCCTCCAAACCTAAATCACAAAAGAAACTTCCAATTACATATATGACATTAAAAGTTTGGGTTTGACCCCAACTCCAAACCTAAATCATAAGTAATCTTCAAATTCTAAACTTCAAACGTTTGGTTTTACCCCAAAGTGAAATCACCACTTAACTATCAGGTTTTACCCTGAAATCACTAATACCTTGCCATCTCTCTTCTGGTGCAACACCTGGCTCTGTCAAAATCAACCTGACTGAATAAACAAATGAACGGTCACTTGCCCTTCGCTTCAGTAGGTATTGTTAGCATACACTGACACCAGTTTGAATGATAAAAACTCCCTTCTAGTATGATGTTGAAAAGTTTTCTTGTCTGATTTTAATAAAACAGTACAATTTGGTTCTGGAGCAGCTCTGATCTGGTGCTTATGAGCCTTTGCTCTTGTGTGCCAGTTTTGTTCTGATTTTTTTGTGGATATTTTATACATTTATAGCAAGAAACTTACAGAGTCTTGTACCAGCTTTACTTTCCAGCATAAATGGAGAGTATAGGTTGTACTGTACAACTCATTAAAAATGGAATTTTCCAGAATTTGTTTAGGGTGATCATAATGATGAAGAGGAAACTGATTCACTAAAGTGACATCTATATTTTTGTGGGAATCTTTTTGCATTTATTCGCATTACAGCTAGAGCAAGGTACTAGGCATGCAATCAATCAGTCAATCAATCATTTTATCAGTCTGTCAATCTGATACATTAAATAATTATTCTTGTGTGATATTGCTGTTTATTTTCTCACCAATCAGCAGATTTTATTCTAGAATGTTGTTTTCAAGTAGATATATGGTACTACAGGTTTATCAGTAATATTGCTTTTCTTCAGAATACACTACTACAGGATACCATTATTACCCGACTCCTACTTCAACAACAACGGCTTCAGCATCGCCTCCACCAGTAAAAGTGGCAGAAGTCAAAGGGGAACATGTAAGGGAGGAATTCCCTGAAACCTGGCTTTGGCTTGATTATAAAACAGGGTAGTATAAATAAGTAAAATCTTTCCTAGTATTTGTATTATACGGAAGCTCTGGTCTGCCAAGATTTATTTTATATTAAGTCGAATATACGACATAGTATCTCGTATATATGACTTAATAACTTGTATATACGACTTACTATCTCGTATATACGACTTAGTATCTTGTACATACGACTTACTATCTTGTATATACCACTTAATAACTTGTACATATGACTTACTATCTCGTAGTATCTTGTATATACGACTTAATAACTTGTATATACGACTTAGTATCTTGTATATTCGACTTAATATCTCATACATATCACTTTATAACCCCTAACTTCTATATATGACTTAGTGTCTCATATTTATGACTTAGTATTTCTCATATATATGACTTAGTAACTTGAATATTTCACTTGATAATTCATATATACAACAAAGCCTGTCAAACATATAAATAAGGCACTTAATCATTCCACCTATTTCAGTCAAATCTTTGACATACTGTCTTTTATATACCAGTAATGTTATAAAATAGAAGAAAGGGAATAGCCCATGAATTTAAATGACTTGTTTTACATGAATGGTATGTTCTGTGAATAAGATTTAATAATTCATATAACTCAATGGAAATGTTAAAACTAAGTGGTATAAAGGACATTCTAAGTGGTATACATTAGGTACTCAATCATATATGCAAGTTATTAAGTCGTATATACAAGTTATTAAGTGGTATATATGAGATACTAAGTCATATATACAAGATACTAAGTCGTATAAACGAGATACTAAGTCATATATACAAGATACTAAGTCATATATATGAGATACATGTACTAAGTCGTATATACGAGATAATAAGTCGAATATACGAGTTGTTAAGTTGTATATACAATATAGTAAGTCATATATACAAGTTATTAAGTTGTATATACGAGATACTAAGTCGTATATACGAGTTATTAAGTCGTATATATGAGATATTAAGTCGTATATATGAGATAGTAAGTCGTACATACAAGATACTAAGTCGTATATTCGACTTAATATAAAATAAATTTTGGCAGCTCAGAGCTTCCGTAGTATTATAATATTGCGTTTTTTTTCACTTATAAATTTCAGTAAATTCTGAAATCTGTTAGAATAGCTTTGAGTGGTCACAGTTATATTGGATGTAAAGGATGATCATTGCTTGCTACAGAGCTTCAAGGCTTGTGCATGGATTGTACACTGATGGTACTTGACCCATTGTGATATAATCTCTATTTAAGTTTCTATAAATGAATCAAGGAAACTTTTTAATTCAGTTTTGATCTTAAATATAATGGATACAGGGTGCCGTGATTAATTAGATATTTTTGAATGTTTAATTAGTGCATATTTTAAAATTTTTTGGCATTTTCAAAAATCATAATAGTTTGGATCATTTTTGGCCCAACGGGGTGCTCAAAGGTTTACTCATGTGATGAGAGATAGAGCAATTTGTCCTTGACGGTAATTGGTTCAAGCTATTATCCAGAATTGTCAGCTGTCATAGTGCCTGGAGGGAACTCTATTCTTGTGCTGTTACTCTCATAACTAGGTATGTCAGAGAAAGGCACAAACAAAAGTGCAAGCTTTTTCTGTCTGGAATTTGAACACATTTACTACTAAATACAAATTTATAAGTTACACACTTCCATTATAGAAAAATTACTGGCTGTATTCAGCGAATTCTCTGATTATTGCACTATGAGCTTGTTTGACTGCATATTGAAAGAATTTTTGAAAGATGTCGCTCATGCAAACTGGGTATATTTAAAAAGAAATTGTCATGGAAACCCAATTCAGTTTTTTTCAAAAGTTTAAAAATATTCTAATTACCTGAGACAAAGTAATGCATTCAACAAAATTTTTTAGTTTTTGGTGGCCATCTAGGATTTTTACAATTTTATAGGTTTTATATTCAAGAGACATGAGTCACTTCTCTTTATTAATTTATATTTTTTTCTCCTTTATCTGGCATGCTTTTATTTTAGCTTCTTTTGCATATGCTTTAGAGCTTATTAAGGAATTGTGGTTCCTTTTGTAATAATTCAGAACATATTTATAAAAACAAAGATATATTATTGGTAAAAATATTCAAGATGTTACAACTGTTATATGAAAGCACTTTTGCTTCAGACCTATAGTATACTGGTCATTGTAATCTATGGTATATTGTTAACTGAATTTAGTTTGAGAGTTATTAGTACATCACATACCAGGATATATGTCATGATAGAAAGTCTGAGTCTGGTACAATTTTAATTTCTAAGGGTAGAAAGTCCAAATGCAGTTCTACCGGCAGAATGTTAAATTGTGTTACATTAGATTTTCACCTATGACATATGGTAGCAGCAGAATGGTTCAAAAATAAAAAATAGCTCTTGGGGTTACTGTATGTTAGGAGACCCACTTATCCAGTACATATGTAAGAAAAGTACTATTACACTCTGGTATTGTGTCATAAAAAGGGGGAAGTGTTGATCGGTTTATCCAGTATTATATATATATTTTAATATTAATACCTGATTTAATAGGTGTGTTATCCCTTTATCATCTTCTAGATATTATTCCCCTAGTATGCATATATAAATATTGAAAATGTTACTTTTTGTGTCTCTAATTGTTAAAAGTCCTGTGACCAGTTTATGGGTCTATTTTCAAAACATAGCAGACAATGAATGAATACTTCAACTATTTCACAATATGTAAAGTACATCATTGAGAAAACTCTTTGATTTACAAGATGTTCTTAGTAAAACTGTGATTTTTGTACCAACTTTAGGTAATTGATTTACTATGATTTAGATATACAGGGAATTCTTGTGTTATTGAAATAACTTTTCATTTTACATGAGTTTCAACTCTGTCCATAATTTCTCACAATATAAGATATTGTTGATGTTAAGAGCAAATATTTATGATCCTTCAGCTTAAACTTTTCTGAGAGTAACATCAATTTGAAACCAATGTGACTGTAGTAGTGTACAACTTGTGGTGTTATAGTCCTTTTTCTATTGATAGATGCGTTTATTTTTTAACTTGCCCATATATTAGCATGGTTTTTGATGTTCTAATCACTTTTATGATGATGCCTGTATTTTCCATAATGGCACTGGTAGTAATTTTGTGTCAATATGAAGCTGTATTTGTCACAAGGCAAACTGAATGGTTTTGATTTCAGTCACTAAAATTGTGCATGTATTATGTAATTATCTCCCGCCGGGCAGGAGAATATAAAACGCATTCCGTGTGTGTGTGCGTGAGTGTGTGTGTCACGCTTTTATAAAGGGCTGTACATCACACTGGTTGTTTCTGCTTGGCCTTTTCAATGTTTTTTATGACCTTATTGCTTATGTCCTTTCATTTGATGCTGTTTTTTCAGACCTAGGACCATAGCTAAGTGAGTAATAGCAATGGTGGCTACTTTCATTAAAGTGCTCATAACTCCAAAACGACTGCATTTAGAGTGTTTCTGTAAAAATATGTTGTTCAGCTACTTTCTCCATGCCTACAAGATGGTACCATTTTTAGGGGTCTATCTTGATAGCTAAGTGAGTAATAGCTATTTTCTGTTATTAACAATGAGCAAAATGAGTAAGTTGATTTTATCTTTGTAACTGTTACTTACAATATTGGCCTCAAATATGTTGTTGAACAACTCCTTCATGTACTATATCATGGTGAGGTTTCCAAGGTGTAGCACCATAGCTAGCTGAGTAATAGCTACACTAAGTTTAACATTTGACCATTGAGCAAGTCACTTATAACTCAAAAACTATTGAATACAAAAGATTTTTGTCGAGTATGTTGTTCACCTACCTTTTTCATATACTGTATTGTGAATTTTCACAGCTGTAAGTCCATAGCTAACTGATTAATAGCTACTTCAATGATAACCATAATGAGTAAATGGATAATATCTTCAAAAGTATTGCAGCTACACAATTTTGTTCCAATATGTTGTTCAGCTACTATCTCCACAGCTACAACATGGTCACTAATTTGGAAGTCTATCTCCATAGCTAAGTGAGTAATAGCTACTTTGTCAATTTTTAATGATAACCATAATGAGTAAATGGCTTATATCTTCAAAAGTTTTGCAGGTACACAATTTCTCTCAAATATGTTGTTCATCTACTTTTTTGTGAACTGTAACATATTTAAGTTTCACAACTGTTGTTCAATGTACAAGTTAGTAATGGCTACTTAATTGCTACTTTTGGTGAAAATGTGAAAAATGACAAATATAGATAGAGATAGAGCAATTTCGAGCGAATTTTTGACCCACAGGGTACTACAACAGTATCCTATGCTAAAAGGAAAAAGGTCTGGTGAACTTTTACCTATTTTTTAGTGAGTCATAGCACTTTTACCTAATATAATTATATGACTTATAACTGTCAATGAGAAAATGGCTTATATCTTTGAAAGTATTGCGGCTACACAATTTTGTTCCAATATGTTGTTCAGCTACTTTCTCCACAGCTACAACATGGTCAGTAGTTTGGAAGTGTATCTCCATAGCTAAGTGAGTAATAGCTACTTTTTCAATTTTTAATGATAACCATAATGAGTAAATGGCTTATATCTTCAAAAGTATTGCAGCTACACAATTTTGTTCCAATATGTTGTTCAGCTACTATCTCCACAGCTACAACATGGTCAATAGTTTGCAAGTGTATCTGCTTAGCTAAGTGAGTAATAGCTACTTTTTCAATTTTTAATGATAACCATAATGAGTAAATGGCTTACATCTTCAAAAGTATTGCAGCTACATTATTTCTCTCAAATATGTTGTTCATCTACTTTTTTGTGAACATATTTAAGTTTCACAACTGTTGCTCAATGTACAAGTGAGTAATAGCTACTTTATTGCTACTGTTAGTGAAAATGTGAAAAATGACAAATATCTCGCAAACCGTAAGAGATAGAGCAATTTCGAGCAAATTTTTGACCCACAGGGTAGTACAAGAGTATCCTATGCTAAGGGGAAAAAGGTTTGGTGAACTTTGGCCTACTTTTGAGTAAGTAATAGCACTTTACCTATTATAGGGTTTATGTCTAAATTAGGCCTGTGGTAGACAAAAGTGTCTAAATTGTGGAATATTACTTGTTGGCAACCTACAGTCCACATTTCTTTCCCCATTTCTTTCATATTTGGCAGGTGGCTTATCTCTAAGAGTATTGCAGATAGCCAATTTCTCTCAAATAAGTCATTCA
This sequence comes from Sabellastarte sp. h YS-2021, assembly GCA_964017235.1. Taxonomy (NCBI): domain Eukaryota; kingdom Metazoa; phylum Annelida; class Polychaeta; order Sabellida; family Sabellidae; genus Sabellastarte; species Sabellastarte sp. h YS-2021. Next base: position 161,987,969 of record OZ024930.1, read on the forward strand.
CCTACTTTTGAAGAGCTTTCACATTGTGAAGTTTCACACCCATAGCTAATTACTCACCTACTCAAAATGAGTAAATGTGAATTATCTCTAGAAGTATTGCAGATAGCCAATTTTTATCAAATAACTCATTCACCTACTTTTGGGAGAGATTTCACTTGGTGAAGTTTCAGACCCGTAGCTAAATTATTCACCTACTCAAAATGAGTAAATGCTAATTATCTCTAAAACTATTGCATAAACCCAATTTTTATCAAATAACTCATTCATCTACTTTTGGGAGAGCTTTCACATGGTGAAGTTCCAGACCCATAGCTAATTACTCACGTACTCAAAATGAGTAAATGCAAATTATCTCTAAAAGTATTGCAGATAGCCAATTTTACTCAAATAACTCATTCATCTACTTTTGGGAGAGCTTCCACATGGTGAAGTTTCAGACCCTTAGATAATTACTCACCTACTCAAAATGAGTAAATGCTAATTATCTCTAAAACTATTGCATAAACCCAATTTTTATCAAATAACTCATTCATCTACTTTTGGGAGAGCTTTCACATGGTGAAGTTCCAGACCCATAGCTAATTACTCATCTACTCAAAATGAGTAAATGCGAATTATCTCTAAAAGTATTGCAGATAGCCAATTTTTCTCAAATAACTCTTTCACCTACTTTTGGCAGAGCTTTCACTTACTGAAGTTTCAGACCCGTAGCTAATTATTCACCTACTCAAAATGAGTAAATGCTAATTATCTCTAAAACTATTGGGGATACCCATTTTTTATCAAATAACTCATTCATCTACTTTTGGGAGAGCTTTCACATGGTGAAGTTTCAGACACGTACATAATTACTCACTTACTCAAAATGAGTAAAGGCGAATTATCTCTCAAAAGTATTGCAGATAGCCAATTTTTCTCAAATAACTCATTCACCTACTTTTGGAAAAGCTTTCACATGGTGAAGTTTCAGACCCATAGCTAATTACTCGCCGACTGAAAATGAGTAGATGCGAATTATCTCTAGAAGTATTGCAGATAGCCAATTTTTCTCAAATAACCCATTGACCTACTTTTGGGAGAGCTTTCACTTGGTGAAATTTCAGACCCGTAGCTAATTATTCACCTACTCAAAAAGAGTGAATGCTAATTATCTCTAAAACTATTGTGGATAGCCAATTTTTCTCAAATAACTCATTCACTTACTTTTGGGAGAGTTTTCACATGGTGAAGTTTCAGACCCATAGCTAATTACTCATCTACTCAAAATGAGTAAATGCGACTTATCTCTAAAAGTATTGCAGATAACCAGTTTTTCTCAAATAACTCATTCATCTACTTTTGAGAGAGCTTTCACATGGTGAAGTTTCAGACCCGTAGATAATTACTCACCTAGTGAAAATGAGTAAATGCGAATTATCTCTTTAAAAGTATTGTAGATAGCCAATTTTTCTCAAATAACTCATTCACCTACTTTTGGAAGAGCTTTCACATTGTGAAGTTTCATACCCATAGCTAATTACTCACCTAGTGAAAATGAGTAAATGCGAATTATCTCTAGAAGTATTGCAGATAGCCAGTATTTCTCAAATAACTCATTCACCTATGCAAAGGGAAAAAATTTCAATTTTCGCCACTTTTGGCGGCCATCTTGTTGTCAAATATGTTGTTCAGCTACTTTTTAATGTTCTGTGTCATGGCAAAGTTTCACAGCTGTAGGTCCGTAATAGCTACTTTCATGGTTTTTCATTGCGTAAATCACTTATAACAGCAAAACTGTTTAATTTAAAGGATTTTTGTCAAATATGTTGTTCACCTACTTTTTCATGTATTGTGTAATGGCAAATTTTGAGACCTGTAGGTCCATAGCTAACTGAGTAATAGCTACTTTGATGGTTCTCCATTGAGTAAATCACAATTTTCAAAAAATTTCCTCTCCCCAAAAATGGCGGCCATTTTGAATTTTCACCGAAAATGCAAAAAAATTAATTTTGCTTCTATCTCCTTAACCGTGCGAGATAGAGCGATTTCATCGAAATTTTTGACCCACAGGGTAACTAGGAAATGTACTCTTGGCAACTTTCAAAAGTCCATAGCTAACTGAGTAATAGCTACTTTGATGGTTCTCCATTGAGTAAATCACTTATAACTACAAAACTATTAAATTTAGAGGATATTTGCCAAATATGTTGTTCAGCTACTTTTTAATGTTCTGTATCGTGGCAAAGTTACACAGCTGTCTGTAAGTTCATAGCTAACTGAGTAATAGCTACCCACCGAAAATGCAAAAAACACAAATTTGCTTTTATCTCCTTAACTGTGCGAGATAGAGTGATTTCATTGAAATTTTCAGCCCCCAGGGTACCTAAGCAATGTACTCTTGGCAATTTTCAACAAAGTTTCCTCTCCCCCAAAATGGCGGCCATTTTGAATTTTTGCATTTTTTCTCTAAAAAAGCAAAAACTTAAATTTGCTTCTATCTCCTTAACCATGCGAGATAGATTGATTTCGTCGAAATTTTTGACCCGCAGGGTAACTAGGCAATGTACTCTTGGCAACTTTCAAAAGTCCATAGCTAACTGAGTAATAGCTACTTTGATGGTTCTCCATTGAGTAAATCACTTATAACAGCAAAACTGTTGAATTTAAAGGATTTTTGTCTAATATGTTGTTCACCTACTTTTTCATGTATTGTGTAATGGCAAATTTTGAGACCTGTAGGTCCATAGCTAACTGAGTAATAGCTACTTTGATGGTTCTCCATTGAGTAAATCACTTATAACTGCAAAACTATTAAATTTAGAGGATATTTGCCAAATATGTTGTTCAGCTACTTTTTAATGTTCTGTATCGTGGCAAAGTTACACAGCTGTCTGTAAGTTCATAGCTAACTGAGTAATAGCTACCCACCGAAAATGCAAAAACACAAATTTGCTTTTATCTCCTTAACCGTGCGAGATAGAGTGATTTCATTGAAATTTTCAGCCCCCAGGGTACCTAAGCAATGTACTCTTGGCAATTTTCAACAAATTTTCCTCTCCCCCAAAATGGCGGCCATTTTGAATTTTTGCATTTTTTTTCTAAAAAAGCAAAAACTTAAATTTGCTTCTATCTCCTTACCCATGCGAGATAGATTGATTTTGTCGAAATTTTAGACCTACAGGGTATCTAAGCAATGTACTCTTGCCAATTTAAAAAAACAATCATCTCCCCAAAAATGGCGGCCATTTTGAATTTTCACCGAAAATGCAAAAACACAAATTTGCTTCTATCTCCTTAACCGTGTGAGATAGAGCGATTTCGTCGAAATTTTCGACCCACAGGGTAACCAAGTAATGTACTCTTGGCAATTTTCAAAAAAAATTTCCTCTCCCAAAAATGGCGGGCATTTTGAATTTTCGAATTTTTGCCGAAAATGCAAAAAAAACTTAGTTTTGCTTCTATCTCCTTAACCATGCGAGATAGAGCAATTTCGTTGAAATTTTCATTCCCCAGGGTACCTAAGCAATGTACTCATGGTAATTTTCAAAAAAAATTTCCTCTCCCCAAAAATTTGTTTTACAGCTGTAGGTCCATAGCTAAATGAGTAATAGCCACTTTCACTGTTTTCCATTGAGTAAATCACTTATCACAGGAAAACTGTTGAATTTAAAGGATTTTTGTCAAATTTAGAGGATTCTTGTCAACTATGTTGTTCGCCTGCTTCTTGATCTACTGTGTAATGGCAAATTTTGAGAGCTGTAGGTCCATAGCTAACTCAGTAATAGCTACTTTGATATTTTGATTTAAATCATTTATAACAGCAAAACTATTGAATTTGAAGGAGTTTTGTCAAATATGTTGTTCACCTACTTTTTGATGTACTGCGGCGGGAGATCATACCACGGCAGTGGTCTTGTTATATTAATAAAACAGGTTGTTACACAAGTTACATATATCCTTTGATCTCAAAGCATTTTGTCAGGCTGTTATAACAGACTCAGAATGCTGATTTGATGTTACTGTAGTATATGGTGTAATCGGATCAATAGGGTTTATTTAGCTCAGGATGTGAAAAGGATTTATCATTCCTTATTCATCACTCTCTTTCACTAAAGCAGATCACGCGGATATGAAATCTTGTGTATCTATCCCTCCATTACCTACAACTTTCAAACACTGGATTGTCATTGAATTTGGTGAAATATGTGTTATGTTAACAGACACATACTGGTCTCGGTTTTTATAAATACTTGTATATGAGTTGTGACTCAGTCACCATTTCCATCTGGTAAAATAAACTAGTTCTGTAGAAAGCTAGTCTTTCAATGTTACACTGTAACATAACGTGGTATCAGAAGTAAATGAAATCAATAACAGACTAAATCACACAGTGAATTCAGTGACAGATGTAATTTGCACAGTATAATTTGGATATATTAAAATAAGTACAAAGGATACTTCATCAAAAAAGGATAAAAATGAATCAGTTAAAAGCTCCAACAGAACTGAGACTCTCTGATAATGTACAGGATAACTGGAATAAATTCAAACAAAGATTTGCATTATACCTGACTGCCATAGGCCTGTCAGAAAAATCAGAGCAGAAGAATGTGGCTCTGTTCTTGACAATTATATTTTCTGCTGAAAACTAAATCCAGTGCCAGGCGCTTACAAAGGTCAAGATTTGGGCATAACCAAATACAAAAGTTGAAATAACCTTGGTGATGTGTGCCCAAAACTGATCAATTTGACATATTTTCACTGTAAAGTTGTTGTATGTAGTTGTACATTGAGTTGATATTGAGTTGATTAGGTTTTAATCATGACAACATGCTGATGGTTTTGTTTGAATTATTGTGCTTTTTAAAGTTGAATAATGCCACAGAAGAAACAGTTTCAAGGATTTTAATTATTTGTATTAAATAAAGGCTTAATTTAATAAATAAAATATAGGTGATAGTTACTGTTTAAGTTTAACAATTGTTCTCTGAATTTGCTTATGTTACTCTGTGTGTGTTAACAGAATGGCCTGGGATTATGTTTCAGCCACGGTAGTTTTCCTGTATGAATGAGAACTTCATAAACATGAAATCAGGAGAACCTTGAATCGAATTTTAGACTGAGACTGAGTTTACCTGTGAAACTCACCTCACCACAAACGCATTAACCCAAACTTCTGTCAATTGTTTCTATAAATTCCAGAGTCAGCCCCAACTCTAGTAGAACAGGATCTGTCAGCCTTCTCAAGTCACAAAGCCTAAAACAATGAGAAATCTCTTTCTAGACATCTGACTCTGGATTATCTCAGACTCAGGGTATAATTATACCACCAAATTGTATATTTATTTGTTGTTTCATGTCACGTTCAACAGCTAGGGTCATATTGCCACAGGTAGTTTACAGGTGGAGGAAACCAGTGCATACTGCACTGTAAAACACCGGGCATCAGCAAGTAACTACCAACTTTCCAACATGAAGCGCCTGGCCCGAGATTCGAACCGGCGGCCTCAGAGGTTGGAGGCGAGAACTCTAACTGCTACACCACTGAGCCCCCTCACCAAATTGTATAATATGCTCAGAAAAGCACATGTTTTAGTCTTTGTATATGGTTGGGAGGTGTAGTTGTGCAACGTAATAGTGTGACCTTAATTTGACCTTGCTGTTGTGACACTGACCTTTAAAATCTTGTACCTGCCATATCTCTGAAACTGTAAGGTGTAGGATGTTCATACATGGTATGGACATTGGGTAGGGGATGTAGGTGTACACTGTCATAGTGTGACCTTGATTTGACCTTTGACCTTGTCATAGTGACCTTGACCTTTAAAAGCTTGTCCAGGCCATTTCATATTTGGTATGGACATTGGTTAGGGGGTGTAGGTGTGCAACATCAGCAACGTCTAAGTGAGAATTTGATTTGACCTTGCCGTAGTAACCTTAACTCAGTCCGCAAAAAACACTCGATTATCGCCCACATGGGATCGATGCATCATTCGATGCATCGGCAGACATTAAAATCATAAAAACTTACAGAGTAAATAATTAATCCACACTTTCATATAATATTTTTGTACATTTCAACAATTCTAAGGCAATATTTTGGGACAAAACTGCTCCAGATTTATTTTATGGAAAATCACTTCCTCTTTCATTTGATTCGACTGGAAACATGCTAGACCTCAACCCCTTTCCAGCTTTCCGAATTTTGCTTTTTTCGATCGATGCATCGAAAGTGATGCTGTCATCGATCAATGCATCGAATATACCACTAATCGGCGCAGCACTAACCTTAACCTTTTAAAATCTCCTAAGTGTGAATTATTTTGCAAAGTTTTGATTCTGTAAGAAGTAGTGGTGGAACGATTTGCCGAGAACTCGATTTTCAAACTCGATTCCGCGTTTTAGCATCTACATCGATCCCTATTGGAAACTTCGGCGATGAAAAAAACGAAACCACAGAAGACGTTTTGAGTGGACGATAATAGAAATACTGGCTACAATGCAGGAATAACGCACAACTAGCGTAGCTTTACAACGAATAGCATTATTAGAAACATGAAGGCAAACTAACTAAGTAAAGTGGTTTTAAATGGGCGATAATCAGGAATTTATGCGATCGCGGTACTTCGTTTTTATGTTTAATGGATATTTAAATAGCCATAACTTCCTTATTTCTTGTCCAATTTTTATAATTTTTTCACCATTGTGTTCAGTTTAATTACCGTAAATGACCTATTTAGCGCACAGTGCGCTAAGGAAAGTCTATTTTTTTGTCAATTTTTTGGTGAAAAAATTCCCCTATAAGCGCATTCCATCATAAACCACTTTCCGGGATGAAGTATAGGTCAATCCATAAGAATAACGGTGTGCCGACATTTAGAATCTACCAAAAATACCCACTTCCTGTAAATATTGCGGTAGGTATAAACAAACTCAAAATTCATGGCAAAAATGTCAATTTATTAAGTAAAAATATGTGAATTATATAAAAAATATGTGGATATTGAGGAAAATTAAGAAAGGTAAGATTTAAGCAGAATAGTCGATCATTAGAAACCTTTTGTAACCAACCGCAAGTGTGCACTGTCGCGGTCTACTGTACTGTAGTACTGTAATTGTCCACCCAGTGCTGTAGAAGTTGTCATGTATATTGCCTTGAAAAGCAATGGGGTGCGGTTACAAGGGCGGGTGCGCTAAAAAGGTCATTTACGGTAGCTGTACTCTGTCACACTGAGGAAACTTATGTTATTTCAACACATTTGTCACTACTTAGAAGTTTACATAATTATCATCTATGAAACTTAACTGCAAGTTGTGAAACTGCTTGACAATAAAGTGACAGAACTTACATGCATTTTATTTCAGAAAATAATTATTATTATAACATATTATAATATAACTATTATTATAAATGAATTAAAGATAACACAGAACCACAGTACAACAAATATATCATTAAAATATCAGTAAAGATTAATATATTTCAAGAAAAATTACCGACAGTTATTTCTACTGGAAACCAAGATTATTATTTGTAAATCTGTCACTGACAGTAGTCCAGACCGTATTTTTATGCAAGGAATTTTGTAAAATGACCCAAAAATTGATTCAACTCGATTAGTCATCTTTGAACTTTTCCGATTGATCGATTCAGATTTTCAAGTCCGATTCCCACCACTAGTAAGAAGCAATATTGCAAGAATAGAAGCTAAATTAAATTGAACAAGGATACATATTAACTTCATTAAGTAAAATAGGATATAATAAGAGCACTCCAAGAGCGCAGACCCCTGCCAAGCGTGGATCCAGATAATCCAGACAGTGATCGAGATCACTCCCAAAATTTAATCACTTGTTCCTTGTCCCATTTAGGACATTTCCTGAAAATTTCGTCAAAATCCATCTGTAACTTTTTGAGTTATTTTTAAAATTACATTTCATGGATCTAGAAGATCCAGATAGTGATCCAGAACACTTCCAAAATTTAATCATTTTTTCCTTTTCAGACATATCCTGAAAATTTTATCAAAATTCGTCCATAGGTTTTTGAGTTATCTTGTTCACAAACAAATGGACAGACAGACGGACAAACCCAGGCAAAAACATAACCTCCTTGGTAGAGCTCCTTGGTGGAGGTATTAAAAATGTGGTCTGTGGTGTTGTAAAATAATAATTGGGATTCCTGCATCAACTTGAAAATTTAATTTAGCATAGTTAATCTGATAAATTTGATAAATATGCTATCAGCCTTGTGCCAGGCCAGATAGTTATCAATTAAATAAAATGTTACATGGAGCATTCATGGAGATTTCACCCATCACTTTTATACACTAGGGGTGAACTAACAGGTTGATCTTCAAGTAAGCATACACCCTGTTTATAGATAGATACTAATTTATAATGATTACAGTATCACATGTGTCAGAAAAATAAAGCAAGATAAAACATTGAAGGCACTCTTTCATCTAAAATTGTCTAAGGACATTATTATATAGGGTATACCACACACCTCATTAGAGTAACAACATCACACCAGAATTTTTAAACATCAAGTGTGAATACTGGATTAAATTATATTTTTTTCAAAGAAAAAATAATAATTGTGGAATACAAGCCGACTCAACCAAAGACCAGTTTCTAGAAATAAAGTTTCTATCTATATATGTTATGCATGTATATCAAAAATAAAAACTCTAGAATATTTACTTTTCACTATATGAAGAGTCAGTACAACAGTAGCTTCCTTACTGTGATTGTACCATAGTAAATTAAGCAGTTTTATCATCTTAATAGAACCAGAAGCCATCAATTGCACTCTCTGAGCACACTCTTGTAACCATTAAAATAGTTAGGGGCAGTGCAGAGATGAGGTGGGAAAAGCACCCACGTCAGAAAACCCATAGGTTTAATCATGATAATAAACATCACCCTCTGTACAAAAAACTAATGTTTAGTCCTGGAATTATATCATCCAAGTCCCTCAAATCTGAGGGAAGGTCTATCTGCTCCCCCTCTGACTTTGTTTATTCTAACTAGGTAGGGTGCTGATAATGAGTTACCACAAATGATTCCACATGTGGGGTTTCTTGTCTAACTGTAATCCACACAAATTAGCCTTTTTATAAAGTTGTGTACAGGGGTATTTTATGTATCATTTTACTTGATTTTGTGCAACCTTGCAAGTTTTTTGAAGCTTGATTAAACAAAGTAGTACAAACATTTGGGTCAATTTTCAATTTAAGGAATAGTTTAATTGGTGCATTGTTTAAGGATGTGATATTTTCTTTACTGATTTGGTTTTTTTATCTATCTGTAGATAGATCTGTACAACCAAATTTATTTTGTGCTCAAAGGAATGTATCACATTGTACACAGATATAGCAATATTGGTCCATTTGTCACTAGCATCTAGTAATGTAAATAAAAGCACTCAGAGAACACAAACCTCTGTCAAGGCATGTAATATCAGCTGACCCTAAAGTAGGTGAATCAGCAGGTCATTTAGTGCATTTACTCAGCTATGAGAACCTCAAAGTAGCTATCGCTCAGCTATTCAATGCACTACAGCTCTTCAGTTTTACTCTGTTATAGCTAACCCAAAAGTAGGTGAATATTATATTTGAACAAAATACTTTAAATGCAATGGTTTTCAAGATACAAGTATTTACTCAACTCAACTCAACTTAAAAGTTTTCAAAATTAAGATTATTGTTGTATTGCTATTTTATTTGCAGTCTATCTTACTACTAACTGTTTACAGACACTTATACACAATTTTGCAAATTTAATAAGTAAATTAAATTTTTACAAGTGAATATCCTATCCAATGGACTATTGCTTTACTGGTCAGCGCGACCGGTCCCGCCAAACGTCAGAAAAAGTCGTCTGTATATGATACCGGCAGGACCGGCCAGGAGAGTGCATTCACCAGGTGGCGCATCGTACTTCCTCTTCCTGTCTAGACAACTAGACGACAATGTGACGTCATAGCATCTTTTTCATGTCTAATCCTAGTAAGACCCCTAGTAAGCTGATAGCGGGGCCGGTTGGGTGGGCCTTGCCTGTCCATTGGATAGGGTATTAACTCATAAAAATATAATTTAATTATTAAATTTGCAATTTTATTACATTAATACATCCTATTCAATGGACAGTTGCTGAATAACTACCGCTTGGAAGGCGGGTAAGCTGCTAGGGACATGTGTGAACTCATAAAAGAACAAAACTGAATATGCCCATATTTGACCCAGGGTCAGGTGACCCCAGAGGTCAAGGTAGGATGGGACTGACTGGTTAACCGGAAGTCCAAGTTCGCCCCCTCTTCTTTCTCAGGAAGACCTGAGGATAGGAAGAGAGGGCTGAGTTCAGTCCCATAAGAAATAAACTTCCCAAGGGAAGCAAGTCACAGTTTTTTGTTTTATTTTATATATTGTACATATTTACATTTAACACTATGTACATGTTTACATATATACAAAATCTCCTCAGTTCTGGGTCCGGTGGTGTACCTGTTGAGCGGCCACCACAGGCCCGAGATGGAAAAGCTCTGAGTCAGCCCAAGCAACATCCATCCATAAAACTGGGTGAAGGTGTTATGGGATTTCCAGTGACAGGCTGACAAAATCTGCTCTACGGAGATTTCTGATTGAAAAGCCTTAGAAGCAGCAAAGGCCCTAACATCATGGGCTTTAACCTGATGTAGGGTGAGGGACTCTTGGTTCGAGAGCTCATAGCATAGGATCGCAGTTTGTTTGATCCATGAGGAGATGGTGGCAGGTGAGATTTCTTTGTCAAAACCTTTCTTGAAGGAGACAAAGACCAACTCCTTATTCTTCCTAAGGTCTTAGGTCCTGTTTAGGTAGTAGCGCAGAGCTCTAACTGGACATAAGGACCTGTCACCCTTGAGTGACTTGTCTAGGGAAGGATTCAGGGCAGGTATGACCACTGGTGCCACACTATCTGGACCTTCCTTAGCCAGCTGATACTTGGACAGAAAGCTGGGTGAAAGGTATAGGGAAACTTAGACCAGTCTGACTGGTGTCTAATATTCCTATGTAACCAAGCATGGTTTTCACTCCTGCATTTACCAGAACCCAAGGCCATTAGAAAAACAGTCTTGAAAGTCAAGTGTTTCAAGGAGGCCTCTTTTAAAGGTTCAAAGGGGGCCTTTGTAAGCTGGTGTAGCACCAGAGAAGGGTTCCAGGAGGGGATGCCCCTCCTGTCCTTGGGTCTGTCTCTTTGGAAAAATGCATCGCCCCCGGGGCGTTCATACGAATAAATACGGTATCTTTTGTGTTGAATTCAGCTGGCTGTAGGTTTCTGCCATTAAAAAACGTATTTCTTTGAACGCACATCTTAATTGTAGATTTGACAGTTGCTGGGAAAGCCCTTGTAAGCTATATTTAGAAACAAATGTTGGTCGGTGTGTCACGTGACCAGCTTGCTGGTCGGAGGGACAACGTGATTGGCTGATTAGAGATGACGATCAGCTTCGTGAACTGGTTGGTGAAGATGCCCTCACTGGACGCATTCTTTCATTTTTATCACAGTAAACGTGAGCTGACTGGTCGACTGATGCCTGTAGCAGAGAAGTCTGTACCAGTGTGCTGGAGGTGAATTCAAAGAAATAAAACTGGGGTCACAGTAGACGTGAGTGCAAAAAATGCACTTCCGACCTCCTTGTTCGGTGAATCACGTGATTAACTTTGTGACCTGGTCAGTGAATCACGTGACCAGTTTCGTGATCTGGTACGAAGGACACGCGATTGGCTGACTGGATATGACGTCAGAGGTTGCGTTCTTTGTTAGCTTGCCGGCCGGCTGATGCTTTAAAAGCAGAGAAGCCTGGACCAGTGCGCTCTGTTGAGGAAGTCCTGGCCGGTCTGAAGTAGGTTCTTCTCAGCCGGCTGTACACTCAAACCAGTGTCCTGGCCATCCACAGCCCTCATTACCGACACAAGTGCCGGATCCACAAGGGTGGGACTGAGAGTGATTAAAGATGAAGTTCCTTCTTGCTTTACAGCAAAGATGTCTGGAGAAATCTGAAGAATTCATCTCTTGCTTCTGATGAAAAAATACTCGAGCTAGGCTGGTGTGACTGATGCTTTACAGCAGAGAAGTCTGTACCAGTGCGCTCTGATGAAGAATGCACCTTCATATGGGGAATTCCCTCTATATACAGTGTTCAAAACTACGTAGACTGAAGTATCCCGTGATTGCCATTTGTAGTACTACAAAGACGTTTCTATGGTGACTGTACTAGCTGAAGGTTACAGAAGGATAATTAAAACAAAAGACACAGATAAAAATACCTGTAAGAAGTATATCCATAATTCCTCAATATTGTCGATCTGCCCCTAACAACACAATGGTTGAGTGGGAGGAAACTAATAATGGCTGCCTTCATATTTCTCGTCGATTACTGCCCTATCATCAAAATTAAATTGAGTCAACTAGGGAGCGTTTCCAGCAGATTTCTAAATAAATATCCGTGCTAGATAAGTAGATAACACTTCTACACCAAATTCTTCATGTATAAGGTTGAAAATCCGTCATAATGCACACTTTTCCTTTAAAAAACTGGAGATTGTAGAAAATACGTCTGCACAGTACACGCGCCAAACAAAAAAGATGATATGACGTCAGGTTGTCTAGACAGGAAGGAAGTACGAGCCGCCATCTGGGGAGTGCACAGTACTACGGACCGGCCAGCCAGTGGAAACACAGGATGTCTTTTTCTGACGTTTGGCGGGCCGGTCTGCGCCAGCCGGTTTAGCATATTGTCCATTGGATAGGATGTATTAACGCAATAATAATGACCCATGGTCAGGTACTTTGGCGGTCAGTGGATAACCTTCAATGAAGATCTGTAACCAGTAAGCCTGGATGGTAGAAGTCCATCGTGTACTCAACCTCCAAAGTCATTTTCAATAGTTTCCATGCAATGTAGTAAGCATTAAGTGCGAAAATATCTCAAAAAAGGCCAAAAATGACCCTCGGTCAGGTACTTTGGCGGTCAGTGGATGACCTTCATTGAAGAGCTTCAAGGTCAAATTTCAGCATGCTTAGAGGACATATATATGTATTATATATACCAGCCATAGGATGATCTAACTTTTCGTATGTGAGAACTGGGCCAAAATGTAAAAAATGGTCAAATCTGACCTTTAAGAGGCCACCAGTGACCTTGAGATTGAAGGTCAAGGTCACAAAACAATAGCGTTCGTGGCATTGCCCATATATACACACCAAATTTGAAAGTTCTAACTAAAATATTTTTTTAAGTTATCGCGTCAAAAAGGAAATCTCTGTGGCGGTGGCGTGACCGTACTGAATCCTAAGTATCCCCGACTTTCGTCCGGGGATACAATAAGACAGATCCAGGTCTCATACTCACACAAGAGAATCTACTTCTGGCCTAGTACATATATGGAAGATATGAGAGAAATCCTCGAACAGTCACGAGAAAATTGTGATAAAGTGTTGAAATTTTCACACTTTTGGTGGGGGTACTTCCCTTGTAATGTCTCTAGCAAACAGACAAACAGACAGATTTGCATGCCTTGAACAAATTTTCATCCTCGATAGATAAGGTATCTTTTAAAAGAAGCAGCATGTCTCTAGGTCTTATAGTTTTAGAGAAGAAGTTGTTCACGCGGACGCCCACGCTGCAGAATGACGACATAATGCCAGCTGACTGACAAGTCAGCTGACATAAAAATTGTGGGTAGGACCTGACTAAAGGAAGAAGTTACTAAAAGAAAGATCTGAATTTCTCATGAATTTCCAGAGGTCCCCTTTCAATGTATTTTTAATGACTTTGGCTTTCTACTTGATATTTCTATGAAGATTAATTTACATATTTGGTTTTATTTCATCAAATTTTCATCCTCGATAGATAAGGTATCTTTTAAAAGAAGCAGCATGTCTCTAGGTCTTATAGTTTTAGAGAAGAAGTTGTTCACGCGGACGCCCACGCTGCAGAATGACGACATAATGCCAGCTGACTGACAAGTCAGCTGACATAAAAATTGTGGGTAGGACCTGACTAAAGGAAGAAGTTACTAAAAGAAAGATCTGAATTTCTCATGAATTTCCAGAGGTCCCCTTTCAATGTATTTTTAATGACTTTGGCTTTCTACTTGATATTTCTATGAAGATTAATTTACATATTTGGTTTTATTTTATTGTCTCCCTTAAAATACTTTATATCACTTGAGAGACTGGTCACATGGAGTCGAGCATTTTGCCCTCTCTGAGTGCATCTTGTTATTATTATTTTGCATGCAGACAGTGATCCAGATCAGTCAAAATTTAGTGGGATCTAAGTCAGACTGTGATCCAGCGTATGACTTTTTAAAGAAAGATCCAAGCAGTAGTATTTGTGTAATCCTGCTGACAAATAGACAAACAGTCCTGAAAACAACACATACTTTTTGGAGATAATAATTATGTGTACCAATAAAATACAACTCTTACATTACATTCTAGTGAATGAAAAATATAGAAACAGAATGTGGTTTGGGTTTGCTAAGTATACTTGCTTTCTTCCAGTAAATGAGAGAGTAGTTATTTACAACCTCAAGACACATGCAGATGATGGGCTATTAATTACATGGTCTTCAGATAACATAAACACTTGCAGTGGGAGAGCAGATAATATACATAGATAATTGTATAATGGGAAGAGGGTTTTTTTTCTAGACAGTAAACTGAAGGTGAATGCATGACTAGGATTATATACATTACTGTATAGGGGAATTATTGGAATATAATGCTGAGTGGTATGTATTTATATACAATTATGTTATTACAGTAGACATATTTCAGTAGATACTTCCAATCATACGTGTGTAATATCATATATTAAAGATATTGAACAACTGTTGCCAGTACAGAATAATTGTTTTGAAAAAAGCATTTTAGTTTCATTTTGTTATTAGCTTGACATAAAAAAAGGTGTTTATTGGTTCAAAAGTACTTGCATTTTTGCTATTAAGGAGGGGAAATAGAATTTTTCAAAAATGAAATTCATCTCAATGATTGTATGTGAAATACATGTACATGTATAAGGAATGTAAATTTGCTCAAGCCTTTAAGCTTTGAAAATTTGTGGATTAAATTCATTTTAATTTATAATCATATTCAGTACTTGGCAGAACAGTACTGTAGAATTTCTATTTGACAAAGACAGGAAACCCATTGCTCTAGGTAAAATGTACAAAGTATATTTGAAACACTGTTTTCTTTTATCTTGAGAGCCCATATCTTTACCCTGATTAAACTGATTTAGCACCTCTTTGATGAGGGAGGCTTATTGTAGCATCCGGTGGATACTATGGATTACGCATGAGTATGCCGCCGCTGCCGCAGTGTAGAGATTTTCTCATTACCCTTGTAGAGGCCAGGGTATTATACATAGACTTCTCAAATTTGCAGTATATATATTCAAAGTATATATATTTGGCCTCATTTTGAAAAAAAAGATGGCCGCTATGGGTATTTTTCGACTTTTAGCAAGGAGTTTTCTTGGCCCTCTAGAACAAAGGACATTATAGGTAGAGATGTCAAACTCGCAGGATATGTTCATCATTACAAAATCTTGACTGGATATATTTTTGGCCTCATTTTGAAAAACAAGATGGCTGCCACAGGCATTTCTTTTCAGTCACCGAAGGTGCTTATATCTCCCTTGTTATTGGTCCTAGAGGTTTGCAATGTGAAACCAACCTATAGGAAATCATGGGCTGCGAATCTTTTGATGTGGTTGGATAGTACCTTGGGCCCCTCCTTCAAGGTCAAACGAGGAAATGGAAACTTAAAAGTGGTCATAACTCACTTATTATTGGTCCTAGAGGTTTTGGATGGTAAACCAACCCATAGGAAATCATGGGCTGTGAATCTTTGGTGTAGTCGGATATGACCCTGGTTGCCTCCTTCAAGGTCAAATGAGGATAGGGAAACTTAAAAGTGGTTATAACTTGCTCATAATTTATCCTAGAGGTTTGGGATGGTAACCAACCTATAGGAAATCGTGGGCTGTGAATCTTTTGATGTGGTAGGATTTGACCTTGGACCCTCCTTCAATGTCAAATTTAGGATGCCAGACTTAGAATTGGTTATTACTTGCTTATTATCGGTCCTAGAGGTTTGCAGTGTGGAACCAACCTATAGGAAGTCATGGGCTGCGAATCTTTTGATGTGGTCGGATTTGACCTTTGGTACTGAGCTACCAATAAAACAAGGCCACTGCCGCAGCGGTTATCTCCCGCCTTAGAATCAGTACAAATGGAGAACTAAAGGAGATTTAAGGCCTTTGAAGTAAGATGACCCCACTTGACATTGAAGAAGGGGTCAAAGGTAAAAGTCAGCAATTTCAAAATAGTCTCAGGCCTTGACTTGGTATAAGTTGTTTTCACATTTGGAACCCCTAGTAGCAATGATAAGGGAGATATAAGGCCTTTTAATAGCATAATCCCATCTAACATGTGATATGACGGCCATTTTGTTTTTGAAACTAGGCTTGATTACTATCAGGCTAACTTCCCTAGCAATATATATTTTGCGCATATTTAATAAAGCTAGCTGCAATATTTCAAGTTTTAGAGCATCTTAATGATTTTTAAATAATTGGCTATGGCGGCCATTTTGTTTTTCAAAATAAGGCAAAAATTTTTCTCAGGCAAAACATTTGAAGGCCAGGACTTTTGATGATCTGTGTTTATATTCTGAAGCCATAGCACCAATAATAAGGGAGAAATAAGGATGTTTTAGTGTGACGACCTCACTTAACCTTGAAGCAGGGGTCAAAGGTCAAATTCAACACCTGGAAAAGATTTCCTGTCCATGTCTTCCTACAAGTTGTTTTCTTATTCCAAACCTCTTGGAGCAATATTTGGGGAGATATATGGCCTTTTTAATAGGATATTTGCGATATGGCAGCCATTTTGTTGTTTGAACTAGGCCAAAATTACTATCAGGCTAGTTTTTCTAGCCATATAGCTTTTGTGCAAATTTGAAGATGCTAGCTGGAATATTTCAAGATTTAGAGGACCTTTATGATTTTCAAACAATTAGCTATGGCGGCCATTTTGTTTTTCAAAATGAGGCTAAAATTTTGCAGAGACAGATTTTTATAGCCATAAACATCCCCTGCAAATTTGGTGAAGATTTCTTTATAAATGAATGAGATATTAAGGTTTATGCCAAAACATGAGAAACTTTAAACGTGATATGGCGGCCATTTTGTTTTTTGAACTAGTGCCAAAATTACTATCAGGGTAGCTTTTCTAGCCATATAGCTTTTGAGCAAATTTGAAGAAGCTAGCTGGAATATTTCAAGATTTAGAGCACCTTTATGATTTTCAAAGAATAAGCTATGGCGACCATTTTGTTTTTCAAAATGTGGCTTAAATTTTGCAAAGACAAGTTTTCATAGCCCATATAGTTTTCGTGCAAATTTGATGAAGCTAGCTGGAATATTTCAAGATTTAGAGCACCTTTATGATTTTCAAACAATTAGCTATGGCGGCCATTTTGTTTTTCAAAATGAGGCTAAAATTTTGCAGAGACAGGTTTTCATAGCCATAAACATCCCCTGCAAATTTGGTAAAGATATCTTTATAAATGAATGAGATATTAAGGTTTATGCAAAAACGTGACGAACTTTAAACATGTGATATGGCGGCCATTTTGTTTTTTGAACTAGTGCCAAAATTACTATCAGGCTAGCTTTTCTAGCCATATAGCTTTTGTGCAAATTTGATGAAGCTAGCTGGAATATTTCAAGATAAAGAGCATGTTTATGATTTTCAAACAATTGGCTATGGCGGCCATTTTGTTTTTCAAACTGAGGCTAAAATTTTGCAGAGACAGGTTTTCATAGCCATAAACATCCCCTGCAAATTTGGTAAAGATATCTTTATAAATGAATGAGATATTAAGGTTTATGCAAAAACGTGACGAACTTTAAACATGTGATATGGCGGCCATTTTGTTTTTTGAACTAGTGCCAAAATTACTATCAGGCTAGCTTTTCTAGCCATATAGCTTTTGTGCAAATTTGATGAAGCTAGCTGGAATATTTCAAGATAAAGAGCATGTTTATGATTTTCAAACAATTGGCTATGACGGCCATTTTGTTTTTCAAACTGAGGCTAAAATTTAGCAGAGACAGGTTTTCATAGCCATAAATATTCCCTGCAAATTTGGTGAAGATATCTTTATAAATGAATGAGATATTAAGGTTTATGCAAAAACGTGATGAACGGACGCACGGACGGAAGGTGTTTTATAATCTCCCAACCTCGGCCTTCGGCCGCAGGCGGGAGATAAAAATTTATTCAAAACCAGCCTGTTCTGAAAACACTGATCAAACTTCTACCAGCCATGCTGAATAAATTTTTTCAGTGGTCTCTCCAGTTTGTAACCTGATGTATGATGCAGGATCTCTGGATGACCAATGAAAGATTTATTCAAAACCAGCTTGTTCTCAAAACACTGATCAAACTTCTACCAGGCATGCTGAATAAATTTTTTCAGTGGTCTCTCCAGTTTGTAACTTGATGTGTGATGCAGGATCTCTGGTTGACCAATGAAAAAATTTATTCAAAACCAGCTGGTTCTGAAAACACTGATCAAACTTCTACCAGGCATGCTGAATAAATTTTTTCAGTGGTTTCTCCAGTTTGTAACATGATGTTTGATGCAGGATCTCTGGTTGACCAATGAAAAAATTTATTCAAAACTAGCCTGTTCTGAAAACACTAATTAAACTTCTACTAGCCATGCTAAATAAATTTTTTCAGTGGTCTCTCCAGTTTGTAACCTGAAGTGTGATGCAGGATCTCTGGTTGACCAATGAAAAAATTTATTCAAAACCAGCCTGTTCTGAGAACACTGATCAAACTTCTACCAGCCATGCTGAATAAATTTTTTCAGTGGTTTCTCCAGTTTGTAACATGATGTTTGATGCAGGATCTCTGGTTGACCAATGAAAAAATTTATTCAAAACTAGCCTGTTCTGAAAACACTAATTAAACTTCTACCAGCCATGCTGAATAAATTTTTTCAGTGGTCTCTCCAGTTTGTAACCTGATGTGTGATGCAGGATCTCTGGTTGACCAATGAAAAAATTTATTCAAAACCAGCCTGTTCTGAGAACACTGATCAAACTTCTACCAGCCATGCTGAATAAATTTTTTCAGTGGTTTCTCCAGTTTGTAACATGATGTGTGATGCAGGATCTCTGGCTGACCAATGAAAAAATTTATTCAAAACCAGCTGGTTCTGAAAACACTGATCAAACTTCTACCAGGCATGCTGAATAAATTTTTTCAGTGGTCTCTCCAGTTTGTAACCTGGTGTGTGTTCTCAAAATAATGATCATATTTCTACCAGCCAAAGTTATTTAGTTAAGCTATCAAAGGTTGACTAAATAACTATCTCAGATATTAAAAATGTTGGATCCACTAAATATTTGAACATTTTTTTCAGATCAATGTTACAACACAGCAAGAGAATGCAAGTATGTTCATTCTAAGAGTGGGAATGCAACAGTGCGAAAATTATTCAAAATTTGAGACTATCGGAATAGTCTCAAATTAGATTGGAGTCACTTCATGTTTATTGGGCATGTTTTCCTTATTCTATAATTTTTAAAAAATATTTTTGAATATATTTGTAGTTAACTTTTTATTGAAAGTTGATGTTAAATTTTGTTTCAAAATCAGAACATCAAAATGTAGATAACAGTATACCTGTAGTTAGTAAAATTAGGATATTGCAAATGATGTACCTAGTATTAAGGCAAGGAATTTATGTCAGATTTATAGCCAATATACTGGTAAAGTATCTTTATTAACTGGATTTTGTTAGAATTTTGAGAATTAGCACATGACAGTAGTACATATTGTATGTCTTTGGATTTATTCTCATGGTATGTGTTCACATTTACTATTTTATTTTTGTTATCTTGGATGATTTGTGCAGTTGAATTTCATTTTATTCGGGTACAGAGCACATTGCATTTAGAAATTATTTACTAGTCCAACTAGATGTGATAGCATTTTTTGTGATAAAATTCCCCAGTAATTGCTGATAAGACATAGGCAAAGATTAAATACAGCAATTACACAACTGATTGTGAACTTTAATTTTTAGTGGTCATACCATTAGCAGTGTATTAAATCAGTAAAGTTTAGATCAGTAAATCTGACATAAACTCCTTGCCTTTAATACTTACAGCTGACAGTGCTTTCATATTTATGCCATTCATGCCCTCGAGCCAAAGTCAGACCTACAGTTATTGATGTTCGAGTCATTATGTGCAATTGTCATGCTGACATAAGACCATGTAAATTTTCACCAACTTTAGAGCAGGAAATGTGACAAACCACCAGAATTATGTGAAATGAGCCAGTAAGCTCATAATTTTAATTGATCTGTTACATTTCTTATCCAATCCTTGATTTACTGAGTTATTTAAGATACTGCAGAATTGCAGTCAATACTACTTTTGTATGTTGAAGGAATATATTTTAAGAAAGTACTTTCAGTCAAAGCTGGTAATCTTGCAAGCCCCGGACTGTAACTTTAAAAGCATTTTCTCTGTTCAGTTAATTTTAAGTTGTGACATTACAAAGTGAGAGTAGAGGATTTTTTAAAATTAAAAATTAACTTAATTGTCCCAGCTACCTTTGCTATAAACCATGAGACACTAGCATTCTGAGTGTGAATGAATGCTAAAAATTATATACAGTTAAATAAATTGGTTAATGCCAGCCGGATGTATTACTCCAATATTCAACATCCACCATCTTTCACACTTTTTTCTGCGTTCAGGTTTAGGTGTGTTGTATTTTAGAGAACACCATTCCAGACTTGAGAATCTGAGATCATTAACAGAATGCCCCTTGTCTGTGAAGTGTTTAGACACTGTGATTGACCTGCTCATACATTCTTGATCTGAATGCATAGCCTGTTTCACCCACATAGTATTTGTTGCACTTTTGGCAAGTGGTCAGGTATACTATGTCACTCAATTCACAACTTATTAGTTTTGGTAGGTTGGTGACATTATGGATCTTATTAGAAACATTGCACTTTACTGATGTATTAGTGGACAGTAAGTGCATTTGCCTAATCTCATATAGTGTTTGGCAATGATTTACTTTTTGGTGCATCCTGAGGAGGATATGTTATGGTTGCACTGGTCAGGATGTCTCTAAGATTTGGTAATCTTCTGAAACCCACAATTGGTTTTTACACCACAGCCCTTAAGGGCTGTCGGGGTATTGTTTTCACCCATGATGTCTGGATGGGCAGGCGGGTGTTGGGGAGAAGTTTCTCTGGCCTGTATCTCAGAGTGACTTTGACCTATAAAATCTTGTCCGGGCTATATCTCGGAAACTATAAGATGTACGAATTTGATACTTGGTAGTGACATTGGTTAGGGGCGGTAGGTGTGCAACGTCATGGTCTGACCTTGATTTGACCTTTGACCTTGCCGTAGTGACCTTGACCTATAAAATCTTGTCTGGGCTATATCTCAGAAACCGTAAGGTGTAGAAAGTTGATACTTGGTAGGGACATTAGTTAGGGGGTGTAGGTGTGCTGCAGCATGGCGTGACCTTGATTTGACCTTGCGATAGTGACCTTGACCTATAAAATTTTGTCCCGGCCATATCTCAGAAACTGTAAGGTGCAGGAAGTTGATAGTTGGTGGGGACATTCGAGGGGGATTGTAGGTGTGCAACATCATGGTGTGACCTTGATTTGACCTTTGACCTTGCACTAATGACCCTGACCTTTAAAATCTTGTTGCACCTTGGGGTCTGCATTCATTGAATGTATTGTCACTTTTGTATGCATGGTAATATTCAAAACATCCAAGCCATAATTCGGCCATACCAGATGTAGATAAAGAGTGTCTTAATGTTTGGTTAGTGATTAATGCTGTCATCTTGTTATTGAATTGTCTTTTTTATCCTTCATCTTTACATGCATTATCTTTCTCTTAGACATTAATTTCTCTACTTAAACATTGTTTGGACCTTTATATAACTGACAGTGCTCTTGAAGGTATCCCGAACTTTGTATGATCCACTACTTCTATAGCTCAAGGTGTTAAAAATATTCCCTAGGCTGTGGGTTACGGGCATCTCTGATGTTATTTTTCACATTTTTCATTGTGAACACAGTCATTGCTGTGTTTAATAATATTCCAATTATTCTGTATGAATCCATGGATGTCTGGATTCATGGGATTATATCTGGTTACCATGACTAGGGCTTTAATCTCTTGTTTAGTTTTAACTTCATGTAGGTCTGTTTGTGTGAATCTAGATGCTCTAAGTGTGTGCTTTTTCAGGCTTTTGAGTGGGTAAAATCTTTTGACATAATGTTGAATCATTTCTAATCCATGACTGACGAAGTCATCATTTTTGGTGTAAATCCTATGAATCATTAGGAATTGGCCAAAAGGACCTTTTGTATGGCAAGGTTTATTATGGGCAGAAGTGTGGTACAGATACAAGTCGGTATCTGTTGGTTTTTCAAACAGAATGGTGTACAGCTTTCTATCATTATCAATTTTCACAGTAGTGTATGCAAAATTAATGGATGTTTCACTATTTTCATGGGTGAACTTGATTTTGGGATGGATACTATTCAAGTAGGAAAGGAGCTTTTGTAATTCGTCCATACCATGTGTCCATATTACAAATATGTCATCTATAAACCTAAGCCAGATTTGTGGTTTCTTTTCCCATTATTCCAAGGCTTTGGTTTCAAACCTATCCATAAATAGGTTTGCATAGTTGGGTGCCACTCCTGTTCCCATGGCAGTCTCACCTACTTGCAAATAATGGTCATCATTAAATGTAAAGTTCATACTTTGAAGTACTAATCCCAGCAACTCCAAGATGTATGGGACCATTGGATCCTTTGTTCTGTCCTTTCTTAGATGACTTGCCACTACAATAAGCACTTCATGGTTGGGTGTATTGGTATATTGGTGAACAGTGACGAGACATCCAGGGTAACTAAGAATGCCCCTTCAGGGTTTCGCCCATTCCAGTAGTCTGGTGATGAAGTGTTGAGTTGAGGTTTGAGGCACATATCCTGGTACCTGCTTTTTATGTATTTTGGTATTTGCTTTTTAGACACAGTATCACAAAGCCCCCTATCACCAAATGCGGGTAAAAAAACGTAAGGTATCCAAAATGAACAAGTCAGGGACAAATTCCCTGAAACCTGGCTTTAGCTTGATTTTAAAACAAGATAGCCTAAATGGGGATTTGTGTTCCAGCCTTTTACTTTTCTTGTTATACTGACTTCCCTCTCTTTAAAGTTCCTGTTTTTGTAAACACCAGTCTCTTAAATATCACACTAATGCTTACAAATGGTTAATACGTGTTATTTGAGTTAATTTAAATCCATTTAAAGCATATAAGTTCATATTTGATAACCTTATATTTTTTCAATGTACTTTTAAACTGTATTTTGCTTCCATCTAGTGAATACTAAGGTTAGTATAACTAGATCAGGCCTTTGTCAGATTACCTGATTGTTTTTTTTTTCTCAAAATCACCATACTCAATTTTCTAAAATATTTGATCATATTGCTCATGGGCATTTCAGAGTGAAGTGGCAGTATATCTATTTTAAGCATTTAAATTTTAGTATGTTGCGGAATACTTAAAAAAGCCTGTAGTTACAATTTATTTTGGACAAAAAGCATGATCAGTAATACGACACTTGGACACAAAACATGATCAGTAATAAGACAATTGATTCACAAATGACAGAAATATTGAGTTTCTTATTTAGTTTTTCATTCCATGTATGTTAGTGATCCTTTGGTTTAGAGCCAGGCTGACTACTGCTGAAGAGATTTGCTTTGAGATGAGACAACTTCCCCTCAGTATCATTCAATCATTCAGGAATCACCTAAAACCCCACCTCTTCATTTCCAGTTTCCCAACTTAGTCTCCTTCCCTCTTGGTCACACACCCACAACTCCGGATCACTGACCTCGAATGCCCCTTAACATTCCTTATGATAAATGATTTTTGTTAACTAGCGCACTGATTTCCCATTTGTGGGGAAGATATTGTGCCTGTAAATCAGTAGATTAGATTTCTTTGAAAATACCTTTGCAGGTTACATTTACAGTTGGAGAAAGGGCAGAGTGTTGTTGAAAAGATGTACAATGCAGATCTAACTGTACAGTACAGATTTTGTCACCACTTTGTAGGTTTTTATTCTAGAATGTTGTATCTCGAATATTTATATGGCATTGTACTCTTATCTCCAGAATATGTGTCAATCTTCTGGCTCATCAATTCGCACTCCTAGTCCTGCAACTACAGTACTTACGAGCACAGTGTCACCAGGCCCCCCATCACCAAATGTGGATAATGAAAATCAAGATGTCCAAAATGAAAATGTCAGGGTGGAATTCCCTGAAACCTGGCTTTGGCTTGATTTTAAAATGAGGTGGTATAAATGGAGATTGGTGTTACCATTTTCCCCTTTTGTCTTATAACATTCTCTAGAAAGCCCATGTCTTTGTAAACGCCATATCTATTCTCCCATTACTGCCTATTAATTGCTGATATGCTATTATTCGGCTAAAATAACTCCATTTAAAGTGTGTAGATTCAAATTTGATTATACTATGTTCATTTTAGTCTACATTTTCTTATTTTCATGGTTAGTTCACATTTTATTATTAACACTTAGGTTTGTCAATACCAACTGCATTTTTCTCCCAACTGGAGCATACTAAAACACCGGTAACTAGATTTCGGTGTTTTCAGATTACCAAGTTGGCTTTTCCTCTCATCACCACCCATCCCAAATGTTCACAAATATTTATTTGGTTTATTGCTCATAGGCTTTTCCAGGGGAAATGGCAGTATATCTCTTCAGCATTTAATTTTTTATATTGTGGACTACTTTAAGTAACCTGGAGTTACCATTTATTTTGGAGACAGCATGATTAATGACATGAAACTTGATTTAGAAATGATAGAAATAATGAGTTTCCAATTTATTTGGTCCTTACATGGTAACCTTTAACTGCAAATGTAAGTCAAGAATACTTTGGCTTGGGCTGAGTCAAACTAGTGCTGAAGAATTTTGCTTTGAGATGAGATAACGGAAGAAAATACTTGCCCTAGGATATCATGTTTTGGATATGGCCGGTTATATGCTTAAGGAAGAAGGCAGCTGTTTTGTGACGTTCATTTTGAAGGTAAATGTCATAAGTCTACAGATTTCATCTATGGCCAAGCTTTTTCGATACTTACAAACACCATCTGTATCAGTTTCTGGTGCTGGAGGTCTTAAATATATAAACTTATTCAGGTTTAACATACAACCTCTGTGAAGGTCAAACAACATCACTATACCTCAAAGCCTTTGTCTATCTCTGAGCATTGGTCAACGATGTCTAAAATCTAAACAAAATATTATGGACTCTGAATCAATTATTGAGGTCAGCTTTTCCTTTTGAACTTTGGGGATTATAGAGCTCCTGCATATAAAAGGCCTGGTGTTCGTTTGTCAAGTCTCACAATGTTGGTTTGTACATAATCAACTTCACCAAAAGTAGAACCCCTAATAAAGATGCTGATGGTTTTGTCTAATAGCTCTAGTTGACTCTAGTTAATGTGATGTATGGCATTAGGGGTTGTCAGTCCTTTTGCTACAGTGTTTTAATGTAAGGTGATTTGGATTTTTATGATTGGGTGAGAACTTTTGTTTAGGGGGTATACTGGATGTGTTTGATTGCATGTGAAGTAAAACCTTGACTTCTTATACTTTAATTTTCTTTAGTTTTCCATCTCTATTATGGAAAGCAGCATTACAACTTTAATTTGTCAACATCTAAGAAGCAAAAAACAAGTAATTTTCTGATCCTTTAATTGGGGTGTGCAAGAGTTTTTGCACTGATTACTCCAATTTTTTAAGTTTAAAATTTTTGACGACCATTTTTAATAATTTTTCTATAATTATCAATATTTGAACTTATTTCACAAATCTTACATAAAATATCTAGTTTTACTTGTAAGCCAAAATTTGTTGTATTTAACCTGTTGTCAGATTTTTGTTAACTTTATGGATTTTTTCTGCATTATTGCAAATGTATATATTAACAGTTTTTAACAATGCCAACACATTTCAAGCTAGCTGTGGTCACACCTCTTGTCGGGAAACCAAATGCAAAATTAAGAGTACAAAAAGTTATAGGGAAGTGTTATGTTAAACCCTCCAGATATCTCAAATTTACTAGAGAAGGTTACCTCTTGGCAACTGAAGGAATAAAAGCAGGAATTAATCTGGATGAACCATTATTGTCTGCCTATAAACATTCTCATTCCATCTAGAAAGCTCTTGAATGTCTCCAATGATATTCTTGCAAAAAAGGATGATAAAGAACTGGTACTTCTGTAGACTTATCAGCTGCTTTTGAAACGGTTGATTCACTTGTGAGTTGTTTGACCGAAGCTGTTTTGGAATCATAGAAAAAGCAATCTAATGGATGTAGTCATACTTATAGAATAGCTGTTACTTTTCAAATGTGTGGTAATCAGCTTTGTTGTGTTGAAATTTACACACATACAAGAGGGAAAAAGTAATTGGAAGTTAAATACACTTACTTATTTCTGGTGTACAGTCATTTCTTTTCAGATGCCTTCAATTTGCCTTTATAATACGGTATAAATGTCTTATTTGTAGGTTAAGTACTTTAGCAGTGAGATGTGAATGTTTAATCTGTCCTTTCATAAAGAAAATGTTGTTTATAACAAACTATATGGAAATAATTGAAAAGTACAGACATGGTTAGGACATTGGTTAAAGTTTGTAAGTTTTGTACCCTATTAAGGTTTATTTTAATCTTTTATTGATTCTGCCTGGTTGCTTTAATAAAGTATTGTTTACAAAGTTTTGTACTGTCATAGTTCGACCTTGATTTGACCTATGACCTTGTTATAGTGACCCTGAAATTTAAAATGTATAATTGATAAGGAAGTTTCAAATGTGCACATCATAGTGTGACCTTAGTGGGACCTTTGACCTTGGCTGCCTTGGAATGTTTCCACTGCCATATTTAAGACATATTTTCCTATCACAAATACATGTGAATTGCTACAAATGATTATTATAGATTTATGTACTTTTACCTTGGCAGCTGTCTTTCACCTGATAAACTTTTGTAGCTTCATTACTTTCACTTTACTAATTGATGATGTAAATTTACTATTGTGTTTTCGTATTTTGTTCTTTGTCTTTATACATATTTTCACTCTCTTGTTATTGTTAGAACACTTGTCATAGCTTACACTTTTAATTCTATGTTTAATGATTCCCAGTGTTATTTTCCTGGACTGTAGGGGACATGCATCTCTGATGCTATTTCTCTGCTCATTTTGCCAATTCTGTCTTTCACAGGATAGTGATTCCTATAGATGTATCTGATTTCAAATTTCCATCATATTCTCGGTCTTCTATGAAATAGATGTAATGGCAGCTCATTTTGGAGTAGATGACACAACAGGAACTGAGGCAGTCAGAGAATTGTTCCCAGAAACTTGGCCTTGGACAATCTCAGACATGGGGTATTTGTGAGTTAATGAGTTGTGTAACTGCCGTGCCAGCTTGTAGAATGTATTTGAAGTGTAGTTATGCAAATTTAAATCTGATTTTTCAACTTGAATTGTTGCTTATTCACACTGCAAAAGTTAAAGGGATAAGTTTTTTAGTAATGCATCATGATACATATGCATTTTTCCCCTATACAATTTGATTTTTATCATGTTTAAGTGATGAAAATTTCAACATAATTTGGAGTATTTTGCACAGATGATCCTTTCAACAAAATTTCATAAAACAGCTGGTACACGGAAGTACCTTAAGGTAGCAAAAAATACATGTTATCATTTCACAAAAGTAGTGATGAAACAACAGCACTTATAGAGTGCATACCTCCACCAAAGCACATTATAATAATTAAATCGGAAAATCTAGATTACTTTTTCCGTATCCAGATTGCTGTCAAAATCTAATGGAATCTAGGTTGGACCAAGATTCCTCTTCAGATTTGTTTGAGGAAGATCCAACCAGTAGCATTTTTGTAATCTGCCAATAAACAAACGATGAAACAGACCAGACAGTCATAAAAATAATGCCTCCTTTGCAGAGGTAATAAATCCTAATAAGGTAATAATAATCCTTGAGGTAATAATCTTTTTACATATTTCTATTTCTGATGAGTTGAAATATATGGAATAAATGGAGTAATTTTACTTACAAGTTACAAAGTTCAATAGAATAAATAGTTTGCTTTTCTTTTCAAAAACCATGCAAGATCTAGTTTTTACTTTTTGATAAACATTTGAAATGTTCTTCAGAAGAAAAAGGTAAAGGAGGGTAATCAGTCTTCTTTCACAGAGCGACATGCAAGATTTAGGTTTTGCTTTTTCATAAACATTTAAAATGTTTCATTTTTCCTTTACTGAGTGATAACCATGTCAACACTTTCTGTCTTTCTATCGATTCTTATATGGAGTATGTGTTTTTGTTTCTATGAAGTTGGCAAGAATTTGGAATTAAAAATTAAATTGTGCATAATGTGACTATTAATCTTTATGTAAATCACAACTCTGCTACAGCACAGTGATTGTAAAATTAGTGACTAGAATTGCACTATATATGAACTAACTATTATTATTATATTAATTATATTATTATTATTAACTCTATTTATTCCTCAGTAAAATTTGATGCCCTTCAGTCGTAATACCAGTTAAGTTAAAATGGTAGACAGAATAATTTTTTGATAAGATAGTTAAAATTGGTTTAGTCATCATTCTGCCATATTGCTGACTTACACATTTAGGGAATTCCTTTATTAATAACCTCAAAAAGTTTAAAGGTCATAGGAAGCATTTTGAGAACTATTGTCAATAGACACACATAGATGTGAAACTTCAATTTTTGTAAAAGTAAGATGTGTCTGGACAAGGTTACATGCTATATTCAACCATTTTCTGTCATTTTTTTTCAAGCTTTTTACAACTGTCACCATTATTTTTCACTCAATAACTTTCGTAGAAAATACTAGCCTTGACATCACAGGTTCATTAGTTTGTACACAAACTGCCGTAGTAAGCTATTTCATGTACAGCCATATTTATGTTCTGTGTGTTGGAAAGGTTCTTTTGTTGATACAATACATCAGTCTGGCACAGTAAATTACAAAATTAGCCTTGATAATTAGCCTTGGTATTTTTTCCAAATAAAAATATATTTGTTTGAAGAGGAAATATAGCCAAACTGTCTTTTCATGTATCTATCAACATTTTCAAAAGTACGTATTTTTCAGTGTTTTTAATGCAATTTATTTGTTATATCAGTTTGCAACAATGAACTACACAAATAACCTTTGGAGACCTTTATATTACTCCCATATTAAAAATTATATGTTTAATAAATAATAATAATAATAAATAAATATTTTATTTCCCAAAGCAAAATATATATATATAAATAAAATTTATAAATAATACATGTTTAAATCTACACCAAGGACTTCAGTAAGAAGTCCAATATTTTATTTAATATACTGTATAAATAAGATTTATAGATTTAATTATGTCTCCTGCAAATATAAAGTACATATATATAAATTTACTCTCATCAGGGAGGAAATAGCAGAAGCCTAAGCTTTTCGAGGCTATTTATATATTTTATATGTTTAGGGAAGTGGGAACAAGTTTCATAAATAACACATGTACATGTATAGTACATATATGCTGGACCATTTTTATGATAAATTTGAATAGATATTTCCTTGTTTAAAAACTTATCTTACCACAAAATAATCATTAAATAAACATTGAATCAATGTATGAGAGATTGAGCCCATGCAAGGATATGTAATGTTCAAACTGTAGCCAGACCCATTGTAAAACTTTCAACCAACATTTAAACTATGTAAGAGGTTAGCCTTTACACAACCTATCTACATAACTGAAATTTACTTACATGTGCTTTAAAGGTGTAATTAAAGAGTACTGTCACCGATTTTTGCCTCTGAAACCAATATGTGTCTAAATATGTTGCATTAATAAATAAATAAATTCAATTCAATTCAGCTTACAACGATGTTGAGTGCAGTATTGGCCAGATCTGTCAAAATTATTTTAAAAGTTCAGTTTTGACTTAAATATTGCCACAGCTTAGAATATTCAATAAAGTGTTTCTTATGTTATAGAATTTTATTGGTTTAGTACTTTCTGACAAGCCAACTGTAAGCTTTTGAATTGATACATATACATTTGCAATATTTTGTTCTTATAATTTGAGTCTTTATCCAGACTGTAAAAGTCATTTAGCAGAGGAAGAACGTGAGAAATGCAAGTATATATTCCAAGTAAGACAGGTGCACACATATTCCTTACGCTGGCTGACTTTCATCTAAGCATTTATATTAACTGAGATGGTTGCAAAACTGGAGAAAAATGAGGTGACAGCTGATAAAAAGCAGCAACATGTGAATAAATAAGATTGATGGGCTGTTTTTTCTTCTATGTAAACTAAAACTTTAAAAAAAGAAAAAAAAAACAAGTTAATTCCCTCAGTGTGTATTCATATGTTTATCTCAAAACTAAAGAATCTTCGCTATGAACCTGTGACGTCATCAATCATTGTCTACGAGGAAAACCAACATGTCGGCTTTTCACAGCACTCAGGATTTTTACTTTTTAGATTGTCATTTGTGACTCTTCTACCCTTTATTTCTTAAAAACAACCACATTTTCGATTTCCTTAAAGTTTATCCATTTAACAAAGGTAAATTCACAGTTTCCATAAAAAATTCTTCCTTTTATGTCTTATGACAAACTGAATACTGAACCAAAACATAATGTACTGGGAGATGTTCATTTCTAATGTAAGGTGGTTCAGTCATCATGGTCAGGGTTATTCTTTTTCAGATTTCACTTTTCTTAGAGTTTTTTACTTTGTTTCTTTGTATTACTACGATTTCAGATTTTTCAGCTTAAAGGCTACAAATACCATTTAACCTGTCTATTTTCAATATTTGTCAATGGCGATTTTCAGCTTCTGAGACTTTAACAAAATACTTCATTCCATACCTGATTTACAGCAGGTGCAAGATTGAAAAGTTTAGTCCACAGGCTATGGTATAAAACTCAACATGAATATCATAAAATAAATGGTATATAGCAGATAATATATACAACTCAATCTTTTAAAATCATATGTCAGTAACATTTTTGTGCAACAAAATATAAAATGCTTATTCTGAAGGTTTCAAGAGGTTTTTGGTGATTATGAACTGTATGCCATTAACAACATTTGAATAGTATAATAGAAACTATAGAATATCCCATATTGTCAATTTTTTTTTTTAAAAACTTAGATATTCTAGAAAATAAAGCTTATACTGGGACAAAGTATAAATTTATTCCATTGTTTATATTTATAGTTTTTTAAAATTTCCACTTTTATTATATTAACAATTAAAAATATCAGTAAAGTATTTTCCCAAACTGTTAAATCTATTTTTATTTATGCCTTTGTAAGAGGGAGGGTCAAAGAAACGCAATAAACTTTTGATCTATATTTGATCTGCTTTATCTGCCACTGTGGCCTAGCAGGTAGCACACTTGTGTAGGAACTCAGAGGACATGGGTTAAACCCAGTTACAGCCAAATACATACATAGTGGCTCGAATAACCACTTAAAATTGTGGTCCCCTGTCATTGGGTCCTATCCCCAGTGGCAGGCTAAAGAACCTCAAGGATGTTGATAAATGGTCATCCTTGAGCCTCAATCTCCCAGTTAGGGGAATGTCAGTTACTGTATCTGTGCAGGAGCTGTACCTGTGCAGTCAGATGGGTTTAAGAGCGCTTTGAGTCCTGTAGTATATGGACATATTGCGCTG
The DNA here is from genome assembly GCA_964017235.1 of Sabellastarte sp. h YS-2021. NCBI lineage: Eukaryota > Metazoa > Annelida > Polychaeta > Sabellida > Sabellidae > Sabellastarte > Sabellastarte sp. h YS-2021. The sequence continues at coordinate 162,019,926 of OZ024930.1, forward strand.
AGTATAAATACACATTACATTACCTGGCTTGACTTAAAAATGAGAGTGTGGTTCAGAGAAATATTACTGATTTAAAAAAACTTTTCCCTTTGAAGCTTTACCTACTTTTGAAGGATATTTTCGGGAGCGGAGACTTCAATCAGAGTTTCCCCTAGTGGAAACTACAATTGTAGTCCTTAAATAATAAATTGGCATCTCCACCAGTAGAAACTCTGATCAGGATCCCCACTTAGTCTTGTGGAATTGCCTATTCCACTGAATCGGAGTCTCCACTGTGAAAAAGTATATTGAAGAAGAGTTGTGCAAACATGGAAATTGCTAAGCACAGAATACTGTGAACATTACCACAATGCACCCATGCATATGTATGTTGAAATAAGTAGATAATTTATTAATATTTCTAGCCTAAACTCTTTACTACACAGATTGAAAGTATTTACTGTGTTATGCAGGGAATCCCTTGTGAGTATATTAATACTTAAAATCATAATTTAGGACAGTTCACCCACAAGCTCTGGGCATTTCTATGAAATGTTGTCTTTCAGAGAGGGGGAATTTACATAATGGTTCTCATCTTCTGCTGATTTGGTCAGCCATTTTATTCATGGGCAGCTATTCCTATTGATAGATCTGATTTTAGTCAAGTAAGGTTAGTTGCATTAAATTTTCTAGTTTTCCCCATATTTTCAGCCTGGCCAAAGTACTACTTTTGAACGTGCAGAGAATGATTTTGATGATTTCGCATTGCCAGCAGCACCAGCTCCAGAAGAAGTGGATTTCCCAGACACTTCCCTCACTGAGACTGCAGAAACTGATGCAGTCAGAGAATTGTTCCCAGAAACTTGGATTTGGACAATCTCAGACTCGGGTATTACATTATGTCGAGGAATGGGAATTTAGTTTTGGTTTCATTGGGTTTGGAACTATAAGTGTTGTTCAGTTATGTTGGTGAGGTGTTGAGTTGTATCATTAAGTTGTACTTTCTTGTAGATAGAATCCTTTGAATTCAGTGCCTTTCATTTTGAAATGTAGATATACAAAATGTAATTTGTCAGCTTGATTTGCTAAGATAAGTTTATGTTATCATACCATATTTTAGGTGTTCTGACTTGCTACATCTCAATTTTAATCAACTGCTTAGCTGATGGAGATGCAGCAACAATTCAGAGTGTTTAAAGATAATTATTTGAAAAAATTGTAATGTAGTGTTTGCTCAAACATATATATAATCATTTCACTTAAATCATTTTTACCCGTTACTATTTGTGGTAGCTATCGATATACAAAATACATTTATTTCTTGATATTTAAGGTGGCCTGAATATATATCATGGGTGGTGACATCGGTGTCTGATATAGATTTTAAAGAGCAGTGTTTTAAGTGGTTAGCTGTCTATGTTATTTCATACTGGATAAAACTCCTTGATGCTATTTATTTATAAGACATAACCTTTTCTCATTGTTGGGGACATTGAACCCTTTCTAACCATGTTTCAAGATGTGATATTTGAGTTTTACAGAATAAATTATGACTATCTCTTATGAGTTACCAACTAGAATCACATATTAAGTATCAATCCTTTTAAAACATGTGTAACATCTAGTTCTCACTTTTTCAAAGGGTTTTTAAGCAGAGTGAAAGCTACAAGAGAAATTGGTTTCTTTCAAGTGGTGCTGCTATGTGAAGAATGTATTTTTGTTCCAGTGAGATTGGTGTGAATTTAGGATTAAATAGGCCAGTACAAACCGAATATTGTGGTACATGGTAATTAGGCCTTTTGTATTAAATCATAAATCTGCTGCAAAGTACCTAGCCTTCATTCAGGTTGAGACCAAGCTGTATTCAGTATTTCCAAAAAACATTTCCTGTGTCTTGTAACTGTTGAAGTAAAAAGTAAAATTGTTTAAATGTACACATCAAAATGAAGCTCATAAAACTTTATATACATTATGAACTTTATACAATTTGAACCCTATTAAATTATAAGGGAAGAGCGAATAACTAATCTAGATTTGATAAAACATCTTCATGGAAATTCTCCAAGGACTTATTGTTAATTTAAAGAAAATAATCTCTAGATTCAGTAAACATCTTCAGAAAACATATCCAATGGTTCATACTGAGCAAGTTCCTGTGTCAATAATACAATTAACAGCAATTTGGACCAGCCTTACAAAAGACTCATCAATGCTGTAAAAACTTGTCTGTCACCAAATAAGACAGATGCTATACGCACTTCTATCCTTCTTAACATTATTAGAAAGGCTTTATGTTACAACTTCTTTATTTCATATAACATTTAAGGGTCTAATAATGTTAAGCTATTTGAGTGAGCACTTCTAGTGTAGAAGTACTGTATTCTTCCTTCAGGACTGTAAATTTTTGGATGAGATTATGCACCTACGTTCTCATCTTCTATAATGATACACGAGGTTTCACTGATAGCATTTAGCTTTATTAACTACTGTACAACTTATCCGCCCTTTTCTTCAGGTGAATTAGCCTTCCTTATGGCTCCTATTTGCATGATATCTTTTCAAACATGCACATAGATTACTTGGTATTCATAAAACACTCATACATGTTAAGTCAGTACATGTATGAGTACATTATAGAAACTGAAACTCCATTATCTGCACTGAAATTTTCCCTAACTTGAGCAAAGAAACTTGAGCCTTCAGCAATGCTACAGGCAAATATGATACATTTTGTTTAAAAACAACAACAGTTTCTATTTTCTACACTAGTCAATTGGAGATGCAGAAGTGTGGCCTGTGCTTTCTTTCGAGCAGTTGACACTGTTACTTCAATGTGTAAAACTAATAATGAACAACATACTGATCCAGGAGTAGATATATGTACATATATATCAATGATGGTGCCCAAGATGACTTACAAATTCTTTAATCACATTTAGTGTCTCTACTTTTTTATTTTTCATCGCTGGTATATTTCTTATTTTTGAGTTAAATAGCTGGTGAAATGTGTCTTTTCCAACTTATGAAGCTTTAATAGGATATATATTTTTCCATTTGCATGCAGTTCTGATGGCAAAATTATCAAATGCTTCTCAGTACTTTGGCTGAGACTAAAAAGTGTAGCCCCTTTGTAGACTTCAGAAGAATCTTCGATATGCATTCAAAAGATAAAAAAACAAGATGGAAGAATATTGTTTTGTGCATACCATTTATAAATATGATTTGGTTGTCTTTCAAGGTGTTATTAAACTAATTCGTTCTGATAAACATTCCAATACTGGGTAATACATTTAGTTGAATTGATTTATGTGAACAATTTAACAGAATTTCTTGCTACATTTTAGGTACAAAAGAACCTATGTTATCTGATATTTATGTGGACACGGACACTTGTATCAAAATGCGTGATGTGATGCTGAAAGTGACTTCAGTGCTTTCTCAAAACAATTTACTATCACTGTGAAAATATTGCCACAATACACACATGCGCACACTGTCTCTCAATAGTAAGCATTGATTATGTGGAGGCAAGCATGCCTTAACATATTTCCAAAGTTCTTATTCTTGTAAGGTTTTATCAACTGATTACATTTTTCAACATTGTTTGTATCCAGCTCACATCACAAGATTTCCTTGGGACTGGACTCATCCATTTTTTTCTAGACCTAAACAGAAACCTTTGGCTACAACATTACTAAGACCAACCACCACCACCTCATCATTTGTGGAAGAACCAGATGTGGATGATGTAAAGCAAGATGTCCGGGAATTCCCTGAAACCTGGCTTTGGCTTGATTTTGTAATCAGGTAAAAAAAGTTGGAGATCGGATGCCTTTATGGGTACTTCTTTTCATGGTCTTCTTTGCTGAAATCTTGTAATTTACTACCTTGTGGAATCTCTTTGATTAGGCTGAGGCTTTCATATTGCTTTATGAGAAAGCTTGGTCAACAAAGGCTTCTTTTTAAATCCTGTAACACTGGAAATAAATCTTCATGCATATATGTCAGTGGGATTCCATTGTAACTATAGATATTATATAGAAGGGTTACCTGCATAGACATTTGCACTTTATTGGCTAATGCTTCATGCAGCTGGTGGTGCATTAGTCAATCAATTTATTCTGCACTAAAGACCCAGTTTTAGCTTTTCTTGCTGCATGGCTTATAGGGACATGAAAGACAGCCTTTTTTTGCATCAGACAGAATTTTAAAAAAAATATATAAATATGGTGGAAAAATAATATTATCCACGGTGAAAATGAAAATGGCTTTGCTTGAGGGCTAATGTGTCTTTAACACTGTTGATATTTATGCCAGCCTGTCATTTTCAACATCACCTTGAGAATGGATAATTATACATTATCTGTCAAAAAACTTCTCTTATTTACCTTTTTATCGCTCTTTTTGTGTGAAGTAAGTTCAGTTGACTTTGTATATGCATATCAACACACAAGTACAAAGAAAAACATGAAAAATAGTTCTGCCTTTACACAGCTTTAGGCATAAAAAAATACTTTTTATTTCTTTTCAATGCAGTAAAATTATTTATCTTAATGATTTAGTTAAGTTTAGTGTGCATTCCATAATTTCAGAAAAGTGCTCTTGCTCTAAATTTCACATCAAAAATTCATAGGTAAATTGTCTGATTTTCTGTAAATAAAAATAAAAACAAAACTTTATCTGGTAGAATAACTCACTGTCTGATAATTCTATAGCAATAGGTACCAACTTGAAAGCAACCTGTTATCAGGTTTAAATGTTCACTAAAGCAGTGAGTCATTATAACTGACGAATTGGTCTTTTCCAGTTATTTTGTGTTTTTTTTACTTTTGTAAGGATGTTCTATGCATAGAATTATATTGAAGTCTATATCTGTTGGGGGTTTTGATTTTGATTATTGCAAGTGGAAGTATGTCTAGTAAGGGTCAGAAAATATTCAGTGGTCAAGTATTATGATGCTGAAGATATCCTATTGTTTTGGATATCCTAAATTGAGCTTTATTGAAATATGTTCCACAATACATTTGAGAGTGCACTCGGAAAATAAATGCATTATTGACTTGCCTAATCCGCACAGATTACAGTCAGATATTTTCGCTTTAAAAGACGTCTTCACTCTTAAAGCTTTAGATATAGATACCAATCAGGCACCCAAAATGTGTAATAATTACTGAGCTTTGTATTTTTATCCAACGTTAATAAAAGCTGTAAAGTTGACATGTGAATAGTCAGTGTACACCTGTCCATCCTTTCGAAATCCGAATTATTGTCCTCTCACATCCACACAGTACAAAACTTTCACAGAATATGTATCCCATTTTGAACAATTTTATAGCAAATAATGTTACCAAGACTCTACAAAATCTTTTTGGGACTTGCAGTTTTCAGGACTAGAGAGCTTATGCATGCCACTGACACCAAACCTGAAGCTGTACTGCTATTAAATTTTGCAGAATATGGTAATCATGATCAGTCTCTTCTGGTTTTACTGAAACTCTAGCAAATAACTGTAACTTTAATATGATGGGTTGTCATGAAATACATGGATATCAGTCTTTTTTTACTAATTCATGCCATTGGTTTGCTATGCAATTTTAAGTTAACTCTGCTGAATAATGCTGAATGTTTTGTCAATTTTTATTAACAGGTTTCATTTACAGCTCACCAAAGGCTTCAAAGTTTTAAATAACCAATTTTAGGAACTTGCATGCCAATTGAAGACCGTTTTGAAAACAGAGTGATGCTTAATAGGTAACACATTTTTTGTGTCAATCTTGAAAACATTTCCCCTGAAATACCATCAACAATAAAATTAGTGATTGGAGGGGAACTTCAGGATGACTCCATATAGGAATTGCATTGGACAAATGTGTCAAAAGTTTTCTTCACACAAGTGGATTATTATGCAAGCAGAACTAGAGATCTGAGTTTTACTTCCTTCCACACTGATGCTGAAACTATGCTTTTTTCCCTTGCCATACACAGACCACCACATTACTCTATTTGCACTATCTTTGTAAAAACTGGTATGTATAATCTGAAGTCAACATTTATTTTAATCAATAACTAAATTTCAATCAGTTTGATTATTGTTATTTGGTCATACATTCTTCAGTCCTGATGATTATTATGCCACCAATGTTTCCCTAGCCAACTATTATGAGCTGAAATCCACTATCCATAGATTATTATTTCTGTTGTTTTGTGTACTTCAGATCGTTTAACAGACATATGCCAGGTTTTAAGCCACCTTGATTTAATAACTGTGATGATTTGGGATAATATTGCCTGCAAAGCTGTATTATGTACTTGCATATCAGGCAATGGTACTGGCTTTTATAAAAATGATGGCAAATTACAGTGCTTGGTCTTATGTGCCACTGAACATGAAGAGAGTAGTTAAGTTACAGTACAACCCTTGAACAGGACTTTCAATGCAGTAATGCTAATCTGTGTCACTAAAATATGTTGCTTTATTATGCTCTGGCACCATGAATGATTTATGTTGCCATTAGATACTAAAAACCATTTATCAGTAAATGTATGCATCAGACAAAAATAATATATTTTACTTTTTCCAGTCACATATTGCACGTATGCATCAGGCAAAAATAATATATTTTACTTTTTCCAGTCACATATTTCAGATTTCATCCCAAGGGTATGTGGTGAGCTGATTTATCCCCCACTACCTTAATTTTATATCCATTTGACGGTCTTATTTGTAAGCCAGTTGACACAGTATACATTTTAACAGAAATATTACTTAAATCCAGACCCATTTGTACGGAAGAGGGCCAAGTAAAAAAAAAATTTTTTTCAATTTCTTGAGATACTAAGTCAATTTCTTGAGATAATTATCTCAATTTCTTGAGATATTAAGTCAATTTCTTGAGATATTAAGTCAATTTCTTGAGATATTATCTCAATTTCTTGAGATACTAAGTCAATTTCTTGAGTTATTATCTCAATTTCTTGAGATACTAAGTCAATTTCTTGAGATATTATCTCAATTTCTTGAGATAGTATCTCAATTTCTTGAGATATGAAGTCAATTTCTTGAGATGTTATCTCAATGTCTTGAGATACTAAGTCAATTTCTTGAGATACTTAGTCAATTTCTTGAGAAAGTTATCTCAATTTCTTGTGATATTAAGTCAATTTTTTGAGATAGTTATCTCAATTTTTCGAGATATTATGTGAATTTTTCGAGATATTATGTCAATTTTTTGAGATAATTACAGGACATTGAGGGGGATGAGTGGGAAGCCATGTGCCTGTAATAATACATGTACTTCAAAGACGTGTGACATGCAATCTATCAAAATACTTAACGAGGGGCCATTTAATAATTTTTTGTCACATATCAAAGGAAAACAGGAAAATAGACCTTTTCCTGTTTGTGTTTTGATTATCCCTTGAAAATTAAATTTCTGTGCTTTTCAACTCAAATTTAAAAAAAAAACTCCATTGTCTGCTTTATTAAAACCCCTTTATATATCTTTCGCCTTAGATTTAATAATAATAAATCTATTTAATTTTTTTTTTTTTTGAGGTTTAATTTCAAAAAGCAAACAAAGGTGTAAAGCCCACTGCAAAAACAACCCTCAATTATTTCAATGACATAATCAAGTTACACATACAACTATCACCGGTTGATAACAATGTATCATATAAATCAACACTGCACTGTGACATCATCAAAATTGTGGTGTCAGAGGCCTTTGAAGTTGTATCACATTGTCAATGCCCATTGACTTAATATCTCAAAAGATTGACATAGTATCTCGAAGAATTGACTTAATATCTCAAGAAATTGAGATAACTATCTCGAAGAATTGACTTAATATCTCAAGAAATTGACTTAGTATCTCAAGAAATTGAGATGATATCTCAAGAAATTGAGATAACTATCTCAAGAAATTGACTTAGTATCTCAAGAAATCGAGATAACTATCTCACGAAATTGGCTTAGTATCTCGAGAAATTGACTTAATATCTCAAGAAATTGAGATAATATCTCATGAAATTGACTTAGTATCTCAAGAAATTGAGATAAGTAACTCAAGAAATTGACTTACTATCTCAAGAAATTGAGATAACTATCTCTAGAAATTGACTTAGTATCTGAAGAAATTGACTTACTATCTCAAGAAATTGAGATAACTATCTCAAGAAATTGACTTAGTATCTCAAGAAATTGACATAATATCTCAAGAAACTGAGATAACTATCTCAAGAAATTGACTTAGTATCTCAAGAAATTGAAAAAATTTTTTTTTTACTTGGCTCTAATACTCTTCCGTCCATTTGGGACCTCTTTTTGGACTGAAGTTCTGGAGAGATCAACCCCTCCTGTATCTAGCAGCACAGTATCTGTGGACAACACAAGTGAGGATGATGACAATCAAGAGGATTTCAAGAATCAAGAAGAAATTGTCAGGGATGATTTCCCTGAAACTTGGCTTTGGCTTGATTTTAAAACAAGGTAGTTAAATAGTAAGAATGGGTATTGCCTTTGCTGGTCTTTCTTTTCATTTTAAAGTTTTGTGCAATGTTTTACTTTATTACACTAGGCTAATAGCTTGGGGTTGCCATATTTTTAAACAAAGATTGTTCAGTTATAATAAGGCAACTGGAAATACAGTCTAATGGAATGTATGGCAGCAGATTTAATGTAGGTTTGTTTTGCTTTCAATAAGCTGATGTATCTTTATCAGAATAGAATTATTTTGTTGTTGACAGGCATACAAGAAAAGATTCACAGCATATCAGAAACAATAATAATAATACTGGAATATTATTGGGGAAATGTAAAGAGAAGAGTATCAAAGTTCACCTGGTGTGCATAAAATGTATACCCACTAGAAGTGGTAGAAAATAAACCTTCTGTTATCTGACCTAATTGTTATTTCAAAGAGGGTCAGATAATAGATGTTCAACTTAGTGGTGTCATCATGAGTGGCGTTATCACACATTCACCAGTGATGAAATAAGTAAATGATAATCAAGGATTAATGGTCATCTGCGATGCATCTTATAAACATTAATTACCATTAACTATAGCTTACTTTCAGATGAATTTCATAAAAGTATGATAAAATATTTTTGTAATTTTTACTATCATTCAGTTTTGTTTTGATCTGTGATGTAACTATGGTGATGACTAGTTCCACTTTCTACAGGAAGTAAAAAAGCTATTAGTTTTGTTTACTTTTTTTCTTTTAATATTCACCATTTTAACAACTGTCAGCCCAAAAGAAATATCAAATTTAATTTTTTTCAGTAAAAGTTATCAATACACATCTGTTTGGGGAGCAAATGTAGGTTTTATTTGTGAAACAATGACACCACAATATCACTCACAGTTTTGAGGTCTTGAGACCTCAAATTAACTGACGATGACACCACTGGTTCTACTGTGTGTAACCATGAGAGACTGCTAAGTTATTTGTCATTTTGAAGAAAGCTGTATCATTCTAAGTTCTAATTCTAATTGGACTTTTATAGTACTTAATCTCCCCAAACAAGAGGACTCTAAGGCGCAACAAAACAAAAAGATGTTTGGTATGGTATGTTTATAATATAACGTGTCCATATCAACTGGTATCCACTAATGGCTTTACAGCCTAAATCATTCTGTATTTAGTTTTACAAGTGTCAGACTGATTTAACTTCTATCAAATGTTTTTATATTATCTCAAAATGGGTTGGTTTTAACTACAGTATGCAGATGCTTCAGACATGTCATATATGATGTAACGTATACATTAACAGATCTTGGTGTATTTTGTGTTTTTTCTTTTATTGTTCCCTTCGGTTTTAACTCATACAATACAACTGGTGTGAACATTGGGGGTGCATTGGTGTGTACATCTGTATGTCTGTATGTATGGTTTAACTAAAATACACAAAACAGAGAACTTCTGAATAGGTACTATTTGGAATTACAGATATTATGACATATTAGAATATTCATCATCTATAAAATGATTATATCAACTACAACAAACAGTTAAAATAATGAAAACATATTTACTAAAATATGTTGAACCTATTCTGAAATTAATTATCTATAAAACCGAGAACTGTATATAGAAATTAAATATGTAACATAAACTTCATAACACAGCCCTTAAAACTAACAGGCTCTGATGATTTACTGAATACAGCCTGATAGTTGCTAAGTAACTAAACAAATAAGTCTAAAATTTACAGGTTTGGGAAAAAACATCTTTATTAAATATACCTTTTAGCTTTAATGCTGATTTTGCAAAGAAGCATATATTTTAAACTTTACTGAAGACATTATAATCAAATAACAATGTAAATAGTTACAAATACAATAAAGCTTGACATATATGCAAATGTATTTATAATAAAATATATTTACCACGTTGGGAACTCTATCCAGAGGTGTATTTTTTCCAATTTCACAACAGTTATTTCCACATTTTAACAAAGAGACACTGCAACAAAAATGTGTGCTTTCATGAAGCTTCCAAAACTAGATTTTCCTGGGTAAAAGCAAATAAATTTTAATTTGTAGTTTTTTTGTGGGCAATGAACTGTGCAGTTAACTGACATAAAAAACAGCCCATGTTGTCCTGCATGTAACACAATGTCCAATGCAGGAGATTTAAATTTTCCTTGTTACTAGCCTTGTACTTAACCTAGTACCCACAACAAAATGCAATAAAATTACACATTTACAAGTTTAAACATACTCATATTTCACAGAATTAGTATGCATTTTACATCACACAAATAAAGTAATAACATAAGACATACTAAACAATGAACATACCATTTTTACTATTTTGCCTAAACTAAACATAAGCCAAAGAACAGACTACTGTGAACCCACATGTATATAATTGCTTCCTATGCTCATAAATCTTAACAAGCAATGCAGGTTTTTTTGTTTTAGTGGAAGGCATTTGGTACACTTGTGTGAGTCATTCTTCTGAAATAATCTCTGTCTTTTTAATAGTTTAAAATACAGAAAAGCAAAAAAATGAAAAGCTTACATATAATATTTACAAACATTATAAAAGTGATCCTAACATCCCGGCCCCTATGATGTTGCCAGGGCAGCATCATAACTAAACCTTACTAACAACTGTTACAGCACATTAAAGTATCAAAAAGGTCTATTGTCACTCTGAACACCTTCCAACAAACATATTTTGGTTACTGGTTATGTTTCAGTTATAAGTCCAAGGGGCCATTGATATCTTGAGGTGTGATCTTGTTTAACCATGATTAGGTCTCCAACATTGAGGTTTGGTGAGGGATTAGTCCACTTGTAACGTTTTTGAAGTGTTGGTAAATATTCCTTCAGCCATCTGCTCCAAAATAAATCTGCCAAATACTGAACTTGACACCATTGACGACGGCATTGGTCTTGTGGGACAAAGACCCCTGGTGGTTCAGATCTTCCAGGTCTCAGAAGGAGCAGATGATTCGGCGTTAATGGTGCAGGGTCATTTGGATCATCTGAGAGCTTTGTAAGTGGTCTACCATTAATGATACCTTCAACAAGACACATCAAGGTTGAAAGTCCTTCATCATCTAGTGGTTGCTGTGTCAATAGACCTTGCAGCACTGAACGAATACTGCGAATCTGCCTCTCCCAAACTCCACCCATGTGTGAAGCAGCAGGTGGATTAAATATCCACTGAATATTCTTCTCGGCAAGTGTTTTATTGATCTTGTCTTGCTCCAGCTCTTGCATAGCTTTCCTTAGTTCTCTATTTGCCCCAACAAAGTTAGTGCCATTGTCAGAGTGAATTATCTTTGGCTGTCCACGACGAGCAACAAATCTTTGTAATGCATTTATGAAGCTATCTGTGTCAAGTGTAAAGGACACCTCAATGTGCACAGCTCTAGTTGTGAGACATGTGAAGATGCAACCATATCGTTTTACTTCCTTTCTTCCTCGCTTGACCATAAATGGGCCAAAGTAGTCTACTCCAACATGAGAGAAAGAAGGTTGATTTGTGACAACTCTGTCTTCTGGTAGATCAGCCATCACTTGTTCTTGCAGTCTTGATCTAAGTCTTTTGCAGGGAATGCACCTTTACAACACTCTCTTGACAGCAGCTCTTCCTCTTATGATCCAGTAACTCTGTCTTGTTTCAGCAAGAGTACGTTCTACACCATTATCAGGTCAGATACATGATGATGAGGTATCAGAATTGGATGCTTTGTTTCTTCTAGAACTGCAGCATTTTTTAATCTTCCACCAATGCAAAGTAGGCCCTTATAGTTATTCATGAGGGAGAGCTTTTGAAGGTCCTTTAATTTAGCTGGATTCTGAAGAGTTTTACATTGTACATATCGAATGACTGATGAGGCAGCTTCTTGTAGTTCCTTGACAGACAGATAAGGTTCAAATTGTGATTCCCTTTTCAACAACACTGACTTAAACTGCATCAACCATGCCACAGCTCTTGTCAGTTTGCTCCATGATGAATATCTTTGCAGAAACTTGTCGGTTGCATAACTTTCCACAGAGCTGTTTGAGTAGATCTTGATTTCCTGTTTGGTTTCAACTTGTCCCTCTAACACTGAATCTGATAATACTGGTTGTACAGGCCATTCAGAGTGATCTTTCCACAAAAAATTCGGACCATTGATCCATCTTGTGTTACTCAACAGCTCTGTTGCTGTTTGCCCTCTAGACACATCATCAGCAGGGTTATTTCTAGTATCTACATATCTCCATTGGCTGGAAGATGATGCTTGTTGTATAGCTGACACACGGTTGGCCACAAATGTTTGAAATCTTTTCGTTGCGTTATTGAGATACCACAAAACAATGGTACTACCAGTCCAGAACACTGACTCACAGAGGGGAATTTGTAATTCATTTGTCAGCATCTTGTCAAGTTTCACAGCTTCAACAGCAGCTGCTAGTTCTAGCCTTGGTATAGTGGTTGTCTTCAGGGGTGCCAAGCGTGACTTTGCCGCTAACAGGCTGACATGGTGATGAGTACCATTTGTGACCCGTAAATATGACGCAGCTCCATAAGCATCCTGAGATGCATCAGCAAAGTGATGCAATTGTGCTTCTTCAAAGGTAAAGGATGGGGTTATACACCTTGGTACTTTTAGATGGTGAATATAATGCAAGTCTTCCATCCACCGGCCCCACTGATCAGCAATATCATCAGGCATAGTCTGATCCCAACTGCATTGCAGACGGCAGAGTTTTTGAAATAGCATCTTTGCTTTCAAAATGAATGGACCAGCAAGGCCTAAGGGATCATAAACAGAACTCATAACACTGAGTAATCCTCGTTTAGTCGCTGGTTTTTCCTTCAGGGAGGTGTTGTATGTCAAAGTATCATCCTCTACAGACCATAGGACACCAAGGGCACGATCTGATGGCAAGTCTTCTAGGTCTAAGTTGAGTTTTGCCACTACTTTAGATCTCTCAGACTCTAGTATAGCCCTCATAACTTCTCTAGAATTTGACAGAAACTTAGTAAGGTGAAATCCACCTGTTGACAACAGCTTGCACAATTCATCAATTAATTTGACAGCAGTCGTGGGAACTGATTTAAGACAGTCATCAACATAGAAGTTTTTTTCCAATTGTGTTTATAGTCTCTTCACTGAAATTGTGAACTTGATCAGCTGCACACTTTCTCAATGCAAAATTTGCACAGCTGGGGGACCAAACACCACCAAACAGATGTGCTGTCATTCTGTACACAACTGAAGGGTTGCAAGTATCGTCATCAGCAAACCACAGAAACCTGAGGACATCTCTGTCTGGAGGATGCACACGGACCTGATGATACATTCCTTCTATGTCTGCCATGAAAGCCACTTTATCTTGTCTAAACCTCTGCAGAACACCAATCAGCTTGTTTGATAGGTCTGGGCCCTGCAAGACTCTGTCATTCAGGGACACACCTTGATATTGGGCTGAACAATCATACACAATGCGTGTCTTTTCAGGTTTTCTTGGGTGAATAACTGCATGATGAGGGAGGTACCATACACATTCAGGCTTTATGTATCTCCTGGCCTAACCTTTTCTGCATAGCCCTTGTCTAACAGCTCATTTATTCCTTTGGTGTATGTTTCTTTCAAATCTTCATTCTTGTCTAATCGCTTGGCCAAGAGTCTTAATCTATGTTCTGCCACATCTCGATTGTCAGGCAGATTTGGTGGTTTTGTCTTGAATGGTATAGCCAAGGTGTAATGGCTGTCTATCTTAACAGCTGATGCATTCCAAACTGACATTGCCTGTTTGACTTCTGTGGACATATGTAAATCTGCTGCGTACCCATCCTCCAAGTGCCAAAGTCTTTCTACTTGCGCTGAGAGCTCTTGATCCTTTCTGACAAAATAGCTGGCTGGGCTGGGTCTTGTCCTTGGCATCTGGTTATTTACAATGCCATTTATTGACCATCCAAATACAGTTCTAACAGCATAAGGTTCTCCTGCTCTTCCTGCCTTTATCTCCAAGGGCTTTAGCAAGTCAGCACAGTCTTGCCCTATAAGTATGTGTACATCATCTGCTTGTACATCAGGGACAGTAATATCCTTCAAATGTTGCCAGTTAGATAGCTCATCTTGTGACACATGGCTCGTTAGTCCAATATTTAAACTCTGTTTGATAATGACATCACTTGCTTCAAAGGTGCAGTTATCTTCTGTGTTTGACAATAAAATGTTTGACAATTGCACTTCAATTGTCTGTGTACCACTAATGGTTGCTTCATCAATCACCATTGCCTTTCTTGATAAGCCAAGTGTATCAGCCAAATGCCTTGATACATAAGTCTGATTTGACCCACTGTCACATAATGCATATGTATCTATGTAGCTTCTTCTACCTTTTCCTCTGACTCGAACTGCCATAATGGGCCAGGCAATTTTACCTGAATTCAACTTGCTGTAATTGCAGTTTACTGCTGTTGTGGTCTTAACTTGAGTGTTTCCATCATTCAAGGCAGCAGTAGGTTCTTGTGAATCATCACCACCCTTTGGAAGGTGTAGGAAGCGGTTGTGTTTTTTGCCACAGCCATTTATGTCACAAACAAAAGTCCTGGTACATTCACGGCTATTATGGTTGGGCTTTAAGCACAAGAAACACAAATGCTTTGACTGTAAAAAGACACTCTATCCTTCACTTTCATAGCCCTGAACCTCTCACACCTGATAATAAAGTGGTTTTCTTTACAGCAAAGACAGCTGTAAACCATGTTAGGAGGCTGGGTGTTGACTGATTTTGCAGATTTGGACTTGTTGGTGGTGGTAGCTCTTTCACTGTCCAGCGCTGATGTCTGGGAAGAATATGCCTTTTTACCTCATCTACTCATGTTCTCAGAGTTTTGATTCTTTTTTCCTTGAGCCAGTTTACCAAGTACAGGATCTACTGCTTCTTTTGCTTCATCAGTGATAAATTTTACAAGATCTTCAATAGTTGCAGCACGTTCTTTCTTGATTTTATGCACTTTCTTTAGCCAGCGGCGAGCCAGGTAGTCAGGTAGCTTTTCAGCAATAGCATACAGTTTATCTTGACTGCTTATTTCAGCTAAAGCCTTTGTAGTTGTTAAAGTTTCCATGGCACACCTTAGATCATCTGCATATTCCAGCAACTGGCTATTCCCAAACACTTTAGGTCGATTCAGAACTTTGTCTATCCAAGCACGTGTTAAACTTTTAATGTAACGTATACATTAACAGATCTTGGTGTATTTTGTGTTTTTTTCTTTTATTGTTCCCTTCGGTTTTAACTCATACAATACAACTGGTGTGAACATTGGGGGTGCATTGGTGTGTACATCTGTATGTCTGTATGTATGGTTTAACTAAAATACACAAAACAGAGAACTTCTGAATAGATACTATTTGGAATTACAGATATTATGACATATTAGAATATTCATCATCTATAAAATGATTATATCAACTACAACAAACAGTTAAAATAATGAAAACATATTTACTAAAATATGTTGAACCTATTCTAAAATTAATTATCTATAAAACCGAGAACTGTATTTGAAATTAAATATGTAACATAAACTTCATAACACCGCCCTTAAAGCTAACAGGCTCTGATGATTTACTGAATACAGCCTGATAGTTGCTAAGTAACTAAACAAATAAGTGTCTAAAATTTACAGGTTTGGGAAAAAACATCTTTATTAAATATACCTTTTAGCTTTAATGCTGGTTTTGCAAAGTAGCATGTATTTTAAACTTTACTGAAGACATTATAATCAAATAACAATGTAAATAGTTACAAATACAATAAAGCTTGACATATATGCAAATGTATTTCTAATAAAATATATTTACCATGTTGGGAACTCTATCCAGAGGTGTATTTTTTCCAATTTCACAACAGTTATTTCCACATTTTAACAAAGAGACACTGCAACAAAAATGTGTGCTTCCATGAAGCTTCCAAAACTAGATTTTCCTGGGTAAAAGCAAATGAATTTTAATTTGTAGTTTTTTTTGTGGGCAATGAACTGTGCAGTTAACTGACATAAAAAACAGCCCATGTTGTCCTGCATGTAACACAATGTCCAATGCAGGAGATTTAAATTTTCCTTGTTACTAGCCTTGTACTTAACCTAGTACCCACAACAAAATGCAATAAAATTACACATTTACAAGTTTAAACATACTCATATTTCACAGAATTAGTATGCATTTTACATCACACAAATAAAGTAACAACATAAGACATACTAAACAATGAACATACCATTTTTACTATTTTGCCTAAACTAAACATAAGCCAAAGAACAGACTACTGTGAACCCACATGTATATAATTGCGTCCTATGCTCATAAATCTTAACAAGCAATGCAGGTTTTTTTGTTTCAGTGGAAGGCATTAGGTACACTTGTGTGAGTCATTCTTCTGAAATAATCTCTGTCTTTTTAATAGTTTAAAATACAGAAAAGCAAAAAAATGAAAAGCTTACATATAATATTTACAAACATTATAAAACTGATCCTAACATCTGACCTTTAGAGTTGAAAAGCCCAACTTAGGGAATTTACAGGTAACATATATAGGACTAACAAGGCCACTGCCGCAGCATTTATCTCCCGCCTGGAATCAGTAATAATGGAGAACTAAATGAGATAAGGGCTTTATAGTAAGATAACCCCACTTGACATTGAAGAATGGGTCAAAGGTAAAAGTCAGCAGTCTCAGGCCTTTACTTCCTTTAAGTTGTTTTCACATTTGCAATGATAAGGGAGATATAAGGCCTTTTTAATAGGATAATCCCATTTAACATGTGATAAGACAGCCATTTTGGCTTCGAAACTAGGTCAAATTACTATCAGCTTAACTTTCCTGGCCATATATATTTTGCGCATATTTGATGAACCTAGCTGCAATATTTCACGTTTTAGAGCATCTTAATGAATTTTAAATAATTGGATATGGTGGCCATTTTGTTTTTCAAAATCAGGCCAAAATTTTTCTCAGACAAAACATTTGAAGGCCAAGAGTTTTAATGGTCTGAACCTGTAAGAGCAATATTAGGGGAGATAGAAGGCCTCTTAAAATGTAAATTTGACGAAGCTAGCTGGAATTTTCGACATTTAGAACAACTGTATGATTTTTAAACAATTGGCTATGGCGGCCATTTTGTTTTTCAAAATGAGGCCAAAATTTTGCATAAACATTCCTTGCAAATTTGATGAAGATGTCTTTATAAATGAATAAGATATTAAGGTTTATGCTGAAACCTGACAAACGGATGCACGGACGGATGCACAAACAGATGCACACACGCATGGAAGCCGTTTACAATTTTAGACCACAGCCTTTGCTTTTCATGGTCTGTCTTTACAATCTGAAGCCACAGCACCAATAATATGGGAGAAATAAGGACGTTTTAGTGTGACGACCTTGAAGCAGGGGTCAAAGGTCAAATTCAACATATGGAAAAGATTACCAGGCCATGACTTCGTACAAGTTGTTTTCACATTCCGAACCTCTAGGAGCAATATTTGGGGAGATATAAGGCCTTTTTAATAGGATAATCCCGTTTGACATTAAACATGCGATATGGCAGTCATTTTGTTTTTGAACTAGGTCAAATTTATTATCAGGCTAGCTTTTCTAGCCATATAGCTTTTGTGCAAATTTGATGAAGCTAGCTGGAATATTTCAAGATTTAGAGCACCTTTACGATTTTCAAACAATGAGCTATGGCGGCCATTTTGTTTTTCAAAATGAGGCTAAAATTTTTCAGAGACAGGTTTTCATAGCCATAAACATTCCCTGCAAATTTGGTGAAGATATGCAATATTTGGGGAGATATAAGGCCTTTTTAATAGAATAACCCTGTTTGCCATTAAACATGCGATATGGCGGCCAATTTGTTTTTTGAACTAGGTCAAATTTATTATGAGGCTAGCTTTTCTAGCCATATAGCTTTTGTGCAAATTTGATGAAGCTAGCTGGAATATTTCAAGATTTAGAGCACCTTTACAATTTTCAAACAATTAGCTATGGCGGCCATTTTGTTTTTCAAAGTGAGGCTAAAATTTTTCAGAGACAGGTTTTTATAGCCATAAACATTCCCTGCAAATTTGGTGAAGATATGTTCATAAATGAATAAGATATTAAGGTTTATGCAAAAACGTGACGAACGGACGGACGGACGGACAGAAGGCGTTTTATAATATCCCGACCACGGCCTTCGGCCGGCGGGAGATAATAAGCGATGATGCAACCAGTAGATGTTGCTATACAGGCTTTTTCGGCCATTTTTAATTGGACGAATTTGACCAGAATATTTTCAGCGACAGTGTATTGTTTTGAAATTGTTCAAATCACTTCCTAGGCTGAAATCTGTTCAACTCAGTTTGTCAGAATCTACCTGCACCAGGATTTCTACAAAGGAAGTGTAACCTTTGTAACCACCTTTTAGGTATTCTACACTATTTAACTACAGTGCCTTGGACTTTCCTTAATGCCACTCTACCCGCAACTAGAATACATGCAACCACCAACACTTTACAAATGGAGAAAACTACAGCATATGACAAAAACCACGACATTCAAGAGGAAAAGATGAGAGAGGAATTTCTTGGGACCTAGCTTTGGCTTAATTTTGACTCAAGGTCATAAGATTGCAGATGTTTTTGGAGTCAAATGTCTGCTTTGTAAAATTGTTGAAGTATCAATAACTTATGGTTACCATATTTATGAAAATAGAATATAATTAATACAGGAAACCATATACTTTTGTGCAAGCTTTTCACATGCTTAGAGTACTAAATAGTCAAAAAGTAGTTGTTGCTGCTGGTATATCTAATGGTACAGTTGTGTTTAAGGTTTTCTGAATGTTTATAAAGATGAAAACAAAGAAGAACTGAAGATAGCTGCCATGTATATACATTAACTGCAGTACAATACCATAGGCTGATTTATAGTAATATGGATGCAGTGACTTATTGTAGTTGACTGAAAATGTTCTTAAATCAGACTGATGTTTCTGTGGTTATTTAATAGATGAACAAGAGACACTTGTGTTACAAGAGCATTCGGAGATCAAGCTAATACCTCTGCCAAGGCCTGACACCTCCAGCATTGACTATTGCTTATGAGTGCATTAATGTAAATAAACAGAAAAAATTTTTCTGATGTGCTGATGACACTCTAAAACACGTTCAAATGATGTTATGGTATATGTGCCTTACACAATATGTATTACTTTATGAATTGTGTTTCAAAAGCTTTGTAATACATTGAACTTTCTCATCTAGGCTAGTGAAAAATGGCTAAGACCCCTGCCCCGTCCAGGTGGGTCTTCCACAGCCTAAACCCCTGCACAGATTTTCACCAAATTTTAGGGGATGTTAACCCCAAGAATATCTAGAAGTGATTAGGTTTTGGGAGGTATCCAGTGACAACTGTTGCCATGGTAACACTTTTAAGATTTTCGGGTCTTAAAGTTTGTGGGTGTTTCTCAGCCTAAACCCCTGCACGGATTTCCACCAAATTTTCAAGATATGTTTGTCCTAAGAGGATCTAGAGGTGATTAGGTTTTGGGAGGTATCCAGCTACCACTGTTTCCATGCCAACACTTTTAAGATTTTCGGGTCTTAAAGTTTGTAGGTGTTCCACAGCCTAAACCACTGCACGGATTTTCACCAAATTTTCAGGATGGATATCCGGTGGCAACTGTTGCATGACATCACTTCTTCGGGATCTTAAAGTTTCTTCTAAAATCTTTGATATTTTCTGTAACTAAAATATTGCAGCTAGCTTCATCATATTTGCACAAAATGTATATAGCTAGAAAAGCTTGCCTGAGAGTAATTGTGCCCTTGATTTGGAAACAAAATGACCGCCATATCACGTCTTTAATACCAAAAAGGAGGGTCATCTTATCAAAAAGGCCTTATATCTCCCTTATAATTAATAATTAATAATTGCTTCTAGGGCTACAAAATATGAAAACTACTGGTGAGAAATCATGGCCTGTGAATCTTTTGTAGAACATCTTGTAGGTTCTCTATACTTCTTACAACAGAAGTTGTTCCTAAGATTTTCCCATATCTCAATGTTGTTGGCCATTTAGCTATACCTGCGGGCTGAGGTTCTTCCCTGCCAAGGCTGGCTATCTTTTGCACCTGTGCATCGGTGTGCCACTATCGCAGTGCACCTTTTATCTTTTTAGGTTGTGTTTTAATGTCAAGGGTGTTGGTCTTTAGAGGATTTTGGTCACAGGCTACGTGTAATTCTATAGGCAGACTGACCTGATTGCATGAGGTCATAAGTGGTCTTTTCTCTAAGTTGGCCTGATAGTGAGTTTTGAATGTCCACTTTGTGCCATAATGTTTTTTTAATTAATCTTATCTCTCTGTTCATAACTGTGGACATGCTAATGTTGGAATTACATCTTAGGCTAAACCTGAGGTACTTTTTAGAAGTGCAAATGCACCGGTTTTTTGCACCTGTGTGCCGGTGCGCCCTTATGAGGTCATAAGTGGTTTTTTCTCTAAGTAGGTCTGATGGTGAGTTTTGAGTGTCCACTGTGTGCCATAATGATTTTTAGTCTTTTCTCTCAGTTCATAATTGTGGACATGCTATTGTTGGAATTACATCTTAATGATATATTGTGGTATATGTGCCTTACACAATATGTATAACTTTATGTACTGTGTTTCGAAAGCTATATTGAACTTTCTCATCAAAGACTGGTGAAAAATAGCTAAGACCTCCCCTGAGGCATTCAGTAAATATTTAATTGCAGCATATTTAGTGACAATAAATAAATATATGTGCATGCATTATATAGTGACTATAAAATGGAATACCAAAGACAACTATGTTTGTGGGACATGCCAAAAGGCATTCACTGAGAACTGTATACTTATTTTTATAAGAAGCTAAAAATAAACACTTCCTATGATGTCTATATTACATTGCCCTTAAATAAGTATACCATTAAAAATGAATCATTATAATATGTTGTCTACAATAAATAGTATATTCCATCTTAATTATTAATTTATTGACTTACCATATAACATGTAAAAAGGGACTAAGCACATCTAAACTTAGACTCAAGATGTTGTGAATGATTTATAGATGCTTATAAAGTGCTAAGACTCTTTGGACATAATAGCATCCATAAATTCAGTATATACTGAACACTTACATTAGTCTAAATTCATAACCTTGCACCTAAGATGTAATTCCAAAATTAACATGTCCACAGTTATGAACTGAGAGATAAGACTAAAAAAACATTATGGCACAAAGTAGACACTCAAAACTCACCATCAGGCCTACTTAGAGAAAAGACTACTTATGACCTCATAAGGTCACGAGGTCAGTCTGCCTCTAGAATTACAAGTTGGCTGTGACCAAAATCCTCAAAAAACCACCTCTACTCATTTTTTGAGATCCCAACACCCCTGACATCAAAATACCACCTAAAAAAGTAAAAGGTGCACTGCACTGCATAACAACGCACCAGTGCACAGGTGCAAAAAAACAGTGCATTTGCACTTCTAAAAAGTACATCAGGTTTAGTCATTTTTCACTAACCTCTGATGAGAAAGTTCAGTATATTACAAAGCTTTCAAAACATAATACATGAAGTAATGCATATTGTGCAAGGCACATATACCACAATATCATTTAAATGTGTTTAAGAGTGTCATCGCACATCAGAAAATTTTTTTTCTTTTTAGTTTATTATTCAATCATGAGTGTCACATCTGAATGTGCTGGTCACTCTACTCTGGTTTCCGTCATATCTAATTGGAACATGTAAAGTGACTGGATTAGAGATTAGACCTGCAAACACTCCTACTCTTAAGGAGATAATATCTGCTGAGATAAAAAGGTGTCCATTTCAGACTCAACAGCCAATTGCACTAGACTGGGTAAATGTACATACTGCCCACTCATGACTAAACCCAATGAGATCACCTGTATAATTAGTGGAATGAATACCAACTTTAAAATCCACTTGAATATCTATCATGTAAATTAAGTCACATAGTATATTTAATAGCATGCAAAAATGCAATAAATACTATGCGAGTGAGACAGGCAGAGAGTTCAGATCAAGAACCTATGAACACAAATCCTCTGCCAATAAACAAAAGGATAGTAGATTGACTCCTGTTTTCCAAATATTTCACTGAAAAAAACACTCTATTAAGGATATACAGTTTTTTATACTGGAAGGGTGCACTCCCAAGTACAACATACCATCGATTGTTCACTAGAGAAGGTGTGAATAGCGATGGATGTGGAATATTAGAGAAACCCATCCAATAGGCATAAATCAATTTATTTAAATTCTATGCATTTTTCTGGTCTTTTATTGACACTCGTGGGACCAAACCCCTATTCTTGCATTAATATGAAGCTTGTAATAAATTCATGGATTAAGACGGTTGTCCAGATCACCACCAAAATTATGTCATGTGTTCCTTGTATCATTGTCAAAATTTTCTTCAAATTTTATCAAAATCTGTGCATACCTTTTTAAGTTATTTTCCAAACAAGCCAATGTCACCAGCCACCAAACAATATCGTCATTTGCAGAAAGGTAATAAATCAGGCTCAATCAAACTCTTGTAATAATATTAAAAATTTAATAGTAACCTAATCCATTGTGCCTTAACAATTTCATGTAATAACAAGTTGTAGTCATTTTAATATAACTTAAGGCATAATATCCAAAAGTTAATGCAAAAATAATGCAATTTTCTAATGTTTTCGCAAACTGAGGCTATTTTACAGGCCAGTCTTTACTGCTTTAAATGTGTATTCACTCCAGGTCACTTTATTGTGTTCCAGTCTTGACACTTTTGGGTTTTGTAATTTAAGAAGTTTAATTTGCCTCTAAATAGTATACATTGAACACATTACCAGTGCCACACTCTTTATTGCCCATGCTTTCCAAAGCGCTCCTCCATGATCGTACTGTATTGGAAGATACTGTATCTATTGGGTTTTATGTGAGTTGAAAGATTGTCACAACTGAGAAATACTAAACTAATGCATCCCTTTCCTGGCTGTATATTATTTTGGCTCTCTATTGTGGATAAATTACCTACATCAGATGTGTACAAGGCTGTATTGGTCCAAATCTTTATATACTGGTACTGAGGTCTCTTATACATTAATTGACGACCATTACTTATAATATGAAGAAGGTTGTTAAAGACCATATTATGATTAACTGCACTTTTGTGCAAGCTAGGGGTTTTATATTATTTTTATAATGCTAATGCATAATTGTACACAAAGAATATTATCATCATGTTATTTTTGCCCATATGACATGGTAGACTTACTTTCTATCAAATTTAGATTTAAAATTCTGACTATTTTCTGTGGTGTTAGTTGAAAGTGTTCATATGTTTGCCATACTTTACCTATTAATTAATCTGTATTTCTGTCAAAAGTTTCTGTCATGCTAAAATGTAATTATACATGGTGTTTGCTACCTTATACTCCTACTAAAACTAGTAGTGTCCTTGATGATTAAGAAGGCAGTTTTGGTCTTTGTATCATCGTATGATAAATAGATCTTGAATATATTAAAACTGATTTCAAATAATATTATGTAAAATTTTGGCAGAATTTTGAAGACCATTTCTTTCTGTTTTAGGTGTAACTAGATTCAGTAATGACAGTACAATAATTATGTCAGTATTTGATATACATAAGCCTTATTTCTAAGGCAGTGATCGCTTTCCCATTACCCAAATTACCTGGCCTTTAAAAAATTAGTCAAGTGATGATTCTAGGTCAGTGATCAAGGGTAAAATGTGGGTGTGATTGAGGAAAAAGGTGGGAAATCTTCCTAATAGATTAGTTCTTTATGAAGAAAGTTCCAGAAAAAAGCTATACAATGGCTCAAAGTCTTACAAAAGTTTGATGAGTTTTGAGAACTTTGTAGTCAAAAGAGGAGACATGAAGGAACTTGAATTTGGGCAACTGTGTTTCTAGATATTTCTAGATAGGGCATACTGATGGAGCTTTTGCTGGAGGTATTCTGGTTGGCAATATCTTGAGGTATTGCATGTGATCAGTCCTATTTTGAATTATACCTGGATATTGAGTGTCTAGCCTGCAGAACAAATTGTTAACACACTTGAGTCTCCTTAAGTCAAAGTCTGTGAGGAAAGGCAAAAAGGAAAATCCTTTACTGTATTGAGATTGAGCAAATTGTGGATCATGTGTAAATGTCTGGTATGAATACAAGTCAACTTATTGTCTTTGAATACATGATCAGGAGCTCTGTTTGAGTCTAACACTACCCCTAGACATTGGAGGAAGGTGCCATATGATTCCCAAGAATATCAGTCTGAAATACAGGCGGGAGTTGTTTAGGATTGTCTTTGAACTGATCAAAATAAAGTCTGAATGAAAATAAATTTCAGTTTAAATCAATTTCTTTAGCCAAGCAATATTAGTACCAGTGACGTTTTTCAGCTTTGGTACCAAAAATATATGTAATGTCATCATCTCTGGCAGCTAAGGTCTTAACTCAATTTATTATTAAAATTATTAAAATCTTTAAAAGATAAAAAAAACATTGGGAAAATTTAGTGTAGCATAATAACTTTTAAAGATTTTGCCTGTTACGGTAAATTTGTAATATCACTTGTAATATAGCATCTCTGGAATGCTATTTTATATCTGGGTAGTACAGACAAGTCTTGCCAAAGCTTCTGACTTAGATTTCATAATGTCAAAATCCCATAATCTGTTTTACTTGGACCATGTGCTGTTAGAATTCACTATTTTCTTGAATTTTTATGACTGAACTTTTTATACACAACAATCGATATGCTGCACAGATATCCCAGTTATCTCAGACCAACATAATTACTTATGCCTGTCAAGAATACTACATCAGAGAATTTGCAGTCTTTGTTGTGTCCCATCTTGTTCCTTTTTAATTGAAAGAAACTTAATTTTCTTTATATTTCAGTGGCTTATGGATATCTTCTCAAACAGTGGCCTTTTACAGTGGAGACTGTATTCGAATGAAGGGTTGATTCAGATTTCATAATTTACCATAATATCTGTAATTATCAGAGGTAAAGATTAATACAATCTTAATGGAAGAGCATATGTGCAGTTTACTTTAAGCATGAAACATACACCCCATTATTGCTAATTGAGATTGCAGGGAAAAACTTTGTTTTGGATTATGCAGCCAGCTTTGTTCTTTTGCCAAATTTACATGTCAGAAAAAGTCTTGATACTTGGCTACATTAACAGGGTTTATAGAAATTTATCTGTCAGCCTTTGTTGTTGCCAACACTTTTACAGAAACAGGATGATATGTGGCCACAGTAATAATTTTTTGTGTAGGTTTATCCAGCAGGCCTTTTTCTGTTGCCAACTCAAACTAGAGAAAAGATTGAAAGACATGTGACTACAGATTTTTTGGGGGGATTATCCAGGAAACTTTGTTCAGTTGCCAAATCACATGTAAGAAGAAGTCAGAGGATACAATATTACAGTGACAGGGTATGTGAAAGTGTATCCAGCAGCCTATGTCATGTTGCTAATTAACACTTGACAGTGAAAGGTATGGATAAATAACAGGTTCACCACTATCTCTTTGGCAGGTTATTTACAGTATCCTGTTTATCTCATGTATAATGAGCAATATGGTATGGCCGACAATGACTATATGGAGGCTAACCTGGCAGATGCCAAAGAAGATGCAGATGACATTGAGATTGAAGAAACAAATCCCCAGAGGAGGAAGACTCCTTTGTCAGGGAACTCTTCCCAGAGACCTGGCTCTGGGCAGTGTTTAATGTTTCAGGGTATCTACATACACAGTGCTTTCACATCTTGCAGTTTCGTGTTTGCTATAACACTTTTCCTCACACAGTTTCCTTGAGCAACTTTCCAGGGTCTTAGCATGTTTATTCTCCATTACTTGATGTACCTGACTTAAATACCAGGGAATATAAAGACTGGCTTTTTATATTCTCATCACCCCATTGACTTTGAATACATTTTACCAGTTTTGCTTGAACATTTGTCAATTTTCTGTAAATATCTTTCAAGATTTGCAACCTATAAATATGTTACATCTGTATCATGGGAAAGATATTTTGGTAGTCTCAGTTTCTAATCACTCTCTTTGTGCATTAAAATCCATGCATCCATTCACTGGTACCCCTTATTTTGGTATGTTTCATAGTTGCCTTTTTGAATATTTTAGAATTAATATTGACTTATTTTGCTAATTATTCAAACAACAGTAGTGGATAATAAATGTAAAATAACCCTTCTGAAGTATATTTTTAAATTTCATCACTCAAAAAAACAAAGAAAAAAGACAATGTTTTTCCTACAAATTTGGATGTTATTTTTAAATGTCTTTACTCATGATGAAATTTAAAAATATTTGTCATTGGGGTAATTTTTCAGTGCTTTCTAACATCTCTTTCAGAGTAGCTAGATACAGTGTAGATGTGTTCCTGTTTTTTCCACATCCCTTGTTCTCATCACTTTAAGATCAATCTGTTTGTTCACGTGTTTCTTCATAGAGTCTCATACCATTATCTCATTGTATATTTGAACAATTTACTCCACCATTTTACTGTAATAAACACCCAATCTCTAAGCTTGTGGAGTTTCCAAATTTTAAAACAATTTTTAGTGAGCAAAGATTAGAAATTAATTCAAACCATACTGAGTGGGAAAATCCCTAATTAGAGATTGTTACTTTTAGTATCTATACATTGTATTTAGAATACAAGTTTTATTCAGAAAAGTGGATGATATGTCTTGCTGATGGTGTTAACAAAACTATGTGAAGTGAGTCAGTAAAACATTGCAGCTTTAAATTTGATTTTGCCTTTTCAAAAAGCATTTAAGGTGTTGCCCATACAGGGTGACAGTTATTCATTCTTAAAGAGAATATCCTTTATGGAAAAATTTTTGACGGCCAAGACTTTCAAGGGGAGTATTTTTTATTTGTAATAGTTTTTTTAATACAATTATTGTTAATAATTCCATGCCTGACTCTAATAATAATCATTTTCTGGAATACTTTATATTTCATTCTAACATTTATTTATTACCCTTTAAATTTTGAACTACTTCAACCTTTGAAATACAAAGTGTATTAATTATAGTAGTTTAGCACCATTTTTCTCTTGTACTTCAATACTGTTTGTGTCTAACAATAATTTGAAAAACTGTGATTTTGTGTTAATTTTTATTGTTGTTTTTAATCTACAAATAAAAACTTTATAGAGCAAATGCCTTGGCTGTGTTTCTCATGAAAAATTACTATTGGAGATTCCTTGTGATGGCAGAATCACTTTAGTGCCTGCAGAATTCCTACATGACTGACGTTTTAAGATAAATACCATTTAATTGGCCTCTTCAATGATTTGACTTTTTATATTTTTTTGTCATTTGAAATCCAGACAATTTAAATTTGACTTAAATTGTAAGGTTTAAAGCATAAGTTACAGGAATTTATATTTGAATTTGAATCTGAGATTGAGTCTCAGTTTTTTATGTCGTCACTCTGTGTCATGGGCATCCACATGAAAGACTTCTCCAAAACTACAAGGCCCAGAGACATGCTGTTATTTTTCAAAGATACCTTATCTATTGAAGATGAAAACTGTTTCAGGCATGCAGATTGCTAGAGTCATTCTAAGTATGGTACCCCCGCCCTAAGTGTGAAAAGCTCAATACTATATCACATTTTTCTCATTGGTTATTGCAGGGATTTTTCTCATATCTTACACATATGTACTAGGCCTCAAGTATATTCTCTTGTGTGAGTATCAAGCCTAAATCTTTCTTAATATTTTATGAATTTTTAAAATAATTTTTAATGCATAAAAATTCATGAAATTATGCACTTAGTCAGTTATGACTTGAAAAGTATTGCATTTAGAGCATTTTGTTAAAGTATGTTATTCAGCTACTTTCTCCATAGCTACAACATGGTGAGTAACTTGGGAGTCTATCCTAATTGCTAGGCGAGTAATGGCTACTTTTGGATTATGCAGTAACTTAAAATCACTTGTAATTAGAAAACTATTGTATTTAGAGAGTTTCATATAATATGTTATTCAGCTACTTTTCGGGCAGCTATGACATTGTAAAATTTCAGACCTGTAGCTCATTGCATAGCTGAGCAATAGCTACTTTGAAGTTATCACTGTTGAGTATATCAATTAGAACTTGAAAACCTTTACATATAGAGTATTTTCTTTAAATATGTTATTCACCTACTTTTGGATCAGCTATAACATAGTAAATTTACAGACCTGTAGCTTATATCATAGCTGAGCAATAGCTATTTGGAAGTTATCACTGTTTAGTAAATTAGTTATAACTTGAAAACTATTACATTTTCAGTAATTTGTACACATATGTTGTTCAGCAACTTTTTAGTCACCTATAAAATAGTAAAAATGCAGACCTGTAGCTCATTACATAGCTGAGCAAAAGCTACTTTGAGATTTTCACTATTGAGTAAATCAGTTGTATCTTAAGAACTGTTGCATTTAGAGAATTTTGTTGAAATATGTCATTCATGTACATTGCATAAATGAGCAACAGCTACTTTCAAGTTCTCACTGTTGAGTAAATCAGTTATCACTTGAAAACTATTGTATTTAGAGAATTTTTTTTCAAATATAATATTCATGTACATTTGAATCAGCAATAACATAGTAACATTGTAGACCTGTATCCCATGGCATATTTTAGCAATAGCTACTTTCAGGTTCTCACTGTTGAGCAAATCAGTTTAATTATGAAAACTATTTCACTTAGTGAGTTGTTATTCACCTACTTATGGGTCAGCTATATCACAGTGAAATTTTAGAGCTGTAGCTAATGGCATAGTTGAGCAATAGCTACTTTAAGTTTCTCACTGTTTAGTAAATCAGTTGCAACTTGAAAACTTTTGGATTTAGAGAATTTGGTTAAATATGTGACTCACAAACTTATGGGTCAACAATAAGATAGTGAAATTGCAGACCGGTAGCTCAATGCATAGCTGAGGAATATCTACTTTCAGGTTTTCACTGTTAAGTAAATGAGTTCTATCTTGAAATCTGTTGCATTTAGAGAATATTGTTTAAATATTTTATTCACCTACTCATGGGTCAGCTATATCAGAGTGAAATTGTAGACCTGCAGCTCATGGCATAGTTCAGTAATAGCTACTTTTGGGTTGTCACTGTTGAGTAAATCAGTTGTAACTTCAAAAAGTATTGCATTTAGGGTATTTTGTTTAAATATGTTATTCACCTACTTATGGGTCACATATAACATAATGAAATTGCAAGTCTATAGCTCAATGTATAGCTGAGCAATAGCTACTTTCAGGTTCTTACTGTTTAGTAAATGAGATGTAACTTAAAAACTATTGTATTAAGAGAATATTGTTTAAATATGTTATTCACCCATTTATGGTTCTGGAATATCATAGTAAAATTGTAGACATGTAGCACATTGTATAGCTGAGCAATAGCTGCTTTCAGATTTTTACTGTTGAGTAAATCAATTGTAACTTGAACGTTATTGCATTTAGAGAATTTTCTTTAAATAAGTTATTCACCTTCTTTTGGGTCAGCTATAACATAGTAAATTAGCGGCCCTGAAGCCCATTGCATAGCTATAACTTTTTTTTTCTTACTGTTGTCTGAATCGGTTGTAACTTTAAAACTATAGATTTTATTGCACTACAATAGCTTACCATGTGGAAATGAATGCTGATCTCGGGAGGCCACAGGCCCTGGCCAACGTGCAAGAAAAATAGACGTTCAGTGTTGGCCGTAGCCTCAGGTTGTCTTCTCCTGGAACTCTTCTCAATTCATCCTCCTTTTCTTTTTGGCCACGTGATTTGGAAGTGTTTGCTTTTGCACACATATTTTCTACTATTTCTCAGTATATATGTATTGTTGGATGTTACCAATTAGCCATTTTGTTTAAATAACATTATAGCATATTCTGTGAAAGTTTCGTTTCGACAGGATAAGTATTTCTTTACTTTTTTGTGTTTTATGAACTTTCTTGGTTTAAGCTTGCTCGTTTGTTTGCACGTTTTATTGCTGTAAAAATGTCCTCCCAACAAACAAAAAGCACAGATAAACCTAGATCTTTGAAGTGTTTGTGACATTTCTGTTTACCATTTGGTAATCACAATTTCTGTCCTTCCTGTAGAGAATCCAATAAAGGGGATGATCCCTGTGTTACTCCTGAAGTTCCATGCAAAATTTGCTTTGGTTTCTCGGAAGAATAAATGTCAAAAATCAAAAACAGGAAACGTTATGTTAGGAAACAGACAGCAGACACTTCAAAAGATGATGAACTAGATTTACTAGGGGACGAGGATGTGGAGTCTTTTACTGGATCTCAGGCAGACCTTGAGGGTGCTACTGACAATTTATTTGCTTCTCCACCACATCCTCAGCCCCTACATTTTGAATCATTGCCTAAAATTTCCAGCTAAATCTGTCCCTCCAACCCCTGGTACGGCTTTACAACAGAAAATCTAGTCCAAGCTTGAGAAGTCCCTGAGTTCCCAGTTCAACATCCAATTACAACAGCAAATGGGGGTCTTCCAGGCTTTCATGCTTTAGGGTATGAAGTCACTCTGCGATGAATTTCAGTCTTTTACAAAGATGTCTGCAGAAGTGGACCTCCCTGATTCCAGGGGAATGGGTATCGTCAATAGATCTTTAAGATGCCTACCTTCACATCCCCATCCACCCAAACTCAAGGAAATATCTAAGGTTTTGCCACAAGTCACAGGTGTTCCAGTTCATCTCTCTTCCATTCAGCCTGGCCACAGCCCCTCAGGTCTTTACAATGATTGTAAAGAAAGTGAAGCTAATGGCCCTTACGAGGGGAATGAGGCTTCACCAATACCTGGATGACTGGCTGATCAGCTCCCAGTCCCAGGAAGAAGCCCAAGAAGAACACTCAGGCCATGGTAGGCCTGATCCAGTCCTTGGGGTTGGTAACAAATCAGGAGAAATCCGAAATAAAACCAACTCAGACGTTTTTGTTTGTGGGCTATGAATACCATCTAAATTCAGCCCTTGTAAAACTTCAGGATTTGATCCTACGTCTCAAGTTAAAATATGTTTTGAATGTGAGATGTTTGATGTCATTACTTATGTTGCTTGTTTCAACAGACAAAATGGTCCCAAAGGGACGCCTTCACATGAGGTCCTTTCAGTTTCATCTCAAGGAGCACTGGAGATATCCTCAGTTGCTGGACAGCCTCCTACCTTGGACAGAAGCCATTTCAGCACACCCAGAGTGGTGGTAAAATCCCTCATGTGATGAAAGATGCAGACCTTCATCCCAAAGACCACAGTATCCAACTGTTTACAGAGGCCTCAAATGAAGGCTGGGGCGCTCACTTAGAGCAAGCCTCTACAAAGGGTCTGTGGTCAGACCGGGAAAAAAGGCTACACATAAATGTTCTAGAGTTGAATGTGGTTTCTCTGGCCCTTCAGAGTTTTAAGGACCAGTGTCAAAACCAAACAGTGTTCGTTGCAATGGACAACTCAACAGTGGTGGCCTACATAAACAAACAAGGAGGAACTCACTCGGTGGAGATGTCCACTCCTCTGTGGAAGATTATGACCTGGTGCCATCATTACCAGATAACCTTAAAAGCCAGACACATTCCAGAGTGTCTGAATGTGATGGCTGACCTTCTGTTCAGGTCGAACCTAGTACAATCAACAGAATGGTCACTGCATCCACAGGTGCATTCACAGATCTGTCAAAAGTGGTCCACCCCTCATGTAGATCTATTTGCCACTTGTGTGAACCACAAACTTCCACTGTACATGTCTCCAGTCCCAGACCCCAATGCTTGGGACATAAACTGGATGTGTCTCACTGCTCATGCTTACCCTCTGATGTCTCTCCTTCTCAGAGTGATCTAAAAAATCAGGCAACGCAATTGCCTAATCATTGTAATAGCCCCAGTCTGGCCAGGGCCTGGTTTTGGGACCTAGTGCAGCTCTCAGCAGAGATCCCACTTCAACTACCAGTGTAAACAACTCTTCTCAAACAGTCCCACAATTATGTGTTTCACAGCAATCCACAACATCTCAACCTCCACGCCTTGTGTCTGGGTGTGGACAGCTCCAAGAACAAGGCTTCTCTGTGGAGGTTACAGAGATAATTGCTGCCCCTCAAAGGTCATTAACAAGGACCATCAGACTTTTTCATGTACCTGTACCAGGATCTAAACAGGCGCACGTCGACCATGGATGGTTACAGGAAAAGCCATTGTTGACACCCTGGTCCTAACTGGGCACCACATTTCCCAAAACACAGACCTTAACAGGTTGCTCTCCAGTTTTTACAGGGATTGTCCTAAACTTTCCAGGAATCTCCCGAAATGGAACCTTTCTGTTGTGCTTAATGCGCTCACAAAAGCAGCCTTTGAGCCTATGAAAGACACAGACCTCAAACATCTTGCTCTTAAAACTGCTATCTTGCTGGCTTTGGCCTCTGGCAAGCACCACAGCGAAATTCATGCCTATCTAATCTAGGCCAATGGGAATAGGTTTCCTTATTCCCTTCTTCTGACTTCATAGCCAAAATCCAATTGGCAAAAGAAGGTTCTCAAAGTGCGTCTCTGGTGACTATTCCTGCTTTGACTACCATTGTGTCTAATAAGGGCCCCGGGGTATTACTTGGATCAAACCAAAGACTTTCAAGAAAGGACACACCTCAGACATCAGACCCATTATGCTCTCTTCTTTGTTAAAACAAATTATCCTACTTTGTTACAAACAAGCAGACCAACAAGCCTTGGACTTGGTCCAAGTTGACACTGTTCACGGGCACTGATTGCTTGTTTGTAAACATCAGGGGCTATATTCATGACTGGTCTTGAAGCTGAAATTTAGGCTTCAGTGGGCTATATTTGTATTCAAAAGTTAAGCCTATGACCTTTCATGAATACAGCCCCTAGCTGGCCTGATATTGGGAGCAGAGAACTGGTTCCCTTTAATAAGCTTAAATCACACTGGTTTTATTGCTCGTACAGAGTGCACTAAGTCTTGTGCTCTAGGCCCTTTACCAGCATTATTGTTTCTGAAACAATTTCTGTTTGTATACCATGTAGTTTTGTTGGCCAGACCAAAGGAGGCTTTTGTTGATGTTTCAAAGGCAGTGCCAAAGCAGATGTCCACCAACCACCCTCTAGTCCTAAGGTTAAGGACAGCCCATTAACCTCTAGTTCAAAGGTTGAGTCCAATAGAGGGATCTGACAACTATTCACTGAAACCTGGCTCTGGATAATATCACAGAGTACCAACGAGTATGACTTTTAGCATGTTCGAAATACTGCACACATATGCTAGATTATATGTTGTGGCAGTTTTTGAATCATTTGTTTGACATTTAGATGACTGATAGATTGTTAGTATTGGATACATGTATATCTGACCCATTATGTTTGTTTTTGGATTACAGCTTGAGTGTGAGAGATTGCTGCACAAATTGATTTTATTTAGTTACATTACCCCTAATCTTTCCTCGAGTTTTTATATTAAAATAATAATAACTTGTAGAGACCATATCTGTTGTGGGTATTCAACAGCAAAGTGTATTCACTGATGCCATGCTTGTCGGCCAGCAGTCAACATCAGTTTATGGTTATTTTACTTTCTTTTAACACTGTTTACCAATAAAACTGTGGTCTTTTTAAATTCTTTTTTTGAAATATTTTCAATGAGGATGATATGGATGATAAGGAATACTTGTAGTTTGAGTTTTAGAAAATTAAACTATGAACTTTTAACCTCTTAAATTTGCTCATGTGTAGTGAACTGCTTGTCAATTACTTGCAAAGGGTGCAAGTAATTTAGTTAGCAGTACCTCCGATGTTTTTGTTGTAATGTTTCAGCTACTAGTATCTCTTGTGTTTAATTGCACTATTGTTCAGTTTAATTAAATCTGATGATTTCATGTGATATAGATTTTCATTTGTTCATTACAGATTGTATTTTATATTATTATTATTATTGTACATATACATTTAATTATTTTAGATGTTGATTAAAACCTTGTTATGTGCAAACATAACACTTGTGACAATAGTTTTCTCTACTTGCTGTATATCATGTTTTACCGTTAAAATTTTTACAAATTTTCTAATTTCTTTGAATTTATTATGACTTTTTGGTGTTCAACTTGAGATGGTTAATGTCATTGTTAACT
This sequence comes from Sabellastarte sp. h YS-2021, assembly GCA_964017235.1. Lineage (NCBI taxonomy): Eukaryota > Metazoa > Annelida > Polychaeta > Sabellida > Sabellidae > Sabellastarte > Sabellastarte sp. h YS-2021. The sequence goes on from OZ024930.1 coordinate 162,054,646, forward strand.
TTAAAAAGCTGATTTTAGTTTGACTATGGTGCAGTATTTATCATTATGGTGAAGGCTGAGAACTGTATAATGTAATATTATCTGGATTGACTTTTTAAAGCATTCATCTCCAGAAGTTATATTAAGTAGCATCATTTATTTTGGCGTGTCACTGTAAACTTTTTTTCTGTTATGATTGGTGTACTTCAGTAAAATAAAATTTAGAGTCAATTTATGTAATACCACACTTCAGTAAAACTGTTACTTTTTAGAATCTTTAAACTTATCTATCAAATTTGCTCTTTTAGATAAGTGCAGGCTTTATTTTAATTACAAGAATGTAACATGGAATCTATTTAACAACAGATTAGCAGACAGTTTGATAAATTAGTAACATTTAATTTATTGATTTTTTGATAAGTATTTAATGTAAATGTCTCTTTGGTTTAAAAAGTATTAATTAAATATTATGACTCATTGTATGGGGTTTATCAAGACATAATACAAGTAATGAATCTCTATACAAATATATTCAGTTATGAATATTTAATACAATTATGACACAATGTGTGTGCATCTTTCTAGTATAATGTGATCGATCTGCATACTTGCATAATGTCCAATATTCTTGATACAAACAATATTAAAATGTTTTATTCCGTTAATTATTTTGGTTAATAGAACATGCTGTAAATATAAATTAATTTACTTAAGGTTATAGTAACAGAAACCTTAACATGTAAACATGTTACCATTTATTACACCTAAATTAGTGGAATATGAAACAGTGACAGATATAAATGTACATTAGAAAATGCATACAACATGATTTAAATCTATCATGTGGATTTTATTTACTGTAAATATATTTACAAAATTGTAAATGATATTCAAATCTCAACTTTTTCAGCTTTTGATTCATTCAATTTTTATTTAATACATGTATTAATTGAAACTGTTTATAGGAATAATTTCAATGTCTTTAGACCATTGTACATTTGACTGTGTTGTAGACATCCACCTAATGCCACAGTTGACAAGTGTTTAGTACAAATTGGTATTTTTATCACTTGTCTCGTAACTGGTTCAAATCCAGCTTAAAGGTCAAAGTTGGGGTTTTACGTCCCGTTCAACAGCCAGGGTCATATTGGGACAGGTCCTCAGAATTGCCACTTGTGGGACTCGAACCCACAGAGGTGACAGCCTATGATTAGATGCCAAACTTGCTAACCACTAGGCCACTGAGGACCTCCAAATCCAGCTTAAAGGAACATGTGGAGTTCATTGAGGACATGTTCTGATATGAACTCAGCTATTGAAATGAATGTAAAAATCTCCACCATTGACCTCTAGACATTTACATGTGGTTCTTGACATGGCTAAATTTGCCGTATTCCTACAAAAGTACCGCAAATTCTTATGTAGGAATCTGAATATAGGTTCCACTTATATCTAAATTGGACTTTGTGCTATGTATAGATTTACTTTTTAAGTGTTTTACATGTCACCTAGTGCCTTTGTATCAGTTATATTGTGATGGGTAGAAAGGCAGAAAACCAGTACTTATAGTTGGTCAAGGTTATGTATTGTAAACTGCAGCCCAATATCAAGCAACTGCCAGCTTCTTTACACTTATTTCAAACTCTGATCTCAGAGGTGAGAGGTGAGTGTGATAACACTGCCCCACTGTAGCCTAGAGTATACTGTATGTCTAATGCATTTAGTTAAATTTCTTTGGCATTTAGAGATATATATATAACATTTTTCTTTAGGTTTATAACATGTGTATTTTGTGTCATGATTAACAGGAGCAATGGACAGATCACTCTGAAGGAGAATGCTCCTGACACCATCACCAGTTTTGTGATCACAGCCTTTACAATCAATCAGAACCAAGGAATAGGCTTTACACCAGAGCCTGTAGAGGTTTGACATTATTTTTATTATCCTACAAAAGAGCAAAAGTACTAGTGTTGGAGTGATTAGAGATGGGATTAATTTATACACTGATGACAGTATACCATCGCTGCCAGTCACTGACTTTATCAAGCAATAATAAGTCCATATGTATCTTACCTTTGTATGTAGAAATAAAAATAAATACAGCTTTTAACATATTTAAAATATATACAATGTTATTTAATCGAGTATTTTTATTAGTAAAATAAAACAAGCTTATTGTTAAACCTTTTAGTTCATATATCCATCACTAGGGGGCAACAGAGTGCCTTATATTTACATATATTTGTCACGGTGCAGAGATGGCTATGATGGCATTCGCAAGTATATGTCACAAATTTGGACTGACGTCAATATGGTGTTGCACTGTCATATAGTACTTCAAGCACTTAGAAATGGTCATTTGAGGAAAGTTGAATGTAAGGAGCAATTCAATTGGATTCGATTTGAAGGGTCCCAGAAGGACCAAAAGTTAAGCCAATCAATTGAATGAACCAGCTCAGTAGTAGAACTGCTCAGAAGTAGAACTACCAAATATGGTAAGATAATTACTACATATGACAGCAACAGGGGTTTAGTGTTAAATGATTGCAGGCTAAATGGTATTTTATGAAAACAAATATTAGGCAATTATTTATTAAAAGCTAATTTATATTCTAGCTGATTAATTTGAGTAAATACTGTTGCTACATATAGAGGTATTCGTTGTTTTATGTACCAGTGATATTTTATCTTATTTTGTAAATTACCTGTTGAATTTGATATATTTTAAAATAAATATTCATTGTTGAATTTCTTGTGAAATTTTTAATACACCACAAATTTGTTCTTTTAACAACAGGGATTAATGTTAGTGACAGTTTTCTAATGACCTGATACAAATTTGAACATAACATGAGGCTTTATAATGATTTGGTCAATCTGTAGTGTTAACAGACTATTTGTAAGGCTTGACATATCTGCTGGGTCGCCACAGATATTTTTGGTACCATGACCAGGATAGGTTATTTGGTCTATTAACTTAATTGGAAGCATATATATATATATATATATATATATATATATATATATATATATATATATATATATGTCTCAGACAGTTTGCATCCTTGACCTGACACTAGACATTTTATTTCTCTACCACAAAAATACAACTGCTATTCAATTTCACAGAGGCAGATCTAGGGGGGGGCGTGGGGGGCGCACGCCCCCCCTTTCAGACAATGAAACCTTTGTCATGGGAGGGTTTTCTAATCCTCCATGCCCCCATACCCAATCCCACGCCCCCACTGCCTCTGTACTGACTCACCAGAGTAATATACCTATTTGAAGTGACAGCTATTAAACCCCTGTCATTGTCTAACACAACCCCATAGGGGATTAGATCCCTGTGTGTTTGTACTAAGTTAGGTCTGAGCATTATATGTCTTGTTGATAACTTGGTTTGTAAACCTAATCAATTTAATAGTTTATGTTTAAACAACAGGTACATAATTCACAGAATGGAATCACTTTGTTCTATTTTATCCACAATTAATAATTTAGTAGTTCACTCAGTTTTTCACTCAGAATTTTAACTAATTATCAAATTTATTAACAGTACCTTTTAGAATTACAAAATTAAAATGAAAAACATTTAAATTCTGAAATAGTTCCATCAAATTTTATCAACCTCTTTCGAAGGATAGCTATGAAAGTATTATGGTGTATAAATTAAGATCTATGTATGTTTCTCTAATTTTTTACCATCCCACAACTGTTAATTACAGTATCCATGCCCCTTTGATGTTTATTTCATGTTATTTTGTTCATGAAAGGAAACAGTTACATGTGTCTGGCATTCAAGTGTATAAAAAAAACATGTAGAAAAAACTTTAAGAAAAGCCACAGTAACAGAAACCCCTAGTAGAAAAAAATCCAAAGTGGGTTTAAAAACACCCAAATCTATAAAACTTTGACTTTCGTGGGAGATAGTTACCCACATGATGAGCTTTGAATTTCACCTGATGCTTCTGTTGTTATATTATGTGATATCTATGTTAAGTGGTGCACATTACTTGTGTATTTTAAAACATGGTTAAAACTGACTGTTTATAAGAAATTAAAAAGTTGTCTTAGTTCTTTGATTATTATGCATCATTTCATGATTTTTAATTAGGGATTTTTTCCACTTCTGGGTTTTTTAAGAGGTTTTTCTCGTAGGGACTTTTCCCATTTAATTGGTAATTGGTATGAAATCGCTCATTACAAAATATCCACACACAAATTATAAATGCCCTGGACAAGTTATTTCATTTAGGACCATATTGAAATAACACATAAAGAATTCACCCGCTAATTGTCCTACCCCCTACCCCTACCCCCCCCCAAAAAAAAAGAGAAAAGAAAAAAGCCAAACGTCCACCAGAAAATGTCCACTGGCCAAACATCCGCTCATCGGACAAGCCACGCCCCCCCCTTTCAGAAAATCCTGTGTCTGCCTCTGTTTCAATACTCAAAATATATATTTCAAATATCTTGAGTACTGAAATTGCATAGCATTTGTATTTTTGTGGTAGAGAAATAAAATGTCTAGTGTCAGGTTAAGGATGCAAACTGTCTGAGACAGGATTCCTAGATGGCCTAACCCAAGGGGTGATAAAGAATCTAGTGAGACAAGGCCTTAATCTGAAATAAGGTTTAATTCTGTGCCAATCAGATACCAAAGACCTACATCAGCAGCCACAGCAGCACCTGATATCTATGATGATTAGCTCACAAACATGAATAACTGTAACATATTACAGAGTGAACATGAGTTTATTGATTCATGTGCAAAAATAAATTCCAGAATCATTCACTCCACTTCAAAGGTTTAAATGACCGAAAAACTCCAAGTGTTTAAAAAGGGTGCAAGTAGCCCAGGTGTTTATAGGGCTCCTGATAATGAAGCAGTTAGGTTGCTGAGGTCTGGGGTGAGATCTTATGATCCTGATTTAAACAAAAGTCAGGACAGGGCTAGATTTCTAGGTCAAAGTTACAGGGCAGTAAAAGACTTCAGTTCTTGCTCAAATAGGCAACTACAAAACCAAAGTTATGGTGGTAGGTTGTACCCAAAGAGAGAATGTTGGTCAGGGCGGACTGAAGGACAGGTGCCCTACCCCAATACAGGTACAAGGTATAGTCATAGACAAAGAGACCCAGACAAATCCAATGGCCAAACAGTTGAATGATTATTTGACTCACTTTGAAACTGTCGCTAACTGGAATGGGTGGAATGACTCAGAACGGGCTACACAGTTGATACTGAGTTTACAGGGTGAGGCTCAAAGGGTATTTCAGTGACATTTCCCCATACAATGACACTCAAAACTATGGTATCCTAATTGCTGAACTTGAAAATAGGTTTAATCCGACTGAAGGAGAAGCTACCTACTGAATTGAATGTAGAAATAGGGTGAAAAAGGAAACTGAAACCCCAATGCAAATTGGCTATGCTTTGAAGAGATTAGCATCTAAGGCATTCCCAGGAATTAGAAAAGGTAAAGTTGACTACTGAGTGCTTAAGTAGCCGGTATAATACCTAAAGAAGTCACACAAAGTGGTTGATGCCAATTGGTGCCAGAGAGTGTAATCTAAAGATCCATGACAGCTCAAGCCTCCTGCGTCTGGCTGTGTTGGATGAGTAAAATTTTTTGGTGTGCACCACTCCAGCACTGTGAACTTCATGTCTGTGTGGCTGTGTCCATCACTCTTAAAATGACGGGAAACTGGGGTGCTTTGTCCATCTTTTTGTACCGACGCTTTGTGTTCGTACATTCTTTTTCTTAATGCTCTACATGTTTCTCCCACGTAGTGTTTTCCGCATTGTTTACAGGAAACTACCATGAGCGGTGGTAGTTATGAACACCACAGACTACCTCCATGAAGGGTATAGGCAGTTACAAGACACCAACTTTTACCAAAAAATACCTGAAGATATCACACATAAAATATCAGATAAGATAGCAGATCAACTGATTAAAATGAGATCTCTCAACCTAATCACAGAGAAAAACTTTGAATATCTTAACATTAATAATCCAGTAGAAGCAAGATTCTATCTCCTACCGAAAAATCACAAAAAGAATATCCCAGGGAGACCAATCTGTAGCTCCATTGACCACCCAACATCCAAAATTACTAAATTTGTGGATGAACATATAAAAGAATATGTACCAAAAACAGCATCATATGTTAGAGATACCCAGCATTTCATTAGTAAACTGAAAAAAAATGGGTAAAATTCCACAAGGCTCCCTGATAGTCACATTAGACGTCAGCTCTCTATACACTAATATACCAAATCATGAGGGACTCTTGGCTGTAGCAGACCACATCAGAAAGGACCCTGAAAAACAAAAAATAGGCCCTCATTTACTTAAATTATTGGAATTAGTTCTACATTCAATGAGCTTTAACTTCAATGGAGATCACTACCTACAGAATGGAGGAACTGCTATGGGGACTGCAGCAGCCCCCAATTATGCAAACTTATTCATGGATAGGTTTGAAACTAAAGGGCTTCAAAACTGGCCTTTAAAACCATTACTTTGGTTGAGATTTATAGATGATATTTTTATGATCTGGACACATGGGGAAGACAAATTAGAAGAATTTATCACTTACCTCAATGGTATCCACCCCACCATTAAGTTCACATCAGAACACAGCTATACTAACATTAGCTTTCTCGATACTACGGTCAGAATCAATAACAATAGGGAGTTATATACAACCCTGTATGAAAAACCAACAAACACCCACCTATACCTACATTATAGTTCCACACATCATGCCCCAAGCAAAACGAAGGGACCATATGGACAATTATTAAGATTATGAAGAATTTGTACATATGATAAAGATTTTCAACAAAATGCTGAAAAACTCATCAAATATTACAAAAAGAGAGACTACCCAGAAAAAACATTGAGAAAGCACTACAAAAGAGTATCTCAATATACACAAGACCAACTCCTGGAGGTTAAAACCAAAAGTACGATTAACACTCCAGTGATGGTCACAAATTATAACCCATCAAATCCTGACATCAAAAACATAATACACAGGAACTGGAATATTATCAGCAACAGTCCAGACTGTGGCCACCTATTTAAAGACAAACCTGTAATAGGCTTTAGAAGGCTGCCGAATCTAAGAGACATGCTGACAAATGCTTCAATACAATACCCACCTACTAATACAAACACCAAGGTACACAAACCAACTGTTTGTACAAGGCTCGGTAGGTGCACATATTGCCCATTAATCAATAAGATTAATGAAGTAAAATGTAACTTCACACACAAGTCATTTCAATTAAAAGACTTACCTAAAAATATAACATGTGAAATTAATAATGTGATATATTTAATTTCCTGTAAACAATGCGGAAAACACTACCTGGGAGAAACATGTAGAGCATTAAGAAAAAGAATGTACGAACACAAAGCGTCGGTACAAAAAGATGGACAAAGCACCCCAGTTTCCCGTCACTTTAAGAGTGATGGACACAGCCACACAGACATGAAGTTCACAGTGCAGGAGTGGTGCACACCAAAAAATTTGACTCATCCAACACAGCCAGATGCAGGAGGCTTGAGCTGTCATGGATCTTTAGATTACACTCTCTGGCACCAATTGGCATCAACCACTTTGTGTGACTTCTTTAGGTATTATACTGGCTACTTAAGCACTCAGTAGTCAACTTTACCTTTTGTTTGTCTTGTATACCTAAAAGAACTCACCAGAATTCAATTCATTAATATAGCACAAAAAGCTGAATAAATCAAATTTATTAAAAATACTAAATAAATTATATCGCGGCTAAAATGTTAATTTAACGCATTTAACACGATGAATAAGATTTATTCATGAAAATAAAAGCCACATAAATTATCAGAGCACGATTTTTGTGAATAAATCAATTTTAATGGCTATTTTTCAAAAAATCATAAAAAATTCATTAAAAAATCACATGATTAAATAAATGACTCCAGAATAAGTCACATAGTAGTCAAATGAGTAGTGACGTAATAGAGCATTTTACGTCAGCGCTAAATGACGCATCTGGATAGTTATGAAATCACAAAGTAGTCATAACCACAGAATCCAATGACTATAAGTTAGACATTGAAATGGATCCTCTTATATATAAATGTGGGGGGTGTGAAAACACTTATAAAAGTAAATCCAGCTTGACACGCCATATTAATAGTGTACATTTCCACCGTAGATATGTATGCTCGCAATGCAGTAAAGAATATGTCCGCAACATAGACTTTCTTAAACATAGAATCAAGTGTCACCAACCACTGATTATTGAACAAAAATCAGAATTATAACCCAAACACCAAACAAAGTTGTCAAAACCGCCATAAACATTGAAAAACCTGCCATAACATCAGTTGAGATTGACAACCAGCCAAAATATAACATAAAGCAGACTACAGCTATACTAATGGGCCAACCATGTGAAGAACAGCCAAACACAAGCAGACCCAGCAGTAGCAAATCAAGCGAAACTGATTGGCACAATATTTTAATGAATGATTTGGCAGTAAGCCCAAGTGACGATGACACCCCCACACTGGTAACCACGGCTACGAACACAGATAGGCAACAAAACCCGTGCACCTCCAGCACAATGTACACCTCTCCGGTTTGCATAATGGACCTGGAGCCGGGAACAAGCCAAGCATTACTTACCACTCATTGTGTAGACAGTGAGGCAAAAGAGTTTCTTAAAATAGCACCCCGTACCACAACACAAATTGGATGTGTTCCGCTAATACGCATAAAAGATGGTGAAACACAGACAGAAACAAGTAAAGTGTGCAACAACTGCAGTCATGAGGAACACCTAATCCTACAAAGAATGGCCTATATTCAAGCAGACGCATACAGAAATGTGCGACAGAATTTTGTAGAGCCAATTACCTCATGTGAGGACAGAAGTAAAATGAGACTGCAAAATAAATCTGCCTACAATAAGTGGATACAAAAGTTCCAGAGCGAGACTAAACCACGAAGTCCCAGAGACTTCGTAAAATCTCAGTCACCAACAATATTCAACAAGCCTGAGATTAGAATCTCCAGTAACAAACAACCACAGAGCAATTCCAAAATTCGGAAACCTACAGCATTGACCATCGATACTGATGTTTATACCGCCATCTGTAGTGTACCAGCAAAACCTACCTTAGCAACCTCTCCACGAAAGATCATTCTCCCACCACCAAGGGAAGACAAATGGTGCTACAGGACAACGAAATTTTAAAGAAGATTATTAACTTTAATTTGTACTAATATTTGATTCTACATAAGACAAATTATTTTTACAGAACATATTATGTCTGCACTAAAGAATGCGGTTACATATAGAAGATATTAATTCTATACCTATTCTATTTGAATAAAACACATACAAATTGAGATTTTTCTGATAAACGTTGAATAAAATTATCAACCCGGAATATATTTATTATGGTGAATAAATTGTCGACTCAATTCATGTCCGGTGTTTTATTATGGAAATTAGCAACCAAATAAAGGTTATTTATGTTCCCGATTTAATTCACTCTAATTAAGCCATAATAAATTAAGACTATACTGATCCCAGGTGGAATCCTTTAAAGATTGCTTTAAAATTAAAAGCAAGGAAATAAGATACCACTTCTCAAAACACCATACTTTTAACCAGTAATAATAATAGTCCTACCCCTTTACTCTGAACTTATTCATGAATAAACAAATAAATTCAGCTTTCGAAAACACTATAAACTCACCATAAATGACTTTTATTTGTGATACTCACCTGGAACCCCAAATACACAACCCATAAGATCAATAAGGAACTTACCTGCTGAACCTGCAAATACAGGTACAAACACTGGCACAACCGGCTCAGAGCCGGTTTAAAATGGTGGTACAACACCTGAACCCCTAAAGTACTTCAGGGAGTCCAGATGCACAGAAATCCATAGCCTCTGATGAGACTGCACCCTAAATTAACAGTCGAAATATAATAGCAGAAAAAGTTAATTATATCAGGCAAATATATTTTATTTTCCAAGTCTGTGCTGTAACAGGAAGTTGTATACCTTCGTATTCCCAGGAATTAGTTTAAATGCACATGAACAACGGATTCTTGATCAATTTATCAATGGTCCAGGAAATACTGAAATTAGGAAACATGTTCAATTTGCACATCCCAAAAATTTGCATGAAGCAATCACACTCGCCACTCGAGTATGAGTGTTTTGAAACCAATGCAAACAAGAAACTTTCAAAACCAGTCAATGGTAAAGTTGGTGCCATTGAAAATTCGGAAAGTCAAATTTTAAAGAACATTTTGACCACACTTAGGAAAAACACTGACCAGATAAACCAATTATCCAACAAATTGGATCATATAAAAGAAGCAAAGCACACTGATTCAAGGTCAAACAAAGCTCAAACAAGGCACAAGGGTAAAAAGTCCAAGGACATGGAGTGCTATAGGTGCGATGAGAAAGGTCACTATTCACAAAACTGTCCTAAAACTCCAACTGCTACAGGGAAAACCAGTGGTAGTTCAAATTCAACCAAAAATTTAAACTAAGGAAAGCTGGGGATGGGACCGCATTCTCAGCAGATAATTACAAAGGTCCGCTTGATGGGGTGATTGAAACTGTTAACTCATCGTGTTGGTATGTTGAATGCAGTGTAGTGGGTAATGAAACTGAGTTTCTTGTAGACACTGGTTCAACATAAACTATAGTGGATAGTTTGTTCTGTGATTCATTAAATGACAATCCATAATTAGAGAAGATCAATTTGATATTAAAAAATGCTAATGGTGAGGTCATGAATGTATGTGGACAAACTAACCTGGATTGTGAACTTCAAGGTCTCAAGGTCATAAGTTTAGGATGTCAGTGAAAGTGGTGTCACTAGGTGACAAGAATACCATTTTGGGTTTGGATTTCATGGAAGACCAAGAGTGCATGTTTAATGTAGCCAAAAGTACCATGAAATTCAATGACAAACATATAACATTGCACAAGAGAGGTAGCACAAGGTGTGCACAGATTCGGGCACAACAAAGCTTTTGTGTACCTCCACAGCATGAGATGATTATATGTGGTCATGTAAAATCTAATCACTGGGTTTTTGGTTGGACAACTGGCTTAGTTGAATCTTTAGTTTCAGTTACTGAAAAAACCAGTCTTGCAGTGGCAAAATCTCTAGTGAAAGCAGGAGACAGTGCCATACCTGTAAGAGTTGCCAACTTTGGATTTGATCCAACCAAGATCAACAAAAACAGTATGATAAATCGTAGCTATTCTTGAACCAGTAATACAAGTAAAACACATTGACAATGATAATTCTTTATTTCAAAACACTGAAACTGGAATTTTAAACTTGATAGATGAACAGAACATTCCTGAATTGCCAGAATTCTTGAAACCTTTGGTTGAAAATACATCTGATAAGATGAAAGAAACTGAGTTGTTTGAACTTATCAATCTGTTGTATCAATATCAGGACATCTTTATGAGTCCTGATGGACAGCTTGGTAGGACAAATTTGGTGCAACATAGGGGAGACACAGGCAATGCTGTACCAATCAAACAGCGCCCAAGATGTCTGACAAAATGGAAGCACAGGGTATTATTGAGCCTAGTGATAGTCCTTGGTCATCTTCTTTAGTGATAGTAACTAAGGAAACTGGTGATGTAAGGGTTTGTGTGGATTATGGTGCCATTAATAATGTCATGAGAAAATCGGCCATTCCTTTGCCCAGAATACAGGACTGCCTGGATTCTCTATCTGGATAAAAATACTTTTGTACTATGGACTTGACACAGGGATACTATCACGTAGCTATGCACCAAGATGACAAATGTAAAACTGCATTTACTTCTAGAATAGGTCTTAGGTAGTTTACAGTCATGCCTTTTGGGTTGACAAATGCACCAGACACTTTTTATGCATTTAATGCAATTAGTGTTAAGTGCGTTGCAATGGTCAAAAACAGTACTGTACCTTGATGACATTATAACATTTGGAAAGGCTTTTGATGAATCCTTGTTAAATCTTGAGTTAGTATTTGAAAGATTACGCAAAGCAGGGTTAGTTCTGAAGCCATCCAAATGTAAACTATTCCAAAAGTCATTCCAAATTTTTAGATCATGTAGTATCTCAATAGGGTAAATCTTGTGATCCCAACAAACTTAAGGCAATCAAAAACTGGCCAAAACCAGAAAACGTCAAGGATGTCTGTAGGTTTGTAGGACTGGCTTCATATTAAAGGAAACATATAAGGTCTTTTTGCTACAATAGCAGCACCCTTGAATGCTTTGTCAAAGAAGAATGCAAACTTCATATTTGATTAACAATGTCCTTCAAACATTGAAAAGATAAACTCTGTACTGATCCAATAGTTTTGGCTTATCCAAACAAAGAAGGAACCTTTGTACTGGAAACAGATGCTAGTTTATATGGAGTTGATGGAGTTTTGTCACAGGTTCAAGATGATGGTCAATTTATTTATTTATTTGTTGGTTTACATCGCGTTCAACAGCCAGGGTCATATTGCGACAGGTAGTTTACAGGTGGAGAAAACCAGTGCATACTGCACTGTAAACCACTGGGCATCGGGAATTAGCTACCAACTTTCCAACATGAAGCACCCGGCCCAAGATTCGAACTGGTGGCCTCAGAGTTTGGAGGCGAGAAGTCTAACCGCTACACCACCGAGCCCCCTAGATGATGGTCAAGAAAAGGAAGAAAGGAGGTTTATTCTGAGAACTGACCATGCTTCCTTGAAGTGGTTAGTCAATTTCAAGGAACCAGTGGGTATGTTAGCAAGGTACTCAGTACCTATGATTTTGAAACATATTATTGCAAGGGGGCGATACATTCTACTGCTAATGGTCTATCTAGGCACCTAGAAAGTGTAAAAGAGGTGACTGTCAGCATTGTGCATTCGAAAGTGAGCACTGTGTTTGTGTTATAACTAGGGGGTCAGGCTGAGAAATGTAAGGGTCAGGGAGCAAATGGTCAATCCCTGAAGTCAGCTAGTATTGATACTGGTAAGATGACTCAAGAATCTTAGGCGCCTAGTTTTGGTGATACAGTAAATCTTCCTTTACATAGTAAAGAACAGACTTTTGAGAATCCCCCTACTAGCATTGTGACTAGTCAAAATCGTGGTAAAAGTCCATGGGAGATAAGTAAAAGGCCTAGAGAAAAATTAGTAACTGGGCAGACAGTAGATCAGTTACTACAAGCACAAAAGAATGATGCTATTGTGTTGAAAGTAACAGAGATGAAGTGTCAAAGTGACATACTTGACAAGGTCAAACTCAATAGTCACAGCTTGAGTTTAGACAAGGAATACAGAATACAGAAAGTGGGTTCCTAGTAATACAGAGGACAAATCTGTATGTTATACCTCAGGCATTATGACCAGAAATCTTGCATCAATGACACAATCATAAAAGATCTGGTCATCTTAGGGTCAGAAGGACATTGTGTAGGGTGCGGAAAGATTTTATTGGCCAGGGTATAAGCAGGACATTTCCAGATGGTGAGCAAATGCAAGGTCTATGATAGTCATAAGGCTGGGCACATGCCAAAGAAAGCTCCTCTCAAGCAGGATTTTATTTCTGCACCAATGGAGAAAATAGCCAGTGACATTGTAGGGCCTTTACCTGAAAGTGAAAAAACACAACAATTACATATTATTGGTATCAGATTACCACACAAAGTATGTGGAGGCTTTTTCCTTGCCTGATTAAATAGCACAAATGCTTGCTGATTGCTTGGTAACAGAATGGATCTGTAGGTGTGGAATACCTTCAGAGATACTTTCTGATCTAGGTAGGAATTTTGACTTCACATTGTTTCAGGAGATGCGTAGATTGCTTGACATGAATAAAGTGAGGACATCTCGTTATAGGTCCCAATCTAACAGTTTGGTGGAGCACTATAACAGAACACTTAAGTCAATGCTTAAATCTTCCTCTGAATCTGAAAAAACTGATTGGGATAAACACTTGCCTTATGTGATGATGGCATACAGAGCCACCATACATGAAAGCACAAAGTGTACCCCAAATTTGCTGATGTTTGGTCATGAGGTAAGATTGCCAGTTGACATCATGTATGGAACAAGAGTGAATTTGTTCCTCAATGCCCAAGTGAATATGTAGAATGGGTCACATAAACAATGGCAGATGCCTTTGACAAGGTTAGAGATTCTCTAACAGTGAGTGCAACACTACAGGCAAAATCCTATAACAGGAACACGCAAACAAACTCATTTAATGTGGGGCAATGGGTTTGGGTTTATCACCTCCCTTCAAACAAACAAAAGTTTGGTAAAGGTTGGAATGGCCCATATTTGGTCGTGGATAAATTAGGGGAGTATAGGGTTCAAGAAAAGCCTGGATCCAAAGTTTTGACACTGCACATTGACCATATCAAGAGTTATGAACATGAACCACCTCTTAGTTGGCTAGAACCAAAAGTAAAAGAGGTTGGTGTTCAAACTGAGAATAATGATAAATCATATTAAATGTTGTATATAACATGTACAAATATGGTTGTCACTTATGGTTAAGTGCAATTGTTTGTTTTTTCAGAATGAAGATTTTGATTTCTGTAAAGCAAAGCCAAGCAATGTACCAGATGCATCTCCAAGCCAGATGCCATTTGTGCCAAAAGAAACTCCAGTTAGACATCTCAGAGAGCCTTTAGTAGCTCCAGGCCAGGTGCTGACCCAACAGGAGGGACTGACGACTTCCTGGGACATTCTTGTAAGGAACTGAAGAAGGCTGATGCCAAGCTGAAATTCTGGAAAGAAGGGTGGGAAAAGGCCAAGGCAATGTTGGAAAAGTTTGATGAGGAGAAGGAAGATGCATCAGTGAAAGACCTCCAACATCATCTGAAGGAGAAAGACTTTGAGGAAAGAAATAGTAGCATGATGGAGCAGATGAAAATGCTAAAAAACTCCAAGGGAACCATTAAGGACTTGAAAAGAAAGCTGGTTAAGGAAAGAGGCTTGAGGAGAGAGAGTGAAGCGAAAATCAAGAGAATCAATGAAAGATTAGTGAATGTTTTACAGCAGTACATGTGTAGTTGTTCAGCATGAATTTTTAACTTATAATATTTATTGAATTATTGCTCAGTAAATATTTCAACATTATTGCATATTTTGCTTCTCAATATGCAGTTTTAATTGTGGTAGTAAGTTGGTTATTAAAACTTTATTGCTGTTGGTATTTTGACTGTTATGCAATTGAGTATTCTGGTTAGACTATCAACATTATTTCATGTGTTGTATGAGGTTGTTAATCCTCAGAGTGTTGAACATGTATCTAACTGTTATGCTCTTGAATATTCTGGTTAGATACTGGTAACTTTATCATGTGTATGGTAAATTTTTGTTTGACATAAACTGCATCGTATTAAATATGTTTCTAATGTGTATTTAAGTTAGATTGAAATATACATAGACCAGTATTTTAGCAGTTGAATTAATTAGTCTTCAAATCTAGTCATGTTACTCATGTATATATTATTGTTGAACATGTTATGAGAGCATAACCTTTCAAAAATAGGGGGGTAGTGAGATGACCTCACTTGTAAGGTTTGCGCATGCGTGAACACAGTATTTGAAGAAGTGTCTCCACACTCGCTAGTGTAAATGCGGTGTATTATCACCCACCACAAATGTTTCATAAAATAAAATATAAACAGTGTTATTCAATCGAGTGTTTATCAGTAAAATTAAATAAGCTTATTGTCAAACCTTTTTGTTCATATATCCATCACTAGGGGGCGACAGAGTGCCTTATATTTACATATATTTGTCACGGTGCAGAGATGGCTATGATGGCGATCGCTAGTATATGTCACAAATTTGGACTGATGTCATTACTGTGTTGCACTGTCATATAGTACTTCAAGCACTTAGAAACGGTGACATGAGGAGGGTTGAATGTAAAGAGCAATTCAGTTGGATTGGATTTGAAAGGTTCAAGAAGGACCAAAAGTTAAGCCAATCAATTGAATGAACCAGCTCAGTAGTAGAACTGCTCAGTAGTAGAACTACCAAATATATAAGACATTTACCACATATGACAGTAACAGGGGTTAAGTGTTAAATGATTGCAGTCTAAATGGTATTTTATGAAAACAAATATTAGGCAATTATTTAGAAAAAGCTAATTTACATTCTAGCTGATTAATTTGAGTTACTCATTGAATTGACAGATTTATTAAGACTTTTTTGGTTTGTTGTTATTTCAATATATACTAGAAGTGGGTATTTTGGATAGATTCTAAGTGTTAAAAATTATACACTCCACACCAAAAACAAGTTTTTTGAATAATTATCAGCAGTGAAGGTAAAAAGGTGAATAATCAATTTTGGCTCAATCATCAGTCCTTAAAGTGGACAATGAACCAAACACATATTACCAATATTTTTGAATACTATCAACTACATGTTAGTTCAGAGTAGATTGTAATAGTGACAGGAAGTCAGTCAAATGTAGTTGTGATATCAATATATAATTTATTTGCCCCAAATGCACTCCCACAAGTGACTTATTTATACACCTAGTAAGGACTGTTGAACTTTGATACTTCTTTCAGTTTTTACTTTTTTATTGTGTTTGGTTTACAGCTGACTGTATTCAAGAACTGCTTTGCTGATATCAGGCTTCCATTTTCTGCTGTTAGAAGTGAAGAACTAGAACTGAAGGTGGTCGTCTTCAATTACCATGATTCAGAGCAAGCGGTAAAGAATTTGGCACCACTTGCCTTGTTACAGAGCTCATAAATAATGATATTTGAAGAATAACGTCACTGAAAATGGTCATAGCTTCAGTTTTTTTAAAGTTTATTTCATTAGACTTACCCTTTTCTCACATTGTCAAATGCTTATTTGTGCAATACTTCGTGGAATATGAACAAAAACAGGTTAGTATATTTTTACTAAAAACTAATAATGTGTGCATGTACATTTTGTCAGGAAAGTGAGTTTACTACATAATAGTGTGATATATGATTGACAATGTGTTGATTGCATAAAATCGTCACAAATTAGAATTCAAATGAACAAGCTTAATCTTTAGTAAAACACACATTAAGTTTCTTATGTTTCTTAAAGGTTGTTAGGCTGGATAGATGAATGTAAATGTAATAACTCATAAATCTCTTGTTTCAAAATTTTATTAAGCAATAAGAACAAAATATCAAGAAAATTATACATAAGTGGTCTTGTAGGAAGAGCAGAAATTAAAAAAAATACTGATGGATTATAAAAATGGGTAAATGACTGTGTGTTTTTGTCAAACAGATAACAGTTACATTGAAAAAATCTAAGAATGATGAGTTTTATGCCCGTCAAGAAGATGAAATCAGCCCTACGACAGCACAAACGTTGGAAACAGAAATAAAGGTTAGCACTCAATCATAGTCATCCTATAATTTGTTTTGAATAATTTACATGATGACAAAATAAAATATGAAGTATTGGAGGAAACCAGTGTTAGTCAATAAAGGTGTAAGTTGAAATAGTGTTGGGGTCCCAGCACCAAGAGATGCTGTATTATTTCGCCATAAGTAGAAGTTAACCATAACTAGAACAAAGTACTGTGGATGTTGTTGGTTCTACTTATACACCACTGTATCAATCTAATAGAGGTTTACCCAAGGTTGAACCATCTGATGAGCTCATGTTACATACCAACAGGGTTTTGGAGACTATACTGGGACTATAAAATCATTTGTATTTACTTCTTTGAGTCACTATTTTTATGTCTTCTATATTAAAATAAATTCCTGACATTATTTCCTCTACATGTCAGCTGATACAGTGCCCAGTTTATGCAGTCTATTGTTATTGTGGTTAGCAGCATTTTTAGCAGGTAATGTATTAGTGGTAAACTTTTAAAGACTGTTATCAGTGGTGATAATACCAGAAGAGCTCATTTGATAAAGACTGTAAAGTCTGTAACCTTTGTGTCATCATTTCAGGTCCCTGCCAGCGATGGTAAGGAAGTTACATTTGACATCAAACCAGTCGAGATTGGAGACATTCCTGTAGAAGTTCACATCACGTCTGCTCTGTGTGGAGATGCCTTGAGGAAAGATCTCAAAGTGGAGGTAAGAATGAAGTGAGAGATATAGAGTTTTGAGTTGATTATTGCAGCAGTTGTATTTTTGAAAAAAAAGTGAATATTTCAGAAAAGATAGGAATATGATTTTGGGTTCAATTCTCACCCTTTAGGGTGTTCAATAGTACCCCATATTTTATTCGGGGCAAATTTCATTATCTTTACAGTAGTTTTGAAAAGTAACAAATAATTTGGAAACAGCAAAATATAAATGGAATTTTAAGATCAGTTTTTGTCTTATAGCTCTTATATTGGGTACATTCTTCAGTTCTGTCCATGTAATAAAACAGTGGGGGCCATTTTTCAAGAGGAATTTTCTTCATCATATGAATTTGCTGACACAGTGCCCTGCTGGGACATCACTTGTTATTTTTACTAAAACCACAACATGAGCAAACTGGTGACTGCTCCAGTGAGGGACTTACAACATCAAAAAAATGTGTTACCAAATGTGAATACTGATCACTGTGAACATCAAAAGAGAAGAATTCTGATGGAAATTCTGAAGAGATCATTGCTGCCATAGCAGAGGGTAATGAATAAAAGGAGTGGAGAGCAGCCAGCATGTTCAAAGATATCATTTGCAAACTTACCATAATTTGTTGATTACAACATTTTACCTTTTAAAGTGGTCACTGTCTGACCAGGGCATTAATGATGTTTGAAAAGACTAATGCCACCACATCAGCAACTTTTGATGAGACCTACATTCAATAGATATGCAAAATGTTTATTTAATGAAGGAATACTATTTGAGAAATTGGACTTTGTAAATTAAAGACATCCTTGTGGCTGTATAATGGACGAGTATTAATGAATTCATAAACAAGTGGCATGCTGAGTTTATTTCTATTTTTCTAGAACTATTCTAGACCTTTTCTAGAACTATTCTAGAACATACATTAAAATATTAAATGTTATGTATGTGTCATTAGAAAGGTACTTTTACAAATCTTCTGATCATTTTGTTAAATTCCATGCAGAATATTTTGAAAATGTATCAGGCCTAGAACTAAATATTGATAAATGTGAAGGTATGTGGCTTGGTCAATTAAAAGATAACTCTGACACCTTTGAAGGGATATCATTAACAATGGTCCAATACGCTGCCTATGTATTTACATTGTAATCATAATCATGTAATCATACCCAAAGTGATCCATAATATGACAGTAATTTTCACTCCACCTAGTGTTATCAATAACCTGGAAACTATGATCTTCAATTTTTCATGGGGTAAAACACATAAAATTTGTAAAAATGTTGTGATTACAAAAACAGAAAATGGTGGTCTGAATGTAACAGATATTGAATCAAAGCATTCTGCTATGAAGGCTTCTTGGGTTACAAGATATCTAAATAAACAAGGTAGAACAACAGAGGTATTACAGCTATACTTAATCACAATTGACATTGAGCTTAATATTTTGCTTAAATTGAATTTCCCAAAAATTGAAAGTTTTGATGTGATGAACAGAATACCAAAATTTTATCAACAAGTCTATATATCATATAACTCTTGTAAGCTTATTAAACCTGTTAATAAAATGAGAGACATTGAAATGCTTTCTCAACCAATTTGGGGGAATGAATACTAACAATCAAAAATAAATTCCTTTTCTTAAAAAATTTGTTAAACAGTGCTTTTATTTATGTGAAAGACCTATTTGATGACAATGGGAATTTTAACACTGAAGAAATTCTACAAGAAAAACTGAATAATAAGCACAACTGGATAAGTGAATTTTTCATGGTAAAAAATGACGTTTATAAAAATATTAGGAAACATTTTGATACTTTAATATGTCCGTATATTCAGCATTCATGCATCAGGAATATTTCATTCTACACAGCAAGTAGTAGAATAGATCCAAAGCAGTTAGTAAGTAAGTAAGAAACACTTATATAGCGCCGAAATTGATGTAAACATCCTCTAAGGCGCTGATGAGCAAAAAGGGATAGTCCAGTTCCAGAAAGAGGTCCGTTTCCATATTAGCGTCCGATAGGGGAGATAGGCTATGGTGGAGGATAAGCCAATCTAAAAAGGTATGTTTTCAACTGTTTTCTGAAACCAGAATGCTTTCTATGGTTCTAATGGCTTGAGGAAGCTTGTTCCACTCTGTGGGAGCACCTGCTATGAAACTGCGTAGCCCTGAGCATTTATTTGGTTTAGATGAGGAAATTGATAGGTGATTGCCCCGTGTTAGATCACTCCGCCTAATTAGAGCGGAGAGATATGGAGGTTGGCTGAAATGTATTGCTTTATTGAGGAGATTATATTTGAACAATATACAATACACAATATACGATAATGAATGGGAAGCCAGTGTAGTTTGTGCAGGAAGGGAGTAACATGACAGTATTTATTTAGCTTGCACACCGTCCGACATAAGGCATTTTGAACTCTTTGTAGTCTGCTAGTATATGCCTTTTTTGTGTTGTAAAGCAGTGAATTACAGTAATCCAGACAACTGCTTACCAAGGCATTTGCCACCTTTACAGCTGTGTCATGATTTAAGTACCTGCAGACCCTTCGTAGTTCCCGGAGATGGTAGTAACTTATGCGACATAGATTAGCCACGTGTCTTTGCATTGAATTTTCAGCATCCAGGATGACACCAAGGTTTTTTACCGATTCAGCTGGTTCCATGGTGTTGCCAAGCAAACTCACTGGGAATGATGACTTCAGGGAACTTCTAATTTGATCATCACCAATCACTATAAATTCTGTCTTGTCAGGATTTAATTTAAGCTTATTATTTCCCATCCAAGCCTGGACCGCCTCGAGGCAATTTGTTAATTCAGTGATATTGGATTCGAAGTTCCAAGAGTCGAGTTCCAAGTAAATTTGTGTGTCATCTGAATATAAGTGGTGGGTGACATTGAATTTAGATATGACTGAGCTGAGAGGGGTTGTGTATAGGGTAAAAAGGAGTGGCCCTAGAACTGAGCCCTGGGGAACCCCGTAAGGGAGTTGAAAAGCATCTGAAAGATGTCCATCTATTTTGATCCGCTGCTTGCGTGAGTTGAGGTATGACTGGACCCACTTAAGCACTACCCCATCAATGCCATACCAGTGCTGAAGGCAGTTGAATAGGATTGAGTGGTCTATTGTATCGAAAGCTGCAGATAAGTCCAAAAGGACTAATCCAACAGCTGCACCCTTGTCCATTGATGTGGCAATGTCATTTTGTATTTTGAGCAATGCCGTTTCAGTTGAATGAAAAACTCTATATGCGGACTGGTTTTCATTGGATATACCCTCGTGAGCAATATGCTCATTTATCTGCCTAGCCACAGCTTTCTCTATGAGTTTGGAGATGTAGCTGAGGTTGGACACTGGTCGATAATTCTTGAGAATATTCTTGTCAAGACCAGCTTTTTTCAACAAGGGTGTAACATGTGCAGTCTTAAAACAGGATGGGAAACTGCCCTCCTGTAGAGAGTAGTTCACAATATTTGTAATAGGAGTCAAGAGCACACTGATGCAATCAAGGACCAATGATGCTGGGATGGGATCCAAGTCACATGATTTATTTGGTGTAGACTTTATGATTTTAAGGACTTCTTCCTCTGACATGGTCCGGAAAGAAACAAACTTGTTTTTGTAGGAACCTGAGACAGGGGGATCGACATCAGTAGACAGTAATCCAGATCTTAATTTAGCAATTTTGTCTGCAAAATACCTGCCAAAAGTGTTGACTAGACTGTTCATGGTGGTATAATCTGGAAGTACCATTTTTGGCGATCTATGGAGGACTTTCTTTATGGAATTCCACAAGGCCTTGGGGTTATCCTCATTTTCCCTAACCATATCACTGTAGTATTTGGTTTTTGCACATTCCACGACAGTTGAAATGGTTCACAGCGGCTCTATACCTACTGCGGTTTATGGCAGAGTTGTCTCTTCGCCACTCCCTTTCGAGTTTGCGCTTACGTCTCTTTGCTGCCAAAATCTCACTGTTGATGAACCCTTTGTTGACATGTTGTGGGGTCTTACATTCATTTACAGGTGCATGCTTGTCAAGTATATTCCTAAGGGTATGAAAGTACTGGTGTAAAAGTAAGCTAGCTGTTTTGTAAGGAGCCTGGATAAGCTCCGAGTTTACAATGTCAGACATAAATTCAGTTTTATTTATCTTGCGAAGTTTCCTGATTTTCAAACGCTTTACTCTGCAGGAATTTTTGACAGGTAATGTTGTAGTAAAAAAGACAGCTAGGTGGTCTGATATGCCGTCCTTTACATAATGGTGAACTGAGGAAGTGTTACGGTCACGGGCAAGCACGGTAGCAATTACCGGTTGTCTTTAAGTTGTAACAGAAAAAGCAAAAAGTTGAACTTAACAAATTTATTTAATAATCAACAATAATGATTACAGTCAACTGGTGTGCTCTTAACCAAACACACTAATACAATAATAAGATCTAGCTGACCTGACCACTGAGATTATGAGTTAAGTTTATCCGCCGTATCCAGCAATCTGTTCCGTAATCCATGCTGTAGTATATTCTGTGGTCTGTCCAATGTCCTGTGGTCTGTCCTGTGATCTGTCCAATGTTCACTCACACACAGATATCTATATCTTGTGACCTGTCTCACACTCCTGCTATTCTTTGTATATCCAGTCACACAGAATGTCTGTCTGGAGATATTTAGAGAGTTAACACAACTGTACTGTCTGCTCCAAGATGTGGACAATGTCCAAAATGCAGTAAATTCACTCTCTGTTATATGAATGTACAATATCCAAAATATCCAAAGTACAATAAATCTACCCAGATGATGTATCCAATTCACTCCAGTAAAAGTTCACAGTGATATAAGCATATATTATACTCCAAAACACAATAGCTCTCCTTATAGCCAGCGAATACAAAGTTCACTTGTGGTCAGATGTACATTCCTTATATACATTCACAGATTCCTCCGGAATTGTACAGAACCAACTCAAAAGAAGATTGAGCCATCTAGGCCAAATGAGGAAGTTCTAGAAACTACTGGCAATTGGGTTTCCCCAAATCTAACATAACCACTGAGGGGGGGATTTCCCCCAGTCTGTGAACAGATCAATAAACACTAAAACACAAAAATCAATAACTCCCTTACTTTAAATGTCAACACACAAAAAGAACCAACAACACAATTATCTTTTATGACAATGTATAAACATAAAGCTTAAATTAAACAATGCACTAATATAGTCCCTAATATATGTGATATACAATGTACTAATATAGTGTCCAATATATGTAACACCTCCCCCCTTAAAGAAAAATTTTGGAAGCCATGGAGTTACAAAATTTTACAAGAGATTTTTACCAGGTATACAAACACAGGTAATAACATTTTACAAAACATTTTTGTCTAAATACAAAAGTAAAATTAGTACCATGTATAACCTTTATAAACTTACTAATTACAGGTATATAAATTACAATTTAAATACAGCTTCTGGACAGGGCGTATCCATGCGGACGCCATATTTTACTTTTTCAAAGTCCTGTTTATACACTGAATTCCTATCTTTAACAGTGTTTCTATTAATAGCCATCATAAGCTATGTTATACCTCTTTCGAAGTATGGCTTTACCATAGTTATTTCCCACATTTGGTTTGAATGTCTGTTATCACAGTTTTTAATGGTCTTTTGGAGAGTTTCTACTCTCCTTGCTACTGGGTATGACCCTAGATCTCTGGCCTGTAGTTTATTCATTTGGCCAGGTGATGACACTGAAGCCTTGCCTCCAGGATTGAAGATACGATTTTGTAATTTCTTATCATAAAGCATCTTCATTTTTGACTGAGAATTTTTCAAATTTTGTTGCGCCAGCTCACAAGCCTTCTTCAACTTATCTCTGAACTTTGAAACATAATCTAGCAGATTTAGGCTGTCGGTGTTCTCAGATAACCAATTTTCCTTCAACAGCTTGAGAGGACCACGGACTGAATGGCCAAAGACCAACTCGAAGGGACTAAAGCCTAAAGACTCTTGAACAGACTTTCTAACTGCAAACAATAATAAGCTGATGCCTTCATCCCAATCTTTTTCATTGTCTAAACAATATGTCCTAATCATATTCTTCAAAGTGGAATGGAACCTTTCAAGTGCACCTTGGGATTCTGGGTGATAAGCACTAGATTTGATCTGTTTGGCACCTAACTGAAATACAACCTGTTGAAATAGTCCTGACATAAAATTTGACCCTTGATCTGACTGGATCTCTTTTGGTAAGCCAACTAAAGTAAAGAAATTAACCAGAGCTTTTGAGATTTTGGGAGCTGTTATGTTGGTCAATGGTATGGCTTCGGGAAATCTGGTTGAGGCGCACATAATGGTCAAAAGATATTGGTTTCTGGATTTAGTTTTTGGTAAGGGACCTACACAGTCAATTATCACTTTGCTAAAGGGTTCCTCAAATGCTGGAATGGGTTTGAGGGGAGCTACAGGAATTTTCTGGTTTGGCTTCCCTACCATTTGACAAGTGTGACAAGTCTTGCAAAATTCTGCCACACAGTGCCGAATTTGAGGCCAATAGAAATGTTTGGTTATCTTGCTGTAAGTTTTGTTGATGCCTAAATGGCCACCCATTGGAGATTCATGAGCCAATTTTAATATCTCACTTTGGTACACTTTTGGCACAACAATCTGGTGTACTACTGACCATTCTTCAGATGCAGGGATATTTGGTGGCCTCCACTTTCGCATAAGCACACCATTTCTGGCATAATAGCCTACAGGGATCTTATCTAGCTCTACTGGTGGTAAAACCAACTTGAATAAAGGAGCTAATTCAGGATCATTTTCCTGCTCTGAAATCAATTTTGATTTTGAAAGTGATACATCTTGACAGTCAATTGAGTCTTGTTTTTCAGAATCTATCCTAGCCTTGGGATTAGTATCACTAGTATTCTGCACATCATGGTCATAGTTGTTTAAGAATGTATCTGACAAATCAACTAAGACATCTGTAGACTGTTTACAATCTTTTGGTTCTTCTTGGGCCTTTTTGGCCATAGCTCGAGTCACAGCACAGGAGGGAAAAATACCAGGAATAACCTCTTCTAATTTCTCAGTGCTAACCAAAGTGATCGGCTTAGAAGTAACCTTAGGATCAGCAACTACCTTTCCACCTGCAAGATCATTTCCCAACAACAAAGATACCCCTTTAATGGGTAAAGTGGGCCTGGTACCCACAACAACAGAACCAGTAACTAAGTCTGATACTAACTTGACCTTATGCAAGGGAACGTTCACACAGCCTCCTTCAATACCTTGAGCAATGACACTCTCACCAGTAGATGTGCTTACACTCAATGGCAATACACCTTCTAAAAGTAAGGACTGAGTAGCTCCAGTGTCTCTTAATATCTTAATGGGGACCTGACTGGAACTACTTTCCAAGGATACAAAACCCTCAGACACAAAAGGTTTGAACTCTTCCCTAATAATCTCAGACTTGTCTAAACCAATACTAGACTCTGCTCTATTGGGATTTGAACGCCAGTTAGACTTGCTAGACACAAAGGCGTTGGGCGTTGCCTCCTTTTCTCTTCTCTTCTTTAAGAGCCAACAGTCAGACATAACATGCCCAGGTTTCTTACAATAATGGCACACAGGAGCAAAGGATCTGGGCTTCTATCCTTACTCATAGTCTGATTTGAGGTTTGACCCTTATCTGAACTCTTTTCTGGAGCTACATTTTCAGATTTCTTTCCTATTTCTGGATACGACTTTTTAGCAGGACCAAAGGACTTATTCTTGTTGAAAGTGGACTTGTGAGTTAGCGCATAATCATCAGCATAAGCTGCTGCTTTTGCCAAATTTTCAACTTTCTGTTCATCTAGATAGGTTTTAATGTCATCACGAACACACCTTTTGAACTCTTCAATCAAAATAACTTGCCTAAGTTTTTCAAAGTCTGTACCTACTTCCCTAGAATTACACCATCTGTCAAAGTACACTTCTTTCTCATGGGCAAATTCAACATGAGTTTGACTTTCTTGTTTACGATAATTTCTGAATTTTTGACGATATGCTTCTGGTACCAACTCATACGCTTTCAAAATAGCATTTTTGACAGAGTTATAGTCCACACATTCAGAAATTGGCAAAGCCGTGTATGCCTCCTGGGCCTTTCCCCTCAAAACACTTTGCAGCAATAAAGGCCACTGGTCTATAGGCCATTTCAAATTTTGAGCTACTCTTTCAAAGTGTTGAAAGTACTTATCGACCTCTGACTCATTAAAAGGTGGTACCAGTTGCACATTTTTCCCCAGATCAAATTTAGTAGCAATGGACTCTTCATGGGCAATTCGACGAGCATTTAATTCTAAAGCTTTCATTTCTCTTTCATGTTTAAGCTCAAGTTCTTTTTCATATTTTTGAGCTTCAAGCTCTTCTTTTCGAGCCTCAAGCTCTTCTTTTCTTTGTCGAGCTTCAAGCTCTTCTTTTCGTTGTTGAGCTTCAAGCTCTTCTTTTCGCTGTTGAGCTTCAAGCTCTTTAAGTCTTAACTCTCTTTCAATTTCTAATCGCCTGATCTCATATTGCCCAGAAGGTTCCATCGGTAGAGGCTTATACACTTCTAAACAACTATCAGGTAAAACATCTTCATCAACCAACTGTTCAACAATAAGCCTTTTAAGTTCATGTTTGCGTGTTGACCTTTTCACCTGTAACTGTAATTCTTGTGCTATTTGCATTAACATATCTTTCTTAAAAGTTTCTAGAACTTCCATAGATGGTGACTGTACAAACTCTTTAGCACTAGCCATTTTGAGCACTGTTGACTGTAACCAATTACTAAATCAAATGGATTTTCAAAATGTTAATTGAACGGTTGATCAAATAGTTGTAATCAAATGGTTGGATCCCGGACGAGCCCCCAATTTTCCTGTTACGGTCACGGGCAAGCACGGTAGCAATTACCGGTTGTCTTTAAGTTGTAACAGAAAAAGCAAAAAGTTGAACTTAACAAATTTATTTAATAATCAACAATAATGATTACAGTCAACTGGTGTGCTCTTAACCAAACACACTAATACAATAATAAGATCTAGCTGACCTGACCACTGAGATTATGAGTTAAGTTTATCCGCCGTATCCAGCAATCTGTTCCGTAATCCGTCCTGTAGTATATTCTGTGGTCTGTCCAATGTCCAGTGGTCTGTCCTGTGATCTGTCCAATGTTCACTCACACACAGATATCTATATCTTGTGACCTGTCTCACACTCCTGCTATTCTTTGTATATCCAGTCACACAGAATGTCTGTCTGGAGATATTTAGAGAGTTAACACAACTGTACTGTCTGCTCCAAGATGTGGACAATGTCCAAAATGCAGTAAATTCACTCTCTGTTATATGAATGTACAATATCCAAAATATCCAAAGTACAATAAATCTACCCAGATGATGTATCCAATTCACTCCAGTAAAAGTTCACAGTGATATAAGCATATATTATACTCCAAAACACAATAGCTCTCCTTATAGCCAGCGAATACAAAGTTCACTTGTGGTCAGATGTACATTCCTTATATACATTCACAGATTCCTCCGGAATTGTACAGAACCAACTCAAAAGAAGATTGAGCCATCTAGGCCAAATGAGGAAGTTCTAGAAACTACTGGCAATTGGGTTTCCCCAAATCTAACATAACCACTGAGGGGGGATTTTCCCCAGTCTGTGAACAGATCAATAAACACTAAAACACAAAAATCAATAACTCCCGTACTTTAAATGTCAACACACAAAAAGAACCAACAACACAATTATCTTTTATGACAATGTATAAACATAAAGCTTAAATTAAACAATGCACTAATATAGTGCCTAATATATGTAATATACAATGTACTAATATAGTGTCCAATATATGTAACAGGAAGTTAGGGATTTACTAGTGCAGAGTACATCAAGGATATGTCCTTGTATGTGTGTAGGTGCTGACACATGTTGAATGAAATCAAAATCCAATAGAACTGTGTTGAAATTATCTGTCCAGCAATTTTGACTGTCAAGCTGGATATTGACATCTCCCAGGATAATATTTTCATGTGGTGACAAAGCAGCTGCTTCCATGAAACTGTTGAATTCCTCAATAAATCTGCTTTTGCTGGTACTTGGAGGTCGGTAAATTACATGTACCAGGAGCTGGCCTGACTGTCGATCTGACAGTTTGACGGTAATGTGTTCCAACGTTTCCTGCCGATCAGTTTGACAATGCACGCTATCAATGTCATTCCTAACAAGGACAGCGACTCCACCTCCTTTCTTGTTCTCGCATGGGACCTGGTGAAGCTGGAAACCTGCAGGGGTTATCTCATCCATTAGGCCTTGTGTGTCCGACGGTCTTAGCCATGTCTCAGTGACACCAACGATGTCGAGATCATTTGACAAAACAAAATCACTAAATGCTGATGTTTTGTTGCGCAATGAACGGACATTCAGATGACAGGCTTTGATATTTCTGGCTGATGGACCTGGGTTCAAACTAATGTCGCCAGAAAGAATCAGGAATATAGTGGCAAAGGACTGGTATAAGATACTAGTTGACAAAAAAGCAAAAAACCATATACACAAAATAAGTGACAAAAAAATTGGATCTGTTTATTTGTGAAAGTGAATGGAAAATATATATATTCATAACTTCAAAGCACTTAGATATAAAAAATTCTCAGAGTTTAAATACAAAGTTTTGCATAACATATTAGCCTGTAATGATAAACTAAGTAAATGGGAAAAAACGCAATCACCAACCTGTTCAGTCTGTAAAGAGAAAAAAGATATCAGTCACATGCTGTACAACTGTCTAAGAATTAAATTAATTTGGAAAAGTATAAGCAACTGCCTGAATCTTAATGTACTGTTAAAACATGTAATATTAGGAATCCAGTGCGACAACTATATAAGTGAGAATCAATTTATATGTATTGTTATAGTAAGCTACACTATCTACAGCAACTGGTACAAGACCAGCATAAATAAAGGAGACTATAATGCATTAAATATAAAAGAAATGTTATGTCAACAGCTGCCTTCTATTGTGAAGTTTATGAACATATATTAAGTCAAAAGCAATGGAAAAATCTGAATAGGTTAATTAATTGTATATTACTTTACTTGAAATAACATACCCTAAGGTTTAAAACATTACTGGTTAGTGTAAAACATTTTATCTTTAATAGTAATGGTGGTTGCATATAGAAAAGCATGGCATGGTCAAGTTCATGCAGTTTTTTAGCTGGATCAATTGGTATGTAGAACTCATGAGGTTGTAATAGAAATGTCTAAATTTAAAAGTGATGGTTACATTTCAATATAGGCTATGTGTATCTGTACTAATAGCTTATTAGTACAGAAATGCCTTAAATTACAGATGATTGTTATATTTTAGTGGAAGTTATCTGTACTAATAAAGTTTGTGAGATAGTCTTTAGAAAAAAAAATGTTATCAGTAAAACCAATCTAGAGGTTACATATCTGTGTATACTAAACCCTGATACATTGAGAATTCACAAATATCTTATACTTTTAAAATTAACTTTAGAGGTTCAAAATTTTCTCACAACTAATGCTGTTTACTATATTGGCTGGTCGGCCTTCTCTTACACCTGAGGCTGTCCCCCTGCAGGTGAGACATTTCTGGTTTCTCAGCCAGCTTTCCAATATCTGATATTTGTGTTTGTTTCAAAATATGTTTGAGTATACCTGAAAAAGCTTCATACTGTGTATGAGTGGCACCGTAAAGTGATACTGATGGTAGGGTTTGCTGCCCTCGCCTGCCCTCGCCTGCCCACCATGTAACAAAAGGGTAAATAAATGATTAAAAAAATTCCATGCAGAAATGGCAGAAAAATCTTAATATGAAAATTTATTTGTATATTCACTGGTGCCCATTACTAAATGTACATTGAAGGCAGATTTTGTGTGGCACTTTTAAATAAATGTTGATATATTTTGCCTATTACTGAAAGAGTGGTGGATAATAATGTGTGAGATAACCCTTCTTCAGTACATTTTACATTTGATTTCTCAAATAAACCGAAACAAACATCCTCATCTATTATGTTTTTGGGGGATTATGATTGCATAAAATATACAGATAATTCTAGGTACCAAACCCACAGTGGTAACACACTCACCTACCACCTCTGAGATTGGAGTCCAAAACCCAGCCGAACCTCAAGTAGGAAAGCTGGTTGTTGCCTGCCATTGGTTAGAAGTTTACAGTACAGAACCTTGATCAACTGTATGTGTTGGTTTCCTCTGCCCTTCCAAATGCACATCGCAATTTAATGACTAATTTACTGGGGGTGATGTAAAACACTAAATGAATAAATATATGCACCAATCCCTTTGTGCTACTAACAATATACTGTATATTTTATAGGCTGAAGGAGAACCCTGTGACTACAGTGATGCCGACCTCTTCTCAGTGGACAATGAGACAAAGACTAGGGATGTGAAAATCAGCTACCCTGACAATGTGGTGTCAGACTCCCAGAGAATACAAGTCACTGCAATAGGTACAAGATAAAAAAGCCTTGCTGGACATATTGGAATGTACATTATTCCCATTTAACATTACAGTATTATTTACCATAATCCAGTGTCTCATTATCCATAATTTTGTCTCAGTAGAAGGAAACATTAGCCAGTATATAGTATTTTGTATTTAACCATCAACTCTTACTGTGGATAAGTGTATTTTTTAAAGAAAAATT
This sequence comes from Sabellastarte sp. h YS-2021, assembly GCA_964017235.1. Taxonomy (NCBI): domain Eukaryota; kingdom Metazoa; phylum Annelida; class Polychaeta; order Sabellida; family Sabellidae; genus Sabellastarte; species Sabellastarte sp. h YS-2021. The sequence continues at coordinate 162,085,507 of OZ024930.1, forward strand.
TCCATTCTCAGCCAATTACACACACAAACAAAATAATTGTACCATACATGTCAAAGATAGTTTTTCCGTGCTTCTGCTAGTTTTTGTTGCATTAAAATCCATACTTAAATGACGGAGGAATCGTATGTTAAAACCTTGAGATTTTTGTAGTCATTAGTGCCCCGTTTAAATAATTTTTTTATTGCGTAAAATACCCTTACCTTATCCTCACTAGTGCTTACGTGTTAGCGGGAGCATACATGGACGACCAGACGAGAATATTGTTTTAAAAACGAATATCCTTGTCGGTACCAGTATGTATGCGCATGACCGCGCATGCGCCTACACTGGAATAACCCCTATTAGCCTCACTTTTAATTTGGTCGTCAGGGAGTGTACATCGTAAACAAAGATTGTTTTCAACTATGGCAGAAGGTCAAATAAAAAGTAAAGGACAGAAGTTAGCGGCTGGTTGTCGCCATACTTCTTTTGAATGGGATCACCATCGTTTCTGCCTCTCTTGTAGAGAGAAAAACAAAGGGGATGACGTCTGTGTCACTTCTAAAGAGGAGGATTGCTTTGTATGCCTCCAATTCACGGCTGATCAGAAGAAAAAACTCAAAGCAAGGAAAGCTTATGAGAAGAAAAAATCCACTAAAGAAACGATCTCTAAAGAGGTCGAAGATTCCCTTCTAGGGTCTGAAGATATTCAGCCCTCTCAAGCTACCAGTAAAGAAAAGTCTTCCCATTTACCTTCCACTTCTTCTTCCTCTACTGTGTCTAATGATCCCTTACAGCTTATACTAGCACGTCTAGAAGCTATGCAGGGTCGTATTCAGGTTTTAGAAACTAAAACCACAGAGACAGCTACACAAGAGGTTTTTGGAGAGACTACAAGTCGTGAAGATGCCAGGTCCATTTTTGCTACGACTGAAGAAGAAGATCATAGTGTGGCTCAAGAAGAAATAGAGCAGAGAACGCATCACAAACGAGCGCGTTCTCTCTCTCCTCACTCTGAACAAAAATTTTCTTCGAAAGAAGAACAGATAGACGAAGATCCTTCCTACAGACAGTTTTTAGCCTCTATTAGGCGTTTGTTAGAACTTTCAACTCCAGAGGAATATAAGGAGGTTCCATCGAAGATCTTTGGGTCGAAGGACCGAAAGAAGAAATTATCTGTCTTACCTATGTGTTTACCTCCAGTGGTGGAAATTAATGCTAGATGGTCAGAATTGGAAAAGAAAGTTGCAGGGAATCCATCTGAGAATGGGGAGAGACTTCACTCAGCACCTTTCAATTCAGATACATTTCTACCTTATACCAGACCCAACATGAAGTTCTACAGGTCTACTACTTCTGAATTTGCCATCTCTGCACCTAAATGTCATTAGTGCCCCGTTTAAATAATTTATTCATGGCTGATTTTTTGTTGATTTTTAGTAAAAAGGTTAATATTTTAGTAAACGCTAATACATAGGCATTGGGCAATACATTATAACAATGCAAAATACAGTACACAAAGCATTTTATGAAAATAGATTAGTAATTAATGAGGCAAACATTTCTTTATACTAACATTTTAAGAGTTCCTCATATGGTCAATGAAATATATTGTTTCTTTTTTGTGATTAGCGGTTTTGAAACATAAGTATTGACTTGAGCTGAGCTAAAAATCTTGGCATATAATGGATCCATCTGATGCATACTTATTGATGGATTAAGGTATTTATCAAATAATCTGGTGGATAATAAAACATAAACAAATCTCAAGGTTCAGTTGGATAATCTTCTATTATAGAACCTCAGATATCCAACTTTTCAATCCCATGAACTGTTTTCCACTCCCATAAATGTATATTTCTTTTGTCTTTAACACTAAATTACCCCTTCTAGTAATGAATCTTCTATTATCAAAACAAGATATTACTGTCACATGTTCATGTAATAGAGATTAGGCTGTTGGCAGTTTTCTACATATAAATTCTGTAGATAAGTGATAAAATCCTTTTAATTAAAGCCACTAAAATCTAGGTTTCTCTATATTTGATAAGCAGTTGAAAGTCATGGTATTAAAATATATTTTACAGGTTCAAAATCATACCTCTTACATATTCACTTCTTGGGGGGAGGGGGAACCTTTTATAAACTTAATTTGGATTGTATAAGATAAGATAATTGTGGCATTATTATCTCTATGGTAACTTTACAGGAGACATAATGGGCCCATCAATCTCAAACCTTGACAAGCTGATCAAGCAACCATATGGCTGTGGAGAACAGAATATGCTGAATTTTGCCCCCAATATTTATGCATTGGACTACATGGAGGCAAGAGGGACTGGAACAGTCAAACAGAAGGCAGATGCCATAAAAAATATGATGGCAGGTGTGTATCAAAATACAAGAATACCATCAGCAATTAACCTTTTCCATTTGAATTTTTCTTATTTTTGTGAAATTTTTAATTTAATAAAAGTGTGTCTTTTGGTACTATGACATATGAAAGGGTTCAACTGCACTTGATGAAGTTCAAGGACAAAGGTTAATGTTGGGATTGTATGTTTTATGTCTTAATTTAAACATGTCAGTTTAGACCTTTGACCCCCAAGATCAGAAATACCAGCTAATATTTTTTGTCCTGTCTAAATTACTAAGCATACCATCATGTACCCTTCTTGGAGTTTTCATTGATAACATAGAGCAAGTAATTCGAAATTCACAGTATATTGACTGCAGTCAAAAATCTGAACTTTTATTGTGCTACAATGGCTTACCATGTGGAACTCAGTATATACGTGTTGTTGGATGTTGCCATTGAGCCATTTTGTTTGAATAACCTTACATTAAAAGTTACATTTTGACAGGATAAGTATTTCTTAACTTTTTTGTCTTTTGTGAGTTTTTTCGGTTCAGGCTTTCTCATTGTTTACATATTTTGTTGCTGTAAAAATGTCCTCCCACCAAAGAATGAGCAAAGACAAACCTAGATCATTGAAGTCTCAACATTTCTGTTTACCATTTGATAGTCCTGTTTGATATTTCTGTCCTTCCTGTAGAGAAACTAATAAAGGGGATGATCCCTGTGTTACTCTTGAAGCTCCATGCGAGATTTGCTCTGGTTTCTCGGAAGAACAGATGTCAAAAATCAAAAACAGGAAACAGAAAGCAGACACTTCAAAAGACGATGAACTAGATTTGCTAGGGTACGAGGATGTGGAGTCCTTTACTGGATCTCTGGCAGACCTTGAGGGTGCTGCTGAAAATTTATTTGCTTATCCACCACGTCCTCAGCCCCTACATTTCGAGTCACTGTCTCTTAAAACTCCAGCTTAATCTGTCCCTCCAACCCCAGGTACGGCTTTACAACAGAATATCAAGTCCAAGCTTGAGAAGTCCCTGGATTCTCAGTTCAACATCCAATTAGAACAGTAATTGGGGGTTTTTCAGGCTTCTATTTTTGAGGCCATGAAGTCTCTTTGACACGAATTTCAGTCTTTCAAAAAGACATCTAAAACAGAAGTGGAGGTGGATCAGACCTCCACTTCGGCCTCTAAGCCTGGTACCAGTAAACAAACTGAGAATCTGGACCCTACCCCTGCTCCGACACCTCAGCCATCCTTACACATGGATGAGGCTATGGAGGTCCCTCCCTTCCGCCTCATCTCAGAGATGATCAGTTCCATTCATGACTCTGACCCGACACGTGTCTCGGATCAGCATTCAGGTCAGTCCGACGAATCCACTTGGGTGCTCTTGGCTAGACAGAAAAACATGCAGATAAAAGAAAGCACAAGGTTAGGTCCAGATACTTGTCTTTATCTTCAGAGGAGGATCAGTCCTCTGTACCCGTGCAAAAGTCTTCAAAACCCTCTAAGGCCCCTTCTTATCAAGACCAACCTTAACACGATCCAGACCCACTTTTTCATAGGGAAGTACCTATGGCTGACTTACCCTCTCAATATGCTTAAGAAGTGGAGACCTTTAGGCATATTCTTGATCTCCCTGACCCTAGGGAAACCATGCCCAGGTCTTCCACTTGTGTTCTGGGCCTGGATGACAAAAAGTGCCAACAGGAGCTTAGGCCAAGAGGCCCTTCTTCTATACTCACCTTAGCTCTCACATCAAAGATGCCTTTGATAAGTTTGAGCAAGAATTTTTGGCCTCTAATTTACCTTAGGGTAAATATATTAAACCCCCTCCCTCCACTGCAAAGTGGTACAAGATGGGACAGGCTTGTTGTGAGGACAAAATCCGGGAGTTAAATACAGATTTTTCGAAGATTTGTATCTCTCCTAAACCCTCTGGGCCCCTATGGGCAAGGTTCCCCTACCAGTTCTTAAGGAACTGGAACATCATGCTAGGCAGAACCTGTCCATTATCACCTTTCACTTCTTTGTCCTGTAACTGCACTTTAGAGAAGTGTCAATACAGTTTGAAGTCTATCTTCAAAAAGGTTAAAACCCAGATCCAGAAAGTTGCCAATCCTAAAAAAGCAGCCAAACGTGGATATGAACAAGCCTGTGAATATTTAGAACTTTAGAATAAGACTGTTCTCATCCAACAGAGAGCTATTGCCTGCCTAAGCAAATCTCTAGCCCATATACTCCAGAGGGTGCTATACACCGTGGGTAACACTGGCCTGCTAGGGCACGAGGCTGAGGTGACCCTGTTTCAACCACATTTAGGGGATACGAGTTGCAAAGAACTCAGGAATTTGCCCTTTTGGCCTTCCTTATTGTTCAAGTCTCAATTGGTCAAGGAGGGAGAAGACTTCCTCCTCAAAGGCACCTCTAAAGATTCTCAGGGTTTTGGTCCCTATCAAAACAAGCCCTTTTGTGGTCCCCACAATAAGAAAAGAGGCTCCTACAGGAAAATCCCCTATGGGGGCAACTCCTCACAAAGCATTAAGCAATCGTTTTCCTCAGGTAGGGGCAATCCGAATTTCTGAGGCTCCAAGGGTCGTTTTCAACCCCACTCTAGGGGACAAGGGCATGAAAACTCCCCCTGCCCAATGACTCCTTTAAAGACTCTCTCGGTCCACAAGTAGGAGATCATCTCTGTTCTTTCAGAAGAAACTGGCAAACAAACAAATGTTCAAACAATGTGTTAAACATTACAAACATTCACCACTGGTTACATTCTACCATTCATTTCAAGAGCAAATATTGTCAGTGTTCCTCTGATTCAGTCAGGTCTGATTCAGGCCCTTCTGAAAAACCAAGCTCTGACCACTTGTATCCAGTCTCTTCTGTCAAAGAATGCAATAGAAAGGGCAGAAAATGTAAAATCTATCGGGTTTTACAGTCGCCTATTTCTAATCCCCACTTTGAGTTTTACTGATCATGCATACAAGTAATTCATGCATGCAATGCACAATGTAAAATAAATAATCAAGGATGGTAACAAGTTAATTTTATTAACCCAGCATATACTCTTACAAATATAAGAATTTGTGTACTAATTGATTTGACTATATTTGTGATATTATCATAGCAACAAGTAAACTTCCTTACCAACAATTAAATTTTAAAGTTTATGACGTTTTTGAGCTGAAATTGTCTGTCTACTAAGAAGTTATGCACATTATGTTTAAAAGAATCATTATGATTTATATTAACCATCTTAATCAACACATATTCTTCTATTTTTTTAAAAAAAATAGTATAAACAATCACTGTATAATACAATAAAACAGTAGTGATTAATAGAAACAGATTAATAAGTTCTATAAGTCATATCATGACGTACAGTCTGAAAGTCACAGGAAACCTGCATGCAGTTCGTTAACAGTACTAACAAAAACATGGATGTACCACAAAGTTAATGGACATCCTATAATGTGCTGAGAGATAAGGTTTGTTACAATAAATCAAAGGCCAATAGTAAGTAACTACCACCCATCCTAAGATGTCAGCTTAGGATTTGAACTGTAATCCAAGAGGTTGGAGGACAGTGTGTTACCACTGCCCGAGTGAAGCCCTTAGCTAGTTTATCAAGGCTACATACAATATAATACACAGAAAGAAATATAAATATAGTACAACCACAAACTGTATCTCATAGATTATATTTATATTTTATTCTTTTATTATAAGTGACATGTGTGTACAATATGCATAAACAATGAACACAATGATCAAGAACACACAGACCACAGGGGGCTTATAAGTCACTATTACTACATAACATGTTACATGTGTGTATATAAATTAAATAAAATCTACACACAAAGTTTTATTTTCCTAATTTTAAGTTTAACCTAGTTATGGTTGTGTCATATATATATATATGTGTTTTTCTGGTGTTCCATGCTTTTTCTGTGTATATGTGTAAACATCTTAAGTCAGATTCCATAATTTTCAGGAACTTTTCCTTATCGGACAGATCTTTAAAATTTGAACAGAATATCAATATTGATTCAAACAGTTTTTTACGATAGTGTGAATACAGTTTACATTGACAAACAAAATGAAGCTCATCCTCCATTTCATTAACACAGTAAAAACAGTTTCTTTCATTTAAAGGGGTATTGGTAAACCGACCTGTCTCAATAGCTATGGGCAATATACCTAATCGTAATCTTGCAGTTAAACTTCTTTGGTACTTTGACATGTTAAGATTTACATAATTTTGGGTGCTAAAACTTTGCTTAAATTGTCTATATGACCTTAATTTAGGTTTGTTTTTTAAAGCTTCTTTCCATTCAACTTCTGATTTTTGAAGAAGAATGCATCTGGAATGCCCAATGTTAAAGAGGAATGAAGTGTTTATATCACTTATGTTAAGTACTGACAGAACAGCTCTCAACATTTGAAACCAGCTTTTAGTGTTACTTTCATTTTCAATTTCAAAGTTTAACATTTTTTTGGGAAGTCTGTGGTCGCCAAGTTTACTAATCAGTTCCACAATTGACACATAGTAATATATCTTCTGTACTTGGTTGACATCCAACCAAAATCACCACTTATACCATCAATTGGTGCTTTATTGTGTACACCCAAGAAATATCTTTGAGCATGTAGCTGTATAGTTTTTCCACATTTGTTTTGATAATTACCCCAAACACTACAGTTACAATCCATGATATGGACCACACATGTTTCATATAATTTCTTAAAGATGCCAATATTGGTGTACTTAATTTACTTCAGTTTGTGAATCAGACCTCCCAGAGCTTTTCCAGCTGCATCTGCAAGAGACTCTTCACATTGTCTAAAATTTAGATATTCATCAAATATTACACCCAAGTATTTGTAGCATTGTACAATATGTATTTCATTCTTACCAATGTGAAATTTACAGCTTGTGCGGGGTCTACGACATTTTCTAAAGTGAATGATTTGACTTTTCATACTATTTATCACCAGCTTCCATTTGTTACACCACTGTTCAATGCAATTTAACATAGTTTGAAGATCTTTTTCATTATCTGCTATAACTGCAATATCATCAGCATAAAGTAAAATACTCAAATTAATGTCCCCGATTTTGATGCCCAAATTAAGTTCCTTAATATTTTCTGCCAGATCATTTATGAAAATATTAAATAATGTTGGAGACAGAGTGTCACCTTGTCTCACACCACTAGATGTATGAAACCAATCTGTAAGAAAGTTGTTTAGTTGGATACAATTTTTGTTTTAATAGTTTGTATAGTAACAAAGACCTATCAATCCAGTCGAATGCTTTACACATATCAATAAATGCAACAAAGGTATGTTTGTTTTCATGCAAGCGGGTTTGGACTATGGAGTGTAATGTAAAAACATGTTCCTCATGGGAACAACCAGGTCTAAAACCATTTTGTTCTTCAACTATACAATTGTTTTCATCCAAATAACCAACAATTCTTTTGTTCAAGATTCCACTATATACTTTACTGACACAAGATTTTAAGCTTATACCTCTATAATTAAGAGGAACATTTGGGTCCTCATCTTTTCCTTTTGGAACAGGTGTTATTAAGGACTTGAGCCATAGATCTGGTACATAACCATGCATGAAACAATTGTTAAATAATGCTGTCAGAGCATGTAGAGTTCCGGGAAGCTTAAGCACTTCATTTGCTATTTTGTCTAGTCCTGTACTTTTGTTATTCTTTAATTTTTTTACCATGTCATAAACTTCTGGGACTGTAATGACACAATTTAATATGTTGTTATAATTTGAACTATGAAATTGTTCCATAAGGGCCAATTCTGTCTGAATGATATTATATTCAATATCATTGTTATTGTCCACCTCTCTGTTATACAAACCCTTAAAATCATTGACCCATTTGTGAAATACAGTACCTTTATCTGAACTTAGTGAACCATCATCCAATAGTACCTGGTCAGATACAGTACATTTCTGGGGCCCAAGATTTTTTATCTTATCCCAGAACTCTCTGGGGTTTTTAGTATTTATTGTTTCCAGCTTGTTACCAAATCTCTGAAATAATTGCGTTTGTATTTCTCAGAGTCTTATTAAATTTTGATTGACATATTTTAAACTCATTGTATAGTTTTGTTTTTGTTCTTTTACATCCCCTATGTTTTCTAACCTCCTTTTCTTTATCTTTCATACTTTTCCATAGCCTTGTTAGTTCATCATTCCAGTAAGGTTTGCTTAATTTTAGTCTTTTTCTCAAAGTATTACCACTGTCTGTATATTCAAGATATTTGTCCATTTCTGTAAAGACGATATTACATAACCTGTCATATAAATGGTTAATATTTCCTTTAATATTAAGATTTGACTCAAACTCATCGACCAGATGATTTATGTTTACACACCAGTTGTCAATACTCATAAAATTTTAATTTATTTTATTGAAACAATATTTTCGTGGGTTCCAAGCAACAAAATTTGCCTGATTTTGACTGTTTATCTCAGATTTTGACTACTTATTTCATGTTCTGACTGATGATTAGGTCTATCTGCTGACAAAATATCAGTTTCAAGTGTAATAACTGAGTGATCAGGACACCCTCTTGAAGACAACATAGAAAAAGCATTATCTACCTCTAGGATTGAACTAATTGGTGTGACTTTACAGATTTCCAATAATTTTACATTATCATGGAATGTAAGAAAATAATCCACTGCACTTTTCCCCCAGTGGAGAAAAATATGTAGTCATTTAGATCTTGTGTAATTCTACCATTTAACATACATAATTTGCAATCTGTCAAAAATTCAGTGAATACCTCACAATAACTGTTTTTTGTGAGATCAATAACCTGGCGATGTAACTGTACATCATCTAAGGAGGTTGTGTCTGGGGAATCACCTATTCTAGCATTGAAATCACCACAAATGAAAATATTATTGCATTCATTTTTTAAATACAACGATGTGAGATGCATGAAAAATTCAGAGCTGTTTGCATGTACAGAGTTAACAGGTGGTAGATAACAAACACATACAATGAAATTGACATAATAATCACTGCTGAATTTAAGAGCCATTATGCCATCAAAGTCTTTATCAATTACTTCAGGTTTGAATTTTAGCAAAAATGAGTGTTTAACAAGGATTCCCACTCCACCAGAACCTTTCCTGGCTTTTCTATGAACAAACGGTCTATTAAATCCATACCACTTATAATTCTCAACCACACTATCACCAACTAAATGAGTTTCAACTACACAGAATATGTGACTATTAACATTCTTGATTATATGTTTCCTTACGCTACAGTTTGATTCTGTCCACCCATTAATATTCAGTGAAGAAATACTAATTGTGGGCTGGGCTTTGTCCTAATGGTATGATTCATTCTGAAATGGGGTTGCCACTCGGTTCGTCTGAAATACTGGTGGGCCAAGCACTGAACTTGTTTGGGAGCTGTCGTACCCTGTCATAGGATTATTGTTACTCCCTCCATCTGACAAGTGAAAAGCAGGTGGTGCATGGTGATGTGATAGTACTGGTATCTGTGTGCTTGCAGCAGGGGTACTTGAGTACACTCCACTCAGGTTTTGTTGTTGGGGTACATTGTTACCCCCGGATAGTGATTTTGGAATGACTGGAACATTTGTCTGTCCAAGTATATCGTTACCACCTGGATGAGAATCTGGGATTACTTCTGAATAGCCAATATTTTTGTTCAGTATATCAGCAACTGGTTCTTTGCAAATCACCTTCCCATTGCCAGCAATTCTAAATTGGTTGCCAGTGGGTAGCTCATCTAGTACTGTCTTCATATCCATAAGATGAATTCTTTCTGTATGACTCTGTGAGCTGCGCAGATACACATTCCTGAATCTTCCTCTACTGTCTTTTAGTCTATGTTTATTACGTAAAATTTCAACTTTCATATCAATGGTCTGTACCTCAGTTTTCAGAATACCAGGTCTTTCACCTCGAGAATGTAATCTTCTTGACTGAGTTATTTTCACAATATCTAGCTGCAGGACATCGTACACAAGCTCCTTTGCTTTATCCAATAGGTTTTCATGCCTGTCATATGGTACATTTATCCCAACTACTGTAAAATCAGGGTCAAAAGCTTTCCTCTCAAAATCCTGGCACATTTCCTTTAGCTCCATAAAGTTTGTGTCCAATGATTCAATTTTTCTTTCTGTAGCATTTACTCTTTGACATAGCTGTTCTTGGTCTGTCTCTATATCATCCAATCGCCTGTTGATACTAACCAGGTTTTCATGAATTTTTATCTGGGTAGCCTTAATACTTGTAACTTCATTGAAAAGTTTGTCCATTTTCTCAAGAAGCTTCCCATACTTTTCATCACTGGTAGTAGAATTTCCAAATATAGTATTGTTTATATTAGGGTCTGTTTCAGCCACAATTACATCAGCTGATGTGCCAATTTCATTCACTGACACCAATATTCTGTTCCTCCATATTGACCTTAGAGCGCTTTTCTTCTGGGCTTTCACTGGAGGTCTTTTTGCTACTGTTTCTTTGTCTTTTTTTCCTTTTGTTTTGTCCCATGCCAAGACAATATATTGGTGTTTACACAATAGTCCTGGCAGGTAACTTGACACTTTTAATCAGGTGACAAAACTAATTAGATACACATTAGAAAATGTTTACATTGTAAACAAAATACCCTTGTATCTTCCATCCAAATAAAGATTTCAGTCCATCAAAAGCAGAAATATCACTGAAATTATCCTTTATCATATATATATCACTGTGATCTCCATACAAAATCCACAAAAGTGATATAATTTTTATTGTTGAGTTTTGAGTTTAACCAACAGAATACCAACAAAAATAATAAATTTGTCACAATTTGTTTTTATACCTCTGCCTATTACACGTCCACACACACATAGAAATTATCAAGTTACTATGTCCTGGAACGATTTTACACATTCAAACACGGATTACTGATTTTATATCCTAAGCAAAAGAAAACAGTCCTAGAAGACACCAGTGTCATTGTGCAAGTGGCAAATATAACAGTGAACACTGTGACATATTAAGTCAAACACTGGAACACATCTTTAAGCCTTAAAATGTTAATAACAACAAACTTATTATAATTTGGTTGATGACAAACGAGAACCTTTTATTTCAATTTGTTTACTGTAAAAGGTTATACACTATAAAATAGAGAACAAGCCAAACTTATGGACACACATATTAGTATATGAATTTTAATTAACCTCTTTCCAAAACTCAACCTTGGTGTGCCATTCTTTTCAGCATGTGGAAGCTTTCTTTTTGCACAAATACACCTGATAATTGACTGGTGCACATTTAAAGGCTGTTTTGACACTTTTATTTTGTCATTCCTGTCAGGGTTTGACTTGGAATATCTCTTATTCTCGTCTAAGCACACAACACGTCTATGATTGCATCCTTCTACAACAACTGAAAAGTGGTCATGTTCTGGCTGAAGTCTGGGCCTTGAACTTACAGAAAGATATGGTCTCCCAGACCTTCGCCTCGATGAAAATCCATCCACCAACTGATGTGCAACATCTAAGCAAAATGAGTGGAAATCACGCTTATGCTTGTTTGCAGGGTTGTGATCAATAAAATGCCCTTCAATGATTTATGCATTGAACAGTGCCCACATCAGACATTTATAAAATAAGTGAGAGTACCATTTATACTTCTTTCTACTTTTATCCAGGGTTGTGGATCAGTCATTCAAGTCTACTCCTCCCATATATTTATTGTATTTGGTCTACAGAAGGTGTTCCATTGATGAAAATGCAATATCCTCTACCATCTTTTCTTTTCAACTTGAGACCTTCCTTTTCAGGGACATGACAACTTGACAGAAAAATTTATTGGTTTCTTGTCACACCAAACTGTTGCTACTATTCCTGTGTTTGCACAAACTCGCCACTCATAATCGCTTTTCTTTATCTCAGCTTTAGATCATTTTAGGTCTTGGGGAAAATCTTTTCTTGTCGCCATTGCTGTTCCACAAGTTGTCAAGCCTACCCTTGAAAGGAAATATGCCAGGACGGGACTTGTATAAAATCTGTCGGTGTATATCTCATAGCCCTTATCAAATAATGGCTGAGCAAGTTCAGTCACAACTCTTGAGCAAAGGCCCATCTGGGAGGCAGAATCCTTTGCAGAGGACACATGGAAATTGTAATTATATCCATTTGTTGAATCTGCCAGCAAAAATACCTTTATCCGAACTTCACTGGCTTGTCTTTACATTACTGTTTGAATCTTTATCGGCCACGAAATGGAACCATACATTCATCAACACTGACTTGCTGATGTGGAACATAATGAGCCTGGAACTTTTGTTGGAGGTCCTGCAATAAGAACCTTATTTTATAGAGTTTGTCATAATTTAAAATGAGTTGGTGGTAATACTTTCTCCTCATCACAGAAATGCAAATAGCGTGATGGTTGTCTAAATCTATCTCTCTGGAAGACTTTTGTCAAACCAACAGCCTCCAGTAGTGGCCACTTTGGATTATTACTCCACAGCTCTTCTAGCCTAGCCTTGTACGACACTTCCATTATAATTCTAATCCCAAAATAAGCCTTTAGTTCTGTTTTGGTAACATCAAGGGTGCTGAAATTCTCTTTATTTTGTTCATATAATCTTCTGTAATTTCCATTAGTAAATTTTGCAACAGATTTTACAAGTTCATCATCAAAAAATAAATTGAAATAATCAACTGCTTTATCCCGTGAACAACTGGACAAAGTTGGTCCTGGTGGTTTGGAAGGGGTGAATGGAGGTACACAGAACACCTTGTCTTCTTTCTACCAATCAAACTTTGGCAAATTCACTGTCACAGTTTTCTTCTTCATCAAAGTTTTCATTCTGTTCCCTTGAAAGTCGGTCCTCATGCAAAGGTTCAACTTCATCCGCATCATTTTTATCTGAAAAATCATGTTCTGCAGCATATGATGCCATTTTCATCTGAAAGCACAAGAACTTGGATGAAGGTAATAGTAAATTACTTTTGTTTCAGATTGAAAAATTTGACATATTTAAGTGAGAAATATATATGAGTTACATGTTGCCGTTTCTATTTAATTATTTTGTGAGGAATTTGTAAAATCCAAACCAAATAATTTGGTTACATTTTGCTAAGAAAGAAGCATTGGAATTATGGGTCAGACTGTCATCTACAACATGGGGGAAAGGGCTTGCATAAATTTTATAACTTTAGCAAATATAAAGAGAAAAACTTCATTGGAACAACAAAGATGTTCTGTTTTTAAAATGAGACAGATTTAGTGAAAGAACACAGGTCTGTTTACTCCCATCAATTCTTTTTGAAAAGCAAGTTTCCACAATTGTTTTTAGATGTTAGAATAAGGCTCAAATATATAAGTTAACAACAGTGTTTTATGTGATTAAATCTAAAAAGAATGAGTCACAAAGATTTTATTAACTGTTTACATGAAGCACTTAATCTTAACCTTTAATAAATATCAGAAATATTTAGAAAATCATTTTTCATTAGAAGATTGTCACTGATTCAAAACTGATTACACAGCATAATTTTTTGAAATTCTACTTCCTATTTAAGTATGATTTTTACATCCTTGTGCAACAGTGCCAGTGCATTAGTGTACTGCAAAAAGAAAGTGTTGTGGTGTATATAGTAAGCAAAACTAAATGTAATCACTGTTTGTGTGAAAAAAATATGCACACACATTCAGAAGAAAAGGGATTGTAACTACTATAGCCTGACACAGGCGTTACCTACAGATCTCACCTTTCAGGAACAATTTGCAGTTTTAATATAAAAATATTCTGAATTTACCGTAATGTTATAAGTAATAACATAAGTTATAAGTAATATTATTCTCTCTCGCATCAGCTAATTTTTGAAGGAAATATTAAAAAAATGTTCCATTAATTATTTACTTAAAACACAACACAACACATAAAAACATGTAAGAAACAGAATATAACTATTGTATGAATTAATTTCACATAATGATGCACTTGGATGATAATTCAGTAATATTATTTTTATGACCAAGAATAATTCTATTCTATTCTATTCTGTACTTTTATAGCGCTTAATCTCTGCTAGGCAGACTCTAAGGCGCAACACCAAAAATCAAGTTTAAGAAATCATCTGTCCATAGCCGTTGCCAAGTCCAGTACCACGGAGACGCCGGATAGAGTGTAAGCTAAGGTGGGAATGCCTTGTGGAAGAGATATGATTTTAACCTTTTCCTGAAACAGGTGAGAGTTGGGGCAGAACGTACCTCATTAGGCAAATGATTCCAGACTGTGGGGTCATCAAAAGCAAAGCTGTGGCCAAAGTGATTTTTGGATTTATGTACAGATGGACAGAATTGAGGAACCTCCAGGAACCTTTTATCTGGATGGTTGTATCTTGTACTATATCTTCCGCAACGAGTGGGCAGAAGAGGACCAATTAACTGGGATGACCACTGTGAAGAAACTTATAAACTAGAGTGGCAGTTTTGAAGATACAGCGAGATTCAACTGGGAGCCAATGGAGTCGTTTGAGAATAGGAGATGCCCGCGTGTATTTGTTACAGTTTGTGACAATCCTGGCAAGTGTATTTTGAATACACTGTAGTTTACGCATATTGAGACTGGACAGACTCCTGAAGAGAGAGTTGCAGTAATCAAGGCGACTGCTCACCAAGGCATTAGCTGCCAGGATAGCAGCCTCATCAGTCAAGTGCTTTCTAACCCACCTGAGATCACGAATTTGAATGAAGCATGTCTTACAAATATTGTGGACATGGTTAGCAAAGGAAAAATTAGCATCAAACCAGACACCAAGGTTCTTAACAACAACTGCAGGATGCATGAAATTACCAAATATCTTAACTGGGAGATAGGGATCTAATTTCTTGAGTTGTGCATGGGATCCAAAGATGATAAACTCTGTTTTGTCAGGATTTAGTTTGAGCATACTTGACGACATCCATTTTTGAACATCCAGAAGACAAGAATTCAGTTTGTTAAAAGCCAGGGCTGCATTTTTGTGAGAGATATAAATAAACAACTGCGTGTCGTCTGCATAAAAGTGGTATTTGATGTCAGGATGCGTTCCAATAACCTTACTCAAAGGAGTGGTGTATAAGGAGAACAGCAGAGGACCAAGGACAGAGCCTTGTGGTACTCCAAACAACAGCTCATGCAAATCAGAGAGGGTTGACCCAATTTTAATTGCCTGGAAACGGTGGCTGAGATAGGACGTGAACCACTTCAAGGCTGTGCCAGACACACCAAACCATGATTTAAGACAATTAAGAAGAGTCGGGTGGTCAATTGTGTCGAACACAGCTGACAGATCCAGTAAGACCAATGCAGTAGGCTCGCCCCGTGATAGTGAGAGATGGATCTCATTTTTGATAAGCAGCAGGGCGGTTTCTGTGGAGTGACCACTTTTGTATGCAGATTGCCTAGGATTATCAAGATTGTTACTATTAATATGTTGCATGAGCTGTTTAACAACTACACGCTCCACCAATTTTGACATGAAACATAGTCCTGATACCGGTCGATAATTTTGCAAATCCTCATTTGGAAGTGATGCTTTCTTAATGAGAGGAGTGACAACTGCCTTCTTGAATTTTTGAGGAAATACACCCTCAGCCAATGACAGATTGACAAGTTTTGTAATTGACGGGAGTAAAATTTCCACACAATCTTTCAAAAGAAAAGTAGGGACTGGATCTAAAAGACATGATTTTGTAGGGGAATTTTTGATGATTTTTAGTACCTCGTCCTCCGAGACCTCATTGAAGGAAGGTAGGTTGGGAGGTGTACACATGGGTGATATGACTGTTGGGTGAACATATCACGAATCCTTTTGATTTTTTTATGAAAGAAGGAAGCAAATTTGTTTGCTAAGGATTTCTCAGACTGATGAGGAGGGAGAGTACTCTCTTGACCACTATTGAGGACTTGACGAAGTGTATGCCATTACTTCTTTGGGTCACGGCTGTTATCACTAATGATGGTGCTATAGTATTCAGCCTTGTCTCTATTTATGATTGCATTGCACCGGGCAATCTGTCTGCGCAATCTACTTCTGCTCAACTGTGACCTATCCCTACGCCACATGCGCTCAAATTGACGCCTGATAGATTTGGCCCTACGGTAAGAATCTGACAGCCATCCAGCTGGTGTTTTCTTAGCTCTTCGACAAATCAATGGTGCATGCCTGTCCAACACACCACCAAGGTCACGAATATACTGGTCATACAGGTCTGCAGCCACTGTGGCAGGAGATGTGACAAAAGATGTGTTTGCAAGATCCTCACAAAAGCTCTTCATATTGATTTTATGGTACCTGCGGTAAGAGATACTGTCAACCTTCGGTACTGCAGGGCATGCAAAATCCAAATGACATTTCACCAGCGCATGATCTGAGACCATTTCCCCAACTGTCACATTACTGACAAAGGAGGAATCGCTTGGGCTAAGTATCAGATCCAGTGTATGACCATGCAAGTGGGTAGCTTTATTAACATTTTGGGCAAGATTAGAGGTATCTAATAGATTGAGAAATTTTCTTTGGTCAATACAATCTGTGTCCACATGGACATTGAAGTCACCACAGATGATGAAGGAGGAAGTGAGAGATGACAGAAAACCACAGAAATGCAGGAAATCATCAAGAAAGGCAGAGGAACATGAACCTGGGGTGCGATAGACACAAGCCATAACAAATGATTTTGAGTTAGTGACAATTGATATGACGATGTTTTCGAAAGTGGAATGTGTTGGTGCGTCAACAGTCTTAGCAGGTAAGTTTTTCTTGGAAAGGAAGCCCACTCCGCCACCGCAACCAATCGTCCGGGGCCTATGAGTGAGTTGAAATCCAGGCGGAGTTACTGACTTCAGTAGGCTGTCGGTATCAGAAGTGTGAATATGAGTTTCTGCAAGTGCCAAAATATCAAGATTATTCGAGACAATTGTGTCACAGATCAAGGGACCCTTATTGGAGATAATGGAGATAGGTAAACAGTTAATTTCAATCAAGAAAGTACAATTAAAATAAAGTTTCAAGAATAAGTTTTCAGAAGGCTATTGAAGTATTCACGTTGGTTGTGCAGTGCAAACAACTTGTGTGGAGTGGATTCATCACTCTACAGGGGGGAGCAGGGGCAGTGATTCGTGGGGACAGCGATTCGCTGATTTCGATTGTACCTCATTTAAAACTAACATCTATGTTGATACTGAATGAGCCTTATAGCATAGAATAGTGTGCAACATGTCTTGATACTTTTTTAAGATTTTAGAACTGACAGTATGCAGGATTAGAAAGATAAATAAAAATGTTTATACATTGGTAAAAAATATATCTAACAAACTGCATCTGACTGAGGCAAAAAGATGTATGTTCTGTGTCTGGGGTCAATATAAATACTATTTATAATGTCATCATATGCTAGAAAGCAATGGGAAGAATTGTTCTTTTGCTTTTATTATTCAATACAAATTGTTTAACAGTCTTTGTAACTTTTTGGTTTATTTTGTTTATTTGGGGTTTTACGTCGCTTTCAACACTGTACAGGTCATATCACGACGGGTAGTTGGAAGGGCAGAGGAAACCAGTACATAGAGTTCGCTAGGGTTGTGTACTGTAAACTGCCGACCAACGGCAAGCAACTACCAGCTTTCCCACTTACGGCCATGACGGGGATCGAACCCTGGCCGCAGAGGTGGGAGGCGAGAGTGTTACCACTCTGCCACCGTGGCCCCTTGTAACTTTTTGGGAACAGTATAAAAATAATTGGCAAAATGCTGTCCACTTTTGGACAGCCTTAATTTTATTGCCATAGGACAAGTTCTATAGGTGTATTTGTACTTATCACAAAATATATTTTATGATGCTACTATCATTTTACAGTTTGAGGAACCTCTTTTCATTCTGGTAACTTTTATAAAAACACACTGCATATTTGTTCTCAAGAAACTGCATTTTGGTGTTTTTATGGGCGAATATATTCTTATATTAAGTTTGCTATCATAATGTAGAAAACTTCTATTTTCGCCTGTACAGCAAACCTGTGTTTAACGTTAAAAAAAAACAAGAATTCATCAAATAAATGGCGCGACTACTGAATCACCCTGACGGAGGTAGAAATATGCTAATTAATATTTAAATTAGGAACTTGAAGAAAAGTATGTAAATGAGGAAATATAATAGAGTTTTTACATTGTACACTAGTGGGAAGTAAGCCGGGTAGTTACATGCCAAATATGGCAGTGCCTGATTTAAATAAAATTTGAGGGATGACAACTTTATGTATGTGTAGAGCAATATTTGTGTAAAAATCCAAAACTGGACAATATGAAGTATTGTCTGTTAGAACCTTTTAAGGACTGGCCAGTAGAATCTATTATGAAATCTCAAGTGGCAGGTTATAAAAAGTGTATGGTGCCTGTTTTTTACAAATTATTGTGTGTGTTCTTGCTAAACTGTGATCACATATGTGAGCAACAGAAGTAGAATTCTAACACTTAATTTTTTGTTGATGATTGAAAATATAACTTATTTGACAGTTAATAATTTTATTGTAACAGTTGGGTAAATTAACTATTGGAGATTTGAAAGTGAAGTAACCAAATTTCATTAGTGTAATATGCCAGCCCCTTAGTTATTGATTGGAAACTGGAAAAGAGCCCTACAAAGAAAAGCCTTACCGGAGAAAAGCCCTACAGTTTTTGACATCCATGTAGAAAAGCAATACACATTTTCTAGATCTTGGAGAAAGTCCTATGCATTATGTTTAGTTTATTTATTTATTTATTTGGGGTTTTACATCGCTTTCAACACTGTACGTACAGGTCATATCACGACAGGTAGTTGGAAGGGCAGAGGAAACCAGTACACACAGTTTGTGAGGGTTCTGTATTGTAAACTGCCTACCAACAGCAAGCAACTACCAGCTTTCCCACTTGAGACCATGCCAGGAACCGAATCCCAGCCTCAGAGGTGGAAGGCAAAGGTGTTACCACTCTGCCACCGTGGCCCCCTCTGTTTAGTTTACAAATGTAAGGGTTGATTATTACTTAAAAGGTAATTCAATTGCTATTCAAACTACTATGTGTTGTAATTTTCAATCCCAATGCCCCTTTGTAGTTTTAGAAACAACAAAATAATAACTTTGTTAACAAAGTAAAACCACTCTTGATTACAGTTACTCAATCACTCGATGATAACTAATCAAAAAAACATCACAGTGAAACTTCAAGTAGAAATCGAGTTGTGTTCCAAAATTTTGACAGTTAGTTGAATTTAGAATTTGTTTCTGAAGATTGAGATTTGTTTACTTTCCTTTCATTAGTAACACAATATTTTTTTGTTTTTATATGAAAAACTGGTGCAGGATATTTGGGGAAAAGAAAGTGCCAATAAATTGTTATTTATGTAACTTGATCAATTTTACACACCAGTGAAATATGTCATTTATTTTAGGCTCTGTGAAAGGAATTCTGGTAGATATGTTATAAATAATGTTTTGTCAAAGTTCACAATTGCTCAAGTGATATTTTAAAACACTGACCCTACACTCTGGTGTATCATATTATCAGTTCAGTGTACCAATACATCTAGCCTTGCCCATGGGCTGTACCAGAGCCCCTGGCTAAATACATGAAATACTGTAAATCTGTACAAATACTATGCTGACTTTTACATGAAACATAAAAACTTGGTATTTGATTCTGGACCTTAGCTAATAGCCTCTGGTTAGAACTAAGTAGAATGTAATGTAAAATGTAATTCTGATTCCCTTTATTTATTTATTTATTTGTTGTTTTATGTTGTGTTCAACAGCCAGGATCATATTGCAACAGGTGGTATCCAGGTGGAGGAAACCAGTGCATACTGCACTGTAAACTACCGGGCATCGGCAAGTAACTACCAACTTTCCAACATGAAGCACCCGGCCCGAGATTCGAACCAGTGGCCTCAGAGGTTGGAGGAGAGAACTCTAACCGATACACCACCGAGCCCCCTCAGCAAGCAAATATAAATATAAAACGTTAAAAAATATCTCAGAGGCTAGAACAAGACTACACAAAACCAAAAGGTGTACAATACTGTACATATATGTTCCTTTGTGTTAACCATTTGAATAGTGAAGACCAGTCATATTTGGCCCTGCTGATTGTGAAATGTGTACTAAGTCCTTCATCCCTCCAACATAATGGGGTAATATTAAAATTTTCTTTGCTAATGAGCTGAAACACCCCTTGTATACCCCTGACCACCCATACTACCCTTGATGGTTACTTCAAGCTCCACCCACATGCCTGTTGAATGATTTCATTGGTAATTCACAAATAGGTCAGTGTACTACCCTGGGTAGGAATGGTTTCAATGTAAAAACTCTAATAAACATTTCTCAACTTTGGAGGTTTCCCCCACCTAGGTAGTTAGTTTTGCTTCATTTGCATACACTGTTTATGATATAAAGGGGAGATTTTCCTGGTCACTTTTGTGAAAACCCTGGGACAAATTATGCTAATTGACCAGACCATGTGCAAGCAATATTAAAGTATCATTTTTCTGTTTACACAGAAGGGGCCATGCAAGAACTGTCTGTATCCAAATTATATTGCTTGTGTTTACCTGTTACAAACTTATGTACATTTTATTACATAAAAAATAAGCCAAAAGGCAACCTCCATCATCATAAAAAATTATGTTTTCATGTTTAATGATAAAGGCATTTCCTTATTGTTGATTGTGCATTGTTATTATTGTTATTATTATTAACATAATAATTTTTGTAACATTAATTTGATAATTTGGAAAAAAGGTCATTATTTTTTAATAAAGTTGCTGGTGAAAACACTCTCTCTGATACATTTGTTGTCCACACAAAGTCACTAAGTATACACCCATAAAATCTAGTATTGACAGTGCTGCAGTATTACTTATAAATAAACAAATCAAACTGAAATTTAACTTTTCATTCAGACAGAGAAAGTTAAAACAATACTTAGGTTTTAAATACCATAAAACTTACATACATGGGGCACTTATGCTTTTTACAAATATTGTACTGTATGGTGTAGATAATGTATAGAGAACAAATATATCACCATAAAAGAGAGTCAAATATGATTGACTGTTAATTATATCAATGTAAGGCTAATATGTGTCATGGAATTAACCCAGCCAACATAATTGCAAATGCAAAGAAACAATTTGGAAAAAAGTATTTTAATACTGAAGAGATTATTGTAAAATAATATAAAATCAAATGACATAAAGGTTTTGGTATTCACTAAGATTATCACCCTGGGGCCGATTTCACAAAGGGACTTAAGTCCAGATTTAGGCTTAAATCTAAGACTTTGGTCTTAAATTTTGTCAAAAAACTGCTAAGTCTGTGGTCTTAGACTTAGCGGATTTCACAAAGCAGCTAAGTCCATCAAATTGCTAAGTCAGTGGACTTAACTTTTAAGTCTGGGAGGTAGTGGGCTTAAATGTTGTAAAGAGGACTTAAATATGGCCGCCATAAACTTTTCTCCACTTCAAAATTTGAAATGGCTGTAAATAAATTATAATTATGCAGAACACCTCACTAAAGTAGTGTTTGGGAAGTTTATATGTACTAACAAGGTTTTCCATTTCAAAAACAGCACTTATCCTTATATAAAATACATTAAATGAAGAATATGTGGCATCAATATTATATTTTGAATAGATACAAAAGGTCACATGACACAGAAAACCACTGTGGTTATATGATAAGCCTGGACTTAGCTAAGTCACCTTTGTGAAATCCATTTTTCTAGCTAAGACCAAAGTCTTAGATTTAAGTCCAAGACTTAGCCAAAAAAGGGACTTAGTTTAAGTCCTTTAGTGAAATCGGCCCCTGTTGTAAAAATAATACCCCTGTTCCACTGTAGCAAGTTTTCTTCCTCACTGTCCTGATCATGTTGGCTATGATCACTGGGGATACCAAGTTGTTGTAACTGATGCTTTTGGTGTTAGGGCTGGGGATTGGACAAAACAGATCAAATTAGCAAATTGACCCCCTAAAATCTTGACCATGTAAACTGAGCCCCCAGTGTGAATCCATCAAAAAATGTAATAAAATAGTACTTTTGGGTGCTTAATATCCTTCATATTGTTTCACGATGATTTTCGAAGTTGTAATCAATGCTATTTATGGTCTGTCATTTGCTCACTTGTTTAGTTAGAGTTATGAAAAGTGCAATTGGTTTGACGGAGATTGATTGCAAACCTTGAGAACCAATAATAAAGGAGATATAGGCACTTTTAAAGTCTGCTATGTGGAGTACTTTGGCACTCCATGGATGACCTTGAATTAAGAGCTTCAATATCAAATGTCTGCAAGGTTCTAGAGGACATGTATATGTGTTATACGTATCACCTATGAAGAGATTCAACCTTCTACCTATGAGAAACAGCCAGTAGAAAATGCAAATAATTTTCAAAGAAATGCCCCCATGGCCATAATTTCAGTCCCAGAGAAGCTTACGACCCAATGACGATATCCTGCAAATTTGGTGAACCTAGCTGATGCAGTTTTTCTCTTAGAGCGTTGATGTTGAAAATCTCTTTACGCATGGCGGCGTAGCGAACGCTAAACCAAAGTGTCCACATCCAACGGATGCTTCCGGTGGATACAATTAGATTATAATCAGTTTTACCAGTTCTCCCCCAATTTTAACATTCATTGTGTCTTAAGGTTAATCACAAAAGTGGAACAGGGGTATTCCTAATTTTTATTAGAGTCTGCCTTGATTAATCTGTTCATGGTTTAATATTGTCTATGCTTGGCTTTGTGTTTTATAAATAATTTACATCAAAATTCTATTGGTTTATATGGTGTATTGAATTAGCATAATGTCAGCTGACACCAAATTAACATGAATTGTCCCTGGGTGTTTCACAAAAGTGACCAGGAGAATCTCCCCTTTTGTCATAAACAGTGTATGCAAATGAAGCAAAACTAACTACCTAGGTGGGGGAAACCTCCAAAGTTGAGAAATATCTAATAGGTTATAATAGGATAAATAAGAGAAATGAAGTCGACAAAGTGGAGATAAAATAGAAAAAATATGCAAAAATAAAGGATTGAAGGAGAGGTCGACAAAGCTGACAATTTGATGTAACTACAAGGGAAATCTGAGGTCAACAGGTCGACAAAATTAAAAGAAAATATGCATAATAAATTAGGTAATATTGGATAGGTCGACAATCTGATGGTAGTAGAAGACAATGAAAGGTAGACAGGTCGACAAAGTCGACAAAATGAAAAAAATACTGTAAACATGCATGTATCAGGTATTGGTGGAGAGGTCAACATGTCGAGATATTTCCAATTAGTTGACCTGTCGACCTTGTCATCCAGTGATTAATAAGCAGTCGGTTATCATTGTACATTACCTGTCAACCCCATGTAGATCTTACTCTTAAACTACAAATTTATTTCCTTATATGCATAATTTTTTTTCAGTGTCTTAATTTAAATATTAATTACCATATTTCTACTTCTGTCGGGGGGATTCAGCAGTTCAACCACAAACTGTAGTTTTCACTTCCTATGGAAACGCATCTTGTTTTAAAAAACATGACGTCATGCAGGCCGGAATAATGGCCTATTGTGGTGACAGCTAAAGGCCATAAAATCATCTTATTGGGATGAAATGGTTAGGGCCTTTGCGGCCTCTAAGGCCTTTTATGGTGGGGTATTGGTGGACCAAATCATGTAAGCCTGTCACTGGAAAGCTCACAACACCTATACTAATTTTTACCTAAAAGACCCTACTTGGTCAGACAACGACAACAATATATATCTGGATCCAGTAGTGGTGGCACAAGACCCTTTCCCTCAGACTAGTTATGCTCGGAAAGAAAAAAAGGGGGGGGGAGCACATCTGCTACAACCAAGTCTTCAGGAATCTAAATCCCAGGGTCTAGGTATATGTTTACCTCCTCAGGATGTTATGGGTAAGGTCTTTTTATTTTTCAGTATATATTGTATTATGTATTAAGGATTTATTAAGGTTGTCATTTAATCTCATCTCAGGGGCTTTACTCTTCATAAGTGAGCATAGGCTGTACTTCCCTCCTCCAATCAAAACATCCAGACAGTTTTAGCACTGTCATTCATTTAATTCAGGCTTTTGGCTTTTTACAGGCCCGGTCTTCGGGACTGGGGCACTGTAAATGGGACTCAGACTGGTGTTTCTAAAACATTCGTTCTAATCTATTACTTCAAAATCCAAAATACTCCAGTCTCAGCTGTAATCCCTCCAATGAGCATTGGATTCAGCATTCAGTTCCACGTGGTAAGCTATTGTAGCACAATAAAATTTTGATTACTTATATGTAGCTTTTATCAGCTACAAGCTTACCATGTAGAACTGAAGAAAGTCCTACCCTGCCTCCCCGCTATATTACAGCTACGGGGGTATGGTTCAAAATTGCAACGAGAAAAGAAGGAAGAATCACAAAGAGTTCCACGAGAAGATGACCTGAGGCTACGGCCAACACTAAATGTCTATTTTTCTTGGACATTGGCCGGGGCCTGCGACCTCCTGAGATCAGCATTCAGTTCCACATGGTAAGCTTGTAGCTTATAAAAACTACATTTAAGTAATCAAAATTTTCAAGTTTGCCTATATTTGTAGTTTAGGGCAAATTCTCATCACCTGAGTTATGGTATTGACTACTGCAAGCAGTTTATTTCCCCCGATGCATAATTTCTATCAATTTTATTTCTTTTATTTAATAAAAATGTCACAATTATTGCTTGGCCAAATGACACTTGTTTTTACATTGCTAAGCTGGTAAAATTGAAACTCAATGGTGAATTCCACACACTGGATCAAATTCACCTTTCTTATTCCAGCACGGATCAAACAGAAAAAATGTTCAGTTCTACATTTTACTGAAAAACAAGGCCAAAAAAGGTGTTTTGGTCCCCTAGCCTGAGCGCAAAGCCATCAGAAACACGAGTAGAGCACACAAGTAGTAACCCATCACAGTACTAACGTAACCCATTGCCATTTAACTTCTGTAAAACATAGCCATTGTGACCACACCACAACTTATCAAAGTCCGGAGAGAAAAGAAAAACGACAAAATTAAATTTATGAAAACTAGTGCATAAATAAAGAAACAGGGAGTTTATTGTCCTTTTAGCTTAACTTTTAAATAGAAATGATATGAAAACAAGAAAGATTGATATGTACATTTTGTGTGTACAAAGCTTGTCGGAAATCTTTCTAGGTCCACTGGAGCTGCTACTCCCAAATATTACAGGTCCACAGCAAAAGTTACCTGTCCATATTTTGATGTAGGTTAAATCATTACTGAGTTTCTAATTAACCAAGATAAATGGTTTAATGTTGTTTTCTCTAATGGCAAAAAGGTTTGTTTTGGAGGCCCTAGTATGAAAGTAATGTCAGCAGTTTAATAAAAAATAACGGTTTTCTTAAGTTACTACAAAAAGATAATAGGTCCATAAGAGTAGTAACCAGTCATGGACAGGGAGATAGGTGTTAAATTCATTCACTGTTTATGGTGACTTTCACAGGATACCAGAGACAAATGACGTTTGTCCATTATGATGGGTCATTCAGTGCATTTGGAAAGAGTGACAAGAGTGGCAGTTCTTGGTGAGTCGTGTTACTAAATTGCCAGCTAACCATGAATTTCACTCAACTAAGTTAATGCCTCTGGTAAATATGTTTTTACCACAAATAAAATCAGTATCAGTGTTGATTCTAGAACATGGCAATTGCAAGATTGTAAGATTCTTTTGCTGCAAGTGCTGAATTTGTCAAATTTTAGTGTTGTAATATGAATGGGAAGTGCATTTTTAGTAAGGGCATGCAGGGATCGACAGGCTTTTGCAAAAACCAAAACAATATATGCAGCATGAGTTCAATGAGATAAAGATTAATCAGTTATGCAAACATGTTTCAAATAATGTTTGTTGACATGTTATGACCTGTTGCAATCAGTTATGGTTTTGTGAAAAATTGCAAGTTTATAAACATCATATTATGTATGTATCAGAAACATCACTGGTTCAAAATCATATGGGTGGAGTTCAACTTTCTATCTGCTTCCTACACCCTCCTGAACATTGAAAAACATTTCTAGAAGGAAAGGAATGTGTCTTCAGTAGTTTTGCACTAGATTTACTGGTATGATGATAGACTTCACCAAATTTTCAGAATATGTTTATCAAAGGCAACACTGAATATTTTTGGTTGTTAAATTTTGTGGTTGTTCCACAAACTAAACCAATGCATGGATTTTTACTAAATTTTCAGGATTGTATTGTATTATTGTATTGTGTGTTTATACTCAGGGCAATATCTCCATATACTACTGGACTCCGCTATTCAACCCATCCTACTGCAAAGGTACAGCCCCAACTCACAAGTAACTGACATTCCCCTAACTGGAAGATAGAGGTTCAAGGATGGCCATTTATCAACATACTTGAGGTTCTTTAGCCTGCCACTGGAGATGGCACCCAATGACAGAGGACTACCATTTTAAGTGGTCATCCAAGCCACTATGTATCTGCCTGTACCTGGGTTTGAACCCACGTCCTCTGAGTTCCTAGACAAGTGTGCTACCTGCTACACCACATATGGCAATTATGTTTACCTCAAGAGGATCCAGAGCTGATAAGGTTTTGGAGGGTTTCTGGCTAAAACTGTTGGCATGGCAACACTTTAAATATTTTTAGTCTTAAACTTCGTAATTGAAAATAGGGCGCTATTAAGCTGATGTTACTACAGTTGCATTTTTATCTCCCACCAGCCAAAGGCCAGGGTTAAGAAGTTATGAAATTCCTTCTGTGCATTCCCTCTGTTCATGGATGTGTGGGATTGTGCATGCATTGTTACATTAACCTTTATATCTCATTCATTTATGAAGATATCTTCACAAAATTTGCAGAGAATGTTCATGGTTGCAAAAACATGTCTGTAAAACGTTTTGTCTTCATTTTAAAAAACAACATTGCTGCCAGAGCCGATTGTTCAAAAATCTTTAATATGGTCTAAAACTTAAAATATTACAGTTAGCTATAAGAGATTTGCACAAAATGTAAATGTCAGAGACAGCTTACCTGAAAGCAATTTTGGCCTTGTCTTAGCAGCCATATCACATCTTTAATGTCAAATGGGGTGGTCGTATCAAAAATATCTCCCTAATATCTCCCTAATTATCATTGGTCCTAGGGGTTTGCAGTGAGAAAACAACTTAAGGAAATTGTGGTCAATAAATTGTTTGCAAGTGTCCAATTTGACCTTTGATTCCTGCTTCAAGGTCATGTAGGGTCATCATGTTAAAAGGCCTAATATCTCCCTTGTAATTGCTTCTAGGGTGTCAAATTATGAAAACAACTTGTAAGAAATCATGGCCTGTAAAACAATATTGGGTGGGTTCTGTATTCTTCTTAAAACTGGAGTTGTTCCTAAGATTTTCCTAAATCTCCATGTTGTTGCCCATTTAGTTGTAACTGTAATCTAGGGTTTTTGCTTGCCGAGGCTGGCTATTTTAAAAATTTTACTGTTTAGTTAACTGACAGATGTTTATTGATTTTCTGATTGATGTGAATCTCTATTTTATTAGGTTGACAGCATTTGTGTTGAGATGTTTCAACCAGGCAAAAAATTACATTACCATTGACAAAAATGTTTTGGCCAAAGGAGCAAACTTCCTGTTAAACAACCAGAACAAGAATGGATCATTTGCTGTATGATAAATATATTTTTAATATAGTTTAATTTCATGTGTATAAACTAATGTAAAATTACCTATATAAACTTCTGAACTATTTTAAAACAGAAAATAGATATTCATGTAACAGTTATATCTAATATTTAGTATTTTTACTCTAATGTACCTTATAGTTATATTATGGGTTTGTGAAGCAGAAACTCTGGAGTCGAATCCTGAAGATTGTATCCTTGTAAAGGAGTTTAACTGGGTAGTATTGAGTACTAAGTATTAACAGGGTAATCTATTTATATTAAAGTCTAAGTGTTACTTGAATTAAAATGTTTTACTCTGTTAGGGCTGTGTACCACAGGGGTTAAATAGTTAGCAATGCATACTATGTTTGAAAATGGTTGAAAATAAAACTAGCCCTTAGTAAGTTTTTTGCATGTTTGTGCTGACTAAAACAAATGCACCCAGCAACTTGCACAATTACCCAACAAATGCATCAAAAACCAGATAATACAAAGCCGCCAGATATTGGTAAAATAATATATCTGTGGATATGAAGCTATATAGTTACCATGTTGCCTTCCCAACTTAATTGTTATTGGCATTAAAATATGCATATTACTGAGTTTGTTATCAAAATATATCTATACCTGATGATTTGTTCACTATAGGTATTTATAAGTTCACAGAAAATATTTACATGGTACACAAAGTTCAGTGCATCATGTAATTACTTAGGAACTTCTAGCATATTTATGAGTAAATCATGACTCATATGTAACTGCTAAATTGTGAACCAGGTACCACAAATAATTACAAAATGGCTGAGTGTTTTGTTTGGAGGCACAAATTGTTGTCTCTTACTGTTATGCGTTGTGACCCAAAGGGGAATTAATGTTTTTGTACAGGAACCTGGTCAAGTGCTTCTCAGTGCCATGCAGGGTAAAGCAGCACATGGCATTCCATTCACAGCCTACATCGCCAAAGTACTGATAGAACTCAAGCTGGAGCTTGACTCAGTAAGTCCATGAAACATAATGTTTTACAGACAGAGATGATTATATACAGTGTTTAACTCTCAGAGACTACTGAACATAGAGTTTTACACATAAAGACTATTAAATATAGAGTGTAACACAAAGAGATGTTTAAACATAGGGTTTTACAAGCAGAGAAGATTAAATATAGAGTTTTACACACAGAGATGATTAAACATATATTTCTAAGACAGCTGCAATGTCAATATTCATTTTCATTCTGTTACAGACTTTGCAAAATAGGGTACAGACAGCACTGAACAAGGTTCAGCCTTACTTGGAGGGACAACTGGACAGTATTAAGGACAATGCTTACACCCTGGGCCTGACATGTTACTTCCTGTGTGACGTGGACAGCAAAAAAGCAGACAAATGTATGGAGTACTTTGAAGACTTGGCAGTCAAAACAGGTGTGTTATTTTAGGCTAAATCCTATTCGTACGAGGTGAACAATTACGTAGTATTTAGCTGCGACTTTACACTTAAGTCTAACTCAATAATCATGAAAACAACATTTATGTGGCTGAGAAACTTGGTCGGATTTGTAACTCCATAGTTAATTGACTAATAACAGACAAATGTATGGAGTACTTTGAAGACTTGATTATTGAAACAGGTATGTTTTGGCAGACTGAATCCTCAGTTATGTGGTATTTTAACTGATTTTTGACAGTTAGGCCTTGTGCAATGGCTGTCACAGCCACATTATCACAGCTGACAGACTGTTGACAGAAATATGTATTAATTGTATTGTCCATAGTATCTGTACTTGTAAGCTAGTTTTTATAGAATGAGCAGTCACATATTTTGGTAATTTATAATTCTTCAGGGACTGTACTCAGCAAATGTTGTAGCCAAGTTAACTTTTGTGTGCAGATAAAACCTATTTAAGTCTGAGTTTTTTTGTTAAGACCTAAGGTTGATACAGCACCTGATGTATTTCTTTTACGTTTTATCCTATTTCATGTAGAAATAGTATAAACTCTATTTTCTCCTATTTTACGAAGTTTATTGAGATAATAGGCAGCTACAAGTTACACATTAACACACTTCTTTTTGTTCCATGCTCATATTCAGTCTGTTTTAAGTATAGAGTTAAGTGACTGGAGATGTTAAAGCTTCTGAAAAAAACATGTTAGTTTGACTCCCTGGACCAGCTGTTCAGAGGGATGTAAAATCCCCACCTTGGACATTTGATTCCCTTTCCAGGCATTGATGTGACCTGTACTATTGAAACTCATTTTAATATGAATACTTTAGTGAAGCTAATAATTCAGTTTCTGCAGATAAATGGATAGCCATTTGAAACAACATTTTTTCGTGAATAGTGTTGGGACCTATGCTAATGGTAACTTGGTAACGATTTAAATTTTAGTTAATGCAAAAAAAAATTCACAGTTTGTTTTTAGCCAATGGAGCAAAAGTTTAAGGCCATTGTTGATGTTGTTACTTATTTTATTGCGCTACAATATTTTACCATGTGGAACTGAATGCTGTTCTTGGGAGGCCACAGGCCCTGGCCAACGTCCAAGAAAAATTGACATTTAGTGTTGGCTGTAGCCTCAAGTTGTCTTCTTGTGGAGCTATTCGTGATTCATCCTCCTGTTCTCATTGGCTGGGTCATTTGAAAACGTTTGCTTTAGCAACATATATTTTCTACTATTTCTCAGTATATACGTATTGTTGGATGTTACCAGTTAGACATTTTGTTTAAATAACCTTATGGTATATTCTGTGAAAGTTCTGTTTCCACAGGATAAGTATTTCTTTACTTTTTGTGTTTTGTGAGTTTTCTTGGTTTAGGCTTGCTCTTTGTTTGCATGTTTTATTGCTGTGAAAATGTCCTCTCAACAAAAATCGAGCAAAGACAAACCTAGATCTTTGAAGTGTCGACATTTCTGTTTTCCATTTGATAATCACAATTTCTGTCCTTCCTGTAGAGAAGGCAATAAAGGAGATGATCCCTGTGTTACTCTTGAAGAATCATGCGAGATTTGCTCACATATGCCAAACATCAATTTATTTGCTTATCCACCACGTCCTCAGCCCCTACATTTTGAATCATTGTCTCTTAAAACTCCAGCTAAATCTGTCCCTCCAACACTGGGTATGGCTTTACAACAGAATATTGAGTCCAAGCCCTGGGTTCTCAGTTCAACATCCTATTGCAACAGGGAATGGTTTTTTTTGCAGGCTTCTATGCTTGAGGTCATGAAGTCTCTCTGAGACGAATTTCAGTCTCTCAAAAAGACGTCTACAGAAGTGGTGGATCAGACCTCCACTTTGGCCTCTTAGCCTGGTACCAGTAAACAAACTGAGAATCTGGGCCCAACCCCTCCTCCGAGACCTCGCCCATCCTCACACAAGGATGAGGCTATGGAAGTGGACTTATATCATCGCTCTCTTCTGCCTCGTCTTGGAGATGATCAATCCATGCATGACTCTGACCCGGGACATGTCTCGGATCAGCATTCAGGTTAGTCCGACAAGCCCACTCGGGTGTTCTCGGCTAGACCCAAAAACATTCAGATAAAAGAAAGCACAAGGTTAGGTCCAGGTACTTGTCTTCATCAGAGGAGGATCAGTCCTCTGTACCCATGCAAAGGCCTTCAAAGCCCTCTAGGACCCCTTCTGATCAACACAACCTCAACATGATCCAGACCCACTTTTTATAGGGAAGTAGCCATGGCTGACTTACTCTCTCAATATGCTGAAGAAGTGGAGACCTTTAGGCATGTCTTTGATCTCCCTGACCCCAGGGAAACTATGCCCAGGTCTTCCACTTCTGTTCTGGGAGACAGAAAGGGCCAACAGGAGCTTAGGCCAAGAGGCCCTTCTTCTATGCTC
Organism: Sabellastarte sp. h YS-2021; assembly: GCA_964017235.1. Taxonomy (NCBI): domain Eukaryota; kingdom Metazoa; phylum Annelida; class Polychaeta; order Sabellida; family Sabellidae; genus Sabellastarte; species Sabellastarte sp. h YS-2021. The sequence continues at coordinate 162,117,509 of OZ024930.1, forward strand.
CCCCTTAGCGCTGACATCAATGTCCCTGATTTAACGATTACAATCTCTGATTTTGGCTTTCTGCATCTTAGAGCCTATCATTAGATAGAGATTAAGTACTATAAAACTACTATTAGAATTGGAATTAGAATCAAAGATGCCTTTGATAAGTTTGAGCAAGATTTTCATGCCGATAATTTACCTGAGGGTAAATATATTAAACCACCTTACTCCACTGCAAAGTGGGTACAAGTTGGGACAGCCTTGTTTTGAGGACAAAATCCAGAAATTAAATACAGATTTTTTGAAGATCTGTATCTCTCCAAAACCCTCTGGGCCCCTATAGGCAAGGTTCCCCTACCAGTTCTTAGGAACTGGAACATCATGTTAGGCAGAATCTGTCCACTATCAACTTTACGGCTGCATTTGCTAGGACATCTTGATCCTGTAATTCTACTTTAGAGAAGTGTCAATACAGTCTGAAGTCTCCCTTCAAGAAGGTTAAACCTCAGATCCAGAAAGCTGCCAATCCTCGGAAAGCAGGCAGGCATGGATATGAACAAGCCTGTGAATATTTGGAGCTTTGGAGTAAGACCATTCTTATTCAACAGTGAGCTCTTACCTGCATAAGCAAATCTCTAGCCCATATACTCCAGAGGGTGCTATACACCATGGGTAACAGTAGCCTGCTAAGTTGCGAGGCCGAGATGACCCTGCTTTAGCCACATCTAGGGGATACGAGATACCAAGAGCTCAGGAATTCACCCTTTTGGCCTTCCTTGTTCAAGTCTCAATTGTTCAAGGAGGGTTTGGACCCTATCAAAACAAGCCCTTTTGTGGTCCCCATAATAAGACAAGAGGCTCTTACAGGAAACGCCCCTATGGGGGAACTCCTCACAAAGCAGTAACCAATCATTTCCTCAGGTAGGGGGAAACCAAATTGCAGAGATTCCAAGGGTCATTCTCAACCCCACTCTAGAGGATGAGGGTGTGGAAACCCCTCACCCAATGACTTCTTAAAAGCCTCTCTCAGTCAACCAGTAGAAGGTCGCCTCCATTCTTTCAGAAGAGACTGGCAAACAAACAAATGTTCAAACCATGTGTTAAATGGTTAAACAATGGTTACATTCTACCATTCATTTCAAAACCAAATCTTACCAGAGTTCTTCTGATTCAGTCATGATAGAGGCCCTTCAAAAAGACCAAGTTCAAAATTGAAACTCCAGAGTCCATCAGGACCTGCCTGATTCCAGGGGAATGTGTATCATCAATAGAACTATCGGACACTTACCTTCACATACCCATCCACCCAAACTCAAGGAAATACCTAAGGTTTTAGCACAGGTAACGGGTGTTCCAGTTCACCTCTCTTCCATTCAGCCTAGCCAAGCCCCTCAGGTCTTTGCAATGATTGTAAAGGAAATGAAGCTAATAGCCCTCACAGGGGGAATCAGGCTTCACCAATACTTGGACGAATGGTGAATCAGGTCCCAGTCTCAGGAAAAAGCCCAAGTGAACACTTAGGCGTGGTAGACCTGACCCAGTCCTTGGGGTGATTAATAAATCAGGAGAAATCCAAACTAAAACTAACTCTGGGGTTTTCATTCGTGGGCCACAAATACCATATATAGATTCCTTGTAAAACCCACTGAACAGAGATGGCTAAAATTTCAGGATTTGATCCTATGTCTCAAGTCAAAACATGTTTTGACTGCAAGATGTTTGATGTCGCTAATTGAGTTGCTTGCCTTAATGCAGAAAATGGTGCCAGAGGGATGCCTTCACATGAGGCCCTTTCAGTTTTACCTCAAAAAGCACTGGAGATATACTCAGTCACTGGACAGCCTTGTTCCTTAATGAAAGGCGCAGACCTTCATCCCAAAGACCACAGTATCCAACTCTTTACAGATGCCTCAAACGAAGGCTGGGTCACTCACATAGACCAAACTTCTACCAATGTTCTGTGGTCAGACCTGGAAAAAAGGCTACACATTAATGTTCTAGAGTCGAAGGCAGTTTCTCTGGCTCTTCAGAGTTTCAAGGACCAGTGTCAAAACCAAGCATTATTGGTTGCAACCAACACCTCAACAGTGGTGGCCTACATAAACAAACAAGGAGGAACTCACTCAGTGGAGATGTGTGCTCTCCTGAGGAAGATTATGACCTGGTGCCATCATTACCAGATAACCTTAAAAGCCAGACACATTCCAGGGTGTGATGGCCGACCTTCTGTCCAGGTCGAATGAAGTGCAGTCAACAGAATGGTCACTACATCCACAGGTGTTCAAACAGATCTGTCAAAAGTGCTTCACCCCTCATATAGATCCGTTGGTCCACTGGTCTGAACCAAAAACGTTCACTGTACATGTCTCCAGTCCCAGACCCAAATGCTTGGGATATAGGTGCTCTAAACATAAACTGAACTGGTCTCACTGCTTTTGCTTACCCGCTGATGGCTCTCCTTCACAGGGTAATCCAAAAATTACCTGATCATTGTAATAGCTTCAGGCCAGCCAGAGATGCCCTGGTTTTGGGACCTAGTGCAGCTCTCAACAGAGATCCTACTTCAACTACCAGTGTCAACAACTCTTCTCAAACAGTCCCACAATTAGGTGTTTCAAAGCAATCCACAACATCTCAACCTCCTCACCTGGCATCTAGGAGTGGATAGCTCCAAGAACAAGGCTTCTCTGTGGAGGTGGCTGAGAGAATTGATACCCCTCAAAGTTCATCAACAAGAACCATCTACAAGTCAAAATGGGCCCTATTTGAAAAATGGTGCAGAGAAAATTTGGTGGATTTCTCCACTTTGTCTGTGAAACAAGTCTCAGACTTTTTCATGTACCTGTACCAAGATCTAAACAGGCACCCCTCGTCCATTGATGGTTACAAGACAGCCATTGTTGACACCTTGTGCCCAACTGGGCACCATTTTTCCCAAAACACAGAGATTAACAGGTTACTCTCCAGTTTTCACAGGGATTGACCTAAAAGTTCCAGGAATCTCCTGAAATGGAACCTTTCGGTTGTGCTTAATGCTTAATGGATGTGAAGAGCAGCAGCAAAATTCATGCCTCGGTGGCATAAAAAGTATCTAATCTAGGCCAATGGGAAAAGGTTTCCTTGTTCCCTTCTTCTGACTTTATATCCAAAGTCCAACTAGCAATAGAAGGTTCTCAATGTGTCTCCGTTGATTATTACTGCTTTGACTACCATTGTAGATAGACAATTCAAAGAAGACAGGACATTTTGTCTGGTACATTACCTGAGGTATTACTTGGATCAAACGAAAGACCTGAGAGGGTCTCGATCCCTACTATTTATTTCCTTCAAGAAAAGAGACACCTCAGACATCAGACCTTCAATTTTACATTCAATGGTGGCCTGTTAAAGATCAGATTTTGGCCATTTTTCACATTTTGGCCCAGTTCTCATATACAGAAAGTTACATCATCCTATGGGTGATATATATAATATATATATGCCCCCTATAAGCATGCAGAAAATTGACTTTGAAGGTCTTCATTAAAGGTCATCCACAGAGTACCTTGTACCCTGTTAATGTCTGTGTTTTGGGAAAAATGGTGCCCAGTTGGGCACAAGGTGTCACTGAGGCCATTTTGGCCCGTTTGTAGTGAGATTTCACCGTTACCACTCTAACAAAAAAAACATTGTAACTAGCCTTCTCAAATTTAACGGATATGTTCATAACCATAAAATCTTGCCTGGGAATATTTTTGGCCTCATTTTGAAAAACAAGATGGCCGCCACAGGCGTTTGTTTTTACTTTCAGCAAGGACTTTTGTTGGCCCTCTAGAGCAAAAGGTATTACAGGTGAAGATCTCAAATTTGCAGGATATGTTCCTCATTACAAAATCTTGTCCTCATTTTCAAAAAACAAGATAGCCACGGGCATTTCTTTGTCAGTTATGAAAAGTGCTTATATCTCCCTTATTATTGGTCCTAGAGTTTTGGGATGGTAAACCAACCTATAGCAAATCATGGACTGGGAATCTTCTCTGGTGGTAAGATTTGACCTTGGATCCATCTTTCAAGGTCAATAACTCACTTATTATTGGTCCTAGTGGTTTACAATGTGAAACCATGTGCTGCGAATCTGATGTTGTCACATTTGACCTTGGACCCCTTCCTTCAAGGTCAAATGAGGATAGCGAAACTTAAAACTTCTTATAACTCACTTATTATTGGTTGTACAGGTTGGGGATGGTAAACCAACTTATAGGAAATGGGCTGTAAAGCTTCTGGTTTGGTCAGATTTGACCTTGGACCCCTCCTTCAAGGTCAAACGTGGACAGTCAAACTTAAAAGTGCTTATAACTTGCTTATTACTGGTCGTACAGGTTTGGGATGGTAATCCGTCTTCTTGGAAATCATTGGCTGGAATCTTCTGGTATGGTCAGATTTGACCTTGGGGCTCCTCCGAGGTCAAATGAGAATAGCCAAACTTAGAAGTGCTTATAACTCGCTTATTATTGGTCGTACAGGTTTGGGATGGTAAACCAGGAAATTAGGATAGGAAATCATGGGCTGGGAATCTTCTGGTGTGGTCAGATTTGACCTTGGAGCCCTCCTTGGAGTCAAATGTGGTCCTTGATACCTATAATGGTGTATATCTCCCTTATTATTGGTCATAGACGTTTGGATGTGAATTATGGGAAATCATGTGCCCCAAATTTGGATTGGTTCAGATTTGACCTTTTACCCCTCCTTTAAGGTCAAACATGGTCCTTGATACTTATAATGACCTATATCTCCCTTGTTATTGGTTGCACCTTATAATTTGGCATAAAGTTTGTGATGTCAAGACAACTTACAGGAAACCATTTGCCCCAATTCTTGTGGTGGGGTCAGATTTGAGCTATGACCCCTCCTTGGAAGTTGTATTTAGTCCCTGATATCTATAGTGGCCTTAAATGAGGAGACAACTTATAGGAAATTATGTTCTTCGAATATTTTGGTGGGGTCATTATCATGGTGAACCCTTTATGTGGTCCTTCATACTTATAATGGACTATGTTTTCCTTATTTTTAGCCTTAGACATTTGAGATGTGAAAACAATTTATAACAAATTATGTACCCCAAATCTTTCAGTGGGGTAAAATTTGCCCTTAGGGCCCTCCTTCAGGGTTGAATATGGTCTTTCACACTTACAATGGCTGGAATCCCCTTATTATTGTAACTACAGCTTTAACATGTCAAGACATCTTACACGAAATTCTGTACCCTGAATCTTATACTGCTGGTGTAAAATAGAGAGAGTCTACTGTAAGCACAAAATGTATATAAGGTCCCATCCAACGAACATAACACTGTATGTCACGCTTCGACCATGTCCCATCCAGATATACACTTCCTTGAGATGCAATCTGTAGTTCAATTCAGATTTTTGGCTTTTTACAGGCCTGATCTTTGGAACTGGGGTACTGTAAACAGGATTCAGATTGGTATTTCTAAAATATTCATTCTAATCTATTACATCAAATTCCAAGAAAAATATACTACTTCTTCCAGTCTCAGCTGTAATCCCTCCACTGAGCGGTTGGATTCAGCTACAAGCTTACCATGTGGAACTGAAGAGAGTCACACCCTGCCTCCCAGCTGTATTACAGCTGAGGGAGTATAGTTCAAAATTGCAATGAGAAAAGGAGAATGAATCGTGAAGAGTTCTATGAGGAGACAACCTGAGTCTACAGCCAACACTAAATGTCTATTTTTGTCTATGTTGGCCAGGGCCTGTGGCCTTCCGAGATCAGCATTCAGTTCCACATTTAAGTAATCAATATTTTCAAATTTAAGTAAATTCTATCAAAATTAAAGGTTTTTCAAAGCTGTGTCTGCCTGATCAATCATAAATTCTTTACTTGTAACACTTTGACTCAATACACTTACCATTTCCTGACACTCTTTATTTCTTAGAACTGTCACACCAAGTGATTACTACAGAAATGCCAATTTCAAGGCACAAGAACCACCTTTTATTATCTACTTTGCGCCGTATTTGACACGTATGGAGGGAAATACATAGTGGGATATATTTTATTTGTATACAACAGTGCCCCCGTACCATGGATAATTAGCATCAATAACTTCCGAGTCTCAAAAACTATGTTACCTGCTAATATATATTATGTATGATTACAAAGTTCATTTTCCAGTCCTTCTGCTTGTCTGTGTTGCATAAAAATCCATGCAAAAATAAAGTAGCTATTGCAAGTTAAAGATTGAGGTTTTTATATTCACTGCTTTTGACAGCCTTTTTCACATTCTCTCATTAAATATTCATGTTATTTAAGCCATAAATCGTACAAAATGGCGGATAATAAAAGTAAAACATCCCTTATTAAACACAATCAAAAAATATACATCACTCATGAAGATTAAGAATATAATACTTATGCATCGCACTCGTATAGTACCATTATTTTCATTCATGATTTTTTTTCTGTAAAATATATGTCATTCGGGAAGTTTTCCTATGATACTGACAATACAGTTTGCATTAATCAATCCTCATGAAAATTAGCCAAGAGGTTTGTTTATTTGGCAGGTGGCTCTATGTACTGGGACAATAACAAGGGCACTTCACCCAAAGAGACTGATGGATGGGTCCCACCTTATAGAAGAGAGGCAAGTAATAACATCGAGACATCATCCTATGGGTTACTGACCTACTGTCTGAAGGAGGAGGATGCGAAGGCTGCTTTGGTGGCCAAGTGGCTGTCAACTAAAAGAAGTAGCCTTGGAGGATACAGCTCAACTCAGGTATGCATCGTTGTGGTATGTTGTTAGTGGTTAATCCCAGTCAAACTTGCGATACAAGATATTAAAACGACTTTTTATAAACAGGGGTCTACTAAGCAGGTCAACTGCTTTTTGTCATTTATAACTGAGAGGGTGAAATGGTTTGTCTTAAGATTCAACCTGATTTCTTATTTGATATAAGACAAGATTACAGGCTACTCAAACGGGCTGACTCTCTGGAGAAACCAAGTTACAAACTGGCAAACAGTGTGCTCTTAAAACTCTTGAAATAGTTTGGACTCCCATAAATAGTTTGGGTAAAACTGAGTTTTTATCAGATTTTTATGCGGCAAATTTTTGTATTTCATATAAATGTCTTTTTTCTCAACAGAGTTGAATTTTATTTTCAGATAAATTTGTTTACATTAACTGTTGTCAGTACATCAGCTGTGTGGACAATTGGACATCCACATTGAATTTAAAAATATTTCAATATCATCTGATATTGGGGGAATAATATTGTCTACTAAAAGTTCTGAATCTGGAATAGCGAAAATGTTTGATCTAGCATGTCACCAACCGCTAACAGGAAGTGAAGTTTATGAAAAGAAACCTTGGAGATGCTGATAAAAAATGCACTAAAACTACAAAAATATGAGATAAATGTATACAGTTTCTTCCACTGTAGTGCTTATTTCAAGTATATGTGGGGTAAGTTTATATGTATGCAGAAAATAGTGATATTGATGTATTGCTTTTGCACATCAATATGAGCAGCATTCTTTCATTACAATAAGTATAGCTCATATTGATAAATAATGTGTCCGTCAATCAACCACCATGTTTCCCTCACCAATGTTTCTCCTTGTTGTATACAAAAACACAGGAAAATCTGGATTCTGGCTGGTTATCCCACTATAGATTTACAGCCGTGGTCCATGCCAGAGTCACATAACCTGGTTTCAGTTTTAAATATCAAATATTTATTTTTAGTTGCAAGAGGAAGGTGTTTGTCAGAAGTCCATGTTTCTTGAAACCATTTTTAATTAAAAGTTTGTTAATTTCTCAAGAGAACTATACAGATGATGATTTGTACACAGGATACAGTGATTGGGCTGCAAGCTCTTGCCGAATTTGCAGCCAAAACAAACTTTAAGGAAGATGATAGCACTGATGTGAAGATCACATGGGACAGCAAGTCATATAACTTTGACACCATCACCAAGAACAATGCAGACCTCTTGCAACAGTATGAAGTAAGTTTGAATTCAATATTTTTTTCGTGTTAAACACGTTTAACCAACATGAATTTTTAAAGCATATTCTTAAAGAGGTAATGTGTTTAACTGCACACAACCAGTGTCCTTTTATCATATATGTCAAGGTCAATTTAAGGTCAAAATTTGGGTTTACATGCAGCTCAACAGCTTTGGTCATGTTAGGACAGTTTGCTCAGCATTGCCATTCATGGGAGTTGAACCGACACAGGTGATTGTCTGTGATTAGATTCCAGACTTTCTAACCACTAGGCCAATTGGGACCTCGACACTTTTGCCAAGTTAAGTGTCATAAAGTGTTTGGTTGTCTTGAAAGCATTGCCCAATATAAGCCCAAGAAGGAATTTGGAGCCATTTCTAAGATATCTAGTATTCGACCTTGTTGGTTTCAGTACTGAAATACAGGTTCTTAGATCCTTGGATTTGTATACTATGCTGCAATTGCCAAAATAGATTGATTGATTGTAAATGGAAAACTACCAGTAATAGTGTGACATGTTTCATGATGTTCTCATGTTAATCCTTACCCATTTAAATGTTTAATTTTAGTTAAGGATATCATTTAGAAGGTTGTTGCATATACATGTATTTTAAGCTGGTTATTTTAAGTAACAATTACACTTACCATATTGCAAACAATAAGACATATATCATATAGTTCCTTGAAACAGCGTTAAGTGAACCTAACTAACACTGATGATAGAACACGGTGAATATCATGAAAACTTCCAATTTAGAATTCTTATTTCAGCCGTCACTTTTTCCTCTGCTTATATAATGTGACCTATCTCCAATTTTTTTCAGATCCCAAATCCTGGTGACGTGTCTAAGGTGAACATCACTGTGAATGGTGCTGGTACAGTCCTGGTACAGGTAAGCAAACATCCAAAGCTTTCAATCAACTCTTTGGAAAAGGTGAAGGGGTCACATTGGGTGCAGTGGATAACAGACTTGACTCCTACAACAAAGGTCCTGAGTTTGACATGTATAGTATTGTGACGATCCAAAATTGTGTAGCAATGAATGGCTTTCTTTGCGCTTTTTTAGACAAGAATCTCATGAAGTGAGATGTCCACGTGAATTCAATGCTCCTTGAGTGATAAAAGGTTTTATGTCTTTTGGACGAGATTCTCATGGGAGAGTGATATCTTCAAGTGAGTTCGTTCTATATATAAGCAGGGATTTCTTGGTGAACTTGGCAGTCAGAGAGAGACAACCTACCAGCACACACCATTTACTGGTCTCTGATTCATCCAGCATTTCATAAGATGAACTACCCACAGTCTACTAGGTGAGGATTGCTTAGTGATAAACCACTGTGCTCTTTCAGCCTGAAGTGAAATATCAGCCTGCCTACAGTAGACTTGATAGATTCAGCTTTGGTCCTTTAAAATTTGGTTCTCCATAGTTCCAACCTTTAATAGTTTGGGTTTTCCTTTTCCAAAGTCCTATGACTTCAATTCAGTAATCGTGAGTTTAGTTTATTGATTATACCTGTGGAAACTTGGTTATGTCTTAAAGTGTCTCTTTCTGCTGTCTGCCAAATATGTACATAGGTAGCTTATAAAACGGTTTCTACTGTTAGTTAAGTTTTAGTGTGGAATCACTACCAATTATTTTTTCAGTGAGGAAATTATTCCTAAAGATTATCATCACCTAAACTATTTCACAAACCTATTTTAAATGTAGATTTCTCTGGAACGCCGCATTTTTGGTGGCAGCGGTGGGATTTTGTGATTTAGTTTCAGGAATTTAGGTGATACAGTGACTAAGAGAAGAAAACCAGCCATCTTTAGTCATTGTGCCATAGGAAAAGAACTCAGAATCAGCCAACATTACTGTACTTCTTGCATTCATAACTTTATTTTTCTGCAGAGATAATTGTGTTGGTTGTGCCAGTTATTTCCAGAAGTAAGATTGGTTGTGAAATGTTTTAAGGACTGTAGATAACTTTTAGTGAATTATGGCTGCAGGTCCTCATGGCAGAGATTTCATTGTTGATAGAGAGGGAAAAGTTACCCATGATAATGTCAGAATATACTAATCAGAGTGTAGGAAAAGTTTCAAGGCCCAATGTCACATTAGCCCCAGTAAGGCATAAAGGTGAAATATCTCCACCAGATAGTCACATTACTAGATCATTTGCGCAAGTTTCTGAAAAGCATGTAGGTTTTAAGGATGAGAGGTCAGGTTATGTGAAAAATAATAGTACACCATATGGAATAGATAAACCTAAGCATTGTGTTGAAGTGTGCACAAATACCAGTCATGGTAACTCTCACATGGGACCATTGGAATGGGATGGCCATGGGTTTGATTCCAGGTACCAATTGCAGGCTTCTCCTAACAAATACCCATCAGAGAGCTACCATCCATCATATTTTCAGCCTGAACAGAATTGTATCAACTATCAAAGATCTGAGAAATTACATCCAACTAATCATGAAGAGCATCCAAGCAGCAAGAGGCCTCATCATTTTTAAGCGCGAGCCTCAATAGAGCTCGCAGTTCTATAAATCACATTTTTTTTTGTATCCGGACTTTAATAAAATTTACCTGCACATTCTGAAATTACCTCTCTTGCTCTACAATTTCTAAAAGGACACATGTTCATATGACAACACCCCAATAGCTAAAGGGACACATGTCACTTTAGCTTTTGCCTATACATAAGTCCTTTTGTCTCTGCACTTTGATGACATTCACAACACCTGGCTGTACATTCTGAATTTCTCTGTCTTGCTCTCCAATATCTAAAAGGACACATGTCCTTTTGCCTTTTCCCATATATATGTCCTTCTTGCATCAGATTTTTAACGCTCGACGATAGGAGAGGGTTATTGTGATCAGTTTGTGTCTGTTCGTCTGTCTGTCTGTCTGTGCACCGTTTCACCCTTATAACTCAAAAACTATAACACCAATCGAGCTCAAATTTGGTGGACAGATATTTCATGGGGTACAGATCGATTATTCCAAATTTGGTGTAATTTGTTTGAATATTAAAGCCAGGAGAGAGTTTTTCTTATTTTTAATTGGGCTTTTACAGTGAAATCTGCTTCTTTAATCAATCAATAATCCACACACAATCAGCTTTGCTTCTCCCAATGCTTTTTTGATGTGTGTATGTGTGTGTTGCTATGCTTGGTCACACATGTGAAAAATCAATATCATGACAGGATTTCTTCGTGAATTTTTGTGAAAAAAAAATTTCTTCCTCATGATTTTTTGATGCAAAGAGAATTCCACTGTGGCTATGAGTGTAAAGTGAAGAACTTGTAATCCCATGCTTTCGGTTCAATACCAGTCACTACTTTTTTTTTTTTTTTTTTTAATTTTTCTTTTGTAAGTTTTTTTAGGCTTTTAAAGAATCTCTTAAAGGTTTTGCTAGAAAGAAATAGAAAATTAAAACAGAAAATTTAAATTTTTGCTGTCCAAAAAAAACTTAACCAAGATGAGATGTCTACTCTTCATCACATACAAAAAAAGCAATATTTTGTGTCTGATGATGTCATTACTTAATGATGTCACAATGCAGTTGTCATTGTGACATCACAAACCATAGCTTGTGATATTTGCTGTCTTTAATTATTCTTCTCATAAATTTATGTCTTGAAATTGACAAAGATAATTAAGAGGGAGGTGGTGTATTCATCTTGTTTCTTTATTCCTGGTTTTTTGGGGGTTTTTTTCAATTTCTTGACAGTCCATCACAAAAAATTTAGCCTGAGTGATTTTCACCAAGAACAGGCTTTCAACCAATATTTCACCTCTACCAGGAATTTATGTTTTTGTGTGCTTTTAGCCAATTTGTCTTTTTATGGTGTTTAGATTACTCTAGAACTAATGAACAGATCTTAATAAAAATTGTTTTGAGTAGGACCTGATCAAAGGAAGAAGTTACTAATTTTCAGGAAAGACTTGGATCAAATGAATTCATGATTTTTTGGACACCAAAAATCATGAATTTCATAGGTCCCATTTCAATGTATTTTAATGATTTTAGCTGTCTACTTGATATTTCTTCAAAAGTAATGAATAAATTTTGATGTTAAATTTTAAGTAGGAAGGGGCTAGCCATGGGAAGGAGTGATTACAGTTTAGGAAAGATCTAGTTAATATTCTGGGCCCAGTTTCATAAAGGCCTACTATCCACTCAGTAGGGTACTAAGTGCTAATAGGCTACTAAACCTATTTTACATGTTTCACTGAGATTGTATTCACTATGGTTATTAGTAGGCTATCTTCACAAGAAGCCTTGCTATCTAAGGAACTTACTAGTTCCCAAGTATCAGCTCAGTAGATCACTTTGGTAGTGGCTACTAAGAGCCAACTAAGATCTAGATTTAATAGCATACTATCTTCTATATTTAGTAGGCCTTTGTGAAACAGGGCCCAGGATACCAATAAGCCTGGATGTGTGTTATACTTTATAACACTTGTGAAACTGGCCACATGAGTCGAGCGTTTTGCTCTCTCTGAGTGCATCTTTTCATGAATTGTGACACAGTGTGATGAGTATTTCAGTGTAGATTCCAGGAATTTCAACAATTGGGGGCTATCCCCCACCACTGCACAAAATGTGGGGGCGGGGCTAAAAATTCTGGGGGACGACTTTATCATAAAGTTTGAACTAATGAAAAATACTATTTCAGTTTATTTAGATATTTTTAACAGTGGCCTTCTATTAATTAGTCATCAATGCCACTTAGCTACCCAATAAGTAGTGGTTATTTACCATTGAATACCCACCTCTTAGGTAATAGTTTTAAATTAATTCAATAAATAATATTTCACATTCTATTAACAGACTTTGATAATAATGTAACTGTAACCACAATACTAATCAATAGATATGGAAAAATTAGCAGTTGTACATCTGATAATATTTGCTTTAAAGCTATGTATTATGACAAATTATATTGGTTATCGGTCATTTTATGCCAGTGAACAGTCATTTAGTTTACATACAGAATTTTTTGTACGCAACCTCTATTGCATTGAAGGGGGCTCGATGGTGTAGCGGTTAGAGTTCTCCTATCCAACCTCTGAGGCCGCCGGTTTGAATCTCGGGCCGGGCGGTTCATGTTGGAAAGTTGGTAGTTACTTGCCGATGCCTGGTGGTTTACAGTGCAGTATGCACTGGTTTCCTTCACCTGTAAACTACCCATTGCAATATGACCCTGGCTGTTGAACACGACGTAAAACAACAAATAAATCTATTGCATTGAAGAAATATAAGGTGGGCATTCACTGGTAGACTGGTGTTCACTGGTAGAATGCCACTATATACAGCTATGTACAAAAAAGTAAACGTCACTTGATTGTCTTGCCGAATAAAAATAAACTTCAAGCCTAGTGATAGAATTTTTAAAAAAATATTAAAAGTGGTTATTTACATCAAAGTGATTCTTGTTACGGCAACTTGGTTTTAAATTTTCATCAAAAGTCAGGGCATCACAAATTCAGTTATTATATTATCATCAATTTGTACAAATATGTTAGAAAACCCCACAGAATACCGTGAGTACCGTGACCTCATAAATATTAATGAGTAGTTGTTAAGACAATGGTGTTAAAAAACCACGCTGAAAATCTGTGACCTCGTTAATATTAACGAGTTGTCCATGAATTTTTACTTGCGTGGCTTGTTGTGATAACAATCCAATCTATTGTCAGTTTCGTTTTTCTTGCAGTCATTTTTTATATAACCATTCACTTTAAGCTTAATTTTTACGTTCTTTTACATATGTAGATGATCACGAAACTGCATCGTCAACATACATTATTCGAAGCATGTTTCGACAGAAAAATCAAAACCTCGATAAACTCTCGATCTGTGCAGCGTTTTGATTTTCTAGATCTCTCATCTTTTCACTTCATATATTTCCTGCATTGCCTTGTGTACTATGCATTTTCATATAATTTGGTCATCACACACTCAAAGAAAATCCGTGTTTGTAGGCGAATTCATCTGCAATCCCGCGGAAAACGCATTCTAGAAACAACTCTGGTATTTGTCTGCTCACTGAAGTTAAGCGGCAATGGGAATTGACTTGGAATTTCTTTGTGTCCCCCAGCCTTGCATAAATTCTAGAGCACTACTCGTGTCTCTGATGGCTTTACGCTCGCGCTACGAGACCAAAAAACCTTTTGGCCATGTTTTTTTCACCCCCATGTTGGACAATCAACCATCATGTAACTCTTACCACAAAACAAATTATCACATTACCTCCTGATTATGATGGTACCTCAAGATTTCATGAATTTCTATTTCAATTGAGCTGATATCTGAAATGAGTAGATGGGATCGGCACACTATGACAAAGGAGCTTGTGTAATGCTTACATTGGTCAGCTGTGACTGTTCTCAGTGAGCTTCAACCCACTGTGCATATGAATTATCATGCATTGGTTTCAGCTTTGAAAACACGATTTGAACCGGACAATCAATCTCAGTTATATCGGGCACAGTTGAAAAGTAGAATACAGGGGTCAAATGAAACTTCAGATGAACTTGGCCAAGATAACATAAAATTGACAAGGATGGCTAATCCATCTGCTAACTCTGAGTTACGTGAAATATTGGATATAAGGATAGTTTTGTGGACTCTCTTAACGACTGGGAAGTAGAACTGGCTGTATTTCAAGTGTCAAGCAAAAACACTGAATGACTGTCTTCGGGTAGCTGTTGAGTTTGAGGTATTTTGGGGAAGTAGACAAAGGAAGTTTCCAACCACCAGTATTAGAGAACAGGTAGCCAAAGAAGCTCAGGATGTTATTCAAAAATTGGAAAGTATTTGTAATAGATTGGAGCAATTGGAAAATCAGTCGGTTACTAAAAAGAAACTTCAGAGAAAGGGTAAGTGTTTTCTTTGCAATAAATTTGGTCATTACCAAAGTGATAGTCCAAATAACAAAGAAGAGCCAGGGACAGAACAGTTAAACTAGGATTGGCTGAGGTAGCAGATCATACATCAGCTCAAGTTAATGAAAGACTAACAACACCTTGAAAGGAAGATTATAGATGAAAGGCAAGATAGGGAATATAGAAATAAATTGTTTGATACTTCGGAAAATCATAGTGTCTTACATCCAAGAAAATACTGGCAGATACCAGAAACAAAAGGACCTCTTTTTGCATTCTACTACACAAAGGATAAGAGTTGCTAATGGGCATAGGGTTCAACCACTTGGAGAAGTTAGTCTACCTCTTACTCTGAGAAATGTGGGGACTATTCAACTACAAGTCTTGGTGGCCGAGATAGAAGAACCCTTGGTTCTGGGGAATGATTTTCTTTGTGATACCGGTTGCTCCATTGATGTGAAGAACAAGACTCTGCATCTTGAAGGAAAAACATTCAATGTTTCCTTGAGGATGAGTTACCATCAGTATTTAGGATTAGGTTAAGTTCAGATGTTGTTGTTACAGCTAATTGTGAATATGTTTTTACAGCTTACATTTAGACTGACTGCTCTGCCATCCTACCTGAAGAAGTGATAATTGAAGAAATCCTACAATAATGGGAGTCTAAAGGGAACTTGTTTCCCAGAGTCTTAGTCAATACTGCTTCAACACATGTCCCTGTTAGAGTTTATAACGCTAATGATGAAGAAATTACTTTGTTCAAAGAAACCATTGTAGGAATAGGTGAATCTTCCTATCAAACTTTTGGGTGTGAAGATAAATGTTATAACATGAGACAGGAAAATGGCTCTGAAATACCAGAACATTTGAGATCACTATGGGAAGATTGTGAAGAACATTTGGATGAGGGTCAACATCTTCAAGTTGGAAATCTTTTGAAAGAGTATGCTGATATTTTTGCCAAGTCCAAATCTGATTTGGGTTATACAATCTTAGTTGAGCACACAATTAATACTGGTAAGACAGCCCCTATTAAGCAGAGGCCTCGTCAATTACCATTAGCCAAAAAAGAAGTTAAGAAGGAGGAAGTTAAGAAAATGTTAAGCAATGATATCATAGAACCTTCATATCATGTCCGTGGGCATCACCCATTGTAATGGTAAGAAGGATGGTTCCATTCAGTTTTGTGTGGATTATCGCAAGTTAAATGGAGCAAAATGGTTCTCTACTTTTGACCTTGCAAGCGGCTATTGACAAATGGATGTCCAACCAGATGACAGACCAAAAACAGCCTTCATTTGCCAATCAGGACTTATGATTTCAACCAACACATCACCCATTTGAGGATCGCCTTTGAGAGAATAAAACAAGCTGGACTAAAGTTTTCACCAAAGAAGTCTCATTTATTCCAGAAGCAGGTTCAGTCTTTAGGACATATTGTTTCAGAAGATGGGGTTACTACTGACCCAAAGAAAGTTAGTACAGTTAGAGATTGGCCTCGTAGATTCGTAGTTTTTTAGGACTTTGTTCATATTACAGAAAATTCATTAGATCATTGACTGAGAACTAACTAAAGTTTGAATGGCATCAGGACTGTCAAAAAGCATTTAATGAGTTAAAACAGCATCTAACTGAAGCACCCATCATAGCCTACCCAGATTCTAATTCTAAATTTTAATTTTACTTTTATAGCGTTTAATCTCCACTGAGAAGTGGACTCTAAGGCACAACAAGACAATAGCAATATTCAAATTCAAAGTCCAGGGACAAAAATAGATCAGCACCACGGAGAAACCAAAAGAGAAAATGAGCTAAGGAGCATATGCCTTCGCGTAGAGATAGATTTTGAGCTTCCTTCTAAAAGTGGGTGATGCACGTATGTCTTCAGGAAGTGAATTCCAAACAGTGGGAGCATCAAAGGCAAAATTGAAGCCAAACTGCTTAGTGGACTTGTGAATTTTAGGTTGAAATTTTGGTACATTCAGGAAGTTTGAAACACTCTGACTACATCTAGTATTGTAAATAGTGTGGTATGGGGATAGATATGGAGCAAAATATTTAGGGAAACCAGTATAAATAAACTTGTACACCAGGGTAGCCAGTTTGAACTTTGAGCGAAACTGAATAGGGAGCCAATGGAGTTTCCTGAGTACTGGAGTTATCAGAGTGAATTTACTCCAATTTGTAACAATTCTAGCTGCACTATTTTGGAGAGACTCCTAAAAAGTGAGCACAGTAGTCCAACTGACTACTAACAAAAGCATTTGCAACCGACTCAGCTGCATCCTGAGTCTAGAACTGCCTAATATTTCTAAAATCCCTCAATTGAATAAAGCAGCCTTTACAATCATTCTGGACGTGTTTAGAGAAGGAAAAAGCAGACTCAAACCACACACCCAGGTTCCTGCTGACTCAGTCGGGTGAAGGGGGTTACCCAAGATGTCGATTAGGAAACATGCTTTTAACCTCTCTCTTTCTCTGTTTCTTGGAGCTGAAAAGTATGAACTCAGTTTTATCAGGATTTAGTTTAAGTTTGCTAGCCGACATCCACTCTTTGACATCTTGAAGGCATCTGTTCAACTTATCAAAAGCAGCTGAGGCATTCATGTGTGACAGATGGACATAAAGTTGTGTGTTGTTGGCATAAGAATGGAAGTTTATGCCTTTGTGTTTACCAATCAGTGTACTAAGGGGAGATGTGTACAGAGACAATAGCAGAGGACCCAAAACAGAACCTGAGCATGCCAAACAGCAGTTTTTGTAAATCGGACAAAGTATAGCCAATCTTAACAGACTGAAAATGTTCTGCCAAATAAGAAGAGAACCATTTGAGAATGGACCCATCAACACTGAATCAATCCAGAAGACAGCTGAGGAGAGTAAGTGGGCAGAGTAGTGCTGTAGGATCTATGTAGGACTTTGTATAACTCCCGCCATAGTTTCTTAGAATCATGGCTGTTACTACCAAGGACTATATTCTTGACACCAATGCCAGTGGGTCTGGAATTGGAGCAGTCCTTTCACAGAAGTTTGGTAGATATGAAAAGGTTATTGCATATTTTAATCGTGCACTCACAAAAGCAGAAAGGAACTATTGCGTGACAAAATGGGAATTACTCTCCATCAAAGAGACTGTTTTACACTTTCATCCCTGCTTATATGGAACCTGTTTTGTGGTCCGCACCAACCTCTTTAAGGTGGTTTATGAACTTTAAAGAGATTGATGGCCAACTTTGTAGATGGAGCCAAGTTCTTACCACCTATAACTATACAATAGTCCATAGATCTGTAAAATCACATGGAAATGCTGATAGTTTGTCATGCCGCCCATGTGGGCCATGCAGATATTGTGAAAGAATAGAAAAGAAACATTTGAATACTAATGAAAGGGAAGAAGATTCTTGTCAACTGAACATGTTGCAAAGTCAAGAAAGCAACTGGTTTCCTGATCATACTCCTGAGGAGAATTATGCACTGAAGCAACAGGATAAAAATCTGTTAATGATATTCAGTTAGAAGAAGGGAGATAGGAGACCAAAGTGGGAAGATATATCCAACTATGACAAGGAACTGAAGAATTTATGGGCCCAGTGGGATCGCCTTGAAATTCAGGACAATATTCTCTACAGGAAGTGGACTGATCTAGGAATAACGACAAGAACCTACAACTAGTAGTGCCTAAGGCTATTAGGAAAGACATTTTCATGAGCTTACACGAGTCCATACATTCTGGACATTTGGGTGTTCGCAAAACCATTGGCAAGATTAGAAGAGGATACTTAAGTGGGTACAAGACAGATATAACTGATTGGTCTAGACAGTGTTCTGCTTTTCAGAAGAGGAAAAATCCACAGAAAAAGTTTATGAAGCAGTATCAAGTTGGACTTCCCATGGAGACGGTTGCCATTGATATTTTAAGGCCAATACCTGAAAGTTATCAGGGGAATAAATATCATGATTGTGCCTGATAATTTTACTAAGTGGACAGAAAATTTTGCTATTCCAAATCAAGAAGCTAGCACTATAACTTACACTCTAGTGTCACAATTTATCAGTCACTTTGGAATTTCCAGGCAAATCCGTACTGACCAAGGTACCCAGTTCGAGTCACATTTGTTTCAAGATCTCTGCAGGTTATTAGACATTGATAAAACAAGGAACACTGTATTATATCTTCAAAGTAATGGGCTAGACGAGCGGTTCAGTAAGACTTTGGAAGACATGATTAGCAAGTATATAGGTGTTGATCAAAGAGGGTGGGACTCAGCTTTAGGGTTGCTTTTAATGGCTTACAGAACTGCAGAGCATGAATCCATAGGGTATTCTCCAAACTGCATGATGTTTGGCTGGGAACCTTTGCTTTCAGCTGATCTAGTGACAGGTGCAAGATCAGATAAAGGTTTATCTGATCCGTCCACTGATTTGACTGAGTTAAGTGAGCAGATGGAACTTATTCATAATATTGCAAGAGAAAAGATGCAAGAAGCTAGCAACCAACAATCAATCTGGCGATGCTGTATACCTATTTAATCCATGTAGGAAGAAGGGAGTTCCCCCAAACTTCAATCTTTTTGGGAAAGTCCATTTTAGTTGTTGAAAAGATGTCTGATCTTGTTTACAAGATTCAAAGTGGGCCATCTGCTAAAACCAAGATCATCCATCATGACAGGTTAAAGCCTTGTTTAACAGAGTTGATTCTTGGCTAAAAGGTCAAGACAAAACACAAGTCACTAATGACAACACTTTAGCTAAGATATCATTAACTAATCATGACATTTCAATTGATTTACAGCCAGCCAGCCAACTTGATTCTGAATCAGGTGAATCTCCTGCACTCAGCAATGAGGAGTTTGAAGATCATTTTGTAATTCATGATGTTCCCAAAACTAATAGATCCAAAACACATGCAACAGTATTATAGTTTCTAGGCCAAATTTCTTTTTATTTCCACTTTCTGCAAGTGTCCTGAGTGTAATTACATGACTTTGAATACCCAGAAATTTCAGATGCACCTGAGAGTGGAGCATGGCGACCAGTTGTGGTGTGGATATGGTTGTAATTTTACATATCTAACAGTTGCTTTATATTTATACAGAAGGTACATTGAGCAAAGCCATAACTGAATATTTAAGGAAGGAATGTCTTCAAAGTCAGAAAACCTGAGCAAAGAGCCTGCATTGGATGTGAATTGAAACACATTGAAACTAAGACACATTGAAAACTAAGAAAAGTGGTCAGGGACAGGATGTGTCAGGGACAGGATGTGTCAGAAAAAGCCTGAAACGAACATAATAGAAAATATTTTAGATGAGGGAAGGAGAAGGAGCGGAGAACATCAGCCAACCATCCAAGTCTTCATGTGCAAAGTCTACAGTCACATCTTATTCTTCTTCCATAACTACTTCTTTGGTGCCTTTAAAGGATAAATTGAAGAAAAGAATGATCATCCAACGATGAGAGCCTTCAGCTACCATGTCTCCAAGCACATCTGTTTCTCCTCCACAACCATTGCAACCTGCTTCTTCATCTATGAAACCTCCAGCTGCAATTTCTTCATCTACAAAACCTTTGGCTTCAATTTCTTCAGATGCATCTCATTCTTTACAACCATTACAGGTTATCTCTGCTGCACCTCTGAAAGAAAAACTGAAGAAGAGAAAGGTCAATCAACCCTCTGAGTCTCCCACTGTAATGCCTTCAGTCACATCTTATGCTTCACCTGCACCTGTGAGGCCTCAAGCTGTAATGCATTCAATAAACCTGCTTCTGCATATCTGACATCTCCAGCTGCATTTCCTTCAGCTTCATCTCATTCTTCTCTACAACCATTGCAGCCTACCTCTCCTGCACCTTTAAAGGAGAACTTTAAGAAGAGAAATATCAGACAGCCTTCCAAACTTGCATCTCATTCTATTCTTCTACTATCTGAGGTAGAATTCTTACAACCTACCTCCCCTCCACCCAGGGTTCGAAACTAGCGCCGGTCCGCCAGTCCGAGACCGACAAAAATGTTACTGGGTCAAAAAGATTAAAAACATTCCAGTCCGTGTCTTCTAATAATATCTTCTTGTATCTACGATTCCACCATTTTGTAAACAAAGCACACTGATGGTATTTCTATTCAGCTATCTGATTAGCTTAAAATTGAGGCCTATCGCGACAACAGCCAATAAAAAGTTTGCATACATCTAGCAAGAGGGATCGAAGGTATTTCTTTTCTGTCTTTTCATTGGCTGTACAGGTCATTGAAGATATTTCTATTCAGCTAGCTGATTAGTTTAAAAATCAAGGCATGTCGCAACGACAGCAAATAAAAATCTAGCATACATCCAGCAAGGGAGCAAATTCACTTCTTTGCTGGCATTTTTTTGGTTGAAGATGTGTATATTGTTTACAGAAATCTACGAACAGATGCGTTATATTAGAGACTTTAAGATACACGTTTTGGAAATTAGTGTGTACTGCAAAATCTATGAATACATGTAGACGTTTCCTGTTTGCCATTTCTGATTAAGATACATGTACTATATGATGAAGGCAGGCCCCTCCCCATTTGGTAATTTATGCGTGGAAACAGTCAAATTCACTGCAAGGAAAATATGGTAGAGGGATGGACTGTTTGTTGCTTCATGATCTACTGTGATTCAGTGTGATGTAAACTTACTCAAGAATTTACAGTTTTGTTTTTGTTTGTTTTTGTTTAATTCCATTCCCTATATGACAGACATTTATTGCATTTTTTATAGATGGTCTTATTTTACTTATTATTTAAAAAAACTGGTGGATAATAATAAAACACTCATTAAGTTTTTCATATATTTTTGTACTACTTTTCTTTTTATTTTCTTTTTTATTTGCTTTTTATGTCATAATATTTTGAAAAAAAAATTAAGAGCATATTTCATTTCTGACAAAGTGCTCTGATAATAAATATTAAAATAAGAGTAATTTATTTCATTTTTAAAAATGTAAGTTTTGAAATTTTTTGTCCCTTTTCTACGAAAATAGATCATGCATGTAAGCATCTTTATCCACAATTTTTTTCTGCATTTTTATTTACACCCCCCCCCCCCCTCCAACATTGCTTCTCATATTCATTCCACTAACATCTACCCATAAATAAAAAATAATAAAATTATTGAAATTTCAATATGTACACAAGTATTTTCAAGTAATTAACACAATTGCTGGTGTTCTCAACAATTTCCCAAATTTATTATCTAATACTTTACCGATTTTCTCACATAAAAAATATCTAAAACAATAAAATTTTTCAACATATGTATACAATTTAAACAATCAATCAAAAATCATCGACAAAATAACAGTACGGGTTAAGAATAGCCATTTTGGCCCACCTTAGAAGCAATTTTTCATTCTCAGAAATGTCTACATATCGGACTGATAAATTTTCTGACAGACCAGAAACTTTGGTAAGTTGTCAATCCTGTGGTCCCGAAACTATCATTTTATTAAATAGTTAGTTATTTTATCAGTTATTAAGCGTCCCGCAAGGGACGCTTGTTTGCGTATGGGAGACCTTTTGTTTTCCTTATAACTCTGTAACCATTAGGCGGATTCTTTTCAAATTTGGCAGGTTTAGGCAGTAGCCTTGGGGAATTTTTTTGAATATGCTGCAGTGACATTTCAACCAATCAGAGAGGTCACATGACCAAAAATGTCTTTTTTCGATGGGGAAGCTTGTCCGGATGATAACTTAAAAGGGATTTTATCAATTCACCTGAAACTTGGCAAATGCATTCATTCTATTAAAATCTGGAAATCATTAGATTTTGGCATTGATTGGTTAAGAAATGGCCGAGTAATTAATGATTAATTAATCGTTATGAATTTTCCAAATAAGGAAAACACAAAAATGCTTATATATTGAAAACCGTGCTAGATAGAGCGATTTCGACGAAATTTTTGACCCACAGGGTATCTCTGCAGAGTAGTCATGCCAATTTTCAAAAAAAAATTTGTCTCTCCAAAAATGGTGACCATTTTGAATTTTCGAATTTTTCTCAAAAATTGCAAAACATAAAAATGCTTATATCTCGAAAACCGTGCTAGATAGAGCGATTTCGACGAAATTTTTGACCCCCAGGGTATGTCTGCTGAGTGGCCATGCTAATTTTCAAAAAAAAAATTTGTCTCACCAAAAATGGCGGCCATTTTGAATTTTCAAATTTTTCGCAAAAATTGCAAAACATCAAAATTCTTATATCTCGAAAACCGTGCTAGATAGAGCGATTTCCACGAAATTTTTGATCCCCAGGGTATCTCTGCAGAGTAGTCATGCCAATTTAAAAAAAAAATTTCTCTTGCCAAAAATTGCGGCCATTTTGAATTTTCGAATTTTTCTCAAAAATTGCAAAACATAAAAATGCTTATATCTCGAAAACCGTGCTAGATAGAGCGATTTTGACGAAATTTTTGACCCACAGGGTATCATTGAAGAGTAGTCATGCCAATTTTCTAAAAGATTTTGTCTCACCAAAAATGGCGGCCATTTTGAATTTTCCAATTTTTCGCAAAAATTGCAAAACATAAAAATGCTTATATCTCGAAAACCGTGCTAGATAGAGCGATTTCGACGAAATTTTTGACCCCCAGGGTATCTCTGCTGAGTAGCCTTGCCAGTTTTCAAAAAAAAATTTTCTCACCAAAAATGGCGGCCATTTTGAATTTTCGAATTTTTCGCAAAAATTGCAAACCATAAAAGTGCTTATATCTCGAAAACCGTGCTAGATAGAGCGATTTCGACAAATTTTTTGACCCACAGGGTACCTCAGTACTCATGCCAATTTTCAAAAAGATTTTGTCTCGCCAAAAATGGCGGCCATTTTGAATTTTCGAATTTTTTGCAAAAAATTGCAAAACATAAAAATGCTTATATCTCGAAAACCGTGCTAGATAGAGCGATTTCGACGAAATTTTTGACCCGGAGGGTATCATTGAAGAGTAGCCATGCCTGTTTTCAAAAAAAAATTTTCTCACCAAAAATGGCGGCCATTTTGAATTTTCGAATTTTTCGCAAAAATTGCAAAACATATAAATGCTTATATCTCGAAAACCGTGCTAGATAGAGCGATTTCGACGAATTTTTTTACCCACAAGGTATTTCTGCAGAGTAGTCATGCCAATTTTCAAAAGAATTTTGTCTCGCCAAAAATGGCGGCCATTTTGAATTTTCAAATTTTTCGCAAAAATTGCAAACCATAAAAATGCTTATATCTCGAAAACCGTGCTAGATAGAGCGATTTCGACAAATTGTTTGACCCGCAGGGTACCTCAGTACTCATGCCAATTTTCAAAAAAATTTTGTCTCGCCAAAAATGGCGGCCATTTTGAATTTTCGAATTTTTTGCAAAAATTGCAAAACATAAAAATGCTTATATCTCGAAAACCGTGCTAGATAGAGCGATTTCGACGAAATTTTTGGCCCACAGGGTATCTCTGCTGAGTAGCCATGCCAGTTTTCAAAAAAAATTTGTCTCGCCAAAAATGGCGGCCATTTTGAATTTTCAAATTTTTCGCAAAAATTACAAACCATAAAAATGCTTATATCTCGAAAACCGTGCTAGATAGAGCGATTTCGACGAATTTTTTGACCCACAGGGTATCTCTGCAGAGTAGTCATGCTAATTTTCAAAAACATTTTGTCTCGCCAAAAATGGCGGCCATTTTGAATTTTCCAATTTTTCTCAAATAACTCATTCATCTACTTTTGGGAGAGCTTTCACATGGTGAAGTTTCAGACCCGTAGCTAATTACTCACCTACTCAGAATGAGTAAATGCGAATTATCTCTAAAAGTATTGCAGATAGCCAATTTTTCTCAAATAACTCATTCACCTACTTTTGGGAGAGCTTTCACTTGGTGAAGTTTCAGGTTTCAGACCCGTAGCTAATTATTCACCTACTCAAAATGAGTAAATGATAATTATCTCTAAAAGTATTGTGGATACCCAATTTTTATCAAATAACTCATTCATCTACTTTTGGGAGAGCTTTCACTTGCTGCAGTTCCAGACCCGTAGGTAATTACTCACCTACTGAAAAGGAGTTAATGCGAATTATCTCTTAATAGTATTGCAGATAGCCAATTTTTCTCAAATAACTGATTCACCTACTTTTGGAAGAGCTTTCACACACGAAAATGAAAAATTGTGAATATCTCGGAAAAGCTATTTCTTCTCCTTTAATGCTCAGCAGGAGATATACACCGCGGCAGTGGTCTTGTTGTCAAAAATTTTTGTCTCACCAAAAATGGTGGCCATTTTTAATTTTCAAAGATTTTGCAGAACACAAAAATGCTTATATGTCGAAAACCATACTATATGGAGCGAACTCAACAAAATTTTTGACCTGTTGGGTATCTCTGCAGAGTAGCCATGCCAATTTTCAAAATATTTTTGTCTCACCAAATATAGCGTACAATTTGAATTTTCAAATTTTTTGCAAAACACAAAAATGCTTATAACTTGAAAACCGTGCTAGATAGAGCAGACTGCACTGACTTTGTTTGCCACAACAGTATAAGGCTAGAAACGAAGCATTTTCTTAATACTTTAGCACTCACCTTTATATCCTTTTCGGGACGCTTTGTTTTTGCTATGCAAAAACATTATCTTTTTTTTTTGTGCGCGATCCTCTAGTTTTATTAGATTTTTACAGTGCCTATTCACTGCATTCATAGCAAAATTGGAGTTCAAAATTAGAAAGCTATGGTACTGATTTCACATGTTTGTCTTCATGACTGCTAGTACACTGACAATAGAATACTTGAATGGACAAACCTGTGGTTTCAACTTTTAATGTGATAAATATCCTTATCTTTTCTATCCCATGCCACAGGAAAACTGTTAATAAGATATGTATACATTGTAACCCTTTTGTACTTGAACTTTGTACACTTAGATGGTCAACAAAGAGAATGGCTGCTAAGTGGAAACCACTTGCTTACATATAGTGGGAAGGGTTACCACATAAACCTTACTGGTTATTAACTATTAATCTAATTAAAGCATTTACTTCTGTTGGTCAATAAATTGGATGGTTCCAATTTTAAATTTTTAAGGAAATAATAAGTGTTTATGTAAAATAAACCAAATTTTGTAGTGTAAATTCACTTATGATTTGCATTTTTCACACACTGGGTGAATTTTGAATGTTCTTGTTAGTTTACCACTTTTATTTTTCCCCCAACAGCTGTTGCTTATTGTCATTAACACATCTTGTTTGACTAAAACACAACTGACCAGATTCGAAGATTTGTGAAAATTACTATTGTTGGTAAGTGCTCAAGAAATGAGCCTAAACGTTTGAGATACATGGCAAGACAGGTTATTCCTCATTATTCTTTTCTTTTTTTATTATTTTTATTCTTTATTCATTATTTTTTTTTTTTTTTCAGGTGAATGTATTTTTCAACAAGGAGGAGTCTTCGAGTCCGTCTGGATTTGATCTTACAGTGACTTCAAGAGACAATGATGGACAAGTCACAATCAATGCCTGTGTGAAGTATGTCAACATATGCTGTGTTATCTAATTGAGCAAGAATTATTTGTATTGTTAAGTAAATTAAGATTGTTATCTTGATCCATTATCAGATATTAAGTTGGTAAACTGCTATTGTTATCTCAGTTTTTGTGTTAATAAGTAACTGTATTAACACTTTTATTCTACTACTTTATATCACTAAAATTACTTTAATTAAAAAAAACATACCAGTCTTAGTCTTTAGTTTTTGCCATGTAGAATAGCTTTGCTTAGATTTATTATTAATTATATCAGAGCCTAATGGAGTTGTTCAAAAAGAAAGTAAATTATAAATAGTAGACACATTTGAATGGAGCAAACTTGATGAGGACCCTCTAATATTAATATTCATTTAACATTTGATTCTATTGCATTGATGTATTTATAGCAATGATATATTACCAATTCCCAAAAATAGTTATTAGACACAAACTGACCAATGAATGGAGATCTTTTAGGTAATTTTGAAATTGCAAGAGTTGCTATTAGTAGGCATGGTCCTATTAAAAAAATTCCAAATGAAAAAACTTATTAACAAAAAGGAAACTTATTTAACAAAAGGAAACAGTTATGAGACCTGTTTGCTGGAGGACAGACCTCTGTTAGTCTTTGGCTTAATTTAGGGTGTAAATTGAATAAACAATTGCCTTTCTGTGTTGTCCATCAAGTTGGATGACTCCAACAAACAGCTATTTTTTGAAAATGGTAAATATACCTGATATTAAAAATTTAACTTATAATGAATTTCTTTAAACTGTCAAATATTTTATTTGAGATATGTATACATGTTACTTGTGTATAGAAATGGATGCCTGTAAGGAAGGAAGATCATTGGTGTCCTACTGGTTGGCAAGTTTGGACTCTAATCACAGGCTGTAACCTTGTGTGGTAGGGATGGCTATTAAGGATTCCAAGTATCTTATTTACTCCATATTTGCTATTGGGAGACAAAAATTAAATGTCCCTTGCTTACACTGGAAGTGAGCTCATTTCAAATATTCCTAAGACTTTCAACATCAGTGACTCTGAAATTTACCCGTTACACTCTTCTCAATGTTGGAGTTCTAGTGACTGTATGTTTTGGGCTCATCGCCAACCCTGGTGTGGCTACCATTAGCATAACTGGCAAATGCTTTGGCTTTAGAACTGCCCCAACATGACTCTAGCTGTAGAACAGGATATAAAATACCAAGTTTGACTTTATAAAGAAGGATGCAGATTTTGACCAGAAGAATGCTTTGAAAAAACCTTTCAGATCCGAATCTTGTTGATGTATTCCATATACAGGTACAACCTTGCTGCCAGTGGGATGTCGGTGATGGAGTTTGAGATGTTGACTGCACATGAACCAGATATCAGCGGCCTGGTCAGCAAGTACGGTCAGATTGGAATGAAGAAAGCTGAGTATAAAGACAATAGAGTGGCCCTCTACTTTGATGAGGTGAGGGTTGTGTCAGTTTAGGGCGACCTTTTTTCCAGAATAAAAAATGTGCCGTAGATTCTATTTAAAGAAAATTTATTCCCTAAAGTATTACTCTTCTAAGAGGGTCTGTGGGGATTGTGACAATCCAAAATATAGCCTCTGGTGAGAAAGTTCCTGATTTAACATTGGGTAAAACAAATTTATATATCAAATAAATAAAACTGTGTCACATTAACAAAAAAGTGTCAAGTAAAGTTTACATCTAACTTTATTAGTCGTCGTAGTTTTAGTGTTACTAATACATTAATAAAATTTCTCAAACAAGTCTTCTAGGCCTTCCACTACATTCTTTTCATCTTCTGACCCTCTACAGCTTATACTAGCACGTTTAGAAGCTATGCAAGGTTGATTGACTGTTTGATTGCTGGACAGATGAACCTCATAGACAGGTCTTCTGCTTCAGAGTTTGCAACTACAAAGGTAAAGACGGTAGAGACTGCATTTCTTCAAGATCTACCTCATCAGAGTTCAACCACGGATATGTTCCTTTAGATTAAGATTCTCATCTTATGGTAAGGAAGGATGTCTGCCTCCTCTAGTGAGGTAAATATGCCAGAGGCAGAGGCTGTAACAGAAGAATGATCCAGGAACAGAAGTTCTTCTCATCAGATAGTTTCAGAATGCAGGTCACAGAAGGTTATCTGAAAACAACTGGCGGGTCTTCCTCTGGTGAAGCAAGTTCGGCAGAGACTGCACTTGGCCAAGAAATATTTCCTACATACTGATCATAATGGAAACAAAATAAATTTCACTGGTCTGTTAGTTACAACAACAGAAGACGACCAGGCTGTAAATGAAGGCTTTCTTCTAGAAGGAATCACCATGCAGGGTTTATAGTTTCAGAGGGTAGAACGTCACTGAAAAGCCAGCATTCTTTGTCTTCTCTCTCTTAAGACAAGATATCCATGGCTAGGGAGGAAGAGGCTCATGGTGATACAACTTCAACTGAAAACAAGCAACAACTCTGTATTTGCTGAGGTAGAAACAGCAGAGGCTGCTTGAGATCAAGAATAACAACATAAACCTTCTTCTCATCCATTCAATTTGGTATGGAAAGTGTTTGCTTTCTACCCCTTTCTACCTTATGCAAGGTTTTTGGGGATTTCTCATTATAAAAACACATCCACTGATTTCTCAACAACAACACACAAATGGCAGGATTTTTCAGAAGCATCCGTTCTACCGTGTCTTCCACGACCTTATGTTCATTTTACACAGTTTACAACCATGCAGTGTAAAACACCGCATATTCAAATGCTGGGGTTGACCATCTTCTGGTCACAATTCTTGACAAGTAACCCTCAAATTTAGAAAATATTGCAGTATTTTGGATCCAGTGGACCAACATTTCATTAAGACATTAAAGTACTGCTCAGCTACATTCAAACCTAATTTATTTCTTCTTATTTATTGGGAAGTTTTAGATATTATAAAAGAGGCATCAATGACAAGGACTTGCAACATGAACTGACTAATCGTGATACCAAACCTTTTCTTGCATCTATCTAACATGACAGAGATTGACAGAAATCTTTAGTTATAGGAATTATGATCACATCTACACAAATATCATAGAAGTTCTTTTGTGGTAAAACAGACAAGAATTAACAGAAGGCATCACAATCCACCATTGGGGATTGGGGTGACTGTATAAATAACAACCAAGGATAAAATAATGGCACTTGCTGGAGGTCTGTTTATAAAATGAATGCCATTTCAGAATTGTGAAGCTTGCATTATGGTTAAGTACTGTCCAACTAATCGATTTCATGAGAATATCCACAATTCATAGCGGATTTATGCTCTGACAGGAAACAACAAATCTACTGGAGAAGGGTGTCTATCAGGTGCTTCTATATGTTTATAATCTCAGTAATATGTGTACAAGCCTACAGTTTTACAGCACATTAGTGACCTGTCAGGGTGGTGTATTAATCAAAACATCACACAGTCCCAGCTTTGAGTATGCAAATCGCAAGGTAATCACTACTCCATTTATAGAAATCGAGGCAGTTAGTGACCTGTGTGCAGAAACTACATTGGGTGATAAGCTTTTGAAGTCGGAACTCATCCCAACGAAACACTGACACTTCATGGGTTACACATTCAACCATGGCAAGGGTGAAGTGTCCTCATAGAAGAAAAGTGGGGTGTTTGACAAGGTCATGGATGGTGTACATGCGAGTTTGTCAACCATTCCCATAATTCTGATGTCATTTACAGTAATCTACAACCTATAAAATATTCACAATCTTTACATATTCAGATATGTTGTTCACAGTTTTTAAAATTTATCAGTTTTGGTGTAAAATCACAGAGGTCTTACCAGCATATCCCTCCATACAGAAGATGTGTCTGTAAAGGGTTAAGGACACATTTGGGAGGCCCGTTCATTAGTTATGTGTCTGGTGGTCTGGCATCTAATAGTTCTTTGTAAGCCCACAACAATTTTCTGAGGGCTCACCATATTAAAGGCTGTCATAATGGGATATCAGTATCTTTTCATGCAGGGATAAGTTGTTCAAACAGAATGTCATTCATTCCATAGCTTTCACATGACTTGCCAAATTTGGCACACTGCAATGCTAGATAGGTGTGTAACAATGATGAAGAACAAACTATCTGTGTTAATTTCACCATTTAATATCCTAATGCAATGGCACTAGATGTATTGAATACCCTGTGGGAGGCACTATTTGGTTATGCCTACTGTTGAAGATTTCCCATTTCAAAAATGGTACAAATATGAGACAAATATCTCATTCAACAGGGTTCAGCCAGAAATTCACCAAAACCTGCCATATCTCGAACTCGATGGTATGATTAAAAAAATCAGTGTCTCTGAAGCTAAGGTACTTCAGTCTTTTTTAAAAGTCTACAGAGCAAGGTAATTCTTTTTGGATCTGAGACCAGGAGGGTCAGGTGGACTTTCAACAGCCTTCTCTCACCTAAATAGCAGATTTTTTGACCAATTGATTCACTGATAAAATCTGATTTCAACCACACTTTCAGGATACAGGGTTGCTATTGCAAATTATTTGGGTTCACTATTGAAATCATTCATAGTTATGAACTCAATAGACTGACAGATGTTTTTTTTTCATTTGGGTTCACAGCCAGAAAGCTTAAGTTTGGAGTACCTCAAGGTTCAGTTCTGGGCCCTATTCTTTTTTCATTGTATACTACACCATTGAGCAAAGTAATCTCTAAACATCCAGATGTCAAATTTCATTTTTATGCGGATGACACAGCTGTTTATTCACCTGAAACACAAAAATGCAAAAATTGCCTTCGACTGGCTAGGAAAGTGCCTCGAAGATGTCAAACTGTGGTTGTGTGCAAATAGACTAAAGCTGAATGCTGATAAGACCGACTTTATTATATTTGGCGCAAAGTCTCAACAAGAAAAGTTGAACCCATTCTATCCAGTAAATATATTGGGTGAATCACTGATACCTTCAGATGCCGTTAAGAATTTGGGTGTCTGGTTTGATTCAGACTTTTCCTTCACCAAGCATGTTAAAAATGTATGTAAACTTTGTTTCATCCAGATGAGGGATCTTAGACAAATTCGACAGTACTTGACTCGTGATGCTGCTCTTACGGCTGCAAATGCACTTGTGGGGAGTAGGCTTGACTACTGTAACTCCTTGGTTAGGGGTTTATCTGTTGCTAACCTACGCAAGCTACAATGCATTCAAAACAGTCTGGCCAGAATTGTTTGTAGAACCACATGTCTTTCTCACACCACTCCACTAAGAAAAGCCCTTCATTGGCTACCCATAAGGCACCGTTGCATCTTCAAGACTGCCTTGTTGGTATATAAATACCTACATACTAACTGTCCAAAATATTTCAGCCCATTTCTCAAAGTTAGACAATGTGTCTATAATACTCGGCTGAGTCAATCTGATGGTATAATTCTAAATGTTCCTCAATACCAACCATCGATTTACAAATCCACAAAGCAGTTTGGTCTAAGCTTTGCATATGATGCTCCCAAAATATGGAATGAACTCACTGATGATGTACGATCTGCCACTTCTATTGCTTTCTTCAGAAAAAAACTTAAGGCATACCTATTCTGCCAAGCTTATCCTCCTTAGTATTTTCCACCTCATATGGCGTTCTCCGTGATGTCGACCATTGCTATGGATAAGGACAATGATTTTCGTAACTATCCTTATGATGTTGCGCCTTAGAGTCTGTCACTTTGGCAGAGATTAAGCGCTATAAAAGTGGAATTGGAATTGAATTGGAATTCACTGTTGAAATCATTCATAGTTATGAACTCAATAGCCTGACAGATGGTTTTTTCATTTGGGTTCACTGTTGAAATCAATAAAATGATAGAGGGTTTTCATAGGATGGAGACAAATGAAAGATGGTGCTATATCTTTTATACTCTTTGGACTTGCCTTGATTATTCTTAGTCTTGACAAGGTCACTTTGTGAACCATCTGTATTAGGATTTGAACATTCTGATATCCCCCCCCCCCCCCCAATCAGTTTTTTCATGTCCTTGGCCTCTAATTCTAATTCTAATTGGACTTTTATAGCGCTTAATCTCCCCAAACAAGAGGACTCTAAGGCGCAACAAAACAAAAAGCAGTCAACAAAATTCTCTGTCCAGGGACATAACAGGGGTCGAACACCACGGAGAACGCCAGGAGGATGATTCAGGCTAGGGTGGATATGCTTTGGTGTACAGGTAGGTCTCTGATAGAAGGAGCGGTGAGGTTCATGGTTGTCCTTTCAAATCATTGAAACACAGAACTGAAAGGTCAGAGTTTCACCTTCATGAGAACAGATAGCCTCAGATGAGCCAATATTGTTCAAGCTGGGGTTCATTCCTGCTGTTATGCCGTTGTTACACCATTCTTTGACTTAGATATGACTCTTTGCCCCGTTAGAGCTCTAAGATTCTATAGATTAACATATTTGAGATCTTAGATAGGGGAAAAATGAGCTATTCATCTCTTTCAAAGATGCCTTTTAAGGAAGTATACAAAGAGCTATCATGTCAACAGACAGACAGTCCTGCTAGCTGATCAAAGATCTGACCATGAAACTTTGAATGTTTCCATGCCCAATGCACAAAATGCTCTTTATATGACTGGAAATCACACTCCACAGTTTAAATTTATTCTTTAACTTGTGGCTTTGAAGTCAAATGAAGTTTAGACTATTCTTTGGAACTAGAGTATCGCCATGTGGTTCCTTCATAGCTTCTGTGTTGTAATATACATTACAGTAATTATATGTATATACAGTTCCATTGGCCAGATCATACATTTTAGTGGTTCCTGAAAATCCGTTGGAAATACCCCAATCTTTGGACATTAAATTCCCCTGTTCAGAGATTTTAAAAAAAGCATCTGATCTGGTGGAAAGACAAACGGAATGTGTTAATATATTGTCTTCTCCACATATAGGAGTACAATCTACTGTTATTTTCCAATGCTGCTTTCAATGCCTATTCTGGACATGTCCAGTTTACTTAATAACAAAATATAACTACATATGTTATTTTGCTAAGTTTCTAAGTATGCTTGTCATACTCTTGTTCTTATCACCAGTGTGTTTGAAATTAGTACATTGAAACTAAAACTGCATACAGGGCCAAGGCACCTTTGGGAAGGTTGCCAGGTTTGTGCTTTCATATAACTATTAATATTATTTTGTTAAGTTACTTTTATTGCATAGTACTTTATCCTCATAAGATTGCTTTGAGATTTGTACTTTTACTCTTTCGTTTGATTATACCTTTTGGTGACAAAAATATTAAAAATCCCACCACCAGTATAAGTGAGGATAAGGTAAGTGTATTTTTACACAATAAAATGTAAAAATCTTATTACAATTTAACTTTTTATAAGTAATAAATACTTATCTTATCCTCACTTGATTCAGATTCCCTCCCAGCCAACCCCACTTTTTAAAATTTTTGGTTTGCAAGGCCTCGATATATGTTCCCAAAATTAAAGCGAAGCAAACCAGGGGTTTCCGGGTCTCAGTGCATCCGTACTCCTCCTCTACACAGCACTACCAAATAAGAATATTTCTTTTAAAAATATTCTCGTTTGGTCATCCATGTTTGCTCCCGTCAACACATAATCATTAGTGAGGATAAGGTAAGTATTTAAAAGTTAAATTATAATAAAATGTTTACAGTTGACTGTGTAGTCATTGATTATGTTGATTAGTTCACTGACAAGGAGGCGTGTATTGAACTGACTGCTAAGCCCATGTCTCCTGTGAAGAACCTTCAGGCAGCTCTTGCTGAGGTGTACTCATACTATTCCCCTGGTAAGTACACGAACAAATGGCAAATTAAAATTTAATATGTGAAAATTACGCCTGGTGATGTATCCTGGAAAATTAAAGCAAAGGTTGCGATAAATTATGATATTAAATTGATGGTTATCAATTATACTTCTCCAATTAATTGTATTAACCTCTTTTGCAAGTTTCAAAAGCAAAAGAAATATAAAGTCCTTGTGAAAATTTACCATAACATGTGTTGAAAATGTTTGTACATTTGGTGGCCAGCAAAGAGAACAACAATTAACTGGGCATCACAACCATATATATTTCTGCCACTGTAGCCTTGTGGATAACACACTCACTTTGGAACACAGAGGACATGGGTGCAAACCCAGATACAGGTTGATATACAGTAGCCCAGATGACCACTTAAAATGACGGTCCTCTGTCATTGGGTCCTAGTGATAGGTTGAAGAACCTCATGCAGGTGTTCCACTGGAGCCAACCCTATAACCGACCCTATGATTCTAAGGTCGGCTCCAAAAGTGAGAGGTCGGGGACAAAAATCCACAAAAAAGGGCGGGAACATACTGTGTTGGTTGCACCTCCCCAACAGGACGTGATACATCCAGGCTTGTCTGGATCTAGATCCAGGACAAGCCCTAAACCCCTAACAGACAAGCCATAGCAAGTACCGACAAGCCGTACTGACAAACAGGACAGGACTGTAGAAATATACAGGACCCCACAACCAGACGTGCAGTCGGTATTGCTAGTTCAGTTTTTGATGCATTTTTGGGAAAAGAAAGGATCAAGTGTCGACCAATTAAAGAAATCTAAAACTAGGTCAAGGCTGAATATTTGGATCCCATCATGTGACCTAGGCGTCCAACTTTATTTTTCTTATTTTAATTATAGTTTTCAGGTTTTTGCTTTAATATTATATAAGAAATAAAATCAATGTGTGTCTGCTTCAATTTATGAACGAAAAGGTAATTTAAAATATAAAATTTTAATTAAAAAGGTTATATTTTGTGGAAAGAAGCAGAGAGAGATGTGCTTCTAACAATCTCTCCAAGACAATGAAAACCTTATGCTTTTTGTTGCCTTTTATACTCCAATTTCGAGCTGCTGGGAAGGACCCCTTCAAAATTCCTTCCCTCTGAGCAATTTTCCTGCACATTCATACGAAATAATTTCGAGCCTTTGAGAAAAGACATTTTTCTGGACTTGAGGTTAAACACCATGTAGTTCTGGTCACGTGATGGGATCCAAATATTTTCTAGTAACCTAGTTTTAGATTTGTTGATTGGTCGAGACTTGATCCTCTTTTTGCCCCAAAATTTCTTTCTTGAAATAAGCTGGGATTTTATTTTTGCTTAACCAAACAAAAACACTTTTTCAGGTTTCTTAATTAATTATAGTATATATATATATATGGAACTTCATCTGAAAATTATGATCACTTACACTGTTTCTTTGTCATTCTTGACATAATTTTTGATCATATTTATACCTCAAATCATTCTGGAAATGGACCTCAAATAAGCAGTACTTAAGTTACAAAAGGCAAGTCTGCTTCATGTTAGGACAGACCTGCAAGTAATAACGACAAGCCTGGAATGGTTAATGACAAGCCTGGAAGTGTAACAGACAGGCCCTAAAGTTAACCGACAGGTCTGTTGCTAGGCGGATGAATTTAGAAATATCACCGACTCTCCAAAAGGCTGGGAAACTACAACCAATCCTAACTGACCTTGTAAACATTAGTCCCGACTCTCAAAAAATATATAGTTACCAACCAATCAGCTCCAGTGAACACTTGCATCAGGGACGTTGATAAATGCTCTTCACTTCTAAATATCTCATTTTCGATGTATTCAAGTACACATGGACATTGCATACATCTGCATTTCTCACTTATAGGCAAGATTACTGGTGATTGTAGAATCAGTTTGCTGTGCAAAATAAGGAAAGCCAAATTGATATAATTATAAGCTAAGAAATACCTTCAAAAAGCACAGAAGTTCATCTTCTATCATCTAAAAATAGCCGAATCTGATCATTTCTCTGTACATGTTTGTGAGAGTTCCCACATATGTACATCAGCTTCTGGATGTTTAATGATTGTGAATCTATAATCTCTAAAAAAAGGTGTGCTTTTACTCTGATATATATTCGGATTTCAGACCAGCGTGCAACAGTCCTCTATGGCCCAGTGAAGTCAGGTACGTCAGGTTCTGGTTCCTGTGGCTCAGTTTTCTGGCTAACCTCTCACACAACAGCTGTACTTGTATTAACCATATTTTACTCCATAGCCTTCACTGCTTCTCACTACTGATACATGTGTGTGATTATGTTGAGAGTCTCTGTGTGATATATGTGGGTATATGTTATTGTTAGAATACATATATTATGTTAATACATATTCTGTGTTATATGTATTAGATATGTTATAGACTTGGTACTGGTGATAAAGAAATGGCTTCGTATATTTATTGCTTGTTTGACTGTATAAACTATTTGTGGGTAAAGGTTTTACATAAAACTAAATGAAAAAGAAATAAACAAGTGGATTTCAGGCTTTGCAGTTTGTAACCACTAACATTTATATTGTCAATACGAAATATGGTTAGTCTCAGAACTATTTTTTCTATCATGTATGGCGTCTTCTAACTGTTTCTGTTTATATGTGAAGCAAGTTTTCTTGGTTTAGAGATTTGGTTTTGGGATTGCCCAAAGTATTCACAGAAGTAGTTTTATTTATTTATTTTAATGATATTTTTTTGCATGTATGTTATTATGAAAAGATTAACTTTTTACATAGGTTTGGAGTATTGGATTTGGATGATGTTGGATTTGAACTTTTATTTGAATTATTCTTGTATTTGGGTAATGTTTAAAAACAAAAGATTATCTTAATAATTCAATATTTTATTTGCCTTTTCTATACATTTTAATTGGGAAAAGTGTGGAAATTTAGCTGGCCCAAACATTGGCCAAGTAATGTGCTGTACTTAACTGGAGTGATTTTATAGATATTCTATTTTATACAAGGTATACTATGTTGTTACTGTCATGGGATATATTTGTTACAGTAAACATGCAAAATCAGTAAATATGCATATTCCCTGAAAATTTCAGTAAATATGCATATTTACTGGTTTTTTGGTCCAGTAAATACGCGTATTTACTAAAATCATAATGAAGACTTCATATGTTTAATAGTTGGGTGTTATCTGCTATGTCTTCATATTATATATTTAATAGTTGGGTGTCTTTTGATATGTCTTCCTGTTAACAGTTATTTAAAACTTTAAATGGCTTTGTCATATTCAAAGTTTGATACTTGTTTACAATCCAGCACTGGGGTAACTATTTTACATCACTTTATAATTTCAAAAGCAGTTGCATGTGATATATAATGCAAACTTGTTATATTTTTTTCAT
Organism: Sabellastarte sp. h YS-2021; assembly: GCA_964017235.1. NCBI lineage: Eukaryota > Metazoa > Annelida > Polychaeta > Sabellida > Sabellidae > Sabellastarte > Sabellastarte sp. h YS-2021. The sequence goes on from OZ024930.1 coordinate 162,155,135, forward strand.
TTTTCATTTAAAATAAAATGTATTATAAATAGGCAATTTTATAAATTTAAATATCCATATATTTATCAAAGTATGATACTTTAAATACAAGGAACAACAAGCAAGGTAATAAGATTAAGATATATTTATTGTCCAAGAACTGAATTTCACTGTATAGTTTTAACAATGTATTTTAACCATGTATTTATTTTCCAAAAGTTACCAATAAACTTTAGATCTACAACTAGGGTTGAATAAAACTTCCCTCTAATGTTGTCCCTTTAACAGAGGAAGCCACACCATAACCATAGATGCCTTAAAAGAGATTAAGTCCCTCTGAAAGACTATGATGAATTCAAGTTAGGGGCTATCTGGCCTTTTCATTGCTTCTAACAACAATTCTTTGATCAAGTAGCCAGTACCTACATTAGAGTCATAAATGTACCAGAAAATGGCAAAATATTAAGCCTTGATTGAAATAAAATAAAGAACCAGTTGCTAATAATCTCTGCTTAATAATAGATTCTTAAAGAATACATACAGACATTTTTTTGAGTGTAAATCATTCTCTGTTAAATGATAAGGTAAAATTTCTGCTGAATGAAAATATAATTAAAATGTGTTAAATTTTTGAAACTTTAATTTAAATTAATTTCTCAAACTTTTTTTATTTCCAGTAAAATGCATTTTAGGTATCACTCATAAAAATGGTGAAAATTTAATGATTTTTAATCTTTTGTAGGGATAACATAGGTGTTTAGTAGCTGTGGGATTGAAAATAATACAAGCTTAAATGAAATATCTTCAGAAAGCACATAGCTAAAGTTTTTAAAAGTAAATATTTAAAATTACTATTTTTTCAATACATTTGCATGTAATGTACTGTAAAATGCAATATACTTAGTATGTTCTAATAGTCATCATAATAGAGTAAAATGTTCCAATATAATTCACAGTTTTGTTTCCCATTTAATATTATATACAGTAAATTGTTCCAGTATAATATAAAGTTTGGTTTACCATTTAATATTATATATTTACAATCAGGGAACATCAAAGTTTCATTTCACATATTTACTGAAACTCAATCCAGTAAACTTGTGAAATAAAACAGGTCATAAATCAGTAAATACGCGTATTTACTGAAAATTTCAGTAAATATGCGTATTTACTGATTTTGCATATTTACTCTAACATATTCATTGCTGCAGAATGCCATTATGTAATTTTACCTCTTTACGAACATATGAATTTTCATATTTTTACATAATTGTCAATTTGTGTTTTTGTCAGCAAAAAAAATTTCCAAATTAGTCTTTATATTTAATTTTATGATACAGTACTGGGCATTTCAGGTTTGCATTCTGTTGTTCTGTTCTACAAGATGCAGAATAAACATACCTATAAAGCGTCGATCAGTGATGCTGGAAATTAGTATAAGCAGTTACAGTGACCAAGTTGACATCTTGTGAAAATTTTAGCAATTCTAATTCTTTTAATTTCTAAATACTTTTATAGTGCTTAATCTTATTGACAGGCTGCAAGATGCATAATACCACAAAGTAGATATCTATGATATAGCAAGACGAAAAGTATCACTGATTTTAGAAAGTTCAAAATTAATTTTCACCAATTCACAGTTTCTACTGCAGAGATAATTAAATAACAGGTTCTCAAAGATTTGATTCTGTATATTCAAATAGAATTGGGTTTGAGTTTGGTAAAGTTTCTGTTGTTCTTTTTACAAAATCCAATTTGTATTGTATACTATATGTCCACAACATATTTTTACCAGAGGTTTGTGCCTTTGTGCAAAAATAGTGTGAACCATTGACAGTAATATACTGTCACAATGTTGCATTTATTCTTAAAACCTAATATCCAAGATAATCATGGTATATATATTAACATATTTAGAAATATTTATTGGTTGTGGTATTTTTATTTTTGAGGTTGTTTTTAGTTTATACAAGAACATTTGCAAGTGTAATCGAACAAACCAGTATTTTGCATTTAGACTTCTGGACTGTGTCTCTGGCATTGGTAATATGTTTAACCTCTTCACAGACTCAAATAAAAAAAAACAGAACCAACAGCAAAGGCAACACATGAATGAGTTAAATATTCAGATATTTATTTTGACAGAAGTGACCCTGGTGTAAACGAATGAAGTTGAAGTACAAAGCTTTAGTAAATTATGTCAAGTTTTTTAATATTTTATGACCAGATCCTGCAGTGACATCCTTGTGAATTAATAGATTGTGGTATCTTCATAAGTCACTTTAAGTCAAGGTGTCATGATTGTGATTCCAAAATCACAGTATAGACATAAAAAATTGTATATTCTGTAGAAACTATAACAGAAAATACCAAATTTTATTAATATTTTGTCCAGGGTTGGGGCCGAGTATAAGTCAGTGTATTTGAGTACCAGTATGAGTACATCCAAAATGTAAGAGTACAAGTACGAGTACATTTATCTGTAATGTACTCAAGTATGAGTACTTTGGAAAGTACTCTACTACAAGTACATCTTAAATTTTAAAATGTAGCATATTTTACACAAATGTTTCATTTCGCGGGCACTGCGAGTGAAACAGTAGTTAAAATGGATTTGTTTCCTATTAAACACTGACTTGTCTATCGAGGCTCGAGTAACTGTTCGCAGCCCTAATCAAGTCAAGACTCAGTAGCTGAATTTCATTGTACAGACAACTTTCCCACAGGACTAGTTCCGACTAGCAAGAAAACAAAACTCTTTTATTTAAATAACAATGTAGAAAATTAAGAGGTAATTAAAGCCAAAAGCACAATTATAATTTACACTTGAATCATCACACCTCCATATTGATATAATGAACAAAGTCTGTCTAATAAAGTCAAATGTTATGAGTCACTCATCTTAAAAGTCCTGACCTCATCACATTTCAAAGTCTTTGTAGATCTAACACACCTTTAAACAATACTTCTTGAAATGTTTTGCAACTGATTAGTTAATTACAAATCGGTAATAACAGTATATAATTACTAAAATCAATAATTCTTTCTTTTCTTCACCCATATGTATCCTATAAAATTTGATGCAGTCTTTCAGAAATAACTTGACTGAAGTGTTTGCATCTCCCTCTAACTCTCCCTTAACTATTCAGATAAATTTCACTATGTTGTGGAACAGCCTACATATTTCACAAATTTTTGACTTCTTGATTACAATTTTACATCCTACTGAAGAAGACCAACAGCTGACATGTGTTTATGCTAAAAAGCTAATCCCTCAACAAATACCTGAGCATTGAACAATAGTGAAAAAATGACACTTGCATAAGTTTTTGTGGGCCGGTTTCACCACCCCGATCAGAGGTGATACATCCAAGCTTGTCTGTATCTAGAGGTCGACCTGCCTTGGGGATGGGATATTTTGTACAGACTGGTCTATAAACTACCAGGACAAGCCCTAAAGCCCTAACAGACAAGCCCTAACCCCCTAACATACAAGCCATAGAAGGTCCCAACAAGCCGTACTGACAAATAGACAGGACTGAAGAAACATACAGAACCCCATGTACAGACTTGCAGTCAGTATTTTCATTACACTTTTTGATGCATTTCTGGGAAAAAAGAGGATCAAGGATCAAATGTCGACCAATAAACATATCTGAAACTAGGTCAAGGCTGAATAATTGGATCCCATCAGTGACCTAAAAATCCAACTTTACTTTTTTGTTATTTTTATTATAGTTTCCAGGTTTTTGCTTTAATATTATATAAGAAATAAATCGATGTATGTCTGCTTCAATGAATGGCAAAGTCATTTAAAATGTCAAATTTTCATTTAAAAAATCTCCAAAAATGTTATATTCTGTGGCAAGAAGCAGAGAGATGTGCTTCTAACAATATCTCACATGGCAATGAAACCCTCTTGCTTGTTGCTGCGTTTTATACTCCAATTTCGAGCTTCTGGGAAAGACCCTGCTGTAGTTCTGGCCACGTGATGGGATCCAAATATTTACTATTGACCCAGTTTTTGATTTGTTGATTCCCTTTTTTCCCAAAAATTGCTTATGGGTTTTTACAATGAGAAGAAATATATTGTAATTGGATCCAAATAGTATATTGGCTGTTTTTTTAATTGCTTTGGTGAAACAGGCCGGGAATTTGATTATTATGTGACTAAATAAAGCACATTTTCAGGTTTCTTAATTATATACAGCATACATGTGGACCTTTTCTATCTTAACTATCCTTACATAATTTTTTGTCATATTTTCACATTACATCATGCTGCAAATGGACTGCAAATGAGAAGTACTTAATTTACAAAAGACAAGCCTGTTTCCGGTTTGGACAAGCCTGGAAGTGATAAGATTAGGCCTTAAAGTGTTACAGATAAGCCTGGAAGACCAGACGGGGAGTGACAAGAACAAGCCTGTTACCAGGGGGCAGAGCCTAGTTTGGGAACAAGAGTAGGGGAGGGTCGAGAAAATATCAAACATGTTTGATTTTTTGCTGACTTTCCCTGACAGGCCCGGAAACTACAACTGATCCTAACCGACTATGTAAACATTGCTCCTGACCCTCGAAAATCCTTACTTACCGACAGGTCAGCTCTACTGGAACACCCACATTAAATATTTTTAATGTTTGTCGCATTCAATATGTAGTCCTGATCTTCCTCATCACTCAATCTTTAAAGATTTCCCCCCTTTAATGCAGACATATTTGCATGCAACAGAAAGTCAGCAACAAATAATTCATCATCTCAAGATTCTGTTGTTCTTTGGTCAAAAAGGCAAGCAAAATGATGGACCAGTAACCCAAGCCATTTTTCAATCACTCTAACTTGTAGCTGAAGACTGTCTCAGACAATACATTTCTAGGCATTTGTGCAAGTGGCTTCACAACAAATTAAGAAGTAGGTGTCTATCATCATTTGGAATAGGGTAAACCCTTAGCGAAAACCCTATAAGTGTCTCTGAACAAAACTTCATTGCTTCCAGCATCCACTGCGTAATTTATAATCAGATCCAAAGCCAACATAACAACTGAAGGAAATCCCCTTGTAGTTACACCAGAGGGAGTCACTTCTTGATGGAAAATGTATTTTCATGTGCCTATTATCAGGGACTACTATGTCTGATAAAAGTTCCATGACTTTTAGCAACTTTATCAAAAAGGAAAACGACTTCTTCCTGTACATCTGTGGCAATCAAATCTGAATTTTAAAACCAATTGATCTTTTACGTATTCTAGACCTTATCATATTGAGTAATGTTGTAAATATTTGGGGGTTCATTCTAACACAGTTTCTAACTCACAAGATATCATCCATCCAGTTCTCAATGTGATGGTCGTACTGACTGGAGATTGGCTCATAAGAAACCAGCACCTTTCATTTGTTTTAAAGACAGATTATATATATTCTTCTTCACAGTTATGAGGTTACAAACAATGTTAACTGGTTTAAACATTTATAAACCAAAATGAGCCCAAATTGACATAAATGCATGGAACAATTACTAATTAAATAGCTATGTGAGGTACACATGTCATATGTAATATCACATAAAAGCTGTATATATGTTGTATTGAATGTAGATAACCATTGAATGTATACATTCAATGGGTAAGTTATTGAATGTACACATTCAATGGCTTGGCTACTGAATGTACACATTCAATAGCAAGCAGCCATTGGATGTGTATATTCAATAACTATTATAACATTCAATGACTATTCAATAATTATTTTGTGTCTGTATAATGGTAAATCTTCCCCCTCAAAAACATGTTCCCCAGCTCAAGGACATTAATCAACTGATAGTTTTGTGCTTTACTAGTTTTTAGAATATCTATCATCTAAAACTTACAGGCCTGCAGGTTGTTGTATCATATTTTACTATGTTTTAAGATTTGTAATAATAATACCTTCCATTTTGATAAAACTCATTATACAGACCTGTACTTTATCATTATATGTTTTTATTTCATAAATAATATCTTCCATTTTGCTGAATCCATTAGTTTCACTGGCATAACTTCTTTGAGTAAAACAAAATCATGAAACTCATTATGCAGACCTGTATTTAATCATTGCCTAGTACAGGTCATTGTCAAAAATTTACCACCTTTATTCCAGTTAATTTAAGCTAGAAAATATCACATCTAGGTTATAAATTAAGTCTTTGCAATCTATATCAGGATTTATATTTAACTATTTATACATTCCATGCCTTGGGTCATTGAATGTACACATTCAATGATTTTAGCCATTGAATCTACACATTCAATAGCTGACCCATTGAATTTATATATTCAGTTTTTATCCACATTCAATACAACATATACACTGCTTATGATCGTTTGTTGCATTAGAATCCATGCAGAAATGGTGTAGAAATCTAGAAGCAAAAATTGTTATTTTTGATGTATAGTCACTAGTATCCCACACTAAAAATATGCAGAATAGTTTTTGGTATTCTTTAGGTAAATATGGAGATATTATTCAATCAAAATGGTGGATAATCAATTTAACAAAAAACCCTTATGAAGTATATATTATCATTCAAAAAACATCCTTGTCTTACAGACTCGATTAGATGGTATATTTGTCTTATGAAAATTTTAAAAACATATATTAATTAGTAATTTCTATGGAGCCCAGAAAGGGAATGTTTTGCTACAATTTTTATCTCATTTCCGTAAATTAGCAAGTTGTTCCCATGAGACAGTAAGTCGTTCCAGTTCAGTCATTACGGAATGATACTAAGTTGTGGTAATGAGATAATAAGTTGTGCTAATGCGATACCAAATTGTGGGAATGAGGTCCTAATATAGCTTAAAAATGGCTTGACCGATTCAAATCAAATATTGTATGTCAATGCAACTGGTTTTCAAGGTGTGGCATATTTTAAGGTGATCTTAAACTGCTGATGATGACATAATTTTATTGGATTTAACTTTTTTTTCATATCTGGAGAGTATTTTTGGCCTATTTTAAGGTGACCTTAAACTCCCATGAATAAAATAGTTATACAGAGCTTAATTGCTTAACGTTTTTCTATGATTCCGAAAAGTATACAAAAAATGACATGGCATATTTGATCTATATTTTTCCAGGTACATATAACTGATCTTATGGAATTGCTCTACATTGAGGTGACCTTAAACTCCAAGTAATGGCATAATTATTATAGTTTTTTTTTCTCCTTTACAATTTTTTATAATATCTTAAATTATATGTAATAGATTTTAAGCATATTTGAGGTCTGGATATAACTAACCCTGAACAGAGTCTACATGATTTACATGAACTTAAACTCTTATAGGGCTGTTCCATTTCTGTGATATATCACAAACCTTGCTCCCGATTGTAAAAATCTGCAATTCAGGAATAGTTTATGATAGGTTTCAGATGGTTTTAGGGTGTGTTATGCAAAGGCATTCTGATATCTGTTACCATTTTTTATGCAGACTACACTCAGTTGTTTGTTCATTTGTCCCACCAAAATGCCACCTCAGCCTTTGGTAAATTGAATTCTTGTCTTCAGGATGTTCAGGAATGGATGTTGTTGAGTATGCTTAAATTAAGCCTTGAAAAAAAAACAGAGTTCATCATATTTGGATCTCATGTTTAGCTAAATAAATTAAATTCTAACCTCCCTGTTAGGCTACTTGGTATACTTTCACATCCATCAGCTGTTATTAAGAACCTGGGTGTCTGGTTTGATGCTATTTTTTCTTTTGGTGATCATGTCTGCAATATTTGTAAGACCTTCATTCAAATGTGTGACCTCAGGCAGGTCAGACAGTACCTGATTGATGAGGCTGCTGTTCATGGGGGCAAATGCGCTGGTGAGCAGTCGTGTGGAATACTGCAACTCTCTTTTCAGAAGTCTGTCCAGTTTCAACATGCGAAAATTGCAGTGTATGCAAAACACACTTGGTAGGATTGTCACAAAAAAAGATACTCACAGGCTACTCACAAAAAACTCCATTGGCGTATTTTCAAAACTGCCACTTTTGTTTACAAGTTTCTTCACAGTGGTCACCCAAGCTATTTCAGCGCTCATCTGTCTATTCATTGTAGAAGATATGGAACAAGATACAACCATCCAAATAATAGGTTCCTGGAGGTTCCTAGTGCTACAAATCCAAAACAAAAACCACTTTGGTCATAGTTTTACTTTTGATGCTCCCACACTTTGGAATGATCTACCTGATGTTCTGCTCCCCCAAATGTAGCCTGTTTCAGGAAAAAGCTAAAATCATATCTCTGGCTTTCCCACCCTAACATGTATATTTCTCAGTGTGTCCTTGGTGTAGACCTGGCTATCTCTCTGGAATGATGATTACTGATTATGTACCTGGTGTTGCACCTTAGAGTCTGCCTCTGTCCAGAATAGAATAGAATATATTTAAGATCACTGAAATTAAAAAGATGACAAACAATCCCACTGGTTTACAATGTTATAAATCTGATGATGATTGGGAGAGATTTAGGTTTGCAATAATTTGGAACAGTTTAAAATTGTCACAAACTGGACTCTTGAGTGATGTTATCATATAGCCATCGGGAAGTACCAAATTTCTCTTACATGATAGGTTTGGGACGACTCTGGTTCCATTCAGTAAATATATGTCTTTATGACATTTATGATACTTTTAATGACATTTAATTTTATAGGTACCTCAATAATACATGTTAATGCTAGGAGTTTTAGAGATACTTTAACAATACACTTTAATGCTTGAAACTAGTGATGCAAATGAGCAGTCTACACTCATTGAGCGAGGAAAATTTCACAAAAATTCAATCCCAATTTTTATAGTCAAGTGCTCATTATATTTGTATAATTCAGTCTATTCGTCTTAGATAGTGAAGTGATATGATTGCATTTTGACTGTTCAGAAAATTTCAATCCATGTCCCATCCTGGGATCTATTGCTATAAGACAAACTCTACTTGTATTTTACCATGTCACAGTGTTGAGTTTAAACGGAAACGTCGTCATACTTATCGCCCATATTTTCGCAATATTTGCGGACTATTAGGTAGATGGTCAGACAAGTACTAAAACTAACGGCACCTTATGTAGAGAGTAAAAACGTGTTCTATCACTTGTTTTGTGTGTGATAAGATGTGAACCCTTTTTGTAAAATAAAAACATGGAATAAAAGACAGTTAAAACTTATTCCAGATTATTTTAATCTTCCTACAATGGCTACAAGCATTCCAACAGGTTATGGGCCCAGACTCCACTTTGATGGAGATCAGGATAAATATGAACTGTGGGAAATGAAATTTTTGGGACACATGAGACTTCAGAAAATGTATGGAATATTCTGTGGAGCTGATGAACCAAGTCAAGCAAATAAGGCACTAGCATTTGCACAGCTTATCCAGTACTTAGATGACAGAAGCCTGAGTCTGATTATGCGTGATGCTCCAAATGATGGTCCAAAAGCATTGAAGATTTTGAATGAACATTACATGGGAAAAGGTAAACCCCGTATTATTTACCTATACACTCAGCTCACGTCGCTACAAATGGGTGAAGATGAAAATGTAACTGACTACTTAATTAGAGCAGAAACTATCTGCAATTCTCTGAAAACTGCTGGAGAAAACATTAGCGACAGCTTGCTGATGGCAATTACCATGAAGGGGCTACCTGACAGGTTCAACACCTTCTACATAGTTATGACTCAGAAAGATGAAGACTGTAGTTTCTTGGACTATAAAATAGCACTGAAGTCGTTCGAAGAAAATGAAAGGTATCGCCACGGGACTGTGTGTGAAAAAGATACTGTTATGCAACTCAAGCCAAGAACAAACAACCGAGGAAGAAAGAAAACATGCTACACTTGTGGAGAGCCCAATCACAAGTCCTACCAGTGTCATGTCAACAAGGGACAAAACAACGGCAACCAGAGCAACTGTAAGTGGTGTAATAACTGTAAAAGCTCAACACATGCAGCTGGTGAGTGTCGTAAAAGCAAGAAGAAACCAGGCAGTGATATTGTGAAGACCGTCCAAGAGGATGCTGATGATCACTCATTCGTGTTTAAAGTAGACTATGTACAAAATACTGACACTGTTGTAACTGACATTTGTAACTCTATTTTGGTTGATTGTGGTGCAACCACACATATAATTACCAGTAAAGAAAGTTTTCTTTCAATGCAAGATTTGAGTACTGAAAAGCATGTCATTGAACTAGCTGATGGTAGTAGAGCAGACAATGTGGTCCTTGGTAAGGGTAATGCATCAATTGTAGTGCATGACAACAATGGTGTTAAACATGACATTGTACTTGAAAATGCTTTGTATATACCATCCTACAAGCAAAACATCTTGTCTGTACAAGCTGCTGTTAAATAGGGTGCAAATGTCAATTTTGGTCCAAACAATGCTCAACTAGTTGCCCCAGACGGCACAACTTTTGATATCAATCAGTCCGGTCGGTTGTACTATTTGAACTCTGTAAAAGGTTCCGAAAAGGTATCACGTAGTAGCAAAGATTGGCATCAAACTATGGGTCATTGCAATCTACAAGACATCCTAGCATTAGAAAATGTCGTTGACGGTATGAAGGTTTCAGATAAGTCTGACTTTAACTGTGACACTTGTACTTTGGGTAAGATGCCTCAATTCCGAAATCGAAACACTGACAGAAAAGCTAGTAAGTTATTTGAGTTGGTCCACTGTGATCTAGCAGGCCCAATTGAGCCTGTTGCTCATGAAGGTTTCAAGTATTGTCTGATGTTTGTGGATAATTACTCAGGTGTATTTATGGTGTATTTCCTGAAAAACAAATCTGACACATGTGAAGCCACCAAGAAGTTTTTGGCGGATATTGCCCCTTATGGGCAAATCAAAACATTAAGATCGGATAATGGGACAGAATTCACATGTAGCGGGTTTGAGTCATTGTTGGTTCAAAACAAAGTCAGGCATGAGTTTAGTGCCCCGTATAGCCCCCACCAAAATGGTACTGTTGAACGCGGGTGGAGGACGGTGTTTGACATGGCAAGATGCATGTTAATTGAAGCAAATTTGCCAAAGTTTCTTTGGACTTATGCAGTATATACAACAGTGTATATCAGAAACCACTGTCTCAATCGGAGACTGGGAATTACCCCATTTGAAGCAGTTACTGGGAAGAAACCAAACCTCAGTAAGATGCAAATTTTTGGTACGAGCATACATACAAAATCAACCAAAGCTAGAACCACGTTGTGAAAAGGGGGTGTTTATTGGCTATGATAAGTCAAGTCCCGCATATCTTGTATATTTCAAGAGTAAAAATCAAGTCAAGAGAGTAAGATGTGTGAAATTCTGTGACAATGTAGCTCAGAAAACTGAAGCTTGTGCCATTGAACCAGTTCAAAATGTAGAACAAAACATTGTTAAACCTTACATACCTGAGAATACTTTTGTTGAACAAGTTCGAGGTAATGACCAAAACAGTGTAGACCCAAACCTATCCATTGATGATGCGAATATCACTTGTAGAAAGTCAGCCAGAAAGCCTGCTAAACCAGTCTATTTAAAAGACTATGTCACAATGGTTGATGCCCCCACTGATCAAAACATTGACTTTCTATATCAAATGGGTGATTTTGAAACTCCCAAAACTTTTGAAGAAGCAATTCAAAGTGAAAACTCTATGAAATGGCATCAGGCAATGAAGGATGAACTTAGTGCACTTGATGAAAATGAAACTTTTGAGTACACGAAATTACCTGCCGGAGCAAATTTGATTGGTGGAAAATGGGTCTATACTGTCAAAAGAGATTCAGATGGTGAGGAAAGATACAAGGCGAGATATGTAGCAAAAGGGTATTCCCAGATCCCAAATATTGATTACAAAGACACATTCTGTCCAACTGCCCGTATTACGTCCATTCGCATGTTGTTACAGATAGCCATGCAACAAAACCTAAAAGTTCATCAAATGGATGTCAAAACTGCATTTCTGAATGGGCCAATAGATTGTGAACTTTATGTTGAACAACCAAAGGGATTTGAAAAGATGGGAACAAAGGGTGAAAAGCTTGTTTGCAAGCTTAACAAATCTTTGTATGGTCTGAAACAAAGTGGGAGAATATGGAACTTACTGTTGCATGACTATCTCATTGAACAAGGTTTCAAGCAATCTTTAACTGACATGTGTGTGTAAAACAAACTCATGACTGTTATGTTATTTTACTCATGTGGGTAGACGATATCATAATAGCAGCAAATAGTGAAGATGTATTGCAAAATGAGAAGCAAACACTGAGCAAACGGTTCAAAATGAAAGACCTTGGTCTATTATCTCTGTTCTTGAACATTCAGTTTGACTTTGAAGGTGATTGTGTTACAATGCATCAAAGTAAATATATAGAACAGATAAGTTGATAAGTTTAGGATGAATGACTGTAAGCCAAAGGCTGCTCCTTGTGAAATGAATGTGAACAAGTTAAGAACAAGTGACTCAAAGCAACTAGAAAATTCATGTCTATATAGGCAAATTGTAGGAAGCCTAATATATCTGATGACATGTACAATGCCGGATATATGTTATAGCGTCAGTTTGCTATCTCAGTTTCTAGAACATCCAACAAAAGCACATCTGGAATGGGCAAAGCATGTCCTTAGGTATCTCAAGGGAACAAAATCTCAAAGTCTAAATTTCAGACTTAGGCGTGAAACTACAAGGCTTTAGTGATTCTGATTGGGGAAATCTAGAAGACAGAAAAAGTGTTAGTGGTTACTGTTTTATTATGAACACAAATAGTGACATGGTTTGCTGGAAGAGCAGAAAACAAACATGTGTTGCCCTATCCACTTGTGAGGCTGAGTATGTGGCCTTAGTTTCTTGCGTTCAAGAAGCAAAGTTTCTAAGGTGTCTCTATGAAGATTTATCAGGGGACAAGGTTGACACTGTTGACATTTTTGTTGACAATCAGAGTGCCATAGCCCTAGCCAAAAATCCTGTGCTCCACCAAAGAACCAAACACATAGACATTAAATATCACTTTATACGTGTAGAAGTTCAAAAGGGCTATATATTGCTGAGGTATATTCCATCTGAACAAAATTTTGCAGACATGTTTACAAAACCAATCACACACAAGAGATTAGACAACTTATTCGTTTAAGGGGGGGTGTTGAGTTTAAACGGAAACGTCGTCGTACTTATCGTACTTATTTGTGGACTATTAGGTAGATGGTCAGACAAGTACTAAAACTAACGGCACCTTATGTAGAGGGTTAAAACGTGTTCTATCACTTGTTTTGTGTGTGATAAGATGTGAACCCTTTTTGTAAAATAAAAACATGGAATAAAAGACAGTTAAAACTTATTCCAGATTATTTAAACTTCCCACAATGGCTACAAGCATTCCAACACACAGAATTTCAGAAACATGGCCCACAGCCGCTGGTGGATATAAGGAAGCTTGTCAAAGATGTGGGAAAGAAACATGAGCCCAATACTTCTTCCTTCAGCATTGAGCAAGTGTTGACACTGTTGCAGTTCCAAAAATTAAATGAAGACCTGCAGCAGCCAGAGAAGACAGAATAAGTGCTATATTGTTATTCTGTTGTGATTTGACAGCTACTGTATAAATCTCAAAAGTGAAAGATAGGAACATCTATGTAATTAATTGAGAACTGTTAACTTAGATACCTTGAATCATTTTTGGCCTGATTTGCCACCCACCCACTCACCCCTTCTAATGAGAACAGTAAAAGTATGTACCATATTTTGATGCGTTTTGATGAAAATCCCCAATGCTGTCTTGGTATAAGTAAATATGTAGCATTATTTCCTAAATTGAGTTCTCAAATTATATATGTGTAATTCATTTTATTCAGGTTGTGAAGAGACATGACGAGGCATTTTGACTGTTCAGCCTGTAATAAGATGTGGAACTTTTTCTGTTATGATGTGAATTCTTTTAACACTTGCAACATAATTGTTTTAAGCAAGTTTTGAATGTTCCTTTTTGATTGTTTTAAATATTCAGATTTACTGCATATCATAATAATTTCACTTTAAAAATTTCAATTTGACATTAAGATAACACTTCTATCACCCAAATTTTAGAAATATTGTACCAATTGATCCACATAAATTAATGTTATTAAAATATTATTACCTGTGGTCAAAAAATATACATGCTATTGATATTGACTGGTTCCATTATATTTCAGAATTACAATAAATATTAGATAATAGTAGTAATATTAGAAAACATGACTTGCAACTTGTATTATAAACAATAGAAAAATATGTATTTCATTACAGGCTTATGATTTGTGCACTCACAAGAAGACTTAATATGAAGGGCCAAAGAGGCAAAATGTCATTTCAATAAACACATTAGTACAGAATCATAAAAGGTAAGCTTAATGTGTTTTATTATTTGGGATGGGTTGGTAGCATATTTTTGTTTCAGTATTCTGCCAATAGAAAAGCATTCCCATTCCAGGAAACTGAAAAGAATTGGGTACTTGCATTACCCCAATTGAACAGGCCAACTAACAAGAAGTGAAGTTCATCCAAACAAATCATGGTAGTTACTCTCAAACAAAATGTGATAAAAGATATGGGGGTAAAATTATTTTTTTCATATTTGCGACTTGTATCTTAATATACGTATATATCATATTAGTCATTCCCTTATTTTATTTACAAAAAATCAAGATGTTTGGTAACAATATTTCAGTAAAATGTTCTGGAAACTGTGATACTGGTGCCACAAACACATCACAAATTATTATTACAAAAATATAATAAAACTAGCATAAATAAAAAGTCTTTTTAAAGCCTTGATTTTATGCACAGGTAAAAAGAACATATTAATATAATCCCAGATGAGATCTCAGCTCTATGAGCCACAAAGTACGACAGCTCTAGGGCTTAAAGGTAGTAAAAAGTCCATAAATTGACTCTCTGTGGGCATTTTAGAGACCTAAAGATGACCTTAAAATTAAAAAATTAAAGCTACAGACTTCAAATTTGTCACAGACAAAGATTGCACGTAGAAGTTGTATCTAATACAACAGTTCGAGACTTGTCAGAGTTACTATTTCCAGTTTACAGGACAAAATATGTGAAAAATGTCAAAAAATGTCTTATAGGATCTTTAATCCTAGATGAGATCTCAGCCCTATCAGCCACATAGTATCACAGCTCTAGGGTTTAATGGTAGTGAAAAGTCCATAAATTGATAAATTGAGTCTCTGTGGGCATTTTAGACACCTTCAGATTACTTTAAATTTAAAAATTTTTAAAATAGAGCTACAGATTAAGATTTCACATAGAAGTTATATCGAATACAGTTTGAGACTTGTCAAATTTACCATTTCCAGTTTACAGGACAAAATAGGTGAAAAATGTAAAAAAATATCTTAATAGGATCTTTATGGGACAAACGCAAATTTAACTTTAAGATAAAGCCTTGATTTTTGGCATATGTAAGAAGACACAATTTAGCTCCCAGGTAAGATTTAAGCCAGATGAGTAATGATGCAAACAATCAGTTGACAATGGCTGAGCAAGGCAAATTTCACCAAAAATTGATACATATTTTAAAGGTGGAGTGCTCGTGTATATACAACAACCTATTAAAACTGTTACGCTTGTCGGTAATCAAACATTAATAACACACCTTACATCAAATCGCATAATCCACCATTTTTAACATAAAATTAGGTATATTAAGTAAGATCATTTCAGGGATTTAAATCAGTTATGGGGGTGTCATGTTGGATGTTTTTTAAAGTTAAGGTGCACAGTAAACTTTGCAAGGGCTTGATGTCAAATCAGATGATTAAATATATAGTTTTTGATCTAGAGAGCATTAAGTGGCAAAAAGTCACATTCTGGCCTTAATGTGACTTCTTTATGATTGAGAGTTTAAGGTCACCTTAAAATAGTGTTCCTCTCCTGACCCAAATATATGTGTGTGCCGAGTTGTGAATTCAAATATCATAAGGATTAGAGTGATTATTCCTCATTGCAAGTAGAATGTTTGTAAAAGGTTATCCTAGTACTTAATATGTATATTTCACTATTTACTACCATTTCCGAAAGTGTGGATTCTTTAAAACCATTCAGGCATGAAAAGTCAACTTTCACTTGCATGTCTGTATGTTGTGATCATTCTGTTTAGTTTTTGCTATGACATTGTCAAAATGGATTTAAAAGATGATGGAAACAATATATTTATCACTCAGAATACATTTAGAGAGAATTTGGATATGTCAGTTGATAGAGATACACCTTTCAATGCTCTAGACATTCTATTTAACATAGGAGACCAAACATTTGCAAACATAAAGCTGAAAATGCAAAAATGTGTACCAGCAGTAACAATTGGCCACAATGAATTGGTACAAACCTGTGAACAAATTGACAGTACTGCATGTAAAGAAGTAAATAATGTAGATTATCAACCTACTTATGAAGATGTTTCTAATAATGAAGATCTACCAACAGGTAAGGGTGAGTGTAAATTGGTACACGGGCGTGAACTAGTCCACTACCACTATATTTAAAAAGTGTGAATTTCTTGCTTTCAAACATGACAGTGTTCACATTGCTGCTGCATTTATGTCCTACAAATAGTATACAAGGATATTAGTAATATTTTCAAGAAACAGAAATGTTTTTAAAACTAAACATACACTGTCGAATGTATTTTACATACACTTCCTTCTATTATGTAAATATTTGATTTAATGAGCTTGTTTTCATCCCCCCAACTACTTATTTTCCTCTATTGACTTTTCCACTGATGTTTTCCATTTTACGACATTTGTTTCATCCAAGCCAAGGTTTGTATTCTATTCTATTCTATTCTAATTCTAATTGGACTTTTATAGCGCTTAATCTCCCCAAACAAGAGGACTCTAAGGCGCAACAAAACAAAAAGCAGTCAACAAAATTCTGTGTCCAGGGACATAACAGGGGTCGAACACCATGGAGAACGCCAGGAGGATGATTCAGGCTAGGGTGGATATGCTTTGGTGTACAGGTAGGTTTTAAGCTGTTTTCTGAAGGAGGCCAGGGATGGAGAGGCACGAATCACATCAGGGAGAGTATTCCACACAGTAGGAGCATCAAACGCAAAACTATTACCAAACTGTTTGACAGATTTATGAACAGAGGGGCAAAACTTTGGAATAACTAGGAAATTACCACCACTTTCACTGCGCCTGGTACTATAAGAACTGCTGTAGGAAGAAAGATGTGGTGAAAAATACCTGGGAAAACCTGTGTGAAGATACTTATAAACAAGTGTGACTGTCTTGAACACAATGCGCTGTTCAACAGGAAGCCAATGCAGTTTCTTTAGCACAGGAGTTATGCTGGTGTATCGACTGGTGTTTGATACAATTCTAGCTGCACTATTTTGGATGCACTGTAATTTGCGTAGATTGAACTTGGACAGGCTCCTGAAAAGTGAGTTGCAGTAATCCAACCGACTACTAACAAGAGCGTTGGCTACAAGCACAGAAACATCATGAGTAAGAAACCGCCTGACATGTCTGAAGTCATGGAGTTTAACAAAACAACTTTTGCAGACATTCTGAACATGCTTGGACAAAGAGAAATCTGAATCAAGCCACACACCCAGATTTTTTACTGAATCTGCAGGGCAGAGTGAGTTGCCCAGGATATCAATTGGAAAACATGCTTTCAACTTATCCCTTTGTCTCTTCGAACCAAAGATGATAAACTCAGTCTTATCAGGATTCAGTTTGAGCTTACTAGTTGTCATCCACTCTTTAACATCATTTAGGCACTTATTTAGCTTTTCAAAGGCAGCAGATGCATTCTTCTGGGATAAATGTATATAAAGTTGGCTATCATCTGCATAGAAATGAAACTTTATTCCATTATGTTTACTGATAATGGAACTGAGGGGGGTAGTGTACAATGAGAACAACAAAGGACCCAGGACAGAACCTTGGGGAACACCAAATAGGAGTTTACAAACATCTGACAAAGTAGAACCAATTTTTACTGATTGGTAACGGTCCATTAGGTAGGATGTGAACCATTTCAGAACGGAGCCACTGACCCCAAACCAGTTTTGGAGGCAACCCAGAAGAGTAGAGTGATCAATGGTGTCGAAGGCAGCAGACAAGTCAAGCAATACCAAGGCAGTGGATTCACCTCTTGACAATGATAAGTGAACCTCATTTTTTATGTAGAGAAGAGCAGTCTCAGTTGAATGGCCCGCCTTATATGCCGACTGGTACGGGTTGTCTAAGTTATTGGCATTAATATGTTCTAACAGCTGCTTAGCAACCACACGTTCTACCAATTTAGATATAAAACTGAGACCTGATACAGGGCGATAATTCTTAAGGTCATTTGAGGGAAGATTTGGCTTTTTAATAAGTGGAGTGACCACAGCAGATTTGAAGGCATCAGGAACGCATCCCTCCATGAGTGAGCAGTTGACCAGCTTTGTAAGGGATGGTAGCAATATATCAATGCATTCCTTAATCAGGAATGTCGGCAGAGGGTCCAACAGGCATGATTTTGTTGGTGATGCTTTAATTATTTTATCAACAGCATCTTCAGAAACTTGCCTAAAGACAGTAATTTGGGGAGGATCTGAAGGAGGGTTAACATCATATTCAGTGCCAGAAGAAGCAAAATTATCTCTAATCTTCTTGATTTTGTTGGTGAAGAAGGAGGCAAACTGGTCAGCCAATGAATTTTCGGACTCATGAGATGGAAGTGTGGCATCAGAAACCCTGTTCAGGGTCTTATGGAGCTCACGCCAAAGTTTTCGAGAGTCATGACTATTGTCTGAGATCAGTTTGCTATAGTAGTCTGATTTATCTTTATTTACAAGTGCATTGCACCGAGCAATCTGGCGACGAAGCCTACTCCTGTTAAGTGTACTTTTAGCCCTACGCCAGGTTCTCTCAAATTGGCGCCTAAGGGACTTTGCACGTCGATAATCATCAGACATCCAATCGGCGGACTCCTTTTTCGTCAATTTAGATATAAGAGGTGCATGCCTATCCAGAACATCACTCAAATCATGTACATATTGATCATACAGATCGACAACAGCATCAGCTGGAGACTTGACGAAGGACGTATTTTTGAGATCTGAGCGGAAGTCAGACATATTGATACGGTGGAACCTTATATATTGAACTACATTTGGAGTATGAGACACTTGACAAGGGAAGGCAACTGAACATTTGACTAATGCGTGATCGGAAACAAAGTCACAAATTTTAACATCAGCAATGGTGTCCTGATCACAGGGAGATAAAATCAGGTCCAATATGTGACCATGTAGATGAGTAGGTTTATTGACTAACTGTTTGAGGTCACATGAATCAAGAAAGGTAGTGAATTTCTGACCGTCACCAACTGGAACATCAACATGAATGTTGAAGTCGCCACAAATGTAATATGAAGAATTAATGGATGAAAGGTAACCAACAAATGACATGAATTCTTCCAGAAAATTACAGGTACATGATCCTGGAGGGCGATAGATGCAGGCAAGCAACACTGAATGGCCATGAAGCCCGATTGACACCACTATATTTTCAAATGACTGATAACAAGGAGTTTCAATTATATGGGGTCTGTAGGAGGATCTGATGAAAAAACCCACACCACCACCAATACCTGAGGGACGAGGCTTGTGAGGAAAGTTAAAATCGGGAGGAGTTATAGACCGTAAGAAGCTGTCAGAGTCAAATAGACGTATGTGTGTTTCCGTGAGGCATAGAAGATCAAGGTCGTATGAAGCCACCATGTCGGCAAGGAGAGGACCCTTGTTCCTTACGGATCTGGCATTCAAAACACCGAGTGTAAACAGACCAGGGTTGAGGGATACATCTCCACCCAGTAACAGTAACAACATGAGCCCTCTTCCATTAACCATGGTCGGAAATTTTCGGCAGGAACACAAATATGATAAATTTTTCGCAACCCGTGTCAAAGGAGGACATGATGTGTAAGATGCTCTGGTGCTGAACCAATCATGTCTGTGGGCCAGTGCCACTGCAAACAGTGCCATGAAGAGGAGTAACCGAGGGCTGAACATGACTGGTGGGGTTGTACATCAGTAAGAGTATCCTAACATGTTCAAATAAAAGTACATCAGTAAGAGTATCCTAACATGTTCAAATAAAAGAAGTTACACTAGTTGTGTATAGAGGATGTATTATACATACTTCAATCCAGTAAAAATTGCTAGAGTTCAAATACAGTTTAAAATTTAATTCTTAAATGTGTTTATTTTTCAGCTTTGCTTAAGCAATTGAAGTGAAAAGCTACTGGACTGTTCATGTGTTTGATTCCTAGAAGCAAGAGAAGAATTTGAAAGCAGTGACACAGCCCCATCTGTCTATTAGCTCAATATTGCCAAACCTACTAGACATGACAAAGGATGAAATTTCATACAGTTTATCAAGATATATCATGGAGGCCAAAATGGCAAGGATTTGTGATTATGGGGCTATTGCAATAAAAAGAATAAACACATGCAATACCTGATGTTTTATTAAGAGAGAGAGTGTTTCACTTCTACTGTAATTGAACACAAGCTGTTAAGGTCGGGAGTAATAATATAACATCCCCATTTTTTCAAAGTTAAAATTCTATACTTTGGTTTTAGTTACATTAGTTAGACAATATTACTTTGGTTTCCCATTATAACAATTTAAGCTGTCTAGTTTAATTCAGTTTAGTATGTGCAATTCTGAGCCATTATGAAGTTACATTTTACAGAATTTCTTCACATTATTGATAAACTTCTGACGTTGAGATAGTAATACAGATTAAAAGCTAATATCATACAATTTGGTTACCAGATTGATTATCCAGTACTTTTTAAACACACACCAATATACACATAATACAATCTCAGCGTTTGCTGTTCAGATCATGCAAATGTTCAGAGTCTCTTTGTTCCAGTATTATTTGCTATTTTAGACTATCCCTTGAATACGTGTGCATGCATTAAATTGTTCATGTCATAACTGTCAATTAGCATTCATTAATGAGTCTTTTGGTTGGTGTGGTTTCACGCATGATCTTCTGGGTTCACTCAATCCACGTTGACTGCTGTCTGCAATCTTAACACTTTTGTGACTTTTTCTGCTATAACAATTATCAGGTATTTCAGTTTGTCTTTGTGGTTCAATGTTAGAATCAGTAGTGTCACCATTGTCTGTACACACACTTTTGTTTGGCATTTTGCAAATAAACCTTCTGTTTCTTCTGTAATGAGCACCTTCTGTGGTTTGTCCTATGTATGAGTGTGGTTCTTCTGTTGCTGAGGCAATAGTGCCAGGGGACTAATCAAGATCCTGTGATTGTACCATGACAGCATCACCAGGTTTAAGTGGTGCTAATTCCTTGGTGCCATGGCCATAATAGGTTTTCATGTTTGCTTGCATATGAGCAAGCACAGACTTTGTACTTTCTAATTCTGGTCTGTACTTTGTAGCAAATGGTAGTACAGACCTAACAGGTCTGTTATATAACAGTTCTGCAAGTGATCGTAGGAAATTAGACACTGGTGTAGAATGAAGTAATAGAAATGCTAGATCTGGGTCACACTTTCCCAGAGTGCATTTCTTCAAGGTAGCCTTAGCAGTGCGGACAAGTGATTCAGCAAATACATTACTCTGAGGGAAGTGAGGACTTGAGGTAATGTGTTAAAACCCATATGCCGGAGAGAATTGACGGAATTACTCACTGCTGTAACATGGACCATTATCAGAGTAAAGTATGCAAAGTATACCATGTTCCGAGAAGATTTGCTTCAAATGCTGTACTATGAGCTTTGTACTTTCACCATTCAATCTCGGGGCCACGGTGGCAGAGTGGTAACACTCTCGCCTCCCACCTCTGAGGCCGGGGATCGATTCCTGGCACGGCCTCAAGTGGGAAAGCTAGTAGTTGCTTGCCGTTGGTCGGCAGTTTACAGTCCACAACCCTAGCGAACTATATGTACTGGTTTCCTCTGCCCTTCCAACTACCCGTCGTGATATGACCTGTACAGTGTTGAAAGCGACGTAAAACCCCAAATAAACAAATCACCATTCAATCTCAAGATAGAAAATTTGCTGTAGTAGTCACTGACTATAAGGTATTTCTGGCCATTGTAATCAAATAGATCAGTTCCAAGTATTCCCCAAAGTAAACTTGGCAGATCTCTTCCATGCATTGGTTCTGGGGGGAGATTGTTTACATAGGTGTTGCAAATTGTGCAATGTCCAACCAGATTTTCAATATCGTTGTCAATGTTGGGCCAGTAAACACATTTTTATGCTAGGAATCTTGTTTTTGATATACCTTGGTGTGAGGGGTTGTGCAACTGATTCAACACATCTCCTTGCAGTTTTGATTGTATTATGATCCTGTTGTCTTTGAGTAGGATTCCATCATCTATACTTATAAAGTCTTTAACTGACCAAAAGGGTTTCAGAGAAGTGGGTAACAGGGAACATTGGTTGGGCCACCCAGAAGTAACCATGTGATGTAGTGCACTGAGAGTATAGTCTGCTCTTGTTTCCTGTTTCAATTGTGCAAGCTTCTGCTTGCTCCATTATATAGAGTGTAGGGTATGATCTAGTGGTATTTCCTTGTCGTTCTTTTGTGAACAATGGTGGGACAGAAAGTCAGCAAGCTGTAGTTCTGAGCCTTTGCAGTATTTGATACAGATATTGTATGGCTGAAGTCTGAGCATCATAGGTTGTCGTGGAGGAGCTTGTGCAATGCTTTTAAGGTGAATAGCTTCAAGTGGCTTATGGTCAGATTCGACAATGATTTCCCTGGACCCAAAGATGTATAAATGGAACTTTTCAGCCCCAAACACCACAGCCAAGAATTCTCTTTCTATGTTCGCATAGCGTGTTTCTGTCTCAGTGAGGATTTTGGATACGAATGAAATTATATGTTTGGTTGCTTTGGGTCTATTTGGATCAAAGCTGCTCCAAGGGCTTTGTAACTTGCATCAACTTGGATTTTTGTCTCCAGTGTTGGGTTAAAGTAATTGAGTGTCACAGACTCAGTGATGCTATCCTTTAGTGCTTGGAATGCCTCTATGTGGGATCCAGTCCATTTAAACTGTGCATCCTTTTTAAGCAGATTTTGCAGGGCATCTGTCTGGTCAGAAAGTTTTGGAATGAAACATGCCAAGTATTGAATCATCCCCAAGAAAGACTGTAGTTCCTGCTTTGTGGTAGGATTAGATAAGGCTTTGATTTCTTGTATGCGACTTTCATCATGCTGAAGAAGTTTATTTGTGGCACTTTCACAAAGCACTTTTCTGGGTTCAAGACTAACCCATTTTCCTCTTCTTTTTCCATGAATTTATGCATGTTCACATCATAATCTTTTTCATTTTCATCAAAAATGCATATATCATCAGCTATACTAACGACACCATGGAGACCAGAGGTAATGTGATCCATGCTTTCTTGGAAAAGATCTTGTCTCACATTGATGCCAAAGGGCAATCTGTTGAACTTGTACCTTTGATTTGATGCTGGTGAATTAAATGTTGTGAGCATGCTGGATGGTTCGTCCAAGACAATGCTCCAGTAACCCTTCTTCGCATCAAGTTTGGAGAAGACAGTGGCTCCAGATGATTTGTGGGTGATTTTTTCAACTGTGGGGGCTCTGTGGTAAGTGTGCTGAAGATTAGCATTGAGATATCTTGGGTCGAGGCAGATACGCAGTTTGTTTAGTTTTCTGGCATAAACTAGATTTGACAGCCATGCAGTAGGGACAGCTTGTGGGACTTTGCTGATTATATCTTGCTTTTCCATGTCATCCAGAGAGGATTGGGCTTCACTTTTTAGGTTAATTGGACAGCATCAAATGGAGGGTTGCTTTAGTTGAAAATTTACCAAGGCTTTCAAAAGCTTTGGGGTATTTGTCAGTTAAGTCTGTTTTGTTCTTTATTGACTCTTGAGATTTGTTGACAACACACACTGTGACTTCAGTTGCCGATTTATTGATATTGATGAGCTCCAATCTGCAACTGTCCTCTAATCCAAGGATGATTGGACCATCAGATTCACACACATCTGTACCGTCTACAGAGCATATAATTTCAGTTGTCCCATAGTATGGTATTTCTTTCCCATCATATGCTGTTAACTTGGAAAGTGAGTATGGGCATAACATAGTAGAACTGGTATCACGTTTTCCATTAGCTAAGATGTACTGTGGGTATATCTGTTTGAAGCAACGGCTTGGAAGAACATTGGTGCCTGCCCCAGTATCAACCTGAGCAACCAGATGTTTTTAGAATTTTTCAAGTTGAGTTTGACTTTAAGCTGAGTTGCTTTTTCTTCCTCAACTGCAAATATGGTACGCTCTGTGTCATCTTCAGCTACCTTGTGCACAAGTTTGTTTTTGCTGTCTCATTTACGCCATGGACTTCTCGGTGTTTTTTCTTGATTACTGATGTCTCAGCACGACTTCACATTGTTTTACCCAGTGAGTTTTTCCTGTACATTTCTTGCATGTTGATCAATAGTGATTTTTCCTTTTCAGGGTATGTCCAAAAAAGTCCTGTTTTGCTCAAATCAGGGATCATAAGCATCTCAGAGGTTACCTCACACATCATGCCACCCTTATGGCTGCGAATACCTTGGTTGGAAGTCGACTGGACTACTGCAATTCCTTGTTTAGAAGTCTCTCAGCTCTTGATCTTCGTAAGCTGCAATGTGTTCAAAATAGTCTGGCTAGAATTGTCACCAACACCACCAACTACTCACACATCACTCCTGTTAGGAAGATTGTCCATTGGTCGCCTATTGAACACCACTCCATATTTAAGACTGCCATCCTGGTGTACAAGTTCCTAAATTGTGGTCATCCAAAATATTTTGCGCCTTTTCTTAAACCCAGACAAAGGCAAAAGCCAAGCCAAGGCCCCCCATTTTGCCACTTCAATATATAAGTCTTCTAAGCATTTTTGCCTCAGCTTTTGCCTCAGATTTGGAATGATTTGCCTGATGATGTACGTTTGGCCACTTCTCTCCACTCATTATGAAGGAAGGTCAAAACCTATCTCTTCACACAAGCATACCCTAACTTTTGCTTTCCCTGGTTTTCTCTCCGTGACGCCGACCCTTGCTATGTCTCAGGATTATGATTATAGTTTCCTGCATCTGTTTGGTGCACCTAAAGTCTGTCCTTAGATGAAGATTAAGCGCTATAAAAATACTATTAGAATTAGAATTATGCTGGGCATTCACCCTTGTTGTGGTCACGGCCACAGAAGTAACAGTCCTTGTAAAATTTCACACTATGAACTTGAGAAGTAGGTGGGTTTTCATGATCGAAAGCTGACATGGTACGCATTTGCGACTTGGAAAGTTCATGACAGTGGGCAGTCTCAACTGCACAGTCCAGGGTTAGGTCAAAACCTTCAATGATAAGTTTCTCTCTGATAGGTGGAGAATTGACGCTGAAAACTATCTTATCTCTGACCATTTCATCAGGTTCTTGATAGTTGCACTCTACTCTTGTATGAGTGGTTTAAGATCAGTAACAAAGCTATCAAAAGTTACAGCAGTTCCTTGGACAAGGTTATGGAATTTGTACAGGGAGAACACAATGTTAGTCTTTGGCTGTACACATTTTTCAAAATTGTCATAGTAAGTTTTGAGTTTGTTCCTGTTCAGATCTGTGATGTCAGTGAATGTATTGCAAACGTCACGCCCTTTTTCCCTGATCCAGATGAGAAAATAGTTCACACAACATCTTCAGTTTTTGACTTGAGTGGGCCATTAAACATGAGATCTACTAGCTGCTTAAATTTTTTCCATGCCTCTGGAAGTTTTGGAGCATCCCAATCAATAGTAGGGTTAGGTAGTGAGTAAGCCATTTTTGCTACTGAGTAATGAAGAAATAGAGACTTGGATAGGTTACTTCATTGCAGTGAATATTTCTATAAACAACAGTGGTGTGCAGTCACAAACCAAACAGGCAAAGGTACAGTGCTGTTTAAATTGTATAGCTGAGTGTACACTGTAGAAGAGTTGGTATACAGTATCACAAGAGTCCGTGGTTAGTCATTGGAATGGAGTTTTAACAGTTACTGTTGTTGAGAAACTGGCATTCCAGGATATTTAAGTAGTAATTTATACAGTTTATTTTAAGCATGTCTCATACAACCACCTTACTGCCACCATGATATATTATGGGGCTGTTGCACTAAAAAGAATAAACACGTGAAATACCGGATGTTTAAAATGCATTATGATTTTAAAAATTTGTTTAATTTTTATCTTTTTTATTCTTTACAGCTAGTGTCCAGAGAAGTGTTGACCGCAATGAGAGGAAAGTGGGAAGTGCTGTGCAAACTTATTTTATCATGTTGGTAGTACAGGACAAAAATGGGTCATTTGTAGTGCTGGGGACCTTAATATAGTGATGAAAATGGGCACTTACCAGTGCAGGTAAAATATCTTGTGGGCAAGATGGTTTTTAAACATTTCAATCTCTTTGGAAAGTGAATTCTAGACATTGCACAATAATGTAATTTTTAAAATGTAGTATTTTTTGCTGTTTGAAATTCCATCTTTTGTTTACATCTACTTGCCCAACTTGGATAGTGCCCCCAAAATTTTATTTTTATCACTGAAATATGTAGAAAGCATGAGAGTATATGAAACTTGTAAAGACACACTGTATGTATCTTCAACATCTGTCTGCATCATTACATGAAAGCCAGTATGGATTCTGAACATAATCAATATACAAAATAAATGCCTATGTAGACAAAAAAATTTGCTTTATTGGTTATTCAAACTTTGTCAGGAGGACATTTTGTCTTGATTGTTAAACTCTGTGTTAAAACTAGCATTTATGAGTAACACTGTGAAAAATATTTTTCCCCACAGCCTTTAAGGGCTGTGTAGGTATTGTTTTCAGCCATGGTGTCCATGTGGGTAGTCGGAAAAATCTTGTCCGGGCTGTATCTCAGAAACCATGAAGTGTAAGATTTTGACACTTGGTAGGGACATTGGTTGGAGGGGTGAAGGTGTGCAACATCATGATGTCATTTGATCTTTGACCTTGCTATATTGACCTTAACGTTTAAAATCTTGTTTGAGGTATATTTTGGAAACTGTAGGGTGTAGGAAGTTAATACTTTGAACGAACATTGGTTATGGGTGTATGTGTGCAACATCTTGATGTGACCTGTATTTAATTTTTCACCTTGTCATAGTGATCTAGCTCTCATAAATCATAAGAAAGAGGTGTAAGATTTTGACACTTGGCAGGAACATTGGTTAGAGGGGTGTAGGTGCTGGAAGCAGGGCTGTTATGGCCCTGCTGGGCCAGTTGTCCCATCAGTCCCAAACATTTGTACAACCTTATTTTAGCTGTGTCTTTACTTCTAGGTAACCCACAATTTTAGGAACCAATCAAATTCATTATCATAAATTTAGATTGCTTCCATTTTTACTTTGATTTTGCCTCTGAAGGGCAAACACAGGATTTAAACCCACCATCCACACCCAGTGGCTGTGTAGCACTTGATTGCCATAATGCCCTGTTCCTTTCTTCACATTGACCTTTTCTCACTCTTTGTGCCTGACCCCTTGTTGCGCTGTCCCAGCACTTGGGAGGTCTCTAAATATGGATCAATGTAGGACATTGAGTTTTGGGATACTCTAACCCTTGATCCAAGTTAGAGTTAATTGTGGATCCTGATGTCTGTGCTCCTTAACTTGGTAAATTAAGGTCTTTGATATAATCCAGACTTCAGTTACCCAGTTAGGCTGTGACCCCTTGTTGCCTCATCCCAGCACAAGGGAAGTCTCCTGCTGGATAGATGTAGGCCTTTGAGTAATCAGGATAGACTGTGCAAGGCTGGCCCTGGCTACCCCTACTGACAATTCCTTTTGTTTCGTAGGCCAGTGGCCCATTCCCTCTAGTACTTAATCATCACTAGAGGAGTATTGCAATCCCTGAGTTCCAGATGTCCCCTTAATTTGAATTAAGATTTTTAATGATATAATCCTGTTCTCAGGTACCCCATGCCAACTCACCTTGTTTTAGGTATGTTAGTTTGCATTGTACAGGCTGGACCAGGCTGACCCTGGCTCCCCCGTCAGATTGAAAATTTATATTCTTGATTAAGTTTTCACACAAAACTTGGCACTAAGTTAATGCATAAAATGAAATAGTTTGAAGATTCCATGTTAATGTAACCTTTTAAAATCTTTTCTTGTGCTAACATGCAAATAAAATTCCTCAACTTCACAACTTTGACCTATTCTATCTTCTCTGACCTTGAACGTTTACTACCTCAAGTTACATAGGACAGCATCACAGTGTAACTTTGATTTGATCTTTCATCTTGCTGTAGTGACCTTGACCTTTAAAATCTTGTCAGGGATTGTATCTTGGAAATTGTATGGTGTAGAAGGTTTATACTTGGTAGAGATGAGATGTAGGTATGCAACATCGTGGTGTGACCTTTTATCTTGGCTTTGCAAAAGTGTGTGTACCTGCCATATTTGGGACATATTTCTCTTGTCACAATATATGAATTGCTGCAACTGATTATTACATGTGCTTAATAGTGGTATTTCTATTGACAGCTGTAATTAAATTGGTAAATTTTACATAGTCCTAGTTTTTACTGTTCCGATTAATACAGTCATCGTGCTATTCAATTGTCTTATTTTGATACTTTATCTTTTACCATGGTGAGACCTTGACCTTTGACATAGTGACCTTGACTTATAAAATCTTGTCTGGGCTATATCTTGGAAGCCATAAGGTATAGAAGTTGATACTTGTACAATGTAGGGACATTGGTTGGAGTTTGTTGGTGTGCAACATCATGGTGTGATCTTGATTTGACCTTGCTGTAGTGACCTTGACCTATATAATCTTGTCTGGGCTATATCTGGGAAACTGTTAGTTATAGGAAGTTAACATTCTTTTGGGCATTGGTTGGGGATTTTTAGGTATGCAATATCATGTTGTGACCTTAATTTTGGTAGGGACATTGGTTGGGGGTTGCAGGTGGGCAATGTCATGGTGTGACCTTGATTTGACTTTTGACCTTATCGTAGTGACCTTGACCTATAAAATCTTGTCTGGGCTATATCTTGGAAACCATAAGGTGTAAGAAGTTGTTACTTGTTACGGACATTGGTTGAGGGTTGTAGGCATGCAAACATCATAGTGTGATCTTGATTTGACCTTCCCAAGTGACCTCGATATATAAAATCTTGTCTTACATCTTGGAAACTGTAAGGTGTAGGAAGTTGATACTTGGTAGGGACATTGGTTGGGGTTTGTAGGTGTGCAACATCCTGGTGTGACCTTGATTTTGGTAGGGACATTGGTTGGGGGTTGCAGGTGTGTAATGTCATGGTTTGACCTTCATTTGACCTTGCCATAGTGACCTTGACCCATAAAATCTTGTCTGGGCTATATCTCAGAAACCATAAGGTGTAGGAATTTGATACTTTGTAGGGACATTGGTTTGGTGTTGTAGGTGTGTAACATCATGGTTGTAAACTATTGAATTTACAGTATTTGGTTTCAATATGCTATTCACCTACCTTTTTTCAGGTATGGCATATTGAAATTACAGTCCTGTAGCTCATGGCATATGTAAGTAATAGCTACTTTTAGGTTCTCACTATTGAGTTAAATCAGTTGTAACTTCAAACTATTGTATTTACAATATTTTCGGTATACAGATATAGCATGGTAAAATTGCAGTCCTATAGTTATTGCATAGCTGAGCTATACCTACTTTAAGAGTATCGCTGTTGAGACAATCAGTTGTAACTTGAAAACTATTGCATTTACAGTGTTTTGTGTAAATATATTATTCACCTACTTTTGGGTCAGCTATAGCATAGTACAATTACTGACCTGCATAGTTAAAAACATTAAAAGTAAGAAATGGTTAGATAAAATAAGGTTAACTCAAGAAAAAGATAAACAGAAAAAACATACAAGAATGTAAATTTCTTGAAAAATTTAATTCTAAATGCATGAAATTTTACGACAACTACATCTCATCTTATTATCAAAGTAATAAGTGTTTTTAATGAGAAAATTGTTGAAGACATTAAAAATGGAAAATTATTTGGAGCTTTCGAAGTGGATATGAATGTCCTTTCAAATAATTCCTTAGAATTTGATGAGTTTTCACCTTTTTTGCCACCTGTGATGTTCCAATGAATTTAATTGGGGATCATATGCTTGAATTTTGTAAAAATAATGATTACTACCTTTGAAACTAGAAGATTACTTATAAGTGGAAAAAGGGTGAAGAAAATGTTAATAGCTACTCCTTTATTACATTGGTATCTCTCTCATTATTGCGAGATTAACATATCAGATAATTGAATTTCAACCAAAATAATCTTTTTACTTCCTTTATAGATATAGTAACTAAATTGAGGATTTCATGTGATATACATCCAGATAAGGCAATTCTTGAAGATACATACAAATTATTAAGCAACTCGAGTTACGGTTCTGTTTCAGTTAATAAATCTAAGCGTTGTAATGTTAATTATATGAAGAACAGGCGAAAGATATTGACTAAAGTGAATTCACTAAATTTTAAAAAAATGGATAAAATTCTCAATGATGTTTGCGACGTTGAAACATATAAGAAAATTGTTATCGACAATCCTATTCAAATTAGGTTTTTTATTCTTCAATATGTTAAATTGATAATGTTAGAAGTTATTATGACTGTTTAAATCCAAAGTCATTTGAATTATGTGAAACAGATACTGATAGTATATACGTGGCAATTTCAACTGAAAATTTAGACGAATCTATTGCAGATGAATGGAAGGAGCAATATGTTAAAGAAATTTTTCATTCTTGTTTGGATAATGCAACACATAAGCGGTTTCCTAGAAGATATTGTGACAATCATAAAGCAGTAGACAGGAGAGGGACTGGGCTTTTTAAGCTCAAATTTTCAGGAAAAAAGATGATATTTTATGTTCAAAATCTTACATAATAGAAGATGAAAATGGAAAACAAAAGATATCTTGCAAAGGTGTGTCAAAGAGGGGGCTGGGGGAACGAATGAAGAAATTCGGAGAAACCTTTTATAATATGTCAGCTAAATTAGCTAGAAACATTGGTTTTAGATTAAACAAAAATTCGATTTATACATATTCGCAAGATAAAAGTGGATTTAAATATTTTTATTATAAAAGAGAAGTGCTTTCAGAAAGTATTTCCACAATTTCCTTAAATTTTACTTTATCTCCATGGAACAAAGAAATCGAAATAGTGGAACATGTGCAACATCCTCTTTCTAATTTATTTCCAATTGAATTAATAAATGAGGAAATATCATTTCGCTCTTCATTATCAATTAGCAAAACATTATAATCAAGAAGGAATTTGCGCGATAAAATTTTAGGATGTCCACATCCTGTTGATATTCATTCAATTTTTCCAGATGATTTGAATGATTTAAATTTAGATCATGATTTACAAGATTAAAGAGATAGTCTATTTTAATAACTAATATATTATAAACAAATAAACTTCAATAATACAGAGTCTAGTTTTTACAGAGTTTTAAATCCATCCAACCTTATGTCAGTCATTCCCTCAAAAAGTATTGCAGGAAACAATGTAATAGGGAAGATATTAATGGAACATTCTGCCTTCTTTAAATGAATACAAAGAAAGATCATTTAGAATGATTTCATTTGTTTTTTCAAAACCTCTTTTTATGTACATCATATAATTTTCATAAAAGAAATGAATTCCTTTCCTTAAAAAATGTCCATTGCTGTGATCCTCATAAGTACCAAACCTCTCAAACAGAATTTTGTACCGCAAGGTAAGCCCTTTTTAATGCAAAAATTTCAACAGGACAGGTTTTGGAACACAGAAATTTCGGATGTAAAAGTAAGACCTAATCAAATGGATATAAGAGGAAAGCAATGGATGAATTGTAGAAAAGGTATTACATGAGAAAGTTATTAGTAAAAAAATCTGTACAATTTGTTCATTGATTTTCAAATTAGAATTAAATTTCTTGAAGTGTTATACCCTTGCACCAATAGTAACTGTAAAATAAACAAAAGTAACCGCAAGTTTCAGTGAAATAATCCTGTACACACTTGTTGTTGTACATATAACCCTATTTAGTAAAAAAATCTGTACAATTTGTTCATTGATTTTCAAATTAGAATTAAATTTCTTGAAGTGTTATACCCTTGCATCAATAGTAACTGTAAAATAAACAAAAGTAACCGCAAGTTTCAGTGAAATAATCCTGTACACACTTGTTGTTGTACATATAACCCTATTAACCCTATTACTACTTATTAATAAATTACGAATATCTTGATGTGGTTTCCTTCCAAGTGAATCAAATATCTCAATCTGCTGATCTTGTTTTTGATGGAAAACCATCCAATGACCTCCTTTTTCAGATTATTTATCCAAATTAATAATTATTTATGGTGATGCAAAATCTTTTGGGATCATATCTATAGAATAAACACCTATGAATCTCTTTCTGATCACTCGATCTTTCATCATTTAAAAATTATTTCATTGGAATCCATTTAATAATAATTTAATCTTTAATTTTTTTTCAAAGGAACACGTTTCTAGTATGATCAATTTTAACAACCTCTGGAATTTTTGCGTAAACTATGATATTTATAGTTTCTTTCAGAGCCTCTGCAAAATTAACATTTATTCTTATATGCCCGTTTGGTGATGACATCATAATGTTGCCAGAAATGAAACTTTGTATATCAAAAAGGTACAAAGCATATCTTTTCAGATAATCAATTTTGTCTATAATTATTCTGTTGGCAATTTACTTTTATATTTTGAAAATTACAAGGATTTTTTGTATCATAGCCAGGGGGCTTGGTGCTGTGGTGGTTAGAGTTCTTGCCTCCAACTTCTGAGGCCGCCGGTTCGTATCTAGGGCCGGGCGCTTCATGTTGGTTACTTGCTGATGCTTGGTGGTTTACAGTGCAGTATGCACTGGTTTCCTCCACCTGTAAACTGCCCGTCACAATATGACCCTGGCTGTTGAACGCGACGTAAAGCAACAAATAAATGTATCATAGCCAGAATATGCATTACTTTAAACTTTTCCATGGAATATATTATCAGTCATAAGTGTATAAGACCCTAACGGTACACTGAAACTTTTAATATCACTCCTCCAGAAGGGGTAAATTGCTGGACTTATTTAAATAGCCTCATTAGGTGCCACTATAACATTAGGATTTAAAGAAAGATGACAAACCTTTAAAATAGCATTTGTAATTTTTAATTTCTACCTCTTATCAGCAACACACATTAATCTGAATTCATTAATACTCTGAAATAACTTAATGTTAATAGAAACACCGTTTAAAATAGACCTAATTTGATCTACATCAAAGTCTATACAAAGATAACCTTCTAAACTTGCTGCCCCTCCATCTTTTGTAGGTTCTGCTCTCATAAGATAACCCGTATTACCTCCCAGGTAAGATGCTGACTCCATCTCACCTGGTTGATCTTTGTAAAATAATGCAGCCTGACCTTGAGATAAGGTCATATTAGTGGATGAGCTCAATAACATATCTATCATGGCTTTATATGGGTAATTTTCTCCTATAACTGGAGAGACATTTTTATTGATTTAATGAAAGATCAATTTGACGAAAAATTGAATGTAAAATCAGGTTTAAAGGTCCATCCGGGTCACTGTCTGTAACTGGATTTCCATTTAAGTCTTTTCCATTTTCATCAGTAATTACATATTTAATATGTAATATTGTTTTTGATATATTAATGTAATCAATAGATATTCCAGGAATGTTAAATAGGGTTGAACTCTACCCAATGCTCTTTGGTTATAGATTTGTCTACAGGTGGGGGGATAAATATTGACAAAAAATTTTGAATCACATCCATATTGACTTATAAGATTTCAAAATTTAAGTTTTTTTTTCTATCTTTAATCTTACTTGTTTTCTCTTTGAAATGTTCCCTCCAGTTTGACGATAAGGATCTTTTTTGCCATTATTTATACTTTTTTGTTTAATTTCATTTTTACCTTATCTCTTGCTGCCTGTGTAGGTGTAACCATAGTAACATCTATTTTTAATTTATCATTATCCTCATTACCTGCATTTGCTATAATATGATAATCAGGTCTGTAATCAGTTTTTTCCTTGACAGTGTTTTTTAAATTAATCTCCAGATAATGATGTCAATAATCTCAATGTTTTATCCTTTATAGAGAAGTTTATCATACCTTGAGTATTATAGATGATTGGAATGTAAAACAATTGAGGAAACAGATACATTTTTCTAAGTATGTGGATATATTTTTCAAAGAATAGGCTGAAATGAATTCTTTACATAGCTGTAATCGCATAGATCTGTCATTGTATAGAGCATCTCTGATTAAGTATCAGTTAAAAATATATTGCATAATCCAACCTCCTATTTACCTAGTAAATTTAATCTGTCTGGTAATTCCATACTGAAATTGTATATTTTGTTATCTGGTTGAAAGGAAGATGAATCAGTCAAAGAAATAAAGAAATAAAAATCTTTTCTGTTCATTCCTCTATATGTTGTAAGTCAATCTCAGGAATCCAAGAATCAAATTTATTTCCCCAACCTTTCCACTTAACCAACACCTCAGTTATTTTCTTTCTTTTACGTCTTTTAAAATTTTTTTCTAATTTATATACAACATCATCGCTTAAATAACTAATTTGCAACTCAGGTTCGTAAAATTATCCTTTAATGACCTCATTATTATAATCTTTTAACTGATACATAGAAATGTCCTGATTTTTTTTCTCACTCGTTACAGTAAAAATATCAGTACTTCATTTTTCAGAATATTCTCTATCAAAAGGTTTCTTTAGATTACTAATTTTACCTTATCACCAATTTTAAGCTTATAGCTTTTAACATTTGAAAGAGAAGGTGTTTCCTAATTTTAATCATAGACAATACAGTATGGTTATTAGTCTTTTTAGCCTTGATAGGTAACATTTTAATTGATCTATGTTTTGAATTATTATAACTATGTGTAATGTTTTGTAATTGATCTCACTTGAATGTCTCATTACTTGTTAGTTAAATATTTAACTAATTTTTATTTATTTGTTACAACTCTTTCAGCATAATTAGCTTTGGTTTCATAAGATGTAAGTATGTGATTGATTCCTTCTTTAGTTAAGAATTTTTTAATCTCATGATTTAGGTATTCACTTCCTTGATCACTTCTTAAATTTTTAGGCTTTTCAGTTTTTTCAGTTTTTTAAAAAAAAGAAATCTTAATCTTAAAAATAATCTGAACCATTTCAATTCCTGTTAAGGTTTTCATGGGGTATGTATATAAACATCTTGTAGAGATATCAATGAATACAGCAAAATAGCCGTATCCTTCACTAAACTCTTGATATTTTTTCATATTCGCAGTTCTCGCCTCCAACCTCTGAGGCCGCTGGTTCGAATCTCGGGCCGAGCGCTTCATGTTGGAAAGTTGGTAGTTACTTGCCAATGCCCGGTGGTTTACAGTGCAGTATGCACTGGTTTCTTCCACCTGTAAACTACCCGTCGCAATATGACCCTGGCTGTTCCAACGCGATGAAAAACAACAAATAAATATATAAAATATTTGCAGTATCCGTACCCCATTGATAATTTTCAGCAAAAGCAATAAACTCAGGATGTCTGAATTTTCTTCTAACTGGATGATAAAGAGTATAAACTTCTTGTTTCCTCAACCAGTCTTTAACTTCTCCTCTAGTGATATCTTCATTGATATTATTTTTTATAAAAGAATGTATTTTTTCAACTCCACTAAACGAGGCAGGGTTTCGAGTATCATAATATATATTTTTAAAAAATTTATTAACTTATTTGATCTTTGTCCATTCATTGAGCCATTTAGGCTTTTTTCATTCCCTTTCTGATTTGATTCTCATTCAATTTTCTTCGATGGTGGGTGATTTTTTTCGATGCTCCTTTTCTTTGTTTGAAATGTTTTTGAGCTTTTTACTGGATCTTTTATATCAGATTTTAATGAAGATTGAACTGGCAACATTATTAAAGATTTTAAATCACTATCTTGACTTTCATTAGAATTCAATTTATCTACTTCACCATTAGAATTATTCTCTGATATTTTAGTTTGATTATAATCGCGTGGATTTTTGAATAATATCAAATAATGTGCATTCAAAGAGATATCTCTAGAACATTTCGCTTGATGAAAATTAAAAAACACTGATAAGTTTGTATGATGAGACTCTCTACTGAATATATCAGCAATGAAGGGATTATTTAAGGTGCAAATTTGAAGGTCATCTATTATTAATAAATTATAATTTCCATCTGTGAACACCTCGATGTCTTCCTCATTAGGTATCCCCCTTTTAAAAATAATATCTTTATTTTAGAAATCTTCAGAGTTTTTGCCAGACACTGTAAAATATACTATTTTTTACACTCTCACTGAACATTTGCAGCCCACTCATAGTTCTAAATGAAAATGTTGATTTCCCCGAGGCTGTAGGTCCTGATATTATGAATGTAGAAGGTGAATTGCACTGTAAAGAGGTAATTCTAGTACTGATTAAGTTATAAGTCTCCAGTAAAGATGGGGGGGCTCGGTGGTGTAGCGGTTACAGTTCTCGCCTCCTACTTCTGAGGCCACCAGTTTGAATCTCGGGCCGGGCGCTTCATGTTGGAAAGTTGGTAGTTACTTGCTGATGCCCGGTGGTTTACAGTGCAGTGTGCACTGGTTTCCTCCACCTGTAAACTGCCCGTCGCCATATGACCCTGGCTGTTGAACGCGACGTAAAACCTCAAATAAATAAAAATCCAGTAAAGATGTTAACACTTGAACGCTCCAATGTAAACACATCAATGTCAACATAAATCACCTTAATGTATACCAGATAACCAGATAAAGAATTGAATTCTTCTACCTTGTGTTTCCTATTAGCCTGTTATTCAATCTTATTGAGGTGTTCACTTTACAAGCTTTACAAGAAAAGGTATATTTACAATCATTCAGAAAACATGTACTAGCTGTGGATTATATTTCCCCCAAACACATTTTCTTTTTCTTGGTCTCAACAAAGGCTTAAATTGATAAGAAAATACCACCAACTAATTTCTAAAACTTAAAATTATCCAAAATTAAGGTAAAAAAGTACTGCACTACTATCTTGAGGAAAATCCATTATATACTGATTATTTCATGAACTAATAATATCAAAGTTAGAACTTTAAGGATTCTTTCAGAATAAATTCAATAAATATGACTACAAAAGCGTGATTTTTATTAATGATTTATGCAAATGAAAACAAGTTTCATATTTTGATTTCACTTTACATCATACATTACCTTGATAGAAGTACCGGTGATTAAAGGCAAAAAAGAGTATCCAGTACATTTTAATGACAACTTCTGAATGTGTCAACAGATTTTTCGTTTTATGTAAATATCTAACTTGTGAAAGGCTACTATCCAATCACATTTTAAAAACTTTGAAAAAAATGGGAGGAGGCAATTAATATCTCATACAGATGTGTACCCTTTCTGCATCCAAGACAAGTGTACTTACAGTATTTTTCCTGTTTGTTACAACTGTTGTGGTTAAAATTGAGGTGAAATTTGAGAAAAAAATAGCATTTGGAAAACATTAAGGCTAGTGAGCTTTTTTCTAGCAAATCTTCAAAGAAATGTTATCATCCTTCAGTTTGTAAATATATATATTATATATCTCCAACTAAACAGATCTTCGTTATGAACCTGTGACATCATCAATCATCTACGAGGAAAAACAATATGTCGGCTTTTTACTCCACTTCGTGATTTTTTTCTAATGCTATTTATGGCTCTTGTACCATATATTTCTTAAAATAAACCACATTTTCATTCTTATATGTTGTTTGTCTACTGAATTAAGTTAACTTCACATTTTTTGTGAAAAACGCTTCCTATGACCTTTAATACCAAGCTTTTGTGTAGAACTAAAAATAAATAAAAAATTCTCTACATAGAATTTATATTGTGGATTATTTTAAACTATCAGATTGTTTCATCTAGACCAGTGAAATGTTATTCAAGCGGGATAGAGGTAACAAAAAGACACATTAGAGGAATAGAAATGTTTTAAAAAAATTAAAAAATATATGTCTTGACTCTAAAACAGTTCTGTTAAGATACAGTGACTGTGCAGTAAATGGAGTTGAATTGAATTTACAAGAATACTGAAAGAGATTTAAAAGTCTAAAAACTATTTTATGGTTTGGTAAAGGGCTATGTCATATGTTAGATTTTCCATCTGATATAATAGTACAGGGATGTCAAAAAGTTTTGTATTTTCTTATGTTTCATACTGACTGTACTAATTATTTAAAAGTATTACATCTTATTTCATTACTACAGGGAGTATTCTTGAATCAAAGCTATTTCAGATTGAATGAGATCAGTTAATGCAATAACTTCTTGTATTTATATATATATATTTAAAAAATTTTTAGAGCAGAAGGTGGTCTGTATAGGATCTAACAAAACAAATCTTGTTATAACAGGAGATATGGTGGATGAAATTTCGAGTGAAAAAAGGATAAAGAATCAAAAAAAAGGATTTATATGCTCTATTTATTATTCCTTTATTAGGAATTCTCAATTCAGGAATAGTAATTGCATTGGAAAGCTTAGGATTTAGGATTTTTACCAATATATTCAATGCTGTGCTAGAGAAAAATGAAGATTTACTTAATAACAGCGAATTTCCAGAAGAAAAGTTTTATTTAAACATTTAAAGCCAAACTCCACTCCACTCAGGTATCAGGTATCCATGTGCTTAATCTCCGATGCTCGCGGATTCTAAGGCACCCCATCCAAACCTAATGTAAGAATCATATGTCGAAAACCATAGCAATGTCGTCACCAGGGGATCGTCGGTGTTTGGTAGCGAGAAAAAGCTAAGGAGGGAAAGACTTCTGAAACAAGTAGGTTTTACGTCGCATTTTGAAACATGATAGCGTTGGAGCAGTTCAAATTTCCAGAGGCAAATCATTTCAGAGTTTTGGAGCATCATATGAAAATGACTTATTGAAATGAACCTTGGACTTGTGAACTGAGGAACTATAAAAGGGGACATTGAGGAATATTTTTTCTGGATTACTGCGCCTTGTCTTAACAGCAGATGTATATTAAGACAAGTATGGGGCAAAGTATTTTGGCTTTCCAGTCGTGAGGACCTTATATGTGAGTAACAGGGTTTTGAAAATGATACGTTGTTTAACAGGAAGCCAGTGAAGAGACTTTAGGATTGGAGAGACATGAGAAAATCTGGACACCCCAGAGACAAAGGGTGCCAGAAAATTTTGGATATTCTGAAGCCTTGTGATATTCTTAGAGGACAAACTGCGAAACAGAGAATTACAATAATCCAGACGACTACTGACCAATGCATTAGCCATCATTATTGACACATCATATGAGAGAAAGCGTCTGATACGATGCAGATCTCGAAGGCTGGCAAAGGAGGATTTAATAACAGAATTCACATGATTTGTGAAGCTGAATTTAGAGTCAAAAAGTACACCTAGATTCCGAACAACATCATTCGAGGAGAGGCAGTTTCCCAATATGTTCACAGGGAGAGCATCTTTGAGCCATTTAAACTTATCCATAGAGCCAAAGATTATAAACTCAGTTTTTCCAGGATTTAATTTAAGCTTATTTTCAAACATCCACATACGGATTTCATCCAAGCAGGCCTTTTGCTGGTGAAATGAGTTGGCACAACTTCCAGGAGATAGATGGATGAACAACTGGGAGTCGTCTGCATAAAAGTGATATTTGACATCCTTAAATTTTGCAGTTACATTACTAAGGGGGGAAGTGTAGAGGGAGAACAATAAGGGACCAAGAACGGAGCCCTGAGGCACACCAAAATTTAATTTGAAACATTCTGAAACAACTGAGCCAATTTTGACAGATTGAAAACGATCCAAAAGATATGATGTAAACCACCTGAGGACATACCCAGTGAAGCCAAACCTTGTTGATAGACAGGCGAGGAGTGTGTCATGGTCGATCGTATCAAAGGCGGCCGAC
This sequence comes from Sabellastarte sp. h YS-2021, assembly GCA_964017235.1. Taxonomy (NCBI): domain Eukaryota; kingdom Metazoa; phylum Annelida; class Polychaeta; order Sabellida; family Sabellidae; genus Sabellastarte; species Sabellastarte sp. h YS-2021. The sequence goes on from OZ024930.1 coordinate 162,195,263, forward strand.
AGGTCGAGGAGGACTAGGGCCGTAGGCATACCCTTAGACAATGACAAGTGTATCGCATTCTGAATGCACAACAGGGCGGTTTCAGTAGAGTGTCCAGCTTTGTAGGCAGACTGAAATGTGTTACCGAGATCGTTTGAATCAATATGAGACCTTATTTGAGAAGCAACAACACACTCCACTAACTTTGATAAGAAACTCAGCCCGGAAACCGGCCGATAATTCTTGAGGTCATCCTTTGGCAATGAGGTCTTCTTGATGAGAGGTGTGACTATGGCAATTTTGAAAGGTTCTGGAAAGACACCATCTTGAAGAGATAAGTTTACCAGCTTAGTAATCGAAGGGAGAAGAATGTCTATACACCTTTTCACCAGGAAAGTTGGCCAAGGATCCAAAGAGCATGTTTTAGATGGGGAATCCTTAATGAACTTATGGACTTTGAGTTCTGAGACCAACTGAAAAGAGCTGAAAGAGGGAGGCTTCTTTTCTTGAGGAACACACTTTGATGTACATTTTCTAAAAATGTTTCTAATTTTGTTAATTTTGTCTATGAAAAAGGAACCAAAACGATTTGCCAGTGATTTGTCATCAGTACAGGATGGAAGGATAGAGACCTGGGACCTGCCCAGTACCTTGCCCAAAATTCGCCACAACTTCTTACCATCCTTATTGTTTTCTTTGACTAATTCCTGATAGTAATTTTTCTTGTTCTTATTCAGTAGGTGGTTGCATCTATTTATCTGCCATCTGAGACGAGCACGGTTTAATGGGGTTTTGTCTCTCCTCCAAGTTTGTTCATATTGCCTTCGTAAACACTTTGCGGTTCTGAATTCATTTGTTATCCAGCCAGGTGCAGGTTTTTTCAGCGAGGCGCCTTATTTTCAAGGGTGCATGAATGTATAGGAGATCAGACAAACTAGATATGTATTGTTCATAAAGTGTGTCAATGGCATCTGATGAATGGGCAACAAATGCAGAGGCAGCTAGACCTTCTCTAAGCCTGTCAACATTAATCTTGTGATATTGACGAAAGGTTACTATTTTGTCATGATGATTAGCCACACACGGAAAATCAACTGAGCAAGAGATAATTTTGTGATCGCTAATGAAGCATGAACCATGCACCTCAGATATCCTGGAGAATTCCGTAGGAGCAAGAAGTAGGTCAAGAGTATGACCATGAAGGTGGGTAGGGAAATCAATATATTGAGTCAAACAGCAGGCATCAATCACAGACTTGAATTCAGACACGGAGGGGGATGCAGAATCTACATGAATATTAAAGTCCCCACAAACAACAAAAGATGAAGATAATGACGACAGAAAACCAATATAAGACCAATATAGGAACACAGCTTTATTTTGACAAAAAAACAAGGCTGAAAGCAAGAGATGTTGTATACCCATTGACTGGAAACTAAAACTGCATGGAAAGTGTCTAAAAATATGTTTAAAACGATGAGTTTTTAATTTTAAAATCTCTATAAATGTAGAGTTCTATTTTTCCTGAATGCATCTTGTTTACAAACGTCACGCATTCTCTCCATTTATTTTCAAGCTTATCCCCTCTGTGGTGGGGTATAATTCATTGGAGTTATTTTTCTTACACTTTCTAATTCCCACAGTCTTACAGGGAGAAGTACTTGTGAGATACATCCCTCCGACAATGTGCATCTTCTTGTCCACCTGTGCATCTCCATTAATGATCTTCTCTACCTCATTTGTCATAACCTCTCCATAGTGCATCATAACTACAAGCCTGGAGACAATCAGTTGCACACCTTTATTAGTCACTTTTTTACCATCCCATTCTTTTATGAAAATATTTTTCACAAGGCTGTTTTCCCCATGAAAAATTAGATATCTTTTACCTCCAATATGGAAGGTACTTTTGTATTCTCCATTTAACTGATGGTTGACGGCGTCATCACGTTGTTCCATAAATGACACAATCCTTGGATCCTTCGATAAAATATGTATAAAGGAAGAAAATTCTTATTAGAGGTTGATAAGCTCGCATCATCCTTCCTCTTTTTAGAAGTTGGTTTCTCACTTAAAAATGCTTCTGCCATTCTAATGATCAAATTTGTGGATGAGATTGTGAAAAATGTTTGTGAATTTATAGAAAATTGAACTTAACGGAGGGAGGGAGGATTAATTTTAAAATTGTTTTAGAAAATCTCTCTTTGATGTGAATTATTATATATTTTTATTCCTTTTTGTGAGAATATCATAATACATTTCACTTTGATGTATTTCTTACTCCTTTTTTGTGGGAATATCATCAACATATATTCATATTTCATGGAATGTCTGTAATGTTCATTTATTGGAATATAATAGGTTTCCCATTCCACTAAATATAACTGGCACCATGGACAAAACACTCAATCAACATGACCAGTATATATACATCCTGCTCTTGCTATATTTGTCACTTTTATCAGATCAGATTTTAGCCATGTTTAAAATGAATTAAATCTCTCATCATATCTCATATTTATTATGATTATTATTAGTATTAGGATAATTATTATATGTAAAACCATTTCTAAATTTATGAGAACATAGTGAAAATCCTCCAATATGAGGTTGAGATGAATTTGGGCATGAACTAATCCCATCAGTAGTATTTTTAGATGACTTTACTGTATCAAAACATATAGGTTTGGAGGCAGCGGCAGCAGAGAGATGAATATCATCCTCCTCCATTTGCTCTTCCTTCCTAATTTTGGAGAAAACTCAGAAAACATATCTGATTTTTTCTGATTAATTATTTAAATTAAATCGAGATTTTATATATCTTTGAAAAGATATTTTTACGCAATTACATCATCTGTTATTTATATTATTCCTATAGTTTTAAATTTATTTTTAACATTCAGTGTTAAGGTCGCCTTAACCTTAAAGAAAGAGGAAGATATTATCACATATTTAATGATGTATAATAATTGGATGTGAAAGTTTGTAAATAAATAAATATTTCCTGTATCTGTGAGAATATGAAAAATTGATAATTATCTTATTAAGAGATAAGTGAAGAGATAACCTGGGGTACAGATAGAGTTCTACTGTGAAAGTTAATATTTGGTTAAGCTTTGCGTCTGAGGTAGGAGTCTGGGAAAGCGGGAAAGTAAGAAAAAACAGCCATTAACAAATAAAAAGAATTTATTATACCTAATTTGATTTTATTATATAAAACTGAATTAAAAGTAAAAAATATAATTAGGACATTGTATATGTGAGAAAATTATTTACTTTTCGGATTCAGATTATAAAGATTTTTTATGCTGTATTTAATCCTTAGATTGATGATATGCTAGATGCTTTTTTGTGAGACTAAATATGCAATAATTTTATTTCCATGAGATTTCTGTGACATGATGAAATATTTGCTTATAAAAGGAAATAGATAATTTCGCACTCTAGTGATTAAAAAATGAGATCAAAGGGCCAATTAAATAAAAAGACAGGGGTTGTTATCAAAAATTCATTATTTCCAATCAATTGGGTTCAACTAGATCAAAGGGTTAGATTCATTATTACAGTGTTTGGGTATGGAAAACTAATTATTTCCAATCAATTGGATCGAAATACAATGATTTAACACATTAAATACTACTGACTTATCTGAAGTAATAATTACAATTTTAATGTACTGTGTATGCCTTTTTTAATACAAACAGTACTTAAACTTGGATTGATTAATTTTGGTTTTACGACACATTTGAACCCATGTATGGTATGTGTCATGTATGTGATAGAGTCTGCACTAATATCGGACACCTCGTAAGTAATTAGCAGCTTTCCCATTTCCATTTGACATTAATTATTTAACTGATTACCAAAATACTTTTAAGACAATGCCTTAATAGTGTACATTCATGGCAGAATGTCAGTTAAATTCCTCATAAAAATAGTAATGAAAGTAGCATCAGAGATGACTGTACCCCACAGCCTGGGGAAATAGTTAACACCATGAGATATGAAAGAAGTGAAACAGTACAAAGATCAGGATACTTTCAAAGCAGTGTCAATTATGTAAGCTATGTAAGTAATATGGAATAAGAGAAAATATTATCCAAGAGAAAGAAAGTGTATGAAAAAAGTGAAGTATTAAAACAAAATAATTCAAAAGCAAGGTGGCAGTATTAATCAGTAAGCTAAAAATTATGAAGTTATAAAATTTGTTAATTAGAGAATAGCTGTCAATGGAAATAGCACAATTATGTAAAAAGGTATTTAATAATCAATTACAGTAATCCATATATCTTTGTCATAAGAGAAAGGTGTCTCAAATATGGCAGGTGAATACATTTTGGCAGAGCCAAAGTTAAAGGTCACACCATGATGCACACCTACACCCACTAATCAAGTGTCAACCTTCTACACATTATGGAATCCAAATAAGAGCTTAGACAAGACATTAAAAATCCTGGTCACTATGACAAGGTCAAAGGTCAAATCAAGGTCACACCTTGACATTGCATACCTACTACCCTATAACCAGTGGACCTACCAAGTAGCAAATTTCTATAACTTACAGTTTCCATGATATAACCTAGACGAAAAGTTATAAGTCAAGGTAAATACAACAAGGTCAAAGGTCAAATCAAGGTTACACCATGATATGTATCAACTTCCTACACCTTATGGTTTCTGAAATATAGCCCGGGATAAGATTTTCAAACTCAAGGTAACTGTGACAAGGTCAATGGTCAAATCAAGGCCATACCATGACGTTGCACACCAACACCCTCTAACCAATGTCCCTAACAAGTATAAACTTTCTCCACCCTACAGTTTCCGAGATATAGTCCGGACAGGATTTTATGGCTCAGGTCACTATGGCAAGGTCAAAAGTCAAATCAAGGTCACACTATGATGTTGCATACCTACACCTCCTATCCAATGTCTTTACCCAGTATCAACTTCCTACACCTTATGATTTTTGATATACAGCCAAGGCAAACTTTTCCCCTGTGGTGTAAAAGCTAGTGTATTATATACAATTTCTATAGCTACAGTTTAGTCAATTAATATTATGTGATTACTGTTTGCATTAAAATAAAGAGTGATTAAGTCAATGTCAACACAAACAATAATCCTTTAAATGAGATAATATCATAAACGACTAATTTTGGATCCTATGTGGGGGCTTGTGTTAAAATCACTGTAAATATATTATATGGAGACTTTTTGAAATATATATGGAGACTTTTAGTTGGCCATAAGACAAGCAATTTAAGTATGTATCATTCAAACAAATTGACCATAACCACTTGTGAATATTTACACACAGATGGACGGGTGGGTGGGTGGTCTGTATCTCGGAAACTGTAAGCTGTAGGAATTTGATACTTGGTAGGGACATTGGTTAGGGGGTGTAGGTGTGCAATGTCATAGTGTGACCATGATTTGACCTTGCCGTAGTGACCATGACCTATAAAATTTGTCTGAACTGTATCTCGCAATTCATAAGGTGTAGAAAGTTGATAATTGGTAGGGATATTGGTTGGCGATTATAGGTGTGCAATGTCATGGTGTGACCTTGTTGTACCTTGCCATAATCACCTTGACCCATAAAATCTTGTCCTGGGTATATCTCGGAAACCTTAAGGTGTAGGAAGTTGACACTTGGTAGGCACATTAGTTGGAGGTTGTAGATCTGCAATGTCACAGTCTGACCTTGATATGACCTTGTCGTAGTGAGCTTGAACTTGAAAATTTTGTCCAGGCGCTATCTCAGAAACTGTGAGGTGAAGAAAGATGATACTTGGTAGGAACATTGGTTTGGCCTGTAGGTGTTCAATCATGGTGTGACTTTTTATCCTTGGCTCTGCCAGAGTGTGTTTACCTGCCAGATTTGAGACATATTTGTCTTATCAAAGCTATATTAATTGCTGTAACTTATTATATATATATTTAATTAATTGTGCTATTTCCTTTGACAGCTATGCTTAATTAATAAATCTTACAGCTTCATAAATTTTAATTGTCTGATTAATGCTGTCATCTTGGTTTTTTACATACATTTTCTGTCCCTTGGGTATTATTTTCTCCTGTTAAACAATATTTTCATCTTTTTGTAACTGATACTGTTTGCCCTGAAAGTATCCTGATCTTTTTCTATTTAATTTAATGTCAAAAAATTGTGTCGGCTCTCCATTATTTTTACATAATTGAGAGGTAACGCTACATTATTTTCTAACAGTGGAGTGTGATTTAGTTCAATGAGCAGTCTGCCAAGAACAAAAGGGTATTTGCCAGTCATCATCATCATCACAATGCATTCAATATTGAAATGTTTTCACAACTTCTTTCATATTAATTAGTTCAGTGAGTACATTTACAAAGTCTTTTTAATTCTGTATTATATTCAGAGTGCATAGGACAACACATCCTGGAAAAATACTACCCTGAAAATAATACCTCCTTACAAATACAAAACAAGCAATTTAATTTATAAACTTGGGTATTGTTTTAATTCTTTACATTTTTTTTGTAATCTGACTTCACAATATTTATTGTCAATGTTAAAATCAAACCCAACATACTATATTAAAAGAAGTGTTTTTAGCGGCTCTGAATGTACATTGTTGTTGATGTACAATCTAAATTATGACACATGAAAAGTTTTTAACTCAAGTAAAATGAGCGGAAAGCATGGTCTTATAATGCAGTACTGAAATGCATTACTGCTGTATCTGAAGTTGATTTAAATTTTCCATGTTCAAATCTTAGGTTTTAATTTACCTTATTACAGTTTGTTATATACTTCTAACGTGATACACTGTTTGTGGTTGATATGAATTTTGTTCTGTTCTGAATGTTGTGGTATTTTTGGAATGTGGAGTTGGCCTTCTTTCTGAGGATTTTTTTCAAATCTTTATGGGAGGCATTTTTCCTTTATTCAAAATTTAGAGACAAAGAAGCACAATAAAATTTGAGAAACCTTAAAATTTCAACACAACATAAAACAAATAATTCTGCAGTTTTTAGTACCTTGCTTGAAACTAAAAAATAATAGCTAACTGTCTTAAAATAAGCACAGATCAATATAGTAACATGAAACACTCACCAAAACAAATTATTCACAGCATGAACATTGTTATATGACAATCTAAATTTGTTTTGGAAAGTGTTTTCTGTCACAGATCCATATTTTATTGATTATCATTATCCATGGTAAAGGGGGCCACGGTGGCAGTGTGGTAACACTCTCGCCTCCCACCTCTGAGGCCGGGGTTTGATTCCTGGCACGGCCTCAAGTGGGAAAGCTGGTAGTTGCTTGCCGTTGGTTGGCAGTTTACAGTACACAACCCTAGCGAACTCTATGTACTGGTTGTGTACTGTAAACTGTAAAAATGTAATGTACTAGAAACATTGCAAAGATTGTCTAAGTTGATCATTTTGCAAAAGCTGTTAAATTATTGAATCAATAAATTGGTTTCAATTCACAGGGTTTCATAATAGATAATAGCCTTGTGGTGCTTCCATTATGTAAACTTAATAGCTCTTCAACCGTTGGCCTCAGAGGCCATTAAGTTTACATAATGGAGCTCCACTTGGCCATTAGCTATATAATAAGGAAATAATTACATTTAAATGGAAATCCAACATGAATATAGTTAGCTTATTTGTTGCGATTGCTATGACAGTAATAATTTATTTATATAAGCCAATAAACACATATGTACATTATAACATGGTAAATTTTTTTCACACGTCTTAAAATTGAGTAACAGCAAAAGTGTTAATGAAATTTGGAAGTTGTCACAAATACTGCATTCTGCCCCCTTTTCATAAAACATAAACATGAGTTTATAATTTTCATAGCCTGTGAAAATGCAAAGAATGATTTAATGAGCTGTATACTTTACCTCCTGTATGTAGGGTATCTCCAAAAGCTTTCCTATTTGTGACCTTCACCTCTGATACTCTCGCCTCCCACCTCTGCGGCCGGGGTTCGATCCCCGTCATGGCCGTAAGTGGGAAAGCTGGTAGTTGCTTGCCATTGGTCGGCAGTTTACAGTACAGAACCCTAGCGAACTATATGTACTGGTTTCCTCTGCCCTTCCAACTACCCGTCGTGATATGACCTGTACAGTGTTGAAAGCGACGTAAAACCCCAAACAAACAAACAAACCTTCACCTCTGATGACAACAAAGAAGCAGAATACATGTGCTTTCATTAAGAACATGTTAAATAAAATTTTTAATACTTTGGATTTTGTAAATAACTCAGAAAATGTGTAACAATTGGAATATGCATATTTTACATGGTGGTTAGCAAAATATTGTGGCTACTTTTATTTCTTTGTCTTTGTTTATTCTGCTTGCTTACATTCAATTATTTACAGGCCATGAAAAGCTTAAGAACAGCCAAAACTTTCCATTGGTAAACATGAACTCATGAGTAATGTATATGAGTGGTGCCCATGAGCTTACCACCAAATTAAGAATGCTGCATAATCTCTCTGGCCCAGACCATAATCAATCACTAGTCTTGGCACTGTTTTTTGTTATTCTAAATTGACATTGGGACCTATTGCAGTTGAAGTCAATATTGGATACAGTACCCTGTTGGCCTACTGTTAGCTTTCTGGTTTCAAGTGGTGTCAAACCAGATGTTGAAACTTGGTGTTCCATGCTTTAGGCATGTTGTTTGGTCAAGTTATACTATAGTGTTGCTTGGTGCTGGTATCACAAAAGGCCTACCCAGCAGCCACACAACTTTGAAATCAGGTTAAATCCAATGGTGAAACCTTATTGAAATTCATGAAGATTTTGCAAACTATTTTTAGTTGGATCCAACATGTGAAATCATGTTGAAACCAATGGGTGAAATCAGGATGAAATAAACGTGTGAAATTTGCAAACCATGTTTAATCAGATCCAATCCGATTGAAATATGTGTATATTTTGCAAATTGTTTTTAGTTAGATCCACTGAATGAGGTCATCATAGAAATCGTATAAAATCTCTATGGAGGTCATGTTGAAATCAATGGCTGAAATCTGGTTGAAATTCATGTAGATTTTGCAAAACATTTAAGTTGGATCCAACCAGTGAAATCAAGTTGAATCAAATGGATGAAATAATATAAAATATCAAGTAAATATAAAGTCTTAAGTAAAATCACAATGCTTTGTTGTCTCTCTTTCAAAATATTTATATTTTGAATGTAGTGTGACGAAAACACAAACCCAGATAAATGTGTATAACTTCACCACATTGCTGTCCCACCTTAATTGGTTTCAACTTTGAACACAAAAGGATGTACATAACTAGACTGGCTCACACCATGCTATTAATTGAGAAAGAGTAAACACATCATATTGTGTGGTTCATTCAGTAATTAGTTTTTGTCACATATTTATGTGTGAGATCAAGGAGTACTGATAAGATACATCAGTGAACCTCATGACACCACTAAGCTATTTAGTTCTCAGAGTGATAAAATGTTATGACTGAAGAGCTTAAGTTCATGTTGCTTTGGACAAGTGATTTTCTTATTCTGGTTAAATATATTTGTCTGGTACATACATAAGAATCACTGTACCACATAGATTTTATAATTATGTATGTATTCATTACATACTGATTATTTTGATGGTCACCAATATTATATTGCAGATAAAGAAAATATACATAGTACCTTAGATTCTAATGCTGCACAAGGGTACTTAGTAGTAAGTAAAATTACAAATTAGAGACTGATGGTCAAATTTTATTGTTGTCCCTTGAGACTACAACTGCAATTGAAATATATGTAAAATTTTATGATAATTTCATAACTAAATATGTTGTAGATATATAAAAAATGAACTTACTGATAAAAGTATTGTTTGAGGTAAAGCAGACTTATTGAAAGAACACACTGTAAGAACTAAGAAAGATAAATAAAAATTGTTAAGCTAAATAAGAAAAAGTTTTTCAAAATCTTAACACCCTCAGGGATGGTGCAGAATTATCATACCCATGTCACAAATTTTACCACATTCTACATGTTTCTCTCCAATATTTGACTACTTTTCCTGTTTGGGATATAACTAAGATTTACTACTGAAAATTTATACATCAATTTAGGTTCGAATTTACAACAATGAAAATAAATTTTCAACAATGAGACAATTAAACATGATTACTTTTTCTTTTTGGAAATCTCACTTAAATTTAGCGCTGAAAATGCATCAGGATCTATTTTCAACGCTTAATCACTAGGATTTCTTGTCCAAACTTTGCTTTTTCATGTCAGGAAACTAACTTTGATTTAGTGTTAAAAAGTCTACACCATGTCAGGTTCGATTGTCAATACTAAACCAAAATGTTTTCAAAGGTCTGTTCCTGCTGGGTAAGTTGAAACTAAGATTTAAAGCTAAGACGTGTCTTAAACTTATACTTAGTCTATGGCCCTAACAGATTTTACAAAGCAACTATGTCTAAGCTTTGGCTAAATACTGGGGAGTCACGGTGGCAGAGTGGTAACACTCTCACTTCCCACCTCTGAGGCTGGAGTTCGGTTCCCGTGAAGTTCCGGTCTCAAGTGGGAAAGCTGGTAGTTTCTTACCATAGGTCGGCAGATTACAGTACAGAACCTTGACCCTCACAAACTGTGTGTACTGGTTTCCTCTGCCTGTCCAACTACCCGTCGTGATATGACCTGTACAATGTTGAAAGTGACGTAAAACCCTAAATAACTAAATATTGGATTTAACAATAAGTGTACCTAGGAGTTAGAATAACTTGTGAATAAAGACTTACATATGGCCACATCAATTTTCTCAAAGTCAAAATGTAAAATGGCTGAAACTAAAGAAAAAAGTATTGAACAACTTCTTGAAGCGGTATTTGAAATTTCTATGTCAGAAAAAAAATATCACAAAAACTACATTTTGAGTGGAAATAAAGGTCACATGACACAAAAAACTTCTGTGGTTATTTGATAAGTTAGTTTAAGCTTGTCTCAGCTGGGTCATCCTTTTTGTAAAATCTACTTAAGCCCAGGACTCACCTAAGACAAAAGAATAAACCCCTCACTTAGGGCACAACTGGCTCAGTATAACACCCTTTATAATATCAGTGACTAGTGATCGTAATGAATGACTAGTGATCGTTGATTGAAATTTCTTTTTCTAGAGGGTGATATAGTGATTAAGTCTAACTTTTTGAAAGAACTATTATTGCAATAGTTTTTGAATTTGTAGGTATTTGTAAAGCAAAGACTAATTTTTAAAGATTATAAAAATGATAAAGATTATGTGTTTATGTACTTGTAGCTTTTATCCATTCTCCTTATTAATTTATAGCAACAACAAAACTTATGCTCTCAAATATTTTCTTATAATTTATAATTATATTTTCATTAATGCAATTCCTGATAATTAAAAAACATTTTGAAGTCAAACCTATTTTAAATAAAAAAGATAAATTCAAACTTATTCATCAAAACTTAGTAATTTGAATTTGTTTCTCAAATTCTCACATACAAAAATAACTAGTTAACAGTTTGCAAGTTAACACTGAAAACTTCTCTATACAGAGAACTTAAGTTACAACATTTTATCACACAACAGTGAGATTGGGGGTTCCTGGTTTTTATTATCTGTACCCTGCTACACAGAACATTAGGCCTGTGACTAAAAGTAATTAGATAACACAGCAGAGGTGGAGGTGGGGGTTTACCCCTGCTCAATTGCATGCAGGGTGTTTACTTCTTTAGGTCTGTTTTTTGTGGTCAGAACTGACAACTAATTTAGGTGGAGGCAATGGGTGGAGTTCTACAAATGTGGCTATTCTTGTGGGGGTTTTTTTCAGTTTATATGACAGTAGTAAGGGGGGCAGTATACCAAAAATTTTGGCATAATCTGGTCCCCCTCAGGGGGATGGAGGGTCAAATGGTCCATGCTAATGAGGGGAATAATGACGGATGGTCATGGAAGGGTGGGGGGTAATTATGGCATAAATGGGGATGTACTCGAAGCCACTTAAAAACAGATGGTATATTTACGTTAAGGGTAAATAGCAGTAAAGTGGTAGATTTCATTAACGTTGATAGAGGATAATTTTTTGGTATAAATGCTATATTTCTTCGGATGATAACAGAGGATGCTTTATGGCATAATAGGCCCAGCCTCCTCTGTATACATTGATACATCTGTAGATTAATAGCTTCAGTTTGATCAAAGCAAGTAATAGTAATGGACAACCCTCAATTATAAGTCATTCCAAAAGTATCGGGTTTTTCACATACATTGAATGTTCTCAGGAGCAGTTTTTACAAAGATGTTTTGAAACTTACATAGTGAGACCATTATTTCAACACCAAATGAGACTATATTATTATGCCATAAGATATTTATGGCATATGTACTCTAAACTTATCCTAAGCTAAATGGTATATTTCTTCATATTAGAAGGGAGCATTCTTTTGCTGTAACAGGGCCTTCCTTATCTAGTTTAGACAGCTGGCCTATCTTATAGTAATCAATCTTACTGGACTACAGATGATCTTCCTTTACATCTAATATTCACTCAATCTACTTAATATTCTTATCATTTATGTTTTTTGCAATTTTTTGATTGTTTTTAAAAATCTACATAGCAAGAGCATTCAAATAATAAGATTATTATTATTATAACTGTTACACCTAGAAAAGTTTTGTACATTTACTATTATCAGTGTACATCCTGACACTAATCAGATGTTTAAGATGCCCAACAAATCACTTGTAGTACAGGGCTTATCACAAATTCCTCACACTAGCTCTGCAACCCTACACCTTGTTTCACTAAGAGGGGGGTGCCTAATTGCTCAATAAATAACAAAACCAACTAGCCTAGTAGGATATAAAACAGGAGTGAAGAGCACCCATGAGTTCAGCTATTAGCAGTAAATGGAGTATCTTAATCTGGGTATATCAAAGATTATCCGATAGGATTATGTTATCTTTCTTACAGGGCTCTAGTCAAGATATACTACAGTTATTATTTTTAGTATTTTAGGGGACTTATATTTCACATGCAAAGACACATTCTAATTTATACATTATTCAGCATCTCTCTGACAAACACACATACACACACAATAAAATACATTCCCCAACAACTATTTAAAAGAAAATTCTACATCAAAAAATCATATATCCCAACACTTCCAAACAGAATAAAAACCAAATACATTCTACTTATACAGCATTATAACATAAAATTCACACATAAAGCAATGGAAAAACATCTAATAAACAATTTTAACATACAGCTACCACTACTAATGACCATCCATTTTATCTACAGAAAAACTTAAAAACATCATTCTCTACCCACACCAAAAAGATATTTACAAAGCACACAATCAGTCCAACAATTAAACATCCCTTTCATTCATTTGTCTCAGTCTTTCTTTTCTCCAAGCAGTCAATCTTAGATTATACCTATGTTGCTCAGGGGTATTTTTGGTCTTTTTCTTCTTTTTATCTAAACAAGTAGAACAACATTATAAACACAGTGCCTCATTTACTATAAACTCAGACATGCTTCAGATATACAGATTACCATTTTAAGTATGGGACTTTACTCTTTATCTTTCCATGTTACAGATACTCTTAATGATAAATTAACTACTCTCAATCAACTCTTTGTAAGAATTACATGCTTTCACTGACTACATGTCTAACTTAAATACCCACACACTTTATATATGTCTGACTGACCAGTTCATTAAATGTTCCAGAATACATATAAAAAACTGCTTACATTATTTATACTGCTTTGAATACAAAGGAAACAATTTTTACCTTTATTCTCCAGCTTCTTCAATTCAGTTTGTTCTGCCTCTTCGTTTGCCCTCTCTTCTTCTGCCGGATCAAAATCGAATGCTAAGGCCCTGCTCATGTATGCTAGTCTTTCCTCTCTAATTCTTAGGAATCTTCTCTTCAGTTTTAGATGTACCATCACTATAATAAAAACATATAAAATCACTGAGCATACAAACACAAGTGAAATACTTATATCAAATGTACTCTTCTTGATCATCTTTACAACATCCTTATTAGTAACAACTTCTGGTTTCATGACAGCCATATCAGTGCTCTCTATTGTAACACAATCTCCCACCACCTTAACAACATATAAGCTTACACAGCCTAAAAGGTCACCATCCACAACAGTCACTTTGTCCAAATTTTCAGAGACATCGATTAACCATTTCAATCCAACAAAACTTTTCCTTACTTCAATTTCCTTGGTAAACTCTGTGTAAAGGAACAAGTCCCTTTCATTAACCCCTCTACAAAACAATTTAGCATTCTCATCCTGACATACACATTTCTCATTACACCAAAGGAGCCCTTTTCCAATCACCAGAATCCAAAATACTATTAATACTTTGATAGCCATTTTGAAAAAAGTCTTCTAAGAAATCCCACTTTAGGCCTTCTATATATACCCAATAACATAGTATCCTATCATGAGAAATCATACCTCACATCTTAAAAATGAAAGACAATACAAGAATAACTAAATGACTAATCCCCAATATAATGAGAAACCACATCTCATGTATTATAAAAGAAGATTCTCACAAAGATAAAAATGATTATTAAAGAAATAATTAATCCCCTCCATGTGTGAGAGGCCACCTCTCATGTGTTTAAAACAGCAAGGCTCTAACAATGCAAGGATAAGTGATTATTAAATAAATGATTAATCCCCCCCATGTGTGAGAAGCCACATCTCATGTGTTTAAAACAGCAAGGCTCTAACAATACAAGGATAAATTATTATTAAATAAATGATTAATCCCCTCCATGTGTGAGAAGCCACCTCTCATGTGTTTAAAACAGCAAGGCTCTAACAATACAAGGATAAGTTATTATTAAATAAATTACTAATCCCCCTCCATGTGTGAGAAGCCACATCTCGTGTTTAAAACAGCAAGGCTCTAACAATACAAGGATAAACTAGAGGAATGCTTTTGCTAACAAAAGCGAAGCGTCCCTAAAAGTTTAAAATGCTTTGTGGTTTCCATAGGGGGGGACTGACCGGCTATTTAGATTGTCCACATATGCTTTCCCAATACCTCTTAATACATTCTGAAGCCATAAAAGCAACAATAAATGAGGAAAAAAGGCAAAAACTCCGAAGCAACTATTTTATGACCCCAGTTTGACCCATAGGGGGGTCGGGGAATAATACTGACCGGCTATTTAGACTCTCCACATATGCTTTCCCAATACATCTTAATACATTCTGAAGCTATAAAAGCAACGAGAAAGGAGATATAAGGCAAAAACTCCAAAGCAGCTATTTATGACCCCAGTTTGGCCCATAAGGGGGGGGTCAGCGGGTAAAACAGACCGGCTATTTAGACTCTCCACATATGCTTTCCCAATACCTCTTAATACATTCTGAAGCTATAAAAGCAATAATAAAGGAGATATAAGGCAAAAACTCAAAATCAGCTATTTTATGACCCCAGTTTGACCCATAAGGGGGGGTTGGGGAATAATACTGACCGGCTATTTAGACTCTCCACATATGCTTTCCCAACACATCTTAATACATTCTGAAGCTATAAAAGCAACGATAAAGGAGATATAAGGCAAAAACTCCAAAGCAGCTATTTATGACCCCAGTTTGACCCATAAGGGGGGCTGTGGGTAAAACTGACCAGCTATTTAGACTCTCCACATATGGTTTCCTATTACCTCCCAGTACATTTTATGGCTCTAAATGCAATACTTAAGAAGATAATAGGGGGGTTGACCTAAATTTAAGGCTTTCAGATTGGAAGGTGTCAGAAAATCACTCATAAATGAGACATTTTTCAAGGGATTGCTCCCAAAATCTAATCAGCTCGCATTTTCGATAGCATGAACAGGTGTGTCAAATTATAAGGCTGTGTAGCAGATAGTTGTTCCTGAACTGCGATGACAGGGGGGGTGTACTTCAAAAAATTGTTTTTTGATCATGTGTCAAAGGTCAAATTTAAGCATGCAGAAAAATTTTCCCACGCCTAAGGTATATAACTGCCAAATATGGTTTGAAACCTTCTAATAATAAGGGAGATATTCAAGGGAGACCATAATGCGGCGGCGAGGAAACTGACGTGAAAACAAATAAGCACCCTTTCAGGGACACTTAATTATTATTAAATAAATGATTAATCCCCTCCATGTGTGAGAAGCCACCTCTCATGTGTTTAAAACAGCAAGGCTCTAACAATACAAGGATAAGTGATTATCAAATAAAGGAATAATCCCCAAATAAGAAACCACAGCTTAAGACTTGGAGCTTTTCACCACAGATTAAAAAAATGGAGGTTTTCTTGTACATGGAGGGACAATACTCATTAGTTGATCTATAAGGCAATTATTAATCTATTCAAACATATTATCAAATGTTTAACTTCTCTATTGTTTTATATTCTATATACTTTTGTTGACTATTGTTTGATGCTCTTACACTGTGGCTATAAATAATGGGTCAACATCATCCATGACCTTAGATTAATTTCAAATTGTTATCAAACTACAATGATGTTTTGGAAATTTCTGTTCATGTCTTTGTCCATTTATATGGCTGTTTATTCTCTTTGCCATGAGAAATGCATATGTTCTGACAAGAAAGTTTCTTGTCTACAAGATTTAAATGATGAAATAAAAACTGACAGTAAACCAAATGAACTCATACTGAGGGATAGCACTTGTAAAATTGTCAGCATAACAGAGGCCTTTCCCAATCTAGAAAAGCTAACTCTCATTAACTCAAGGCTCATAACGGATGCTGCAACTGACATTTCTGAAGAAACAAAGCAAAGCGTTTCAATTTGGTACACTCTGTATATTCTTCCATTGTTGTTGTTAGCCTTCTGTCAGGCTCCTGTACAAAATTATATGAACCTTGTTGACCATTTAAACATGTTAAGAGTGTTTGTGCTAGGGTGGATCAGGATCATCAGAGGAATCGTCAATGCCCTAAACTACATGGTCCAAGCAATTATTTTTTTAAAGAGAGCACTAGGTATGACACAAAATAATACATTTTAAATTTGATGCAATCATAAACTATCTTAACTACATATTTCCCCATAACAAAATTCTTTATTGATACTAATTCTAGCTTTTAGCTTTTCTAATGCAGCTATAAATACATATCTCGAATGTCAATGGTTTATATATTTAGTAATTTTCAGAAGCATCTGATGAAAATTAATTTAACTTCCAATACAATGTAATCCATTTTCTGCACTTTTTATGAAACAAAAAAAAATTATTAGAACTACACCATTTCAATACCTTGCTTTATCTTTTTTTATTTTCAGGAAGGATGACGATTACTGTAATAGGGTTTTTAGCAAATCGAGGAAGACAACACCAGGCTGAAGCCCAGAATAGAGCAGATGACAACCGTAGACTACTGCAAAGATTTGGACAGGGTGACAGACCGGGCATAAGAAGAGCTGCTAGATAGAATATAAGACATCACGATAGGGAGGACAGAAGGCCGGCTAGATTACAACCCAGACAGAATTATTATAATCTTAGAGTGACCAGACAGAGGGATAGAGAGTATAGATATACCAATTGAGAGACTTCTATAGTTCAATTTAATTTTCTAGCATATATATATATATTTTTCTAACATGTATATATTTACTTTTTTTCTACTTTTTTCTATATGTAACATTTTGTATATATGTTATGAGCCATGTCTGTATTATATGATCTTAATGTATGTGGATAATATTTCCATTAACATTTGTCATAGTATATGTTTTATTTTAACAATAAATATTTGAAACCTTATTTTATTGTTAATCAATCAACTGACTTTAGAAATTAGTTCTATACAATCTTTACTCCAACTAATTTATACAACTGAATAATCACAAAGAATAATTGGTCAAGATGCGTTATATATTGTTCATATTGACTCATCTGATAAAACACTTTGAGAACACCCTGTTATATTTTGATTCATTTGGTCATGAGGATAAAAATCTTGGATAATGACATGCATTGGATTATAGGATATGACTCATTTGGTCATGAGGACAAAATCTTGGATAATGACATGCATTGGATTGTAGGATATGACTCATTTGGTCATGAGGACAAAAAAATCTAGAATACTACTTGATGTACAGATTTGACTCAATTGGTCACAAAATTTTGAATATACAGCCATTAGCTTTTCACAGAGTGGAAATTTCCAGAAGCCACCACGTGGAGGTTGCTGTATAAGGCTTCCTCACCCAATTTTTTTCCAAAAAAATATTTTTTTACCACTTTTTATAGCCAAAAGTTCCTAGCCCCCACCCACCCCAAACCCCTTATGTCTTTATGCTACATCAGTAGCCCGGGTTGCCCCATCCACCTCTATCTCCCCCTCACTTGGTTTCTCTGTCTTCTCTGCATCTTCAATGGTGTCGTCAAACTGGAAAAAAAACAAAAATAACTGTTTATACATATATACAAATCATCTCATTTAATAATCTGTGTCCATTTTGTTGAAATCGAACAGATTTTCCAAAAACGTACAAAGAAATACTTCTACACATTCTAACATAAGCCGTGTGACAATTAAAAGTGCTTACAAATAACTTCTTCTGGACACCACTGTCCATTATGCATATCGTCATTACTAGGGCCTCTTCAATAAGGTCAAAGACCTTTTCCGTCCTAGAATTCCCAGGCCCATAGTGCTTGGACCAGCTTGTCAGCAACACTGTTGAAAAAAATAAAAATATAGCCATTATATTCCACAGTAATCTTAAAATTTGATTACAATTATTCCATTTAAAATATAGCCATTATATCCCCCCAGTAATCTTGAAGTCTCATTACAATTATTCCATAGAAAATATAGCCATTATGTTCCACCGTAATCTTAAAATTTCATTACAATTATTCCATGAAAAATACAATGTAATATCACAAGAAACATAAATACTAACGCTTTTCTAGCATTTCTCAGACTGCTTGTTTTATCCATATTGCCTGAAATTGTATCTAACTACCCACTTGTGCAGCTATTTATACTGAAATACACACACCCAAGCTTCTGGATCAGAAGTGCATTGATTGGTCAGCCTATGTTAAATGGACACTAGTAGGCAAGATATATTAGCCAACCGTAGGCCTGTATTGCATCTCAACTGCCACATCCGATGTAAAAATTGCCAACCATAATCTCATAGATATATTTCCAAATCATAGTATTTTTTCAGATACATGTCCTTAATTTCATAACAATATATGTCAATTTATCCAAATATATCTATGAGTATGTAAGCCCAGAAAGTTTACAAACCTTAACAATACTGTCTGCTATTACCTGCTTCTATTTTTTTCATACAAGCATACACTAATGCATTGGGATCCATAATGAATTAAACTCATTCTTAAAAACACTTGGGGATATCAATAATAAAAGGCTTCCAGTACTGGAACTAAACACTTTAAGTACACTGCTTGATTGATTTCACTTGGCTTTTGAATGAGTCATAAAACCCATAATTTGACCTGTAGGCATTTTCACTGACATACTTTTTCCACCGGAACTAAACACTTAACTATAAGTGTTTTATTGTTTTTGTCAGTAAGCAGAGGTTATCTATAAGAGGGATGTCACTTTGTAAGAATATCATTGGTAATGTTCTCATCTAGAAAGGCTTCCACTGCCGGAACTAAACACTTAAAGTGCTTGATTTATTTCACTTGGCAGTTGAATGAGTCATAAAACCCATAATTTGACCTGTAGGGATTTTCACTGATATATTACTTTTTCCACCGGAACTAAACACTTAACTTTAAGTGTTTTATTGTTTTTTGTCAGTAAACAGAGGTTATCTATAAGAGTGATGTCACTTTCTAAGAATCTCATTGGTAATGTTACTGTCTTACTAACTCTGATTGGTAGATCAGAAATCGGTTGTGTATAAATACTTATCAATATACCCTATCAATATTAATAACATAATTAGATGGGTTGCACATTCTCAGTGGAGCTGGTCTGTCAAAAAAAGGTACGTCTTTAAACATTTTGTTCACATTTTTGGCTTTTTTCTATATTTTACTGTATAGTATGGTGAATTTGGTATAAGCAGAACTGGCATAAGTGGAATATTGTCATAAATAGAAGTAGCTTCCAAGTCCTACAAATTATTAGTGCAAAATGTTAGGATAAGTAGAAGTTGGAATTACAGAAGGTGGGCATAACTATAATCTAGTTTGATGCATAAAGTGAACTAGAACTTGCAATAAGTAGAAGTAAATGGCTGACATTTTACAAATTCGACTTATAACAAATCCCCAGTATATGTTTAAAATTTAAATGATTAAATGTGTACATAATGCAATAATAATTAGTAAATCTCTACTGTTCTTGATGAAAATGTAATGCATCATCATTATTCCATTTGAAGGATATTTAAGAATGTATCTCAATTTTTTAAGTATTGCTATTTTCTGTTAATATTCTGAATTAAATGTCATATAAAATTTTTCTTTCATAGATGTCTTGGAAGATTACATTGCATCATAGTGTTATTTTTCCAGATGACTGAGATGAGTGCATTGTGAACAGGGTTGAAATATGCTAGTGTAGAGGAGAACATTGTAAAATAGAATGGTATGATTCTATCAGTGATGTGTACATTATAGACGCATACGCATTATTGAAATTCTTTCACATTATTTTAACTTAATTAAAAACTTTATAATCCAAAGATGGGAAAAAAGTTAATTGATTTAGCTACAAATTTAGCTACAAAAGTTGATTAATTTAGCTACAAAATTTACCTTGACCATTGAAAAAATGCTCAGTCATCCAAAAACAAAAGTGTTTTTTCAAAAATGGCGTTATCCATGAGTGCATGAACAGTAATAGGTTTATTTTTGACAGTAAAAGCTCTGTACACCGATAAAAATCCTTAAATCTAATGGCATACATTTACTGTACATCTTTTATCTTGTATATTTAAAGAAATGATTCTACCTGATATGAAATATACTTTTGACACATTATCAGTAATTTTACATTTTGTAGATGTTCACTTTGAAAGCAAAAGTGGATTCTTTCCAAGACTCTAATGAGTTGTTTGACTGGGCCAAGGCTTTGAACATTCACAAAGATCTGTTAGTCTTACAGAGACTGGAAGTTTTGAACACAAAATGCCGATGAAACCCGTAATTACATTTTTTAGCTTTTTCATTTGATTTCTTTTATTTTTATAAGCTTTTAATACTGTATATATTTATTTGTCAGGTACATCGTGGTCTTTGCCCCACAGCCTACCCGAGCCAGGTAGCGATCTGAGTTGGTGGGATAGTAAGGTTTTTTCAGAACTGGATGAAAACGAAGAGGCTTCCCTCTTAAGTGAAATGCTTAAGAAACCGGATAGCCAGATGGAATGGTGGGATAAATCCCTCTTTGATGAGTCCGAGCAAGCTACATCTACTGAGCCTGCAGAGCTCAAAAACAACCAGGAGCGCGAAACCGATGAAAAATTGTGGTGGGATGACTCTTTCGAGGCAGCTTTAGAAGCAATAGACCAACAAACCCCACAGCAACTGGAAAGTCCTGTATTTTGATACAGACTAGGTAATCTATGTTGTGAATGACGGTGACGATGAGCCACCAGTCGTCAATTTCTTGGGCGACTTAACCGACGAGCTAGACGGCAAACACATAGTTGAGTTTGTATATGTGGGCCCAAAGAATTATGCTTACTGCACAAACGATGGGGATACCTGCTGTAAGGTTAAAGGGTTCACCTTAAACCATGAAAATGCCAAGAAAATAAACTTTAACACCATGTGCTCAGAAGTGTTTCTATGGCATTTTCATGGAGCAACAATGCACACACGACTAGACAACCCTCGGCAGATCTGTCACAACCCTAAGAAGCAAACCATTTTCAACAGACTGGAGCACAAATCCTACACAGTGGTCTATGACAAACAAAGAGTTCTGTACAATCTAGACACTCTGCCGTATGGCTATAAAGAACATTAAATAATTTTGTTCTCCATAACTATTGTTTTGATGCTAATTCCAATGTTAACCTCCAATAAGCAGGTACATGTAACTGAGAGCATCCGTTTGTCCGCTTGTCAGCAAAATACCTAAAAAAAATCATGTAATTGATGGCATGTGTTTGTTTGTCTGGCTGTTCATTTGTAAAATAACAGTGCTTTTCTGCTTAATATCGCAATATATTACTGTAACATAAATTGAATAACCATGTAAATAAACTAGTTTTTTATAACTCGGTCATTTTAATCCACCTATAGCCCTCAGTTAAGCTATGCTGACCCTAAAACCCCTAATTTCTTTATAAAAGCAAAGCTTGTTGCAATAAAGAGCATTGTTCTTGTGGGCTTTTGGTAAAACCTTAACTAAAACAGTAAATCGGGGTATGGACCTCCCAGGTGATGAAGCCGTACCCTTACCATTTGAAGCAGCATCTACCACCTGTATATCCGGAGCGACCAAAAGCGGAAAAATGACTTGGCTGTTTCGCTTGCTCAAGAACAAAAAAGTCATGTTTTCAGAACCGGTGAAAAAGATATTATAGTGCTACGGTATTTACCAAGATATTTACCATTTCAGCAGTAACAGAATACTTGCAAGGCTTGCCCTGGGCTGACTATTCGCCTTCTTCCTCAGACTTGAGCCTGGGGTTGGGTTTTTAACCCCAGCTCATACAGGCAGGTCAGTAGAGTTGGTTGGTGGCAGGAATGGCCTAACAGTGCCAGTGCTCTGGCCGTGGCTTCTTGGTTCATGACAGTGTGCACAACGGGAGTGCTGGTCAGATCCTACCACAAGGTGCCTGGTGATGCCATGGTAGTACAATGAAAAATATGAAATTAAGTAAATATCTGAAGGAATTTTACAATTTTCTTCAACTTTGGAGAGTTTTCAAAAAAGTGTCTGCACATGCACCAGTCAAAAAAGGTGCTATGATCTCACCCTCTCTATCAATGAGGAAGTACTGCAATGGTGGAAAACTAGCCGGTCTCGCTGGTGGAATTGCTCATATTTTGCATATATATATATTTTAAAAACCTTGGAGGTGTATTCAGTTACATGTATATTCATTTTTACACCACAGCCCGTAAGGGCTGTCTGGGTATTGTTTTTACCCATGGTGTCCGGATGGCCGGGCGGGTTGTCAACAGGAAAAGTTTGTCAGGCCTGTATCTCAGAAATCGTAAGGTCTAGGAAGTTGATACTTGGTAGGGACATTGGTTAGGGGGTGTAGGTGTGCAATGTCATGGTGTGACCTTGATTTGACCTTTGACCTTGCCATTGTGACCTTGACCTATATAATCTTGCCAGGCTATATCTCGGAAACCTTAAGGTGTAGGAAGTTGATACTTGGTAGGGACATTGGTTAGGGGTTGTAGGTATGCAACGTCATGGTATAACCTTGATTTGACTTTGACCTTGCCATTGTGACCTTGAAATATAAAATCTTGTCCGGGCTATATCTCGGAAACCGTAAGGTGTAGGAAGTTCATACTGTAGGCTGTAGGTGTGCAACGTCACGGTCTGACCCTGATTGGACCTTTAACCTTGCTGTAGTGACCTTGACCTATAAAATCTTGTCCGGGCTATATCTCGGAAACCATAAGGTGTAGGAAGGTGATACATGGTAGGGATATTGGTTAGGGGGTGTAGGTGTGCAACGTCTTGGTCTGACCTTGATTTAACCTTTGACCTTGCCGTAGTTACATTGACCTATAATATCTTGTCCGGGCTATATCTCGGAAACCATAAGGTGTAGGAAGTTGATACTGGTTAGGGTGTGTAGGTGTGCAGTGTCATGATTTGACCTTGATTTGACCTTGGCATAATGACCTTGACCTATAAAATTTTGTTCAGGCCATATCTCAGAACTTTAAGGTGCAGGAAGTTCATCTTTAAAGTTTTGTTGCACCTTTGGGTCTGCATTCATTGAATGTATTGTCACTTCTGTATGCATGGTAATATTCAAAACATGCAAACCATAATTCGGACATGCCAGATGCAGATAAAGATTATCTTAATGTTTTGTTTACTGATTAATGCTGTCATCTTGTTATTGAATTGTCTTTTTTGTACTTCCTCTTTACATGCATTATCTTTCTCTTGGACATTAATTTCTCTACTTAAACATTGTTTGGACCTTTATATAACTGACAGTGCTCTTGAATGTATCCTGAACTTTGTACTGATCCAATACTTCTATATCTCATGGTGTTAAAAATATTTCCCTAGGCTGTGGGGTACGGGCATCTCTGATGCTATTTTTTTCAAATTTTGGCCCAGTTATCATATATAGAAAGGTAGATCATCCTATGGGTGGTATGTATAATACCTATGTATGTCCTCTGTAAGCATGCAGAAATTTTACCTTGAAGCTCTTCGTTGAAGGTCATCCACAGACCGCCAAAGTACCTTTTGGCCTGTGTGTAGAGAGATTTCACCGTTACCACTCTATAACAAAAAAGATGTAGCTAGCCTTCTCAAATTTGCAGGATATATTCACAACCATAAAATATTTTTGGCCTCATTTTGAAAAAGATGACCGCCACAGGTGTTTTTTTTCCTTTGAGCAAGGACTTTTGTTGGCTCTCTAGAGCAAAGGGTATTATAGGTAGAAATCTCAAATGTGCAGGATATGTTTCTCATGACAAAATCTTGACTAGGAATATTTTTGGCCTCATTTTCAAAAACAAGCTGGCCGCCATGGGTGTTCTTTGTCGGTCATGAAAAGTGCTTATATCTCCCTTATTATTGGTCCTAGAGGTTTGGGATTGTAAACCAACCTATAGGAAATCTTGGGCTTGGAATCATTTGGTGTGGTCAGATTTGACCTTGGATCACTCCTTCAAGGTCAAATGAAGATAGCCAAACTTAAAAGTGCTTATAACTCGCTTATTATTGGTTTGACCTTGGAGGGATGGTAAACTGACTTACTGGAAATCATGGGCTGGGAGTCTTCTGGTATGGTTAGATTTGACCTTGGACCCCTCCTTCAAGGTCAAACAAGGATAGCCAAACTTAGAAGTTCTCATAACTCACTTATTATTGATAGTACAATTTTTGGATGGTAAACAAATCTATAGGAAACCATGGGCCGGAATCTTCTAGTGTGGTGAGATTTGACCTTGGAGCCCTCCTTGAAGGTCAAACGAGGATAGGCAAGCTTAAAAGTGCTTATAACTAGTGTATTATTGGTCTTAGAGGTTTGAGATGGTAAACCAACATGTAGGAAATCATGGGCTGGGATTCTTTTGGTGTGGTCGGATTTAACCTTGTTCTCCTTCTTCAAGGTCAAACGAGGCTACCCAAACTTAAAATTGCTCATAACTCACTCAATTGATAGTACAATTTTTGGATGGTAAACAAATCTATAGGAAAACATGGGCCGGAATCTTCTAGTGTGGTAAGATTTGACCTTGGAGCCCTCCTTGAAGGTCAAATGTGGTCCTTGATACCTATAATGGTGTATAATGGTGTATGTTTCCCTTATTTATGGTCTTAGACATTTGAGATGTGAAGACAACTTATAAGAAAATATGTGCCCCAAATCTTTTAATGGGGTCAAACTTGCCCTTGGGGACCTCCTTCAGGGGTGAATATGGTCTTTCACACTTACAATGGCTGGATCTCCTTATTATTGTTACTACAGCTTTAACATGTCAAGACATCTTACACGAAGTCCTGTACTCTGAATCTTATACTGCTGGTGTAAAATACAGGGAATCTACTGTAAGCACAAAATGTATACAAGGTCCATCATGTCCCATCCAGCAAACATGTCACGTTACAACCATGTCCCATCCGGATATGTTATGTCATTATGTTATTATCCATTGAGAGATATTCTCCAGTTAATAAATTTTACAGCTTCATAATTTTAGTTTACTGAATCGTCTTGTTTTAATGATGTTTACATGCAGTTTCTTTCTCTTAGATGATATTTTTTTAACTTAAACATTATTGTACCTCCGAAAAGCAGGGATAATATGGCTCATGCACGCATCAGCATCCACAGATATTTTCTTGTGTTCAGCATACAAGTCACATTTCTTTTAGGATTTCTTTTAAACTTTGCAAGTGGCTTGCTATGGCAGAGATCTGGCAGAGATTTGTTTTAATATGATATTCAGCTACTTTTGGGTCAGCGGAGTAATAGCTACTTTGATGTTCTTACTGTTGAGTAAATCACCTGTAACTTGAAAACTGTTGCAAAAGTCCTTATAACTCGCTTATTATTTGTCCTAGTAGACCTTGGGCCCCTCCTTCTAGGTCAAACGATAATATCCAATACTTAAAGTGCTTATAACTCGCTTATTATTGGTCCTAGAGGTTTGCAATGTGAAACCAACTTATAGGATATCATGGGATGGGAATCTTCTAATGTGGTCAAATTTGACTTTGAGCCCCTCCTTCAAGGTCAAACAAGGACAGCCAAGCTTAAAAATATTTATAACTTCAGGAATCTTCAGCCTCTATGTTATTATTGCTTCTACATGTTTGCTATTTTCGGGGATTCACCGCCCGCTCGCAATAAAGTGAGTGGCATAAGTCTAATTTGGACACTGACACTGCTCGGAAAGTATCCCAATCTGTGTAGTATTTGACTACTTCTGTTTCTTATGGTGTTGAAAACTATTTCCCCAGGGTGTGGGGTATGGGCATATCTGATGCTATTTTTGAACCTATCTTTATTTTCTTCTTTTTCATGCATTGAAGACCCTTACAGGCAAAGAAGTGAGTAAATTTTAGTATCATTAATACCTGAATGTATTTTATAAACACTATACATTAGTAAACGCTTAAAATGAGTATAGTAGTGATTGATATCACCAGTAATAGATAGCTGTATCCACCAGATTGTTCATATTGTTCTGCTGCTGTCACAACAGAAAGACTATTCTGCCCATTTTCATCAAAGTCTTACCATGTGTTCAGTGCCATGAGTATGAAAGTATGCTTCTGCCAGAAAATCTAGAATAAGATAAATAAACTGGCTGCCTTGTCTATTTTATTTGAAACTGCTTTCCGTTTGTTTAAGGCAAAACCATTGAACAGATCACATGAAGGTTTATGCATAGGATTATAATGTAAATTGCCTACTTGTTATTGATTTAGGATCCAATAAAAGGTGATCCCTAAGATATTTTCATGAAACCATGTTTCATTGAAAACAGTTCCTGCTCAGTTAAAAGCAAAATCATGGTTGATGTCACAAAATTTTTATTTTGACTCATAATGTAAATCAAAAGTGAAAGTAGCATGTGCGCAGTCATAAAAATTATTTCAACTGCTTAAAAGAATAATGTTGCTATTCATAACTATGGACACAATATACTTTGGTGTTACAGTACAGAAAAAACAAAACAAAAAAATTTTCTAGTTAATATTCAGACTAATGATTTTTGATTTAAAAATAATAATGTGTTTATTGTGAATGACTGTTATCTATTTGCTATATGCTGTGTATTG
Organism: Sabellastarte sp. h YS-2021; assembly: GCA_964017235.1. Taxonomy (NCBI): domain Eukaryota; kingdom Metazoa; phylum Annelida; class Polychaeta; order Sabellida; family Sabellidae; genus Sabellastarte; species Sabellastarte sp. h YS-2021. The sequence goes on from OZ024930.1 coordinate 162,222,767, forward strand.
TTGCATGATTTTCAGATTGAAATTGACATTGAACCAACGGATCGTGTGAGTATGAAGTAAAAAGCTTGTGTTGTAAACAGGATTTGCTATGCTAGAGGCAGATGAATTACTTTTAGATGGTCATATTGCCCGTAGATTATGTGCACAGATAAAGTAAACATCAGAATAATGTTGTAAAGGCACCTTGGAGTATAGAAACCTATAATAAAATCTAGTAACTATGTTAAAAATGTCACAAAAACATAGTAGTCAGAGATATTTTAGTTAAATTTCACTATATTCTTAACAGAGTGTACACATTCCAGTTGGAAGTCAATCTTTTGTGTCATTTTGACAATTTCAAATTATAGTTTTACTGAGGCTAAATATTAAATGAACAAAAGTCATTTTCAGGAAAGTTATCAAGTAAAGCATTGAACGTCAACAACATCATTACAGCACCACTAATAACAGACTCCTGTTAAATACCTCTGTTTTAGTGTTGATATGTGACTGTTTACTATCCCCCACCTTAAATTGGTACAACTTGAACAAATTTCATGTGCAATACTAGACACATACTCAACACAAACCTGTTCGCATCAGGTAACCTCTCGGAGTGTTTTTGAAGGGAGTAATTATAGTACAATTTATAATTCAAGTCAGCATATCCCATTTATACACAAAGCTCAAAATCTGCATTCAGAATTTCATGGCATTTTTGTAGAATTTTTGTTTATTTAGTGTAATATTACGTGCCTGGCACTGCAGTGCACACAGAAACATTTGAATGCAGCTACTGAGGACAACCAACTGCGGATTAGTATTCAGTTTTGTGCCAAGTTACCATGCCAAACAATACAGAGGTCAAAGTAAGGGTTTTTACATCCTGGTTATCACACTAGAGACTAACTGTACTAGTCTGCATTTTACCAATCATAGTACTTTGCAGGCTAGATGAAGCTTTCTTGACTGTGCCAAAATTTTGTTCAGTCAGTTCACCAATCAAAGAAACATTTCAGTAAATACCTGTCATAATTTTCCCCAGGAATAGTTTCTCAGGATGCCTATCTATTAGTGTAGGGATTGAAATGCAACTTCGATATCAAACTCTATTTGGGCTTTGCATATCGATCAATATTGAAATATCGCTTCACACAGTAAAATGCATTATTTTACACCTACTGATCGCTCAGATATACTAAATTCACCATAGATCTGATAGAAACTGTATAAAAAGTGATTACATTTCATGAAAAATCACAAAATATATCTTCTAATGTTAAGTTATTGGTGATCAAACCACAGGGAATGGATAAACTACTACACTGTTTTGAAAATTCTGCCTGACAGGTGCTGGAAACGATATTGAAATGAATGCTTTCACTATTGATATTGAAATTCTGAAAGATATATTGATTGATATCAAAATATCAATATATGATCCCTGTACTACTATCAGTAACCAAAATAAAGTAATTTTTGACTTTAAATTTTTTGTCAAAAATATTTTATAGGTGGAGAGAATAAAAGAAAGAGTGGAAGAGAAGGAAGGCATTCCTCCACCACAACAAAGACTCATTTTTGCAGGAAAGCAGATGTAAGGAGATTTTACAAAGCCAAAACTTAGAAGCATTTGTTGGAGTCGATAGTTAGCACATAAATTATCAGATTAATGTATCAAACTTGTTTTCATTTTGTATGTACAGTAAGTTTCCTTATTTTGTCTGTTTTCACAAAATCACATGATAAGGCTATGCTGAACTGTATTTTCAATCAATTAATGCCATATGACCTGTATTCTGTTGACATTCTTGCTGTCACTGAAACACACATCCACCAGGAAGATAAAGACAGACTGATTGGTTACAAATTCTGCCACAAACCCCATATTCATGGTCGGGGTGGCGGTGTTGGATTTTTTATCAACAAAACTATACAGTTTAGATCTCTGGATAGTCCTACATTCAGCTCCTTTGAAAATATTAGCATTATAATTGGGTCATTTGCTCAACCGCTTGTGTTAACTTGTGTTTATCGTCCAACTGGCTTATGCTCTGATGGTTTCCTGGACTAATTTCTCCTATCCTCAGTTTCTCCGTCGTTCTTAATTTGTGGTGATTTTAATGTTCATGTTGATTACTTTCAATGATAGTTTAAATTCCAAAACTGTTTAGAGTTGAGTAATATTACACACAATGTTCAAATGGCTACCCATCTTCATGAACTCTGGACCTTGTTCTCACTCCTACCGATGCTAGTGGCATTTCCAATGTATGACTTGCTGAATTCATTTCAGATCATGTTCTTGTCTTGGCTCAGCTTGATTCAGTTAACCCTCATTCACAAGACTAATGTCGTCACCTTTAGGAGGTGTCATAAAATTGACATGGACAGTTTGTGTAAGGCTTTGGATAATTGCTCATTCGTTAGACAGCTTGGCGATACAGTCAGTGTTCTGTGTGAACAATACTTAAGCAACTTGAGCAAATTGCTTGATAAGCATGCACCATTCGTTACTCATACTTTTACTAAACAAGCTACTGGTTGGCTATCTGACTCCTACTGGCTGGCAAAAATGGCCAGGCGACAACTAGAACGAATGTGGCATAAAGATAAATCAGCCTACAATCGAGCTAGACTTCGTAGACAGATTGCTTGGTGCAATTCACTGGTCAGCAAAGATAAGGCAAATTACTTTAGAAAACCTGGTCAGAGAAAATGCTAATGACTAAGAAGCTATGGCAGGTTTTACGCTCTGCACTACACTCAAGTCCTGAAGCAGTACTCCCTTCTCATGAATCTAAGAAATGTCTTGCTGACCAGTTTGTCACTTTCTTCAGCGACAATATAGCTAAAATCAGAAATTCATTTTCCTCTAGTGACTCTTTCACCTTTCCTCCTCCACCTGAGGAGCTCCAATCGGTCCCGCCAAACGACAGAAAAAGTCGTCCTGTATATAATACCGGCAGACCTGGTCAGGAGTGTGTATTCGCCAGGTGTCGCCTCGTGCATACTTCCTGTCTAAACATTATGACGTCATCACGTCTTTTTTGTTTGGCACATGAAGTGTACAGATGTGTTTTCAGTTATATTGTGAAACGTTTGAAGTTTTAAAGGTTACCATTTTATCTGAACTTTATTTGATTTACTACTCTACGTATCTTCTGGAGCATCATGGCGTCCCCAGGTCAACGAAGAGGGACTTGTGGCCACATTATGGCCCTGTTTGACAGTCATTCTAAATGTGTGAGATGCCGTGATAAGGGGTTAGGCAAGGACCCTTGCGTTGAGAAGAAAGACTGTACTATTTGCAACAACTTCACTTCAGCTGGCCACCCCTACTTACAAAGCCAGAAAAGACAAAAAAACTCCAAAAAAAAGATTATCTGTGCAGGAGGGTTACCCGTCCCGGGCATCAGAGACTGCTGGGTTAGTCCGGGATCAGTTTGTGAAGCCACAAAAGACACTGAAGTGGTACGATATGTTTGCTGCGAAGAAGGACTTTTCATGTTCCAAAGTGTCTTCCTGGACTAACCGGCCTGCCCATCCCAGCAGAAGCTTTCCTCGGGTTGCGAATCGTTCACTTCCATCTGCTCCAGCCTCCAGACCTATCTCACAGGATACACTGAGGAAGTGGGAAAGAACAGCAAAGGATCAGTTACATGTGTAACCAGGCAGCCAGTTTTTCACGTTGCTTAACCAAGGTGCAGGACTCTATTATATTACCCAAGTAATGGCCAGTACTATGCAGGACTATGCAGGACTTGTCAGAGGGAGTTTTCATTATTGTGGCCAATTTCACCCTCACCCGCAGGGACAGTTACTTGGACTACCTTAAGGCGGGAATCAAACAGGACACCCTAGCCTCCCTTGGGACTGCCCCCCTGCATATGAGTGCCTTATTTCCAGACCACTTAATCTCCAAGGTTGAAGAGGAGATAAGGCATCACGAGGACAAGCGTACATCTGGCGCATCACACAAGGGGTCTCAACGTTACCACCCTTATAACCAGCCTGGTAAACAGCAACCACCAGAACGGGACAGGAAACTGGGTCTCCCGGCCTGGAAACAACTGGGCAGAAGACGTGGTCAGAGGTCTCACCGGGGTAGAACTGCTTCCTTATTCTCACAGCGACCTGCCAAGACACAGAAGCAGTATAAATGATAATTACTGTGCTCAGTTTGTAACAGTAAGTGTGCCTCCTATACTTGTGACCGGTCAGAGGAATTATTCTGTACAAAGTGTTTCAGAGAACTTAAACTGTGTACCTGTGACTGTTATGTGACCGGAAATGCAGACAAGAACTCATTTACCTGTGTATGTATCATGTATCATTTTGTAAATCCCTCACAAAAGAAAGGCATAATTCCCGATCATCAAATGCTAATAGAATCTGTGAAAGGTGTTTCTTCTGTAGATCAGTTGAGTTCTGTACAAAATTTCACAAATGTCCCACTTGTTGTACCAAATCCACGTGTAGGGGCCAGATTACACGAGCTTTGGGAAAAATGGGCAGCCCGAGGCGTCAGCCCCAAAGTACTAGCAATCCTCAGAGAAGGTTACACACTACCCTTGCGGTTCCAGCCCAACCTGACAAGAAATCCCACAATAACAAGCTGCTATGTAAATCCCCACAGGAACAGCTACCTGTTGGAGACATTGCATCAGCTGTTAAACCAAAATGCTGTAGAATTGGTTCAAAATCCACAATCCCTGGGCATTTACAACCGGTTATTTCTGGTACCCAAAACCAACAACAGGTGGCGCCCTATCTTGAATCTGAGCCTCCCTCTATGCAGGGGAGTGGGTGACCTCCATAGACTTCAAAGACGCATACTTCCACATACCAATAATAAAACTATTCAGGAAGTACATGCGCTTTCATATTCAGGACAAGACTTAACAGTTCAAAGCACTACCCTTTGGTCTCTCCACGGCCCCCATGGAGTTTACAGTGGTGGCCAAAGAGTTCAAACTACTAGCAATGAAAAAGGGTATAAGAATCCACCAGTACCTAGACGACTGGTTGGTCAGAGACAGATCCCACCAAACTTGTCTTCAACACACAAACCTTGGTAGCCCTATGTCAAGAATTAGGCTGGCTAGTACACCCCGTAAAACATGCTCTGCAAATCTTTACAGACGCATCAAAAGAAGGGTGGGGCGCTCACTTAAATGAGCACATGGCAAGGGGAGACTGGTCACTTCTGGAAAGCAAACTGCACATAAACTACCTAGAGTTAAAAGCAGTTTCTCCAGCCCTGAAAGAATTCCAGGCCCTGTGTACCAACAAAATAGTAGATAGCCACAGACCACACTACAGTGGTTGCTTACATAAACAAGGAAGGGGGAATGAAGTCGGCCCCCTGTGTGCCCTACTGTGGAGAATACTGACCTGGTTTACCAGGAACCTCAAAGCCCGTCACATTACTGGCCGTCTGAATGTAACAAGCTATCCAGACTAGGCCAGCCCATTCAAACAGAATGGTCTCTCAATCCAGAGGTCTTCCAAGCAATATGCAACCGGTGGCACCAGCCCACAGTGGACCTTTTTTGCCACCAGGTTCAACAAGCTACCACGTTTTGTCTGTCCAGTCCCAGACCCCCAGGCATGGACAGTGGACTCACTCAGCCTCTCCTAGGAGGATCTGGATCCATATGCCTTCCCACCAGCAGCCATCTTGGGCAAGGTGGTGGAGAAGTTGCAGGACTATCCATGCAACAGAATGATCCTGATTGCACCTGAATGGCCCAACATGCCCTGGTTCTGGGATCTAGTGGCAATGTCCAGTCAGATTCCCCTGTGCCTGCCCAGCATACCAAACCTAGTGTCTCAGCCGTTCAACCAGGTCCTACACAAGAACCTGTCAAATCTGAACCTACATGCCTGGCTCCTAGAGCCTCAGCAATCAAGGAGCAGGGCTTCTCTAAGGCAGTGGCAGCATGAATTGAGGCTCCTCAAAGAGGATCAACCAGATCTGTCAATGAGGTCCATTTTTACAAAGTGGTGGCTCAGTAATCAGGTGGACTTCAGGGCACCACCTCTAAAGGCCATAGCTGACTTCCTCCTGTACTTGTTTCAGGACAGAAAGTTACAACCAGGCACTATTGATGGCTATAGATCAGCCATTGCTGACAAATTGGGCAACGTACCCATTAATGTCAACAATGATGAGAATCTCACTCGTCTCCTGGATAGTTTCCATAGAGACAGACCCAAGGGCAGGAGGGGCATACCCTCTTGGAACCTCTCTCTGGTTTTACACCGGCTGACCAAGGCTCCCTTTGAACCTTTAAAAGAGGCCTCACTGAAACACTTTACCTTCAAGACTGTTTTCCTTCTGGCGTTAGTCAGGAGTGAGATCCATGCTTGGTTACATAAGAACATCAGACACCAGTCAGACTGTTCAAAGGTGTCCTTGTACCCCTCTCCCAGCTTTCTATCCAAGAACCAGCTAGCCAAGGAGGGTCCAGATAGTGTGGCCCCTGTGGTGATTCTAGCCCTGGCCCCCACTCTGGCTAAGTCACTCAAGAGTGACAGGTCATTATGTCCAGTCAGAGCCCTGCGCTACTACTTGGACAGGACCTCAGATCTCAGGCAGAACAAAGAGTGGGTCTTTGTCTCCTTCAAGAAAGGTTTTGACATGGACATTTCTCCTGCCACCATCTCCTCATGGATCAAGCAAATTGTGATCCTATGCTATGAGCTCTCTGACCAACAGGTCCTCACCTTGCATCAGGTCAGAGCCCTTGATGTAAGGGCCTTTGCTGCTTCTAAGGCCTTTCAGTCTGGAATATCCTTAGAACAAATATTATCAGCCTGCCACTGGAAGTCACATAATACCTTCACACAGTTTTACTTGAAGGATGTGGCTTGGGCTGATTCAGAGCTATTCCATTTAGGGCTGCTCAACAGATCCACCATCAGACCCAATAATGAGGAGACATTGTTTGTAAATATGTAAATATTGTACATACTGATTACTTAGATAAGTATAAATCAACCAATCAAAAAAAAAATCTGACATGCTTCCTTTGGGAGGTTTAGTTCTTGGGACTGAACTCATCCTTCTCTTCCCCATAGCAGTGATGCTTAAAAAAGGGAGGGTAGTGTTGGTACTACCCTGGTTAACCGGTCTCTGGTGCCCGACATCAGGCCTTAGAGGGTCCCCTGGCTCAGGACTACCTAGGCCAAGAATTTGTTAGTTTTGAGTTCACATAAGTCCCTAGTAACTTACCCGCCGACCAAACGGTAGTTATTCAGCAATTGTCCATTGGATAGGATGTATTAACACAATAAAATAGCAAATTTAATAAGTAAATTAAATTTTTATAAGTTAATACTCTATCCAATGGACAGGCAAGACCCTCCCAACCAGCCCCGCTATCAGCTTACTAGGGGTCTAATAGGTTTAGACAACGAAAAAGATGCGATGATGTCATCCTGTCTAGACAGAAAGTATGCACGAGGCGACACGTAGCAAATGCACACTCCTGACCAGGCCTGCCGGTATTACATATGGGACGACTTTTTCTGTCGTTTGGTCGGACCTGTCGCGCCGACCGGTAAAGCAATTGTCCATTGGATAGAGGTATTAACTTATAAAAATTTAATTTACTTATTAAATTTGCAATTTTACTCTTATACCACTCTGCTGAGTAACTTATTCATTGTATTTGGCTCTAAGTTGCAGCGTGAAAAACCTAATCACTTCTTGCCAGTCGATATACTCTGTTATTTTATACCACCAGTAGATGCAATCAGGAACCTTGGTGTCTGGTTTGATTCAGATTTTTCATTCTCATGTTATGAAGGTCTGCAAGGTTTGGTTTGCTCATGTCAGGGATCTTGAGTAAATCCGAGGACATCTGATACAGGAAGCTGCCCTTATGGCTGCCAATGCTCTGGTCAGAAGTCGTCTTGATTACTGTAACTCTGTGTTCAGAGGTCTCTCTGCTCTAGATCTGTGTAAACTTCAGTGTGTTCAGAACAGTCTTGCCAGAATTGTGGCCAATACTACCAAGTATTCACACGTCACTCCAGTTAGAAAAGCACTACATTGGTTGCCAAATAAGTACTGCTCTATCTTTGAGACTGCTGTGCTTGTATATAAGCTTCTAAACAAGGTAACCCCAAATATTTTGAACGATTTTTGATACCCAGACATAGTGTATATAACACTCGCCGAAGTGAATCTGATGGCATTTTTCTTGAGGTACCCCACTTTGCTTCAGTTTTCAAGTCTTGAAAGCATTTTCGACTCACTTTTGCATATGACGCAATTATGATTTGGATCGACCTTCTTGACAAGGTCCACTCTGCAAATTCACTTTGCTTCCTTCAGGTCAAAGCTGAAGTCTTACTTCTTTGGAAAAGCATATCCACCCTAATTTTCCATTCATCTCCTGCTCTCTTTGCGGTGCTGACGCCAGCAATGTCTCTGGTTTATGAATCGAACAATGTTTTTGGTGTGATGCGCCTTAGAGTCTGTCTTTTGACAGAGTTTAAGCACTATAAAAGTGCTATTATAATTAAAATTATTCAATATGCATAACTTTTAACTAAGCAATTAGATAATGATGTTTTGTTCCCGTACATCCCATTGATGGCTCGTGCATTGACTGCAAACAAAAAGTGGGATGTGACTTAAGGTAAAAAAAACAGGGCCAGTACCCACATTTTAGAGTGAACCAACTGGAGGTGCCAGTAAATATGATGGCTGGTTTGTAGAAAATAACTTCCCCAAAATGTAAAAATAGGGAATTTTATTTCAAAAAACAGAAATTGGACAGACAAACCTGATTGAATATCAGGATTCAGCAATGCTTTTTACAGATATAAACAATATTTTAATAGTTTCAGGAGTACCTAGTTTACAGTCTTTAGTTCAGTTTGTTGACAAAATGACCCCGACAATTATATTTTCTTTTATTGCTCAAAATTGAAGTCTCCATAAGTTTATCAATTTTTTTCCTTTTGACCAAGGTCTTTTCGTTTAATGGTAACTGTTAAGCATAGACAATTTTACTTGATGGGACTGTTTTCAACACTAGTTGCTGTAATTTCCATAATTTCTAAAATTTATTTACGTTTTTAACCCCAGCCCATAAAGGCTGGGGTTATAGTCGTCCCCTGCGCCGACTGGGCAGCGGCGGCGGACATAAAGCTTGTGGGTGTTCCACAGCCTAAACCCTGGCACGGATTTTCACCAAGTTGTCAGGGGATGTTAACCCCAAGGGGATCTACAGCTCATTGGGTTTTGGGGGTATCCGGTAACAACTGTTGCCATGGCAACACTTTTCGGTTTTTCAGGGTCTTAAAATTTGTGGGTGTTCCGCAGACTAAACCCCTTCACGGATTTTCACCAAATTTTCAGGGGATGTTTACCCGAAGAGGATCTAGAGCTGATTAGGTTTTGGGGGGTATCCGGTCACAACTGTTGCCATGGCAACACTTTTCAGATTTTCAGCTCTTAAACATTGTGGGTGTTCCACAGACTAAACCCCTGCACAGATTTTCGCCACATTTTCAGGGGATGTTTACCCTAAGGGTATCTAGAGCTGATTAAGTTTGGGGGGGTATCTGGTAACAACTGTTGCTATGGCAACACTTTTAAGATTTTCGGGTCTTAAAATTTGTGGGTGTTCCACAGACTATCACCATATTTTCATGTGATGTTTACCCCAAGAGGATCTAGAGCTGATTAGGATTAGGTGGGTATCTGCGTACCACTGTTGCCATGGCAACACTTTTAAGATTTTCGGGTCTTAAAGTTTGTTCTAAAATCTTCAATGTTTTCTGTAACCTAAAATATTGCAGCTATCTTCATCAGATTTGCACAAAATGCAAATGGATAGGAAAGCTTGCCTGAGAGTAATTGTGTCCTTGTTTTGCAAACAAAATGGCCGCCATATCAATCTTTAATGGCAAAAAGGAGGGTCATCATGTCAAAAAGGCCTTATATCTCCCTTATAATTGTTTCTTTGGTTTCAAAATATGAAAACTACTTGTAAGAAATCATGGCCTATGAATCTTTTGTAGAACATCTTGTGAGTTTTCTATACTTCTCACAACAGAAGTTGTTCCTAAGATTTTCCCAAATCTCAATATTGTTGGCGTTGGGAGAGAGCAGCTTGTGAACAAACTGTCATGTGCAACCAGGCTGCTGGTTTATCAAGGTGCTTGACCAGAGATCAGGATGCCATGTCTGCTCAGCTGAAAACCCTACATCTGGACAAGAAGAGTAAGTCGTCTGAAAGAACGAAGCAGGCAGTTGATGAACTGGACTATTTAGTTACCTTCAACCGGTCAATCTCTCAAGCCATGGCCAGGACTATGCAAGATTTATCAGAAGGAGTATTCATCAGCATGGCCAACTGCACCCTTGCTCACAGGGACAGTTATTTAGAGTACATGTACTTACATGCTGGTGTGAAGCAAGACACCCTGAACGCCTTGAGAACATCTTCCGTCCATCTCAACTCACTGTTCCTGGATCAGCTTATCACCAAGGCTGAAGAGGAAATGTGCAGAAGTGAGGAGAGGCATTCTTCTGTCCAGTCACACAGACATCAAGGTCGCTTTCACCTTTATGCTCCCAGTGACAGGTCTGCTAGCCATCCGGACCGGATATCTGGTGTCCCCGCATGGAAACAGATAAAGGACAAGCAACAGTCAAGGAAAGGTCGTGACAAGCCCTCAACATTCTCCCAGAAGCCGGCTAAGGGTTTAAAGCCGCTTAAATGACAACCAATGTGTAAAGTGTGTGACCGGTCAGACAGGCTTGAACCCAACACCTGTGTTAGCCAGGGACAAGAAAGTGACTTTAAATTTGAATGTAGACTTTTGCGTTGCAAATGCTCATATTGTCACCGGGTTGCCACAAAAGAAAAGCGTAAATCCCAATGCATGTCAACTGTACACAGAAATAAAATATGTGAAAGATGTTTCCTGTGTAGGTCACTTGAGTTCTGTAAATCTTGTCACAAATGCCCCACCTGTTGTCATGGATCCACCTGTAGGGGCAAGGTTACACAAGTCTTGGGAGAAATGGGAAGCTCTCTGTTCGAGTCCAAAGGTAGTTACCACACTGAGGGAGGGCTACACCCCGCCTTCCAGTACAGACCAAACTTGACCAGGTCACTAACTGTAATAAGCAACTACCAGAATCCAGCCAAACAGGCCCACCTTTTAGAGGCACTGTATCAGCTGGTGAACAAAAGTGCAGTAGAACCAGTAGAAAATCCGAATTCCCTGGGTTTTTACAACCGGCTATTTTTGGTACCCAAACCCAACAACCGGTGGAGACCTATCCTGGACCTAAGCAACTTGAACACCTTTCTAACCACAGAGTCATTCAAAATGGAGACCCCAGAGACAATAAAGACCTCCCTACAGGCAGGGGAGTGGGTCACCTCCATGGACTTCAAAGACGTGTACTTCCACATACCTACTCAGGAAGTACATGCGTTTTCACCTCCAGGGTCGGTCCTACCAATTCAAAGCCCTACCCTTTGGCCTGTCCACAGCACCCATGGAGTTCACAGTGGTGGGCAAAGAGGTCAAACTGATGGCACTGGAGAGGGGCATAAGGATCCACCAGTACCTAGACGACTGGTTGGTGAGAGCCTCATCCCACAAAACTTGTCTCCAGCATACACAGACCCTAGTAGTTCTCTGCCAGGAACTAGGTTGGCTGGTGAACAAGGAAAAGTCAGAACTGGTCCCAAAACAGGTTTTCAGCATTGTAGGTTACCAGTTTGACCTGAAAGAGGGCAAGATCAGACCCACACCAGAGCGTTGGCAAGCCTTGATAGACAAGATTCAGTCAATACTGTCCAGTCCAGTATGCCTGGTCCGGCAGTTCATGTCCCTCATAGGTCTACTCACAGCAACAGAAAAACAAGTCCACCCAGGGCGACTTCAGGTGTATGAGGCCCATACAGTGGCACTTGAAAAACAACTGGAGGGTGCCAGAGTCACTAGAAAAGGTGATTCCAGTCCCCAGATCGCTCCACCCCTACCTAAGGTGGTGGCTGGAGGAAGACAATGTGCTACCAGGTCAACCATTACACCCTTTAAAACATGCTCTGCAAATATTTACAGATACATAAAAAGAAAGGTGGGGCACTCGCTTAAATGAGCACACTACAAGGGGAACCTGGTCCGTTCCAGAAAGCAAGTTGCACATAAATCATTTAGAGCTAAAAGCAGTCTTTCTAGCTCTAAAAGAGATTCAAAGCCTCTATTGTAACAAGACAGTACTAATAGCTACAGACAACACAACCGTGGTTGCCTATATCACCAATGAAGGGGGGATGAAATCAGGCTCTCTGTGTGCCCTACTGTGGAGTATACTGTCCTGGTGTACCAGGAAACAAGTAACTCTCAGAGCACCTCACATCCCCGGCTGGCTGAACATGATAGCAGACAAGCTATCCAGACTAATCCAGACCATTCAAACAGAATGGTCTTTTCACCCAGAGGTGTTCCAAGCTATTTGCTCTCAGTGGCACCAGCCCCAGGTGGACCTGTTTGCCACCATGTTTCAACAACATTTTGCCAGTTTGTGTCACCGGTCTCAGACCCCCAGGCATGGGTAGTGGATGCACTCAGCCTGTTCTGGGAGGACCTGGACCCATATGTCTTCCCACCAGCAGCCATCTTGGGCAAAGTGGTGGAGACATTACAGGACTACCCATGCAACAGAATCATACTGATTTCACCGGGATGGCCCAACATGCCCAGTTCTAGGATCTAGTGGCAATGTCCAGTCAGATCCCACTGTGTCTGCCCAACATACCGAACCTAGTGTCTCAGCCATTCAACCAGATTCTTCACAGGAACCTGTCAAGTCTGAATCTACACACCTGGCTCCTAGAGTCTCAGCAATCAAGGAGCAGGGCTTCTCTGAGGCAGTGGCAGCATGAATTGAGGCTCGTCAAAGAGGATCAACCAGATCTGTCTGTGAGGCAAAGTGGACCATTTTTACAAAGTGGTGCCTCAGTAATCAGGTGGCCTTCAGGGCACCACCTCTGAAAGCCATTGCCGACTTCCTCCTGTACTTCAGGACAAGAACCTGCAACCAGGCACTATTGATGGCTACAGATCAGCCATTGCTGACAAATTGGGCAATGTCCCCATTAATGTCAGCAAAGATGAGAATCTTGCTCGTCTCCTGGATAGTTTCCATAGAGACAGACCTAAGGGCAGGAGGGGCATCCCCTCCTGGATGGAACCTCTCTCTGGTGCTACACCAGCTGATAAAGGCTCCCTTTGAACCCTAAAAAGAGGCCTCGTTGAAATACTTGACCTTCAAGACTGTTTTCCTACTGGCCTTAGGTTCTGGTAAAACGCAGGAGTGAGATCCATGCTTGGCTACATAAGAACATCAGACACCAGTCAGACTGGTCTAAGGTATCTTTACCCCTCACCCAGCTTTCTATCCAAGAATCAGCTGGTAATACCAGCCCTGGCCCCATTTCTGGATAAGTCACTCAAAGGGGACAGGTCACTTTGTCCAGTCAGAGCCCTATGCTACTACTTCAACAGGACCTCAGATCTTAGGCAGAATAAGGAGCTGATCTTTGTCTCCTTCAAGAAAGGGTTTAACAAAGACATCTTACCTATCACCATCTCCTCATGGACTGTGATCCTGTACTACAGGCCTGTGGCGAGTACAAGTACTTGTACTTGGTACTTGTACTTAATTACTCTTTTTCAAGTACTTGTACTTGACAGCTGAAAATTAAAAGTACTTGTACTTGGCTAAAATATCCAAGTACTTTTCAATTACTTTCAAGTACTTTCCAAGTACATTGATTTTGTAGTTTTATAACTTTAAGTGACTTATTAGGTGTAAATTTTTACTGTTTCTTTCAGCAGAGTGTAGATAGATTATAGTTTGTGTTGTTTTGTCAAAGTACAAAGGGCTGTTTAGTTAGCCAGAACTTTGGTTTTCTTTAATTATAACAAGGCTGCATTTAATCAACCCCTTTTCACATTTTAAACAAAATACCCACTCATTCAGAATATAGCTGTGTTTTAATCATAAAGGTGCAGCATTTAATCTATCCTTTTTCACTTTTACACAAAAGATCCACTCAGTCACAGCATAGCTTTGCTTTTGTCATATACCTACCCTTATTCATTTTCACACAAAAGACCCACTCAGCCTGAGTGTTGATGCCAAGCTTATTGGACAGGAGAGCCAATTACTTGTTTATGTAAGACAAACAAGCTAGTCCCTTACAGAAATAAACTGTTGACTCATTCATTTCAATACACCCCTTTACAATACACCCACACAGTGTGCTATGAGCTCTCTGAACAGGAGGCCCTCACTTTAAATCAGGTTAAAGCCCATGATGTCAAGGCCTTTGCTGCCTCTAAGGCCTTCCAATCAGGAGTCTCCTTAGAGCAGATTTTGTCAGCCTGCCACTGGAAATCACATAACACCTTCACTCAGTTCTATTTGAAGGATGCTGCTTGGGCTGACTCAGAGCTTTTCCATTTGGGATCAGTTGTGGCTGCCCAACAGGTGCACCACCAAGCCCAAAAGTGTGGAGATGTGTAAATATGTACATAGTGTAAATATGTACATAATATAAATATCAAAAAAAAATTGTGACTTGCTTCCCTAGGGAAGTTTATTTCTTATGGGATTGAACTCAGCCCCTCTCTCTTCCCTTTCTCAGACCATCTCTGAGAAAGAAAAAGGAGAGGGGGCAACATCGGTAGACTTCCTGGTAACCAGTTGGTTGGTAGCTGACCTTGACCTCTCAGGGTTCCCTGACCCTAGGTCAAATGGACCTACTCAGTTTTGTTATGAGTTCACTCAAGTCCCTAGCAGCTTACCCACCTTCCAAGCGGTAGTTATTCAGCAATTGTCCATTGGATAGGATGTATTAACGCAATAAAATTGCAAATTTAATAAGTAAATTAAATTTTTATAAGTTAATACCCTATCCAATGGGCAGGCAAGGCCCACCCATCCGGCCCTGCTATCAGCTTACTAGGGGTCTTACTAGGACTAGACACGAAAAGGATGCTATGACGTCATGATGTCTAGACAGGAAGTACGATACGCCACCTAGCGAATGCACACTCCTGGCCGGTCCTCTATTCTATACAGGGGGGCCACGGTGGCAGAGTGGTAACACTCTCGCCTCCCACCTCTGCGGCCGGGGTTCGATCCCCATCATGGCCGTAAGTGGGAAAGCTGGTAGTTGCTTGCCGTTGGTCGGCAGTTTACAGTACAGAACCCTAGCGAACTATATGTACTGGTTTCCTCTGCCCTTCCAACTACCCGTCGTGATATGACCTGTACAGTGTTGAAAGCGACGTAAAACCCCAAATAAACAATAAACAATCTATTCTATACAGGATGTCTTTTTCTGGCATTTGGCGGGACGGGTCGTGGCGACCGGTAAAGCAATTGTCCATTGGATAGGGTATTATAAAAATTTAATTTACTTATTAAATTTGCAATTTACAGTATACAGAACACCATTCAAGTACTTGTAATAAAGAATCAAGCTTATCATTGCAGAAAGATAAAAAAAAATAGTGCAAGATATTTCAGTGTAATTGTGTCACACTGGAAGTATCTAGTCAACACCTGTGGGAAGAGAGATGGCCATCTTGGGATGTATTTATCTTGAGTTTTGCATTATTAAGTGTCCCGCAAGGGACGCTTGTTTGTGTATGGGAGAGCTTCAGGCTCCGCCGGCTCCGCATTTTGTTTTCCTTATAACTGTGTAACCGTTAGGCGGATTCTTTTCAAATTTGGCAGGTTTAGGCAGTAGCCTTGGGGAATTTTTTTGAATATGCTGCAGTGACATTTCAACCAATCAGAGAGGTTACATGACCAAAAATGTCTTTTTTCGATGGGGAAGCTTGTCCGGATGATAACTTGAAAGGAATTTTATCAATTCACCTGAAACTTGGCAAATACATTCATTCTATTAAAATCTGGAAATCATTAGATTTTGGCAATGATTTGTCAAGAAATGGCCGAGTAATTAATGATTAATTAATCATTACGAATTTTCCAAATAAGGAAAACACAAAAATGCTTATATCTCGAAAACCGTGCTAGATAGAGCAATTTCGACAAAATTTTTGATCCGCAGGATATCTCTGCGGAGTACTTTTCCCAAGTTTCAAAAAATTTTTGTCTCGCCAAAAATGGCGGCCATTTTGAATTTTCGAAATTTTCGCAAAAATTGCAAAACACAAAAATGCTTATATCTCGAAAACCGTGCTAGATAGAGCGATTTCGACGAAATTTTTGACCCACAGGGTATCTCTGCAGAGTAGTTATCCCAATTTTGAAAAAAAATTTGTCTCGCCAAAAATGGCGGCCATTTTGAATTTTCGAATTTTTCGCAAAAATTGCAAAACATAAAAATGCTTATATCTCGAAAACCCTGCAAGATAGAGCGATTTCGACGAAATTTTTGACCCACAGGGTATCTCTGCAGAGTAGCCATGCCAATTTTCAAACAAAAAATTTCTCGCAAAAAATGGCGGCCATTTTGAATTTTCGAATTTTTCGCAAAATTGCGAAACACAAAAATGCTTATATCTCGAAAACCGTGCTAGATAGAGCGATTTCGACGAAATTTTTGACCCACAGGGTATCTCTGCAAAGTAGCCATGCCAATTTTCAAAAAAATTTTCTCTTGCCAAAAATGGCGGCCATTTTGAATTTTCGAATTTTTGCGCAAAAATTGCAAAACACAAAAATGCTAATATTTCGAAAACCGTGCTACATAGAGCGATTTCGACAAAATTTTTTATCTTCAGGGTATCTCTGCAGAGCAGCTATCCCAAAGAGCTTTCACTTGGTGAAGTTTCAGACCCATAGCTAATTGCTCACCTATTCAAAAAGAGTACATGCGAATTACCTCTAAAAGTATTGCAGATGGCCAATTTTTCTCAAATAACTCATTCACCTACTTTTGGAAGAGCTTTCACATGGTGAAGTTTCAGACCCGTAGATGATTACTCACCTACTCAAAATGAGTAAATGCGAATTATCTCTTAAAAGTATTGCAGATAGCCAATTTTTCTCAAATAACTCATTCACCTACTTTTGGAAGAGCTTTTACATGGTGAAGTTTCAGACCCATAGCTAATTACTCACCTACTCAAAATGAGTAAATGCGAATTATCTCTAAAAGTATTGCAGATAGCCAATTTTTCTCAAATAACTCATTCACCTACTTTTGGGAGAGCTTTCACATGGTGAAGTTTCAGACCCATAGCTAATTATTTACCTACTCAAAATGAGTAAATGCTAATTATCTGTAAAAGTATTGCGGATACCCAATTTTTATCAAATAACTCATTCACCTACTTTTGGGAGAGCTTTCACTTGGTGAAGTTTCAGAGCCATAGCTAATTACTCACCTACTCAAAATGAGTAAATGCGAATTATCTCTAAAAGTATTGCAGATAGCCAATTTTTCTCAAATAACTCATTCACCTACTTTTGGCAGAGCTTTCACTTGGTGAAGTTTCAGACCCATAGCTAATTATTCACCTACTCAAAATGAGTAAATGTGAATTATCTCTAAAAGTATTGCAGATAGCCAATTTTTCTCAAATAACTCATTCACCTACTTTTGGGAGAGCTTTCACTCGGTGAAGTTTCAGACCCATAGCTATTTATTCACCTACTCAAAATGAGTAAATGCTAATTATCTGTAACAGTATTGCGGATACCCAATTTTTATCAAATACTCATTCATCTACTTGTGGGAGAGCTTTCACATGGTGAAGTTTCAGACCCATAGCTAATTACTCACCTACTCAAAATGAGTAAATGCGAATTATCTCTAAAAGTATTGCAGATAGCCAATTTTTCTCAAATAACTGATTCACCTACTTTTGGGAGAGCTTTCACTTGGTGAAGTTTCAGACCCATAGATAATTATTCACCTACTCAAAATGAGTAAATGTGAATTATCTCTTAATAGTATTGCAGATAGCCAATTTTTCTCAAATAACTCATTCACCTACTTTTGGAAGAGCTTTCACACATGAAAATGAAAAATTGTGAATATCTCGGAAAAGCTATTTCTTCTGCTTTAATGCTCGGTGGGAGATACACACCGCGGCAGTGGTCTTGACAAAAATTTTTGTCTCCCCAAAAATGGTGGCCATTTTGAATTTTCAAAGTTTTTGCAAAACACAAAAATGCTTATATCTCGAAAACCGTGCTATATGGAGCGAACTCAACAAAATTTTGGACCTGCTGGGTATCTCTGCAGAGTAGCCATGCCAATTTTCAAAATATTTTTGTCTCGCCAAATATAGCGGACATTTTAAATTTTTTTATTTTTTGCAAAACACAAAAATGCTTATATCTTGAAAACCGTGCTAGATAGAGCAGACTGCGCTGACTTTGGTTGCCACAACAGTATAAGGCTAGAAACGAAGCATTTTCTTAATACTTTAGCACTCACCTTTATATCCTTTTCGGGACGCTTTGTTTTTGCTATGCAAAAGCATTATTTTTTTTTTGCGAGTGATCCTTTAGTTTAATTTTTTTTCTTTACATTTTTTTGCAAGTTTTTGTAAAATGTATTTTTTTTTTGATTATGTGAGGCCACATGTCTAATGCAAAATATCCCTGAATCATGTGACTTTCTTTTTCAATGGTTATAAGACCTGTTGTCCCCAAGTGGTCAGTTTCACTTTCTGTACATTATATACTTTAAATGTATTGCTCTGTATGTCTTTGTGTTATAGGAATGATGAAAAGACAGCAGCGGACTACAAAGTATCTGGGGGTTCAGTTCTACATTTAGTTTTGGCTTTGAGAGGAGGAAGCCTCTGATGTCCCAGCAATTTTAATAAATTATTAAAACATGTCTAAATTAGTCTTTAGGTTTGGCACTTGCCACACATTGTCAAAGCATGCAAGCAGAAATTATAAGTGAGCAAGGTATTTACATTTCACCTCCAGAAATGTGGTGAATCTTTTTAGTTTTTTTCAAATCTTGTAAAATGTATGACTCTTAACAATTTGTGACTATCATTTTGAATAATTGTTATCAGTTTGAATAATTGTTCATTTCATCTATTCCTTGGATAATCTTGTTTAAACATGAAAAAGGTCAAAACAACAAAAGATAACAATATTGTTATTAAAATAGTTTTAGAATATTGGAAAAGGAAAGTCCTGTACATTCTCCGAAAATAAATAGAACACAATTGAACACTTGTCATCTATGAACAGAAATTGAGGAATTATGGAAATTGTAAATTTTTGGGAGTCAGTCTGTTTGTAAAATCAGATATGTGAACAAGAAGTGAAATAAAAAGGATTCCAGTGTAGTTCTGTTTTTTAGAAGTCATCCCAGTACAACAAGAAATGTCAGGGGTGTTGTGATTTGAACTTTAAGACTTTTTAGAGTCACTATTTTCATTAAACAATTTTCTATTTTCTTTCAGTAAATATGCTTCCAAGTTTTATTACTGATTGACAAAGCAGTATAAGTTGAATATTCTTGTAGGTTACAAATTCCTGAAATTAAACTGGTTGGACATGACTTTGTAAGTGCTTTGACAGTCATGAAAAGTGTATGTTACAACAAAAAAATGGAGATGTCTATTTTAGTAGATAAATTTTCTAAAGGGATACCTGAGGGTTGAAAAATATGGGAGCTTTGAAAAACTGAATGAAGTAGTTTCCTGAAATCATGTATTCAAGTTATTTGGTCACAGAAAATATTAATCTTTCAAAGTAAGGCACAATTTTCATCACTCGGTGCATCCACTGATGTGATATCTATGTTAAAATATCATACATAAATCAAGTCATTTGAATTTGTGTATTTTGTGGTAACAACTTTGTACAAATAAAGTGTAAATTCATCGCAAATGCATTGTTTTGATCTCAAAAACAAATAATGTTAATGTAATCTTGCTTATTTCGGGGCAGATGTGGCTTAATAACTTTCAGTTGATGAAGAAAATAGTGGTGCACCCGATTTCCCAATTGACTTGATTGCAGTAACTGAATATTACAGTTTACCACCTTGCACAATGCATTCCTTATTCTGTGGATTTTTGTACCATTCCACATCTGAATGTTTGCAATGGTCTTCATTGGGAAAGTTGCTTGCCAAAGACAGGCAGATAAAAAGACTATCTTAGCTCACCAGTAAGTACAGTAATTTTACTGTTCAAGTTCTTGTTTAGATATGACCCATACAAATCCAACTTTTGCATCAGTCCAATTTGTGTTCAGTGTGCATTTGGAAGTTAATGGTCACCAGAAATTTACCAGTAAAAATGGACTGGGCTTGATAACTTTAATGCAGCACCATTTTTGTAATGGTTAGATCTCTGCATTGTGATGTTTTCTGGAGAACACATTTAGTTGAAAAAGAGGAGTGCCAAGCAAAACCCAAATAACATTGTCTATTTTATTTATTAAAAAATTAAATATTTAGATCGATGTAACAGTAACCTTGAAATTTACTACTTATTTTTTTCTAAAACAGGTGCAATGTCTATACAAATTTCAGTGATTCTAAACAATTTCTGGCAAAATACTTCTACCAAATGGATTTATACAAATCTTCTATTTTCTACCATTTTTATAGAATAATTGCAAAACCCTTGTACCTTAAATGGACGTAAATATTTTCATAGAAACTAATGCCAATAATTAACACGTGTTACACATAGACAAACAAAAACCCCGATTTACATAAAAATACACTCATATACAGATAAGCCGCAAACACAAAACCGCCAAGGCCTTAACAAGTCTGATATGTAGGCTTTGAGATAAAACTTAATTTTTGCATTTTAGTTGATCGTTATACCTTAGATAAAGAGTGACTCTCCAGTTACACAATTCCTGAGTTAATTGTTCTATTACTTAATTAGTTTATGTTGTAGTTTAAACTGAATATTTGAATATTTTTATACAATTGAGCTACTGGTCCTTGAGGTACAAGACTTAAAAATAAGTCAGTTATTCATGATGATAAAGTTAAGCCATGTTTTTAGCTGTCTGATAGACTTTAACAATGATCATTGTAATAATTATAAAGCTATATATATTTTCTGCAGAGGGTTCACAATTTAGTGCCTTAATGCAATAACATAGTAGTCTTAAAATAGCTTGGCAATTGTAGCAACAGGCATTCTTCTGGTTTATGTTTAGCTATCTTCTAAATCAAAACCCCAAGAATAAAGCTTGGGTGAAAATATGAACTAAAAGCACAAAAATATTATCACTTGTACACACATATATTAAACTGCATTCAATATGTTTTGCAAATCTACAGAAATTTGTTTGACATAACGAGTAGGCCTGTAACACAATGCAAGAGTTTTTGTGGCACATGACCAACTAACTACATACGGAATATTAAAGGAAAAAAAGCAATGGTCCACTGCTGTAACATGAGTAAACCTGTTTATAATCATATACAGTATACCCAATTCACCCTGATTACAGTATGCCACATTAATTGAACATTAATCTTTATAAAAGTATATTGCCAAGGGATTCTTATCACAGCACAGTACAAAATGACAATTATAAAAATCATAAGGGCACAAAGTAGTTCAGAAGCAATATAATGAACACTTGATGTACATTAACAAGCAATATAAATTAACACCCATCCATAAACACAACAAATTCTCATATAAATTAATGATCTATATACTCAACAACCATGCAAAATCATATGAACAATGATATGTATCAAACTGAGCGTATCCCCTTAAATGGTCATAATATTTCCCCTTCAATAATTCTGCAAAGTCAAAGCTCAACAAGTGATGCAAGTGAAATGTCTTTCTCAAGAAGTTTTTTTTCTCAGTTATGAGAATACTTCTTCAAAATTATGATATGTATTATTATTTACTCTAAATTGTTCAAATAGTAGTAGTTGCTCTCATGTATAACAAGACATATGACGCCTGTTCTTAATTTAGAGGCTTTATATACTTTAATGTGATCAAATGTTGATCACCTATGTTTTAAGCCTCTCTTACATCCCGTCGTACCTGTATAGACACGTAAAGCCTCTCTTACATCCCATCGTACGTGCACATACGTCCTGGTTACGGAGAAAAATTGGATGATTTGCAAGGCACACTTAAGGTACACTTGTGATTTTATAACAGAATTTAAAGGTCATACAGTCCCTGCAATGAAAATTGAAATGCATATTTTCACTGCATGCTCGCAGTATGGCCATAAACGCATCCATTTCTCAAGGGTAACTTACCAGAGACTTGTGCACGTGCGTTCATATTTTTCAACAGTATTTGCAGTACACTTGCATGTATATACACGTATGACGGGATGTAAGAGAGGCTTTAGTGTGCTGCATAAGTCTCCCTTAAGTTACCCTTGAGGCATGGATGCGTTTGTAGATATCCTGCGTGCAAGCAGAGAAAATGTGCATGCAAATTTTCATTGCAGGGACTGTACGACCTTGATATTTTGTTATAAAATCGCAAGTGTACCTTAAGTGTCCCTTGCAAATCAGCCGATTTTTCTCTATAACCACGACGTATGTGCACATACGATGGGATGTAAGAGAGGCTTTAATGATATTATATACAAAACAAATCTGTGAGTTTTCTGTAATATCTACAGTGTATTAGTATTTAAACTTGACCAAACATTAATCACAGAGGTTTTAATTTTACTACTAAAACAGTAAATACCCGCAAAACAATTGTAACAAGAGAGTCACAGATGCCCCAAAAGGCGGGTTGCGCAGGCAGACAAACGAACAGACGGAATTTCACCAATTTCGAAAGGAACCTAGCTATGATGGTGATCTATCTCTCTGTGAAGTTTGAATTCGATTGGTCAAACCGTTTTCGAGTTAGAGTCCGGAAACAAAAATGTGGACAAACAGCCAGATGGACAGACAAACGGACAAACGAACGGACGGAATTTCACCAATATCGAAAGGAACCTAGCTATGATGTTGATCTATGTCCCTGTCAAGTATGAATTCGATCGGACAAACCGTTTTCGAGTTAGAGTCCGGAAACGAAAAATGTGGACGGACAGACGGACGTCGGACACATCAATCTAATAGGCGGGTTGGTTACACGCAACCCGCCTAAAAACAACCTTCTTTTGAAATAAGGAAACCATAAACCCTGGAAAGCTAAATAATATCTCCATTGCCCACTAACAGTGTTAGTTTCTAAAGGTGATGTCATAGTTACATCTCCATAATTAACAGGTTGAGTTCTATGAATCCTTTTCAGAGATGAGAGACCATGTTTTGGCTTTTATTTTTTCTCTGCCTTTCAAGTCTGCCAGTTCAATAACCACCATACATTCCACGACCTTCACATCAACCTCCGACATCAGTGTCACTGCTGCTGCCATTGTTCCTAGCCAAATAATTTAGCAATAATCTTTAAAATATCTCTGGTCAGGGGATGATGCATTCCCAATTAAATAGCAACAATAATCATAATACCTACCCATAAAGGCACTGCCATTTCAAAGGTTCATTTCAGTATAATACATTCTAACCAATAACCTCTGGTTCTAAACTGAAGAATATACTGGATCTCTGATATTTCCTTGTCAGACTGTAAAATTACTGTGCAATTTCAAGATGAGATAAACCATAGCACACAGTGGCATGCAACATAATTCCTATTCTTAGTGAAACAAACTTGCAATCAGTAGAATGTCAAAGTGTTCTATATGCCTGATAATTAACACTTGACAAACAGTAGAGGGTTATTGTAAGCAGTTTTGTTCTGGGTTTCTGTCCTGTCTGTACACTGTTTTACTCTTGTAACTCAAAAACTTTACTATCATTGAGTTTAAATTTGGTGGGAAGATACTTTATATGGTACAGATAACATTCCTCCGAATGTTGTAAAATATGAGTGAAAAGTAGAGACAGGAGAGTTTTCTTATGTTCAATTGGGTATATAGAGAGGAATCTTCTCTTTGTCACATATATACAAATGCAGGAGAACTAGCATTTACAAAAGAGTGAAAATGTCAAGGCCAAAAAAAGCATTGGAACAAGACAAACTAGATTGGGCCAACTTGGCGCCAAGATATCCCCAGACAGGTCATCACTCATGCAACATGTTTTGACTGGGTATTTTCCATGGGACCCCTCCTGTGTGATGTAATTTTGAGGGAAAACATAACCAACCACTTATATTTTATCTATCAATCAATACTTCAATTAAATAACTACTCAGGATATATAGTATTGAAAGAGATAAACATTAATTGAACTAACTGAACTATATTAAGTATGCAAGTTGATTTCATAATCATTTAATTCACTGTTGATAGATTTACATTGTACCACAAAATGGAAACAATAAAAATACCAGAGGTGGCCAAAACGTTTGCAATGAAGAATGCATATGTACAAGAAAGATTTCAAGAAAGTCCAACAGTCATTGAGAATATTATTACATTGTAACATTACATACTTAAAATTCCATGAAAAAAACAAGCTGATTTTTAATATGGTAGATATTGTACACTTTAACTTCAATAAAACATTAAAAAGCTAATTTTGTGGATATTATTTCATATTATTATTTATGCAAAGTTCCTCCCCAGTAAAAATGTGGTGGGTAAATGTCCTGTGGGCAAGATTCCCTGTGGGAAAAGATCCAAACACAAGTTTATTTGTTTCTGTTTTACTATATTAGTGGACGAAAGATTATAAAACAAATATGCATATTTGTTTTTCTTCATAATTTGACATGTACCCTTCCAAGCCTTTTACAAAGTAAATTAAAGCTGGTTTCACAGTTTCATTTAATATTAAGAAATAGTAAAATCTGACAATATCACTTCTCAGTTCCTTGCAAACAAAATTCAGTTTTAGTTTATATAGTGTTACATATGCCGGGTTTTATACCAGCATACTGCTTAAACAAAGAGGATGAGTGTTTTTTTCATATATCTATGTAGAGCAAAAAAAAAAAGAAGGGAAAACAAAAGAAAAAAGAAGATATGGTGTAACTCTGATTGATGTATGATGATCATCCAATTAAACATCTAACACTATTACTGAATATCTAACACTATTAAAGATCTGCAACGCCACAGTGTCCATTTTGCCTACTTTAATATGCATAACCAATTTCTTTTTAAAAAGTTAAAAACTCAGCAAGCAGAGGGATAACACAGGGAGAGAGATAAGTTCTTAAAAGCCTAAGATAGCCATAACATCATTACATGTAATGTTCAAAATTTAAACAGACCGGCACTTCCTTTGAAAAATTCAAAGATTTCAGCTCTACGAGCCACATATTTCGACAGTTACAGGGCTTTAAAGTGGCAGAATGTCCATAAATTGGGTCTCTGTGTGCATTTTACAATTGCTAAAGTGACCTTAGCAATTAAACTACAGATCTGAAACTTTTTGGGGACATACAGAACAAACAAAAATTATATAGAATACAGTTTAAGACTTGTCACACTTAGCATTTCCAAATAGCAGAGCAAAATACAGAAAAAAATGTCAAAAAAGGTCCCTTCGATGGGTGTCTATGGCCCCTATACACAGGTTAAATGTCTACTAAAAGCCTTGATTTTCGGCACATGTTAAAAGGGACATAATAATGTATTCCCAGATATGATTTCAGCTCTATCAATCACATAGTTTAACAGTCACAGGGCTTAAAAGTGTCAAAAAGTCCAAATATTGGGTCTCTGTGGGCCTTTTAGAGATCTCAATGTGACCTTTAAATTAAAGCTTCAGACTTAAAATCTGTTACATACTAAGATTACACATAGAATTTATATCTAATACAGTTTGAAACTTCTCACACTTCCCATTTCCAAGTTACAGGGCAACATATGTGAAAAATATCTATAAAGGGTCACTCGGGTGGGTATTTATTGTCCTCATACACAGGTTATATGTCTACTTAAACCCTTGATTTTTGGCACATATAAAAAGAACATACTCCTATCTTCCCAGATAGGATTTGAGCTCTATTAGTTACATAGTTTAACAGTCACAGGGGTTAAAAGTAGCAAAAAGGTCCAAATATTGGGTCTCTGGGGGCCTTTTAGAGACCTCAATGTGACCTTCAAATTAAAACTTCAGACTTAAAATCTGCTACACACTAAGATTACACATAAAATTATATATCTAATACAGTTTGAAACTTCTCAGATTTACCATTTCCAAGTTACAAAGCAAAATATGTGAAAAATGTCTTAAAAGGGTCACTCAGGTGGGTGTTTATGGTCCTCGTACACAGGTTAAATGTCTATTAAATGCCTAAATTTTGGGGTACATACAAGAAAAACATATTGATATATTCTCAGATGATATTTCACTTAGATGAGAGACATAGTTTGAAAGGTACAGTGCTTGAAGGTGGCAAAAAGTCCATAAATTGGGTCTCTGTGGGCAATTTTGAGACCTTAAATCGGCCTAACAGCTAAACCTACAGCCTTTAAATTTTTCACAGACAAGGATTACATATAAGAGTTACACGAAGTGCAGTTTGAGTCTCATCAGAATTACCACTTCCAAATTATAGGGCAAAATATGTTAAAATATAGGAAAAAAGCCCGAAGTGGGGTCTTTATGGGCCCCAAACACAATTTTCTCCTCAACTTTAAGTTGATTTTCGGCGCATGTACTAAGAATATATTAATGTGTTCTCAGGTAAAATTTGAGCCAGATGAGCCTCATAGTTTGTGACCTAGAGGGCGCTAAATGGCCAAAAGTCAAATTTCTGATGTTAAGGTGGCCATAAGTTCTTTATTGTAGGGAATTTAAGGTCACCTTAAAAAGGGATCTTCCTTTGGGCACCCTTAACATGTGTACCAAGTTTGAAAAAAATAGTTATCGCGTACACAAGGAAATTTCTACGGCGGCGGCGCGACGGACCTGAATCCAATATATCCCGACTTTCGTCTGGGGATATAATTAAAGATTACAGCATTACTCTTCTGACTAAAAGTTTATACATTTGGAAAATTTAATAGTAATTTAAATTTTTATTAGAAATACTTAGTAATACCATTTCCAAACAGTAGCTATTTGTTGGAGCCATCCAACCCAATGGCCAACGCAGAGATGCGATTTTAAGATTATTTAACAACCTTAACCAAGCCATTGGGTTACAGTAGTCCATCCTCCCGCCAAATAGGTCACATGACTACATTGTTTACTTCATTATTTTTGTTGCAAGTGAAAGAATGACTTGCGGGGAGGTGGGAGGGAAATTTGAGTGTTAGGAAATGGTAAGTATTTCTAATAAAAATTTATATTACTATTAAATTTTCCAATTTTATAGCGAAATACCCTTACCATTTCCTAACAGTAGCTGAATCCAGCTTTGTAGGATGGAGGGAATTTTTAAGAAAACCACTACCTAACCTACAACTATACATCATGAGAACTTCTCAATGGAATTTATATGCATTAATCAACATATAAACTTCCAACAATTACAACATACAACTCCCAAAAAGTGACAATATGTAGCTGTAGTTCTCACAACTGCTGACACTGTTGGAGCTGCAATTGGATGTCATAAAGAGATAACCCATCTACATTGCAACATCTGACCCCAAGACAAGGTCAAACCAACCTGAAAGTGTCATCAGCGTAATGCCTAACCCTTTGCAAGTCAGATTAAGGCAACACTGATGTCTACTACAAATGCATCCAGCATTGCAGACATACCAGCCACAACCTGCAAATGTACAAACAAAACATACACCAATAGCTTCTGTGACTCATCTTGACTCAATCAAGATGAAATAGTTACCAAGAGATAAGTCTTTTAAGAAACTTTCTTAATGGCAGTAAAACAAAAGATTTTGTTCTATCCCAAACCTTTTGATCATCCAACTATAATCAAACCCATAACAGGACAGACAGACCCATATTAAGTCAAACTGTTGTCCAAAGAGGCTAAGAGCTGGCATGACCACAGGCTTAATTGCAGTGGGCCCATCCAAAGCCAACTGGTTTTGGCAATTGAAGAAGCCAGTCACTTGTGCCAATTCTCCTTATAACTAAAGGGAAGAATATGTCCAAGCATGAATGTCACTCCTTTACCATGAATCTGTAGTCCACAGAGACTACGACCACCAGTTTAATTACATATATTGTAGTAGGCCCATCTGAAGCCAACTGGTTCTTGGCCAAAAAAGTAGTCAATGGGCCAGAGTTACTTGTGAGGAATTCTCCCTATAATTAAGGGAAGAGTCCAAACATGAATGCCGCTACTTTACCTGAAGCCGAAATCAAAAACTGTCTTGAAAGGTAAAAACTTCAAGAAAGCCTTCCTCACAAGCTCAAAGGATGTTTGATAAGAGCATGTAGGACCAATGACAAAATCCAAAACTATTGGTTTGATTCTTACTAAAGTTGCTAACCTCTTATTCATCTCAACTTTTAGACACTCTTGACCATTTAAGCCCCGAAACCATCTGCAATTGCTGTTCTATAGCCTGCAATAGTGGATGGTATTAGAATGTTTCCTTAAACTAGTAGTTAAGGAAATTTGCTCCATCTGGAATAGTGGTTGTCTCAGATATGTCCCTGGCTCTATTCACACCACTTCCCAAAATAGACCAATTGATTCACAGATTCTCCTTGAGGAGTGCTCCTTAATTGTTTCACGACTTCCTCTGGGAATCTTCCATAATATTCATGTGTGACTTCAGATGCCAAACATGAAAATTAAAGTAAACTGTCTTGTTGTGAAGTCTGTTGCTGAATGGTTGAGTCAACAGATTCACCCACAAGGGAAGTCTTAGAATAAGTTTTGTGGACAGATTCACCAGATCCCAAAACCAAGACATCCCTGGCCACCCAATCATGATGATTCTGCACCTGTAGGTGGTCATCTGTTAAATCACCTGAGGGATGAGGGCCACTGGACATAACTGACCAGACCCTCCCAAGAGACATTCAATGCATCTGTTTCCCAAGCCTGTCTGTCTGGGACATGAGACACATACCTCTTTTGCATCACCTGAAGGACCAAGGTCCTGTGCAAAACACGTCTGTCCAGACCTTCACAAGAGATGTTCAAGCATCTGTCTCCCAAGCCTGACAGGAGACCTAGAACATAGGAAGCTTGTGATTCATCTTTGTTGCAAACACATCAACAACTGATTGATGGGAGCAATAGCTAATTGATTGAAAACCTGATGATTCATAGCCCCTTTGGTTTGAAACACCTTATCTCTCTGGACAAGGAATCTGCTAAAAACATTTAGATTCCCTGGGATGCAATTTCCCTCAATCAGAATCATCCTGGCATTCGTCCAAACCATGATTCCTGAGATTAAGGTACATTTTACCTGACAGTGGATGCCTCCCTGGTTGTTCATACAGGCAACCACTAATGAATTGTCTGTGAAAATCAACAGATTTTGATTCAGAAGCTGATTTCTGAATCATTTAAAAGCTAACAACATTGGTTTTAGCTGTAAAATGTTATATTATGTGGAGCCTTGACTTTTCATGATTCCATAGACCACTGGCTGTGGATGCTTTCTGTGAGCACCCTAACCCTTTCAGGAAGCATCTGTGAAAGGAAGACTGTGCTCCTTCTGAAGGAGTGGTGAGTTCTCCTTCAAAAAAGAATGACTGGTCCACCACTGAAGATGATCCCTGTGAACCAGAGAAGTGGGATATCCAGAGACTAAGGATATCAGCAGTGTTTCTAGATACCATTGGAGTGACTCCGTGTGCAGACAACCCAATAGTTTAGCTTAGTCTTCTTCACTGAAGCCAAGCTTTCAAAGTGACATGAACTTCCCTGGAAATGAATGAGAGGCTTACAACATGGTAACTGTCTTTGCAAGAAGACAATCAATTTCCTTTGAATTGGGAAGACTAGCCCTACCCTGAGGTCGAATTGTAACCAAAATTCGATTACTGGAGTTGGAAACAAATCTGATTTAGAAATTTGTGATCCAACCCAGGCTTTTGACAAGATGAACTGACCACAGGGTTCTTTCCTGGCATTGCTGTTTTGAGTTTGATCTCATTAGCCAACCGTCTATATACTGGCGAATACTGATGCCTTCTGCAAGAGCCATCAGCTTCACCTCTTTTGCTACTATGGTGAACTCGAGAAAAACTGTAGCAATACTGAAGGGTAGGGCAGTGAACTGGTAGAACCTGTAGCCTCCAATGAAGCGAAATACTCGCTAGCTGAGTATATCAGTGAAGAATGTGTACCCCGTAATAACAAGTGAAGTCATCCCATCGCCTTCTAAAAAACGAATTCCGAATATTGCAACAGTTTATATTGATAAAGGTACATGTAAAGCTTGTTCACCGGACCTTTTCAATCACTGATTGTCATTTCTTCCTTGCTTAACACAAGAAATAAACTGTTAAAACCCAACTATGTGACACTTTGACTGGTGTTATTGCCCTTTGTCGATCATTTCATAAACAGTTTCTATCAAAGCTCTGTTTCTCGTCTTTTTTTTATAATTATTCCAATCACCTTGCAGGCAGTCACTTCCCCCTGCAAACTTTGCCCTGAAAAATCTAGTGGACAAAATGTCCTCTAAGAGTGAAGACTTGTATACTGGCAAAAACTGTACAAAGGCTTCCTACAAACACAAGAAGCCCCCTACCAACCCTGCTTTTATAGGGCATGGATAAGCAAGATCCTCTCCCCTTGTAACTAGCTAGGGAGTAGGAACCACTTGTAGCTGATTTTCAGGAGTAAATGTCATGTTAGGGACAAAAAAGATCTATTCTGAGGACTGTTGTCCCCTTCCTAGTCATATCTAGCACACTCATTCCAGATTTATAATCATCCTGATATAAATAAGGACACTGGAAGATGGAAGAAGTTCCTCTGAACATCTGACAATATGTCCAGCAGGAAACCTCATTAGGAACAAAACAATGCATTTTATGTTACATCCCTCCTATCCTGTCACATGTTCTTAGTCATGGTCCAACTCCAACAAGAAGATTTGAACACAAAACTGGTTGACTGGACTGGAAATGCAAACACATTCCACCCAGTCCAAGGCATTACTAAAGTCTAAAACATATCATGGTGATCTTTAGATCCTTTAAATTAGACCTGAACTGAAAAGTGAGTCCATACCCGTTCCTCTTACAGTCTCCTACAAGGGAACTTGTTTCCAAGAGAGGCGAGAGGTGATCTTCCTGCAGACCTCCTGCAATTAAGGAGCTGTCAAGGAAGATGATTTTAATAAACAACTCAAATTGAAAATCCTTCCTGCACACTACTCTTTAGAAGCACCAGAAGCTTGTAATGCCTTGAAACCCCAAATATTGGCCACATTCTGTCCTTGATATAGGTAAAAGTAACAAACAGAGGGAGCATTCACAGTGACCATGTCTGTTATCTGAAACCCTAGCCACATCATCTGACAACTCGATTCTAAACCTTTTGGGAGGTATAAAACCCCAGATTGTCTTAAAATGCCACTTCTTTATGCATTTGCAAATTCATTTCAAAAGCTTTTCCTCTTTTCTTCAGTTCCCGTAACCTGACAAATGGCATCTGAACATTTTGAGAGGTATGGAATACTCAATTGTGCTTGAATGACGTCATGCAGGTATTTCCCCCACGGAATGTTTTGACTGGATCTTGACGGAAGAGTTTTCCGAAGAGATCGTCTTTTCCTACATTCAAAACTCCTCCATGATGCAGTGTCCACAGAAACTGTAATGGCTGCCCCCAAGGGAGATTCCTTCTTCTGGCGAGGCAACAATCTATTCAACTCGGATGGACACTGTGATAAAATTGCTTTCAACGCCTGGCTATAAGAATCCAACGTTTGAACAGCAATAGTTACAATCGAATTGTCATTTCTCGTCCAAAAATGGCATCATCCATGACCATTTCTGTTGTTTCTCATAGGTATTTATGCTTCAAAATTATAGCTTCCAACATCCAGCAAACTGAACCAAACGACTGGCAAGCTATATAAAAGTATTATTGTTGCATTATACCCTTCTTTATGTTGATTTATTTCCTCGAGGTTGAAGATGATCGAACTTCCGATGTCACCATCCAAAAGTCCTTTATTTGCATATTTATATAATGCATACCTTCAAAGATTCAATAAATGTATAAGTTCTGTATCATATACATGTAAAACATGAAGCGAGATTCACTGTAAAATCTAAAAAAATAAATAAAATCCTGACAAACTTCTCCTAATTCCCAAAGACGTCCATACTGTTGATGGCCAACAAAAATAATGAAGTAAACAGTGTAGTCATGTGACCTATTTGGCGGCAGGATGGACTACTGTAACCCAATGGCTTGGTTAAGGTTGTTACATAACCTTAAAATCGCATCTCTGCATTGGCCATTGGGTTGGATGGCTCCAACAAATAGCTACTGTTAGGAAATGGTAAGGGTACTTCGCTATAAAATGATCTATTTATTAGTTGAAGTATAGCTGTCAGTGAAGATGGCACAATTACTTAGAAGTACATATACTTATCAGTTGCAGCAATCCATATGGCTTTGTGATAGAGAAGTATGTGTTGACTCAAACATGTCAGTAGAAAACATTTTGGCTGAGCCAAGGTCAAAGTTCACACCATGATATGGCACACTTACACCCTTAGACAAAAATACCCACCAAGTAACAACTTCCTACACCTTATTGTGTCAGAACATATATGGCCTGGACATGATTCCAAAGGTTAAGGTCACTATGGCAAAGTCAAATGTAAAAGAAATGTCACACCCAAGACATTGCACACCTACATGCTTTTGTTTTGATGCTCCCATAGTTTGGAGTGATTTACCTGATGTTTGTTCTTCTCCAACTCTTGCCAGTTTGAGAGAAAAGCTAAAATCATATCTTTTCAAAAAGGCTTTCCCACCTTAGCATATAAACTACTTTGCATCTATGTGGTATTGACCTGGCTATGTGTATGGAATAAACATAGCCAGGCAGAACTTAAGCATTGTAAAAGTCTAAAATAGAATACAATGCTCTAACCATTATCTACGCTAGGTAAGAACTTGCTACACCTTAAGTTTCCATGATCTAGCCCAAACAAGATTTTAAAGGTCAGGGTCACAATGTCAAAGTCAAGGAAAAATGAAGGTTACATTATGGGAGTGCAGACCTACTCCCCTCTCTCCCCCTACCAAAAGTCCAAGTGTCAACTACCAAGTGTCGCCTTCCTACAGCTCAAGTTTCAAAGATATAGCCCAGGCAAGATTTTAAAGGTCAGGGTCACAATGGAAGGTCCAAGGATAAATTAAAGTCACACCATGACATTGCACACCTACACCCCCAACCAATATTCATGCTTCATGTCAACTTCCTACACCTTATACAGTCAAACTTGTGCATAAAGACTGCCCAAGACAGCCAGTTCAGTTTTCCATTCATCCACAGTGTACTGGTCTACACATCCCCCTTTTCCTTCCCAGCTATTCTGATGTCACACATTCTTTAAAAGGATTACACAAAGCATTTGCTTTTAATAATCAAAGAAACTAGGCAGGTATTTTAAATCTGTCATTATTGTTAGATAGAGGCCTAAATTGAACATATATGTGGAAATGGACAATTTGCTAGAAATGGCCCTTCCATTGATTATGAGTGCCCATGTTAACCTCGGGTCTCCATCATGTGGTCTCTTGTACAGAGACCACACTGTGTATTTGGAAATGATTTTGGCAGTCTCTGGTCACAACTAAGGAGTGGTCACTATTCGGGGTATGTTTCATATCAAAATTTCCTTGGGGGGGAATAAAAGCAACCTCAACTAGCAAGTGGTCTCTATTCGAGAATGGTCACATGTACAAGATATAGTCCGAACATAATTTTAAAGGTCAGGGTCACTAAGGCAAAGTCAAAGATTGAATCAGCCATACCATGATGTCGTTCACCTACACTCCCTAATTAATATCCCCGCCACGTATTAACTTCCTACACCTTAGAGTTTCTGAGATTTAAAAGGTCAGGGTCATTACCGGAAGGTGAAAGGTCAAATTAAAGTCAAACCATGACGTATATGGTTACATGCAGAACCAATGTAGCCAACAAGTATGAACTTCCTATACTTATCAGTTTTTGAAATACATCCCAGACAAGATTTTTCTCACTACTGACCCAAGACTCCAGCCAACAGGTGTGAAAACAATACACGTGCAGCCTGTAAAGGCTGTGGGTTAAAAAAACATCCTACTTATGATAATGTGATAATTTTTGACATCATTACTTTTAGTAAAAGGAATTTTTTTTCAAAAAAAAAAGTCTCCTGTCTTTATCTGTTTAGTGAAAATACTTTTACGGAGCATTAAAATGAAGTAAATATTTTTACTCATCCAAACATGTTCATTTAATGTCTCAAATACTTTTAAATAAAAGAATGTTAGGCCCCAAACTTCCCAGGTGACATGCACCAGATAGAGCCATATAACTAATTCTGAATGTGTTTTGCCAATGTAAGTAACAGTCTGCAATTCTGAAGGAATCTCTGAAAAACTAAAAATGTAGCAAAATGATTGTGAATAAATACCTCCAGTTGCTAACAGATCATCAATGATGACAACTTTCTGTCCTGGCATTAAGGCATTCTTTTGCACTTCGAAAATATCCTATAAAATAAAATACTGGTTTTACAGCAATCGCTGACACACTGTCCCTAAGAATCATTCTAAACATTTAAAATATAAATATACACCAAAATAATAACAAGAAAAATGTTAACAAAACTACAACATATTTTTTGTTAAACAGCATAGAATCTATCAATAAAACATCTTTCTGAGGCAAAGATTAGTACTGATCTAGAACTCTGTCCATCAACTTTTTGGGGTTGGAATTCTGCTCACCATTTTTTTTACACATCATCATTTATTTGCCATCATTTTTTAATAGTGAAAGTATCAGCCACTTCACAGTATTTCACTAAATTCACAAAACTGAATTCCATAGTATTGAGAAGTTATCCAAGGACAAGCAAAGAAGGCAATATGGAACCTCAGCAGATACCATTTTTAAGAATTCAGAAGAATTGTACTGTGTCACCAGCTTTGGTTAAAGACTGAAGTGGATGAAATTCAAAAGGACAAAAATTATGCTGAACATAAATAGTTGGCTGACTGGCAGTATTTTTGCAGATCCAGACCATCCTTGAGAAGTACCAAGCCATGGTGAGGCCATAACTTGTTGAAAAATATAACCTAGATCCAATGTACAGGTCAATGTCCGTCCAATGTCCATCAACCCATTCTCGAGATACTGTCTGGAAATGGAAAAAACTTAAAATCAATATAAGTATATTACTTAGTGGGAGTTTAAGGTCACCTTAAAATAGGGCATGCCTTGAGGACCAGTTACATCCACATAACAATTTGAATTTAATTTATCATGCCATTTTTGAGATACTGTCTGGAAAGGAAGTGTGATGACACTGACAAGTGTTATGACTGGGAGTTTAAGGTCACCTTAATATATGGCACTTACCTATGGCCAGTTACATATATATGCAAAATTTGAATGAATTTTTCAAGGTATCTTTAGTATACTCTATGGAAAAATAAACAAGAGGAGAGTGCCTGTGAACGGGCACTGTGTCAGATGACTGAGTGTTTTTGAATTGTGAAGGTATCACAAATAGATTCCCAGCCCATGATTTTCTATAGGTTGGTTCACATTCCCAAACCTCTAGGTCCAATAATAAGCGAGTTATAAGCACTTTTAAGTTTGGCTGTCCTCATTTGACATTGAAGGAGGGGTTGAAGGTCAAATCTGACCATACCAATAGATTCCCGGCCCATGATTTCCTATAGGATCGTTTAACATCCCAAACCTGTAGGACCAACAATAAGTGAGTTATAGGCACTGTTAAGTTTCACTATCCTTGTTTCACCTTGAAGGAGGGGTCCAAGGTCAAATCCGACCACACAAAAAGATTCCCAGCCTATGATGTCCTATAGGTTGGTTTACCATCCCAAACCTGTAGGACCAATAATAAGCGAGTTATAAGCAATTTTAAGTTTGGCTATCCTCGTTTGACCTTGAAGGAGGGGTCCAAGGTCAAATCTGACCACACCAAAAGAATCCTAGCCTATGATTTCCTATATGCTGGTTTACCATCCCAAACCTCTAAGACCAATAATACACTAGTTATAAGCACTTTTAAGCTTGGCTATCTTCGTTTGACCTTGAATGAGGGGTCCAAGGTAAAATCTGACCACATAAATAGATTCCCAGCCCATGATTTCCTATAGGTTAGTTCACCATCCCAAACTTCTAGGACCATTAATAGGCGAGTTATAAGCACTTTTAAGTTTGGCTGTCCTCGTTTGACCTTGAGGAATGGTCCAAGGTCAAATCCGACCACACTAAAAGATTCCCAGCCCATGATTTTCTATAGGTTGGTTTTTCATTCCAAACCTCTAGGACCAATAATAAGCGAGTTATAAGCACTTTTAAGTTTGGCTATTCTCATTTGACCTTGAAGGAGGGGTCAAAGGTCAAATCTGCCCACACCAAAAGATTCCCAGACCATGATTTCCTATAGCTTGGTTTACCATCCCAAACCTCTAGGACCAATAATAAGTGAGATATAAGCACTGTGAAGAAACGCCCGTGGCAGCCATCTGTAATACCCTTTGCTCTAGGGGGCCAACAAAAGCCCTTGCTTTAAAGTCGAATAAATGTCCCTGGCGGCCATCTTGTTTTTCAAAATAGGCCAAAAATATTCCCAGGCAACATTTTATGGCTATTAATATATCCTGCAAACTTGAGAAGGCTAGCTATAATATTTTTTTTTGTTAGATTGGTAATAGTGAAATCTCTCTACACACTGCGGCTATCCAGTGGATACAATGATTTACTCAACAATAAGAACCTGAAATATCTATTGCTCAACTATACCATGACATATAGGTCTGCAATTTCACTATGTTAATGCTGACCAAAAATTACGTGAATAACACATATTTAAACAAAATACTCTAAATACAATAGTTTTCAAGTTACAAACGATTTACTCAACAGTGATAACCTCAAAGTAGCTATTACTCAGCTATGCAATGAGCTACATGTTTGAATTTTTACTATGTTATAGCTGATGCAAAAGTAGGTGAACAACATATTTAAGCAAAATACTGTAAATGCAGTAGTTTTCAAGTTACAACTGATTTACTCAATAGTGAGAACCTGAAAATAGCTATTGCTCAGCTATGCCAAGAGCTTTAGGTCTGTAATTTCACTTTGTTATAGCTGTCCCAAAAGTAGGAGAACAACATATTAACAAAATACTCCAAATGCAACATTTTTCAAGTTACAACTGATTTACTCAACAGTCAGTACCTGAAAATAGCTATTGCTCAGCTGTGCCATGAGCTACAGGTCTGTAATTTCACTATGTTCTAGCTAACCCAAAAGTAGGTGAACAACATATTTAAGCAAAATACTGTAA
The DNA here is from genome assembly GCA_964017235.1 of Sabellastarte sp. h YS-2021. Lineage (NCBI taxonomy): Eukaryota > Metazoa > Annelida > Polychaeta > Sabellida > Sabellidae > Sabellastarte > Sabellastarte sp. h YS-2021. The sequence continues at coordinate 162,260,197 of OZ024930.1, forward strand.
ATGCAATAGTTTTCAAGATATAACTGATTTACTCAACAGTAAGAACCTGAAAATAGCTATTGCTCAGCTATGTAATGAGCTACAGGTCTGCAATTTCACTATGTTATAGCTGACCAAAAATTAGGCGAATAACATATTTAAACAAATACTCTAAATACAATAGTTTTCAAGTTACAACTGATTTACTCAACAGTGATAACCTCAAAGTAGCTATTACTCAGCTATGCACTGAGCTACAGGTCTAAAATTTTACTATGCTGTAGCTGACCCCAAAGTAGCTGAATAACATATTTATACAAAATTCTGTATGTGCAATAGTTTTCAAGTTACAGGTGATTTTACTCATTATGGAAGGTACTGAAAAATCAGAAAGTAGCTATTACTCACTTAGCTATTGGGATAGACACTCGAGTTACTCACCATGTTGTAGCTATGAAAAAAGTAGTTGAATAACATATTTTAACAAAATGCTCCAACTGCAATACTTTTCAAGTTATAAGTGTTTTAGTGCATGATTTCATAAATTTTATTGTATTAAAAATTATTTTAAAAATTAATAAAAAAAATTAAGATAGATCCAGGTCTAACTCGCACACAAGGTAATCTACTAGTGGCCTAGTACATATACGTAAGATATGAGAAAAATCCCTGCAATGGTGAATGAGAAAATTGTGATAAAGGGTTGAAATTTTCACACTTTGGGTGGGGGTACCTGACTTGTAATGTCTCTGGGAAACAGACAAACAAACAGATCTGAATGGCTTGAACAATTTTTGGTCTAAACCAGTCTAGAATTGATTTTTTCCTAATTTCAGAAAATATGGAATATGTTACCAATAGAATAGATATTTTGCCTAGTATCAGATCTGATCATAGCTTACTGGTCCTTGAAATTTCACTAGAAAAGGAGCATAAACGAGGAAAGGGTTTTTGGAAATTAAATGTTAGTTTACTAAATGACAGTAGTTATATTCAACATATTAAAGAAACAATAAAAGATGCAATATCAGATACAGTAAATTTGAATGATAATTTTTTGGCTTGGGATTACATAAAATGTCGTATTAGAACAGAATCTATTACATATTCAATAAATAAGTCTAAAAGAAGCAAACAAAATATTGATTCCCTTAATAAAAATTTGACGGAATTAGAAAATAGTATTTGCAGTAATCCTGCACCTTGCCTTTTTGAGGAACATGCACTTACTAAAAAACAGTTAGAAGATGCATATGCTGAGAAATCTTATGGTTCTTTTATCAGGTCCAGGTGCAAACATCTGGAAGAATTTGAAAGACCTACTAAATATTTCTTTGATCTCGAGAAGTTTAACCATAAAGTAAAGCATATAAGGATGTTACAACATGGTAGTAAACGATTTACAACTCCTGCAGATATTTTACAGGTTCAGCATGATTATTTTTCAAATATATATACTGATAAGAATCCTGAAAACAATGACATGGACATTGAAAAATACTTAGATGGCATTGATATACCAAAAATATCAGAGCAAAGTAAGACCCTATGTGATAGTGTTATTACTTTGCAAGAAGTCCAAAAGGCAATTAACAGCCTAGCCAATAATAAAACACCTGGGCCTGATGGTATACCATCTGAGTTCTGTAAAACCTTTTGGACAGAACTGGGTAATGAGCTTTTTAATACTTTTATTAAATCATTTGAAAAGTGTGAGCTTACAAAAAGTTAAAAACAGGGAATAATAAACCTAATTCCAAAAAAAGGTAAAGATATAACTGACTTAAAATCATGGCGTCCTCTTTCAATTTTGAACACAGACTATAAAATCTTAGCAAAAATATTGAGTAACAGATTAAAGGTAGCGCTGAAAGAAATAATAAACCCAGACCAGGTAGGATACATGGAAAATCGATTTTGTGGTGAAAACACAAGGTTAATTGCTGATGTCATAGACTTCTGCCAAAATAAAAAAACCTCTTGTGTTATTCTTCTTGCAGATTTTGAAAAAGCTTTCGATATGGTAAAATGGAATTTCTTAAAAAAAGTTTTGAACTATTATGGTTTTGGTTATAATTTTAAAAGGTGGATAACTATCTTGTACAACGATTCTGAAAGTTGTGTTGCTAATAATGGGTACACATCCTCATTTTTTAAATTATCGAGGGGTATTAGACAAGGTTGTCCTATTAGCGCTTTATTGTTTTTGCTTGTTGTTGAGATAAACGCAATAGTCTTAAGAAAAACCAATACAGTCTCAGGCTTAAAAGTTGGACAAACAGAAATAAAGCTTTGCCAACTAGCTGATGACATGACCTTATTTCTAACAAGTGTAGAGTCTGTAAAAATTGCCACTGAGCTATTTGAAGAATTTTATAGGTATTCAGGTTTAAAGTTGAATAAATCCAAAACTGAAGCCTTCATTATAGAAGGAGATAATGTGAAAATTCACAGGGACAATACCATTGGTATTAGATGGCTAACAAAACCTTTTAAGACTTTAGGAATGTGGTACTCTCTTGATCCAAATGAAACATATAAATTAAATTTTACTGAGAAAATTAACATAATACAAAGTACTTTAAAGACCTGGCAACCACGATGTTTAACATTAAAAGGAAAAATAACAGTCTTAAAATCCCTAATTGTTCCTCACATTCTACAGTTAGCTTCAGTTCTTCCATTTAATCATTCAACACTTGCCGATTTAGATGCAATGTTTTTCAATTTTGTGTGGAGCAATAGACTGCATACTATTTCAAAGAATGTATTGATTCAACCAGTAGAATTAGGTGGTTTGAAAATGATATCTACTAAATGCATTGTTGAGTCTGCAAAAGTTGTGTGGATTAAAAGGTTTTGCAATAGTGTTGAAGCAAAGTGGAAAACACTAGCTTTAAATTTGATGGGTATTGAAAAAAACATGCTAAATAGAAAACAATTGTTAAAAGATATCATAAAAAAAACAAAAACTAACTTTTATGCTGATTTACTGACTGTCTGGTTTAGCGTTATAAATGCAAATGTCAGATCCGTCTTAGACCTTTTGGATGAGAATATTTTTGATAATCCACTATTTCTTATAGACAATAAAATGATAAATGTTAAAAGTAATAACTGGACTGATGCTGGAATCCTTAAGGTTTCTGATGTGTGGAATGAGAATACAAACACATTCATTTCTAAATCGGATTTGGAAAAAGATCACAAAATTACTATTTCTGACATTACCTACAACCAGATTGTCAGTGCTTTGGCACTGCAAATAAAGAAGTTTTTAAAAATAAAAAAAAAATTGTTTTACTCTCAAATATATGAACATACCCAATCAATGTATAAGTGATATGGGTAAAGTTAAGAATTCACATGTTAATGCTTATTTCAGTGCAAAACTGTATTCTACTCCAATAAGTCAAAATAAATGGATAGAATTTTATCCATTTCTAGATGGTTTTGATTGGAGGCACATTTATACCTTGCCTTTTAGATCAGTTTTAGATACCTATCTGATTGTATTACAGTATAAAATTTTACATAGAGTTTTTGCATGTAATTATAAGCTGTTTGTTTGGAAAATTAAAAACACACCTAATTGTGACTTTTGTGGTCAAATTGATAACCTGGAGCACTTCTTTTTCTACTGTCCAGATACATACCATTTCTGGGATCAAATCCGTACCTGGTTTGTAAAGTATGGAATCCATAACATAAACTTAACGGTTCTTGAAGTGCTTTTTGGCCTTGTAAATTTGCAACCTAAATTATACTTCCTTGTTAACTATGTTGTACTTGTTGCAAAATCATATATACGTAACTGCAAGAAAAATAATAAAAATTTACTTTTCAAAATATTTTTAAAAGAATTAAAATGGAAACTTAAGATTGAAGAAGGGGCCTACATCAATGCAGGTCGGCCCAAGGTTTATAGTGACAGGTTTGCTCTTATGAATGACATGCTTGTTTAAGCTTAGCTATATTAATGTTTTCATTCTGGTGAAAATTTTTCTTTAAAAAATGTTAGCATGATAAATTGATTGTTTACTCTGTGTTTGTCTTGTTTATATGACTCTGTATTTGTTTAATATTTGTTCAAAAATAAATAAAAAAAAAAAAAAAAAAAAAAAAAAAACAATTTTTCATCCTTGACAAGTCAGCTGACATAAAAACGTAAACTGGATATAAGCTTTTTATACGTGGGAGTTTAAGGTCACCTTAAAATAGGGCACACCTTCAAAACTAGTTACAACCACATGCCAAATTTGAATTGAATCCATAAAACCATTTTTGAGATATCGTCCAGAAACGAAAAACCTTAAATTGGGTTTAAGTATTTTACTAGTGGGAGTTTAAGGTCACAAAACTATACAGCGCATCCCCAGGACCAGTTACATCTTCATGCCAAATTTGAACTAAATCTGACCAGCCATTTTTGAGATACTGTCCGGAATAAAAAGTGTGACGTTAACAGATGGCGACGCCACAAAATTGGATGACGAAGCGATCCCTATATGCCATACAGCATAAATGCTGGTGACACAAAAAAGAACAATATATGACAATATATGTCCAAGTTAGCAGTTAAATTTACTATATACATATTATGTACAATATTTACAGACCTCTCGTTTGAGAAAAATATTAACTTTGTTTATTTTGGTTTATCACAATCCATGCAACCTGTGAGACTTTATGAAAGATGAGCAGAGCTTTGTCAGATATTGTTGTTCAAGGTATCTTGGCTGAATTCACTTTTTCAGCTGAAAAAGTTAGGAATAAATTTATTCTGAGCATCCCAAAAATATTTATTTCCTACTTATGAGTAAAATAAATTAACAGGCTTGAATTTTGATCTTGTACACAGTACAAAATATTTTTTAGCTATTTGAGTCATATGTAACTGGTAATTTACTTTCCTTTTTATCCATTGTTTTATATCGGTCCAGATATTTTCAACAATTTCACATTGAGAGAAAAGATGTTGGATTGTTTCAGTATTTTCCTCACAGAGTCTACAGTGACTTCACTTTACAATCTTCAATTTAAACAATAATTCCCTTGTGCCCAGAATTCCAAAGAAATTTTGTAATGAAACCATATTAGTGGATTATCATATTAGATAGTTTTGAAATGTATCTCATATACTGTGTGCCATATTTTGTCATTTGAGGCAAGATTAAATTTTTCTTGCCATTTTACTTCACATTTCCTAGTTGCCCCATTGTTCTGCTTTGTCAAGTAGTTATAAAACACTTTGCTGCAGCCTTGTGATTGTAAGAATGTCTGCATTTGGAGTGGTATTTGGAGGTGTATTTAAAAATCCCACCACTGGAGTATTTTAAGATGTATTTATTAAGATTTAAATCTAATGTATTCGAGGATAACAGCATTTAAAATTGTAGTTTCATATAAGTAGTTCTCTATGCAGAAAGACTCCATCTTCCACAAAAATATTCCATGTTTGACCTATTTTGGGAAGAATAGAATCTCTTTTGAAATATGCTCATTAAACCCTTTGGTTGACTGGTATGTATCAAGATTTGACTTTACTTATTCAAGACTACTGGACTCTGACCATATAGTAAATATGATTTTTCAGGGTGGGTTAAATATTTGTAACTACTGTCCTACCCCACTTTGTCCCCACAGAAGACAAATGACTAAAATTTACAACAGTTTCAACCAAGAGGCAATACCGGGGGTATCTGTATTTTAAAATATATTTAGAATCCAGCTAAGTTTTAGTGCTCTTTCAAACAAGATAATATTTACCATATTTAAACCATACTCATAATTTATGTATGCATGCATATTGTCTATTTATTTTGCCTGTTTTTTATTCCATAGAAATCAATAAATTTTTGCATTCAGATTCTTTAAAATATCAGCTGGTGTTGGAATAGATATGAAGAGGTTGGTAAAAAATTAAAGACAAGTAACGATTTTATGATAATAATTCTTCCGAGTGGAGTCAAGACTGCTATTTCAATTTCTTATGGTTTTCCGGTTTTCCTTGCCTTATCCAGATCCTTGGTATAATTCATTGAAGGAACTCTTTCTAGTTAAACTGTAAACTGTATTCGTAAAAGGCTAAATTCTAAGGTATCCATATGATATTTTTTCCATGTTCACCTTCAATCCAGAAAATGAGCCATAAATCTTCAGCACATTCAATGTTGCCCGAGGAGTCGATACAATATTAGTCACACCCGAGTTTTTGACTCAGCACCCTTTGATTATGTCCAAGGTTCTACACATTAATTGCAATTATGATTTTTTCGTTTGTGTACTATTATCTCTTGATACAAGAGATAGGCCTATTTGGTAGGCTTTTCGGAGTCTCAGGCCATTGTCTCCTATTAACACAAAAATGGTTTGCCCATTTTTTTTGCTGGTTCAGTACTGAATCCCCCCTGTGGGGAAGATACTGCATCTGCAAAGCAGTAGATGGGATTATAAATTGATATTTTAGTGAGAACAATAATTTTATAGTGAGGCCAGGTTGGAAGACAACTTTTGAAATCAGGGATTTGAAGCTTTAAAACTAAACTAATCAGACCAAAGATATTAGTTTCACCTTGCCATATTCCAGATTATATGAAGCACTGATGCAGTCTCCTGGCAGTTTTCCCTGTTTCCTTATTGGGACAAATGCAACTCCCAGCCTTTCAGCCATCATTGGACCAAAAATGAAACCTCTAGACTCTAATCCTACAATGGCATCTATATCTTGCCCACAGTCTTGAACATGTTCAGTCAGTAGACTGATCAGATCAGCAAACACCTTGGGATCTTTTGCTAGTGGAAAGATATCCCTATTAAATCAATAACAATACATTTTTATGGCAATTGCAAAACTAAAATAATTATTCAAACAACTACAGAACTGTATGAAAATAAAAACAAGAGGAGAGTGCCCGTGAACAGGCACTGTGTCAGCTGACTGAGCGTTTTTGATATGTGAAGGTGATGAGAGGAAAGCATAATTATCAGGGAAAGTGCTGTACAGAAATACAGTAAATGGTAATTGAACAGCATATTCGAAAGAAATTCCGAAGTTGAAAGAAGAAAAGGACCAAAAAGTTGTTCCCTGCAAATGGTATTATGGAGGAAAGTAACAAGGTAATTGTTTAAGTGTAAAAAGTAGGTTAAAACATATTTAAAGAAATACTGCAAATACTATATCCTCGGTCGACCTTGAAGAAGAGGTCCAAGGTCAAATCCAACAACACAAAAACATTCCCAGCCCATGATTTCCTATAGGTTGGTTTACCATCCCAAACCTCTAAGACCAATAATAAGCGAGTTATAAGCACATTTAAGTTTGGCTGTCCTCATTTGACCTTGAAGGAGGGGTCCAAAGGTCAAATCTGACCACATCAAAAGATTCCCAGCCCATGATTTCCTATAGGATGGTTTACCATCCCAAACCTCTAGGACCAATAATAAGCGAGTTATAGGCACTTTTAAGTTTCGCTATCCTTGTTTCACCTTGAAGTAGGGGTCCAAGGTCAATTCCAACAACACCAAAAATTCCCAGCCCATGATTTCCTGTACGGTGGTTACCATCCCAAACCTGTAGGATCAATAAGCGAGTTATAAGCAATTTTAAGTTTGGCTATCCTCAACTGACTTTGAAGGAATGATCCAAAGTCAAATCTGACCACACCAAAAGAATCCCAGCCCATGATTTCCTATAGGTTGGTTTACCATCCCAAACCTCTAAGACCAATCGCTCGCAAAAAAAAGATAATGTTTTTGCATACCAAAAACAAAGCGTCCCGAAAAGGATATAAAGGTGAGTGCTAAAGTATTAAGAAAAAGCTTCGTTTCTAGCCTTATACTGTTGTGGCAACCAAAGTCAGCGCAGTCTGCTCTATCTAGCACGGTTTTCAAGATAAAAGCATTTTTGTGTTTCACAAGAAATTCGAAAATTCAAATTGTACGCTATATTTGGCAAGACAAAAATATTTTGAAAATTTGCATGGCTACTCTGCAGAGATACCCAGCAGGTCAAAAATTTTGTTGAGTTCGCTCCATGTAGCACGGTTTTCGAGATATAAGCATTTTTGTATTTTGCAAAATCTTTGAAAATTAAAAATGGCCATCATTTTTGGTGAGACAAAAATTTTTGACAACAAGATCACTGCCGCAGTGTGTATCTCCCGCTGAGTATTAAAGGAGAAGAAATAGCTTTTCCGAGATATTCACAATTTTTCATTTTCGTGTGTGAAAGCTCTTCCAAAAGCAGGTGAATGAGTTATTTGAGAAAAATTGGCTATCTGCAATACTTTTAAGAGATAATTCGCATTAACTCCTTTTGAGTAGGTGAGTAATTACCTACGGGTCTGGAACTTCAGCAAGTGAAAGTTCTCCCAAAAGTAGATGAATGAGTTATTTGATAAAAATTGGGTATCCGCAATACTTTTAGAGATAATTAGCATTTACTCATTTTGAGTAGGTGAATAATTAGCTACGGGTCTGAAACCTGAAACTTCACCAAGTGAAAGCTCTCCCAAAAGTAGGTGAATGAGTTATTTGAGAAAAATTGGCTATCTGCAATACTTTTAGAGATAATTCGCATTTACTCGTTTTAAGTAGGTGAGTAATTAGCTATGGGTCTGAAACTTCACCATATGAAAGCTCTTCCAAAAGTAGATGAATGAGTTATTTGAGAAAAATTGGCTATCTGCAATACTTTTAAGACATTTACTCATTTTGAGTAGGTGAGTAATTATCTACGGGTCTGAAACTTCACCATGTGAAAGCTCTCCCAAAAGTAGATGAATGAGTTATTTGAGAAAAACTGGGTATCCGCAATACTTTTAGAGGTAATTCGCATTTACTCATTTTGAGCAGGTGAATAGGTAATTAGCTACGGGTCTGAAACTTCACTGAGTGAAACCTCTCCCAAAAGTAGATGAATGAGTTATTTAAGAAAAATTGGCTATCTGCAATACCTTTAGAGGTAATTCGCATTTACTCATTTTGAGTAGGGGAGTAATTAGCTATGGGTCTGAAACTTCACCATGTGAAAGCTCTCCCAAAAGTAGATGAATGAGTTGAGAAAAATTGGCTATCTGCAATAGTTTTAGAGATAATTAGCATTTACTCATTTTGAGTAGGTGAGTAATTAGCTACGGGTTTGAAATTTCACTGAGTGAAAGCTCTGTGGGTCAAAAATTCCGTCGAAATCGCTCTATCTAGCACGGTTTTCGAGATATAAGCATTTTTATGTTTTGCAATTTTTGCGAAAAATTCGAAAATTCAAAATGGCCGCCAAAAAGCGAGACAAAAATTTTTTGAAAATTTGGGATGGCTACCCTGCAAAGATACCCTATGGGTCAAAAAATTCGTCGAAATTGCTCTATCTAGCACGGTTTTCGAGATATAAGCATTTTTATGTTTTGCAATTTTTGTGAAAAATTCGAAAATTCAAAATGGCAGCCATTTTTGGCAAGACAAAAATTTTTTGAAAATTGGCGTGGCTACTCTGGTGAGATACCCTGTGGGTCAAAAATTTTGTCGAAATCGCTCTATCCAGCACGGTTTTCGAGATATCAGCATTTTTATGTTTTGCACTTTTTGCGAAAAATTCGAAAATTCAAAATGGTCGCCATTTTTGGCGAGAGAAAATTTTTTTGAAAATTGGGTTAGCTACTCAGCAGAGATACCCTGTGGGTCAAAAATTTTGTCGAAATCGCTCTATCTAGCACGGTTTTCGAGATATAAGCATTTTTCTGTTTTCCTTATTTGGAAAATTCATATTGATTAATTAATCACTAATTACTCGGCCATTTCTTAACCAATCAATGCCAAAATCTAATGATTTCCAGATTTTAATAGAATGAATGTATTTGCCAAGTTTCAGGTGAATTGATAAAATCCTTTTCAAGTTATCATCCGGACAAGCTTCCCCATCGAAAAAAGACATTTTTGGCCATGTGACCTCTCTGATTGGTTGAAATGTCACTGCAGCATATTTCAAAAAATTCCCCAAGGCTACTGCCTAAACCTGCCAAATTTGAAAAGAATCTGATTAACGGTTACAGAGTAATAAGGAAAACAAAACGCGGAGCCGGCGGAGCCGCCGCAGCCTGAAGGTCTCCCATACACAAACAAGCGTCCCTTTCAGGACGCTTAATAATACATGAGTTATAAGCGCTTTAAGTTTGGCAATCTTCATTTGACCTTGAAGGAAGGGTCCAAGGTCAATCTGACCACACCAATAGATTCCCAGCCCATGATTTCCTATATGTTTGTTTACCATCCCAAACATCTAGGACCAATAATCAGCAGGTTATAAGCACTTTTAAGTTTGTCTATCCTTGTTTGACCTTGAAGGAGGGGTCAAAGGTCAAATCTGACCACACCAAAAGATTCGCAGCCCATGATTTCCAACAGGTTGGTTTACCATCCGAAACCTCTAGGACCAATAATAAGGGAGATATAAGCACTTTTCATGACTGACAAAGAAACACCTGTGGCAGCCATCTTGTTTTTCAAAATGAGGCCAAAAATATTTCCAGTCAAGATTTTATAATGAGGAACATATCCTGCGAATTTGAGATCTCTACCTATAATACCCTTTGCTCTAGGGGGGCAACAAAAGTCCTTGTTTAAAGTCGAATAAACGTCCCTGGCAGCCATCTTGTTTTTCAAAATGAGGCCAAAAATATTCCCAGGCAACATTTTATGGTTATTAATATATCCTGCCAACTTAAGATGGCTAGCTATAATATTTTTTTCGTTAGAGCGGTAATGGTGAAATCTCTCTACACACTGGGGCTATCCAGTGGATACAATGATTTACTCAACAGTGAGAACCTGAAAGTAGCTATTGCTCAGTTATGCCATGACATAGAGGTCTGCAATTTCACTATGTTATAGCTGACCAAAAATTATGTGAATAACATATTTAAACAAAATACTCTAAATGTAATAGTTTTCAAGTTACAACTGATTTACTCAACAGTGATAGCCCAAAAGTAGCTATTACTCAGCTATGCAATGAGCTACATGTCTGAATTTTTACTATGTTATAGCTGACCCAAAAGTAGGTGAACGACATATTCAAGCAAATTACTGTAAATGCAATATTTTTCAAGTTACAACTGATTTACTCAATAGTGAGAACCTGAAAATAGCTATTGCTCAGCTATGCCATGAGCTATTGGTCTGTAATTTCACTATGTTATAGCTGACCCAAAAGTAGGTGAACAACATATTTTAACAAAATACTCTAAATGTAATATTTTTCAAGTTACAGCTGATTTACTCAACAGTCACTACCTGAAAATAGCTATTGCTCAGTTGTGCCATGAGCTACAGGTCTGTAATTTCACTATGTTATAGCTAACCCCAAAGTAGCTGAATAACATATTTAAATAACTTTCTGTAAATGCAATAGTTTTCCAATTACAACTGAATTACTCAACAGTGAGAACTTCAAAGTAGCTATTACTTAGCTATACAATGAGCCACAGGTCTGCAATTTCACTATGTTATAGCTGACCCCAAAATAGGTGAATAACATATGAAACGAAATACTCTAAATGCAATAGTTTTCAAGTTATAAGTGATTTACTCAACAGTGATAACCTCAAAGTAGCTATTACTCAGCTATGCCATGAACTACAGGTCTGAAAATTTACTATGTTATGGCTGACCCAAAAGTAGCTGAATAACATATTTATACAACATTCTCTAAATACAATAGTTTTCAAGTTACAAGTGATTTTACTCATGATGGAAGTTACTGAAAAGCCCAAAAGTAGCTATTACTCAGTTAGCTATTGAGATAGACACCCAAGTTACTCACCATGTTGTAGCTATTGAAAAAGTAGCTGATAACATATTGTGACGGATCCGAGCGGCATAAATCTCTCATTCTCTGGCGCCCAACTGGACGGTCTGTCCAGTCCATAAATTCTCTAATTTTCCCACCTGTACAGGAATTTTCCAGACTCACTACTGAGTCTCAAACAAGGCTTACTCAAGCCTTCAGAATCACCAGCACCTCCAGGACGTCTCCAAGTACTGAAACAGATTCTTCATCAGACACCTCCAGGAGATCCAAATGTCAGAAACAGATTCACTACTGAATCATCGGACATCTCCAGGACCTCCAAGTGTCTTAAACCAGATTCACTACTGAATCTTGTGATACCTTCCAGGACAACCCCATGTCAGAAACAGATTCCTGTAGAGAATCACCGGACATCTCTAGGATTTCCAAGTATCATTTAACAGGTTCACTGCTGAACCTCATTACACCTCATAGGACATCCAAATGTCAGAAACAGATTCCTGTGGAGAATCACCGGACATCGCTAGGATTCCCAAGTATCATTAAACAGGTTCACTACTGAACCTCATTACACCTCACAGGATATCCAGCTGTTGGAACTGCAAATCTTCATCGGCAGCAATTCTTATTATATGTTTTAACTAAGGAAAGTTACATAACAGCAGGCAAGCAAGCAAGCAAAATCAAGGGATATATAGAACCATTCACATTTATTAACAGGCAATTGAATAATATAGATATATATAAATTTGCAAATTTAATAAGTAAATTAAATTTTTATAAGTTAATACCCTATCCAATGGACAATTGCTAACTCCGGTCGGCGAGACCGGCCCGCCAAACGTCAGAAAAAGACATCCTGTGTCTCCACCGGCCAGCCGGTCCTTACTCTGTGCACTCGCCAGGTGGCGTGTCGTACTTCCTTCCTGTCTAGACAGAGTGACGTCATAGCATCTTTTTCGTTGTCTAAACATAATAAAGACCCCTAGTAAATTAACAGCGGGGTCGGTGGGAGGGTCTTGCCTGTCCATTGGATAGGGTATTAACTTATAAAAATTTAATTTACTTATTAAATTTGCAATTTTATTGCGTTAATACATCCTATCCAATGGACAATTGCTGAATAACTACCGCTTGGTCGGCGGGTAAATTACTAGGGACTAAATTGACTCATGGTATTGACAGCAAACTCCATTTTAAGCCTAGCCAGATCTTGAGGTCAATGACCCTTGAGGCTATGGTCGAATATCATCACCCGGTTATCCGGAGGATAAACCGTCAGAATCGACCTTGCTGCCCCCCCCCCCCCCCTTTTTATAACAGACCTGCTCTGAGGTAGGGGAAGAGAGGGATGAGTTCAATCCCATAGAAATAAAAGGGACCTCCCGAAGGAAGCACGATCCAGTTTTTTTTTTTTTTTTTTTTTTTTTTTTTTTGCTTCTTAATTGTATACACAGTATTTACATATATATATGTGTGTTTTATCTCCTCTATACCTTGGTCTCCGGGTGGATCTGCTGAGCAGCCACAACCGGACCCAGGTGGAAAAGCTCTGTGTCAGCCCAGGCCACATCCTTCAAGTAGAATTGAGTGAAGGTGTTATGTGACTTCCAGTGGCAGGCTGATAAAATTTGTTCCAGGGAAATTCCTGACTGGAAGGCTTTTGAGGCAGCAAAAGCTCTAACATCATGAGCCTTGACCTGATGTAAGGTGTGTGCCTCCTGATCCGAGAGCTCATAACATAGGATCACTGTCTGTTTGATCCATGAGGAGATGGTGGCAGGGGAAATATCTTTGTCAAAACCTTTCTTGAAGGAGACAAAAACTAATTCTTTGTTCTGCCTGATATCTGAGGTCCTGTCCAAGTAGTACCGAAGTGCTCTGACTGGACATAGTGACCGATCAGATTTGAGGGATTTATCCAGGGTCGGAGCCAGGGCTGGAATAACTACCGGGGCAACACTGTCCGGACCCTCTTTGGCCAGCTGATTCTTTGAGAGAAAGCTGGGAGATGGATACAGTGACACTTTTGACCAATCGGATTGGTGCCTGATGTTTTTATTTTGCCAGGCATGGATCTCACTCCTACGCTTGCCCGACCCCAAAGCCAGAAGGAAGACTGTCTTGAACGTTAAATGTTTCAAGGTAGCGTCTTTAAGTGGTTCAAAGGGGGGTTTTGTAAGCTGATGTAAGACCAGCGAGAGATTCCAAGAGGGAATACCTCTTCTACCCTTGGGCCTGTCTCTATGGAAACTATCCAGGAGACGAGTGAGATTTTCGTCTTTGCTGAGATTGTTGGGCGAATTCCCTAACTTGTCAGCAATGGCAGATCTGTAACCATCAATGGTGCTGGGCTGAAGTTTCCTGTCCTCAAAAAGGTACATCAGGAACTCAGCAACTGACTTCACAGGGGGTGCCCTGAAGTCCACCTTATTAGTGATGCACCATTTTGTAAAAATGGTCCATTTTGCCTCATAGACTGATCTGGTAGAGCCCCTCTGAGGAGCTTCAATTCTTGCCGCCACTGCCTCAGAGAATCCCTGTTTTTTGATTGCAGTGGCTCTAGGAGCCAGGCATGGAGATTTAGATTTGTGAGACTCCTGTGAGGCGTTTGATTGAAGGGTTGAGACAGGAGGTTGGGTAAATGAGGCAGGCTCAGTGGGATTTGGCTGGACATTTCCACCAGGTCCCAAAACCAAGTCATGTTCGGCCACCCTGGGGCAATAAGAATCATTCTTTTGCAAGGGCAGTCCAGAAGTTTCTCCACCACTTTGCCCAAGATGGCTGCTGGTGGGAAGGCATAGGCGTCCAGATCCTCCCATGACAGACTCAGTGCGTCCACTGCAGTGGCCGTCGGATCTGGCACCGGTGACACAAACATTGGGAGTTTGGTGTTGAATCTGGTGGCAAAAAGATCTATTCGAGGTCGATGCCACCTGTTGCATATAAGGTCGAACACTTGGGGAAGCAGAGACCATTCTGTCTGAATAATCTGCCCTAGCCTGGATAGCTTGTCTGCTACCACGTTCAACCGGCCTGGGATGTGACGCGCCCTTAGGGTCACTTGGTTCCTGTTGCACCAGGTTAGGATCCTCCAGAGCAGTGCACATAGTTGGCCTGACTTCATGCCTCCTTCCTTGTTTATGTAGGCCACCACAGTGGTGTTGTCTGTGGCCACCAGGACTGTCTTGTCTGAACAGAAGTCCTGGAATTGCTTTAAGGCTAGGAAGAAGGCTTTGAGTTCCAGATAGTTTATGTGCAGTTTGCTTTCCGGAATGGACCACACCCCTCTTGCAGTATGCTCGTTTAAATGAGCGCCCCAGCCTTCTTTTGACGCGTCGGTAAAGATCTGTAAGGCGTGTTTTGCTGGATGTAGGGGTTGGCCTGTGAGGACATTTTCCTCTCTCAGCCACCACTGCAAGTGTGGGTGTAGAGATCTTGGAAGAGGAATTGTCTTTTCTAACGATTCCGGTATCCTCCAATTGTTTTTGAGATGCCATTGGACTGGTCTCATGTGCAACCGACCTAGATGGACCTGCTTTTCTGTGGCTGTCAGTAAGCCTACTAGAGACATGAAATCCCGGGCTGAGCAAGAAGGTCTGGCAAGTAACTGCAGTATCTTGTCCTGAAGATTCTGCCACCGGTCCGGAGTGGGTCTGACCCGGCCCGCTTGAAGGTCGAATTGGTAGCCTACAAAGTTGAAGATTTGTTTGGGCTCCAATTCGGACTTTTCTATGTTCACCAGCCAGCCCAATTTCTGGCATATCTGCATTAGTTTCTGTGTATGATGCAGACATACCCGGTGGGATGAAGCTCTGACCAACCAGTCGTCTAGGTACTGGTGGATTCTTATACCCTGTTTTAGTGCCATCAGTTTTACCTCCTTTACTATTATAGTAAACTCCAAGGGCGCTGTGGCCAGCCCGAAGGGGAGAGCCTTGAACTGGTAGGTCCGCCCCTGGACATGAAATCTCAGATATTTTCTGGACTGTTCTTGTATTGGTATGTGGAAGTAGGCGTCCTTGAAGTCTATTGAGGTCACCCACTCCCCTTGTTGGAGGGAAGTCCTGATGGTTTCCGGTGTCTCCATTTTGAATTTTTCCACCTTGAGAAATTGGTTTAGGTTGCTTAGGTCTAGGATAGGTCTCCATTTGTTTTCCGGTTTGGGAACCAAGAACAGTCTGTTGGAGAAACCTAACGACCTTTGTTTGTTTACTAGTTCTATGGCGTTTTTGGTCATAAGCTGATGTAATGCCTCTAGCAGGTAGCTGTTCCTGCGAGGATTGCCATAACAGCTGATGACTATAGGGGACCTTGTCAGCTTTGGCCGGATCCGAAAGGGGAGGGTATAACCCTCTTTCAATATTTGTACCACTTTCGGACCGGCACCCAGATCCAGCCAAGTTTTCCAAAAATTTTGTAGTCTGGCCCCTACAGGCCGATTTGTGACAACATTGGGGGCACTGATAACAGGATTGACATAAGACAATGGAATGACAGAAGAAACACTTTTGACATATTTTAATGTGTCTTTCTTGCCTTGACAATCTGCTAACCCGGGACTTATATCTTTCCTTTGTGATTGCCCGGGTGCAGTATGAGCATGATAAACAACACTTAAGTTTACAGGTAACATAGTGTTCATTGTCTTTCCTGTAGGGCTCCCGGTCAGCAGCAGTGGATGTAACTGAGTTAAACATTGACTGTCATTTAAACTGCTGCTGACCCTTGGCCGGTCGGGAGGAACGTTGAGATCTGGCCTTGTTCTTCCTACGTTGTGTGCGTGATAGGTTCTTCCAAGCCGGTCTGTCCTGGTTTTTGTCCGACTTGGATTCTGGCCTCTCATAAGGGTGGTATCTCCTGTCCTTATACACTGAAGAGGACCGACCCTTGTCGTGTTCCGAAATGTCCTCTTCTGCCCTCTTTATTAAACTATCCGGGAATAATGTCTCCAAGTGCAGAGGGGAAGTGCGTAAGGCATTGAGTGTGTCTGCCTTGATCCCAGCTTTCAGGTAACTGAGGTAGGAGTCGCGTCTAAGCAGTGTAGTATTGGCCATGTTGACAAACACGAATTCAGTTAAATGTTCCATAGCTTTAGCCATGGCCTGGCAAACACTGTTGTTGAAATCCAATAGAAACTGCAGTTCATCAACCGCCGCGGACACCTTGTTTGACGCTTTCCCTTTGGAATCTGTCCTAATAGCCTTTAGCTGTACTCCCATGTTGTCCTGTATTTTCACCAGACACCTGTTGAAAGAGGCTGCCTGGTTGCAAATGACGGTGGATTCACGCGCCGACCTCTCCCACTTCCTGAGGGTTTCTTGGGAGACTTGGCGTGACATGGGTGGAGATGAGGCTATACCGGCTTGACGTGCAATTCTGAGGTAGGTACTATTCAGCCTCGAATAGCCGGTATTCCAGGAAGACACACTCTCAGAGTCCTTGCTTTTAGCCGGTTGACAGCCGTACCACTTATGCTGAGATTTGGGAACACAAATTGGTCCCTTAAAAGTCCACCAGAGTCTGAGGTGCGAGTCGGATAACCTTGAACAAGTGTAAGGTTAAGCTTCGACATTTTTCGACAAAGCCACTCGTCGGTGGGTAGATTGACCGACACCTTTCCTGGAGCTTGTGACTTGGGGGCTGCAAAAGGGTTGTCTTCTGAAGTAGTTGTCCCTGAGTCCAGGTCTGGGATGTGACTCCAATCCATGTAAGAGCGTATGCCCCGCATTGTCTCTCTATATGATTGTTCTGCGGACATAGCTTGTTCTTGATCAGACAAATCCCCATCCTGGCCATCAGAAAGTTCACCCTCCTCCGGGAGGAGATCCACAACAGGCCGGTCAGACGACAAAGAGCCAGAGTCCGAGTCACTTGATGATGGTGAATCTCTCCGGCTGGTGTCAAAAGCAGGGGTTAATTGTCTGTGAACAGCTCCTGTATTAGCCGGTGCTGGATGGCCAGATGTTGAAGGCTTGACTGAGGCCGGTTGAATAGGAGTATCAGAGGCCGGTGCATCAGCAACAAGGTCGGTCGGTGGAATCGACTGCGTAGCAGGATTCAAAAAGGGTTCCGGTCGGACCCCAGAAGCTGGTGGTGGATGTGAGGGAGTCACCTTCACAGTACTAAAAGCCGTCTCTTGAGGTCGGTCCAGTGTTCTGGATAGCAAGAGGGCTCTAACTTGTTGAGTCTCTCCGACCACTTTTTGTCCATCTCAGAAAGTGCAAGGTCGGTAGAGGTGTCGGTAGAGGGGCCCTGGCCGGAGCTGGAGGCTTTCACCGGCTTGGAAGACTTAGCCGACCTTGAAGAAGATTTCTTAGCTTCAGCCTTTTCTGTTTTCTTCACCTTTTTCTCCGCCGGCCCACTCAAACCAGAGGACTGGCCATCAACCACCCCCACTACCGACACAAGGTTCGGGTCGATGAGGGTGGGACTGAGAGTGTCTTGGGCGGGAGAAGCCAAATTAGAGTCTTTCTTCTTCTCCTTCTTGAGTTGATAAGATGGAGTGGACAGTTGTGCTAATTGTTGGGGCGACAAGGAATCACAATGAGAACAAGGCTTAGGCGGGGTTTCAACGCATGGATCAGAGCCTTTCTTCTTGTCACGGCATCTGGCACAAACGGCGTGGGTATCAAAACCCGCCATCATGTGTCCGCACCCACCTCTCCTTTGACTAGGAGAAGACATAATAGTCTATATAACGTGAGAAATGAAATGTGTAAGTTATAAAAACTAAAAACACCTATATCCCACAAAATATCCAATTTTCAAATTCACAAATAAATTCCGTGCAGCAGAGCATGCGCCAAACGAAAAAGATGCTATGACGTCACTCTGTCTAGACAGGAAGGAAGTACGACACGCCACCTGGCGAGTGCACAGAGTAAGGACCGGCTGGCCGGTGGAGACACAGGACGTCTTTTTCTGACGTTTGGCGGGCCGGTCTCGCCGACCGGAGTTAGCAATTGTCCATTGGATAGGATGTATTAACGCAATAAAACATCATTTATCATGGCATTGAAATTATCAGGTAATTATTATAAGTTACCATTGACCAGAAGTTTGTGATTATGGTAATTAGTACAACTACAAGATAAGATTATAAATACCATCTAGGACAAGTAGATAATTAATAATAACCATAACATGGCTACTGACAACTATTGCTGACTACTAAGGACTATATCTGGCTTAAGAGCTGGCATTCTACTGCTCAGTGATAAGGGATATTAGTTGGTACTGTCAGTTACTACTGGTGGCTACTGGTGGCTATAAATGGCTACTGGCATCCCACATGGATGGATGGGTTTAAGGGGTTATTTGGCGACTATATTGGCGGCTACTGGCGGCTATAGATGGCTACTGGCATCCCACATGGATGGGTGGGGTCTGAAGGGTTATTGGCGGCTATATTGGTGGCTACTGGCGGCTATAGATGACTACTGGTTACTGTGGATGGCTGGACATGTTATAGGAAATATATGTGGCTACTGGCGGCTATATGTGGCTACTGACATCCCACATGGATGGATGGGGTCTGAGGGGCTATTGGCGGCTATATTGGCGGCTACTGGCGGCTATATGTGGCTACTGGCATCCTACATGGATGGGTGGGGTCTGAAGGGTTATTGGTGGCTATATTGGCGGCTATAGATGACTACTGGTTACTGTGGATGCCTGGACATGTTATAGGGAATATATGTGGCTACTGGCAGCTATATTGGCGGCTACTGGCGGCTATAGATGGCTACTGGCATCCCACATGGATGGATGGGGTCTGAGGGGCTATTGGCGGCTATATTGGCGGCTACTGGCGGCTATAGGTGGCTACTGGTTACTATGGATGGCTGGGCATGTTATAGGGAATATATGTGGCTATTGGCGGCTATATTGGCGGCTACTGGTGGCTACTGGCGGCTATATGTGGCTACTGGCATCCCACATGGATGGATGGGGTTTAAGGACTATTTGGCGGCTATATTGGCGGCTATTGGTGGCTACTGGCATCCCACATGGATGGATAGGGTCTGAGGGGTTATTGGCGGCTACTGGCGGCTATAGGTGGCTACTGGTTACTATGGATGGCTGGACATGTTATAGGGAATATATGTGGCTATTGGCGGCTATATTGGCGGCTACTGGCGGCTATATGTGGCTACTGGCATCCCACATGGATGGATGGGGTCTGAGGGGCTATTGGCGGCTATACTGGCGGCTACTGCTTCCCTTCTCTCTTCTCAGCTCCTTCTTCCTTTGTGTTGCTGCTGGAATTCACTACTGAATTCTGACGAAACTGGCAATCCGCGGCTCTTATATTTACTTTGCGAGAGGTCACATGACCAGTGGGACGATACTGAGAATGAACTGGAGGGGTGATAGCTTTTAACTTAAAACCAGCATTCGCATAAATTATGTCCAATATTATGCAACATTGCTTCAATTAATAGTTTAACATCATATTCACACACATATAAAATAAATATTACAAACTTCTTGAGTTAAGTAGAAGGTAAGATTGATAAAATCCCCTATTTTCGCCCATTCGTAGCCGTGACGGCCGTCGGACCGTAACAATATTTTAACAAAATGCTCTAAATGCAACACTTTTCAAGTTATAAGTGATATCGTGCATGATTTCATGAATTTTAATGCATTAAAAATTATTAAACAAGAGTAGAGTGCCCGTGAACGGGCACTGTGTCATCTGAGTAAGTGTTTTTGATTTGTGAAGGTGATAATGAGAGGAAAGCATAATTATCAGGGAAAGTGCTGTACAGAAGTACAGTAAATGGTAATTGAACAGCATGTTCGAAAGAAATTTTGAAGATGACAGAAGGACAAAAACGTTGTGCCCTGCAAATGGTATTATAAAGGTAAGTAACAAGGTACCTGTTTTAGTGTAAAAAGTAGGTTAAAACATATTTAAAGGAATACTGCAAATGCAATATCCTCGTTCAACCTTGAAGAAGGGGTCCAAGGTCAAATCCAACCACACAAAAACATTCCCAGCCCATGAATTCCTATAGGTAGGTTTACCATCCCAAACTTCTAGGACCATAATAAGCGAGTTATAAGCACTTTTAAGTTTGGCTATCCTCGTTTAACCTTGAAGGCAGGGTCCAAGGTCAAATCCGACCACACCAAAAGATTCTCAGCCCATGATTTTCTATAGGTTGGTTTACCACCCCAAACCTCTAGGACCAATAATAAGCGAGTTATAGGCACTTTTAAGTTTCGCTATCCTTGTTTGACCTTGAAGGAGGGGTCCAAGGTCGAATCTGACCACACCAATAGAGTCCCAGCCAATGATTTCCTATAGGTTTGTTTACCATCCCAAACTTCTAGGACCATAATTAGCGAGTTATAAGCACTTCTAAGTTTGGCTATCCTCGTTTGACCTTGAAGGCAGGGTCCAAGGTCAAATCCAACCACACCAAAAGATTCCCAGCCCATGATTTTCTTCAGGTTGGTTTTCCATTCCAAACCTCTAGGACCAATAATAAACGAGTTATAAGCACTTTTAAGTTTGGCTTTCCTCGTTTGACCTTGAAGGAGGGGTCCAAGGTCAAATCAAACCACATCAACATATTCCCAGCCCATGATTCCAAAATGTCTGTTTACCATCCCAAACCTCTAGGATCAATAATGAGCAAGTTATAAACACTTTTAAGTTTGGCTATCCTTGTTTGACCTTGAAGGAGGGATCAAAGGTCAAATCTGACCACACCAGAAGATTCCCAGCCCATGATTTCCTACAGGTTGGTTTACCATCCCAAACCTCTAGGACCAATAATAAGGGAGATATAAGCACTTTTCATGACTGACAAAGAAATGCCCTTGGTGGCCATCTTGTTTTTCAAAATGAGGCCAAAAACATTCCCAGTCAAGATTTTATAATGAGGAACATATCCTTCGAATTTAAGATCTCTATCCATAATATCCTTTGCTCTAGAGGGCCGACAAAACTTCTTGTTTAAAATCGAATAAACGTCCCTGGCAGCCATCTTGTTTTTCAAAATGAGGCCAAAAATATTCCCAGGCAACATTTTATGGTTATTCATATATTCTGCAAACTTGAGAAGGCTAGCTCTAATATTTTTTTCGTTAGAGCGGTAATGGTGAAATCTCTCTACACACTGCAGCTATCCAGTGGATACAATGATTTACTCAACAGTGAGAACCTGAAAGTAGCTATTGCTCAGCTATGCCATGACATAGAGGTCTGCAATTTCACTATGTTATAGCTGACCAAAAATTATGTGAATAACATATTTAAACAAAATACTCTAAATGCAATAGTTTTCAAGTTATAACTGACTTACTCAACAGTGATAACCTCAAAGTAGCTATTACTCGGCTATGCAATGAGCTACATGTCTGAATTTTTACTATGTTATAGCTGACCCAAAAGTAGGTGAACAACATATTTAAGTAAAACACTATAAATGCAATAGTTTTCAAGTTACAACTGATTTATTCAATAGTGATAATCTGAAAATAGCTATTGCTCAGTTGTGCCGTGAGCTACAGGTCTGTAACTTCACTATGTTTTTGCTGACCCAAAAGTAGCTGAATAACATATTTACACAAATTTCTGTAAATGCAATAGTTTTCCAATTACAACTGATTTACTCAACAGTGAGAACTTCAAAGTAGCTATCCAATGAGCCACTGGTCTGGAACTTCACTAAGTTATAGCTGACCCCAAAATAGGTGAATAACACATGAAACAAAATACTCAAAATGCAATAATTTTCAAGTTATAAGTGATTTACTCAACAGTGATAACCTCAAGGTAGCTATTACTCAGCTATGCAATGAGCTACAGGTCTGAAATTTTACTATGTTATAGCTGACCCAAAAGTAGGTGAACAACATATTTATACAAAATTCTCCAAATGCAATAGTTTTCAAGTTACAACTGATTTACTCAATAGTGAGAACCTGAAAATAGCTATTGCTCAGCTATGCCATGAGCTATAGGTCTGTAATTTCACTATGTCATAGCTGACCCAAAAGTAGGTGAACAACATATTTTAACAAAATACTCCAAATGCAATATTTTTCAAGTTACAACTGATTTACTCAACAGTCAGTACCTGAAAATAGCTACTGCTCAGTTGTGCCATGAGCTACAGGTCTGTAACTTCACTATGTTATAGCTGACCCAAAAGTAGCTGAATAACATATTTACACAAATTTCTGTAAATGCAATAGTTTTCCAATTACAACTGATTTACTCAACAGTGAGAACTTCAAAGTAGCTATTACTCAGCTTGAGCTATGCAATGAGCCACAGGTCTGGAACTTCACTAAGTTATAGCTGACCCCAAAATAGGTGAATAACATAGGAAACTAAATACTCTAAATGAAATACTTTCAAGTTATATGTGATTTACTCAATAGTGATAACCTAAAAGTAGCTATTACTCAGCTATGGCATGCACTACAGGTCTGAAATTTTACTATGTTATAGCTGACCCAAAAGTAGCTGAATAACATATTTATACAAAATTCTCTAAATACAATAGTTTTCAAGTTACAAGTGAGTTTACTCATGATGGAAGTTACTGAAAAGCCCAAAAGTAGCTATTACTCAGTTAGCTATTGAGATAGACACCCAAGTTACTCACCATGTTGTAGCTATGGAAAAAGTAGCTGAACAACATATTTTAACAAAATGCTCTAAATGCAACACTTTTTAAGTTATAAGTGATTTAGTGCATGATTTCATTAATTTTCACGCCGCAGAGTGATGACATAATGTCAGCTGACTGACAAGTTAGCTGACATAAAAATTTATTAAAAAAACATAAGACAGATCCATGTCTCATACTCACACAAGAGAATCTACCTTTGGCCTAGTACATATATGCAAGATATGAGAGAAATCCCTGCAATAGTCACTGAGAAAATTGTGATACAGTGTTGAAATTTTCACACTTTTGGTGGGGGTACCCCCCTTGTGACGTCTCTAGCAAACAGACGAACAGACAGATTTGCATGTCTTGAACAATTTTTCATCCTCGATAGATAAGGTATCTTTTAAAAAAAAAAACAGCATGTCTCTAGGCCTTCTAGTTTTGGAGAAGAAGTTGTTCACGTGGACGCGTACACAGACGCGGACGCGTACGCCCACGCCGCAGAGTGACGACATAAAAAAACAATGTTAAATATTGGAACATTGTCAGATTTGTATTTAAAAATGAAAAATATGTGCATACTCTTTATCTGTTAAAGTGTTATACAAGAATAAGATTAAAAAAATTTTTAAAAATTACCTGAATAAGATGCCTGGTTTAGGAAAATCAGGATAATTTACCAACTGACTCCTTACTTTTGCTACTCTCTCCTCATAGTTAAAGCTCATTTTTCTATTATTACAGCTGAAAACAGAAAATTAACAAATTTGATACAGATTTCAATGCATTCTTTTTACCCAATGCATGGGTTACATGTCTTTGAAACATAATACCCGCACGTTTTATCAGCCTAACATCCTCCAGGGGCTGTATTAACAAAAGGTCTGAGCCCAATCTCAGACTTAAGTTGGTTATGCTTGTATACCAAAAGTTAAGTCTAAGACTTGGCTAAGAACTTTGGTGAATATGGCTACTGGTCCATGGATTTAGATGGCCAAGTCTAAGTTCCTGTTTCTATAATCTCCCTAACATGCAGCTGATAGCTTTCCTGTCACCAATTACTTACAATTTATTTGATGATATTGGTAATGGGGAGGGTAGAGTTCTCTTGTACTTGTTTTCTGTTTAAATCTTGAACAGCATGCAATTAATGCCAACTAGATGAATGCTTTTGCTAACAAAAGCGAAGCATCCCTGAGAGTTTAAAATGCCTTGTGGTCTTAATTAGCATGCTGTAAAGCTAAGAATGCACAAAGCTGTACTGTACTGTTACATAAACCAACCCCCTTAGTGATATCATGACAGGGAAAATCCTACAAAGGTCTTCTTTAATTAACATAAACAAGTGTTGTAGACATAGACAAGCTGCAGAAAGTGTTGTACATTGGATGTACAACATTGGATGTAACTTTAGTAAATTTTGTTTAAATGCTACAAAGCATTTCAGTCACGAGTATTGATAACTTCATATATAATCATGTGTGCAAGTATGTATTGCTATTTAGATTGTCCACAGGGTTTTGCAATAGGTTTTAATACATTGTGAAAGCATAAAAGCAACAATAAAGGCAAAAGCTATTTCATGACTCCAGTTTGACCCATACATGGGGGTCAGGAGGTAAAACTAACCGGCTATTTAGACTGTCCAGATATGGTTTCCCAATACCTCTTAATACATTCCGAAGCTATAAAAGCAACAATGAAGGAGATAGCAGGTAAAAACTCCACAACAGCTATTTTTTTACCCCAGTTTGACCCATAAGGGGGGGTAAGGCGGTAAAAATGGGGGGGGGGGGGGGGGTCAGGGGATCAAAGTGACCAGCTATTAAGACTCTCCACATAGGCTTTCCCAATACCTCTTAATACATTCTGAAGCTATAAAAGCAATGATAAAGAAGATATAAGGCAAAAACTCCAAAGCAGCTATTTATGACCCCAGTTTGGCCCATAAGGGGGGGTCGGGGGGTAAAACTGACCGGCTATTTAGACTCTCCACATATGCTTTCCCAATACCTCTTAATACATTCTGAAGCTATAAAAGCAACAATAAAGGAGATATAAGGCAAAACTCCAAAGCAATTATTTTATGACCCCAGTTTGACCCATAAGGGGGGCCGTGGGGTAAAACTGACGGGCTATTTAGATTCTCCACATATGCTTTCTCAATACCTCGTAATACATTCCAAAGCTATAAAAGCAATGATAAAGGAGATATAAGGCAAAAAACTCCAAAGCAGCTATTTATGACCCCAGTTTAGCCCATAAGGGGGGGTCAGGGGGTAAAACTGACCGGCTATTAATACTCTCCACATATGCTTTACCAATACCTCTTAATACATTCTGAAGCTATAAAAGCAACAATAAAGGAGATATAAGGCAAAAACTCAAAATCAGCTATTTTATGACCCCAGTTTGACCCATAAGGGGGGGTCGGCGGGTAAAACTGACCGGCTATTTAGACTCTCCACATGTGGTTTCCTATTACCTCCCAATACATTTTATGGCTCTAAATGCAATACTTAAGAAGATAATAGGGGGGTTGACCTAAATTTAAGGCTCTCAGATTGGAAGGTGTCAGAAAATCACCCATAAATGAGACATTTTTCAAGGGATTGCTCCCAAAATCTAATCAGTTCGCGTTTTCGATAGTATGAACAGGTGTGTCAAGTTATAAGGCTGTGTAGCAAGTAGTTTTTCCTGAACTGCGATGACGGGGGGGGGGGGTGTACTTAAAAAAAATTGTTTTTGATCATGTGACCTTGATAAAGGTCAAAGGTCAAATTTAAGCATGCAGAAAAATTTTCCCAGGCCTAAGGTATATAACTGCCAAATATGGTTTGAAACCTTCTCATAATAAGGGAGATATTCAAGGGAGACCATAATGCGGCGGCGGCGGCGGAGGCGGTGGTGGCGAGGAAACTGAGGTGAAAACAAAGAAGCGCCCTTTCAGGGACGCTTAATTATTGCATTTACTTAAAGGCCATTGTGAGCCTATAGACATTATGCAGACTCTCTAGTGTGGTAGTTTGTGACCCACATGGGAAAAAACATTTCAGGCATTACAGTAATATGTTTTATGATGGTAGGAAAGAAAGGTAAAATTGCAAATTTTAACTAGTAAATTAAATTTTAACAAGACCACCACCACGGTATCTCCCGCCGAGTATTACAGGGGAAGAAACACCTTTTCTGAGATATTCACAATTTTTCATTTTCGGCTAAAATCCAAGATGGTCACCAGAATTGGTGAAAACTGAATTTTTTCCCCTAGGCAGAGAATACTGTTGCACTATCCTGTGGGTAAAAAATTCGCTCAAAATTGCTCTATTTCTTACCATTTCGAAGATATTTTCAATGTTTATTTTCCGTTAAAATCCAAGATGGCCATCAAAGGTCGCGAAAATTGAAATTTTTCCCCTTTGCATAGGATATTCTTGAAACTTTTTCCCCTTTGCATAGGACACTCTTGTATTACCCTGCGGGTAATTACTCAAAATTACTCTATCTCTTATGGTTTTCACATTTCTGTTTCGCATAGGACACTCTTGTACTACCCTGCGGGTCAAATATTCGTTCGAAATCGCTCGATCTCTTACAGTTTTCGAGATATTCACACTTTTCATTTTCCGCAAAAATCCAAGATGGTCGCCAAAAGTGGCAAAAATTGAAATTTTTCTGTTTTGCATAGGACACTCTTGTACTACCCTGTGGGTATTGGTTTTCCCAATACCTCTTAATATAGTCCAAAGCTCTAAAAGTAAGAATAATGTAAATATAAGACAAAAACACCAAATCGGCTATTTTAGGACCCCAGTTTGAACCATAAGGGAGAGTCGGGGGTAAATCTGACCAGCTATCTAGACTCATCACATACAGTTTCCCAATACCTCTTAACACATTCTAGGGCTGTAAAACCGGACCAAAGGAAAAATGTCAAAATTAGCTATTTTAGGACCCCAGTTGTGGGGGAAATGTCTTGCTTTCTAGACTCTCCACATATGGTTTCCTACTACCTCCCAATACATTTTATGGCTCTAAATCCAATACTTAAGAAGAAAATAGGGGGGCTCCACATGAATTTTAAGCTTTCTGGTTGGTAGGAGTGAGAAAATAAGTCATTTTTAAACGAATCACTCCCAAATTCTAATCAGCTAGCTTTTTTGATAGTATGACCATGTGTGTACAATTACAAGCCTCTGCAGTCGGTAGATTTTGCTGAGCAGCGATGACGGGCAGGTGTACCCAAGAAAAACCATTTTTTGATCATGTGACCTTGATAAAGATCAAAGGTCAAATTTAAATATGTTGAAAAATTTTCCCACACCCAAGATATATAACTGCCAAATATGGTTAAAAGGCTTCCAATAATAAGGGAGATATTCAAGGAAGGTCATAATGTGGCGGCGGCGAGGAAACTGACACGGAAACAAATAAGCGCCCTTTTCAGGGACACTTACCGGTAATTATAACCCACACCTTTTAAGACTAACTGAACTTTTCTGAACTTTTCTGCAACTGAATAGTTTATCACAAATCTGTACTCACATTGTATGATTAGTAAAATTACTAAAATTTTTTCATCAGATCCTCCTACAGACCCCATATAATTGAAACTCCTTGTTATCAGTCATTTGAAAATATAGTGGTGTCAATCGGGCTTCATGGCCATTCAGTGTTGCTTGCCTGCATCTATCGCCCTCCAGGATCATGTACCTGTAATTTTCTGGAAGAATTCATGTCATTTGTTGGTTACCTTTCATCCATTAATTCTTCATATTACATTTGTGGCGACTTCAACATTCATGTTGATGTTCCAGTTGGTGACGGTCAGAAATTCACTACCTTTCTTGATTCATGTGACCTCAAACAGTTAGTCAATAAACCTACTCATCTACATGGTCACATATTGGACCTGATTTTATCTCCCTGTGATCAGGACACCATTGCTGATGTTAAAATTTGTGACTTTGTTTCCGATCACGCATTAGTCAAATGTTCAGTTGCCTTCCCTTGTCAAGTGTCTCATACTCCAAATGTAGTTCAATATAGAAGGTTCCACCGTATCAATATGTCTGAGTTCCGCTCAGATCTCAAAAATACGTCCTTCGTCAAGTCTCCAGCTGATGCTGTTGTCGATCTGTATGATCAATATGTACATGATTTGAGTGATGTTCTGGATAGGCATGCACCTCTTATATCTAAATTGACGAAAAAGGAGTCCGCCGATTGGATGTCTGATGATTATCGACGTGCAAAGTCCCTTAGGCGCCAATTTGAGAGAACCTGGCGTAGGGCTAAAAGTACACTTAACAGGAGTAGGCTTCGTCGCCAGATTGCTCGGTGCAATGCACTTGTAAATAAAGATAAATCAGACTACTATAGCAAACTGATCTCAGACAATAGTCATGACTCTCGAAAACTTTGGCGTGAGCTGCATAAGACCCTGAACAGGGTTTCTGATGCCACACTTCCATCTCATGAGTCCGAAAAGTCATTGGCTGACCAGTTTGCCTCCTTCTTCACCAACAAAATCAAGAAGATTAGAGATAATTTTGCTTCTTCTGGCACTGAATATGATGTTAACCCTCCTTCAGATCCTCCCCAAATTACTGTCTTTAGGCAAGTTTCTGAAGATGCTGTTGATAAAATAATTAAAGCATCACCAACAAAATCATGCCTGTTGGACCCTCTGCCGACATTCCTGATTAAGGAATGCATTGATATATTGCTACCATCCCTCACAAAGCTGGTCAACTGCTCACTCATGGAGGGATGTGTTCCTGATGCCTTCAAATCTGCTGTGGTCACTCCACTTATTAAAAAGCCAAATCTTCCCTCAAATGACCTTAAGAATTATCGCCCTGTATCAGGTCTCAGTTTTATATCTAAATTGGTAGAACGTGTGGTTGCTAAGCAGCTGTTAGAACATATTAATGCCAATAACTTAGACAACCCGTACCAGTCGGCATATAAGGCGGGCCATTCAACTGAGACTGCTCTTCTCTACATAAAAAATGAGGTCCACTTATCATTGTCAAGAGGTGAATCCACGGCCTTGGTATTGCTTGACTTGTCTGCTGCCTTCGACACCATTGATCACTCTACTCTTCTAGGTTGCCTCCAAAACTGGTTTGGGGTCAGTGGCTCCGTTCTGAAATGGTTCACATCCTACCTAATGGACCGTTACCAATCAGTAAAAATTGGTTCTACTTTGTCAGAGGTTTGCAAACTCCTATTTGGTGTTCCCCAAGGTTCTGTCCTGGGTCCTTTGTTGTTCTCATTGTACACTACCCCCCTCAGTTCCATTATCAGTAAACATAATGGAATAAAGTTTCATTTCTATGCAGATGATAGCCAACTTTATATACATTTATCCCAGAAGAATGCATCTGCTGCCTTTGAAAAGCTAAATAAGTGCCTAAATGATGTTAAAGAGTGGATGACAACTAGTAAGCTCAAACTGAATCCTGATAAGACTGAGTTTATCATCTTTGGTTCGAAGAGGCAAAGGGATAAGTTGAAAGCATGTTTTCCAATTGATATCCTGGGCAACTCACTCTGCCCTGCAGATTCAGTAAAAAATCTGGGTGTGTGGCTTGATTCAGATTTCTCTTTGTCCAAGCATGTTCAGAATGTCTGCAAAAGTTGTTTTGTTAAACTCCGTGACTTCAGACATGTCAGGCGGTTTCTTACTCATGATGTTTCTGTGCTTGTAGCCAACGCTCTTGTTAGTAGTCGGTTGGATTACTGCAACTCACTTTTCAGGAGCCTGTCCAAGTTCAATCTACGCAAATTACAGTGCATCCAAAATAGTGCAGCTAGAATTGTATCAAACACCAGTCGATACACCAGCATAACTCCTGTGCTAAAGAAACTGCATTGGCTTCCTGTTGAACAGCGCATTGTGTTCAAGACAGTCACACTTGTTTATAAGTATCTTCACACAGGTTTTCCCAGGTATTTTTCACCACATCTTTCTTCCTACAGCAGTTCTTATAGTACCAGGCGCAGTGAAAGTGGTGGTAATTTCCTAGTTATTCCAAAGTTCTGCCCCTCTGTTCATAAATCTGTCAAACAGTTTGGTAATAGTTTTGCGTTTGATGCTCCTACTGTGTGGAATACTCTCCCTGATGTGATTCGTGCCTCTCCATCCCTGGCCTCCTTCAGAAAACAGCTTAAAACCTACCTGTACACCAAAGCATATCCACCCTAGCCTGAATCATCCTCCTGGCGTTCTCCGTGGTGTTCGACCCCTGTTATGTCCCTGGACACAGAATTTTGTTGACTGCTTTTTGTTTTGTTGCGCCTTAGAGTCCTCTTGTTTGGGGAGATTAAGCGCTATAAAAGTCCAATTAGAATTAGAATTAGAATTACTAAGCGGCTAACAAACGGGGACCTGGTTTACAGCAAATGTCCCAGTACACATACTGCAACAATGTTACTGTTAAATTATTTTTTTATCAGTGTAATTTTTGCTTTATTGTCACATTACCCACTTCCATGAACAGTTGTTCATGGTAATTACTAATCACTTTAACTGAAAAATAATCCTCTAATTAGCCACATGTATGTATTATTTGTAGAATTTTTGTTGAAGTGATTGTAATCCCCCCATGAAAGACACATATATCCTTGATGTAGATTTGAACTTATTTCAAAGCAATGTGGGAATCCTCTACTATTCTACTTATCAAAGATACCTCTCTTTCTTTGAACTGTATGTGAAGCTATCAAAGAGATGCAATAGTCTTGTAATCTTCTGTCATTGCAATTGTTATTGACTGGAATTAATTGCAATCAGGTTGTTTATGACATTACTGATTGCGAGGTTAGCATTTTGTGAGCAGACTGCTCTGACCAGTGTATCCCCGAACATAGCAAACCTGTAGAAGCAATAACAAAATAGGTCAAGGCAGTTTAGGGTTTTAGAAATGTTGTTTCACCTTCAAGGAGGCGCATAAAAAGGGAAAACATGTATAGAAATCCCTGGAAAGTTCAAACCTGGAAAAGTTCCCACATTTTTGAAAAACAGAGGCCCAAGGTCAAATCTGACCACATCAGAAGATTCCTAGCTCATAATAGAGCCCTAAACCACACAAGTAGATTTCCAGCTCATGATTTCCTATAGGTTTGTTTTACATTTCAAACTTCTAGGACCAATAATAAGTGAGTTATAAGCACTTTTACATTTGGCTATCCTCGTTTGACCTTGAAGGAGGGCCAAGGTCAAATCTGATCACATCAGAAGAATCCTAGCCCATTATTTCCTTTAGGTTGCTTTCACATTGCAAACCTCTAGGACCAATAATAAGTGAGTTATAAGCACTTAAAGTTTGGCTATCCTCATTTGACTTGAAGGAGGGGCCGAAGGTCATATCTGACCTCATCAGAAGACTCCTAGCCCATGTTTTCCCATAGGTTGCTTTCACATTTCAAACCTCTAGGACCAATAATAAGCAAGTTATAAGCACTTTTACATTTGGCTATCCACATTTCACCTTGAAGGAGGGCCCCAAGGTCAAATCTGAGCACATCAGAATATTCCTAGTCTATAATTTCCTATAGGCTGGTTTCACATTCAAACCTCCCTTGTCACCCTTGTCCCATAGTCTCCCTTGTCCCCCTGTGATTCCTTGGTATGACCTGGCTAGATCTTCGGATTAATGTTAACTGCCTTGCTTTATGTTCAGTTGCACCTTAGAATCCATCAGTGATGGAGGTTAAGCCCTATAAAAGTCCACATTAGATTAGATTAGAATAGAAACTTCTAGGACCAATAATAAGCCCATGATTTTCTATAAATGATTTCACATTGCAAACCTCTAGGACCAATAGTAAGCGAGTTATAAGCACTTTTACATTTGGCTATAACAGATGTTTGACCTTGAAGGAGGGGCCCAAGGTCAAATCTGATCACATCAGAAGAATCCCAGCCCATGATTTCCTAGAGGTTGTTTTCACATTGCAAATCTCTAGGATCAATAATAAGCGAGTTATAAGCACTTTTAAATTTCGCTATCCTTGTTTGACCTTGAAGGAGGGACCCAAGGTCAAATCTGACCACATCAGAAGATTCCTAGCCTATGATTTCCTGTAGACTGCTTTGACATTTCTAACCTCTAGGACCAATATTAAGTGAGTTATAAGCACTTTTGCAACAGTTTTCAAGTTACAATTGATTTACTCAACAGTGAGAACCTCAAAGTAGCTATTACTTGGCTATGCAAGGAGCTACAGGTCTGTAATTTTACTATGTTATAGCTGACCCAAAAGTAGCTGAATAACATATTTAAACAAAATTCTCTAAATGCAATAGTTTTCAAGTTACAAGTCAAAATTATTGATGTTTTTGACTCTCCAGAGCATAATTTTGACTCCTGGGCTTAAAATAGCTATTACTTGCTTGATTTTAACCCTAGGCCTACAAAAAGATAGGGTGGTGAGATGTCATACCCACCAATTCATGCACTAAATATAAAATAAATCTGAAAGAAACTGTGCACTACAGCTTGAACACAAGCAATTGTCAAAATTTTAGACATTTTTGACTCCCCAGAACCTAATTTTGACTTCTGGTCTACCAAAACAATAGGGTTGTCAGATCTCTGCCATAGTAAGCCACTTGCAAAGTTAAAAAAAAATCCCAAAAGAAATGTGGCTGGTAAGTTGAACACAAGCAAATCTCTGCAGACGGGGACGATAACCATGTGTGATCCATAGTATCCCCGC
Source organism: Sabellastarte sp. h YS-2021 (assembly GCA_964017235.1). Lineage (NCBI taxonomy): Eukaryota > Metazoa > Annelida > Polychaeta > Sabellida > Sabellidae > Sabellastarte > Sabellastarte sp. h YS-2021. The sequence goes on from OZ024930.1 coordinate 162,293,353, forward strand.
TTTTCGGGGATACAATTAAGAAAGATCCCGGTCTTATACTGACACAACCTACCTGTGGCCTAGTACATATATACAACATAAGAGAGAAATCCCTTTAATAGTCAATGAAAAATTGTGATACAGTGTTGAAATTTTCACACTTTGGGTGGGAGTACCTCTCTTCTTACAGCTCAGGGGAACAGACGAACAGACAGGTCTGCATGGATTATCATCCTGGATAGATAAGGTATCTTTTGAAAGTAACAGCATATCTCTGGGTCTTGTACATTTGGAAGAGAAAGTTGTTCATACGGAAACGGACTGCTGACTGACATAAAAAATATAAAGATAAAAGCTTTGAATCACGTGAATTAGCTACTGTCATCAAATAATATGAACAATATTATGTTTAAAATGGTGGATTGTGTGATTGATTGTAAGTAAGGCATGTTATTTATGTTTTATTTATTAAATAACATAACCAGTTCAATAGGTTGTTACATGTACACAGGTGCCTGACCCTGAGAATTGGCGAGTGTTGACTGCTTGTTCACACTCCTTGTTTTTGGATGGCCTTTTTATTATATTTAGAAACAAATATACAATCACATCTGTGGTATTTTTGTGTCAATGGTGTTTTTATGCATCCCGTTTTCTGTGGGTTTGAAGATAAGCTTTACTGTAATATTGTTAACATTTTTCTATTGGTAGTTGGTGTTTTTGCTAAAAATGTCACTGAAAAATGATTTTACAGAAAGTATGGCTTGACACATACATTTTCAGCTGATGAATGATGCTTTAATTTACACAAGAAAATTATATTTTTGACATTGTAACATGACTCCATGCCATTCAGATAGTATATTAATCTGTATAAATTACATTTTGATGAACAATATTTTTGAAATATACAATCCAGAGCACCTACAAACTGATAATATTAGCATATGAAACAAAAACTCCACAGTAAATATTAATTTTTTATCTGTCAATTATTCTCACAATATTTTTGGCTTCAGAATATTTTTAAAACCAAAATTATATAGGGACAAATAAAGACAGAGGCACCACTCGGAAAACCGATGGAAGATCTCCCCCCCGGACCCATGTTTTAACGGCGTTTCGACTGAATGCATGTCTCTCTTCATTTGATCCATTATTTATTTATTTCTATAGCTTTGAAATATATGCAAATATCTATTCATTTAATATGTTATATATTTAAAATTAATTTGTAAGAATAGCTAAGGAAATAATACAGTTTTAATAGCATGAAAACACCACGGATCACCATAGTTAATGTAAGTCTACGTACACATGTATGCGGCTTGCGACATCTGATGGCCGATTTGCGATAGCGAATTTTATTTCAACCTTCCTAATTTTCTGTCGACATTCACCTAAATTCACTTGTCATCCCATTTTTTCGGACCTAGAGCGGAAAAATCGCTGTCGCAAATCGGACGTCGTATGTCGCAAATCAGAGTCAGATACATGTAAACAACCAAACATAAATGAGAAGAAGGTAAAAAATCGCTGTCACAAATCAGCCGTCGGATGTCGTAAGCCACATACATGTGTGCATACACTGAGGTCTATTTTTCATGTATGGTCGATGGTCCAGTTTTCGTGCTAGCACTAGTTTTCGTGTGTTTGCAGCATATTTAACAATATCTCAGCCAATATAAAACGAACTTTCTGCAAATAAAGCTGACAAAATCTGCTGTAATTTTTCTTTAAAATGATACATTTATCATTTCTGTAGTTGAATTAGGTACTTGGATATCACTTGTCAAACTCTTCTAGTCCTTATTTTGGGTTCATGCAATGGTTTGTTTGAAAATAAATTTTTATCCATGCAATGTGAAATTTTGTTTATCTTTAATTGCTTGTAAATCTGTCAATACATAACCAATTTTTTACAATTAAAACACCATTGGAAAGTTTATTGCGTTTAGTTCAACAGTTATGTCTTTGTTTTTGTACAGTATTGTGCAAAAATTATATAATTTTTAAAGTTTCCGAAATAGCCAACAGATGGCATGAAAACTGGGTCAGTAACCCTGTGATGTATAACCTGTGACATTCAAAATTAAATGAATGCAACAAATATTTTTTAGCATTTTTGTGGACATTTTCTTCATAATTATTATTAAGTATTTTATAGTTGTGGATAACTTAATGTAAACTTGTTTTATCACATACTTTATTGATATTTTTTATTAAGTAGCATGATTACTGGTGCAACTGACATAGTCACTAAAAACTAAATATCGAATACTTGTACAGTACGGTAGAAATATTTAATTTGGTAGATATGTAGAAAAAAATTATAGTAGTAACGTCATACAACGGCAACTATAAGGATATTATTAATTCCCAATGTAATGTTTGTACTTTTTAACTTGCACAACGAGTTGAAGAGCTGTTTGTACGGAGAGTTGTACGTACGTGGTAAAAATTTATCACATGACCATAAATTATTGGTTGCACACACGTTAGTTTCGGGTGCCTTATAAAACCCGGACTACCGGAGGTGCTATGGAGGGGTGCGATGGGTGCGACGAGGTGCGATGGGGTGCGATGAACAGCTATAGCACCCAAGTCATTAATATTCATGAGAAGATATGAGGACACCGATCTCCCCTGTAGTTTCCTAACAATATTTTATAAAATGGACGTCTCCAGGCAGATCAAATACTTTAAACTCAGAAATCACGGCCACAGCACCCAAGTCATTAATATTCATGAGAAAATATGAGGACACAGATTATCCCTGGTATTTCCTTGCATTACTTTATAAAACAGAAGCATAGAAGGAGAACAAATACTGTAAAATACAGAACTCATAGCACCCAGGCAGGTCTGGTGGGAGGGGGGGGGGTGTATCTGGGTGTATCTGGGGCTTTTTATCCCTGCCCATGCCCCCTCCATCTCCCACCCTCAGAATATACCTGCCCCAATATCAAAGGGGATTAGGTTCTTTTGTTTGTGTACTATGTCAGGTCTCATCTTCAAACAGACTGTGGATTACATCTTTTATTAATAACTTTGTTTATAAACTTTTTTTGTTTACCAGTGTGTGTTTAAACATGACATTTTTCCACTCCCCCCCCCCCCCCCCCCAAAAAAAAAGAAAAAAAAAATTTTTTTTTCTCAATTTTATTGCCACAAAATATAACACTATGTCAAAACTTTATAACATCTAGGCCTCTGTAGCACTTAACTCAACTATAGAAACCTAGAACATATTTAGTATGTATGTAATAATTAATAGCATTCACCTAGACCTCTGTAGCACCAATAGTTCTGTAGCACCACAAGTGATCCGGGACTTGGATGAGTGCATAATTACTCTATAAATGACTTGGGTGCTATGACCTTAGAGTTCAACAGTCAATTCATTAAAAGAAAATTAACTCAACTAAGAGCTTAACTGTATCTGTATAAGTTTACTGTAGTGGAACTATAGAAACCTGGGACATATTGAATATGTAATAATTAATAGTATTCACCTAGACCTCTGTAGCACCAATAGTTCTGTAGCACCCCAAGTAATCCGGGACTTGGATAAGTGCATAATGACTCACATCTCCTCATGAATGTTAATGACTTGGGTGCTATGGCCGTGAGTTCAGTAGTTTGAAGTACTAGTATTTTATCTTCGCGGAGACGTCCATTTTATAAAATATTGTTAGGAAACTACAGAGGAAATCTGTGTCCTCATATCTCCTCATTAATATTAATGACTTGGGTGCTATGACCATGAGTTCTGTAGTTCAAAGTATTTGATCTTCGTCTGTGCTTCTATTTTATAAAATATTGCTAAGAAACTACAGGGGAAATCTGTGACCTCATATCTTCTCATAGATATTAATGTAGTTTATTTTTTTGTAGATGTAGTTTAAAGTATTTGATCTTTGTCTATGCTTCTATTTTATAAAATATTGTTAGGAAACTACAGGGGAAATCCGTGACCTCATATCTCCTTATGAATATTAATAACTTGGGTGCTATGGCCGTGAGTTCAGCAGTTTAAAGTATTTGATCTTCGTGGAGACGTCCATTTTATAAAATATTGTCAGGAAACTACAGAGGAAATCCGTGTCCTCATATCTCCTCATTAATATTAATGACTTGGGTGCTATGGCCGTGAGTTCTGTAGTTCAAAGTATTTGATCTTCGTCTATGCTTCTATTTTATAAAATATTGTTAGGAAACTACAGGGGGAAATCTATGTCCTCATATCTCCTCATGAATATTAATAACTTGGGTGCTACTGCCTTAAGTTTGGAAATCTGTGTACTCGTTTAAAGTATTGGATCTTCGTCTAGACGTCTAGTGGTGCGATAAAGAGGTGCGATGAGAGGTGCGATCAGCGAAAAAATCCGGTTCCGAGTTTTATAAACTACCTTAGTTTCGACATTTAATTCCAGAGATCATTAGGCGTATAATCCGTCGAATCTGGATTCCTCAGATCAACAGATTCGCTTGTGATGTGACTTGAATCTGAATCTGGATTTTGAATCCATTGATCTACCTCAAGATTAACAATCCAAGATTCCTTGGATAACCCAAAATTCTTTATAAAATAATGGCGGCAAAATGTGGCAGGAAATTTTAACATTAGGCAAATTTTGGTTATATTGTAATATTATAAAATTATTTTACTATATATTAATATATGTTAATATATTATATTTATGTTGGTTCATCTTATCTTTTTATGCTTGATTCAGATCTATGGAAAATTGCATTTCACGAATTTAGCTAATCCAAAGAATACAAATCTGAATCTGGATTGCACAGATTATGCAGATTCCTGTTTGTGAAATACATCTACTATTAGTGTAAAGCTTTTGTGGAAATAGTTATTTGTCACTGCCAAAAGTAAAGGGTGTTTGATAACAATCAAGACAGGGTGAATATTTGTGGAAAAATATTTTAAAGATAATGTGCAACTAGTAAAGATGCAAAGAAGGGCATCTTGCAGTCTTTGGGATAAAAACTACAGTTTGATTACAAACACTATTACATATACTTCAGGCCAAAGACATGGTATTTATTAATACAGTAAAGTCGGTAAAGGATTATTTAGAATTAGGCAAATCAACAAATGCTGAGTATTTGGTATGGAAATAACATCAGTCATGTGAGATTCATCTAGATTGCTAAAAAAATTAATGAAGATGTGGAAAAGGGTATTTTAGAGAAAATTGTTTCTTCAAGGATGCATGCAACAACTGCCATGAAAGTGGAAATATTCAAAGAAAATGTCACCGAAAGGCTGACGATTATTCATATTATAAGAAAAAGAGAAATAGTAAATGGCCTAAAATTATCTTTTGGGAAATTGTGGCTAGAATACCAGTGTGATCAGTCGAGGGTGTAAAATCGAAATAAAGTATTGGAGTGGTCATATTATTAAGTGATATTCCAGAGCAACCAAGTAGCAATAGTGCCATTTGAAACTGAAGGGACAGAAATTGAGATAGAAGTCGACACAGGGGCTGTGGTGACAATTATGTCACATGAACTTCATAAAACTGAGTTTACAATGTGGAAATAACATCAATCGAGCAGATATTCAAATCTTGCATAGGACACACATTGAACACTGTGTGAAATCTCAGTTTATGTTAATTATTATTACAAAAAGCACACAGCTTCCTTTGGTTGTATAGTTGCATGGAGGAAATTACATCGCCTCTTTTGGGAGAAACTAGATTTCAAAAGTGATTTAGTAGTATGAATCATTTAAGAAGCACCAAATTGATGGAAAACATCAACACGCTGATATCCAAGAAGAGATAGTCCAATTTCCGAAAAATAGTCCATATTCATGTTATTGTCCAACAGGGGAGAAGGAATATGGTGGTCGGTAGGCTAACCTAAATAGATGGGTCTTCAACTGTTGCCTAAATCCATTTGTACTATCCTAATCTGATGGCCTGAAGGGGTTTACCCCATGAAGTGTGAGCAGCAACTGCAAAACTCCCATGCATTTATTAGGTTTGGTAGAGGAAACCAAGAGTCAGTTGCCTTGTGTAAGGTCACTACACTTACCTGAAAGGGGACAGATATGGGGGTTGACTAAAATGTGTTGCCTTGTAGGTAATGAGATTGTGTTTAAACAGTATACAGTACTGAATTGGGAGCCATTGTAGTTTGTGTAGGAAAGATGTCACATGGCTAAATTTGGTTGTTTTGCATTCTTTAAAGTCTACTGATATTTGTATGTTTTGTCTGGTAGAGCATAGAGTTGGAATAGTCTAGATGGCTGCTGATCATGGCATTTGACACCTTTACAGCAATTACATAGGTAAGATACCTATGAACCCCTTTGTAGTTCCTAGGAATGATAATACTATATACAACATAAATTAGCCACATGTCTTTGCATTTGAGTTTGCATTTGAGTTTTCAGCATCCAGGATGACACCCAGGTTTTTCACTGATTTAGTTGCTTCCCATGAGTGACAACTTTTCTTGTTTCATTGCCATGTAAAGCATTATTTTAAAAGGGTGGAATTATAAACTTATTTCGCTTTGCAGTCAGTGATACTTAATCAATTTGATTAAACTAAATAAAGTTTGATTAACAATCCTACTTAGAGTTGTTAGTTTGGGTAACCAACTTATATTGGTCTCACCAACCATTGAAATTAACCACACTAACCAATTAACTTAGTTTAAGTAACTAACTTATATAGTTAGAGTATCAGCATGCTTTGTGGAACAAACTTTGTTAAGTCTAACAAACTTTTTTTGCTTGACCAACCAACATGCTTAGTTAATATAACCAACTTGATTGGTTAAATTATACAATGTAGGATCAACCAACTTTTTTTTGCTAGACCAACCAACTTTTGTTTGTCAGTGCATGGTATTTCCAACGAGACTTACAGAGAGTAATGGCTTTATTGAATTTCTGGTTTCATCATTGCCGATCAAAATAAACTCTGTTTTATCAGCGTTCAGTATGAGTTTATTCCCAACTACACCTAGATGGCCTCAAGGCAATTTGCCAATTCAGTCATATGTGAGACAAAATTCCTTGAGCCAAGTTCTAAGTAAATTTGGGTATTATCTGCATATAGATGATGTGTGACATTAAATTTAGATATTGTTATATTGAGAGGAGTTGTGTAGAGGGTGAGGAGTGAGCCCAAGACTTAGCCCTGAGGAACCCCACAAGGGAGTTGAAAGGGATTCAAGAAATTTCCATCTCTTGTCCTGGTCTTTAAGTCACTGTATGAAGAAGACTTGGCCCCAAAATTACCCCCCCCCCCCCCAAAAAAAAGACTTTTTTTTGATAATAAGCTTAGCACAGCAAACTGAATTATAGCAAAGTGTGTTATGAAGAAAACGACTTGTCTCAAGAAGCATTTTCCAAATTTAAGCAAGCATTGTCATGCAATATACTTAGTGATAGATGCTTCATCCACATTATTGGGTGTGATAGTTTTCCAAAATTTTCAAGATGGAAACCAACAATAGTAGTGTAAATTGAGCAGTAGACCCTCCATACCTCAGTCTTTGGTCAGCACTTCCAGTTCCAGTTGTGCATGCGTAGTGGGGCATTTCCGGTTCTGGTTGCACAGTGATGTGCAGCAATCTAATTGGTTGAGGCGTGATGATGTCACATCACATGACAATACATGCTTCGGTTTGTTTCTGGTTACACAGTGGTGTGGAACAAGTAATCTGATTGGTTGATGACGTCACTAAACATTGCAATCTCATTGGTTGATGTTACTAAATGCTTACTAAAGTTAAAGGATGTAGACATTTGATTGGTTGATGATGAAATACTGCAATCTGAATGGTTACTGTCATCATTATTTGCTGTTTTCTGAGGGATGATGATGTTTGGTTGATGATGTTACATGCAAGATATCTGATTGGTTGAAAGGACATTTGATTGGTTTATGTCACAGACTTCTGATGATAATGATGTATATGGTTATAGGGACATTTTGATTGGCTAAGGCGTGGGTGGACATTTTATCATCTGTTAATGATGTGTATATATGGTTAGGGGATGTCACATGACATCTTGTTGATGATGTGTATGATTGACAATGCAGGTATACATATCTGATCTAATATTGATTGGAGGCATTTGTTTGTTTTGGCATCTGACTGGTCTCATTTGCTATTTAACAAAACAACACCCCAACCATCCCCCTAGTGGGGAGGGGGGGCACTTCAAGTATTGCAAAGTTTTGCGAAGAGAACCCAGCAAATTTTTCAACTCAAGGAAAACAAGGCATTAAGATTTATAGAAGTTTTTCTTTGTCAATAATATTATTCTTCATCTTCTAATATATTTGCTCTCAGTCTCATATTATCCAGTATTTCCTGCTTGAGGTCAATGAACAGATAGCTATGCCGTCCCCAAGTCATAACTCTTTCATACAAGTGGAAGAGGCTGACCAAATTCTATTTTTAACAAAGAATTTGTAGAAAGCACAGTAGCCTTTAACAGGTTTTATTTTGAGCTATTATGTTATCATATTGATGAAATTTCTAAACAAAATAGCTTGCACTCATGCTATTTTGGACAAGTGATTTTCTTTTTCTAAAAATACATGCCTTATATATTAAAAAGGTTACACAATACAGATTTTATAGAAATTCAGTTGTCCATCCACATTATTCTTTATTGAAAGTTTTTGTTTCATGTTAAATTGTGTTGCATAAGAGTATACTTTAGTATTCTATTGTCTTTTAGGAATTGAATAGCAATTGAAAAACTGAATATTTCCTTTCGATTCTGAGATAAAATTTTCATACTTTTGTCGAATAATAAGCATTTCTGTTTTTATAGTTTTACAACCAAACATTGTATAGCTCTAGAGTAATTAATTTTTAACTCAAACTAGTAAACGATTATCCATATTAGGAAAACTAAGCAAGTATCAATGACTTTCATGTAATCTATAAGGTTAATTTGACATTTCTTAAATCATTTTATTTTGGTCTGATTTTCCCAAGAGAATGGAAAAATATTGCGGGATATAATGTTGTGAAATTAAATGATAAATGAAGTGAACGTTCTTCTAGTACGGATCAATTTTTGTTTACAAATGTTGTTTTGACGTTCTGTCACAAGTAAGTAGGAAATAATTATAAATTGTGTGAGTGTCATATCTATTAATCAAGAGCACAGTGACAGTGAAGGTTGTTTCAACCATTGATTACAAAATTAAAGACATGTTATTGTTTGTATCTGTGTATCGACACACTCAGTAGTGACTACGTACAGGGTAGACCGAGTTTCAGTCCCATCGCGCATTGCTGTTGATATTTCTGATGGTACGCAATGGCGAGGGACAGAGTTCACATGTAATTGTTTTCTGTGTAAATCTTGAAGTACATATTTCTATTCTAAGGGCCAGTTATTCTTGTTCCTTTGAATTAGTTGTAGGTGAAAAAATTATAACAAATATATTTAGAAAACATTTCAGACATTACTCAAACATATATTTATGGCAGCAGAAAAGGTTGGTGAAGTTAGTTTACATTTCATAAATATGTAGAAATTTATTCATGGCAGCTGGATAGGCATTAAATACTAGTGAACGGCACATATATGGGTATATGAGCAATTAAGTCGCCGACAAAACAACTCGCAGACAGTAACTCGCCGACAAAACTCGCTGACAATGTTATCCATTTGAATAAGAGGGAATGTGTACTGGTGCACTACAGAACTCACAGACATAGCACCCAAGTCATTAATATTCATGAGAAGATATGATCGAAGTCACAGATTTCCCCTGGCATTTCCTGCAATACTTTATAAAATAGAAGCATGCATAGACAAAAATCAAATACTTTAAACTACAGAACTCACGCCCACGGCACCCAACTCATTAATGTTCATGAGAAGATATGAGATCACAGATTTCCCCTGGCATTTCTTTGCAATATGTTATAAAATAAAAGCATATGCACTCATCAATTGTCGGCGAGTTTTATCGGCGAGTTGCGGTCTGCAAGTTGTTTTGTCGGCGACTTGCACGTAATTCCATATATGTACCTAAAAGAATATAAATAACACTTTATATTTGTGCCAATATGTGTACAAATGTGCCGTTCAAAATTTACACAGAAAACAAGTACATGTGAGCTCTGTCCCCCACCATTGTGTCCATCAGTATTTCAATAGCAATTGGCGACGGGACAGAAACTCGGTCTACGTACAGGGCTGCCACCACAATATAGATATATATATCGTATACAGCATATAAGGTGTGGTGCGTACTATATGGTAATTTTTAGCAAACTAATTATGAAAAACATTCATTTTATTTTCAGAAAGTAAACAACTACAGCATAATGTTAAATTCCATGAGAATTAAATGAAATATATTGATGGCTATAGTGTATTGGTGGATAGATTTCTGAACAGAAATCAGATCAAGTGAAGAGAGAGTCACTTTTAGTTGAAATGTCATCAAAAATGGGTTGACGGGGGCCATCTTCCGTCAGTTTTCCGAGCGGCGCCTCTCTTCCCTAGTCCCCAGATACCTAGCTGTTTTGCTCAGCTACCCAAGCTCAGCACTTGAATTTTTACTATCAAGATGTTTCGACCCAACGGACGTTTCGACCGTGTTTTTTCAGACGTTTCGACGTACTTTTATCAGACAGTTTTCAGTGGGATTTTCTTGCAATATTTTATAAAACGAAAGCATAGACGAAGATCAAATACTTCAAACTCTAGAACTCACAGCCATAGCTGTCATTATGTAATATTCATGTAATATTCATAAGAAGATATGAGGTCACAGAATTCCCCTAGAATTTTCCTGCAATATTTATAAAATAGAAGCATGAATAATATTCAAATATGTTAAGCTACAGAACTCACGGCCAATACAATCATCTAGACAGTATTTTTTTATGTCAGCTGACTGACAAGTCAACAAAAATACATGTCGTCATTCTGTGGCGTTGGCATCCACGTGAACAACTTCTCCTCCAAAACTACAAGGCCTAGAGACATACTTTTTCTTTTAAAAGATACCTTATCTATCGAGAATGAAAAACTGATCAAGGCATGTAAATCTGTGTGGTCATCTGTTTGTTAGAGGCATTACAAGATAGGTACCTGTGAAAATTTCAACACTTTATCACAATTTTTTTTCAGTGACTATTGCAGGGATTTCTTTCATATCTTGCACTTATGTACTAGGCCACAAGTAGATTATTCCCTTGTGTGAGTATCAGACCTGGATCTGTCTTAATTAAGCATCCCAGAAAGGGCGCTTATTTGTTTTTGCCTCAGTTTCCTCGCCGCTGCATTATGGCCTCCCTTGAATATCTCCCTTATTATTAGAAGGTTTCAAACCATATTTGGCAGTTATATACCTTAGGCGTGGGAAAGTTTTTCTGCATGCTTAAATTTGACCTTTGACCTTTATGAAGGTCACATGATCAGAAACAATTTTTTGAAGTACACCCCCCACCCCACCCCCCACCCCCCCCACCCCCCCCCCAACCCCGTCATCGCAGTTCAGGAAAAACTACTTACTACACAGCCTGTTCATAGTATCGAAAACGCGAGCTGATTAGATTTTGGGAGCAATTCCTTGAAAAATGTCTCATTTATGAGTGATTTTCTGACACCTTCCAATCTGAAAGCCTTATATTTAGGTCAACCTCCCCTATTATATAAGTATTGCATTTAGAGCCATAAAATGTACTGCAAGGTAATAGGAAACCATATGTGGAGTGTCTAAATAGCCGGTCAGTTTTACCCCACGGCCCCCCCTTATGGGTCAAACTGGGGTCATAAAATAGCTGATTTTGAGTTTTTGCCTTATATCTCTTTTATTGTTGCTTTTATAGCTTCAGAATGTATTAAGAGGTATTGGGAAAGGATATGTGGAGAATGTAAATAGCCGGTCAGTTTTACCCCACGGTCCCCCTTTATGGGTCAAACTGGGGTCATAAAATAGCTGATTTTGACTTTTTGCCTTATATCTCCTTTATTGTTGCTTTTATAGCTTTAGAATGTATTAAGAGGTATTGGGAAAGCACATGTGGAGAGTCTAAATAGCCGGTCAGTTTTACCCCCTGACCCCCCCTTATGGGCCAAACTGGGGTCATAAATAGCTGCTTTGGAGTTTTTGCCTTATATCTCCTTTATCATTGCTTTTATAGCTTCAGAATGTATTAAGAGGTATTGGAAAAGGATATGTGGAGAATGTAAATAGCCGGTCAGTTTTATCCCCGGACCCCCCTTATGGGTCAAACTGGGGTCATAAAATAGTTGCTTTGGAGTTTTTGCCTTTTATCTCCTTTATTGTTGCTTTTATACCTTCAGAATGTATTAAGGGGTATTGGGAAAGCATATTTGGAGAGTCTAAATAGCCAGTTAGTTTTAACCCCTGGCCCCCACTTATGGGTCAATATGGTGTCATAAAATAGCTGATTTTGAGTTTTTGCTTTATATCTCCTTTATTGTTGCTTTTATAGCTTCAGAATGTTTTAAGAGATATTGGGAAAGCATATGTGGAGAGTCTAAATACCCGGTCAGTTGTACCCCACGGCCCCGCTCATGGGTCAAACTGGGGTCATAGAATAGCTGATTTTGAGTTTTGGCCTTTTATCTCCTTTATTGTTGCTTTTATAGCTTCAGAATGTATTAAGAGGTATTGGGAAAGCACATGTGGAGAGTCTAAATAGCCAGTCAGTTTTAACCCCCGACCTCCCCTTATGGGCCAAACTGGGGTCTTAAATAGCTGCTTTGGAGTTTTTGCATTATATCCTTTATCGTTGCTTTTATAGCTTCAGAATGTATTAAGAGGTATTGGGAAAGCATATGTGGAGAGTCTAAGTAGCCAGTCAGTTTAACCCCCCCGATCCCCCCCCCCCCCCCATGGGTCAAACTGGGGTAAAAGAATAGTTGTTTTGGAGCTTTTACCTGATATCTCCTTTATTGTTTGCTTTTATAGCTTCGGAATTTATTAAGAAGTATTGGGAAACCATATCTGGGCAGTCTAAATAGCCGGTTAGTTTTACCTCCTAACTTCATTTCCATTTTCCAAAAAAATCACAAATAACTTTATTTCACCTAAAATGGCTACTTTAATAAGATATTTTAAGTTTTGCTAATATTTGTATCCACCGGATAGCATCTGGTGGATACTATGGATTTGACTTCATTACGCCTACGCCGCCGCAGCAGTGTGTACAGAGATTTCACCGTTACCGCTCTAATGAAAAAATATTATAGCCTTATAGCCTTAAAGCTAGCCTTTTCAAATTTGCAGGATATATTCATAGCCATAAAATCTTGCCTGGGAATATTTTTGGCCTCATTTTGAAAAACAAGATGGCTGCCATGGGCGTTTTTCGACTTTAAACAAGGACTTTTGGTGGCCCTCTAGAGCAAAGGGTATAATAGATAGAGATCTCAAATTCGCAGGATATGTTCTTCATTATAAAATCTTGACTGGGAATATTTTTGGCCTCATTTTGAAAAACAAGATGGCCGCCACAGGCGTTTCTTTGCAGTCATGAAAAGTGCTTATATCTCCCTTATTATTGGTCCTAGCGGTTTGGGATGGTAAACCAACCTATAGGAAATCATGGGCTGGGAATCTTTTGGTGTGGTCAGATTTGACCTTGGACCCCTCCTTCAAGGTCAAACGAGGATAGCCAAACTTAAAAGTGCTTATAACTCGCTTATTATTGGTCCTAGAGGTTTGGGATGGTAAACCAACCTATAGGAAATCGTGGCCTGGGAATCTTTTGGTGTGGTCAGATTTGACCTTGGACCCCTCCTTCAAGGTCAAACGAGGATAGCCAAACTTAAAAGTGCTTATAACTCGCTTATTATTGGTCCTAGAGGTTCGGGATGGTAAACCAACCTATTGGAAATCATGGGCTGGGAATCTTTTGGTGTGGTCGGATTTGACCTTGGACCCCTTCTTCAAGGTCAAACAAGCATAGCCAAACTTAAAAGTGCTTATAACTCGCTTATTATTGGTCCTAGAGGTTTGGGTTGGTAAACCAACCTATAGGAAATCATGGGCTGGGAATCTTTTGGTGTGGTCGGTTTGGTGTGGACCTTGGACCCCTCCTTCTAGGTCAAACAAGGATAGTCAAACTTTAAAGTGCTTATAACTTGCTTATTATTAGTCATACAGGTTTGAGATGTAAACCAACCTATAGGAAATCATTGACTGTGAATCCTTTTGATGTGGTCTGATTTAACCTTGGACTTCTCCTTCAAGGTCAAACGAAGATAGCCAAACTTAAAAGTGGTTATAGCTTGCTTATTATTGCTCGTACAGGTTTGGGATGATAAACCAACTTTTAGGAAATCATGGTCTGGGAATCTTCTGGTGTGGTCAGATTTGACCTTGGACCCCTCCTTCAAGGTCAAACAAAGATAGCCAAACTTAAAAGTGCTTATAACTCACTTATTATTGGTTGTACAGGTTTGGGATGGTAAACAGACTTACAGGAAAGCATGGGCCGGGAATCTCCTGGTGTAGTTAGATTCATGGGCTAAGAATCTTTAGATGTGGTCAGATTTGACCTTGGACCCCTCCTTCAAGGTCAAACAACAATAGCCAAACTTAAAAGTGCTTATAACTTGCTTATTATTGGTCCTAGAGGTTTTCAATATGAAACCAACTTATAAGAGGTCATGGGCTGGGAATCTTCTGATGTTTTCAGATTTGACCTTGGACCCCTCCTTCAAGGTCAAATGATGGTTCACTGGCTTTGGTGAGTTATCTTTTTCGGTGGATACAAATTTGCATTGGTTCTCCGATGCATAGGTCTAGTTTCTTTATGTTTTAACCTACTTTTTACACCTAAACAGTTCCCTTGTTACATTCCTTCAGAATTCCATTTGAAGGGCACAAATTTGTGTGCTTTTCTTCTGTCACTTCTACTCTGAAACCCAAAACACACAGTCAGCTGACACAGAGCCTGTTCACGGGCACTGATTGTTTGTTTCAATAATGTCAGCAAATTTGTTGAAAAACTTCTGCCAACCTATTAAAAGCATCAGAAAAATGTAATTCAGTAAACTGCAGAATAAATAATTTGGGCTGACTTCGTGTTCTTGTATATTTGTGAATTTCCTTTGATGAGAGTATTATTTTAGTGTGTATAAGTGAGACAAATGTAATCTATAAATAGCTTACACAGAAAAACCTGTCGAATAAACTAATTAAGGTAATGGGGCCTTTAAGGGGTGAAGAGTTATTATCTCCCGCCGGGCTTTAGCCCGGGAGGGAGATTATGAAATGATGCCCGTGTGTTCGTGCGTGCGTGCGTGCGTGCGTGTGTGCGTGCGTTAGTTAGTCACGCAGATTTCTCCAAAACTACTGCAGCTACAGATTTTTTGTAAATTAATAGTCCCAATGAATTTTCATACCCTTGAAAATTTTTTTGATTTTATGGACTTAGGCCTAAAGATAAGTGAGTAATAGCAATCATAGCTACTTGGAGTAAAGGGCTCATAACTCAAAAACTATTGCAGATACAACTTTTTCTTGAAATATGTTGTTCAGCTACTTTGTCCTTAGCTATAAGATGGTACATAGTTTGGGGTTCTATTGCATACCGTAAGTGAGTAATAGCTATTTTCTCATTTGTAGCTAAATAACAACATGAGTAAATGTCAAATATCTTCAAAAGTATTAGAGTTACAGAAATCTTTTCAAATATGTTGTTCATCTACTTTTTGGTAAGCTATCACATAGTAAAGTTTCAGACCTGTTGCACCTTGGATAGCTGAGTAATAGCTACTTTGAAATTCTGACTGTTGAGTAAAGCCATTGTAACTCCAAAACCATTGCAGTTAGACTGTTTTCCTAAAATATGTTGTTCAGCTACTTTGTCCTTAGCTATAAGATGGTACATAGTTTGGGCTTCTATTGCATGCCATAAGTGAGTAATAGCTATTTTCTCATTTGTAGCTAAATAACAAAAGAAGTAAATGTCAAATATCTTCAAAAGTATTAAAGTTAGGGAAATCTTTTCAAATATGTTGTTCATCTACTTTTTGGTAAGCTATCACATAGTAAAGTTTCAGACTTGTTGCACCTTGGATAGCCGAGTAATAGCTACTTTGAAATTCTGACTGTTGAGTAAAGCCATTGTAACTCCAAAACTATTGCAGTTAGAGTGTTTTCCTTAAATATGTTGTTCAGCTACTTTGTCCTTAGCTATAAGATGGTACATAGTTTGGGGTTCTATTGCATGCCATAAGTGAGTAAAAGCTACTTTCTCATTTGTAGCTAAATAACAAAAGGAGTAAATGTCAAATATCTTCAAAAGTATTAAAATTAGGGAAATCTTTTCAAATATGTTATCCATCTACTTTTTGGTAAGCTATCACATAGTAAAGTTTCAGACCTGTTGCACCTTGGATAGCTGAGTAATAGCTACTTTGAAATTCTGACTGTTGAGTAAAGCCATTGTAACTCCAAAACTATTGCAGTTAGAGGGTTTTCCTAAAATATGTTGTTCAGCTACTTTTTCCTTAGCTGTAAGATGGTACATAGTTTAGAGTTCTGTTGCATGCTATAAGTGAGTAATAGCTATTTTCTCATTTGTAGCTAAATAACAGAAGGAGTAAATGTCAAATATCTTTAAAAGTATTAGAGTTAGGGAAATCTTTTCTAATATGTTGTCCATCTACTTTTTGCTAAGCTATCACATAGTAAAGTTTCAGACCTCTTGCACCTTGGATAGCTGAGTAATAGCTACTTTGAAATTCTGACTGTTGAGTAAAGCCATTGTAACTCCAAAACTATTGCAATTAGACTTTTTTCCTTAAATATGTTGTTCAGCTACTTTGTCCTTAGCTATAAGATGGTACATAGTTTGGGGTTCTATTACATGCCATAAGTGAGTAATAGCTACTTTCTCATTTGTAGCTAAATAACAAAAGGAGTAAATGTCAAATATCTTCAAAAGTATTAAAGTTAGGGAAATCTTTTCAAATATGTTATCCATCTACTTTTTGGTAAGCTATCACATAGTAAAGTTTCAGACCTCTTGCACCTTGGATAGCTGAGTAATAGCTACTTTGAAATTCTGACTGTTGAGTAAAGCCATTGTAACTCCAAAACTATTGCAGTTAGAGTGTTTTCCTAAAATATGTTGTTCAGCTACTTTGTCCTTAGCTATAACATGGTACATAGTTTGGGGTTCTATTACATGCCATAAGTGAGTAATAGCTACTTTCTCATTTGTAGCTAAATAACAAAAGGAGTAAATGTCAAATATCTTCAAAAGTATTAAAGTTAGGGAAATCTTTTCAAATATGTTATCATCTACTTTTTGGTAAGCTATCACATAGTAAAGTTTCAGACCTGTTGCACCTTGGATAGCTGAGTAATAGCTACTTTGAAATTCTGACTGTTCAGTAAAGCCATTGTAACTCCAAAACTATTGCTGTTAGACTGTTTTCCTTAAATATGTTGTTGGGCTACTTTGTCCTTAGCTATAAGATGGTACATAGTTTGGGGTTCTATTGCATACCATAAGTGAGTAATAGCTACTTTCTCATTTGTAGCTAAATAACAGAAGAAGTAAATGTCAAATATCTTCAAAAGTATTAAAGTTAGGGAAATCTTTTCAAATATGTTATCCATCTACTTTTTGGTAAGCTATCACAGAGTAAAGTTTCAAATTTCAAAGTTTACAACTTTTGGTGGCCATCTTGAATTTTTGCGGAAAATGAAAAATGGCAAATATCTCTGAAACTGTCAGAGAAAGAGCGATTTCGAGCAAGTTTTGGACCCGCAGTGTAGTAGAAGGGTATTCTGTTGAAACATGAAAGTTTTCAATTTCACATGGTGAAGTTTCAGACCCATAGCTAATTACTCACCTACTCAAAATGAGTAAATGCTAATTATCTCTAAAAGTATTGCAGAGAGCCAATTTTTCTCAAATAACTCATTCACCTACTTTTGGGAGAGCTTTCACTTGGTGAAGTTTCAGACCCATAGCTAATTACTCACCTACTCAAAATGAGTAAATGCTAATTATCTCTAAAAGTATTGCACATAGCCAATTTTTATCAAATAACTCATTCACCTACTTTGGGAAGAGCTTTCACTTGCTGAAGTTTCAGACCCATAGCTAATTACTCACCTACTCAAAATGAGTAAATGTGAATTATATCTAAAAGTACTGCAGATAGCCAATTTTTCTCAAATAACTCATTCACCTACTTTTGGGAGAGCTTTCACTTGGTGAAGTTTCAGGCACGTAGCTAATTACTCACCTACTCAAAATGAGTAAATGCTAATTATCTCTAAAAGTATTGCAGATAGCCAATTTTTCTCAAATAACTCATTCACCAACTTTTGAAAGAGCTTTCACATGGTG
Source organism: Sabellastarte sp. h YS-2021 (assembly GCA_964017235.1). Lineage (NCBI taxonomy): Eukaryota > Metazoa > Annelida > Polychaeta > Sabellida > Sabellidae > Sabellastarte > Sabellastarte sp. h YS-2021. The sequence goes on from OZ024930.1 coordinate 162,311,707, forward strand.
AAGTTTCAGACCCGTAGCTAATTACTCACTTACTCAAAATGAGTAAATGTGAATTATCTCTAAAAGTATTGCAGATAGCCAATTTTTCTCAAATAACTCATTCACCTACTTTTGGGAGAGCTTTCACTTGGTTAAGTTTCAGACCCGTAGCTAATTACTCACCTACTCAAAATGAGTAAATTTGAATTATCTCTAAAAGTATTGCAGATAGCCAATTTTTCTCAAATGACTGATTCACCTACTTTGGGAAGAGCTTTCAGTTGGTGAAGTTTTAGACCCATAGCTAATTACTTACCTACTCAAAATGAGTAAATGCGAATTATCTCTAAAAGTACTGCAGATAGCCAATTTTTCTTAAATAACTCATTCACCTACTTTTGGAAGAGCTTTCAGTTGGTGAAGTTTTAGACCCATAGCTAATTATTCACCTACTCAAAATGAGTAAATGCGAATTATCTCCAAAAGTACTGCAAATAGCCAATTTTTCTCAAATAACTCATTCACCTACTTTTGGAAGAACTTCCACATGGTGAAGTTTCAGACCCATAGCTAATTACTCACCTACTCAAAATGAGTAAATGTGAATTATCTCTAAAAGTACTGCAGATAGCCAATTTTTCTCAAATAACTCATTCACCTACTTTTGGGAGAGCTTTCACTTGGTGAAGTTTCAGGCACGTAGCTAATTACTCACCTACTCAAAATGAGTAAATGCTAATTATCTCTAAAAGTATTGCAGATAGCCAATTTTTCTCAAATAACTCATTCACCTACTTTGGGAATAGCTTTCACTTGATGAAGTTTCAGACCCATAGCTAATTACTCACCTACTCAAAATGAGTAAATACGAATTATCTCTAAAAATATTGCAGATAGCCAATTTTTATCTCCCGCCAGGCTTTAGCCCGGGAGGGAGATTATGAAATGATGCCTGTGTGTGCGTGCGTGCGTGCATTAGTTAGTCACGCAGATTTCTCCAAAACTACTGCAGCTACAGATTTTTTGTAAATTAATTGTCCCAATGAATTTTCACGCCCTTGAAATTTTTTTTGGTTTTATGGAGTTAGGCCTAAAGATAAGTGAGTATTCCACTATCTTTAGTACATCTTATTTATACGGCGGGAGATAAATGCATGCGTCAGAATGCTTGTTATAATTATGCTGAGACAAAATTTTGAAATATTTTTGACACCCCAGTTTTTCATCACCATTAATCTATTAAATTTGGAAAGACATTTACTGTTGTTTCATAATGTCAGAACAATTTGGAGAACTATTAGTCATTTAAAATTAATGCAACATCACATCAAAATTAACATCATATCAAAGCAACTTGGGACTTAATTGCTGTCACAGATCTTATTCTTTTAATTCATGAATTGGTATTTGCTTGAAGTTCAACTTGGTGACAAGCATTATGTGTCACTATTAAATTGTTGTAATTCTGATTTCACAAACATTTAAATTTGTAAACTTGTAAAGAAAAATGTGCTAATCTAATTAATTTCTGTACCCTAATATTTATAAAAAAGATCACCTATTTTTGAGAGTCCTCCATTTTCATTGTACATGCTACATTGTCCGAAAATATATATCCGGACGCATTTCCCTGTTTGTTCTATTAGTATTGTTGGGTTCAACTCCTTTGAGTGACAACACTGTAGGCCTATCCCAATGTGACCCTGGCATATGAGCAGGATGTAAAACCCCCACTTCAGCCCAGGATGGAAGTTTACGATACTATTATTTAGACTTGTCATATCTTTTCTACACATAAATTTCCTTCTGGCTATATAACTAAAATTATTTCAGCTGGTCCTTTAATATTTGGAAAAGTAATATAATAATAATAATAATAATGGTTATAAGGAGTGAAATAAGTTAGTGACTTTTTGCTTTTTTCCTATTGGTAAATTACATGATAATTTTTATGATTAGTATTGATTACACAAAGGTTTATTATCTCCCACCAGCCACCGAAGGCTGTTGCCAGGAGATTATAAAATACATTCTGTCTGCGTGTGTTAGTGAGTGGACGATAAGACCGACGTTCGATTAATTGTCGGTGTTATGGTACAATCGCGTTTGGTCACTGACAACTTCTAGAAATCGATTAAATCTTACCCTTCCTTATGTGTCTTAATATCCACATGTTTTTTATATTTAAACCTTTTTCTTACACTTTCCTTTGATAAATCAAGAGATTTGTCACAAATTTTTGGTTTGTTTAGGTCTACCGCCATATTAACCAGAAGTGAGTGTTTTTGGTAGGTTCTAACTGTCGGAACATCGTTATTCTTACGGGATTGACAAATACTTCATCCCGGAAAGTATTTCGTGATATATTGTCTTAAAGCTAGGTAAAAAAGTCGATTGTGGGTCGATCATCGGTCGGAAAAATTGACGCTATTCCACTCACTAGCGTGTGTGCGTTTATATGTCATGTTTTCACATAAACCTTTATATCATTCAGTTATGGTAAAGATATTTTCACCAAATTTATAAGGAATGTTTATGGCTGTGAAAGCATGTCTGTGCAAAATTTTGGCTTCATTTTGAAAAACAAAACAGCCGCAATAGCCCTTTGTTTGAAAATAATTAAGATGCTCTAAAACTTGAAATAGTGCAGCTAGCTAATTTGCACAAAAGATATATTGCTAGGAAAGCTAGCATGACAGTAATTTTGGCCTATTTTCAAAAACAAAAGGGCCGCATCATCACATGTTTAATGTCAATAGGGGTTATCCTGTTAAAAAGGGTCTTATATTTCCCTTTTCATTGCTCCTAGGGGTTCGGAATGTGAAAACGACATTAGAGAGGTCACAGTCTGAGAATCTCTTCCAAGTGTTTTTGATCCCTGCTTCAAAGCCAAATGGGGTCATCAGATTTAAGCATCTTTATGTCTCCCTTATTATTGGTCCTAGACCTTCAGAATATACAAACAGCACACAGGAAGTCCTGGCCTGCAAATGTTTTGCCTATTAAAAAGTTTGGGCTCATTCTGAAAAACAAAATTGTCACCATAGTCGATGGTTTGAAAATCATTAATACATTCTAAACGTTTAAATATTGAAGCTAGCTTAATCAAATTTGCAAAAGATGTTTATGGATAAGAAAGCTTGCTTCAGAGTAATTTTGACCTAATTTTGAAAACAAAATGGCTGCCATATCACATGCTTATGCTCAAGTTGGGGTCATCATATCACAAAGGCCTTATATCTCCCTTATTGTTGATCCTAGAGCTTCGAAATGTGAAAACAACCTTTTGAAAAATGTCCCGTGAATCTTTTGCAAGCGCTGAGGTTTGACTTTTGACCTTTCCTTCAAGGTGAACTGGAGTCAACATACTAAAGAGGCCTTATATTTTCCTTATTATTCATTCTAGAGCTTAAAAATGTGAAAATGATCTAGAAGAAATCATGTCCTGCAAATTTTTTGCAAGTGTAGAATTTGACCTTTGACCTCTGCTTAGAGGTCCCTCTGCCTTGGGCTCTGAGCACCGTAATTATGGTCAGAAAAAATGTATTTTTTTTCTAGGATTTATCAGGTTAGTTTATACATCATGGGCAATGAAAAAACACAGGTACATAACAATGCTATTGGTTTTTCACAAGAAAAAGCCATTTCATTTAAGTTTCTTATTGCCTCTAACTGTGTTTGACCATGCTTTTAAGAAATGTGTATCTACTCCAAACACTTTAAAAAGCATTATGGGTGAAACTGTTTGGAGCAGAATAACTGGAGATGCAACCATATTGCACAAGCTTCTTCATTAATTTTAAGCTTGGGATGTGTAGGGAGGTAGAAGTGTAGCATACACAAAATGAAAATGGATTAAAAGTTCTTAATGTGTTGCCATAAAAATAAAAATATAACGGCCAAAGCTACTGATGTTTGCAATGAAATATATTAAAATCACCATTTTAGAGCCTTTGTACACTTGTAAATTACAAAAAAAAAAAAGTGCAAGAATTTTCATTCAAAAACAGTCTTTTTAATGTTAAAGGCAATTTCAGTAACAAGAAAAATCATAGTAGTAAGAGTTTGTAGAATCATCATTGTTTTATGTGCATTCTCAAGAAGTCTTTTTGTTTTTTTTTGTTTATCAACAGCTAATTTAAGTATTTATGAGTTTGTCTGTATTTTTTTTCTTATTATTTTAAACTATCAATTGAAAGTTCTTTGAAATTTTCCATTTTGTAAAAAAATACTGTATGTTTACAACAAAATTAAATCACAAAAATCAAAAGTAATAGAAATTTAAGAGAAAATGTTTGTGTTCTTAGAAAATTGTTACAGCAGGTTTAACAAGAAGATTTATTTATTTGGGGTTTTACATCACTTTCAGCACTCCATAGGTCATATTACGATGGGTAGTTTTGTGAGCAGAGGAAGCCAGTACACACAATTGGTCAAGGTTCTGTACTGTAAACTGCTGACCATCAGTAAGCAACTACAAGCTTTCCCACTAGAGGTCAGGCAGGGAACCGAACTCCGATCTCAGATGTGGGAGGCGAGAGTGTTACCACTCTGCCACCATGGTGCTCGGTTAACAAGAAGAGTAAAACCAAGTCCCTAAAATATTTTATTTTTTAGTCATAGACAATGTTGTATATTTTGCACCAACTGGTTAAAATGTATTGTCCATATAAATTGCTGGAAGGTTATTTTGATAACAAATCTTTTGCATTCACATGATGCATCCATTCTGAATGAGATATTATATATTCTTAGCACAATCAAACCTTAGCTTTTAAGTTACGAGCCTTACAGATGGTAGTAGATTTTGATAACTCTCCATAGATCTATTGCAGTTTAATGCTAAATATCATATCCTGTTACTGGTACTGTTCATATTGCTGCCACACATACATGTATGTGTACAATGTTGAATGCAGTACTAGTCAACCTGCATCATAAATATTCTCAGAATTCTCTTAGAGTCTGTAATCTCAGTCATTTGCTATTTAAGGATTGATACATTTGGCATGGCATTATTTTTGCTTCACCTTCTCAACAGAGGTATATTTTATACAGCATTTCTTCATATTTCATTTGAATATCAAGCATTGTTATACACTGGTGGTCAATTGAATATCACCTGACAGGTTTTCTTTGGAAGAGAGTCATTTACAAATTGTTGTGACCATTCAGAAACTGTTATACAAAAGCACAGTTCTTATTATTTTGTAGCATCTGTGGGAATTAACTGTAAGTAACAATTAACTTTTGGATATAAATCATGATTGTGAGAACAAAGATGATGTGGTTTGTTTATTAATGAGAAGGTTCACCTTTGATGTATAACTGCATATGTTTGAGTCTGCACATTGTAAGACTTCAGTCCATTGTGTGAACAGTGAAAGTTGATTGAATATTTTGAAATAAATACAAATTTGCAAGTGATAGAGAGTGTAAGTAACAATATTGTCTTTATTCAGAAATATAGTTTTAATTTTACAAGTCTTCAGGTTATGAAGAAGTTGTACAATTGTGTTTTAGCTTTTATTTAATTATTTCTTGATATTTTTTTGAGTATTTATAATTTCTTTCATCATAAGTACATACGTGATACACCAATCACTGAACGTTGTTCAAATTGTCACAAGAAATTAGCTAGTGTATTATTCAAAGTCATGTAAATTAATCTAACACAATACTTTGACACAAAGAAATCTGTCCGTGTCTCATGGAAGTTTTCAAAAATATGTTTCTGATATGTTGAAATGTTGTTTCCTTGATGCATTTACCTCTGGCACCATAATTGCAGGTATCGGTGTGTTTGAAAAATAACAGTTATTTAGTTTATAAAATTCAGTAATTGAAGTTCATAGTAACAGCTTGTGGTAAAGACATTGTGGTAAAGAGATTTTGCCATTGTGTTTTTGGAAAAAGGTATATAGTATGTAGAAAGTCTGGAATGTTAATGCAGCTCATTCAGTCAAAGAAACGGAACCTTGACCTGCAATTTATTTCAAGCTATGCTTGAAATGTGATATCTGTATGATAATATAACCCTGTTTCAAGGGAGCCTTGCCACTTTTACAACTTATTAATAATCTGTTCCACATTGCTTAGTGATATTTTAAAACAACCTGGGAATTGCCACTTTTACAACTTATTCATAACCTGTTCCACATTGCTTAGTGATATTTTAAAACAACCTGGGAATTGCCACTTTTACAACTTATTCATAACCTGTTCCACTTTTACAACTTATTCATAACCTGTTCCATAACCTGTTCCAGCCTTGCCACTTTTACAACTTATTCATAACCTGTTCCACATTGCTTAGTGATATTTTAAAACAACCTGGGAATTGAAAATATTAGTATTCATTATGCACAGTTGTGAATTATGTTTATAACGGTCATGTGCATTCATTAGGCATATTTCACAGACATAATCCGTAGAATCTAGGTTCATCAGATTAATAGATTCGCTTGTAATGTGAGTAGAATCCAAATCCAGATTATGATCTACCTCTGGAGGTGGATTCACTGATTCATATTCATTAAATTACCCATAATTCTATGCAAAATAATTGTGGCAAATTATGGCAGCAAATTTTAAAAATGAAGTCATTTTTACCCCCACAACCCTCAAGGGCTGTTTGGGGTATTGTTTTCAACCATGGTGTCCAGATGGGCGGGTGGGCGACGGGAAAAGTTTGTCTGGCCTGTATCTGTAAGGTGTAGTATGTTCATACTTGGTAAGGACATTGGTTAGGAGGTGTACGGGTGCACCGTCATGGTGTGAATTTGATTTGACCTTTGACCTTACCATAGTGACCTTGAGTTTGAAAATCTTGTCCCGGCTATATCTCAGAAACCGTAAGGTGTAGATGTGCAACGTCATAGTTTGACCTTGATTTGACCTTTAACCTTGCCATAGTGACATTGACCTGTAATATCTTGTCCAGGCATTATCTCGGCAACCGTAAGGTGTAGGATGTTGATACTTGGTAGGGAAATTGGTTGGGGGAATTGTATCAGTGCAACATCATGGTATGACCTTGATTTTACCTTTGGTCATGCCATGGTGACCATGACCTTTAAAATGTTGTCTGGCAATATCCCTGAAACTGTAAAGTGTAGGAAGTTGATACTTGGTAGGGACATTGCTTGAATTCTGTTAGGTGTGAAGGTTAACACTTGGTGGGGACCCGGACATTGGTTAGGGGGTGTAGGTGTGCATCATGGTGGGACCTTTAACTTTGACTCTGCCAAAGTGTGTTCACATGCCATATTTGAGACATAGTTCTCTTATGACAAAGATATATGGATTGCTGCAACTGATTATTACAATGTACTTTTACATAATTGTGATATTTCCATTGACACCTATTCTCCTATTAATAAATTTTGCAGCTTCATTATTTTTAATTTACCAAATTGTCTTGTTTTAATAATTAATCTTTATATACATTTTCTTTCTCTTAAACTATGGCAGCAAATTTGATTTAAAGATTATTTGAACCTGACACTGCTCTGAAAGTATCCCAATCTTTGTACTGTTTCACTGCTTCTATATCTCATGGTGTTAAAAGCTATTTGTCCAGGCTATGGGGTACGGGAAATCTCTGATGCAATTTTTTTCCTTGATTTGATGTTGGCATGCAGTTTTTCTACTGCTGTTTTGTTTTTGCCTTGCAGAATCATTGAAGAAAATGGATCGGCTGACTGTGTGGACAGCCTTCCTGCTTGTGTCAGTATGTTATCTTGCATCAGCTGAAGACCCGTAAGTTGAAAACAGTACACTGTAAATAATTATGGAGCATAAACTGTACCAAAATTAAGAAGAAACAAAATATAATGTGTAAATTGTATCATCAATATTTAATCGGAATAACTGGTATGATTGGAGCAAGTAGCAAGTGATATACAGGTAGATTTGATATTATATTTAAGTTTTCAGCAACTTCTAAATTTATGTATGTGTGAATTCACATAATGTTTCAGTGATACTTCTGAAGCAAAAAAACCCCAAAACATTCCCATATCATTCTTGGTCAGAATTTAAAAATGAAACTTCTTTTTTTTCATTAACTAAAGAATGTAAATTTATAATTTTATTTTATGAAATTATTCATTTACATAATTATGAAAAAAGAACAAAGAGCAACATGAGACTGAAATGCAAAGGTAGATTTGTGTATCTGGTGAAAAATGTGAATCACTGATCAATCACCTCAACTTTAAAATAAAGAAATTTAAAGAAATTTTATTTTTAATGTATTTTTTGTGGGGCAACAATGCAGACCATAAATTGTCACTTCTCTTTGTTATTTCTTGTCAGGCTCATCATTAAATTCTGTTGTTGTCTATTTTCTTCAGATCGTAATTACAGTAATATAATCCCTCATCTATCCCTTGGCGTGGAAGAGGTTGATTTTCACAACACTTCTCAACTGTGTTATGATTTTAGGAAAAATAATAGAAAAAGGAGACAAAAAATGAAAATGTGAATAAAAGTGTACTTCACACAGTTTCAAAAAAAAAAAAAAAAATAAATAATAAAAAAAAAGTTTCCTTATAAATGTGAGAAAGTAATAAAGTTCTGTGTTCTTCTTTATGCCTTGTCTAGTCAGCACCAACAGAAATATTATTGAGGAGCTATAGCTTCTATAATTGATATCTGATTTTGTTTGTGCTTGAGCATTTACAGTGAGAATTTAATAAATTTAAAAAATATCAAGACACACATTCGTCACACAATCATTATAGATTGGCATTTAAAAAGTATCAAGCCACACAAATTGACACAATCATTGTCTATTTCATATACGTTTTCTTTGTTTCCATACCATATTTATCCGTATAAGTGCCTTGGAGGTGTGATGAATTTTTGAAAAGTGCGGGGGAATAGGGGGATCTATTTGACATAAACAAACTACAAAAAAGTCCAAACACAGAAATGCAAGCAAGTTTGATCTTAATTTTAAATCACTTGTCATGAAGAGGTGGATCAAATCTACTTAAAAAGTAGAACCAAACTAAAAGTCACAAAATTTCAATCCTGATCCAATTTTGAACTCAACTTGACGTGATTGATACCTCTCACCCATCCTACAAAAGCCAGTGTGTGAGTGCATGTACACATGTGTAATATTTTCTTGTTACCGCCCTGGAGGTATTAAATTCATAACCATTTATGTGTGTGTTTGTTAGCAGGATTATGCAAATACTACTGGGTGGTCATGAAAAAAATAGAAAAAAAGCTGAGAAGGTGGGTTTCGGTCCAATTTATATCTAATTAAATTTTGAGAGTGACGCAGATCACCATCTAGATACAGAAAAAATATTAGAAATCCTGATTTTCCCATTTACTTATTATATTGAGCTGTTTTAAGAAAAAAAATGTACATGCCTTGGCTGAGGTGTGCACTATCTGAGTACTCTTGTTTGGCTGGTATTCTTATATCTCTTGGTTATAGGGCTGTTAAAGAGTATTTGTGTCCTGGTTAAAGTGTACACTAATTGTCTATTTGGAGTATACAATAAAGAAAAAAGTACTCTTTCTACCCAAACATTGACATTTTTATCATAAAAATGTACATAAAATGGGCCAGTTTCTGGTACTTTTGAGGGGAAAACATTTTATTGCTTTTGTCACTGACCTCTGAGATACGAGTTTGAATCTTAGACTTAACTCAAGTGGGAAAAGTGCTAGTTTGCTTGCTGTTGGTTTACTGTACAGTATACTGAGTATAGAACCTTGACTGTATGTACTAGTTTCTTCTGGCCTTCCAACTACCCGTCACAGTATAACTGCTAAGGGACTAGGTGTGACATAAAATACTGTATAAACCAAACTAACAAGAGTCTTTATCCCAGTGTAGGGCCACTATGAAAGGCTCTAGTGCAAAAATTACTACTTGTGGCAGTCCTGCTTGGTTTTATTTATGTTTGTTTTGTTGATTCAGGGTATACTAAGGCCTAAGGGCCAATTTCGTAAAAGGGCCTAAGAAGATGTTTTTTATGATAACATTAAAATCCCTCAAATAGCTTAATTATAGCCACTTTCACATCTGTTAATTTAATGGGACTGAAAGCTATTATTCCACATTTCTGGCTAGAGTCTGAGGCTTAAGCCTAAGATTTTTGACTCAAAAAGTTTTGGGCTAAAGTGGATTTCAGAAAAGGGAACTCAGCTTACATCAAGCGAAGACCAATTTATCAAATAACCACAGTGACTTTCGGTGTCATGTGACCCTATAAAAAAGGTATAAATCTCCTCCAGATCTCCCACTGTTGTCTCATGTTTGTCGTTTGACACTTTTTATCTTTATATCTCCTACTGTGGAGAAGCAGTCTAAATATCTAAGCTATAGTTTCAGCCATTTCAAATTTGTAGTGGGAAAAAATAGGTCCCAGAAACTTAACCTTTACTTCACCCAGTAATTTCAGACAAAGGTGTTAATGTTTATCTCCCACCCGGCTCGACGGCGGGAGATTATAATTTGCACCATGTGTGTGTGTCCGTGCGTCCATACGTGCATGCGTGCGTGAGTGTGTCACGCAGTTTTCTCTGAAACTACTGCAGTTACACATTTTTGGTAAATTACTTGTCCTAATGAATTTTTACACTCTTTAATATTTTTGGGGGTTTGGTGAACTTTGGCCTACTTTTGAGTGAGTAATAGCACTTTTACCTAATATAATTATATGACTTATAACTCTCAAACTATTTCATTTAGAGTATTTTGTTCCAATATGTTGTTCAGGTACTTTCTCCACAGCTACAACATGGTCAGTAGTTTGTAAGTGTATCTCCATTATATTATATAAGGTAAGTGAGTAATAGCTACTTTGTCAATTTTTAATGGTAACCATAATGAGTAAATGGCCTATATCTTAAAAGTATTGCAGCTACACAATTTCTCTCAAATATGTTGTTCATCTACTTTTTTGTGAACTGTGACATATTTAAGTTTCACACCTGTTGCTCAATGTACAAGTGAGTAATGGCTACATTATTGCTACTTTTAGTGGAAATGTGAAAAAATCACAAATATCTCGAAAACTGTAAGAGATAGAGCGATTTCGAGCAAATTTTTGATCCACAGGGTAGTACAAGAGTATCCTATATATATGCAAAGAGGAAAAATTTGAATTTTCACCACTTTTGGCAGCCATCTTGGATTTAAGCGGAAAACAAAACATTGAAAATATCTGGTAAAAGGTAAGAGATAGAGCAATTTTGAGCAAATGTTTGACCCACAGGGTAGTTTAGGAGTATCCGGTGTCTAAGGGAAAACTTTTAATTTTCACCACTTTTGGTGGCCATCTTGGATTTTAGTGGAAAATGAAAAAGTGTGAATATCTCGAAAACTGTAAGAGACAGAGCGATTTCGAGTGAATTTTTGACCCGCTGGGTAGCACAAGAGTATCCTATGCAAAGGGGAAAAATTTGAATTTTCGCCACTTTTGGCGGCCATCTTGGATTTTAGCGGAAAATGAAAAAGTGTGAATATCTCGAAAACTGTAAGAGATAGAGGGATTTTGAGCGAATTTTTTGACCCACAGGGTAGTACAAGAGTATCCTATGCAAAGAGGAAAAATTTGAATTTTCGCTACTTTTGGCGGCCATCTTGGATTTTAGCGGAAGATGAAAAAGTGTGAATATCTCGAAAACTGTAAGAGATAGAGGGATTTTGAGCGAATTTTTGACCCGCAGGGTAGTACAAGAGTATCCTATCAAAAGGGGAAAAATTTGAATTTTCGCCACTTTTGGTGGTCATCTTGGATTTAAGCAGAAAATAAAACATTGAAAATATCTCGTAAACGGTAGGAGATAGAGTGATTCTGAGCAAATTTTTGACCCACAGGGTAGTACAGGAGTGACCTGTGGCTAGGGGAAAAATTTCAATTTTTGTCACTTTTGGCGGCCATCTGGGATTTTAGTGGAAAATGAAAAAGTGTGAATATCTCGAAAATCGTAAGAGATAGATCGATTTTGAGCAAATTTTTGACCCACCGGGTAGTACAAGAGTATCCTATGCAAAGGGGAAAAGTTTCAATTTTCGCCACTGTTGGCGTCCATCTTGGATTTAGGGGAAAATAAAACAATGAAAACATCTTCGAAATGGTAAGAGATAGAGCGATTTCGAGTGAAATTTTGACCCACAGGGTAGTACAAGAGTATTCTGTGCCTAGAGGAAAAATTACAGTTTTCGCCACTTTTGGCAGCCATCTTGGATTTTAGCGGAAAATGAAAAATTGTGAATATCGCGGAAAAGGTATTTCTTTCCCTTTAATGCTTGGTGGGAGATACATACCGCGGCAGTGGTCTTGTTTTAATGAAAAAGCTTGATTTTTTATTTCTATTTAAAAGACAATTCTGTATAACAGATTTCTACATAAAGAGGCTTGACTAACTTCTGCAAACCAGATGGCTGACCTACATCATATATATATTTATGGAATACTCATAACGGAAAGTTCTGATTTGTTGATAATGTACATTATCTGTAACCTGTTGTATGTCAGTGTGCTAGTCTCAGTTCGAAGAGATCCATACTATTGGCTATTAAATGAAGATTTGTGAAGGACATTTAATGTATTATTTATTATTATTCCCCCCAAAAAATAATTCTCAGTCAATTTTGTATCAGGGACAAGGAGAAGAAACTTGCACTTATTTTCTTTCGTAGGGAATGTGTGATTCATATATTATGTAGGATTTGTTTATTGGGCACCAAGTTATTCCATTACTAAAATCTTTTATTCTTGTTATAGTGCAATATGTACATCATTTATTGTGCATTTATAAATTCAGCTGGGATTTTGCCAAGATGTATAAGCTCAATATATTTGTCTTGTTTTAATGTAAACATTGAGTTACCTCGATTCTTGTTATTTTTTTGTGAATTGTCCCATTTTCGATAAGCTTGGTTTCTTTCTACTGTGTCCAGAGTAGTTTATCAGAACTAGTGTTTTGAATAATTGAAAATTATAGCATAGTATATGTGAAGTACAACTAGAAATGACTTATATATAAACATAAACATCTACATAAGAACACAGTGTTATAATGTTTGTTTACTGTATGGTATTATTGATTCATATCCATAATCAGTTACAGCTAGATGTACCTGCTAAATTTTGTGAATTATGTTAAAAAGCTGAAAAAAAGGAAACACTTTATATTGATCTGCTGCACTTTGTATCATAATTTAACCTAAGCTTCAAAATGTCTGTTTCCAATTTGCGTTACTGAAATATATTTGAAAGTGAGTGATGTCAAAGTAAGGCAACATGTTTAGTCAGTGGGTAAACATTTTTCAATCATTATATGATACATGTGCTTCTCATACATTATCTTTCACTTCTGAAAGCTGTGCAAGGTGAAATTTTCAGCAGGCATTAATTGTAGCTATTTTGGCTAATGAGCTAGGGATAGTGAAACCAAAATGAATGTATAATGATATTTTTAAATCCCTATTAATCTCTCTAATAGAAACTGTATTATATCAAAGGTGGTTAAATGTGAAGTCGCACAGGGGATGGATCGTATTCAATTTAAGACAATCTTTACCAGTCTACTTGTAAATCTGGTCACTCAATGGAGACTGGTCTCCTGTCCTTGAAGAGTGAAGTTCATCTTTCCAGTGTGGCGAACCTTAACTGCCCTTAAATTATTTGACCTTGTGACTGCATTCAGTACCACTGACCATTCTCTACTCTTCGTAAATTGGATTTCATCTTGGTTTGTTGTCAGTGGGCCTACGCTCAAGTAGTTTGCTTCCTAGTGCAGTTCACTTTTCAGGAGTTTTCCCAAATTGAATCTGTGCAAGCTCTAACATTTTTAAAACAGTTCTGTGAGAATTACATAAGAAAAAGATATAATAATAAATATAACTCTAGTACTTAAGAAAACTGTATTGCTTGCCTGTTGAACACTATTCAGTGTTCCAAACTGCCTCCATTGTCTACAGTTTTCTTTAGACCAGGTATCCTAAGCACATCTCTTTATATCAGGCCGTAGAATACCAAGCTGTACCAGAGGTTAATGAAAAAGTTTTTGTGGTTCATCATTTATAAATCAGTGAAAAAAGTCTGTTACAGTTTTATTTTCAATACACTTACTGTGTGAAATCAGTCATTTGAAGAGATTTATTCATAATCCTGTATTGCCTGCTTCAGTCTTACTTTTTTCTTTAAGCATATCAAAGTCAAAGTTAAAGTTGGGATTTGAGGTCCCGTTCAACAGCCCAGGTCATATTGGGACATATTGATATAAAGCCCATGATCAAATGCCAAACTTGCTAACCACTAGGCCACCGAGGACCTCTTTAAAGCATATCCAACCTGATCCTTTTAATCCCTCTGTGCCTCTGTGGTGCTGACATTTTTTATGGTTCCTGGATTATTGAAATTTGAATTTGTTTCTATTTTGTCATGACTTCGAGTCTGCGTTTTTGTGGAGAATAAGGACTATAAACATTAGTTGTATTTAGAATTAGCAGTTTCCTAAAATTTAAGAATTCCTTTGTGTTCTGTTCTTTGTAAACTTTCTTCTTCTACCAGGTCCTGAGGGGGACTATATCCTTATTATCTCAAATTCCTGGTTAACAAAGTGTATAATTATTCGTCCCCTTTGAGGTATTACTTAACATCCGTTGAACTGTAACCTGATAAACAGTGTATTGTGGCATTGTGGCTTAACATTGAAAGTGTATTGAGGCATTTGCCCATCAAAAATAGTTACATTTGTTGTATCTAAAATTATTTGAGTTTTAGTTGTAACCTGAAGAACACGTAGTAGTGTATTGTGGCATTTGCCCATCAAAAATAGATAAATTTGTTGTATCTAAAATTATTTGAGTTTTAGTTGTAATACCTTAAAGATTTACTGAAACCGATTTCATCTAGTGCTTGTAGAAAGGAATAGGTTTCAATGGAAACAGTCCCCTGTCTAAGGACATAATATTAACTTCTATATACTTAAGAACCTCTTATACTAAAGTACCTCTTCCTTTTTTACAACTCTTCTGTTATCCAAACAAAACCTTGCTCTCCCTATAGGGTCATGTAGAGATTACAGGGTTCTTGTCCTTCACAGGATACACTGTTTAACAGAGTCCCACTAAAGGGTAATAATACTGTATTAAACCGAATCTGTGTAACTAAATTTCAGGCACATGTAAAACAATTATTGTAGTATGATTTATAACATTAAATTAAATAAAACTAGGAATTCTGACCTGTCTTCCAAAGGGTGAAAAATCCCAAGAATTTATGAAGAACTTGCGTCCAATCACACTTTTGAATGTGGACTATAAAATATTGTCAGGAATTTTGGCTATGAGAATGAGAAGAGTTTTACCACATATCATAAGCAGTTCTCAAAAGGGATTCCTAAAAGACAGATACATAGGTGAAAATATTCGTTTGGTGTATGACATCGTTAGCATATTAAAAAAGAAAGGAAAAGAAGGACTTATTTTACTAATTGATTTTGAAAAGGCCTTTGACTCCATAGAGTGGGAGTACATGACCAAAATTTTAAGAGCTTATAATTTTGGTAGCAGTTTCATAAAGTGGTTTAAAATTCTCTACACAGACTCCTGTTCATGTGTTATAAATAATGGATACCTTTCAGAGCAGTTTCATTTGGGCAGGGGTTGCAGACAAGGAGATCCTCTGAGTCCATATATATTTATTCTAGCTATAGAACCATTAGCTATGACGGTAAAAAATAATAACAATATCCAAGGTATAAAGATAGGGAGTGATCAGTACAAAATTGGGCAATATGCTGATGATACTTTTTTACTTTTAGATGGATCAGAAAATTCTCTCAGGGAAAGTATAACCATTTTTGAGAAATTTTTCCAATGTTCAGGGCCCGTATTCACTAACATTCTTATTCTTAGAAAAAGAATTTTTCTTAGAATTAGAAAATTTTCTTATCTAAGAATTTTCTTATTCTTAGAAAAAAATTGTATTCACAAAGCAATTCTTAGTTAAGAATTATTTCTAAGAATAAGAATTTTCTTAGTTAAGAATAGTAAACAAAAACATGTGCATGCATATAGTTTTTGATGTCACATGATCAGTCATGTGATATATTTACACCTTTATTGGTTGAAATGGATTCAGAATTAGGTGCCAGATTCACAAAAGGTCTTAATCTTAGCCTTTTCTTAGGTGTAGCCCAGTCTTACATACAAGATTTTTTTTCAGCTAGGAATTTTCATAAATTCATAAAGTAGGTTTCAGCTTGAACAAAAGTCATCAACTTAAGACCAAGACTGATTTTTTTCATATAACCAAATTTATCGAACATAAATCACAAAGCAGTGTACATATTAACTATAAAATAAGTATATCCCACACAGGTAAAATTATCAATATTAACTGGTTAACTCATCTCCTGCCAGCTATAAAATGAGTGCATTAACCTATCCATTTCCATCACTCTTATATAAATACTTCTTAAACTCATAAAATTTCAGAATAAGACATTTCTAATCAGATTTACACTTCAAAAGGAAAACAAAATTACAGTGCTGCAGTAACTATAAGCACTGAAATAGGGTTTCCCAATTTCATGTATCATAATTTTTATGATATCAAATAAATATTGAATAAAAAAGAAGGTATCCACATTCGCCACAGGATTTATGGAGCCAGATTATAAGTCTTTTTTGCTGTAATTAGAAACAATTCTGCACATTGTTTAAAAACTGTATGAAGCCTGTTTTGTATGTATAAACAAATTGCTTATATCCACATTGTTTAAGTCCTACATGTGCCACTTTGAAAAAATCAATAAATGGGAAGTACCCATGCACAGAGCAAATCATGTCAATTGTGATGCTTATAGTTATGTCAAGGTCAGTAAACAAAGCATATTTCTGGGGAAAAAACAACTTCAAGTATTTAATATAATTATTTTACATCAGTTTGGTGTAGTACGTAGTGCACTTGCTATTTTTTGTGGGATATATAATTGTAAATCTTATTTATATTTATTTTTGGTTATTATGTAATAAAATAGTTGCACCAAATGGATAAAATAATTTGAAAAGTGAAACTAAAACTTTCACAGTGGGATATGTACATAAAGTCAATGTAAATATATATATACAATTGGATATGTGCTGCTAAATGCTGTTGATGTGTACTCTAATCTTGTGGATATATATTTCTCAGAATATGTTGATGTACACTGTAAAACTTGTCCACTTACTGTTGACACTTGGATCAGAAAGGGATAAGTTTTGCAGTTGAGAACCTTCTAACCTCTTAGAAACACACAAAAAACTAATATAGAGGGGTGTGTAAGTATTTTTAACTTAATTCTAGCCATTTGAAATTTTGAAGTGGGGAAAATATACATGGCGGCCATATTTAAAACCAGTCAACAAGATAGCATAAATCATTCACTTCAGTCTTTATCTGTAAATATAAAGCTCTTATAAAAAAATCATGCTGATCAGAAAAAAAAAACAAACACTGGATTTGTCTGGTCATAGAAAAAATGTCTATTTGCAAAGAATTGATTAAAAAATATGAATTGTGTCACCTTTTTCTTAACTTAAGTAAGGTCTTGATCATTCTTAGATTTGAACATCATTCTTAGAAAAATTTCTAAGAATAAGAAAAAATTCTAAGAATAAGAATTTAGTGAATACCAAAAATACTTATTCTTAGAATTTTCTAAGAAAAATTCTAAGAAAATTCTTATTCTAAGTATAAGAATGTTAGTGAATACGGTCCCTGGTCTTAAAATGAACATGCAAAAGACCCAAGTAGCTTGGATTGGTTTCCTGAAGAATGCAAATAACAATCTATGTCCAGATTTAAACCTAAACTGGGTAAAACACTTCAAGCTTCTTGGGATCAAATTTACCAATAATATAGAATTAATGATGGATAAAAACTATCACCCCAGGTTAGCTAACATTGAAAAACTTTTAAATTCTTATGCAAAAAGAAAAATTTCACTTGTGGGCAAAATAACAGTTATTAAGTCTTTGGCCATCCCTAAACTTGTATACCCAATGTCGGTCCTCCCAAAACCATCAGAAGAAATACTCAATTTATTACACAAACTCTTTAGAAAGTTCATTTGGGGTACATCAAAACCGAGAATGACACTGTCACAATTAGAGCAGGATTTTGTTGAAGGGGGACTAAAGTTGACAAATCTGTTCTGCTTAAATGATGCCTTAAAGCTAGCATGGATCAAACGGACTTTTATAAAATGTGGTGATTGGCAAACCATTTTTGAAAAATTGAGTGATATGGACAAAAATCAGATTTGGGAACTAGATTGCTATTCTCTGGAGTATATGACTAAAAGAATGGGCAATTTATTTTGGGAAGAGGTTCTCATAGCCTGGAAAAAGTATAAGCTTAATTTTGAAAAAGAAATAGATGTTCGAACCTACCCCCTTTGGAATACTTTTTACTTGGTACATCCAAACCTAATTTTGAAGAAAAAAGAATTACAAAAACAGGGTATCAAATATATAAATAACTTGCTTGATGAGTCTGGAAATATACTTGGCAACTCAGACTTTTTGCAAAAATTCAATGTTAGAATTAACTTTGTAGATTTTTATTCACTTATTCACTCTCTCCCAAGACCATGGCGTTTAGAAATTTCAGAATTTAAAAAAAAATTGGATGACCACAACATGCCACAGAAAGTGCTACTAGACCTATTAAAATTTGATAAAGTTTGCAAGAGAACATATTGGACCTTTATGAAACTATATAATACTAAACGTAGAACCACTGAACAGAAATGGAGCAATACTCTCAATGAGAATATATCATATGAAACCTTACAAAAATATTTTGTTACCAACCTAACTAGTACAATTGACTCGAAATTGAGGAGTTTTCAATTTAAAATACTCCAGAGAATATTAACAACTAATAAATTTTTGAAGATCTGTAAGATCAAGGATAATGATAAATGCAGCTTTTGTGGCATAGAATGTGAAACTATAGAACACTTATTTTGGGGATGTCCAATTGTTAAAAAGTTCTGGGAACAAGTTAGGAAAAATTTTCTCGGTAAGCTAGACCTGGATAGTGTTTTGAATGCAAAGTGTATTATTTTAGGAGTATTAAACAAAAATAAGAAAGATTTAATAAATAATATTTTCAGTATATGTAAAAAATATATTTATGTAACTAAATTTCTGTCAAAAAGACTTAATTTACCTGAGGCTATGCACTTGATAAAGGAGGTTATGGAAATTGAATATAATATAGTAATTAAAAAAGATGTGACTGTAACACGATTCAATGAAAAATGGGACCCTGTTAGGGTATGTTTGTGTTAAGAACCACAGCACAGCCTCTTTCTTGTTTCTCCCCCTCCTGTGTCATACTGTGCTATTCAATGTAAAAACTGTTTGGCCTAAAATGTCTTCTTTTCTGTTTTCTCTTGACAATATTAAAAAAAAAAATTAATATTTCTTACAATAGTAAATCTGGTTCTATAATTACACTGTTTTGAATAAGTATATGCTGTATGTATGTATTCCTTTTGTATTGAATATATGTATGTTTCTAATGTGACTGGTGTGGAGAAATAAAAAAAAAAAAAAAAAAAAAAAAAAAAAAATTAAATAAAAAACATGGATGTGTGAATATTGGGCAAAGTGATTCTAAATTTCTTACTTTTAACACATTAGGTGGAAGTTTTTGGATGAAAGTGGTGGTTGCTCTTGGCAGGTTCAGAGCTCCCGTGGGACATAGAAAGGGTGGTTGCTGGTTTCAGGTGGTTGCTCTTCGCAGGTTCAAATTTAATTTAATGAAAAATGCCTTGGTCATTCTCCAGGGTGGTTGCTCCCAGCAGGTGGTTGTTCAAGCAGGTGGTTGCTTGAGCAGGTTGGACTGTATATTGTATTTGTAGTGACTAATAAGCCCAACAGGGCTGGGTATATATGAATTATATTGTTATTATTACCGATATTATACCAGTACTTGCCATGTATTACAAAATAAATGAATAAATAATATCGTAATGAAAATTTTTAGTTTCAGCAATTATTAAATGAAATAGAAGTGAGCCAGAATTAGAAGCAAATCCTATTGAAAGAGAAGGTCGTAATTACACAGAGTGGGCTACGATAGTGAGAATCTGTACTAATGAAATTCTAGCTTTGGGCAATGTTGACTCACAGAACCATGCATTTGGTTGCATTTGTTTATATTTTTTAACAGTCTGACAGTTAAGAGTTGTATGTTTTAATGCCAATAAACATACATTTTTTATGACCAGTAGATTTGCATGCTTCACAGAGATAAATAATTACTTTATCATTTTATGTGTCACTGACTCATTGCCCATATATAGTAAACACTTGTGGAAGTCTGTACCATGCACAGGTCTGGATGGTTGGTTAAACTCTTGTTAATGATGTGTGTGTGGAGAATAAAATGTTACTGGCCAAGAATTGAAATTAATAATGTTTACCTGGCAAGTTGTCCAGTATTAGACATAAATATACCTGACACACGAATGCAATTACCTTTATTTTCTTGTAAACTACTATACTTATTTGGCAGTGCTACAAAATTATATTTTAACTATTGAACTGTACAGAAACAAGTACTCGTATATTTTAATATTCAGGCTTTTATGTGTATGAAGAGTTTAGTCGAGTCCATAAATCAGTCCTTTTTTGGCACAGGGCTAATAAACATTCTCTCTTATGGTCCATATTGTACAATACACACTTCGCTGTAATGGTAGAAGCCTTGAAATCTATTCTGTAAGCTACATGATTAGTGAATATATTAGATTTCGTTTCCTTTAATTTGAGCTTATTTTGTGTAAATTATCAGAACATAGTGATGGATAAAATTACTTCTCTGATATCAAATGACATTAATATTTGTCCCTGTCATTGTATTTGTCTCACTACATTATATCTCACAGTATTTACAACTCTAAGTTTACTTCTGTTTCAACTAATTGAGCAATTTATAAGCATATAATGTGCATTACACTTGAGGCAATGCAAACTATATTGAATGCAGATACTGATACTTATCATTCTTTGCATTATGTAAATTGTTACTCATCCAACTGAGTATTTTATTTATTCCCAATTCCAGTATCATATTTGTTTAAGTAATATATAATGATGCAATATAGCAAATGGATAATAAATCTTCAAGGAGAACATTAAAATTGAAAAATAGATATAATGTTTTGAGTTTAAGGACAAACGCTACTAAATACTTTGAACGTTAAGAATTTCACCAAAGTTTGAATATAACTTCATCTTGATGTTTTATACCCAGAACAGAGAAAAATAGGGGGTCACTAATGAAACTTTTTTTTTATTGAAGCAAGAAATTAATAATCTGATATTAGAAATTAATATCTGATAAAATAACTTATTTTCATACAAAATGTAATTTGTGAAAACTCTAACATTACGAATTTCATTGAAATAAAATCCATACAATATTAATCAAAAATATATAATTTAAAGTGGGGGTCACTACACAAAATATCAAGAAATCTATGAATCAAGCTTTATTAATAAATGCTGACTCAGCAAATTTAGAATCTCTAGTGCTCAATAAAAATCTGTACACATCAAGTTCAATTGGTTGGAAACTGTTTGATGCTCCATCGGCATCAGGACCAATTATGATAATAAATGAAATTAAAATTGCAAAAATTGTGAGTTTTTGTCAATTTGTTTTAATAAGTTATCAGTCACTACTAGTACCATTTTCACTGATGTGTTGTGGATAGCAACACACTTCCTTTGGACTCGCAATGTCAAAAAGGGTTTTCAGATATTTATCAGAAAAAAACCTTTGATGGTTTAGAAAAATAATTCAATTCAAATTCATACACAGTTTTCGGCTTGATAAAACTCAGTGGAAACGAATTTCCAATTTCTTTTATTTATCCTCAAGACACAGTACATAGTTCTACATACAAGACTAGATAGCCATAGATTTACCTAATAAATTGCCTTTTTACTTAACCCCATACAATCAGACACTCAGACACTCAGAGCCACACATCGACACATACAACTCATTTTATAATGCACACAGAACCACACATACAGAGACAAAGACACTCTGACATCTGTATCAAATACAATCTGTTTTTGCTGCGCAATAATCGGCCGATCTGCCACTGTGGCCTAGTGGGTAACACACTCGCCTAGGAACATCAAGGATGTGGGTTCAGTCCCAGGTATTAGGAAGATACATAGTGGCTCGGATGACCACTTAAAATGGCGGTCCTCTGTCATTGGGTCATATCCCCAATGGCAGGTTAAAGAACCTCAGGGACATTGATAAATAGTCATCCTTGAGCATCTGTTTTTCACTTAGGGGAATGTCAGTTATTTGAGAGTTGGGCTGTACTTGTACAGTCAGATGGGTTATATAGCACTTTGAGTCCCGTAGTTCATGGAGATATTGTGCTTAGTATAAATACAAATACAATATAATACACAATTTATATAATAAATATGTGCACTGACAAAAGCCATGATTTTCCTTTAAGCTGAAAAAAACTTTAAATCAGAATTTAAGGCAAAAGTGAAAATGTCACAAAATCAATTATATGTAATCTTTAATCATGATGTATTAGAAATACTTTGATTATATGCATAGCTCATGACTTAAGAAATTTATCTTTTTATGGAAACATATTGAATCAGTTTACAAGCAAACACATGTATTTCATACACTGGCGGTTAACTGAGCTATAATACTACTATACTCTATGAAAAAACTGTTGTTGTATCAAAAACTGTTCACCACATAGCATAAAATATATTTCAAACAATCATGCTGTACATTTATCACTCTGATGTATTTTGAAGTGTATTACATACTTGCAAATATAATTGAAAACTATGGATGCTTTTAAGATACTGACTAACCATAATATTATGAGTAACAAGACAACTGTTGTGATACAGAGTTAAACAGATTTTGATTCTGCGGAAGAATTAAAACATTTTCAGTGAAAAGTCCTTCTTAATAATAACTAAATTAATTCAGTTATTTCCCTGGGGCGGATTTCACGAAAGGTCTCAGCCCGGTCTCAGGCTCAAACTTAAGACTTTTGTCTCAAATTATTGGAACATTTTACTTGAGCCCATGGTCTCAGCCTTAATGGATTTCACAAAAGGTCTCAGTCTCAGCTTTGGCTGAGCCACTGGCTCAAATGTTGAGACTGGTTAAAAGTGGGCTTAAGTTTTGTAAACAAAGGCTCAAATATGGCCGCCATAATTCTTTCTTCACTTCAAAATTTGAAATGGCTGAAAATAGGGAACAAGTATATATAACAACCCCCCAAAGTAGTCCTTGGATGTTTTTACATGTTTAACAAGGCTTCCCATTGCAAAATGGTATTTTAGCAGAGATATTATGTGTCAAACAAGGAACATATATGCCATCAGTAGAATATTTTGACTACAAAAAATGGTCACATGACACAGAAAACCACTGTGGTTATTTGATAAGCTTGGTCTCAACTGAGACCCCTTCTGTGAAAACCATTTGAGACAAAGACTTAGCTGAGCCAAAAGGCTCAGATTTAAGCCAGTGGCTCAGTCTGAGACTGGGCTAAGTCTGAGACCTTTCATGAAATCCGCCCCTGGCTTATTCGGTGATACTTAACCGTTTTCCCATCCATGGATATAAATATTGAAATTAGATAACTGTTCTTGTGCTGTTGCTCCTTAGAGTCCCCTCAATAAAGGGAATATTAGACTCTATAAAAGTCCAGTTAGAATTAAAATTGGAATTTGAATTATTCCTGTTAAAAATTTCCATGGTCAATTAGTTTACACACTTTACTGTGGTGAGAAATTCATTTTTAGTGTGCATTAATTTAGCTATAATATTTTAGCTTTAAAATTGGTGAGGAAATTATCAAAGTTGGTCTTGCATTATCTCATGGATGATTTTGAAAATTGTAGTTTTGCTGTAAAATTTTTTAAATCAAACCAACAACACTATTTCCTGGGTGAATATTCATCTCAAGGCTTTAGTCTTAGTCATAAAGTTGTGCAAGTGTTTGTGAATTTGTTTGGTTTGTTGTTTTATTGTATCCCCGAAAAGCAGGGATAATATGGATCTTGCAGGGTCATTGTCTGGGGACGCGTACAAGCCACATTTCTTTTGGGATTTCTTTTAAACTTGCAAGTGGCTTAATATGACAGAGATCTAGCCACTCTATTATTTTGGTAGCCCAGGGGCCGATTTCACTAAGGGACTTAAGCCTGATTTTGTGCTTAATTTTAAGACTTTGGTATTAAATTCTGGCAAAAATGTGCTAAGTCAGCGGGCCTAGACTTAGTGGAATTCACAAAGGGGCTAAGTCCATGGATTTGCTAAGTCAGTGGACTTAACTTTAAGTCTGGGAGGTAGTGGGCTTAAATTTTGTAAAGAGGACTTAAATATGGCCGCCATAAACTTTTCTCCACTTCAAAATTTGAAATGGCTGTAAATAAAGTATAATTATACAGAACACCTTACTGAAGTAGTCTTTTGGAAGTTTATATGATGTAACAAGGTTTTCTATTTCAAAACAGCACTTATCCTCAGATAAAATGCATCAAATGAAGGATATAAAAGGTCATATGACACAGAAAACCACTGTGGTTATTTGATAAGCTTGGACTTAGCTAAGTCACCTTTGTGAAATGCATTTTAAGTCCCAGAAGTAGTTAAGACCAAAGTCTTAGATTTAAGTAACTGACTTAGCCAATAAAGGGACTTAGTTTAAGTCCTTTAGTGAAATCGGCCCCAGGGGCTGGTTTCACGAAGCCTCCTTAATACAAAGGTCACCTTAAATTCTAGGATGTCCTCGATTTTCTCCCTCCTTTAAAAAATCTCAGTTTCACAAAGCCTCCTTCCTTAAAGGAGACCTTGAAAACTCCCTTGAATTTCAAGGAAGCTAAGGACCTACCTTAGATTTAAGGAAGTGTCCTTCAAGGAATGTTTATTAACTTTAATGAACATTTTAAGGTGAATCCACCTAAATATATAGAACTTAAAACATTATTGTCAAACCTACATCCACAAACAATGTTTTGCTGTTTATTTCATACAATTTGGTTGTTTAATTCTTGAAAAATTGATGTCCAAACTTTTGATGTGAGCACAATATTCATGGAATTTGCTTGAACACAAAGGGTCCCTCCCTTACTTTGGGTAAAGAATTGTCATGTGATCTACTGTATTAATTTGCAAAATATAATCACAACCAATCAGCATTTTACAAAATTTATTAAAATATAGTAAAATATAGATTTACTTACTTTACTGATCTTTAACAGTGTTACAATAAGGACATTGCCTCCATAAGGTAATTTAGGTACAAAATAAGTGCACAAGAACACATGTACTTACAGTGAAAGAAAAACATTGGTGTGGTTATAGGTTTTGGAAACAACTCCCAAAAGAAATAAAAGTGCAAATAATGTATCTGAAAATTAAAATGTACCTAATGTACCACGTTTAAAATAGTTAAAAATGCTAAAATGCAGTTTACTCTCTTAATATTTAAAATAAATTGTGTGAAGGTTATGTAAGTAATGGAGGGGAAATTCCAAGCAATGTGGTTATATAGGGAATCGCCTTCCTTTGTTTTAAGGAAAATCTTTGGTAAGGTGGAATAAAGGAGGCTTTGTGAAACAGTATTTAAGGGAAGCCTTGCCAAAAGTTAGAAGTGCAAATAAGGAAGGAAGGAAAAAACAAAGGAGGCTTCGTGAGGAGTCAAAATTATGCTCTGGGGAGTCAAAAATGTCAAAAGTTTTGACTATTGCTTGTGTTCAAGCTGTAGGGTGCAGTTTCTTTCAGATTTAATTTATATTTAGTGCATAAATTGGTGGGTATGACATCTCACCACCCTATTTTTTCTGTAAGCCTGGGGTCAAAATCAAGTGAGTAAAAGCTATTTTAAGTCTAGGAGTCAAAATTATGCTATGGGGAGTCAAAAACCTCAAAAAATTTGACTTGTAACTTGAAAACTATTGCATTTAGAGAATTTTGTTTAAATATGTTATTCAGCTACTTTTGGGTCAGCTATAACATAGTAAAATTGCAGACCTGTAGCTCATTGGGTAGTGGAGTAATAGCTACTTTAACGTTCTCACTGTTGAGTAAATCTGTTGTAACTTGAAAACTATTGCAAAAGTGCTTATAACTCACTTATTATTGGTCCTAGAGGTTTGCAGTATGAAATCAACGTATAGGAAATCATGGGCTAGGAATCTTCTGATGTGGTCCGATTTGACCTTGGCCCCCTCCTTCAAGGTCAAACCAGGATAGCCAAACTTAAAAGTGCTTATAACTTATTTATTATTGGTCCTACAGGTTGATGTGTTTAATGTGGTCAGATTTGACCGTGGGCCCCTCCTTCAGGGTCAAATGAGGATAGCCAAATTTAAAAGTGCTTATAACTTGTTTATTATTGGTCCTAGAGGTTTGCAATGTGAAACCAACCTATAGGAAATCATGGGCTAGGAATTTTCTGATGTGATCAGATTTGACCTTGGACCCCTCGTTCTAGGTCAAATGACGATAGCCAAAGCTTAAAGTGCTTATAACTCGCTTATTATTGGTCCTAGAGACCAACTTATAGGAAATCATGGGCTGGGAATCTTCTGATGTGGTCAGATATGACCTTGAGCCAAGGTCAAACGAGGACAGCCAAACTTAAAAATGCTTATAACTTCAGGAGTCTTCAGTCTCTATGTCTTTTATTATTGCTTCTACATGTTTGCTATGTTCGAGGATACACCACCGGCTCACAATAAAACGAGCAGTGTAAGTCTAGTTTTAAATTTAGTTTTAATATTTATGAAGTTGTAAGTTATAATCACCATATGATAAGGTCATATAGTTACATGCCTTCTTTAGACTGAAAACAAATGGTGAAATAGTAATTATGAATTCATAATTACACCAGGAATACAGAAGTTGTGTTCATTTATGTTGAACCATTGTATGGGTCCTGATGGTAGCCTAGTGGTCAGTAAGTTTGGCATCAAATCACAGGCTGTCACCTCTGTGTGGGTTCAAGTCCCCCCAAGTGGCAATGTGGAGGACCTGTCCCAGTATGATCCTGGCTGTTGAATGGGATGTTAAACCCCAACTTTGATCTTTGACCTTTGAACCATTTTATTGTACTTGCTGATAGTACCTTCTGATCTGATTAAGTTTGGCTTGATTTGATTTATTTGGGTTTAACATCACTTTCAACACAATGTATAGGTTGTATCACAATGTTTAGTTTTAAGGGCAGAGGGAACCAGTACATATGGTATCGGTAAGCAAACACCTATTTTCCCACATAAGGTTGGGTCCAGAGGTTCAAATTGCTGATCTCAGAGCTTGAGGCCAAGTGAGCCCCCTTTCCGATAAAGTTGAAGAATTCTTCAAAAATTAATAAACATTATTTTGTACCACATCATATTGTATCGTTTTTAGTGCATGTAAGACCAGCTATGTCACACCAGTTAAAAATTTTAAATTATCTGAATTTCTTATATCATATTGTCATTGGTGCTTACAGGCTGTGAGATTTAGAGGTTAAGAGCTTAGTTTTATTAAGGATTTGTTTACTTTGTCATGTCAATTTAGACTTTTTACTATGTTTTAAATATTTAATTCCTTTTATGGCAAATCAGTTGTATTTTCAAGTTTGCCATGTTCCCTGCTTTTCTGTATGTGCACATATAAAAAAGTGTCACCTCTACATGGAACATGAAAGCACTTGCAAATCTGATAGTCTAAGAGGAAGATTTACTTGGTTTTCTTTTATGCTTCTTCTTACTACAATAAAAAGTGAACTCTGTTTAACTAAAACATCCAACCTCCAGGCATCCACATCATTGGGTTCTAGTTATACCTAACTTTTCACGTATAGTTATAAAAATACCACATTTTCTTAAGCTGGGATTTCAAAGTAGGTTCCATTTATTTCTAAATTCCATTTACAATCTAGGTTCTACTTATCCCTAAATTCTACTTAGACTGGGTCTGCTTATCCCTAAATTCTACTTACACTGGGTCTGCTTATCCCTAAATTCTACTTACGCTTCATCTGCTTATCCCTAAATTCTACTTATTCTGGGTCTGCTTATCCCTAAGTTCTACTTACGCTTCATCTGCTTATCCCTAAATTCTACTCACACTGGGTCTGATTATTCAGAGGCTGCTGGTACATGTCAAATATGTGCACAGTCTTTTATGAAAAATAAGTATTATCAAGTGTCACTTTCGCTATTTAATTATGAGAGAAGTCTGAAATGGTGTTTATCTGTCTCAGCCATGTCATGTATGATGAATTTTATTTAGGCAAAACCTAAATGAGGTCTCACAAAAGACTTAAATTTAAGATTGGTGTTTGCCAAACACTTGACCAAATCTGTGTCATTTAATGAATTCCATGTTGTCTATTCTTTGAATATATAGTTATTGATTGAAAGACTCACTTTTAAAGGGCTTCTAGCCTTTCTTGTAGAATTTCTACCAAAGTTCTAAATGTACAATTAAGAGCTGAAGTAGCAAGAAACACTGGTACAGATGCACAAGAGATTGAAGAAAATGTCACTTAAGTGATTTCTATTTTTGGGTCTGCCATCATTGGACCAGGGCAGAGCCAAGTCTCTTTGGTACTCTATATATTTGACATGTATTTTGCAATATACATATTTTTGGCTCTAGGGAGTGGATAAATTTGTTGCTGAAACATGCACAATTATTATTATTATTAAAAGATTAAGTGTTCATGTATATACGAACTGTACTGGCACAAACTGGTACAGATACACAAAAAAGTGAAGGTGGTCAAAGTTCTATCATTTCTATTTTGGGGTCCGACATCTTTGGACCAAGGCTGGGTGAGTCAGTCTAACAGATTGCATAAACACCCCTCCTTGTATTAGAACAATTTTTTTTCAGTGCCAGTTGAAATTATGTTAAGTCTTTAACTAGCCCAGACATACTAGTTAATATCCGTCAAAACCTCGCCAACTTGCCTCTGTTTTCAGATAGTTGATGCTTGCAGGGATATTAACCTACAAAAATTAAACCACATTGGTTAATAATTCATGAATAGTTAATACTTCTCGTGTTGAAGTTTTATGACATTTATTGTCTGCCGTCATATTTGGAGAATGTATCATTATTCTATTAAGGATTTCCAGGGCAAAATTGTTATACAGATAGTTTTTAGTGAGGATGAAATTCAGTGCCTCAGTTTTATGTCACCTCAAAACAAGTCTGTTCCTGAAAAGCTCAATATTAATTAATTTAATTGGTCTTTATTATTTACACCTTTGTAATGATCCTTCAAAGTATCACAGTTTCAAATTGTATTGACATCTGGGTGCATAATTTGTCAAAAGTTTGAATTTCTTTATGACTTGTTTAATCAGTTGTCAAAACAGAACTTAATCAACACCTTGTAGTCCTAAATTCTTCAGAAACCTAAAAGCATTTCAGTATTTGTATTGTTATGATACATTGTGATGACGGCCCAGCTAGCTAATTTTGTCGCCCATCCAAGTTCGTTACTTGCATTGTTTTTGTGACAATTTGAAACCCACCTCACAATAATCTTTCCTTGTAGAGTTGTACACCATCAATATTTTTTTTATTTGTTCCATTTGTTTCAGTAACAATATTTGCATGTCCTTAACAGTCTTTTTGAGCCAGGTGACAAACTTAAGTAGACGATGAACTTCTGGGTAGCTGAGCAGTTAGTAATTTTGTGTCATTGTGACATCTGAAGATACAGCCAGAGAACATGGTAACTGCATGGTGTGGAGAAATTCGGCATTTAATCACTTCGTTTTCATGTTTGTGGTTATGGGTTCAAATACAGCTTGTGGTACAGTAAGAAATCTAAAATTCCCCACATATCTGAAATTTGCCACATGTGGAAATACTCATAAAAATAATGAATTGAGGTGAGATGTGTTGAATGTATAGTAATTTACTGTAAATCAAGGTATTTTGAACTAAAATATACCAAGTTTTTGGCAAATCATCATTTTTTTTTCATCATAAGAATTAACTAAAATTTTAGAGGTGGCAAATTTTAGATTTCTGGCAAATTTTAGATTTCTTACTCTAATACAAGTTGGATTCACTGAGGCCTGCTCTGATATGACCTTTATTAGCTGTTTAAAGTGATGTAAATCCTTTTGACCTTAAAATATCCAACAGAAAAAATACAAACAATATCTGAATCTCACTTTGTGTATAAGGTTTGTGGCTGAATAAAACCAAAGTACAGAACTTTATGAAATAACTTAAAGAAAGTTTGAGGATGTGAATACCTCTCTTCATTACACATAGAAATAGTATATGAAATGGGCTTATACTTTATTGTAAACATATTTGAAGCCACAGGGGAATAATAGCTGATTAATATTCACATTCTGTTTCACAATCCTTGTATTACAATAATGGTAAACCTCTCCACAGGAATCAGTAGCCTGATTCATAAAGATTTTTATAACAATTATTTTTAAGTTTATTTCAGTATTTCAAAATCAGTTTATTTTTTATATATATATAAGGTAAGCCAACTTACAAAGATTATTCAATATTTAAAAAGACCAGGATCTGTACTGAACTTAGTAGTATCAGTTACTTGTTTAACAAGAATTTTCAAGCTAAGCCTTTTGAATTGCTCTAATTTGATAAAAGATGGGAAAAACATGGCCTAGTTTTTACTTTACCAGTATGAGATTTGGGGGATAATATAATTAAACGTTTTTAGCAATTCCATCCTTTTTTTTATTGTAATGCACATGAATACTATTTTTGGGGGTTGGGGGCTTGCCCCCATTTATAACTCTGTTAATTAAATTTCATATTTGCTTGACAATTTCCTGCAATTATCAAATATGGCGAATCACGTACCGGTAAACTAAAATTGCCCCAATACATGATCAGAATTATAATTGCACAAATCAGTTTGTAATTAAAAGGCTAAAACTCAGTCTAATTAATAAGCTTCAAGTCATTTTTAGTTGTTTTAATTAGTATTCAATACTTGTATGGAGATTAGAATCACTGCTATCAAATTATGCAATAGATTCAATAGATTACCGAGGTTAAATTTGGTTAACAGAAGTTATGCTATAGATTGTCTGTCCCCGGTTGTTTCCTGACCTTAACTTTTGACTTGTCATGACGAAGGTCATATTAATCAAAGTGTACCAAATGGATAAAGTACCCAGCTGTTTTTTTAAACAGTTTTATCTTGCCAACGCTAGATACTGTTACTTGTAGAAGGTTTGTGGCTGTTTTGTAAGTAAAAACTACTTAAAGTGGATATAAGGGCTGTATGTATGGAATTAATCAGATACAATCCAATTCACTGATAAACTATTCACGCATATGAATTTCTACTTTAAACTGAACAAAATGGTGAGAAAATATTTCCAGACTGAACCATAAATAAGAAAATGTTGGATATTTGAGCTGAAGGATTTCATAGTAATTACCAACAATACCTCCCAATCATGTAAAAGTTGTGGAATTTTCAAAATAAAATTGTCTCCTTCAGATCATATTTATATATCATTTTGACGAGTTCATGCAAGGTTGGTCTTATTACTTCCAACTTTATCATCGGATTGGGTGGGTTTGACACAGAACGCCTGTGATCTGGACAAAATTTGCCCTTCAAGGTTCATAAAATTGAATAGGTATGAAAAATACTTGTAGTAGAACTGTGATTTTGTGAAACTAAAACTGAGATCATAAAAAGAAAATCAACAGATAATTAAAGTACAGATCAGAGATGCTGCACTATTTGTATGATCCCTATTATCTCGCATCTCAAGGTGTAATAAAAATTCTATAAACCAGCAATTATAGACCACAGGGTAGCCTTGAGTTTCTTTGTAATTAGGATAAAAACTTATTCTGTTTACATAATTTACTCTTATTTACTGACAGTTACATCAAAATACTTCCAAGACAATGTTTGGTGAGCCTATATTTTCTGGTGAGCCAAAATCTTGTCATATTAATGAGTGCTTAATGCCCCTTTCACACTACGAGCGGTACATCCCGTGGTTAGAAAATGTACTCCATGGTGGAGCCGCCTCTGAGGTCGCCCCATTTTTTCCGAGTTGTTCACACTACAGGCGGTGTAGTTTGTGATTATTGGCATTTAGCAAAAGGCCCCTGTCCTTCAACTACCGCCCAAGATTTGTATGCGATCTTGTGTCACAGTGGCGAAACATCTAATACCTTGACTCGCCTTATGTTGCTGCCTACACTGAAAGATGACTGAGTCACATTATGTACACCTTGGACCACACCTTCGGTTACTGTAGTAAGAAATTTGTACATGCATGTGCACAATTGTCTAACGCATGCTCACGGTAGAAGTCAGAGGCAGAAATTTAAAACATTTTAAAACTTACTTAGGACGTACAATGTAATGGACGCTTCGCCACTGTGTCAGAACGTGCCATATATGAACCTTGGATGGTAGTTGAAGGTCAGGGGCCATTCACCCAATGCCTATAACTGGGGGGGATACCGCCTGTATTGTGAAAGGAGTATAAAGAACACTCACATAGGAGTTGACTTTATCAATACAAACCTTTGTATACATGTTTCAAAAGGGTTTTGGTAAAAATTAGAGTTTTTACCAAGGCTCAGCAGATTGTTGATTCCAATAAGACCTTCTGAGGACCTGCTATTTACTTCCTCTTAAAAGACACCTTAGCCTTGCCACAGGCATTTATATGCATAATATAGACACAATTGTTTGCTTGCATTATAAGTATTTTTCATAATGTTCTTAATTCTTATATATTAACTTGGTCTAGCTTGCTGAGGAGAACTGTCTCCCAGACTAGAAAGGCCTCTGATACAGTGTGCATTATGGAAAAAATATTTCACGTTTGCATTATGGTTCAGCCAACCTTTATGGCCAGGCTAAAGAGATCTCCACTTAACAGATTTGTTTCTGATAGAGAATTTGACTGTATGTATATTTCACAGGACCTATTCGGTACTCATTTCCCGCCAGCTAAGACCTAGTCAGGATTTTGAGGTCTGTGTGAGCATCTTTGATTCGGTGAAAGCAGATGTCAAAGTGAAGGCCAAACTGCAGTCTGTATCAGATGATTCTGTGCTAGTGTCAAAAATGGACAATGTTTCTCCAGGTAATGTAACATCTATTTATGATTTCTGCATTGCATGTATGCTGGATGATTTTAGAGGTGATGTTAGAATCAGTTGAATTCATATTTTAGACTGAAACATTTGTGACAGTGTTTGAAATTCCCCAAAGCTGGAAAGCTGTTGGTATGTTACTTTTAAAGAGTGTACTTTCTTGTAAGATTTACAAGAATTTGTTTGGTATTTGTAATTTTGTATTGAACAATTCTTTAGCTGGTATCAAAATAAGACAACTGGTATTACATATGAAATTCAGAAACTGAAGAAGGCTCCTTCCTTTGAATTGTCAAAATCTGTCTACTTTTTACCCCACAGCCCTTAAGGGCTGTCGTGGTATTGTTTTCACCCATGGTGTCCGGATGGGCGGGCAGACGGCGGGAAAAAGTTTGTCCAGGCTGTATCTCAGAAACCGTAAGGTATATGAAGTTGATACTTGGTAGGGACATTGGTTAGGGTGTGTAGATGTGCAACGTCATGGTGTGACCATGATTTGACCTTTGACCTTGCCGTAGTGACCTTGACCTCTAAAATCTTGTCTGGGCTATATCTCGGAAACTGTAAGGTGTAGGAAGTTGATACTTGGTAGGGATATTGGTTAGGAGGTGTAGGTGTGCAGCATCATGGTCTGACCTTGATTTGACCTTTGACCTTGCCGTAGTGACCTTGACCTCTAAAATCTTGTCTGGGCTATATCTCGGAAACTGTAAGGTGTAGGAAGTTGATACTTGGTAGGGATATTGGTTAGGAGGTGTAGGTGTGCAGCATCATGGTCTGACCTTGATTTGACCTTTGACCTTGCCGTAGTGATCTTGACCTATAAAATCTTGTCCGGGCTATATCGCGGAAACTGTAAGGCGTAGGAAGTTGATACTTGGTAGGGACATTGGTTAGGGGGTGTAGGTGTGCAACATCATGGCGTGACCTTGATTTGACCTTGCCGCAGTTTCCTTGACCTATAAAATCTTGTCCAGGGTATATCTCGCAAACCGTAAGGTGTAGGAAGTTTATACTGAGTAGGGACATTGGCTACGGTGAGTAGATGTAAAACGTCATGGTGTGACCTTGATTTGACCTTTGACCTTGCCGTAGTGACCTTGACCTATAATGCCTTGTCTGGGCTATATTTTGGAAACCGTAATATAAAGGAAGTTGATATTTGGTAGGGACATTGGTCAAGGGTTATATGTGTGCAACGTCATGGTGTGACCTGAATTTGACCTTTGATCTTGCATATCTGATGATTATTTATGTCTCTACGAGGATATCTGATACTATTTATCTCACTTATATCTCTCATATCCTTTTACTTGAATCTTGGTTGTTGCACCTTTGGGTGTATTTTGGTGTAGATTAAGCACTGTTAAAGTCATATTAGAAGTCATTAACTGTTTTACTTCCCAACTTCCCATAGTAACAGATGGTATTGCATCAAGTGAGCCACAGGTTTTGCCCCAATTCCACATAAAAGCATGTATTGCTACATCTGTATGTATGGGTAATATTCAAAACATCCAAACCATAGTTCAACCATACAAATGAAAATCAAAATGAGAGAAGTCTTAAAGCTTCATAACTTTTTAGTTTACTAAATTGTCTTGTTTTAATACTTAATCTTTATATGCAATTTCTTTCTCTTAGATGTTATTTTCTCTGCTTAAACATTATTTGGACACTGACACTGTTCTAAAAGTATTCCAATCTTTGTACTGTTTCATTACTTCCATATCTCATGGTGTTGAAAACTATTTTCCCAGGCTGTGGGGTACGGGCATCACTGATGCTATTTTTACAGTTGATGTCATGTTCAGGAGTAAAAAAACTTTAAACATTCAGCAATATCTATGTCAAATGGTGTACAGAGGCATGCACCTTAAATTGTACTGTAAATTATGGGATATTCTTTACAAAAAAAAGACCCACAAATTTAGCATATTGTTTCATAATATTAAGGACGAGCAGTCACTGGTGATGTCACATGACATAAGCAGTTTGACATTTTGAGTCAAGACACTTGTCTTGTTTTTATAACAATTTTAACTTTCTGGTACTGGGGGTCATGATTTTGCAGTGTTACAAATAATCAACAAATAAAGGCTATTGTTTATTACAAACTTGTCCAAGGCTTTTAAGGTTATACTCAAAGTGTTCTTCTGATGGAGGTTTAATTTGAATGCAAACAATATTTTATAAGATTAGTAATAGTACTGAACTTGTGTTTCAAGCTGTTGATAACTGCCTTTGTTTGATCTGTTGTTTATTGTTCTGTTTCTTTCAGGTTCAACAAAGACATTGACACTTAAAGTAAGTGAACACTTTTCAGATAATATATGTCTCCCAAATCCATTATGTTGCCCTCAACAATTAGACATTAAAAAAATTGAAAGTTGCTATGTTTCATTGGAAATGTAGAGAGACAATAAACACAATGCAGAGTTATCAGAAATAAAACATTAATGTCAACATAATGTATGGCTAACAGCATTGTTATTGTTTGTCAGCCATTACCCAGCCATTCATGGGATTATTCAGTAAGAGCATTATCTTTTTAAATTTTTTTTTGAAACTTCGGAAAAAATGTTGCTTGGACAATAACATTGTAAAAAACCTTACTTTGACTACAATATTATTTTGAAATATTAGTCTTCTGAGAAATACTTCAGTGACAGTTGATATATTTACAATTTAGATTCACTGTTTACATGGAAATATATTTGTACCAATTTCGGAAAATTAAGAGTTTTACTGAAATCATGTTCAAGAGAATGATTTTCCAAGGATGTGACCAAACAGTCAAAAACAGGCCAATTTGTATTGAGAAATGATTTACAAAGTTTAACTTAAAGCAAATATTGGGTCTATACTCTCTTTAGGTCCTTTTCAGTTGAAATTTAAACAGGTATAGTAAGAATATTTTTAGGGGCGTCGGTGTTTATAAAAGTTTCAGTCTCAATCTCAAACTCAAATATATTCTTTAAATTTATGGTGTGCTCCTGAAAATTGAGTTTAAACTCCGATTGGAGTTTGAGCATGTAGGATTTGACAAGATAAAAACCTGAATTTGAATTTATTGGATGGAATGATTTGATAGTTTTCAGCATCAGGGTCACAGGATGAGTAGATGTTGGTCACTTTAGATTCAGTGAAGACTCGATCTCCAAGAAGTGT
Organism: Sabellastarte sp. h YS-2021; assembly: GCA_964017235.1. NCBI lineage: Eukaryota > Metazoa > Annelida > Polychaeta > Sabellida > Sabellidae > Sabellastarte > Sabellastarte sp. h YS-2021. Next base: position 162,348,060 of record OZ024930.1, read on the forward strand.
TCAAATTAACCTGTTATAGCTTTCATTGGTGTTGTTAATGGAACAGTATTTAATAATATTTCATTTGTGATAAAAATGAGTGAAACGCGCTTTGCATGGATCTTGAAACTGTCTGCATTTTAATGCTTTGTGTATGTCTGATATTTAATAAACTAATGATTAGAAACTCCACAAATAAATTTGGTTAAATGTCTCACACTGTTACTTTATATTAATAAATATGTAAAAAATGTAGTTTATGAACAGTATATCTTGCCATGGGATTTTCAATTTTCAGTTGTGACTTGAGTTTTCACCAGCAATATCTGAAGAAAATACCAAATTTTGTTTGTTTTATAGTTACAGAAAAAATTATTTGTTTTATAGTAAATAGTTACTAACCAAACTAATATCCTATTTTGTGACCCTTAGATTCCTGACTCAGGTCTTCAGAATGAGTACACATTTGTGGTGGAAGGTTCTGGAGGTACAACTTTCTCCAATGAAAGTGCAGTGACTACGACCTTCAAAAGCCTCATCATCCTCATCCAGACTGACAAACCCATCTACCAAGCAGGCCAGCCAGGTGAACCATTGAAAACATGTGTTGTATATATTTATGCAAAAGGTGTATTTTGTGAAGTGAGATGATCAAATAAACTATGTTTTTATTGCTTAAGTTTATTTATTTTAGACTATATAGCTATTAAATTGTCTTACTTGTTGCACTGTCAATTTTGTGGCGGTGTTGTATTTCATTGGCTTTTACATATACTTCAATGACTTCTCCAAAACCAAAGCATATACACATGCCGATTTTGTTTAATGGCCTATCAATTTTCTTTTACAGACCTATTCATGTCCCTTTAAAATGTTTCTGGTATCCAGATCTGTCTATTTGTTTCAGTATTTTAATGTGAAGTATGCAACATTTTTTGGTTAAAAGTTTGACAAGTTGTCACCTTTTTACTTCCCTGAGTAAGGATTTTTATTAAAATCTTGTATATGAAGAGGGTAGGGGTTGGGGGAGGGGTTCGCTGTATGCTGGCTGAGTATCCAGAATTTAAATGTTAACAAAACCTAGACTTTATTTATAACCATGAAATATTGTCTTGTATAGTTTTCCCTGTCAATGATATCCTTCTTTTCGGCATTGTTACAGTAAATCTGATGCAGTAATAGCATTGTCATTCTTACACCAATTCTCAACTGGTGAAATTATCTATTAAAATCAGCATAGTTCTTCAGTGTTTGCCCTTCTGTTACTCTAATATTAGTTATGGCTGTACACAAGTCTGTCTCTTTATAAATACAGCTGTGGAAGTTAACAGGGGAGACTATTTGAATTTCCTTTGTGACTATTTTCAGTCTTAATCCGTATCTTGGCCCTTGGAGCTGATCTCAAGCCTTACACTGGACTGTTTGAAGTAGCCATTTTTGTGAGTATCAGAATCTGAGGTTCACATTAATTGAACAGTGTGAGGAATTTTCAGGGGACCAGTTTCATGTAGAAATGAAATTATTGCCCCTTAAAGGATCCTCAGTCTGTAAGTTTTTGGTGTAGTATATTATGTGTAAACTTTATGTATATCTTGTGCTCTTTTATCAGTGGATGTTTTCATTAAAACAATCCTATCCTAAATTTGCATGTGGCATTTACCAAACCAAGTGGTATGGACCAGAGGAGATGTAGCTCTACTGTAAAATTCTACCAAAACAGTTTTACATAACATAACATATATTATGGTTTTTTGCCATCACTCTGGGACATTGGCGTCCGCATCTGCATGAACAACTTGAAAACGGTTGCATTTACAGTATTTTGTTTAAGGGGCTATCAACGTAACGCATAGTTTTCAAGGCCAACCAAAGTGATAAAAAAACACTTGAATTACCATTTCAGTGTAGTCATCTTTAGAGTCTTAAAGTCAAATAATATCCATAAATACATATTTATTTTTACCATAAATGTTTTATAAATGAAATAAAATATTAAAATAAATTGCTTTAGCTGTTTTTTCTCAAACTACAATTTATATAAACAATAAATACTCATGACAAATACGAACTAAAAGTGGTCTAATTTTGATCACCTTAAATATAAGACATGGCTTTCGTTTGTGACAAAAAAAGCATATCAAAGAAAAAACAACTTTGGTTTTCCACACACCACTCAAAAGAAAAGTGTCTCACAAAAATTTTGAATGATTTAAATTTTTATGTAAGCTCGGTATTTATTTGTAAAACTGAAAATAAAATTACATTGCTTTACACAGTCTTGTTTTTTATAAACGTTCTCATATTCCACATATTTAAAAATCAGAGAAACTTCTTTTGAAAAAAATAAATCATACAAATTAATGTGCTTGTTTTTCTGAGCAGTGTACATGTCATTATGGCCGCATTCTCAACATTTTACTATTGTTTTTCTGTCACGAAAGTAAGGCATGTCTTTCCTTTTTTCCTCTCACTTTAGACAACATTTTCCCTGTTGCTATAGCGTAGTAATACAAAACAGCATTTTAAAATCAATTTGGAATTATTATGCCTAAACAGATAAATAAATTGAACATATTTTGGGTTTAAACAAACTTTTGATATGTATAACTCACCACTGGCTGAATTAATTCATATTTATGGTATGATTTTAAGAACTATTTTACTGGGGCTGACTTTGTGAAAACTACGTACTGTAAGAGGTGGCTACCTAAAGACTGTAATCTATTGGAAAGATGTCAAAAATTTTATGTTTTATGTCTGTTTGACAAGTGAATTATATAAGGTCTTTTCTCTCCTGTTAGGAAAAACTCATCAAGTAAGCACAAGATCACACATATACAGTTATTATAGGTAAAGTTAAAATCACGGAAATGTTTTTTTCCCAGTTGGAGGAAAGCATACAGCTAATTTTTCACACATACATTGTAAACCACAACAAAATCAATACTGTCCTTGGCTTCTCTCCTACTAAATTTACCAAGATATATATATACACACACATGCAGAGAGACAGAGACTATGTGGAAAAAAAAACATCGCGGTTTCACATTGGCTGGATTAGATTAGGACACTTTCTTTCCAGAAATGGATGATCTGTTGTACTAAAAATAAAAATATTTTGAATGAAACTAAACTCAATGTTGTGGAATGGAAATCTGAGTTCAAATCTTCCCCCTTTAATAGCAGCAACAAGATTACCATAAAATTACTGTCAGTATTTGATTTAAATAGCAAACATAAGTACAGAACAACCAGATGAGCTCTTTCCAAAAGAAGAAAAACGGCACAAATCTTATCCACCCTTTGGCCTCGCTGAAACTTTATGACGTATTTTTCTCTGTTGTAAACAATGCAAAACTAGTCCCTGCCTGACAACGACAACTGTTTTTTCTGCGACGTCTGGTGAGCGTTACGTAAACAGATTTTATGTACTTGCGTTGATAGCCCCTTAAATATGTTGTTCAACTACTTTTGAGTCAGCTATAACACAGTAAAATTGCAAAATAGCATTTACCTGTAGCTCATTGCATAGCTGAGCAAAAGCTACTTTGAGATTCTCCCTGTTGAGTAAATCAGTTGCAACTCAAAAACTATTGCATTTACAGTATTTTATCTAAATATGTTTCCACCTATTTATAATTTACATCTTAACAGTTAAGTTTGTACTTTACTTCTGAATACCATGTGTAGGGCACAACTTTTAATTCCTTTTTTTCTTTCTTTTCTACTCTGAAACTCAAACCACACAGTCATCTGGCACAGAGCATACTCACGGGCACTGATTGCTTGTTTTTGTATACAGTGGTGTCACTTATTGTGGGTAATTAGTGTCAACAAGTGCTCGTTTTTTCATAAATATCTCAAAAATATGTAACTTACAAAATATGTTTTATGTATCATCAGAAAGGTATTTTTGCAGTGTTTCTGCTCACACTGTTGCATAAATACCCATACAGAAATGGCTGAGAAATCACAAGTTAATGTTCGAGGTTTCAGTGGTCACTGGTACTTGAGTATATATGACAGTATTTTTGATATTCTCTCATTAAATAAGGATATATTGAAGTCATAAAACATACAAATTCAAATTAATAGATAATAAAAGTTAAATCTATGTCATTAGACATATACAGAAAAAATATATTAATCATGAAGATTAACAATATTATACTCCTGCTATGCACTGACTGACTGTCCCATTTCAGTTCAGGCCAGGTATCAATGCTAGGACCTGCTAGGAGGTGGCAGCAAGTGTGATATCCATTAGAATTGAGCTCTCAGAGTAGTACCTCAACAATGACTTGTAATTGTGTGACTAGCAATATTTAATCGAAAAATGACAGCGATTTATTGTTATGTAATATTATCAGCACCTTATAATGGCAGCAATATATTGTCAATTATATAACAAATGAGGAACTTTATCGTTTGGTTTTTAAATTTTTAAATATATTTGCAGCTGTAACGAATTCTTGTGATTTAGTATAATTTTTATTATTTTTTACCTCATTGAATCAATTGTGTAATTTGTTTCATTTTAATAAGTGTAAGTTCTCTCTTAATGCCTTGTGTCTTTTCATCCAGGACCCTTCAGAGAATAAATTGATGCAGTTCAAAGAGACAGACATAAAGGAGAGAGACTGTAACTTTGTTCTCAGCATTGACTTTCAACTGGCTGATGAAACACCATTGGGGACCTGGACAATTAAAGTAAAGACTGAAAATGTGAGTAGCGGTCCAGTTGTTTAAAGTACCAGCCCAGTTATCTCTAAGTGCCAGCCCAGGTATATGTAAATAACAGAACAAGTTATCTGTAACACCAACGTTATGTTTAAGTAACAGCACAGTTATCTGTATATAACAGCCAAGGTATTTGCAAAAGTCCAGTTATGTGTAAGTAATAGCCTAGTTATCTGTAACATACCAGCTATGTGTCAGTAACAGCCCAGCTATGTGTAAGTAACTGGCCAGATATCTTTATGGAATGGGCTAGTTATATGTAACAGTCCAGTTATGTGTAAGTAACAGCCTAGTTATTTGTAACAGTTCAGTTATGAGTCAGTAACAGCTCAGTTATGTGTAAGTAACAGCCCAGTCATCTGTAAGTAATTGCAGAAGAACCACCCATCAATATTGAATAGTGATTGAAAGTACAGGAAAAGTACAGAAAACCCCGAAAATTGTTGGAAACGGTGGTGGTAACATTATTCCAAAAAATGCACAGTAATAAAAAAGCTTAAGCAGAATCCAGTCTGCCGATTTCAAAACTTTATACTTTATAATTGGCAATATCTAGGAAAAGGTTAGACTTACAACTTACATTAAATGCAAGTATTCATTTGGCAATTCATGTACTAAGTCTATGTGGTTGGGGAGGGGACTGGATAAACTAAGTTTAAACCTTCCATTATCCAGCTTTCATTATGATATTGAATTTTCTTTAGTGTGGCAAGTAAAATCATCATTATGTTAAAACAAAGTTAGAAATAGAAATACATGGATACTTCAAGATTATGTTCGATTTATAACATTATTCATTGTACTGTCTCAGTACTGTAAAATAAATAAATTGATATATTATGTTTAATATTTCAGGGAGAAATTGAGACAAGGACATTTGCAGTTGAAGAATATGGTCAGTGAATGTGTGTTAACAGTTGTGTTGATACAGTCAATGAATAACTTTTAAATAAATATTCTGCAATTATTATAGTAAAATCTATGATCTATAATCTTTTAGAGACATAACAAGAAAATCACTTTATTTGAACTATTCCAGATTTTTGGGCTCATTTACAATAGGATTTAACAGATAGACTGCTGTATATAATAAACACACTGATTGTCCAATAATACTGACTTTTTTCTTCATTTAAAATGCAACTATTTCACATCATAAGCAGATATTTACTGCCATAAAGTTCTGAAATATTACTTGTGTTGAAAAATTAACAAATGAATGTCTGGAACCAAACAACTTGATTCTACTTGTTATTTTTTATATATTCCTAATAAATGTTTGGTCCAGTAGGTTTTGATAATAAATTAACATCCGGACCATATTATGTAAAAGTAGGGTACCTCAAACTAGTTAGGTAGAAGTGGGTCTGTTATCCACCGATGTTCTGATTCTTACTCTCACTGAAGCAACTCAGTCTCAAATATGGATCGTTTTAATTCATTAAAATTTTTAGAAATTCTGAAGAAACTAATCACAAATAGGATACAAAAGCTTGTATCAAAAACAATTCATATTAGTATTTTAGTTTTTATGGCACATGAAGGTTTTGTGTGTTATAAAATTCTATAGAAATACATTATTATTTAAATTTTATTTTTTAAAAGTTTTCTTATTAAGACTTTTTTCTCATAAAATTTTCTAGAAATAAGTGTGTTATCAGTAAATATGTGCCATGGTCAAGGTTTAAAACTGCCTTTAACACTAAGGTCATGTGAACTAGTGGTTAAGAAGTCTGAAATTTAACTCTTGTAGTTCCACTGCCTGGCAGCCCACATGCCTCTGATACGGGCTATTTTCAGTGACATTAACTGAATTTCGATATACATATTTTATAAGTTATAACACAATGTAGTAGACCCAGTATGGCCTTTTTTACCATTTTGGTTTTGATCTTTCAGTCAACATATCGAAAACAGATTTAAGCAATGGCTTAACTTGTGATACTCCTAGTCTGAGGAACAAATTGCCCCCTGATCTTCATAGTGCTGATCTCATTCATAAAAGAGTTTGAAAACCTGTTATACAGCAAGGCTTTTACACCTTTGTTGTTAGGCGGGTTGCGTGTAACCAACCCGCCGATTAGATTGATATGTCCGACGTCCGTCTCTCTGTCTGTCCATCCACATTTTTTGTTTCCGGACTCTAACTCAAAAACGGTTTGTCCAATCGAATTCAACCTTGACAGGGAGATAGATTACCATCATAGCTAGGTTCCTTTCGAAATTGGTGTAATTCTGTGTATTCGTTTGTCCGTTTTTTGTCTGTTTGTCCGTCAAAATTTCCGTTTCTGGACTCTAACTCGAAAACAGTTTGTCCAATCGAATTCAAACTTGACAGGGAGATAGATCACCATTATAGCTAGGTTCCTTTCGAAATTGGTGTAATTCTGTCCATTCGTTTGATTTTTGTCCATTTGTCTGTTCGTCAACATTTCTGTTTCTGGACTCTAACTCGAAAACGCTCTGTCCAATCAAATTCAAACTTCACAGGGAGATAGATCACCATCATAGCTAGGTTCCTTTTGAAATTGGTGTAATTCTGTCTGTTCGTTTGTCCGTTTGTTTGTCAACATTTCTGTTTCCAGACTCTAACTCGAAAACTCTTTGTCCAATCGAATTCAAACTTGACAGGGAGATACGTCACCATCATAGCTAAGTTGCTTTCGAAATTGGTGTAATTCCGTCCTTTCGTTTGTCCATTTATAGCATAGATACAATTATGTAACCTAGATTACAAGTTTTATGTTTCTTAGCACGCCTAACACATTCACCTTAACTGGGTGACCTAACATTTCTTGCCTTGTTATTTCTAAATGTAATTACAGCAGTTGCTAACCTTATTGCTGCCTGCGCAACCCGCCTTTTGGGGCATCTTTGACCCTCTTATTCCTTGGTTTCCTGGTTTCTCCAGTTTACCACCCATATATCTCCAATTGCTAGGTAAATTTTGAACACATTATGTTTTTACACCTAAGAGTCTGCTAGTACTAAGTGCAATAAAACTATGATTACATTCCATTATTAAAATACCATGTATCTCAGATAAAATGTTCTGTTGTGTCAAAATGTTTAATATTTCTTTTATATTATTTTTAAATAGCCAGCCACAACCCATTTATGTGGCTGATACTTTCAAAGTTTTTCAAAATACAATAGATAAACATGTTCCATTTTGGCTTTACCCAACAGCATTTAAAGGCAGTGGAGATAATGTTTTTACCCATGGCATCAGGCTGGGATGGGTGGGCAGGTGGCGGGAAAAAAAAATCTTGTCAAGGCCAGATTGTGTTAGTTGTAGGAGGTTGATACTTGGCAGAGATATTGGTGGGGGATGTAGGTATGCACTTTCATGGTGTGACTTTGATTTGACTTTGACCTTGCTGTAGTGACCTTGACCTTTAAAATCTTGTCCAGACTACATCAGAAACCTTAAGGTGTATAAAGTTGATAATTGGTAGGGACATTAGTTGGAGGTTATGTGTGCTCCGTCATGGTGTGACCTTGATTTAAGCTTTGACCTTTAAGTGACCTTGAGTTTGAAAATCTTGTCTGTGCTATATCTCGGAAACTGAAAGGTGTAGGATGTTGATTTTTGGTAGGAACTTTGGTTTGGAGATGTAGGTGTGCAATGTAATGCCGTGACCTTGATTCAACGATTGACTTCGCTGTAGTGACCATGACCTATAAAGTTTTGTCTGGTTTATATTTAAATGTATACTTAGTAGGGACATTGGTTGGGGATGTAGGTGTGCAACATCTTGGTGTGACCTTGGGATAATATTTGACGTTGGCTTTTGCTGTTTTCTGCTGCCATATTTAAGATATCTGTTACTTATTACAAAGATACATCGATTGCTGCAAGTGAATTTTGTATGTAGTTTTACCAAATTGTGTCTTTTGGCAGCTATACTTCAATAAAGACATTTTACAGCTTCATAACTTTTAGTTTACCAATTAATTCTGAGATAATTGAGTTGCTTTGTTTTAATACATTGTCTTCACATACGTTTTTTTCTCTCTTATATGATGTATTCTCCTGCAGGTTTACATAACATACACTTTCTATTCTGACATTTATACTATGTCACCTCTTCAGTGTTCAGTGTTACTTTCCCACGCTGTGGGGCACAGACATTTCTGATGCTACTTTTCAAACTTAAACAGCAATGGACTTTAAGAGCTTTACGAACTGGTTGTGTCATTGATTTATTTGCACTTTCACTAAGTTTCTTTTTTAAAATTAATGTTTAGAAGTGTGCTTTTTGTTGAATGAAAATGTCGTTCTGTTGCAGTGTTGCCATCTTTTGGGGTTGAACTTGAATCAAGTGAAAGCTTCTTCCATGACAGTATGAGTGAGCTGGAGGTTGTTATTTCAGTCATGTATGTAATTTCCTGGTCTTTTCTGATAGGGTGAAGTATTCCAAGTTAAACTTGGTTAGATAAAGTTAATGTTTCTTCATTCATATATACCTTTGGTGGCATCTTTATTTACTGTTTTTTTATATCACAGTTAAAACATAGAAAATAAGAATCCTGAAAGGGTGAGGCTGACAAATTCCTTTCATCTACTTTGGGGGATTATTATCAGAGAATTCTCAGAATACTGAGTAATGTCTCAAGTTATTTCATTGAAGTTTTATCAGGGCTGTTAAAAGTGTGTTCAAGTTACCATAGAATAGAGTAGTCAGATCATTGGGAGTACATAACAAGATGATGAAAACAGTTCTTTTTTTTCTAGTTGTACATTACAAAACTTTGAACTATTCTTACAGAAATTGGCATAGAATTGATTGCCATTTTCTGTTACTTTATAGGGGTAAAAAGACAGGTAAATTTTGAAAGACTCCATAGACTATAAGAAAGGACAAGATTTGTTGATAGAGGTAATTTAATTTTTGTCATGATCAAAAAACAAATATAAAAGTTGAAGCGGAAAGACAAATGGCAGATATTCATTATTTACTCACAATCAGTCTGTTCCAGTAGCATCTAACAACATTCTTGTTGATATTTAAAAGTTTATGTCAAATTTTCAGTTTTCATGATGGTTTTTCTTATTTCTGTGAATTGTGCAAGAAGACATATTCACTAAATACCATGACCTGATGATCAATTAGTGATTTTATTACGCAAGATGGTCTTACCTTACCCTCATAAGTGCTTGATTTGGTTTTGTGGAGCTAAAGATATCGACTGACAAGAATTTTTAAAAAGAAATGTTCTTGTCGCCAGGTGATCCCTTGTCTGTGCATGTCAGTGCTTGTGCAGTAATCGTTGTCGACAGACAATTGTCCAGAACTCTTCATTATATTTTCGATCCCAGTGGGAGCAACACGACTTTCTACTACTCTTGAGATCGCTGATGCACAAGCGAAAAACTCTTAAGATTTGAAGCATGCACCCGACTGTAGTTACCCATTATTATATCCCCAGACGAAAGTCGGGGATATATTGGATTCAGGTCCGTCGCGCCGCCGCCGCCGCCGCCGCCGTAGAAATTTCCTTGTGGACGCGATAACTCAAAAACAAATTAATATTTTTTTTTCAAACTTGGTACACATGTTAAGGGTGCCCAAAGGAAGATCCCTATTTTAAGGTGACCTTAAACTCCCAGTAAAAAAGAACTTATGGCCACCTTAAGGTCAGAAATTGCACTTTTGGCCACTTAGAGCCCTGTAGGTCACAAACTATGATGCTCAGCTGGCTGAAATTTTACCTGACAACACATTAATATGTTCTTAGTACATGTGCCGAAAATCATGACTTTAAGTTGAGGAGAAAATTGTGTTTGAGGCCCATAAATACCCCCACTTAGGGATTTTTTGCTATACTTTACACATATTTTGCCCTATAATTTGGAAGTGATAATTCTGATGAGTCTCAAACTGCGCTAGGTATAACTTTGATATGTAATCCTTGTCTGTAGAAAATTTTAGGGCTGTAGGTTTACCCAAAGGGGTCGACTTAAGGTCTCAAAAGTGCCCACAGAGACCCAATTTATGCACTTTTTGCCACTTTCAAGCACTGTAGCTTTCAAACTATGTCTCTCATCTAAGTTAAATATCATCTGGGAATATATCTATGTGTTTTCTTATATGTGCCCCAACATTTAGGCCTTTAATAGACAGTTAACCTGTGTATCAGGACCATAAACACCCACCCGAGTGACCCTTATAAGACATTTTTCACATCTTTTTCCCTGTAACTTGGAAATGGTAAGTCTGAGAAGTTTCAAACTGTATTAGATTTATATTCTGTGTGTAATCTTAGTATGTAACAGATTTTAAGTCTGAAGCTTTAATTTTGAAGGTCAAATTGAGGTCTCTAAAAGGCTCCCAAAGACCCAATATTTGGACTTTTTGCTACTTTTAAGCCCTGTGACTGTCAAACTATGTGACTGATAGAGCTCAAATCCTATCTTAGAAGATATTGGTATGTTATTTTTATATGTGCCAAAAATTAAGGCTTTAAGAAGACATTTAACCTGTGTATGAGGACCATAAATCCCCACTCGAGTGACCATTTTTAGACATTTTTCACATATATTTCCCTGTAACTTGGAAATGGTAAGTCTAAGAAGTTTCAAACTGTATTAGATGCATATTCTATGTGTAATCTTAGTATGTGACAAATTTTAAGTCTGAAGCTTTAATTTGAAGGCCACATTTAGGTCTCTAGAAGGCCCCATAAAGACCCAGTATTTGGACTTTTTGCCAATTTTAAGGCGTGTGACTGTTAAACTATGTGACTGATAGAGCTGAAATCTCATCTGGGAATACATTATTATGTTCTTTTTACATGTGCCAAAAATCAAGGCTTCAAGTAGACATTTAACCTGTGTATGAGGATCTTAAACACCCACCTGAGTGACCCTTTTAAGACATTTTTCACATATTTTTCTCTGTAACTTGGAAATGGTAAGTCTGAGAAGTTTCAAACTTTATTAGATACATATTCTATGTGTAATCTTAGTATGTAACAAATTTTAAGTCTGAAGCTTTAATTTGAAAGCCACATCGAGATCTCTAAAAGGCCCACAATGACCCAATATTTGGACTTTTTACCACCTTTAAGCCCTGTAACTGTTAAACTATGTGATTGATGGAGCTGAAATCCCATCTGGGAATGCATTATTATGTCCTTTTTTACATATGCCGAAAATCAAGGTTTTTAGTAGACATTTAACCTGTGTATGAGGGCCATAGACACTCGCCCAAGTGCCTTTTTTGACATTTTTTCCGTATTTTGCCCTGTTATTTGGAAATGCTTAGTGTGACAAGTCTTAAACTGTATTATATATCATTTTTGTTTGTTATGTATGTCCCCCAAAAAGTTTCAGATCTGTAGTTTAATTGCTAAGGTCTCTTTAACAATTGTAAAATGCCCACAGAAACCCAATTTATGGATATTATGCCACTTTAAAGCCCAGTAACTGTCAAACTATGTGGGTTATAGAGCTGAAATCTTTGAATTTTTAAAAGGAAATGCCTGTCTATTTAAATTTTGAATATTAATAATGTTATGGCTATCTTAGTCTTTTAAGAACTTATTTTTGTGTGTTATACCTCTGCTTGCTGAGTTTTTCACTTTTTAAAATGAAACTGGTTAAACATATTCAAGTAGACAAAATGGACACTTTAAGTGAGCTTTAAGTCCCAATATTAATGAAATTATATCCTTATGTAGTAAAACTAGGGGATTTTTAACCCTCAACTAGCCCAGTTTTATTCAACTTGCCTCAGTTAATTTTGGCACAGCTCCTACAGTTATGAACTCATTTCAGTTGATAATCACATACTTAAAATTCTCAATTCTTTTTGTATTTGAGTACCCCTTTTATATAGATTGTTTGTTTACCATTTATGCTCAACCCACATCCCCCACCCGGATTCCCCCCACCCACCTCTGGGACCTCCAGCTATATTGAGTGACACTAAATAAACAAAGGTATTTAATGATATCGGATGAGAAACAAAGAACTCAATGGGGTTGCAGATCTTGTGTAATAGTGAGAGAGGTGTGGAGAAGGGGAGAGGGGTGGGGGTGGGAGGTGGTGGGCTTCATTACATATAACACAAAGGGGAGTCAGAACTGAGATTGTGTCACATATTTAGGTTGCATATATATGGACCACATATATAGGTATAGAGGAAATGAATAACTGAAAACAATTTGCAAATTCTAAAAATAATATAATAAAATAATAATATAAATAATTTTTTTTTAAATAATATTTTATTTGTGAACAAATATAGAAACAGATATGCGCTTTTGGGATTATGAATTTTAGAATGGACATTGAATCATCAATCATTTAAATACTTTGAAGGAAGATTGAAAAATATGATGAGTTGAGTTAAAAATAATATTTTATTTGTCAACAAATATAGAAACAGATATGCTCTTTTGGGATTATTATTTTAGAATGGACATTCAATCATCAATCATTTAAATACTTTGAAAATAGGTTTAGAGTTATCATTGCAGGAAGATTGAAAATATAATTTCAGTTATGTATTCGGCGTCTGGGGATACACCATCTTCCTTGGGGAGATATAAACAGAGTAGATTGATGTGCTGAAGTTCATATAATAATGGGTAATTATGTTTTAAAAAATTTCCGATCAAAACCTGTGGCGTGAGTGATGACCTGTCTGGGGATATGTTGGCGCCGAGTTGGCCCAATCTAGTTCAACTAGAACTATCACAAATTCTGCCTCCCTTATTGTGAAAAGGGACAGGATAAGATTGTCGATGCACAGGTGGAAAACTCTGAAGTTTTGAAGCATGCACCCAGCTGTAGATAATCATTATTCGACTGAAACTACTTCCTATACTGCTTACCTTGTCTAGAAAAGGGACACAGAAAAGATGTTGCTGTAAAGTCTTTAGTGGAAGACTGTTGTATTTTTCCCCTTTTCACAGCACAGTATAAGTGTTAGCTTGTGCCCGAAAACAAAGAAGAAAGAAAAGAATGCAGTTGTCATTTCTAGGGAGGTCGTAGAGTTTTTAACGGCGGTGGAGCACCACCCTAGTACGGTAACAGGTCTCCCTCCATGAAGATTTACTACAGAAGCACCATCCACTGATCCTTTGCAGTTATTACAAGTACAGCAAAATTCCTGCTTCTCTGGCTTCAGCTAACTCAGAAGTAGGCGATGCATCTGATGAGGATCTCACAGAACGCACTCTTCCAGACACAGTTTCAGTGTCTTCACAAAAATTGAGACAGATTACCTTCCCCTGCTGTAGGTTTGGATGAAGATCCAACATATAGACAGACATTGGCGGCAGTACTTACACTGCTTGAACCTTCAATTCCTGAGAAATTCTCACAATAACCAACAAAGGTTTTGTTCAAAACTAATAGAGAATAAAAATCTTCCAATAACTTTGCCTTCCTCTGTACGAATATCATTCAAGCAACAGATTCTACTTGAGATGGTAAACAGAGAGCATGTGCAGATCCTCTCATATGTCCATTTTTCCTTGAGTGCCATTGAGCAGACTGCCATAAACCAGAAATCTTCTTTGTTGGGATAGAAGTACTCAACTATGATCAAACAATCATGCTGAAAGAACTGGGCTGGAGCTGGATAGACGAGATACTGTGTAAGCTAAAACAACTAAGCTTATGGCCAAAAGAATTTTATCATGACCAAAGCAAATTCAACTATATAAATCTTCTCACCACTCTTCCCACAATACCAGGAGTGCTGGAAATAGAAGAAGGTGGCTACATAAATTCAAGTCACTGTTTGCAGTGTTATTGACAGGTATGGAAGACTTTTCACTGCCATCCCAGAAATGTGTGAATCTTGAGATGAGATTGTTGAATAAATCCCCAATCAAATTTACCTATGTCTGTACTACCCACAATTCAATGTGGTGACATCAGACAGGAAAACATGGCTAACTAAAGGAATACTTCTCACAAATGCTTTAAAACAGTGTGATTTATCCACTCAAGAGTTGCACAACTTCAGGATTTTACAGCCGTTTGTTTCTAGTACCTAAACCCGGCAAATATGGCACCCTGTGATAGATTTTGGTGTCCTGAACAACTACTAGCTACGAACCCAACAGTCATCGACCAAGAGTGAAGTTCGTTCACCATGCCAACTAAATAATACTTGCTACTCTCATTCCTTAAAATGGAGACAGCAGAAATTATCAGAATTTCGGTTACAAACGATGGGCTTTGTCTGTGTAACGATACACAAGATTTTAAACATCTACTACGGTTTAATGTACACGGTCAAACCTATCAGTTCAAAATACTGCAATTTGGTTAGCGACCTCTCCCTTAGAGTTTACACGAGTTGTAAGAGAGAAAAAGCTCATTCTTCAATCTTGTGTAATTCGAGTTCGCCAATACTTGGACAACTGATTATTAAGAGCAACCACAAACACCAGTGTCAGCTCCAAACAAAAAAACTCATCAAAACTATTCAACTACTCGGCTTTGTGATAAAGTTTGAAAAAATCCAAGCACGAGTCCACACAAAAGAGCGACTTTCTGGGTTACCACTTTGATCTGGAACAAGGAAAGTTCTTTCTAGCAGGAAAGAATTAAAATACTAGAAAATCAATTTAGGACATGGATATCTCATCACAATCAACCCCAAGATTGCTTTTATGTCCCTAATAGGTGTACTAACATCTCTAGAAAAGACAATACCAATGGGCCGGCTTCACATGCACCCCTTCAGTGGTATCTAAAAACTAACTGGCAATATTCCCAGTCACTAGATCTGAGGATTCTGGTTTCAAACCTTCGATAAAACATTTTAGTGGTGAAAAAAATCCGAAAATGTGAAAAGAGATTGATCTTTCCATCCACAGGAGCATAATACCCTTATTTTCATAGATGCGTTAAACCAGGGTTGGTGATCCCATCAAAAAAGCATGACAGTCGGTGGCATTTGAACAATTCAAGAGAATACATTACATTTCAATGTCCAACAACTAAAGACAGTGTGCCTAGCCCTAAAAAGCTTTCAAAACAAAATTCTAAACAAAGAATTCTGATAGTATCAGACAACGCCACTGTAGTCGGTTATGTGAACAAATAATGGGGGAGGGGATATGTACCTCCCAGTTTGTCACATCTTGGCAGACTGCAATCCTTGAAATATACTCATAAGAAACAGACATATTCAGGGTTGCCTAAATGTCATAGCCAACAACCTCTAATAAAAAAGCACAAGTGATTCAGACAGAGCAGTCCTTACACCCTCAAATATTCAATCTAATTTGCAGAATTTGGCAAAAACCAATGATACACATGTTTGCCACCAAAATGAATCAAAAACTTTCATTTTATGTCTCACCAGTTCCCAGATGCAAATGCACTCAACATAGATGCATTTAACATCTCTTGGGAGGGTCTGAATGGCTATGTCTTTTCTCCTGGAGTGATCATTGTATTGGTCCCAGGTTGGCACAGAATGCATTGGTTTTTGGATCTAGTGAATTTGTCAACAAAACCCCATTATAACTACCTCACTGACCTCATCTGTTGAAACATCCGTTCAGTCAGAAATACCGTCAAAATCTGTTGTATCTGAACCTTCATGTTTGGCACCTAGACTCTGCCCAGAATCGCTTGAATCATTCTCTGAGTTGGTGGCAGAGAGAATTAAGACACCCCAAAGATCCTCATCTGGGAAACTGCATGAGTCAAGATGGGTCATTTTCGAACTCTGGTGCCACAGAATAAGGTGCTTAGCTCAGAGCCTACTATCTCAAACATAACAGATCTTTTGAACCACTCATTCACTGTCAAAATCTGTAACCTGACACTATTGCTGGCTATAGAACTGCCAAAGCTGATAATTTAGGACATTTTGGCCAAGAGGTGAGCAAGAACCTGGATCTGAATAGGCTTATTGCAAGTTTTTGTAGAGATAAGACTATTGCTAACAGGGGTATTCCCTCATGGGTTTTGTCTTTGGTCCTGTTTGCTTTGACAGAGGCTTCTTTTGAACCTTTAAAGAATGCAAGTCTTAAGATATTGACTTTCAAGACTGTCTTTTGATGTCTTGGGCATCTGACAAGCGACAGGGAGGTGCACTCTTGGACATTTAGTTAGTTGGCTTCTGATGGTCCGGATTTGCTCAGACCAGTGGTCATTCCAGTTCTAAAATCCTTCTTGAGTTCAGTTTTGACTGAGGAAATGACTCTGTGTTTCGTTAGAGCATTTAAATACTATTTGGATAGGACTAGTGCTTTGAGAAAGGGGGAAATCACCTATTCATATCATTTAAGGAAGGCTTGGATAGAGATATCATGAGATCTACCTTCCTAGATCAAACAGGCTTAGCTTATCTGTCCTCTATGTCTGATTCACAGGATCTATACATAAAGGCACATGATGTTAGATCCATGTCTGCTTCTTTAGCTTTCAAGGGTGAGATCTCACTTGAACAGATATTAGGCTCCTGTTACTGGAAGAGCCACAATACTTCTGCTACATTCTACTTGGAAGATGTAGCTTGACAATCCCATGACCAATCTGATTGCAAATTGGGTCTTGTGGGGTCAACTCAGCATGTAGTCAATATTTGAGTATGTATATGTTACAGTGAATATGTGTAATCAGGGAATACGCGTATTCCCTGACCACTTCAGGGAATACGCGTATTCCCTAAAAATTTTAGGGAATACGTGTATTCCCTGGTTTTGATGACCAGGGAATACGTGTATTCCCTAACTAGAAATTGTTGAGAATGCAGCTTTTTATTCTTATAATATATAAAAAATAACTTTTGCTATGGACTCTTGTGTGTTTATGTACTATAACCATTAAAATATTCCACCATGATTTTACATAACTTTTACTGTACCATAACAACAACAACAACAAAAAAAAACAAAAAAAAAAACAAAAAACACAAAAATATCACTTTGCCAAAAGGCAGTATTCATGTCTGTTAACATTGAGCTCTGCAACTAACTTTTATGTAGTTGTGAAGACAAGACAAACTGCAACTGGTTTAAAAAAAAGCTAAAGAAAGATTTTCAAGAACAGTGTATTATTTTGTAAATATTAAATGATGTTTTAATAGGTTAGAAAATGACACACCTCAATCTGTTTGGTTTCCTAGTCCTTTGATTTAACTGTATAAATGTCCAGTATACAGGTCAATAATAGCCAATAATGATGATTGTGTTGAGAGTCGGGGGAAGCAACGTAGCTTGGTACTGAATTTAAAATTTAAATATATTTTGACAAAATATAATACAAGAAGCTGACTATTCACAATACTACATATTTATTTATTAAACAATATCAATGCTTATAATTTATTAGACACCAACTTGTCATAGCAGTTTTCTCTCAAAATTAAAGTATTAATTAAACAATCTCAGTTGATCCAATTGGCTTCCCAGTCCTGTGATTTGTCTTTATTTTGCTCTTTGATCTTTAATACTTTCAATTACAGAGAAGTCATCCATTCTACAGTGGTCAAACAGGTGGGTAAGGTTAAAGAAATAATCCCTTTGTTATTATAAATTCAAGGGAAGCCATTCAGTCTGCAACTAAATATGTGTTTTGTGTCAAAAATATTTGTCAGGGATCCATAACTAAAAATTCTATTAATTCAAAGCAACCGTCTATTTCAAATATTCTAAAATAGACAACTGTGTCAAACTAAAAGTTAAAGTTAAGACTTTTTGAGCAGGATATATAAACATGAAATTTAAATCAAAACATTCATATAATCTCTACCCAAAGGTTAATTATTTTAAAAAGCAATTTGCATATAATCTCTACACAAAAGTTCAATATTTAAAAGCACTAAAAACAGATGACCCATTACACATATTCACTGATTTCAGTTCAGTGAATATGTGAAGCTATTACTTGACAAAACCAGTGAATACGCGTATTCCCTAAAATTTTCAGGGAATACGCATATTCCCTGACCACTTTAGAGAATACGCGTATTCACTGAAAATTTCAGGGAATACGCGTATTCCCTGATTACACATATTCACTGTAACATATACATGTTATTGATATGGCTTACATATTTCTGTTCTCTCCATACATACCAGTGCTGTGTTGCTGACATATGTCTTTGTTATTTTACAGATTACCTCATATCTGTAGGTACATAGTTTATTATGCCTGCTTGGAGATATCTTCAGTGTCAAATGATGACATCTCGCCTGGAGAGACATGTAGACATCTCCAACTTATCCTGGGTGATGGTTACTTAAGAATACTGCTACATGTTTTGTTGTGAGATTACCTACAACGACAACAACAGCAGCAACAACTACGACCACATCATGGACCTCTTCTCGAGGTTTATTTGGGGTTTTACGTCGCTTTCAACACTGTACAGGTCATATCACGACGAGTAGTTGGAAGGGTAGAGGAAACCAGTACATACAGTTCGTTAGGGTTCTGTACTGTAAACTGCCGACCAACGGCAAGCAACTACCAGCTTTCCCACTTGAGGCCGTGCCGGGAATCAAACCCCGGCCTCAGAGGTGGGAGGCGAGAGTGTTACCACTCTGCCACCGTGGCCCCCTTTTATAAGTTAAATACTTACCTTGTCCTCACAAGGATAAACCCACCTACCGCCCCGTCCAATTTGTGTTTCTGGGGACCAAAAATACAAATTGAATGAAGAGTTCTCGACAATTGTCTATCGACAATGATTACTGGCCCAGCACGGACATGCACACAGCAAGGGTCACCTGCTGACAAGAACATTTCTTTAAAAAAATTCTTGCCGGTCGATACATTTTGCTCCACAAAACCAAATCAAGCACTTGTGAGGATAAGGTAAGTATTTAACTTAAATAAAAAGTTAAATTACAATAAAATTTGTTACATTGTGCTATTCATTTTCAGCAGTAATAAAAGTAATTCTGAGAATCTACAGCAAAATGTGCGTAATAAATGCCATATTGTTTTATTCATCAGCAGTGTGTGACCAGACAACTAACATTAGTCCACTTCAGCTGATCAGTGATGTCATAGACCTGATGACATCACTGCTCAGTGTCATTAGTTACACTGGCAGTGACTGCTAATATCTCACTTCCATATCCACGACTTACGCTTAGAGCAAGTTGATCTAATGTAATCTAATTAGTTTGATAGGCTTCATGTCTTCTCCACAATGGGGAACTCGGTGCACTAAATTAAAAAAAAAACTATGAAAAGCGATAGCAGGTGTTTGTTAGAGAGCTGAGCTTGCGTTTATTTCTGTGTGTAATCCAAAAGCACTTATGATCAATTACCCCCACCCGCACAGTCAAACGAGTTGAAGAGTAATAATATATTCATATGAGACAGGTTTTTCTTGATGGGAGATGCATAATATCCTAGTTGAACAGTAATAATGTATTCATATAAGACTAAGGGTGTGACCAGGTGATATTCATGATTGGAGTCATTTTGGAAAGATTTTGAGTGCTTTCTAGAATTCTGTGTATATTGGTGAGTTTTATATAATATTTCTGATTTTATAACAATGTAATAAGTTTTGGATACCTTTCACGACTATTTTAATGCAAAGAGTCATTCCCAGAAACCACCATTGTGTTAACGGAAAGGAACAAATGTGCATACTTGAATACCTAATCGTGAGACAAATTTGGGTAGCTTGACTCCTAGAATGCATTTCTACCACTCTTCACAACCTTATATATAAAACAGGTCCTTCTTGAGGGGAGGTACTTTATATCTCCATATACAACAGCTCTGGTTACACCTTGACTTCCAGGGATTCTCCTCTAGCTCAGCTGGTTAGAGTTGGACTTGCATTTATTTCTGTGTGTAATCCAAAGGCACTGGAATCGACTCAGAACAAAGGCAAGAAAATTAACTGGATAATGTTCAATTTTCTCACCATAAAATAAGTTGTCTGGTCACATACCACTTATTAACAAAACAATATAGAGTTTATTATTGCCATTTTTCTGTACAGACTCAGACATACTTTTATTAAGGCTGCAAACAAATATTTATTAAGAAAAGCCATTGCATGGGTACCATCTTGCTTATGTTTAACTGCACCTTAGAGTCTGTCACTTAATGGAGATTAAGCACCATAAAAACCCATATTAGATCAGATTAGGTTGCACCACAAAGATAATTTGTAGACTGCTTATGACAAAAATGATCAGTCAAGACTACTCATGACAGAAATACTCGCAGAGGTTTTTAAATATCTTAAAAAAATAAAACAAATGCCTATGATCACAGTGATTATGCTCTTGACCTTTGCAACTGATAAGTCACTTGATTGATGAAGTTACGCTTGAGACTAAGTTATCAGGGCAGTTGGGATGTGAAGTCATATCAGAATTTATTTGGATTTTAACATCGTTTTCAACGCTGTATCGGTCATATCAGGACAGGTAGTTTGATGGGCAGAGAAAACCAATACATACAGTTGGTCAAGGTTCTGTACTGTAAACTGCCGACCATCGGTAAGAAACTACCATCTTTTCCACACAGGGTCGGGGGTCTGACCTGCTGACCTCAGAGATGGGAAGTGAGTATGTTAACACTGCGCCATCGTGGCACCCTCTAAATCATATCAGAAGAACTGTGGTATTACCATTAAGAAAATATTGAACTTCAGTGATCATTAGGGTTTCTCACCTAGGATATCTAGATTTAGTGAGTCAGGACCCTTTCAGATCACCATGGATGTGATACAAATATATCAGAAATTTCAAGTTTATCATTTGTTTTAAACAATACACGAATAAAACAAATGTGAAAGGAGTAAAATTGTAAATGTTAATGATGCTATAAATGATAGCTTTCTACATATTTTATACCAGTTTTAGTGTATCTTTATTATAAAGAGTAAGTTAACTAAATGGGGAGTGTTATTATTGGAGGAAAATAGTAACAGTAACAAAGTTTTGGGATTAACATAAAGTAACCAATGGTTTGGATTTAAAGGGTAAGGTTTTGGATGTCCTTTTGTATTTTGTATACATTCCTGAAATTCCGTGAAATCAATGAGATTGTAACACATCTCACAAATTTGGACATGTTTTTCATTATCAGGTACACTTATGGTCAGCCAGTCAGAGGAAAGGTGGATATTGAAGTATATTTGTCTTACTACAAACCAAACAGTAAATATTACTCAAAGATAACAAAAATGGAGGACGTAAGTTTTGAAAAATTTAAACTGTTAACAAACTTGTTGAAAGTAATTAAATAAACCTGTTGTTTTATTGTGCTACAATAGCTTACCATGTGGGACTGAATGCTGTTCTTGGATGGCCGCAAAGCATCATGGCCAACGTCTAAGAAAAATAGACATTTAAGTTACAGACGCTACTAGGACGAGATCTCACAGTGTACCACGAGAGGACAACTTGAGGCTATGGCCAACTATAAATGTCTATTTTTCTTAGACGTTAGTCGTGATGCCTTGCGACCATCCGAGAACAGCATTTAGTCCCACATGGTAAGCTTGTATCTTATAAAAGCTACATTTAAGTGATTAAAATTTTCAATTTTGTTCTCTTGAGGTACATTTAAGAATGATAATTGACACATTTGTGTACTTAAAGTTAACTATACAACTGTAGTTACTTGTGAGATGTTTAAAAATAAAATTTAAATAAATATTATTGATTTATCAACAAAGCTATAGTTACTGTAAGATGTTTAAAAGTAAAAAGTTCTAGATGCAATGTGCTTGCGTCTATGCTAAAACGCTGTCAAAACCATTTTTAATTGGCTTATTATCTCCCGCCGGACTTTAGCCCGGGAGGGAGATTATGAAATGATGTCTGTGTGTGCGTGCGTGCGTGTGTGCGTTAGTTAGTCACGCAGATTTCTCCAAAACTGCTACAGCTACAGATTTTTTGTAAATTAATTGTCCCAATGAATTTTCATGCCCTTGAAAAAGTTTTTGGTTTTATTGACTTTGGCCTAAAGATAAGTGAGTAATAGCTATCTTAGCTACTTTGAGTAAAGGGCTCATAACTCAAAAACTATTGCAGTAACAACTTTTTCTTCAAATATGTTGTTCAGCTACTTTGTCCTTAGCTATAAGATGGTACATAGTTTGGGGTCCCATTGCATGCCATAAGTGAGTAATAGCTATTTTCTCATTTGTAGCTAAATAACGGAAGAAGTAAATGTCAAATATCTTCAAAAGTATTGAAGTTAGGGAAATCTTTTCAAATATGTTGTCCATCTTCTTTTTGGTAAGCTAATCACATACTAAAGTTTCAGACCTGTTGCACCTTGGATAGCTGAGTAATAGCTACTTTGAAATTCTGACTGGTGAGTAAAGCGATTGTAACTCCAAAACTATTGCAGTTAGAGTATTTTCCTAAAATATGTTGTTCAGCTACTTTGTCCTTAGCTATAAGATGGTACATAGTTTGGGGTTCTATTGCATGCCATAAGTGAGTAATAGCTATTTTCTCATTTGTAGCTAAATAACAGAAGAAGTAAATGTCAAATATCTTCAAAAGTATTAAAGTTAGGGAAATCTTTTCAAATATGTTATTCATCTACTTTTTGGTAAGCTATGACATAGTATAGTTTCAGACCTGTTGCACCTTGGATAGCTGAGTAATAGCTACTTTGAAATTCTGACTGTTGAGTAAAGCTATTGTAACTAAAAAAGTATTGCAGTTAGAGTGTTTTCCTAAAATATGTTGTTCAGCTACTTTGTCCTTAGCTATAAGATGGTACATAGTTTGGGGTTCTATTGCATGCCATAAGTGAGTAATAGCTATTTTCTCATTTGTAGCTAAATAACAGAAGAAGTAAACGTCAAATATCTTCAAAAGTATTGAACTTAGGGAAATCTTTTCAAATATGTTGTCCATCTACTTTTTGGTAAGCTATAACATAGTAAAGTTTCAGACCTGTTGCACCTTGGATAGCTGAGTTATAGCTACTTTGAAATTCTGACTGGTGAGTAAAGCGATTGTAACTCCAAAACTATTGCAGTTAGAGTATTTTCCTAAAATATGTTGTTCAGCTACTTTGTCCTTAGCTATAAGGTGGTACATAGTTTGGGGTTCTATTGCATGCCATAAGTGAGTAATAGCTATTTTCTCATTTGTAGCTAAATAACAGAAGAAGTAAATGTCAAATATCTTCAAAAGTATTAAAGTTAGGGAAATCTTTTCAAATATGTTATTCATCTAATTTTTGGTAAGCTATGACATAGTAAAGTTTCGATCTGTTGCACATTGGATAGCTGAGTAATAGCTACTTTGAAATTCTACAGTTGAGTAAATCCATTGTAACTCCAAAACTATTGCAGTTACAATATTTTCGTAAAATATGTTGTTCACCTACTTTGTCCTTAGCTATAAGCTGGCATGTAGTTTGGGGTTCTATTGCATGCCATAAGTGAGTAATAGCTATTTTCTTATTAGTATGACGAGCACGGCCACTTCAGGGGCCTGCTGTGGCAGTTGATTCGACCTTATAAATTTAGGTATCTCCAGCATTTCCCTGGCAGGGCTTATTTCAAACTGACCAATCACTGACCAGTCAGATGACAACACAGCATTTAGGCGGCAGCCATTCACTTTGAATTTGGAAAGCATTGGATACAGTTGTGTAAAATATTTCTTCGTAACCTAAGGTGATTTTATCACAGTTTTAGTCATTACAGACTCCTATTATGCCTAAAAGGGGCAAGAAAACACCAGGACTACCTGTAAAAGGTACCACTTCCTCAGTTAAGCGAGGAAACAGCAAGAAGAAGGACAAGGCAGTGGACCTGGATGGATCCTTCCTACAATCACCAGAACCTACTGGAACTGTGAGTAGCGTCGAATATACGACCCCTGCCGTATACAACAGTAAAACTCCTGATAACTCTGACGCTATCCTGGCATACTTGAAGAAACTAGATGAATCGAATCAAGTCCTGTTGAAAAGGGTGAGTGACTTAGAAGCAAACAAGTCCCTTCCTTCGACACCAAGTCCTCGGGCACACTCTCACACAGGCCAACCCTTGGCCATGCCCCCACCGGTCGGGCAGAACCAGTTATCGGGCACACGCGTCACAATACCGTCAGCTGCATCTATGGACACCCAGAACACTACAGTCCATCCAAACTTGACTGGCCACGTTCACACTACACAGACCGTTGGGGGCACAGCGTCAGTAAACCACCAGCCTCTTCACTATGATTCAGATGGAATTCTGCCCAGTATCAGTGCCCTGAGACAGAATCCGACCATTTCTCAGTCTGTCGCGCAGGTCATGGCGTCATACGAGGCACAAGCTAAGCAGGAAGCATCACTAGGTAAGCAGATCCCCACCAAGAAATCCGGTCGTTTCAATGCCACTGATGCCATTACGTCTGGCCCTGAACTGAGATGGCCCAATGAGGGCTATCAAGGTGTTAGTGCAAAAAAACGCATATTATACGATGAATTATCACTACCTGAGTGGGCAGTAGGCCAACTAACGAATATCTATCACATCCAGGACCCAGCTATCGTCAAAAAAGCGTTACTCCAAACTATCTTGGCATTGAAGGACGCCACCTCCCTGCCCTGGCAAGCGGTCAGGTCAGCATATGCCAACTCTATGCATGATATGGAACAGGGAACCTTAACGTGGGACGACCAAATGCAATGGTCACTGAACAGACTCTCAGCTTCACAGATTGCCATGGCTAATGCTAATATTGTGTCAACACAAGGTACTCATAGGAAAATATGTAAATATTTTAATGAGGGAACGTGTACGTTTGACAGTAATCATGGCAATTTCAAGCATGTATGTAGTTTTTGCGCTAGATCTGGCAAGAATTTAGTGCATCCAGAACTGAAATGTCATAGTAAACAGAGGGGGTTGGATAGGCAGGTCAATAAGTAGCATGTTGTGCCACCCCCGGGTACAGCCGCCAACCAGAACAGTGTGACCCAAGGTTTAGAACAAAGTACCTCTAGACTTTCATATTTGACAGATTCTAAATTAAACAAGACGTATAACTGTTGTGACCCTTGTATAGGTGTTAATTGTTTGATGCATAGTAAATGGACCAAGAATTGTTCCAACACTAGGACAGCTAACGTTGGTTCTGATACTTTTTCATTGTTTAATGAACCAGGTGAAAAATTTGACAGTAATACAAGTACCCATAGTGTGGGTTTTACATGTGTTGATAATGTTGTTTGTAATGGCGTGATAAATTCAACCAGTAATTTATATAATAATTCCAAATATTCTGATTCTTCTGTGATCAATAATTATAGGAGTATTTGCTCATCTGATGTCAGTCCGGCCCCCATGTCCGGGCGTTGGGGCAACTCAACACAGGCCCCACTTGACAGTACTAACAGCGGTGATGGGTTTGTATATGCCTCTAATATTACTAACTTCACATACCCAGTTTGTCAGGACACCAGGGGGACTATGCCCCCCATCATACCCCACCCATGGCCCAGTAATTGTATACACAAGGTAGACTTTGTCAACTTTCAAAGCGTTGCTGCCAATAACTATGACCAAATTGTGTATATTCACCCCAATCATTTTGATGGAGTTTCGGGATTCCACTACATAACCAGGGACTCTGGATTCACGTTAATTGAACCATGTGCTCCCCCCCTGGTGTTCTGCAGGTGTTGTATAGTGTATGTATGTATTGTTTTCCTTGCATAGATGCATCCTGGGGCCAAAACATTCAGGTGCAAACCAGAAACTTGGCCAAACTTTCTTATGACAATTTCAGGGCTGACACCCATTGTTGGGAGACGTATGGCTGCTCTCATGAGACACATATGGTTGATATGATTGATAAGCTCATTAGAATGCAGGACATGTTTGTACAACCTATAGAACATGATCATAACACTTTAGGTCCCAACTCCAGGTCCCAGCCACAGGTGCACCATAACAATCATTGTCATGAAGATCACACTTTGCAAACAGCATGTACCATCCCCCTAGGGATTCAAGCCCACCTTGACCAGGACTTAGGTCCGGATAGAGTATATAGGGACGTCAGCATCCCTGACAAAACAACAGGTTTTCTTAACCATCACCCAGCAGAATTTTCATTCATTGGCCCAGATAGGCCCCCTACCCTAGTGGACACCATTCAGAAATGTCTGGATATTGGCAACACCATTCGACAAACTGGGGTTCCTAACTATGCCCAAGCTAGAATCACCCTTAAGTCAGGTTTGAACCTGGACAAGTGGGAACAGATACTGGATAATTACCCAGATAAAATGCTCTTACAATATCTTAAATTCGGCTTTCCACTGTCACTTACTAGCCCGGATCAGCTTCATAACACTCAGGTTAGGAACCATTATTCAGCTAACCAATATCCAGCTGCCATACAGGAGTACCTTCAGAAAGAAACACAACTTGGTGCCATCTTGGGCCCCACCCCATATGTTAATTCCAAACATTTTCACTGTTCTCCCCTCCTCACACGTCCTAAGGACCTCCACAAGCGTCGTGTTATCCTTAATTTATCACACCCTCATGGAGATGCTGTTAATGACCAAGTTTCTAAGTCATACTTTGATAATAGGAGATTCACCCTTAGATTTCCTAGCATTGATGATATAGTCCAAAAAATTTTGGAGATGGATGACCCCCTCATTTACAAAATCGATGTGGCCAGAGCTTTTCGTAATCTGAGGGTGGATCCAGTTGACGCCGTCAAATTTGGTATCTATTGGGATAACTGTTTCTATCTGGACCAAAGCGTCGCGTTCGGCTGGACGCACGGCAGTGCGGCGTTCCAGATGGTCTCCGACGCCGTCGTACACGTCATGCGTCAATCAGGGGCGTCAGTTTTCGCCTATATTGACGATTACATTGGCATCTCTCCCAGTCGTGACGCCATGCGTCATTTTCGCCAGCTACACAAACTAATGCAAGAACTTGGTCTTCCAATCAATGTAGACAAACTTAACCCCCCTTGCAAGGACCTCATTTGCCTGGGCATCCGGATCCAGATACCTGAGGCTTCCCTAAGTATTGATCCACACAAACTTAGGGACATTCACGATGAATGTCTACACATCACTCACAGGAAATACCTATCTAGGAAGGATTTTCAATCCCTGTTAGGAAAGCTGATCTATCTCCACAAATGTGTAGTTCCTGCCCGCATTTTCATCAATCGGATGCTGGATCTCTTTCGAAAAAATTTTCATAAGAAGAAAATCCACCTCTCCAGCGAATTTTTCAAAGATCTGCAATGGTTCAAAAAATTTTTACCCCAGTTCAATGGGACCACCATCTACAAGAAACCCATTATTGCTGAGGCTGATGCCCTCCATCTTGATGCATGCCTTACAGGCATAGGTGGCATATGGCATGATAGGGTGTACTCTTCCCCTGCCCCTGTTATACCCGGGTTTGACCTCAAGATCGTTCATTTAGAAATGATCAATGTTCTGGTGGCTTTGCGAATTTGGGGAAGATTTTGGCAACATTCGCAGGTAAAAATATACTGTGACAATTTGGCGGTTGTCCAGGTGGTGGCCAGTAGCAAGACCAAAGATTCCTTTTTAGGGGCATGTATTAGAAATTTGTGGCTGGTTGCCGCTCATTTTGACATTTTATTACAGATACAACACATCAGGGGTGAACATAACATCAGAGCTGACCTCTTATCTCGGATATACTCCGACAAACCAGTTAACCAACACTTATTGCAGGAACTAAAAGAAAATTTCATCTGGGATAAAGTGGTTCCTGACCATTTTAATCTTGACCTTGATATATAATTTCAGGGGTCACCCGGAGGTCAACTCAGTTGTTCCACACAGCATGGCACAGAGTCACGTCTTCCTACAGACCTGCCACGGTATCAGCACACAACAGACACTTTAGGACCTTCATTGCCTTCATGATCTTCATGCAACTTCCTATTGCCATCAACGTACACAATGTCCTCATATTTTTGGAGTACTTATACAAGAATGGCCTTTCTCCCAAAGTCATTAAAAACTATTTGTCATCTATCTCGTCAGTAACTTCCTTTTATCACCTTGACCATACCCCCTTGTCTGACCCCTCCATATCAAGGTTCATTAGAAGCATTACCATTAATTCACCTTTCAGCCCCACCCCTAGAGGCATCTTCACCATAGAAATGATCTACCAGATTTCAGTAGCATGTGCTATCCTTTCAGACCCCCCACTATACAGGGCAATTTTCCTTATCTCTTACTTTGCTTTCCTTAGAATGTCTAACATAGCTCCTCATAGCGTCAATAAGTTTGACCCTTCTAAGCATTTTTTGCGTCAGGACGTCATCTTGGCCCATCCTGGTGCTCATATTGTAATAAAGTGGACAAAGACCCTCCAGGACAACAAATCTCATCATGTAGTCCAGATTCCACAGCTGCCCAACATTTACTTATGCCCAGTGCGGGCCCTTAAGGCCCCTTTTGTCCTCTAGACCCCTCCCTCCTTCAGCACCCCTGTTTGCCCTCCACTCCTACCCTCACAATCAAGTCATTGACACTCAAGTTAGGTCTGCACTCAAGAAAATCCTTATCTATAAAAATTTTCCTTCCAGGGGCTTCAGCTTTCATGCTTTTAGGCGGTCGGGGGCCACCTTTGCGTTTGATCACAGTGTCCCCTTACAGAATATAATGTCCCATGGCTTGTGGAGGAGCTCTGCAGTCTGGATTTACCTCCAGAACGCCTCCCAGGCTCCCTCCATTATTCCCTCCACCTTCTCTGCAAACATTCCTTCCCACTTTTGAATTGGGTTTGGTGGAATTTTAAAATTCTGTACCATTACTTCATTTTAAAATGTCCTGCTTTTAAGATATGTTGTCTATTAACATGTAAATAAAATTTCCTCAAATGTGTTTCATTGTGTTTAACAACTGTAGTCGATACTGTGGTTTATGCAATCTTCACTGTACTTGACCTTGTCTTGATCTCTCATGACCTTTGAGTTCATCTTTCATATCGGCCTTATTAGCTGTGGCTATCACACCATCCTATACTGGCAATTCTAAGTGAAGGCAACTGTGACGAGCACGGCCACTTCAGGGGCCTGCTGTGGCAGTTGATTCGACCTTATAAATTTAGGTATCTCCAGCATTTCCCTGGCAGGGCTTATTTCAAACTGACCAATCACTGACCAGTCAGATGACAACACAGCATTTAGGCGGCAGCCATTCACTTTGAATTTGGAAAGCATTGGATACAGTTGTGTAAAATATTCCCACCTCCCCCCTCTGATACATTGACTTACCTTTTCTACCTGTGATTTACCCCTTTCACATGCTGCAACACTAGGGGTTAACAGGCGGACCAAAAATTTCTTGGTACCCCCTACTGACTAAGACACCCTGGCTCCTGATCCGAAGCCAGAGTTATACATAGGATCCTCTGCAGACTGATGGTTTCCAAATGTGGTCACCTTGGAATATACCTCTGCTTTGTTGACCCTCACTGGCCTGGACCCCTTCCGGTAGTCCCGCTGGAAGGGAGGTCTCCTTTTGGATGGATGTGGGCCTTTTGAGATTTAGGGATAGGTCGGGCCAGGCTGACCCTGGTTCCCCCTCTCTTTGTGACCTTTCGACCAATTTTGTGACCTTTCGACCACGATTGTGACCTTTAACCCAATCTTGCTCTTTGCTTGACCTTTGTTGTCAAGACTAACTAACACTACTAACTACTCTAACTGTCAATATTATACATGCTCCACTTTTAGTATATATTGTGGTGGAATTTTAAAATTCTGTACCATTACTTCATTTTAAAATGTCCTGCTTTTAAGATATGTTGTCTATTAACATGTAAATAAAATTTCCTCAAATGTGTTTCATTGTGTTTAACAACTGTAGTCGATACTGTGGTTTATGCAATCTTCACTGTACTTGACCTTGTCTTGATCTCTCATGACCTTTGAGTTCATCTTTCATATCGGCCTTATTAGCTGTGGCTATCACACCATCCTATACTGGCAATTCTAAGTGAAGGCAACTGGCAAAATAATGACATAAGTAAATGTCAAATATCTTCAGAAGTATTAAAGTTACAGAATTCGTTTCAAATATGTCATTCATCTACTTTTTTGTAAGCTATCACATAGTAAAGTTTCAGACCTGTTGCACATTGCATAGCTAAGTAATAGCTACTTTGAAATTGT
Organism: Sabellastarte sp. h YS-2021; assembly: GCA_964017235.1. NCBI lineage: Eukaryota > Metazoa > Annelida > Polychaeta > Sabellida > Sabellidae > Sabellastarte > Sabellastarte sp. h YS-2021. The sequence continues at coordinate 162,378,903 of OZ024930.1, forward strand.
GACTGTTGAGTAAATCCATTGTAACTCCAAAACTATTGCAGTTACAGCTTTTTCTTCAAATATGTTGTTCAGCTACTTTGTCCTTGACTATAAGATGGTATATATTTTGGGGTTGTATTGCATGCCATAAGTGAGTAATAGCTATTTTCTTATTTGTAGCAAAATAACAACATAAGTAAATGTCAAATATCTTCAAAAGTATTAAAGTTAGGGAAATATTTTCAAATATGTTATTCATCTAGTTTTTGATAACCTATCACATAGTAAAGTTTCAGACCTGTTGTACATTGGATAGCCGAGTAATACCTACTTTGAAATTGTGACTGCAGGTTAAATGCATATAGTTTGGGGTTCTATTGCATGCCATAAGTGAGTAATAGCTATTTTCTTATTTGTGACAAAATAATGACATAATTTTTCTCAAATAACTGCTTCATCTACTTTTGGGAGAGCTTTCACATGGTGAAGTTTCAGACCCGTAGCTAATTATTCACCTACTCAAAATGAGTAAATGATAATTATCTCTAAAAGTTTTGCGGATATCCAATTTTTATCAAATAACTCATTCATCTACTTTTGGGAGAGCTTTCACATGGTGAAGTTCCAGACCCGTAGCTAATTACTCACCTACTCAAAATGAGTAAATGTGAATTATCCCTAAAAGTATTGGGGCTATCCAATTTTTCTTAAATAACTCATTCACCTACTTTTGGAAGAGCTTTCACTTGGTGAAGTTTCAGACCCATAGCTAATTATTCACCTACTCAAAATGAGTAAATGCTAATTATCTCTAAAAGTATTGCGGATATCCAATTTTTATCAAATTACTCGTTCATCTACTTTTGGGAGAGCTTTCACATGGTGAAGTTCCAGACCCGTAGCTAATTACTCACCTACTCAAAATGAGTAAATGTGAATTATCTGTAAAAGTATTGCAGATATCCAATTTTTCTCAAATAACTCATTCACCTACTTTTGAGAGAGCTTTTACTTGGTGAGGTTTCAGACCCGTAGCTAATTATTCACCTACTCAAAATGAGTAAATGTGAATTATCTCTAAAAGTATTGGGGATATCCAATTTTTCTTAAATAACTCATTCACCTACTTTTGGAAGAGCTTTCACTTGGTGAAGTTTCAGCCCCGTAGCTAATTATTCACCTACTCAAAATGAGTAAATGATAATTATCTCTAAAAGTATTGCGGATATCCAATTTTTATCAAATTACTCGTTCATCTACTTTTGGGAGAGCTTTCACATGGTGAAGTTCCAGACCCGTAGCTAATTACTCACCTACTCAAAATGAGTAAATGTGAATTATCTGTAAAAGTATTGCAGATATCCAAATCATTCACCTACTTTTGGGAGAGCTTTTACTTGGTGAGGTTTCAGACCCGTAGCTAATTATTCACCTACTCAAAATGAGTAAATGTGAATTATCTCTAAAAGTATTGCGGATATCCAATTTTTATCAAATAACTCATTCATCTACTTTTGGGAGGGCTTTCACATGTTGAAGTTCCAGACCCGTAGCTAATTACTCGCGTACTGAAAATGAGTAAATGTGAATTATCTCTAAAAGTATTGCAGATAGCCAATTTTTATCAAATAACTCATTCACCTATTTTTGGGAGAGCTTTCACTTGGTGAATTTTCAGAGCCGTAGCTAATTATTCACCTCCTCAAAATGAGTAAATGCTAATTATCTGTAAAAGTATTGCGGGTATCCAATTTTTATCAAATTACTCGTTCATCTACTTTTGGGAGAGCTTTCACATGGTGAAGTTCCAGACCCGTAGCTAATTACTCACCTAATCAAAATGAGTAAATGTGAATTATCTGTAAAAGTATTGCAGATAGCCAATTTTTCTCAAATAACTCATTCACCTACTTTTGGGAGAGCTTTCACTCTGTGAAGTTTCACACCCGTAGTTAATTATTCACCTACTCAAAATGAGTAAATGCAAATTATCTCTACAAGTATTGCAGATAGCCAGTATTTCTGAAATAACTCATTCACATACATTTTGGAGAGCTTTCAATTAGTGAATTTTCAGATCCGTAGCTAATTACTCACCTACTCAAAATGAGTAACTGCCTATTATCACTAAAAGTATTGCAGATAGCCAATATTTCTCAAATAACTCTTTCACCTACATTTTGGAGAGCTTTCACATGCTAAATTTTTTTAATGAATTTTTTAAATAATTTTTAATGCATTAAAATTCATGAAATCATGCACTAAATCAATTATAACTTGAAAAGTATTACATTTAGAGCACCTTGTTAAAATATGTTATCTTTAGTACATCTAATTTATATGGCGGGAGATAAATGCATGCGTCAGAATGCTTGTATTTTACTTACAATGATGCTATATTTTTTCAGTAATTTGGAGCTGTTTTATAAGTGGGCAAAGCAGTAAAAAAATCAACACAATGAGAAATTCTTGAAGTGGCAAGACAAAGTTGGAAGACTTCCTGAGACTGTACATTGAAACTATGATTGGTTGTTTTGTTTAATATTGATTTCTTGTATTACAGCTGACAGATGGCAAATACACACTGAAGTTAAATCATACAGACCTACTTGGCTTGTACTACAATCCTGGATGTAGATCGTGCAGAAGGTCACTGTCATCATACCCATACTAGTAAGTCCTTTCTGTTAATTTATGAAACCAGGGGCGGTATTCACTAACATTCCTAATCTTAGTCCTATCTTAACATAACTATTAATCATCACTTTCTAACGATACTCAAAATCAATAATCAAATTCAGTTAGTAATTTAAAAGTATATTAATTCTACATGAAGATTTAAGAGCTAAAATTGTGCTTTCTGTAATAGAAATAAAATCAGACATATGATTAAAATGATAAACTACTAAAGTTAGGACTTAGACTAAGATAGGAATGTTAGTGAATACCGCCCCAGGGGCAGCAGTCCCAATTTTAGGAATTTTGTCATAAAAATATGTTAGGAAATATGTCCTAGTGAAATTGGTATTCACAAAGCATCATTGTCTTATCTTAGTCCTAACTATTGTCATAAAGTTAGGAATGCTTAGAGGCTGTCTCCTCTCAACTGTACTTAATTCATCCATTGTGACACAAAAAGCAGACAAGAATGTTTGCATCACGTGATGAAATCTCAGTGGTTATAAATGTGTTTATACAAACTCTCACGAGATTTGCAACTTTGGACTAAGATAGGATTAGGAAAATTGCCCTAGCTAGGACATGCTTTGTTAATACCAAGTTGGGACCTATCTTAACTAAGACAAAGGTCATAAATTTTATGACTAAGATAGGACTAAGATTAGGAATGTTAGTGAATACTGTATAGAGAACGAGAGTTGAATCACTTTGTTCCCCTCCAGGAAATAATTTAAAGTAGTTCAAATCAGCAGTTAGGCACTAACTTGAGACATTAAGCTTGGATGGTTGGTAGATGGACTAGCCAACCTATCCTCTATTTTACAAAAATTGAAAATAATCTTGTGAAAGTGCCAACGTACCACACTTATGACATTGTTGCATGCCAAGGGTCATGTGGTTCAGTTTTTGAGTTCACACTTAAGAATCAATACTTGTTGCACGCTAATTCACAATTTTCAAGATACAAGGTTTAAACATGACTTTCAAATAGCAGGCAATCAAAGTAAAATAGCAAAAACAGATAAACATAAAAGCAATGTGAAGTCAATCAAACCAATTTACAAGCCAACATGAGCTAAACAATATATCAAACAAAGCAAACTATCAATTTCATACAGTAAGCCAAAAATATAAATATAAACAATTATAGTGGTGTGTATGTGTTAAGTCAAGTTTAGTAAAAAAATCAAACAAATAAAAGTTACTGCTTACTTTGACTCTCTAGTAGATATTACATTATACTAGCTGTATGTATCAAAACATTGTCAGTTGAATGCATCTCCCTACCTAGACTTGTTCCTGTTTATGATTAGTTCTATCAAAGTAATAGATGTTGCTGGTAAGAAGTGTCTCACAAATCCCACACAAGTGAGGTTTGCTTCCCCATTTTACCCCACAACCCTTAAGGGCTGTCGGGGTATTGTTTTCATCTATGGTGTCCGGATGGGCGGGCGGCGGGAAAAAGTTTGTCCGGGCTATATCTCAGAAACCGTAAGGTGTAGGAAGTTGATACTTGGTAGGGACATTGGTTAGGGGGGGTCTAGGTGTGCAAGGTCATGGTCTGACCTTGATTTGACCTTTGACCTTGCCGTAGTGACCTTGACCTATAAAATCTTGTCCGGGCTATATCTCGGAAACCGTAAGGTGTAGGAAGTTGATACTAGGGTGTGTAGGTGTGCAACATCATAGTCTGACCTTGATTTGAAGTTTGACCTTGCTGTAGTGACCTTGAGTTTGAAAATCTTGTCCGGGCTATATCTCAGAAACTAAGGTGTAGGAAGTTGATACTTGGTAGGGACATTGGTTAGGGGGTGTAGGTGTGCAACGTCATGGTGTGACCTTGATTTGACCTTTGACCTTGCTGTAGTGACCTGGACCTATAAAATCTTGTCCGGGCTATATCTTGGAAACCGTTAGGTGTAGGAAGTTGATACTTGGTAGGGACATCTTGTTGCACCTTTGGGTCTGTCTTTTCATGCAGGTTAATCACTGCCAAAGTCCTATTAGAATTCATTAAGAATTTTACTTTTACAACTTCCCATTGTAACAGATGGAATTTCATCAAGTGAGCCACAGACTTTCTTCAACACCACACATCAGCATTCATTGAATGTATTGCCACTTCTGTATGCATGGTAATATTCCAAACATCTAAACCATAATTCGGCCATGCCAGATACAGATAAATTATCATAATGTTTACTGATTAATGCTGTCATCATGTTATTGAATTGTCTTGTTTTAATACTTCATCTTTACATGCATTATCTTTCTCTTAGACATTATATTCTCTATTTAAACATTGTTCGGGTCTTTATATAACTGACAATGCTCTGAAAGTATCCCGGACTTTGTACTGATACAGTACTTCTATATCTCATGGTGTTAAAAATATTTCCCCAGGCTGTGGGGTATGGGCATCTCTGATGCTAATTTGTATTTTACAAATCTCGTGGACTACCATATTCAAGATCGAGTTCCCGTAGCAACTATGATTACTATTATAACAATATTCAAACTTCCACTCACCAAGCCACCGCTAGATGTCATAGTTAATGTGTACACTAACCCACAGCAATAGTATGCAAACTTCCAATTACCACATAACTCGGAGACCTTGTAGTTTAGGTTCACAAAGCCACCGCAAGAATATCGAAACTAACATTCACCACAATATGCATCCCTAAACACTAATGTTCTCAAAAATCCATTTTAGTGGGACCGGGTAGGTAGTGATCTAACTGGCGGGTACCCGGGTACTCACGCCGATGGGCGATAATAGGTGATTCTACAAAAATCTCCACATTTGCAAACTTAACACTTACACAAATTTTTAATCCAACCACTTTCTTTATTTCTTGTCGGCCACCTTTGTTGCATTCAAAACGGTAGGACACGGAGGAAAAATAGAAATGGAGTCATATAAAAATGGAGTCACATGACCTATCAGGAAAGCATTACACTATTACTTGAAGGTAGTTTCGGAATTTAAACTTATTTTCTTTTTCAGGTAGGGAAGTGAATTTTATTGTTGCAAAATTATCAACTACTGTGTGAAAACATTGAACTTTTATTTATTTAAGGTGTGCATGTGGCTATATAGCCAATATAAAACGTTTTGTGTAATAGGAATTAGGTAACTGTGTTAATATACTGACGATTTTGAAAGGGTTCCGGCAGTTGACAATGCATAAAAAAGACAAAAGACAAGTAAAATACTATAAATGGTGTACAAGGGTGAGAAAACAATATTCTTGTGCATTTTAATTAATAGTTTAATTTTTTGGTGAATTAATGAAGTCGAGATATGTCTGTACTTGGTCAGCCAACGTGGGCGGTATTTACAGCAATGAAGCTTAGATTTGGGTACTAGGGTATGTGATTTCAGATTCAGGTAAATATTCTGGGTTTGGGTACCCTGATATCTGGATACCCGTTGAGATCAGTACTAAACACATTTTGTAAAATTTAAATGTTTACCTGTCTACCCATCTATCAAAGGAAAATATTTTAGTGAAAAATTTCATAATAAATAATTACTACACCTCTATTTATTGGAGGGTAATGCAGCTCAAGCCTATTGTAAGATATGTGAAATTCACCACTGAAAAGAGTACTATATATATAATTTTGTATTAATCAATAGTACTATGCCCTCTGTATTTATGGAGAAAAGTACACATGTGCTGCACAATTGTTCAATTCAACTTCAAAGGAACCTTCTTCATATACTTTGAAATAAGAGATATTGTTAGCGGCAGTTTCAGGTGATTTGTCTGTTTCAGATTTTTGTGCAATTTGCTTTTTGAAACATAGTTTGAAGGTTGTCATCTCATTGGCAAATTTTTTATGTACTGTTTTGAGTTTTGCATTTCATATGCTACATCATGGATGATGACTTGCAGAAAGTCAATGTTTTACTGTGTACAAGTTGTGACCAAGTCTTCTGGAAAGTTTTTTACCCCACTGCCCTTAAGGGCTGTCGGGATATTGTTTTTTCACCCATGGTGTCCGGATAAGTGGCTTGGTGGGCGGGAAGATGTTTGTCCCCGCTATATCTCAGAAACTGTAAGGTGTAGGAAGTTGATACTTGGTAGGGACATTGGTTAGGGGGTGTAGGTGTGCAACGTCATGGTCTGACCTTGATTTGACCTTTGACCTTGCTGTAGTGATCTTAACCTATAAAATCTTTTCCGGGCTATATCTCGGAAACCGTATGGTGTAGGAAGTTGATGCTTGGTGGGGACATTGGTTAGGGGGTGTAGGTGTGCAACGTCATAGTCTGACCTTGATTTGACCTTTGACCTTGCCGTAGTGACCTTGGTACATAAAATCTTGTCTGGGCCATATCTCAGAAACTGTAAGGTGCAGGAAGTTGATACTTGGTAGGGACATTAGTGGGGGATTGTAAGTGTGCAATGTCATGGTCAGGCCCTGATGTGACCTTGCTGTAGTGACCTTGACCATTAAAATCTTGTCTGGGCTATATCTTGGAAACCGTAAAGTGTAGGAAGTTGATATGTGGTTGGGGCATTGGTTAGAGGTTGTAGGTGTGCAATGTCATGGTGTGACCTTGATTTGACCTTGTCATAGTGACCATGAGTTTTAAAATCTTGTCTAGGCTATTTCTTAGATTCCATAAGGTGTAGAAGGTTGACGCTTTGTAGGGACATTGGTTAGGCAGTATAGGTGTGCATCATGGTGTGACCTTTTACTTTAGCTCGGCCAAAGTGTGTTCACCTGCCATATTTGAGACATCTTTCTGTCATGACAAAAGATATATGGTTTGCTGCAACAGATTATTATAATTATGCACTTTTACATAATTGTGCTATTTCAATCGACAGCTATTCTCCAGTTAATAAATTTTACGGCTTCATAATTTTTAGTTTACTGATTAATGCTGTCATCGTGCTATTGAATTGTTTTGTTTTAATCTTTTATCTTTATATACGTTTTCTGTCTCTTAGAAGTTATTTTATCTACTTAAACATTATTTGAACTTTTATATAAGTGGCACTGCACTGAAAGTATCCCAATCTTTGTACTGTTTCACTACTTCTATATCTCATGGTGTTGAAAAATATTTCCCCAGGCTGTGGGGTACGTGCATCTCTGATGCTATTTTTTCATAGTGATATATCAATCCAATGTAAAACTGTTTTGATTCTAGAACACCAAACAGTTTCACAGTTTGCAATAACACCAAATTATTTTACTATATTGGACACACTTTAGTGTAGCTTGTACGTCATTAAGCATCCCTGAAAAGGGCGCCTATTTGGTTTTGCCTCAGTTTCCTCGCCGCTGCCACCGCCGCCGCCGCATTATGGTCTTCCTTCAATATCTCCCTTATTATTGGAAGCTTTTAAACCATATTTGGCAGTTATATACCCTAGGCATGGAAAGATTTTTCCACATGCTTAAATTTGACCTTTGATCTTTATCAAGGTCACATGATCAAAAAATAGTTTTTTTCAGGTACACCCACCCGTCATCGAAGTTCAGGAAAATCTACTGACTGCAGAGGCTTGTAACTTCATACACGTGTTCATACTATCAAAAACGTGTGCTGATTAGATTTTGGGAGCAATCCGATAAAAATTGACCGATTTATGAGCGATTTTCTCACAGGTACCAATCAGAAAGCTTAAAATGTATTGGGATGTAGTAGGAAACCATATGTAGAGAGTCTAGAAAGCAAGTCAAATTTCCCCCCAACCCCCCTGTAGGGGTTAAACTGGGGTCATAAAATAGCCAATTTCGTCTTTTTCCCTTATATCTCCTTTATACTTGCTTTTAGAATTTTAGAATTTATTAAGATATATTGGGAAACCGTATGTGAAGGGTCTAGATAGCCAGTCAGATTTACCCCCAGACCCACCTTTTGGGTCAAACTGGGGTCATAAAATAGCCAATTTTGTGTTTTAGCCTTTCATCTCCTTTATTCTTGCTTTTAGAGTTTGAGAATGTATTAAGAGGTATTGGGAAACCTTATGTGAAGAGTCTAGATAGCTGGTCAGATTTACCCCCGGACCCCCCCCTCCCCTATGGGTCAAACTTAGGGTCATAAAATAGCCGATTTGGTGTTTTTACCTCTTATCTCCTTTATTCTTGCTTTTAGAGTTTTAGAATGTATTAAGAGGTATCGGGAAACCTTATGTGCAGAGTCTAGATAGCTGGTCAGATTTACCCCCGGATCCCCCCTTATGGGTCAAACTGGGGTCATAAAATAGCCGATTTTATTGTGCTACAATAGCTTACCATGTGGGACTGAATGCTTTTTCGGAGGCCACAGGACTCCAGTCAACGATTAAGAAAAATAACCATACAAACTTGGCCGAGTCCCCATTTTAGTATGTACCCTAGCAGTGCATTGTGGTAGTTCTTCCTTCTTCTCTCGTTGGCCGCCATCTTGGAAAGTCGTTTGAATTATCTCTCAACAATTTACTGATTTCTCAGCACATACGTATTGTTGGATGTTCATTTTTCATTACTTGTTTTATTTCTCTGTATTGCGCATTCTCTGAAAATTTGGGAAGTATCCATTTTGTATTTTTTGTTTTATCAACGTTTTGTGAGTTTTCCCAAGTCTTCCACTGGGATCTAATACTCAATAAAACCTGTTTACTTGCTTTATCACCAACACGTTGGAGGTTATACGTCTCCTCCTGCCCTTTTATTGCTTTTTTAATAGCTTTCTCTAGTTTTCACTTGCGAATCACGTCTTTTGTGTCTTTTTTATCTTATATTTTAATTCGTAGTTGGTGAAATTTGATTACACGCTTCCGAGCTCGGTTTCTTTTTATTGCATAAAATATGTCTTCCCACCAAACTAGTGCCAAGCCGAGGTCGTTTAAATGCAGACACTTTTGTTTTTCATTTGATCTGCACAACTATTGTCCGACGTGCAGAGAGTCTGGTAAAGGTGACGACCTCTGCGTCACCAACCAAGCCCCTTGCAATATTTGTCAAGATCTCTCTGCTGAACAGCATGCAAAAATCAAGAATAGACATTGGTACACTCGGAAAGTGAAGTTGGATGCAAATACCAGTAAAGACGACCTTGACCTTTTAGGGGACGATGAATCTTTTCCTGGCTCTCAAGCAGACTTAGAGGGTGCTGCTGATACCTTATTCTTATCTCCTCCCCGCCCACAACCAATACGTTTTGAATCCTTGTCTTTAACAACTCCACGTAATGTCCCACCAACCCCAGGTACTGTGTTGCAAAATAGAATTGAAAATAGACTAGAAAAATCCCTGGGCAACACCTTTAACATCCAACTGAAGCAAGAGATGGGTTTATTCCAGGCTTCTATGCTTGATGCCATGAAATCTCTTAGAGATAAAATGCTTGCATTAAAGAACAAAGAATCGGATGTAGATAAGACATCTGATTCAGCTCAAGCAAAACCCATGCCTGGACCTTCAAAATCCAATCCAACTCAGACTTCTGATCCGGTTCACTCGGATCACTCGAAAGTTCAGCCAATGGACATGGAGCCTTATGGCCCTCAACTTCCTCCAAGGTCTACACAAAAGCCTCACTCCGAGCATGGTGTACACTCGGATCCTCACTCGGACTACTCGGAACAAGCTTCCGATTCCGAGTACTACCAGGCAAGACCTAAACACAAAAAACACTCTGACAAGAGGAAACATAAGTCCAAACTGATCCAAATATCTCTGTCGTCTGCAGAGGAAGATGAGTCCTCTGCTCATTCTCGAGGGTTTACACAATCTCATTCTAAGGTTCCTCCAGAACCTCAACCCCAGGCCAGCTCAGACCCAGTCTTCTATAGGGAGGTAGATATGAGTGATCTACCTTCCCAATACACAGAGGAAGTTGAAACCTTCAGGCAAATCCTTGATCTCCCTGACCCCAGGGAAACACTGCCTAGGTCCTCTACTACTGTGCTAGGCCTAGATGACGAGAAAGGCCAACAGGAGCTAAGGCCTAGAGGCCCTTCTGCCATGCTCCCCCTGAGGCCTATTCTCAAGGATGTCCTTGAGAAGTTTGAGCAAGATTTCTTGGCCTCTAACTTACCTGAGGGTAAGTATATTAAACCTCCAGCTTCAACAGCAAAATACTACAAGGTGGCACAACCCTGCTTTGAAGACAAGCTTCAGGAGCTCAACACAGATTTTGCCAAAATCTGTATTTCGCCCAAGCCCTCTGGGGCCCTTGTTGCCAAGGTTCCTCTTCACATCCTTAAGGAACTCGGGCAACAGTCTAGATAAAACCTCTCCACCATCAATTTCACAGCTACTTTTGCCAGAACTTCTTCTGCATGCAACACTGTTCTGGAAAAGGGTCTTTCCAGTGCCAGGTCTGCCCTCAAGAAGACCAAAAACCAGATTTTGGATGGGGCTGACCCTAGGAAGCTCATCAAACGGGGCTATCAGAATGTTTGTGATTACTTTGATATAATGGAGAAAAGGATTCTCATTCAACAAAGGGCCCTAGCATGCCTCAGTAAGTCTGTAGCTGATATCCTCCAGAATGAACTCTACACTATAGGCAACACCGGCCTTCTACGAAGAGAGGCCGAAATGACCCTCCTTCACCCCCATCTGGGGGAATCGAGACGTCAGGAGTTGAGGAACTCGCCCTTCTGGCCTACTCCTCTCTTCAAGTCTCAACTGGTAAAAGATGGAGAGGCTTCCTCCTTAAAAAAGGCACTGGCAAAAACTCTCAGGGTTTTGGACCCTATCAAAACAAGCTCTTTCGTGGTCCCCACCACAATAAGAAAAGAGGCTCCTACAGGAAACGCCCCTGTGGGGGCAATTCCTCCCAAAGCAGTAACCAATCGTTTTCCCTCTAACCGAGGAAAACCAAACTTCAGAGGCTCCAGGGGTTGTTTTCCACCCCACAATAGGGGATGAGGGCATGGAAACCCCTCCTCCCAATGATTCCTCCAAAGCCTCACTCAGTCCACTAGTAGGAGGTCGCCTCCGTTCTTTCACCAGAGACTGGCAAATAAACAAATGTTCCTCAAACGTGTTAAACATTATCACCAATTGCTACGTTCTGCCATTCCTCTCAAAACCCAACTTGGTCAGATTTCCTTTGATTGTATCAGAATACTAGGCCCTACCAAAAGACCAAGCTCTGGCAGATTGTATCCAGTCTCTGCTGTCAAAGAACGCAATCGAAAGGGTGGAAAATGTAAAATCTCTCGGGTTTTACAGTCGCCTGTTTCTTGTACCCCAAGCCTCACCAAAGATGGAGGCCAGTAATAGACCTAAGCAGGCTCAACACTTTTCTACACATAGAAAAGTTCAAAATGGAAACTCCAGAGTCCATCAGGACCTCCCTGATTCCAGGGGAATGGGTATCGTCGATAGATCTATCGGACGCCTACCTTCACATCCCAATACATCCACACTCAAGGAAATACCTAAGATTTTGCCACAGGTCTCAGGTGTTCCAGTTCACATCCCTTCCATTCAGACTGGCCACAGCCCCCCAGGTTTTTACAATGATTGTAAACGAAGTGAAACTTATGACCCTCTCCAGAGGTCTCAGACTTCACCTGGATGACTGGCTGATCAGGTCCCAGTCTCAGGAAGAAGGCCAAGTGAACACTCAGGCAGTGGTAGATCTAACCCAGTCCTTGGGGTGGATCATAAATCAGGAAAAATCAGAACTGAAACCTACTCAGGTGTTTTCGTTCGTGGGCTACAAATACCATCTCGATTCAGCCCTTGTAAAGCCCACTCAAGAGAGATGGCTCATACTTCGGGATTTGATCCTACGACTCAAGTCAAAACATGTTTTGACTGCAAGATGTTTGATGTCACTTATTGGGTTGCTAGCCTCAACGGAGAAGATGGTCCCGGAGGGACGCCTTCACATGCGGCCCTTTCAGTTTCATCTCAAGGAGCACTGGAGATTTCCTCAGTCGCTTGACAGCCTCCTTCCTTGGACAGAAACGATTTCTGCACACCTAGACTGGTGGCAGAAGCCTGCAAACGTGATGAAAGGCTCAGAGCTTCATCCCAAAGACCACAGTATCCAACTCTTTACAGATGCCTCAAATGAAGGTTGGGGCGCTCACTTAGATCAAAGTTCTACCAAAGGTCTGTGGTCAGAACAGCAAAAAAAGGCTACACATAAATGTTCTAGAATTGAAGGTGGTCTCACTGGCCCTTCGTCAGTTCAAGGACCAGTGTCAGAACCAAACAGTTCTAGTTGCCACGGGCAACTCAACAGTAGTAGCCTACATAAAAAAACAAGGAGGAACTCACTCAGTGGAGATGTGTGCGCTCCTGTGGAAGATCATGACATGGTGCCGTCATTATCACATAACATTGAAAGCCAGACACATTCCAGGCTGTCTCGATGTGATGGCCGACCTTCTGTCCAGGTCAAACCAAGTTCAATCGACCGAGTGGTCTCTACATCCACAGGTGTTCAAGCAGATCTATCAAAAGTGGTTCACTCCTCATGTAGACCTGTTTGCCACTCATCTGAACCACAAACTCCCTCTATACGTGTCTCCTATCCCAGACCGAAAGGCCTGGGATATAGATGCTCTAAACATAAACTGGACGCGTCTCACTGCCTATGCTTACCCTCAAACGTATTCCACAGCAATCCGCAGCATCTCAACCTCCACGCCTGGTGTCTAGGAGTGGACAACTTCAAGAACAATGCAAGAACTGTCAAAGTGGGCCCTATTTGAAAAATGGTGAAATTCGGTGGATTTCTCCACTCCATCTGTGAAACAAATCTCAGATTTTTTCATGTACCTTTACCAAGACTTAAACAGGCGCCCCTCTACCATTGATGGTTACAAGACTGCTATTGTTGACACTTTGGGCCCAACGGCCCAACATATAGCACATGATGCAGACCTTCACAGGTTACTCTCCAGTTTCCACAGGGATCATCCCAAAAGTTCCAGGAACCTTCCTAAGTGGAACCTTTCTGTTGTTCTCAATGAGCTTACAAAAGCACCCTTTGAGCCTATGAAAGACACAGACCTCAAACATCTTACTCTCAAAACTGCTTTCTAGCTTTGGCCTCCGCCAAGCGCCTCAGTGAAATCCATGCCTGGGTTGCAAACAAAGTATCTAATCTAGGCCAATGGGAAAAGATTGCCTTGTTCCACTCTTCTGACTTTATAGCCAAAAACCAGCTAGCAAGAGAAGGTTCTCAAAGTGTGTCTCCAGTGATTATTCCTGCTTTGACTACCATTGTAGATAGACAATTCAAAGAAGACAGGACCCTGTGTCTGGTACGGGCTCTGACGTACTATTTGGATCGAACCAATGACCTAAGAGGTTCCCAATCCCTTCTTTTCATCTCCTTTAAGAAAGGACATCCCTCAGACATCAGAGCCACTACTCTCTCTTCCTGGTTGAAACAAACCATTCTACTTTGTTACAAACAAGCAGACCAACAAGCCTTGGACTTGGTCCAAGTCAAAGTGCATGACATTTGGGCCTTCGCAGCCTCTAAGGCCTTTTACGGTGGTTATCGGTGGAACAGATCATGCAAGCGTGTCACTGGAAAGCTCACAATACGTGTACCAATTTTTATCTAAAAGACCTCACTTGGTCAGACAACGACAGCAATATGTATCTGGGACCAGTAGTAGCGGCACAACAAGTCCTAGACCCTTCCCCTCAGCAGCCTCATCTTGGGGAAGAAAAGAAGGGGGCACGCCAGCTGCATCCAAGTCTTCAGGAGTCTTTCCCAGGGTCTAGGTATCAGTTACCTTTCAAGATGTTCACGGTAAGGTCTTTTTTATCCTTTAATTTTCATCTGTATAACGTATTCCTTTATCCAATGTACCCTAATCTCATTTTAGGTGGCAAATGTTAAGAGATTCTGGCCTAGGGTCTGTACTTTAGCAGTGATGCCCTTACGGGCTATTCCTGAGTGAGTTCAGCTGCGCTCTCTTCTCTCAGAACATCTAGACGGTATTCGTACCGTCATCACTTCTACTGGTTTTTGGACCCGACCATTAGAACTTGGGTTCTGTAAATGGGACTCAGACTGGCTCTTTTGACCAATTTTGGGTATTTTTGACATCTATTAACTCTAAATTCTAAGAAAAATAACACTTTTATTGCATTAATACATCCTATCCAATGGACAAAAGCTTATCCGGTCAGCGCGGACCGGCCCGCCAAACGTCAGAAAAAGACGTCCTTGTGTTTCCACCGGCCAGGCCGGCCCAGTACTGTGCACTCGCCAGATGGCGTGTCATACTTCCTTCCTGTCTAGACAGCGTGACGTCATAGCATCTTTTTCGTTTGGTGCATGTACATGTTTATTATCTCCCGCCGGGCTTTAGCCCAGGAGGGAGAATATGAAATGATGTCTGTGTGTGCGTGCGTGCGTTAGTTAGTCACGCAGATTTCTCCAAAACTACTACAGCTACAGATTTTTTGTAAATTAATTGTCCCAATGAATTTTCATGCCCTTGAAAATTTTTTTGGTTTTATTGACTTAGGCCTAAAGATAAGTGAGGAATAGCAATCTTAGCTACTTTGAGTAAAGGGCTCATAACTCAAAAACTATTGCAGTAACAACTTTTTCTTCAAATATGTTGTTCAGCTACTTTGTCCTTAGCTATAAGATGGTACATAGTTTGGGGTCCCATTGCATGCCATAAGTGAGTAATAGCTATTTTCTCATTTGTAGCTAAATAACAGAAGAAGTAAATGTCAAATATCTTCAAAATTATTGAAGTTAGGGAAATCTTTTCAAATAATTTATGTTGTCCATCTTCTTTTTGGTAAGCTATCACATACTAAAGTTTCAGACCTGTTGCACCTTGGATAGCTGAGTAATAGCTACTTTGAAATTCTGACTGGTGAGTAAAGCGATTGTAACTCCAAAACTATTGCAGTTAGAGTATTTTCCTAAAATATGTTGTTCAGCTACTTTGTCCTTAGCTATAAGATGGTACATAGTTTGGGGTTCTATTGCATGCCATAAGTGAGTAATAGCTATTTTCTCATTTGTAGCTAAATAACAGAAGAAGTAAATGTAAAATATCTTCAAAAGTATTAAAGTTGGGGAATTCTTTTCAAATATGTCATTCATCTACTTTTTTGTAAGCTATCACATAGTAAAGGTTCAGACCTGTTGCACATTGCATAGCTAAGTAATAGCTACTTTGAAATTGTGACTGTTGAGTAAATCCATTGTAACTCCAAAACTATTGCAGTTACAGCTTTTTCTTCAAATATGTTGTTCACCTACTTTGTCCTTAGTAAGTGAGTAATAGCTATTTTCTTATTAGTAGCAAAATAATGACATAAGTAAATGTCAAATATCTTCAGAAGTATTAAAGTTACGGAATTCTTTTCAAATATGTCATTCATCTACTTTTTTGTAAGCTATCACATAGTAAAGTTTCAGACCTGTTGCACATTGCATAGCTAAGTAATAGCTACTTTGAAATTGTGACTGCTGAGTAAATCCATTGTAACTCCAAAACTATTGCAGTTACAGCTTTTTCTTCAAATATGTTGTTCAGCTACTTTGTCCTTAACTATAAGATGGTATATATTTTGGGGTTGTATTGCATGCCATAAGTGAGTAATTATAGCTATTTTCTTATTTGTAGCAAAATAACAACATAAGTAAATGTCAAATATCTTCAAAAGTATTAAAGTTAGGGAAATATTTTCAAATATGTTATTCATCTAGTTTTTGATAACCTATCACATAGTAAAGTTTCAGACCTGTTGGACATTGGATAGCCGAGTAATACCTACTTTGAAATTGTGACTGTAGGGTAAATGCATATAGTTTGGGGTTCTATTGCATGCCATAAGTGAGTAATAGCTATTTTCTTATTTGTGGAAAAATAATGACATAATTTTTCTCAAATAACTGCTTCATCTACTTTTGGGAGAGCTTTCACATGGTGAAGTTTCAGACCCGTAGCTAATTATTCACCTACTCAAAATGAGTAAATGATAATTATCTGTAAAAGTATTGCGGATATCCAATTTTTATCAAATAACTCATTCATCTACTTTTGGGAGAGCTTTCACATGGTGAAGTTCCAGACCCGTAGCTAATTACTCACCTACTCAAAATGAGTAAATGTGAATTATCCCTAAAAGTATTGGGGATATCCAATTTTTCTTAAATAACTCATTCACCTACTTTTGGAAGAGCTTTCACTTGGTGAAGTTTCAGACCCGTAGCTAATTATTCACCTACTCAAAATGAGTAAATGCTAATTATCTCTAAAAGTATTGTGGATATCCAATTTTTATCAAATTACTCGTTCATCTACTTTTGGGAGAGCTTTCACATGGTGAAGTTCCAGACCCGTAGCTAATTACTCACCTATTCAAAATGAGTAAATGTGAATTATCTGTAAAAGTATTGCAGATATCCAATTTTTCTCAAATAACTCATTCACCTACTTTTGGGAGAGCTTTTACTTGGTGAGGTTTCAGACCCGTAGCTAATTATTCACCTACTCAAAATGAGTAAATGTGAATTATCTCTAAAAGTATTGCCCACCTAATCGAAATGAGTAAATGTGAATTATCTGTAAAAGTATTGCAGATAGCCAATTGTTCTCAAATAACTCATTCACCTACTTTTGGGAGAGCTTTCACTTGGTGAAGTTTCACACCCGTAGTTAATTATTCACCTACTCAAAATGAGTAAATGCGAATTATCTCTACAAGTATTGCGGATAGCCAGTATTTCTGAAATAACTCATTCACATACATTTTGGAGAGCTTTCAATTAGTGAATTTTCAGATCCGTAGCTAATTACTCACCTACTCAAAATGAGTAACTGCCTATTATCACTAAAAGTATTGCAGATAGCCAATATTTCTCAAATAACTCATTCACCTAGATTTTGGAGAGCTTTCACATGCTAAATTTTTTTAGTGAATTTTTAAGTAATTTTTAATGCATTAAAATTCATGAAATCATGCACTAAATCAATTATAACTTGAAAAGTATTACATTTAGAGCACCTTGTTAAAATATGTTATCTTTAGTACATCTAATTAAGCGGCCCATCAGGGACGCTTATTTGTTTTCACCGAAGTTCGACTGATCACCGCCGCCGCCGCCGGATTATGGTCTCCCTTGAATAACTTCTTAGGCTTTCAAAATTTTCTTTCCTTCTTATCTTTCTTTAAAACTATAGGGGCGGGAAAAAATTTTGGGATTCTTTGCGCAGACCTTAAGCTTTACTTAAGGTAACCTTAAGCATCACTCAAAAACAGCCCGTCATCGCGTTTCGGAAAAAAACCACACACACCTGTGCTATAAAATTTATCAGGTACATTGTAGACCAAATTTCCAAGGTTGGAAAGGATTTTCTTATCAATTGGACCATAGATGCCTGAATGGGAGGCGTTTTATTTTCGTAAATTTTTTAAAAATGGGTACTTGGTCTGTATCTCAAAAACGGTCAAGATTTCAGCGTTTTGTTGGAATAACTTATTCAGCTACTTTTTGATAATCTTTCACATGCTGAAGTTTTAGCCCTGTATCTGCAATCTTAAGGTCACCTTAATGTCGAAAAAGGGGGTTTTAGCCCTCCAGTTCACTTAGTTTTTCACTTTTTCAACCAAACTTGGCACATTTATTAAGATTTGCCAATATAACTTTACACAGACTTTATGGTGACCTTAAACTCAAAATGTTAATGGACCTATGGCCTGCCTAAAGTCATCAAATTGGAATAAAATCCTCTGGCTCCTTTCTTTTTCCAGTTTTTTTATCTAAATTATCACTGGTATTAAAATAGATGAAAATAATACTGATGGTCACCTTAAACTCTCAATATGAATGGAGTTGTAGCCACCTTAAAGTGAAATAAGGGAGTTTTCAGCCTTCAACTATCTTATTATTCAACTGACCTCAGTTAAACTTTGCACACCTATAAAGGATGGCAAAAGGGACACTGTTATTTTATGGTCAACGTAATGCCCCAATATGAATGAAGTTATGGTCACCTGACAGTAACAGAAAGGGGTTTTCAGCCTCCAACTATCTTATTGATCAACTGACGTTGGGTAAATTCCACACTGATAAAGGATGCCAAAAGGGACATTCTTCTTTTCTGTCCACCTTGAATTCCACCTATGACCATCTTGCAGTAAAAAATGGGTTTTCAGCCCCCAAGTGACTTATAATACTGTTCAACTAACATCAGTTAAACTTGACACATTCATTAGGCTTACTCACAGGAAGGTTTCTTTAGAATTAATTTACCATTCATACAATTGTAAGCATCAGCAACATATTATTCTCTACATTGGCCACATTATAACAAATTCCAAAACATAAATTTTACTTACCAGAAGAATGCATACTTTATCCTTAAGCCAAAAACAAGCCTTTACCAAAACTTCGCAAGCTTTCAGGTATTGTTCATACAAAAGCACAAAAAATATCACTTTTTAAAACAGATACACACCAGCAGTAGAGAAATAGGAGATTTGTTTTAAATATTATAGTATCAGTTACTTGTAAATTAACAAACACCTCACAAGATTATGAAAATCAAACTGACAATATGTTTTTCCCCACACTGTTCCAGTCTATTCTTCTGCACACCAATAGTCCTCTTAACCATTTAAGAAATTGTTAACTATAAAATAAAAGTATAATATCCCCACTCAGTAAATAAATTAAAGCCAAATGGCTTTATTTACAAAGCAATGAAACAGTGGCAATAAAGAGGTCTGAAATTTAGTGACTAAATTGTTCTAAATTGAGTATCATTTGTAAGTTTTGTTTGAAAGATTGTAGTAATACAAGAAAGAACAATGTCCTGCAACACCATTTCCAATGAAAGGGGTATAAAAATACAAAAGCTTTTCATGATAGGAGTGCTTGGATTGAATAGCCTACATATGGTCTTCATTATAAAGAAACTTAATCCCCTGTTTCAAGTAAGTCAGAGTGGGACCTTTTTCTGCCTTCTAAGATAATCTTATAATCACACAGATGTCATCAAACATCCCAAACTATTATAATCTCCTAGTAAATGTATACATATTTACTTGTACCGTTTGATTTCCTTTAATAACTTCCCAAATACTCTCAGATGTTTTAGATGAATTTTATCTGTCTGCATCAGATGACAAGGCTAGCTGAACCAGCAATAGATTTAAATATCTTGCATATATGTACTACACCACCAGTAGATTCCCTTGTGGGAGTATCAGGCCTGCATCTTTCTTAAGTATTTTTTATGAACTTTTCAAGCATTAATATTCATGTATTCATGCACTAAATCACTTATAACTTGAAAAGTATTACATATAGAGCATTTTGTTAAATGTGTTTTTGATGTAGTTTTGTTTCTGTTATAATATAGTAAAATTTCAGAACTGTAGCCCCTTACATAATTAAGTAATTGCTGTAAAACCTAAACATTCTGCTGCAGAAATAATATTTTTTCTCACCTCTGCATTTTTATTTCAGTGAGGGGAGTCTTTTATTTCAGTGAACCAGTCTTTTTCTGCTCTGCTGTACTCTGCCCCCTCCCCACTCCCCTCACTCAAATAAAAATGCTCATGACAGAAGAAATGCCTCTGTGTATGGGGGATGGGGGGGAAGTGAGATGGGGAAGTGAGATTATGGTATATGTGTGTAAGTCTCACTTCCCCCCCATTCAAACAAAGAGGAAAATATGTGTGCAATGTCATAAGGTCTCTAATATTTTTTATTACATTACATTAATTTCGAACATTTACATCAACTTTTGCTTAGTATAATGACCTACCAAATTAATTTGTAACTTGTTTTTCCTTTTAAGCAATAACTCTGAAGCAAAATCATTAACTTTTGAACAAAAAGTCTGAAGTACTTTGGTTCACTGGATTTTATTAGTGTTTTTGTTAAGTATTTAGTTGAAGCACAATCATTAATTTTAAACAATAGTTCTTAAGCATCTTAGTCCACTGCATTTAATTAGTGTTTTATACTTAAGTCTGATACTAATGACATTTTAAACAGAAATGTCTGTGGTCAATGTACCCTTACACTTGAGACCTCTTTTGCGAGAACATTCCCAAAGAATGTAGGACATACAGAATCCGGAAAGAAATGCCTCATGGAAAAAATGCCTCATGGAAAAAATGCCTCCTACAAAGAATGCCTTCTGAATATTTTGTGACTAGGAAAAAATGCCCCCTGAGAAAAAAAAAGTTATTTCAGCTTGTAAACATGTTACATATGAAAACGATAACATATAATATCAAAAACATGTTAATTTCAAATATGCACAGTCAAAACCATAATGTACAATATCACAAAGTACAAATATCTTCTTGAAAGAGTATCCCTTGAGCTGTACTCTGGACCAGTTTAAAAGCAGGATTTATGGCTGTGAGGTTTGTTAATGAAATAGGAGGGGCAGAAATATAATTACAAGAAAAACACAACTGTCATGATGGAAACCAGGGATGACCAGCCAGCCAAAAGAGTGAGAAGAACCAGCAATACTTTACAAGAGAAACTTAAGTACCTTTGTACAGCTAAGCAAAATGGGTCAAAGACTGTGAATTTTTGACAGGCATTGGTGACTATAAGACTCAAGTGCAAACATGATGATGTCTCTGAAGTTGTAATGTGAACCTGTAGTGTTATAATACTTGAAATAACTTTTTTTTCTTAGGAGGCATTTCTCATATTCACAAAATATTCAGCAGGCATTCTTTTTAGGAGGCATATTTTCTCGGAGGCATTTTTGCAGGAGGCATTTCTTCCGTGCACTGGATATACATTCTTTCGAGAAGTAAATTTCACACCTACAACTTCTCTTTTGCCAAGCTGTGGTCGTTCTTTAATTTCTTAAATATAGTAACATACACAATGCAATAAACTTCACATTTTCTATTCCTTATGACGCATATGTTTACATCTTTTATGGATTACTTCGCACTTTTTCATCAGGGCCGCTTCGTTTTTTTCAGCAAAAACATTTTTCTAGTTTATATGGCGGGAGATAAATGCATGCGTCAGAATGCTTGTTTTCAGTTCTTTTATGAGAACTCTTGGTTATTTCATATTTTATTTTGTTTAACGGATTCTAGAAGATTTATAGACCATTATGTCTTCTCCCAGTCAACGACGGGGTAGTTGTGGCCATATGATGGTAGGTTTTGACTCTCACACAGTATGTGCACGCTGTCATGATAAGAAAAAAGGACAAGATCCTTGTGTAGAGAAGGAAGGTGCTGATTGCCATCACTGTAATGCCCTCACTCCAGTGCAGTTGGGTCAGTTATCTACGCCGTCCTATAAGATTAAAAATGAGAAGCATGACTCCAAGTCTTCTACTCCAGCTAAGAACCCTTCTGCAGACAACACTCTCATTCCCACCCTTGTGGACCCGTCCTTAGTGACGGTAATGGGGGTCGTGGATGGCCAGAGCACCTCTAGGTTGCCTGGTTTGAGTGATCAGCTGGTGGAAAAGAAGAAAAAGAAGGAAGACAAGAAGGCTACCAGTTCCAAGTCGGTTAAACCAGACAAGTCGGTCAAGTCCTCATCTCACCGACCTTCCTCCTCAGACAGTACCGACCAGAAGTTAGAAGTGATGGAGCAGAAGGAGGCTTGGAGGCTCTACTTCTTGCCAAAACGTTGGACCGACCTCAGGAGCCTGTTTTTACTGCTGTTAAGGTCACACTGACCCATGCTCCACCAACCAATGTGATCAGCACTGAGCCCTTTCTGAAGCCTTCAGACCAGCCTTCTCACCGACCTTCAACCACTACTCTACCAGCTACCGACCCTGCTAGCTCAGCTACTGCTTCAAAGGCCGGATCTGACATATCTCAGCCTTTTCAGTGACCAGGAACTTCCGGAGTGTCCGACCAGTCTACTGTACAGAAACTCGTGTCCGGTGCCTTGGATATCACAAGGAAAGACACTTCTTCAAGTGAGTCAGATGCAGATAGTGTGACTTCTGACCGGCCTCCAGTAGATCTATACCCAGAAGAGGGTGAGCTTTCTGATGAACCGACCCCGACCAATCCCTGTCAGAGGAACAGTCTTATAGGGAAACCATGAGGGGGATCCGGTCATACATGGGGTGGAACCACATCCCTGACATGGATTCAAGCACTAAGTCATCAGATGATAACCCTTTTGCTGGGCCTAAACTACAGGCACCAGGAAAAGTTTCTGTCGTTCTACCCACCGACGAGTGGTTGTGTAACAAGCTGAGCATGCCTAATCTCACTTTAGTACAAGGTTATCCCTCACGTAGCACTGAGGCAGGCACTCTACAGAGGGACCAGTTTGTCCGGACGGCCAAGTCGCAGTCAAAATGGTATAACTTGCATGCAGAAGTCAAGAAAGACACTAGTGACTCTGTTAAATCCTGGAATACCGGATCTTCCCGTCTAAATAGCACCTACCTGAGGATAGCCTGACAGGCTGGCATTGCTTCAAACCCACCTTTGTCTAGGCCTATGTCACAAGAGATTCTCAGGAAGTGGGAAAGGGCGGCCAGGGAATCTTCTGTAATATGCAACCAGGCTGCCGGATTTAATCGCTGCCTTTTAAAGGTCCAGCAGAATATGCAATCCCAACTCAAGACCATCCGGACAGAATCCAAGGGCAAGTCGGCCAGCAGAATCTCAACAGCTACTGATGAACTGCAATTCCTCCTAGACTTTAATTCTAATGTGTGCCACGCGACGGCTAAAGCAATGGAGCATTTAACCGACTTTGTTTTTGTAAATGTAGCAAATACTACTTTGTTGAGAAGAGATTCCTACCTGTCGTATCTCAAAGCAGGGGTGAAAGCAGACACTTTAAATGCACTTAGGACAGCCCCTCTGGATCTGGATACCCTCTTCCCTGACAAGATTGTTAAACAGGCAGAAGAGGATATAACAGCCTTTGACAGAAATCGGTCCGGATCTGTGTACAAGAAGGGTAGATACCACCCTTATGAGAGACAGGATAAAAAGTCAGACAGCAGGAAACAGGACCGACCGGCTTGGAAGAATATCTCTTCTCATGGCCAACACCGCACAGGAAAGGGCAAGCACCAGTACTCCACCCGACCAGCCAAGGGCCAGCAGCCATATAAATGACAATCATTGTGTAACACATTTACAGGCATGGCTGGTGGCCGGGACCTCAAGACAGACAATAGACAATGTTTCACTTTTAAATGTAAAGTCTCTTGTTGTTTCAAGTGTTCATACTGCGCCCGGGCATTCACAAAAGAAAAAAATAAGTCCCAGGGCAGCAGGTTGTTACTACAAAGATTGTGCATTAAAACCTGTGAAAAGTGTTTCTTGTGTCACTCAATTGTCTTGTGCTCAACCTGTAACAAGTGTCAAAAATGTTGCCTCAAATCTGCCTGTAGGGGCCAAACTTCAAAACTTTTGGCAAACTTGGCTAGATCTGGGTGCCGGTCCGAAAATAGTACAAATCTTGAGAGTGGGTTACACCCTTCCATTTCGGACCAAATCTTACAAGGTCTCCCACTGTCGTAAGCTGGTATGTCAATCCCCACAGGA
Source organism: Sabellastarte sp. h YS-2021 (assembly GCA_964017235.1). Taxonomy (NCBI): domain Eukaryota; kingdom Metazoa; phylum Annelida; class Polychaeta; order Sabellida; family Sabellidae; genus Sabellastarte; species Sabellastarte sp. h YS-2021. The sequence goes on from OZ024930.1 coordinate 162,403,059, forward strand.
ACAGCTACCTGTTGGAGGCATTGCAACAGCTTATAGACAAGAACGCTGTAGAACTGGTCCACAATCAGACATCTCTAGGGTTTTTCAACCGACTGTTTTAGTCCCGAAACCCAACAACAAGTGGAGGCCAATACTAGACCTAAGCAAACTAAACCTTTTCCTCAAGGTGGAAAAATTCAAAATGGAGACACCAGAAACCATCAGAACATCCCTCCAGCAAGGGGAGTGGGTCACCTCAGTAGATTTCAAAGACGCCTACTTCCATATACCAATACAGGAACAGTGCAGGAAATATCTGAGATTTCATGTCCAGGGTCGGACCTACCAATTCAAAGCACTGCCATTTGGTCTGTGTTTCACTGTGTTAGCAAAGGAGGTGAAACTGATGGCCATTCACAAGGGTATAAGAATCCACCAGTACCTAGACGAATGGTTAGTAAGAGCCAGATCCCACCAAACCTGTCTCCAACACACCCAAATTCTAGGCAAGATGTGCCAGGATCTAGGTTGGCTGGTGAATGTTGAAAAATCAGAGCTGGAGCCCAAACAAGTCTTCGACTTTGTAGGTTACCAGTTTGATCTCAGGTCTGGCCGGGTCAGACCGACACCAGACCGGTGGCAAAGCCTCCAGGAAAAGATACAAGGATTTTTGCTGCTACCGGCCTGTTCGGTGAGGCAGTTCATGTCCCTGATAGGCTTGTTGACAGCCACAGAGAAACAAGTTCACCTAGGCCGACTACACATGAGACCCATACAGTGGCATCTCAAAAATAATTGGAGGGTACCGGAATCTCTAGAGAAAATCATTCCTCTACCCAGATCCCTGCACCCCCACTTACAATGGTGGCTGGAGGAAAGCAATGTACTCAAAGGTCAACCATTACCTCAATTTGTATCCCCGGTTCCGGACCCCCTGGCTGTAGCAGTGGATGCACTCACTCTGCCATGGGAGGATCTGGATGCATATGCCTTCCCACCGACTGTCATCTTGGGCAAAGTGGTGGAGAAGTTACAGGACTCCCCGTGCAAGAGGATCATTCTGATTGCTCCGGGGTGGCCCAACATGCCTTGGTTTTGGGACTTAGTGGCCATGTCCAGCCGGGTTCCCCTCAGCCTGCCCAACCTGCCCAATCTGGTGACACAACCTTTCAATAAGATCCCTCACAGAAATCTGACAAATCTGAATCTCCATGCATGGCTCCTAGAGCCACAACTATCAAGGAGCAGGGCTTCTCTCAAGCAGTGGCAACAAGAATTGAGGCCCCTCAGAGAAGGTCAACCAGATCAGTCTATGAGGCAAAGTGGGCCATTTTTACAAAGTGGTGCGTCACTAATCAGGTGGACTTCAGGGCTCCCCCTGTAAAATCAGTTGCTGACTTCCTTCTGTACCTCTTTGAGGACAGGAAGCTACAGCCCAGCACCATCGATGGATACAGGTCTGCCATTGCTGATAAGTTGGGAAATGCAACAGTCAATATCAGCAAAGATGACAATCTCACTCGTCTCCTGGATAGTTTCCACAGAGACAGACCCAAAGGAAGGAGGGGAATACCCTCCTGGAACCTTTCCCTGGTCTTGCACCAGCTGACAAAGGCTCCATTTGAACCCCTTAGTGAAGCATCTCTGAAGCATTTGACCTTCAAGACTGTCTTCCTTTTAGCCCTCGGGTTGGGCAAAAGAAGGAGTGAGATTAATGCCTTGCAGCACAAGAACATCAGGCACCAGGCCGACTGGTCTAAGGTGTCCCTGTACCCATCTCCCAGCTTTTTCTCCAAGAATCAGCTGGCCAAAGAGGGCCCAGAAAGTGTAGCCCCAGTGGTCATACCAGCCCTGGCTCCAACTCTGGATAAATCCCTCAAGTCTGACAGATCCCTTTGTCCAGTCAGAGCCCTGCGCTACTATTTGGACAGGACTTCAGACCTCAGGCAGAACAAGGAGTTAGTCTTTGTCTCCTTCAAGAAAGGTTTTGATAAAGATATCTCCCCTGCCACTATCTCCTCATGGATCAAACAGACTGTGATCCTATATTATGAGCTCTCTGATCACCAAGCCCACACCCTACATCAGGTCAAAGCCCATGATGTCAGGGCCTTTGCTGCCTCTAAGGCCTTCCAGTCGGGAGTTTCCTTAGAGCAGATCCTGTCAGCCTGCCACTGGAAATCCCATAATACCTTCACACAGTTTTATCGGCTGATTCAGAGCTCTACCATCTAGGTCCTGTAGTGGCTGCTCAGCAGATCCACAAATAATATGGGACCTTGAGGAGATTGGTAAATATGTAAATAGTTGTACATACAGTTAAGAAGCAAAAAAAAACAAAAAAAACAACAACTCAGACATTCTTCCTTCGGGAGGTTTATTTCTTCCTCAGGGGACTGAACTGGTCCCTCTCTTCCCTTACCTCAGAGCAGGTCTGTCAAAAAAGGGGGGGGCAGTAGGTTTGGACCCGTTTTAAGCAGTTTCTGTTGACCGACTATAGCCTTAAGGGTTTCCTGACCCCAGGGTCTACCCAGGCTTAGAAGAAAGTTTTGTTAGTTCTGTTTATGAGTTCATCTTAGTCCCTAGTAACTTACCCGCCGACCAAGCGGTAGTTATTAAGCTATTGTCCATTGGATAGGATGTATTAACATTCATGGGGACTCTACACTATGGGCAACACCAGCCTTCTATAAAGAGAGGCCGAAATGACCCTCCTTCACCCCCATCTGGGGGAATCGAGACGTCAGGAGTTGAGGAACTTGCCATTCTGGCCTTCTCCTCTCTTCAAGTCTCAACTGGTAAAAGATGGAGAGGACTTCCTCCTTAAAAAAGGCACTGGCAAAAACACTCAGGGTTTTGGACCCTATCAAAACAAGCCCTTTCGTGGTCCCCACCACAATAAGAAAAGAGGCTCCTACAGGAAACGCCCCTATGGGGGCAATTCCTCCCAAAGCAGTAACCAGTTGTTTTCCTCTAACCAAGGAAAACCAAACTTCAGAGGCTCCAGGGGTCGTTTTCGACCCCACAATAGGGGACGAGGGCGTGGAAACCCCTCCTCCCAATGACTCCTCCAAAGCCTCAATCAGTCCACCAGCAATGCCATTGCCTGATCGTCGTAATAGCCCCAGGCTGGCCAGGGATGCCCTGGTTTTGGGACATGGCGCAGCTCTCAACAGAGATCCCACTACAACTCCCAGTGTCAGCAACACTACTCAAACAGTCCCACAGTTATGTATTCCACAGCAATCCGCAACATCTCAACCTCCACGCCTGGTGTCTAGGAGTGGACAACTCCAAGAACAAGGCTTCTCTGTGGAGGTGGCAGAGAGAATTGCTGCACCTCAGAGGTCATCAACAAGAACCGTCTACAAATCAAAGTGGGCCCTATTTGAAGAATGGTGCAGAGAAAATTCGGTGGATTTCTCCACTCCATCTGTGAAAAAAATCTCAGATTTTTTCATGTACCTGTACCAACACTTACACAGGTGTCCCTCTACCATTGATGGTTACAGGACTGCTATTGTTGACACTTTGGGCCCAACGGCCCAACATATAGCACATGATGCAGACCTTCACAGGTTACTCTCCAGTTTCCACAGGGATCGTCCCAAAAGTTCCAGGAATCTTCCGAAGTGGAACCTTTCTGTTGTTCTCAATGAGCTCACAAAAGCACCCTTTGAGCCTATGAAAGACACAGACCTCAAACATCTTACTCTCATAACTGCTTTCTTGCTAGCTTTGGCCTCCGCCAAGCACCGCAGCGAAATCCACGCCTGGGTTGCAAACAAAGTATCTAATCTAGGCCAATGGGAAAAGGTTGCCTTGTTCCCTTCTTCTGACTTTATAGCCAAAAAACAGCTAGCAAGAGAAGGTTCTCAAAGTGTGTCTCCAGTGATTATTCCTGCTTTAACTACCATTGTAGATAGACAATTCAAAGAAAACAGGACCCTGTGTCCGGTACGGGCTCTTGACGTACTATTTGGATCGAACCAATGACCTAAGAGGTTCCTGATCCTTTCTCTTCATCTCCTTTAAGAAAGGACATACCTCAGACATCAGACCCGCTACTCTCTCTTCCTGGTTGAAACAAACCATTCTACTTTGTTACAAACAAGCAGACCAACAAACCTTGGACTTGGTCCAAGTCAAAACGTATGACATTTGGGCCTTCGCGGCCTCTAAGGCGTTTTACGGTGGATCAGATCATGCAAGCGTGTCACTGGAAAGCTCACAATACGTTTACCAATTTTTACCTAAAAGAACTTACTTGGCCAGACAATGACAACAATATGTATCTGGGACCAGTAGTAGCAGCACAGCAAGTCCTAGACCCTTCCCCTCAGCATCCTCATCTTCAGGAAGAAAATAAGGGGGGGGGGGGCGCGCCAGCTGCATCCAAGTCTTCAGGAATCTTTCCCAGGGTCTAGGTATCAGTTACCTTTCAAGATGTTCACGGTAAGGTCTTTTTATCCTTTATTTTTTATCTGTATAATGTATTCCCTTATCCAATGTACCCTAATCTCATTTTAGGTGGCAAATGTTATGAGATTCAGGCCTAGGGTCTGTACTGAGTGAGCCCAGCTGCACTCTCTTCTCTCAGAACATCTAGACGGTATTCGTACCGTCATCACTTCTTCTGGTTTTTAGCTAATTACAGACCTGACCATTAGAACTGGGGTTCTGTAAATGGGACTCAGACGGGCTTTTTTGACCAATTTGGGGTATTTTTGACATCTATTAACTCTAAATTCTAAGAAAAATAACACTTTTCCAGTCTCAGCTGTAATCCCACCACCGGGCGGTTGAATTCAGCATTCAGTCCCACATGGTAAGCTATTGTAGCGCAATAAAATGGAAAATTGTAATTACATAAATGTAGCTGTTATAAGCTACAAGCTTATCATGTGGAACTGAGAAAAGTCCCACCCTTCCTCCCTGCTGTATTCCAGCTGAGGGGGTATGGATTAAATTTACCACGAGGGAAGAAGGAAGAACTACCACAATGCACTGCATTCAGTCCCACATGGTAAGCTTGTAGCTTATAAAAGCTACATTTACATAATTAAAATTTTCAATTTTATTACGCTACAATAGCTTACCATGTGGGACTTAATGCTGTTCTCGGGTTGCCACACCCGGGGCCAACGTCTTAGAAAAAAAGATCGTTCTTGTTAGCCACCGGATATACTGGTAGTTGTCATCACGTGATAACTTCTGACCAATCGCCCTACTTTCTCGTTGGCCACGATTGACTGGTAGCAGTTTGTAAATATACAGACATTTTCATTTATTTCTCAGTCTTTACGTATTGTTGGAGGCTAATATTTGAATATTTCTTTTCATATATTTCATAGATTGTTCTGTAAAATTATTGATTTCACAACTTAAGTATTTTCCTTACAATCTGCGTGTTTTGAGTTTTCTCGGTTCAGGCAATTTCAATTGTACGTCTTTTTATTGCGTTAAAATGTCTCTCCATCAAGCAAACAAAGACAAACCGAGAGCTCAGAAATGCCGCCATTTTTGCTTCAGTTTTGATAATCATAACTACTGCCCTACCTGTAGGGAGGCTGGCAAGGGAGATGACCCCTGTGTCACCTTTGAAACACCCTGCCATATTTGCACGTCTCTCACTGATGAGCAATTGCAAAAAATTCAAAACAGGAAGCGGTACTTAAAAAAGCAAAAAGCGGAAACTAGTTCTAAAGATGAACTAGATCTCTTGGGTGAAGGCGAGGGGGGACTCTTTTACTGGTTCCAATGCAGACCTAGAGAGTGCTGCTGATAACCTCTTTACCTCACCCCCCTGTCCTCAACCTCTTGCCTTCAGTTCTTTATCATTAAAAACCCCAGCTAAAGCTGTCCCACCCACCCCAGGTACTGTTTTGCAAAACAAAATTCAAAGAAATCTAGAGAAATCCCTGGGTGATTCCTTAAATATACATTTACAGCAGCAAATGGGTTCCTTCCAGGCATCCATGTTAGAAGCATTTCAATCACTCCGAGAGGAGTTATCAATTAAAAAGCCATCCGAGGTTGAACCCTCGTCTCATGCTTCAAAAGCTGGTCCATCCAGCAACATGGCTGCTCATCTGGACCTACCCCCTCCGAGGTCAAGTACTAATGCTCAGTCCGAGGCAATGGATGTGGACGTTGGTCCAGCACTCCCTCCTCGACTAGTACTTAACCAAACTACCTCGGATCAGTACGTTGCCCCTTCTGAGGCTATACCGAAGGATTCCTCATACTCACACAAAAAACAAAGCCACAGACAAACAGTAGCACCGAGCTCTGCCTCGGATCAACTGGATGAGGATTCCGACGAACCTCGGATCCATCCAACTAGACCTAAGAAACACTCTGACAAGAGCAAGCATAAATCTAGGTCCAGATATGTGTCATCTTCAGAGGAAGATCACTCCCCTGTTGCCAGACACAGGTCTTCTAAGCCCTCTAGGGCTCAGCCCTCAGGCGCAGCTTCTGATCAAGACCTCCCACAACATGATCCAGACCCCCCTTATTATAGGGAAGTAGCTCTGTCTGACATTCCCTCCCAATACTCTGAAGAAGTAGACACCTTCAGGCGCATTCTTTCTCTCCCTGACCCCAGGGACTCTATGCCTAGGTCTTCAACTTCAGTGTTGGGTCTGGATGACGAAAAAGGCCGTCAAGAGCTCAGACCTAGAGGTCCTTCCTCTACCCTACCACTTAGCTCAGTTATCAAGGACGCCTTTGATAAATTTCAACATGATTTCAAAGCTGCCAATTTAGCTGAGGGCAAATATGTCAAGCCTCCTCCATCCACTTCTAAGTGGTATAAGGTTGGACAGCCCACTTTTCAAGACAAAATTCAGGAGTTGAATACAGACTTTGCTAAGATCTGTATTACTCCTAGACCTCCTGGGGCACCAGTAGCCAAAGTTCCTCTGCCAGTTCTTAAGGAGCTGGAACATCAGGCTAGACAAAATATTTCAACCCTCAATTTCACCGCTGGCTTTGCCAAAACCTCTTCTTCTTGCAATGCTTCCTTGGAAAAGTGCCAACATAGCATTAAGTCAACTGTCAAGAAGATAAAATCTCAGATCCAGAAAGGTGCCAATCCTGAGAAAGCAGCAAAGCGCGGATATGAGGAAGTTACTGAGTACTTGGATTTTTGGAACAAGACGGTTCTTGTTCAACATAGAGCTCTTACCTGTCGCAGCAAATCTCTAGCCCATATTCTCCAGAGGGAATTATATTCCATGGCTAATACCGGCTTGCTTAGGCGCGAAGCCGAAATGACTCTATTACATCCCCAGCTAGGGGAAACGAGACGCCAAGAACTTAGGAACTCGTCCTTCTGGGACTCCTCCTTGTTCGAGTCTCAACTTGTAAAGGAAGGTGAGGACTTCCTTCTCAAAAAAGGCACCTCAAAAGATTCTCAGGGTTTCGCACCCTACCAGAATAAGCCCTTTTGTGGCCCCCACAAAAAAAGAGGCTCCTACAGGAAACGCCCCTATGGGGGCAATACCTCTCAAAGCAATCCTTTCCCTCGGGAAGAGGAAAATCCAACTTCAGAGGCTCCAGGGGTCGTTTTCGACCCCACAATAGGGGAAGGGGGCGTGGAAACCCCCCTTCTCAATGACTCCTCCAAAGCCTCACTCAGTCCACCAGTAGGAAGTCGCCTCCGTTCTTTCAAGAGAGACTGGCTAATAAACAAATGTTCTCAAAATGTGTTAAACATTATCACCAATGGCTACGTTCTGACATTCCGTTCAAAACCAAACTTGATCAGATTTCCTCTGATTCTATCAGAGTACAAGGCCCAACAAAAAGACCAAGCCTTGGCCACTTGTATCCAGTCTCTCTTGTCAAAGAACGCTATCGAAAGGGTGGAAAACGTAAAATCTCTCGGGTTTTACAGTCGCCTGTTCCTAGTACCCAAGCCTCTCCAAAGGTGGAGGCCAGTCATAGACTTAAGCAGGCTCAACACTTTTCTACATGTAGAAAAGTTCAAAATGGAAACCCCGGAGTCCATCAGGACTTCCCTGGTCCCAGGGGAGTGGGTATCGTCGATAGACCTGTCAGACGCATACCTTCACATCCCCATCCATCCAAACTCAAGGAAGTACCTAAGGTTTTGCTACAAGGCCCAGGTGTTCCAATTCACCTCCCTACCTTTCGGACTGGCCACAGCCCCCCAGGTCTTTACGATGATCGTAAAGGAAGTGAAACTAATGGCCCTCTCAAGAGGTCTCAGAATTCACCAATACCTGGACGACTGGCTGATCAGGTCCCAGTCTCAGGAGGAATCCCAAAGGGACACACAGGCAGTGGTAGACCTAACCCAATCCTTGGGTTGGATAATCAACCAAGAAAAATCAGAACTGAAACCTACTCAGGTGTTTTCGTTCGTGGGCTACGAATACCACCTAGATTTAGTCCTTGTAAGACCCACTCACGAGAGATGGCTCAAACTTCAGGATTTGATCCTACGACTCAAGTCAAAACGTGTTTTGACTGCAAGATGTTTGATGTCTCTAATTGGGTTGCTAGCCTCAACGGAGAAAATGGTCCCGGAGGGACGCCTTCACATGAGGCCCTTTCAGTTTCATCTCAAGGAGCACTGGAGATATCCTCAGTCGCTGGACAACCTCCTTCCTTGGACAGAAGCCATTGTAGCCCACCTAGATTGGTGGCAAAACCCCTCAAATGTGATGAAAGGCACAGACCTTCATCCCAAGGACCACAGTATCCAACTCTTTACCGACGCCTCAAACGAAGGTTGGGGCGCTCACTTAGATCAAAATTCTACAAAAGGGCTGTGGTCAGAGCGGCAAAAAAGGCTACACATAAATGTCCTGGAATTGAAGGCGGTCTCCCTGGCCCTTCGAGACTTCAAGGACCAGTGCCAGAATCAAACAGTGTTAGTTGCGACGGACAACTCAACAGTGGTAGCCTACATCAACAAGCAGGGGGGAACTCACTCAGCAGAGAGGTGCGCTCTCCTGTGGAAAATCATGACCTGGTGCCATCACTACCATATAACATTGAAAGCCAGGCACATTCCAGGGTGTCTGAATGTGATGGCCGACCTGCTATCCAGGTCCAACCAAGTGCAGTCAACAGAATGGTCTCTGCACCCACAGGTCTTCAAGCAAATCTGCCAGAAGTGGTTCACCCCTCATGTAGACTTATTCGCCACTCACCTGAACCACAAACTCCCTCTATATGTGTCTCCTATCCCAGACCCAAGGGCCTGGAACATAGATGCTCTGAACATAAACTGGACCAACACCACGGCCTACGCCTACCCTCCTACGGCTCTCCTTCACAAGGTGATCCAAAAGATCAAGCAATGCCATTGCCTGATCATCGTGATAGCCCCAGGCTGGCCAGGGATGCCCTGGTTTTGGGACCTAGTGCGGCTCTCAACAGAGATCCCACTACAACTCCCAGTGTCAACGACCCTACTCAAACAGTCCCACAAGTATGTGTTCCACAACAACCCACAACAGCTGAACCTCCACGCCTGGTGTCTAGGAGCGGACAACTCCAAGAACAAGGCTTCTCTGTGGAGGTGGCAGAGAGAATTGCTGCCCCTCAGCGGTCATCAACAAGGACCATCTACAGGTCAAAGTGGGCCCTATTTGAAAAATGGTGCAGAGAAAATTCGGTGGATTTCTCCACTCCATCTGTGAAACAAATCTCAGATTTTTTCATGTACCTGTGCCAAGACTTAAACAGGCGCCCCTCGACCATTGATGGTTACAGGACTGCAATCGTTGACACTTTGGGCCCAACGGCCCAACACATTGCACACAATGCAGACCTTCATAGGTTACTCTCCAGTTTTCACAGGGATCGTCCTAAAAGTTCCAGAAATTTACCCAAGTGGAACCTTTCTGTTGTCCTTAATGAGCTCACCAAAGCACCATTTGAGCCCATGAAAGACTCAGACCTCAAACATCTTACCCTCAAAACTGCTTTCTTGATTAGCCTTGGCCTCCGGCAAGCGCCGCAGCGAAATCCATGCCTGGGTCGCGAACAAAGTATCTAATTTAGGCCAATGGGAAAAGGTGGCCTTGTTCCCTTCTTCTGATTTCATAGCCAAAAACCAACTAGCAAGAGAAGGTTCTCAAAGTGTGTCACCAGTGACTATCCCTGCTTTGACTACCATTGTAGATAGACAGTTTAAGGAAGACAGGACCCTGTGTCCCGTGCGGGCCCTGAGGTTTTATTTGGACCGAACTAAAGACCTGAGAGGGTCTCGTTCTCTCCTTTTCATCTCCTTTAAGAAAGGACATACCTCAGACATCAGACCCGCTACACTCTCTTCATGGTTGAAACAAACCATCCTACTTTGTTACAAACAAGCAGATCAACAACCCTTGGACTTGGTCCAAGTCAAAACGCATGACATCTGGGCCTTCGCGGCCTCTAAGGCCTTTTACGGTGGAGTATCGGTGGACCAAATCATGCAAGCCTGTCACTGGAAAGCTCACAACACATTCACAAATTTTTACCTAAAAGACCTTACTTGGTCGGACACCGACAACAATATGTATCTGGGACCCGTGGTGGCGGCACAACAAGTCCTAGATCCTTCCCCGCAGACCAGTTGTCCTCGGAAAGAAAAAAGGGGGGGGCACATCCGCTACAACCAAGTCTTCAGGAGTCTCTCCCAGGATCTAGGTATTCCTTTACCTTCAAGATGTTACGGGTAAGGTCATTTTATTTTTTAATTATCAGGTAATTTCTATTAAGGACTTATTCAGTTGTCGTTAATCTCATATTTCAGGTTAAAAATTTCATGAGATGCCCAACCACTGGGTTGGTCAGTCACACGTGAAGGTCTACTAGGGACCCTTAGACCTCGAAGTGAGCACCGTTGCACTTCCGTCCTACTACCAAACATCTGGACAGTTATAGCACTGTCCCTCTTTTACTTAGGTTTTTTGGCTCGTTACAGGCCCGATCTTCGGGATCGGGGCACTGTAAAAGGGACTCAGACTGGTATTTCTGGCACTATTCTGCATATACTAATTCAAATCTTAGAAAAAATGACATATCTTCCAGTCTCAGCTGTAATCCCGCCACTGGGCGGTTGAATTCAGCATTAAGTCCCACATGGTAAGCTATTGTAGCGTAATAAAATTGAAAATTTTAATTACTTAAATGTAGCTTTTATAAGCTACAAGCTTACCATGTGGGACTTAGGAGAGTCCCACCCTGCCTGCCCACTGTTTACAGCTGAGGGGTAGGTTTAATAAAAAATTTCAATGAGAAAGTAGGGCGATTGGTCAGAAGTTATCACATGACGACAACTACCAGTATATCCGGTGGCTAACAAGAACGATCTTTTTTTCTAAGACGTTGGCCCCGGGTGTGGCAACCCGAGAACAGCATTTAGTCAAACATGGTAAGCTTGTAGCTTATAAAAGCTACATTTAAGTAATTAAAATTTTCAATTTTGTGTTTCTGCCTTATGAGGTATTGGGAAACTTTATGTGAAGAGTCTAGATAGCCTGTCACATTTACCCCCTGACCCCCACTTATGGATCAAACTGGGGTCATAAAATAGCCTATTTTGTGTTTTTGCCTTTTATCACTTTTATTCTTGTTTTCAGAGATTTAGAATGTATTAAGAGGTATTGGGAAACCTTATGTGATGAGTCTAGATAGCCAGTCAGATTTACCACCTGTCCCCCCCCCTCCCCTATGGGTCAAATTTCAGTCATAAAATAGCCGAATTTGTGTTTTTGCCTTATATCTACTTTAGTCTTGCTTCTGCAGCTTTAGAATATATTTAGAGGTATTGGGAAACCTTATGTGAAGAGTTTAGATAGTTGGTCAGATTTACCCCCTGACCCTCACTTATGGGTCAAACTGGGGTCATAAAATAGCCGATTTTCAATTATATCTAAATAGAAATGAGCATTATTCATAAGATAAAAATAGGCTTGTGGGAACATTAACCTTTTATTTACTCATTGGGATAGATGTGGTTACAGCATTGTGTCATAAACTTCTTGCCACTCCAAAGGCTCAAACTTTACTATGCCTTTTTCTAAAATGTAAATAGATATATGGCATTTATAAAGCACTGTTACTCTTTAATTAAGTAGTTTTATGGTGTAACTTTCAACCTATTATAAGTATTGATGCTTTATACTTTCTGAGCCAGAGCATTTATTCAATTAACTTTTCACAATTTTTTACCATAGAAAACAAAATCAAGCTTAAATTTTTCTTTCATGTTAATGCATGAACTTCCACACTGTCTGCTTAACTGTCACTTCTTCTCTCAGCACTGCATGTTTTTATTTTCAAAAACCTTTTTCTACTGTATATTATATTGCAGTGAATCTTTTTGGGATGCTTAGTTTTTGTTAGCAAAAATATTTTTGTAGTTGGTATTTTAGAAGTGAAACTGGTGTAATACTAGCGCCATTAAGATTTGATGTAGGAATAAAAGACATATTCGAGTGCTTTATGATGGTTTTAAACTATCGAGCGGCTGTATTAAAGCCACGAAGCCCGAAGGGCTGAGTGCTTTAATACAGCAGATCAATAGTTTAAAACCATCATAAAGCACGAGAATTTGTCTTTTATTCCTATTCTAAAATGGTTACACTAATATTTTGGTAAAAATAAGAAGTAAATCTTACGCAAAATTCAAAACAAATCCAGCGCCATGTTGGCTGTTCCATTAACTAAACATGCATAGTGATGGATGTGTAAACAGCCTTTTGGTTTAAATATTGTTAGGAAATACCCACAGAATTCCGTGATCTCATAAATATTTATGAGCAGTCGATCTTTAAATGAAATATTGATAAAATCCCCTACAGAATTATTTGACTTAGTATTTGCTGCATATAATTTAAGTTTTATTTCACCGCGAGTCGTTTGTTTACATTTGTACGCGAAGGGACGATGTACAAGATTTCAACAGCGTGCTTTATTTACCGTTCTGTATTCGCGGTTCAAGCATTGCGCAAAAGACGTGTCCACGTTCACTGCGCAGCCTACCATTTTAGAATGATTATTATGACATTCTGTCGGTCACACCTGATTCACATATACCAGAGTGTAGTGGTGGGAACAGTCAACTGATTTTTCACTTTCATTTCTTGTAGAAATAATGAAATCTTTAAAGAATTTTTAAGAACCAGTTATCCAAAATGTCATTAGTTTAGGCTTTCTACTTCGTCAAAGTAAAAAATAAAAATAAATCCAATACATTTGAGGAAATATCACACATTACATGTATTATTTTAGATTCATTAAAAATAAAATTTATTCAGAATATCTTGTGAAGAAGTTTCCTCTTTTAACTCATGGGTAATGTACAATTAGGGTTAACTTTCACAATGTCAGTGACAAGTGGGTTTAATTTAGTTTTAAAGCCGTGGAAACTGATTTAAAATTTTATTGATGGTTTCACCACTACCAGGTTGCTTGACACTGAACAAATTCATTGTATATTTTGCATAAAATACTACACAATACAACTACCAAAATGTTGAGACTTTGGAGATATATCAGTCGTCATTAACTTCTTTGTTTGTTTCCAGTTATCAGACGATCGTTATCAAAGCCAATGCCACAGATGCAGTGACTGATGAAGTGTATTCTGGAGAAGTCCAAGTTCCGATGAAGTCAAGATTGCTGGATCTGGAGTATCTGTCCATCACCCCTTCAACATTCAAAGCAGATCTTATGTGGACAGGATTTGTAAGTTAATGTTTCTCGTGCACAGTGTTGGTTAAGGTTTTGGCGAGTGGTACAAATCCACCGCAGTAGCCGAGCTACTAAGATTCGTCTCGCATTTCCATGTTCTTATTGGTTTAGTATGCACATTTTTTTTTATCTCCATAAACATAATGGTGATTTCTAGAAATGATGTCTTAGCATTAAAGTAAGCTGTGAAAGGTGGAATCAGAAAAGGTGCTTGATCGTCTAGATAATGTCCAGAATCAGAATTGGTTGATGCCTAGGGCTGGTACAGAGTGTAATTTGACAGTCTGACTTAGCTCAGTTCTCCTGTGACTGGATGTGTTGGAACTTTCAAATCTTGGTGTACACCACTCTAGCACTGCTAACTGCATGTGTCTGTGATTGTGTCCATCATTACTGAAATGACGTGAGACTGGTGTGGATGGTCCATCTTTCTGGGCAGATGACTTATGTTCGTATATCCTTTTCCTGAACGCTCTGCTGTTTTCACTAACATAGTGCATGTGGCATTTAGTGCAGGTGATGAGATACATGGTAGTCAATCATTTACATGTGATGTGTTTGGTAAGTTTACACTTTCATATATTTTAGGTGTGTAGTTAAATGTGACTGCAGCAGCTTTCTTTTTAAGTGGGCACTATGTCCATTTGACTAATCTGGTGCAAATTGTGGATTGTGGTGTGATTTTGGAATCTATTTCCAATGGGAATCTAATGGAGGCATTGGTTAGTATGTCTCGTAGGTTGGGTAATCTTTTAAGACTAAAAATAGGTTTTCCTGTAAATATTCATCCACAGTCTGGGCTGTTTGTTATAGTGCTCAATTCTAATTATGTCCACCCCACTGGGGGGTGGACATATTATTTTTGCTTTTTCCGCCGTGCGGCGTCTGGCGTCCCACTTGGTTTCCAGACATTTTAGGCAACAGTTCTTATCCTATCTTTACCAAATTTGGCATGCAGGTTTATTGGGTTAATAGCTTGTATGGGATTGCTTTTGGTGATGATAGCTATATAGCTAACTGAGTAATAGCTACTTTGCTAATTTTGAGTAGCTCTTTGGATTCCAGACATTTTAAGGAATGCTATTAAGCCTAGCTTTCTGAAATTTGGTATGGAGGTTCATTGGGTTAATAGCTTGGGATTGCTTTTGGGGGGAATTGCTTCATAGATGAGTGAGTAATTAATTAAATAAATGAGTAATTGGCTATTTTGAATACTGAAAAAGGCAAATGTGTTCATATCTCCTAAACCGTGCGAGATAGAGCGATTTCGTCGAAATTTTCGACCCACAGGGTATCTAAGGAATGTACTCTTTGCAATTTTCCAAAAATTTTCCCCTCCCCAAAAATGGCGGCTATTTTGAATTTTCGAATTTTTGCCAAAAATGGCAAAACACAAATTTGCTTCTATCTCCTTAACCGTGCGAGATAGAGCGATTTTGTCAAAATTTTCGACCCACAGGGTATCTAAGGAGTGTAATCTTTGCAATTTTCAAAAAATTTTCCCCTCCCCAAAAATGGCAGCCATTTTGAATTTTCGAATTTTTGCCAAAAATGGCAAAACACAAATTTGCTTCTATCTCCTTAACCGTGCGAGATAGAGCGATTTTGTCGAAATTTTCGACCCATAGGGTATCTAAGGAATGTACTCTTTGCAATTTTCCAAAAATTTTCCCCTCCCAAAAAATGGCGGCCATTTTGAATTTTCGAATTTTTGCCAAATATGGCAAAGCACAATTTTATTGCGTTAATACATCCTATCCAATGGACAATTGCTAAACCGGTCGGCGCAGACCGGCCCGCCAAACGCCAGAAAAAGACGTCCTGTGTTTCCACCGGCTGGCCGGTCTGTAGTACTGTGCACTCCCCAGATGGCGCCTCGTACTTCCTTCCTGTCTAGACAACCTGACGTCATAGCATCTTTTTCGTTTGGCGCGTGTACTGTGCGAACGTGTTTTCAACAATCTCCAGATATTTTAAGGAAAAGTGTGCATTATGGCCGATTTTCAACCTTATATGTGGATAGTTTCAGTGTAGAAGTCTTATCTACTGATCAAGCACGGATATACAGTCAGAAATCTGCTGGAATCGCTCCCTAGTTGACTCAATTTAATTTTGAGGATAGGGCAGTAATCGACGTGAATTATGAAGGCAGCCATTTTGCTAGTTTCCTCCCATTCAACCATTGTGTTGTTAGGGGCAGATCGACTTGATTGAGGAATTATGGATGTACTATTTGCAGGTATTTTTATCCGTGTCTTTGTTTGAATGTACCATCTATAACCTTCCAACTACTGTCACCATAGAAACGTCTTAGAAATCACGGAAACCTCAGTTTACGTAGTTTTGAGCACTGTAAATAGAAGGAATTCCCCAAGGTGCATTCTTCATCAGAATGCACTGGTAAAGACTTCTCTGCTGTAAGGCATCAGTCACACCAGCCAGCTCGAGTTTTGAGTGTTTTTTCATCAGAAGCATGAGATGAATTCTTCAGATTTCTTCACAGCTTGCACAGAAGGAACCATCTTTAGTCACTCTCAGTCCCACCCTTGTGGACCCGGCCCTTGTGTCGGTAATAAGGGCAGTGGATGGCCAGGAAACTGGTTTGAGTGTACAGCCGGCTGAGAAGAAGAACCGACTTCAGACCGGCCAGGACTTAATCTACAGAGCGCACTGGTCCAGGCTTCTCTGCAATTAAAGCATCAGCCGACCGGCCAGCTTAAAAGAACATGACCTCTGACGTCATATCCAGTCAGACAATCATGTCCTTCCTACCAAATAACGAAGCTGGTCACGTGATTCACCGAACAGATCACGAAGCTGGTCACGTGTTTTCTCTGACCAGGAAGGTCGTAGGTGCGTTCTCAGAGCCCACGTCTACTGTGATTCAAGTCCCTGCCTTGCAGACCCGGCCTTGTTGTCAGTAGTGGGTTGTGTGGACTGTAAAGTTGCTGGTTAAGTATCACACAAAAAACGCGACCACTGACGTCATCACCAGTCAGCCAATCGCGTGTCTTTCCGACCAGCAAGCGGATCATGTGACACACCGAACGTGTCCTTCTAAATATAGCTGACAAGGGCTTTCCCAGCAACTGTCAAATCTACAAATAAGACGTGCGATTAAAGAAAAGCCAGCTGAATTCAACACAAAATATAGTTGTAAAATTGCTTTAGCAATTGGTTACAGAGTGCACCGACTACACAGCCTTGTACACTTGCTTCATCAAACTGGTTACAGAGTGTACCGACCAATACCGGTTACACGGCCTTATACCCTTGCCTCAACAACTGGTTACAGAGTGTACCGACCTGTACTGGCTACACAGCCTTGTACACTTGCCTCAACAACCGGTTACAGCGTGTACCGACCTGTACCAGCTACACAGCCTTGTACACTTGCTTCAACAACTGGTTGCAGAGTGTACTGACCAGTACCGGCTACACAGCCTTGTACACTTGCTTCAATTTCTAATTCTAATTCTAATTGGACTTTTATAGCGCTTAATCTCCCCAAGTAAGAGGACTCTAAGGCACAACAAAACAAAAAGCAGACATCAAAATTTCCTGTATCCAGGGGCATAGCAGGGGTGAAGCACCACGGAGAACGCCAGGGGAATGATCCAGGCTAAGGTGGGTATGCTTTGGTGTACAAGTAGGTTTTGAGCTGCTTTCATCAAACTGGTTACAGACTTCAAGAAACTGGCTACAGAGTGTACCGACTGGTACCTGCTACACAGCCTTGTACACTTGCTTCAACAACTGGTTACAGAGTGTACCGGCTGGTACCGGCTATACAGCCTTGTACACTTGCTTTAGCAATTGGCTACATATGGCTTCAACCTACCGGTTACAAGTCTACCGGCAGGGTACTGGCTGCACAGTCCTTACTATACAGTGTTTCACCCAACAGGTTACATAAACTGGCTAAATATAGACCAGTGGCTGTCTAAATTCGTTGGTGACCCAGCCTGCCAGTTTTCTGCCGGTTACAGAGAATTACTGTTTACAGTAAATTACCGTTTATGGAGACCAGGTACCGGACAGAGTTGCCCAAGGTAAATTTGGTTACAGAGAATTCTTAGACCAGTCAGTGGTCTTGGTGATATGACAGTTTCCCAAGCTACTGCCAGGCAACCTTCCCTTACCACACCTCTTAACAGCCTGTTATTGGTGCTGGACTTGACTGGAGAGATAATAGATTTCACCTTTACAAACACAGACCTGAATGACCAGCATGGAAAGAAATAGGTCTTATCAAAAAAAAAAAAATCTTCATCATGTCCTGCTAAGGCTCAGCCATCTCACAAATGGTAATTTCTGCGTAAATACTGCACCTTGCAGGATGCTGGCCTGGGGCAAGAGTCTTTTAAATATGAAAAGTTGTGTCAGCCCCACCGGACCGGACCACAGCAAGAACAGAGAGACTTGTCAGACTAGCAAATGTCCCGAAGGTGGCACACATCTGCCTGTAGGGTCCAGACTAACTCCGTTTCGGGACTTAGGAAGCCTTGGGGGGGCTGGACCCTAGGTAGTACAGTGTTGAAGGAGGGCTACACTCTCCCTTTCCAGTCAAGACCAAGTTTGACAAGGTCACCCAAATGATCAAATGCTATGCACATCTTCACAGGAACCTATATTGGTTAGAAGCATTACATTAGCTTATGGACAAGGAATGGTGCAGTCGAGCCAGTTCAAAATCTCTGAGCTTCTTCAACCTTGCTTGGTTCCAAAACCACACAACCATTGGAGACCTATTCTAGGTCTGAGCAAACCAAACCTTTCGGAGACCATCAGGACCACCCTCCAACAATGGGAGTGGGTTACCTCAATAGATTTCAAGGACGCCTACTTCCATATACCTATACAGGAACAGTCCAGGACATATCAAATGTCATGTCCAGGGTCGGACATACCAGTTCAAAGCACTGTCTTTCGGTCTGTCCACTGCACCCATGGAGCTCACTGTAGTAGCAAAGGAGTTGAAACTGATGGCCATACACAAGGGATAATAATCCACCAGTACTTAGAGGACTGGTTGGTGAAAGCCATATCCCCCCGGGGTCGTCTCCGGCATACACTAGATCTAGTGAAAATATGCCAAGTTTAGGTTACCAGTTCGACCTCATGGCCGGTCGGGTCCGACCTATACCGGACCATTGGCAGAACCTTCAGGACAAATACTAGAAATACTGTCACTACCGGTTTGTCCGGTCCAGCAGTTCATGTCTGATAGGTTTACTAACAGCAACAGGAAAGCAATTTCACCTAGGCCGACTTCATAGGAGACCCATACAGTGGCATCTCAAAAGCAACTGGAGGGTACCAGAGTCACTAGAAAAGGTGATTCCAATACCAAGGTGTTGCACCCACATTTACAAGGGTGGTTGCAAGAGGACAAGGTCCTTACAGGCCAACCATTAGACCCAAATAAAACATGATCTGCAAATTTTACAGATTCATCAAAAGCAGGGTGGGGTGCTCACTTAAACGAACACACTGCAGGAGGCACCTAGTCCCTCCTGGAAAGCAAGTTGCATATCAATTACCTAGAACTCAAGGCAGTCTTTCTAGCCTTAAAAGAGTTCCAAGACCTCTGTATGCACAAGATAGTACTTGTAGAAACAGACAACACCACAGTGGTGTCATACATAAACAGGGAAGGAGGCATGAGGTCGGGCCAACTTTGTGCTTTACCTTGGAGAATCTTGTCCTGGTGCACCAGAAATCAAGTAACTCTAAAAGCCCGACACAGGCTGGCTGAGTGTGGTCGCAGACAAGCTATCCAGGCTAGACCAGACCACCCAAACAGAGTGGTCTCTCCTTCAGGAGGTCTTCCAAGCAACTAGACCTATTTGCCACAAGGTTCAACAACAAGTTGCCCTTGTTTGTGTCACCGGTACCGGATCCCCTGGTTACAGCAGTGAATGCGCTCAGTTTGCCATGGTAGGATCAGGAAGCATACACCTTCCCACTGTCAGCCATATTGGGCAAGCGGTGATGTTGCAGGACTCCCCATACAAGAGAATCATTCTGATTGCTCCGGGGTGGCCCATTATGCCTTGGTTTTGGGACCCAGTGACCATGTCCAGCCAAATCCCACTGAGCCTGCTCAATCTGCCCAACCTGTTGACACAACCATTCAATCAGATCCCTCACAGAAATCTGACAAATCTTAATCTCGATGCTCGGCTCCTGGAGCCTCAACATTCGAGGAGCAGGGCTTCGCTGAGGCGGTGGCAGCAAGAATTGAGGCTCCTCAAAAGGGATCAACCAGATCAGTCTATGAGGCAAAGTGGGCCATTGTTACAAGTGGTGCGTCACTAATCAGGTGGACCTCAGGGTACCCCCGTAAAGTCAGTTGCTGACTTCCTTATGTACCTTATGAGGACAGGAAGATACAGCCCAGCACCATTGATGGTTACAGTTCAGCCATTGCTGATAAACTGGGAAATTTACCCTTCAACATCAGCAAGGACAAAAATCTCACTCGTCTCCTGGATAGTTTCCACAGAGACAGACCCAAAGGCAGGAGGGGCATACCCTCCTGGAACTTCTCACTGGCCGTGCACCAGCTAAGACTCCATTTGATCCAATCAAGGAGGCCTCCTTGAAGCATTTGACCTTCAAGACGGTATTCCTCTTGGCCCTTGGTTCGGGCAAGTGCAGAAGTGAGATTCATGCTTGGCAAAAACTGATACAGTTAAACCTGTGTATAACAACCTCTCATGGGAGAATGCAAAAATGGGTGTTATAGACAGGGGGTCTTTATATAAAGGGTTGAAGTTTAAGAAGGACTCGAGTGTTTTTATGTGGTTCATATGCGTTTCATATGTATCCAGTTATACCTGAAGTTAGAATTAACACATTTCTTAGTACAGAAGAACATACATGTGTACAAAGGTGGATAAAACACATAAAATTGTAGTGATACAATGTACTGATAAATTGTGCATTTTTACATGATAAAGAAGTTATTATTGATACTTGTAAAGGCCTTAATGGATGTTTGATAACAGGCATAAGTTAAGTCAATAATTGGAAGATTTAAATCTGCAGTTTATATTTACATTAACTTATTGTGTGATTGCAATCCTCATTAATAAATGAAAACAGGCATAAGTGGGATTATTTAATCTCAGTCCAATAATTAACCCTGTCCCAATTCAATTCAAAGGCTGTATGACTGAGCCTTTACATTTGTTCATTAACTTTCCCAGTTGATTGTCTTCTGCAGTGAGAGTGACCCCTGTAATTGTGTGCCTGTGAACAAACACAAGAATCCCCCCTTACACTTTCTCTCAACACACAAGGCAGTCTTCATATCCATTCATTTTACAGAAGCATTTTATTGTTGCTGTATATTTAATCCCCCTTTTCTCTTCATTGAAAATGCCATGTGGTGTATACACAGAGTTCACTCTTATGTGGACACAAGACAACACACACATACACCCCCCCCACACACACACATACAGTTAATTTTTATGCAGAGTTCAGTACACACATACATACGCAGGCACAGCTGATTCTAGTGTGGAGTATTGTCAGTCGTTCTGTAGTGTTTCTTTCATGTGGAGAGATAAATACACCAGTCGCAGGTCGTGTTTTTATGTCAGCTGACTTGTCAGTCAGCTGACATTATGTCATCACTCTGGGGCGTGGGCGTCCGCGTCCGCGTGAACAACTTCTTCTCCAAAACTACAAGGCCTAGAGACATGCTGTTTTTTTTAAAAGATACCTTATCTATCGAGGATGAAAAATTGTTCAAGGCATGCAAATCTGTCTGTTCGTCTGTTTGCTAGAGACATTACAAGGGGGGTACCCCCACCAAAAGTGTGAAAATTTCAACTTTTTATCACAATTTTCTCAGTGACTATTGCAGGGATTTCTCTCATATCTTGCATATATGTACTAGGCCAGAGGTAGATTCTCTTGTGTGAGTATGAGACCTGGATCTGTCTTACTTTTTTTTTAATAAATTTTTTTAATAATTTTTAATGCATTAAAATTCATGAAATCATGCACTAAATCACTTATAACTTCAAAAGTGTTGCATTTACAGCATTTTGTGAAAATATGTTGTTCAGCTACTTTTGTCATAGCTACAATATGGTGAGTAAGTTGGGTGTCTGTCTCAATAGCTAAGTGAGTAATAGCTACTTTTGGGCTTTTCAGTAACTTCCATTATGAGTAAAATCACTTGTAACTTAAAAACTATTGCATTTAGAGAATTTGGTATAAATATGTTATTTAGCTACTTTTGGGCCAGCTATAACATAGTAAATTTCAGACCTGTAGCTCATGGCATAGCTGAGTAATAGCTACTTTTAGGTTATCACTGTTGAGTAAATCGCTTATAACTTGAAAACTATTGCATTTAGAGAATTTCCTATAAATATGTTATTCAGCTACTTTTGGGTCAGCTATAACATAGTAAAATTTCAGACCTGTAGCTCATTTCATAGCTGAGTAATAGCTACTTTTAGGTTATCACTGTTGAGTAAATCACTTATAACTTGAAAAGTGTTGCATTTAGAGCATTTTGTTAAAATATGTTATTCAGCTACTTTTTTCATAGCTACAATATGGTGAGTAAGTTGGGTGTCTGTCTCAATAGCTAAGTGAGTAATAGCTACTTTTGGGCTTTTCAGTAACTTCCATCATGAGTAAAATCACTTGTAACTTAAAAACTATTGCATTTAGAGAATTTCGTATAAATATGTTATTCAGCTACTTTTGGGCCAGCTATAACATAGTAAAATTTCAGACCTGTAGCTCATGGCATAGCTGAGTAATAGCTACTTTTAGGTTATCACTGTTGAATAAATCACTTATAACTTGAAAACTATTGCATTTAGAGTATTTTGTTTCATATGTTATTCACCTATTTTGGGGTCAGCTATAACATAGTGAAGTTTCAGACCTGTGGCTCATTTCATAGCTGCGTAATAGCTACTTTGAAGTTCTCACTGTTGAGTAAATCAGTTATAATTGGAAAACTATTGCATTTACAGAAATTTGTGCAAATATGTTATTCAGCTACTTTTGGGTCAGCTATAACATAGTGAAATTATAGACCTATAGCTCATGGCACAACTGAGCAATAGCTATTCTCAGGTACTGACTGTTGAGTAAATCAGCTATAACTTGAAAAATATTGCATTTGGAGTATTTTGTTAAAATATATTGTTCACCTACTTTTGGGTCAGCTATAACATAGTGAAATTACAGACCTATAGCTCATGGCATAGCGGAGCAATAGCTATTTTCAGGTTCTCACTATTGAGTAAATCAGTTGTAGCTTGAAAACTATTGCATTTACAGTAGTTTGCTTAAATATGTTGTTCACCTACTTTTGGGTTAGCTATAACATGGTAAAATTTCAGACATGTAGCTCATTGCATAGCTGAGTAATAGTTCCTTTGAGGTTCTCACTGTTGAGTAAATCAGTTGTAACTTGAAAACTATTACATTTAGAGTAATTTGTTAAATATGTTATTCACAGAATTTTTGGTCAGCTATAACATAGTGAAATTGCAGACCTCTATGTCATGGCATAGCTGAGCAATAGCTACTTTCAGGTTCTCACTGTTGAGTAAATCATTGTATCCACTGGATAGCCGCAGTGTGTAGAGAGAGATTTCACCATTACTGCTCTGATGAAAAAAAATATTATAGCTAGCTTTCTTAAGTTTGCAGTATATATTAATAACCATAAAATGTTGTCTGGGAATATTTTTGGCCTCATTTTGAGAAACAAGATGGCCGCCACAGGTGTTTTTTGTCAGTCATGAAAAGTGCTTATATCTCCCTTATTATTGATCCTAGAGGTTTGGGATGATAAACCAACCTGTAGGAAATCATGGGGTGGGAATCTTTTGGTGTGGTCAGATTTGACCTTCAATGACCCCTCCTTCAAGGTCAAACAAGGATAGCCAAACTTAAAAGTGCTTATAACTCGCTTATTATTGGTCCCAGAGGTTTGGGATGGTAAACAGACAGGAAATCATGGGCTGCGAATCTGTTGATATGGTCCGATTTGACCTTGGAACCCTCCTTCAAGGTCAAATGAGGATAGCGAAAATTGAAAGTGCCTACAACTCGCTTATTATTGGTGACAGATAGGAAATCATTGGCTCGGAATCTTTTGGTATGGTCAGATTTGACCTTTGGACCCCTCCTTCAAGGTCAAATGAGGACAGCCAAGCTTAAAAGTGCTTATAACTCATTTATAATTGGTCCTAGAGGTTTGGAATGGTAAACCATAGGAAATCATGGGCTGGGAATGTATTTGTGTGGTTAGATTTGACCTTGGACCCCTTCTTCAAGGTCGAACGAGGATATTGCATTTGTAGTATTTCTTTAAATATGTTTTAACCTATTTTTTACACTTAAACAATTACCTTGTTATTTTCCTTCATAATACCATTTACAGGGCACAACTTTTTTATCCTTTTCTTCTGTCAGCTTCGGAATTTCTTTCGAACTTGCTGTTCAGTTACCATTTACTGTATTTCTGTACAGCCCTTTTCCTGATAATTATTCTGTCCTCTAATCACCTTCACAAATCAAAAACACTCAGTCAGCTGACACAGTGCCCGTTCACGGGCACTCTCCTCTTGTTAAAAATAGGTCTTTATACACAGCAAGTCGCTGATTACAGGGGGTCGCTAGTACAGGTTTGACTGTATATTGGACACCAATTCGATTGGTCAAAGGTGTCCCTGTATCCATCACCCAGCTTTCTATCCTAGAATCAGCTGGCCATAGAGGGTCCAGACAGTGTGGCCCCTGGGGTTATAACAGCCCTGGCCCCAACTCTGGATAGATTCCTCAAGTCTGACAGGTCCCTCTGTCCGGTCAAAGCATTGTGCTACTATTTGGACAGGACCTCAGACATCAGGCAGAATAAGGAGGTGGTTTTTGTCTCCTTTAAGAAAGGTTTCAACAAAGACATCTCACCTACCATTATCTCCTCTTGGATCAAGCAGACTGTGATCCTATGTTATGAGCTCTCTGACCAGGAGGTCCACACTTGACATCAGGTTAAAGCCCATGATGTCAGGGCCTTTGCTGCTTCTAAGGTCTTCCAGTCGGGAGTCTCCTTAGATCCAATCTTGTCAGCATGCCACTGAAGTCACAATACCTTCACACAGTTCTATATGAAGGGCGGGGCTTGGGCTGATTCAGAGCTTTACCAATTGGGCTCGGCAATGGCTGCTCAGCAGATCCACAAGTGGCCCATAGATTGAGGAGATTTGTATATGCGCATAACAGTTCTTCATGTACATTAGAATTAAGTGTGGTGTGCTTCCTTCGAGAGGTTTATTAGCATTCTGGGACTGAACTCATCCCTCTCTTCCCCTACCTCAGAGCAGGTCTGCAAAAAAAAAGTGGGGGGCGACGGCGGTATAGCCCCGGGTAACCGGCTGCTGGCAACCGACCATGGCCTTACAGGGTTTCCTGACCTTAAAGTCAACCCAGGCCTGGGCCTATAGGTCTCCTGACGAAGTCAGCCTAGACCGTAGGTTAAAATTTGCTATTACTTGTGAGTTCACATAAGTCCCTAGTAACTTACCCGCCGACCAAGCGGTAGTTATTCAGCAATTGTCCATTGGATAGGATGTATTAACGCAATAAAATTGCAAATTTAATAAGTAAATTAAATTTTTATAAGTTAATACCCTATCCAATGGACACACAAGACCCTCCCACCGACCCCGCTATCAGCTTACTAGAGGTCTGAGAGGTTTAGACAACGAAAAAGATCCTATGACGTCAGGCTGTCTAGACAGGAAGGAAGTACGAGGCGCCATCTGAGGAGTGCACAGTACTATGGACCGGCCAGCCGGTGGAAACACAGGACGTCTTTTTCTGGCGTTTGGTGGGCCGGTCTGCGCCGACCGGTTTAGCAATTGTCCATTGGATAGGGTGTTAACTTATAAAAATTTAATTTACTTATTAAATTTGCAAATTTGCTTCTATCTCCTTAACCGTGCGAGATAGAGCGATTTTGTCGAAATTTTCAAGCCACAGGGTATTTAAGGAATGTACTCTTTGCAATTTTCCAAAAATTTTCCCCTCCTCAAAAATGGCGGCCATTTTGAATTTTCGAATTTTTGCCAAAAATGGCAAAACACCAATTTGCTTCTATCTCCTTAACCGTGCGAGATAGAGTGATTTCGTCGAAATTTTCGACCCACAGGGTATCTATGAAATGTACTCTTTGCAATTTTCAAAATATTTTCCCCTCCCCACATATGGCGGCCATTTTGAATTTTCAAATTTTTGCCCAAAATGGAAAAACACAAATTGGCCTTAACAGTGCAAAATAGAGTTATTTCGTTGAAATTTTCGACCCATAGGGTATCTAAGAAATGTACTCTTGGCAATTTTCAAAAAATTTTCCTTTTCCCCAAAATGGCGGCCATTTTGAATTTTCAAATTTTTGCCAAAAATAGAAAAACAGGAATTTGCTTCTATCGTGCAAGATAGATTGATTTCGTCAAAATTTTCGACCCAACTAATGCAAAAAGGCATGAAGCTGAAATAATTTACATCTACACTAATAAATATTTAAGCATCATTGATATGTTTTACAAATGAAACAGGGTCTTGTAAGACTACTGTACAATTTTGGCAAAAGGTTCATGGGATGGACATTACACATGATAATGTGTGTTCTTCTATGCTATTCTGTTTCTATTCGCACCTGCTATCAACAGGGCGTCCTATTTCTAGTTCTAATTCTAATTTGACTTTTATAGCGCTTAATCTCCACTGAGTAGTGGACTCTAAGGCACAACAAGACCATAGCAATAGGCAAATTCAAAGTCCAGGGACAAAAAACAGGTCGGCACCACAGAGAAGCCATAAGAAAAGTGAGCTAAGGAGGATAAGCCTTTGCGTAGAGATAGATTTTGAGCTTCTTTCTAAAAGAGGCCATAGTGGGTGATGCACGGATGTCTTCAGGGAGTGAATTCCAAACAGTGGGGGCATCAAAGGCAAAATTGAAGCCAAACTGCTTAGTGGACGTGTGAATTGTGGGTTGAAATTTTGGTACATTGAGGAAATTGGCAACACTCTGACTGCGTCTAGTATTGTAAGTAGTGCGGTATGTGGATAGATGTGGAGCGAAATATTTAGGGAAACCAGTATGAATAAACTTGTACACCAGGGTAGCCAGTTTGAACTCTGAGCGAAACTGAATAGGGAGCCAATGGAGTTTCCTGAGTACCGGTGTTATACGAGTGTATCTACACAAATTTGTGACAATTCTAGCAGCACAATTTTGGATTGACTGTAATCTATGGAGACTGGCTTTAGAGAGACTTCTGAAAAGTGAGTTACAGTAGTCCAACTGACTACTAACAAAAGCATTGGCAACCGACACAGCTGCATCTTGAGTCAAGAACTGCCTGATATTTCTAAAATCCCTCAGTTGACAAAAGCAGCCTTTACAAACTTTCTGTACGTGTTTTGAGAAGGAAAAAGCAGAGTCGAACCACACACCCAGGTTCCTGACAGACTCTGTGGGGTGAAGGGGATTGCCCAGGATATCAATTGGGAAACATGCACTTAACCTTTCTCTCTGCTTCTTGGAGCCAAAAAGTATGAACTCAGTTTTATCAAGTTTCTGTGGGTAATGTTCTTGATATTTCGGTTACTCAGGTTATAGTTCAGGTAATCATAACTGGTGTGTTCAATGGGGTTCTGGGAGTCGCCTCCAATAGTTCATCTTGGGTGTATTTGGATGCCCTAACATAAAGTCAATTATATAAGGCCGTATACATATTTTATTTGCCTGGGCTTAGTTACTGCAGGAAGCAGATCTATAGTGTAAGTTGTGAAAGGTATAAAAAAGTTAGCTTATTTTTATAAAATGGGAAATGTTACAGGAAACTCCCAATATAAAAAGGATTCTGACATTTGTTATGTTATCATGTTTTGTCATACTCAAAAACATGATCTGGTGGGTAACAATATAATGCAGTGTATTCGTTAACAACTGTTGAGTAGACCAAAAACTCTTGAGATCTTCCAAATTTGACCTCAATCACAAATACCGACCACCTGGACACAGCCTTATTGTTAGTCTTGAAAAGTGTTAGAGTTGAACAGTATTGTAAGTATACTGTCTCATACATTAAAAAAAATTCATGAAAATGACTTAACTTGTGAGTTGTAGGCTATAGAAAGGATAGTGTATTTGATATATTTATATAATTTTTCCTAATCACACACAATGTATTTCTCAACAAACTCAATACATGTATTTAGTAATTTCTTTTTTTTCTTTCTAGTGAAATTATATTTGGAAAAAAGAAACATAAAATGTCTTCTTTTATTTCCTGAAATAACAGTCTCTCAGTAGATAATCAAGATTGCCATGCAACAGTCCCATTTGTAATGATTTTTATGGTCATTCTATCTGAATATGAGGGTAAAATAAAAAAAAAAGCAGTATTGGGTGAAATTATAATGTGGGGATATTTGTCTGTCTTGGAGGTGGTTAGGGGTTGGGGGTTGGGTTAGGGTTAGGGTTATTATGCACTCTAGGAGTGCTTCATAGTTGTTGATATATTGCCTTCACCCTACAGTATCCAGACGTTTGCATCCTCAATTTTTTTCACTATGGTGTCGATCCATGGACAGCTGTATATCACAGCTGGTTCAAGTGCCAACTAATGAAGTACTAAACTATTAATATATTTGTTTCATTATATACTTACTTCTTTAGCATATGTTTTGCTCTGCTGACCAAAGCATTTTCACCTGCTACTTCCTCAGAGTCTGTACAAGTAGAATCTAGTAATTAAGTGGAAGTTAGCTTTAACCAGAACTAAATCCAATAGATACTGGATTCTGTTCTACAGAGCCTAGAGTTATAGGTCAGAGTCTGCAGTATTGGAATGACACTGTCAATTAAGATCCACTTTAAGGTTTGCATGCATGAGGCTAGACTGCTAATCATCCTAGTGTATCGTCTTATCAGGTTTGCTTTTGCTTTGGGCTAAATGTACATCAGAACAGAACCTCTTTGTTCTGTACCAATTATTTGTTGATGGAAAAAATGGGGATTTTAAACGTGGGGGTTTCCATAGACAATCATTTAGTTAAAGTGGGGCAATTTTTTAACTATGTGCCACATTTTGTCTTTGAATTTTGTTAATAAAGGTGAAGCTGACTAGAGCAGATGGTGGGCCTCTACAAGATGATGACAGGGTCAATAGTAACTGCAAGAAACTCAAAGCAACTGCGACCTTTTCATACAGCGGCTGGGAACTTGACACACCGTAAGAATATTGTGCAGAACAATTCCAGACATTTAAAACTAGCCATAAACAAAGGGTTTCTGGATGAAACAATAAACAGACTTTTTATGTCAGCTGACTTGTCAGTCAGCTGACATTATGTCATCACTCTGCGGCGTGGGCGTCCGCGTCCGCGTGAACAACTTCTTCTCCAAAACTACAAGGCCTAGAGACATGCTGTTTTTTTTAAAAGATACCTTATCTATCGAGGATGAAAAATTGTTCAAGGCATGCAAATCTGTCTGTTCGTCTGTTTGCTAGAGACATTACAAGGGGGGTACCCCCACCAAAAGTGTGAAAATTTCAACTTTTTATCACAATTTTCTCAGTGACTATTGCAGGGATTTCTCTCATATCTTGCATATATGTACTAGGCCAGAGGTAGATTCTCTTGTGTGAGTATGAGACCTGGATCTGTCTTACTTTTTTTTTAATAAATTTTTTTAATAATTTTTAATGCATTAAAATTCATGAAATCATGCACTAAATCACTTATAACTTCAAAAGTGTTGCATTTACAGCATTTTGTGAAAATATGTTGTTCAGCTACTTTTTTCATAGCTACAATATGGTGAGTAAGTTGGGTGTCTGTCTCAATAGCTAAGTGAGTAATAGCTACTTTTGGGCTTTTCAGTAACTTCCATTATGAGTAAAATCACTTGTAACTTAAAAACTATTGCATTTAGAGAATTTCGTATAAATATGTTATTCAGCTACTTTTGGGCCAGCTATAACATAGTGAAATTTCAGACCTGTAGCTCATGGCATAGCTGAGTAATAGCTACTTTTAGGTTATCACTGTTGAGTAAATCGCTTATAACTTGAAAACTATTGCATTTAGAGAATTTCGTATAAATATGTTATTCAGCTACTTTTGGGTCAGCTATAACATAGTAAAATTTCAGACCTGTAGCTCATGGCATAGCTGAGTAATAGCTACTTTTAGGTTATCACTGTTGAGTAAATCACTTATAACTTGAAAAGTGTTGCATTTAGAGCATTTTGTTAAAATATGTTATTCAGCTACTTTTTTCATAGCTACAATATGGTGAGTAAGTTGGGTGTCTGTCTCAATAGCTAAGTGAGTAATAGCTACTTTTGGGCTTTTCAGTAACTTCCATCATGAGTAAAATCACTTGTAACTTAAAAACTATTGCATTTAGAGAATTTCGTATAAATATGTTATTCAGCTACTTTTGGGCCAGCTATAACATAGTAAAATTTCAGACCTGTAGCTCATGGCATAGCTGAGTAATAGCTACTTTTGGGTTATCACTGTTGAGTAAATCACTTATAACTTGAAAGTGTTGCATTTAGAGTATTTTGTTTCAATATGTTATTCACCTATTTTGGGGTCATCTATAACATAGTGAAGTTTCAGACCTGTGGCTCATTTCATAGCTGAGTAATAGCTAGCTTTGAAGTTCTCACTGTTGAGTAAATCAGTTATAATTGGAAAACTATTGCATTTACAGAAATTTGTGCAAATATGTTGTTCAGCTACTTTTGGGTCAGCTATAACATAGTGAAATTATAGACCTATAGCTCATGGCACAACTGAGCAATAGCTATTCTCAGGTACTGACTGTTGAGTAAATCAGCTATAACTTGAAAAATATTGCATTTGGAGTATTTTGTTAAAATATATTGTTCACCTACTTTTGGGTCAGCTATAACATAGTGAAATTACAGACCTATAGCTCATGGCATAGCGGAGCAATAGCTATTTTCAGGTTCTCACTATTGAGTAAATCAGTTGTAGCTTGAAAACTATTGCATTTACAGTAGTTTGCTTAAATATGTTGTTCACCTACTTTTGGGTTAGCTATAACATAGTAAAATTTCAGACATGTAGCTCATTGCATAGCTGAGTAATAGTTCCTTTGCGGTTCTCACTGTTGAGTAAATCACTTATAACTTGAAAAGTGTTGCATTTAGAGCATTTTGTTAAAATATGTTATTCACAGAATTTTTGGTCAGCTATAACATAGTGAAATTGCAGACCTCTATGTCATGGCATAGCTGAGCAATAGCTACTTTCAGGTTCTCACTGTTGAGTAAATCATTGTATCCACTGGATAGCCGCAGTGTGTAGAGAGAGATTTCACCATTACTGCTCTGATGAAAAAAAATATTATAGCTAGCTTTCTTAAGTTTGCAGTATATATTAATAACCATAAAATGTTGTCTGGGAATATTTTTGGCCTCATTTTGAGAAACAAGATGGCCGCCACAGGTGTTTTTTGTCAGTCATGAAAAGTGCTTATATCTCCCTTATTATTGATCCTAGAGGTTTGGGATGATAAACCAACCTGTAGGAAATCATGGGGTGGGAATTTTTGGTGTGGTCAGATTTGACCTTCAATGACCCCTCCTTCAAGGTCAAACAAGGATAGCCAAACTTAAAAGTGCTTATAACTCGCTTATTATTGGTCCCAGAGGTTTGGGATGGTAAACAGACAGGAAATCATGGGCTGTGAATCTGTTGATATGGTCTGATTTGACCTTGGAACCCTCCTTCAAGGTCAAATGAGGATAGCGAAAATTGAAAGTGCCTACAACTCGCTTATTATTGGTGACAGAGATTTGGGATGGTAAACCATCCCATAGGAAATCATTGGCTCGGAATATTTTGGTATGGTCAGATTTGACCTTTGGACCCCTCCTTCAAGGTCAAATGAGGACAGCCAAGCTTAAAAGTGCTTATAACTCATTTATAATTGGTCCTAGAGGTTTGGAATGGTAAACCATAGGAAATCATGGGCTGGGAATGTATTTGTGTGGTTAGATGTAACCTTGGACCCCTTCTTCAAGGTCGAACGAGGATATTGCATTTGTAGTATTTCTTTAAATATGTTTTAACCTATTTTTTACACTTAAACAATTACCTTGTTATTTTCCTTCATAATACCATTTACAGGGCACAACTTTTTTATCCTTTTCTTCTGTCAGCTTCGGAATTTCTTTCGAACTTGCTGTTCAGTTACCATTTACTGTATTTCTGTACAGCCCTTTTCCTGATAATTATTCTGTCCTCTAATCACCTTCACAAATCAAAAACACTCAGTCAGCTGACACAGTGCCCGTTCACGGGCACTCTCCTCTTGTTTAAAACTACTACCTGTAACTAAAGAAGTTGGCAACCAGACACAAAATAAGTGCATTGTACAGAGCCATTCCAGACACTTAATCAGATTATAATGGTGAAATATGTTCTTGAAGAAACCTAAACGTCATTAGGTTTTGGGCATGACCCAGTAAAACTGTTGCCATGGCAACAATTAATGTAAAGATATTTACCTTGTTGCACTTTTTTTTGTTGCCATCAAAAATACCTTGTGCAGATTGTAATAATATTTTATATATATTTTATAATTATATTTTTATCATTTCCAGTAATGTTTTGATGAATAATGTAACATTTGCTTGTTGCTTTTAGAATTTTCACATCTGTTGGGAAGTAATAACAAACCGTATATAGGGAGTCTATAAAGAAAGTTGGATTGATGTTCTCAATCCCCCTTATTGGTCAAACTTTGGTCATAAAATTACATATTTTGTTTTTGGGCTTTATATCTCATTTATTATTGCTTTTACTGCTTTCAAAAGTATTGGGAAGTAATAGGAAACCATACGCTTGAAGTCTTGAAAGTATGTCAGATTTACAACCTGCTTTACCTTTATTGTCCAAACTGGGGTCATAAAATAGCAGATTTTATATTTTCTAGCTTTTGTTTCTTTGATTACTGCTTTTATATTTTTTGTTATTTTTTTATGTCATCACTCTGCGGCGTGGGCGTACGCGTACGCGTCCGCGTGAACAACTTCTTCTCCAAAACTACAAGGCCTAGAGACATGCTGTTTTTTTTAAAAGATACCTTATCTATCGAGGATGAAAAATTGTTCAAGGCATGCAAATCTGTCTGTTCGTCTGTTTGCTAGAGACATTACAAGGGGGGTACCCCCACCAAAAGTGTGAAAATTTCAACTTTTTATCACAATTTTCTCAGTGACTATTGCAGGGATTTCTCTCATATCTTGCATATATGTACTAGGCCAGAGGTAGATTCTCTTGTGTGAGTATGAGACCTGGATCTGTCTTACTTTTTTTTTAGTAAATTTTTTTAATAATTTTTAATGCATTAAAATTCATGAAATCATGCACTAAATCACTTATAACTTCAAAAGTGTTGCTTTTATTACGCTACAATAGCTTACCATGTGGGACTTAATGCTGTTCTCGGGTTGCCACACCCAGGGCCAACGTCTTAGAAAAAAAGATCGTTCTTGTTAGCCACCGGATATACTGGTAGTTGTCATCACGTGATAACTTCTGACCAATCGCCCTACTTTCTCGTTGGCCATGATGACTGGTAGCAGTTTGTAAATATACAGACATTTTCATTTATTTCTCAGTATTCACGTATTGTTGGAGGCTAATATTTGGATATTTCTTTAAATATATGTCATAGATTATCCTGTAAAATTTTTAATTTCACAACTTAAGTATTTTCCTTACAATCCGCGTGTTTTGAGTTTTCTCGGTTCAGGCAATTTCAATTGTATGTCTTTTTATTGCGTTAAAATGTCCCTTCATCAAGCAAACAAAGACAAACCGAGAGCTCAGAAATGCCGCCATTTTTGCTTCAGTTTTGATACTCATAATTACTGCCCTACCTGTAGGGAGGCTGGCAAGGGAGATGACCCCTGTGTCACTTTTGAAGCACCCTGCCATATTTGTACGTCTCTCTCTGATGAACAGTTACAAAAGATTCAAAACAGGAAGCGGTACTTAAAAAAGCAAAAAGCGGAAACTAGTTCCAAAGATGAACTAGATCTCTTGGGTGAAGGCGATGGGGACTCTTTTAATGGTTCTAATGCAGACCTCGAGAGTGCTGCCGATAACCTCTTTACCTCACCCCCCCGTCCTCAACCTCTTGCCTTCAGTTCTTTATCACTAAAGACCCCAGCCAAGGCTGTTCCTCCCACCCCAGGTACTGTTTTACAAAACAAAATTCAAAGAAATCTAGAGAAATCCCTGGGTGATTCCTTAAATATACATATCCAGCAGCAAATGGGTTCCTTCCAGGCATCCATGTTAGAAGCATTTCAATCATTCCGAGAGGAGTTAGCAGTTAAAAGGGCTGCCGAGGTTGATCCCTCGCCTCATGCTTCAAAAGCTGGTCCATCCAGCAACTCTGCTGCTCATCTGGACCTACCCCCTCCGAGGTCTAGTACTAATGTTCAGTCCGAGGCAATGGATGTGGACGTTGGTCCAGCACTCCCTCCTCGACTAGTACTAAATCAAACTTCCTCGGATCAGTACGTCGCCCCTTCTGAAGCAATACCGAAGGATTCCTCGTACTCACACAAAAAACAAAGTCACAGACAAACAGTAGCACCGAGCTCTGCCTCGGATCAACTGGATGAGGATTCCGACGAATCTCGGATCCATCCTAGACCTAAGAAACACTCTGACAAGAGCAAGCATAAATCTAGGTCCAGATATGTGTCATCTTCAGAGGAAGATCACTCCCCTGTGGCTAGACACAGGTCTTCTAAGCCCTCTAGGGCTCAGCCCTCAGGCGCAGCTTCTGATCAAGACCTCCCACAACATGATCCAGACCCCCCTTATTATAGGGAAGTAGCCCTGTCTGACATTCCCTCCCAATATTCTGAAGAGGTAGACACCTTCAGGCGCATTCTTTCTCTCCCTGACCCCAGGGACTCTATGCCTAGGTCTTCAACTTCAGTGTTGGGTCTGGATGACGAAAAAGGCCGTCAAGAGCTCAGACCTAGAGGTCCTTCCTCTATCCTACCACTTAGCTCAGTTATCAAGGACGCCTTTGATAAATTTCAACATGATTTCAAAGCTGCCAATTTATCTGTGGGAAAATATGTCAAGCCTCCTCCTTCCACTTCTAAGTGGTACAAGGTTGGACAGCCCACTTTTCAAGACAAAATCCAGGAGTTGAATACAGACTTTGCCAAGATCTGTATTACTCCTAGACCTCCTGGGGCACCAGTAGCCAAAGTCCCTATGCCAGTCCTTAAGGAGCTGGAACATGAGGCTAGACAAAATATCTCAACCCTCAATTTCACCGCTGCCTTTGCCAAAACCTCTTCTTCTTGCAATGCTTCCTTGGAGAAGTGTCAACATAGCATCAAGTCAACTGTCAAGAAGATTAAATCTCAGATCCAGAAAGGTGCCAATCCTGAGAAAGCAGCAAAGCGCGGATATGAGGAAGTTGCTGAGTACTTGGATTTTTGGAACAAGACGGTTCTTGTTCAACATAGAGCTCTTACCTGTCTCAGCAAATCGCTAGCCCATATTCTCCAGAGGGAATTATATTCCATGGCTAATACCGGCTTGCTCAGGCGCGAAGCCGAAATGACTGTATTGCATCCCCAGCTAGGGGAAACGAGACGCCAAGAACTTAGGAACTCGTCCTTCTGGGACTCCTCCTTGTTCGAGTCTCAACTTGTAAAGGAAGGTGAGGACTTCCTTCTCAAAAAAGGCACCTCAAAGGATTCTCAGGGTTTTTCACCCTACCAGAATAAGCCCTTTTGTGGCCCCCACAAGAAAAGAGGCTCCTACAGGAAACGCCCCTATGGGGGCAATACCTCTCAAAGCAGTAACCAATCCTTTCCCTCGGGAAGAGGAAAATCCAACTTCAGAGGCTCCAGGGGTCGTTTTCGACCCCACAATAGAGGAAGGGGGCGTGGAAACCCCCCTTCGCAATGACTCCTCCAAAGCCTCATTCAGTCCACCAGTAGGAAGTCGCCTCCGTTCTTTCAAGAGAGACTGGCAAACAAACAAATGTTCTCAAAACGTGTTAAACATTATCACCAATGGCTACGTTCTGCCATTCCGTTCAAAGCCAAACTTGATCAGATTCCCTCTGATTCTATCAGAGTACAAGGCCCAACAAAAAGACCAAGCCTTGGCCACTTGTATCCAGTCTCTCTTGTCAAAGAACGCCATCGAAAGGGTGGAAAACGTAAAATCTCTCGGGTTTCACTCAAAGGTGGAGGCCAGTCATAGACTTAAGCAGGCTCAACACTTTTCTCCATGTAGAAAAGTTCAAAATGGAAACCCCGGAGTCCATCCGGACTTCCCTGGTCCCAGGGGAGTGGGTATCGTCGATAGACCTGTCGGACGCATACCTTCACATCCCCATCCATCCAAACTCAAGGAAGTACCTAAGGTTTTGCTACAAGGCCCAGGTGTTCCAGTTCACCTCCCTAACTTTCGGACTAGCCACAGCCCCCCAGGTCTTTACGATGATCGTAAAGGAAGTGAAACTAATGGCCCTCTCAAGAGGACTCAGAATTCACCAATACCTGGACGACTGGCTGATCAGGTCCCAGTCCCAGGAGGAATCTCAAAGGGACACACAGGCAGTGGTAGACCTAACCCAATCCTTGGGTTGGATAATCAACCAGGAAAAATCAGAACTGAAACCTACTCAGGTGTTTTCGTTCGTGGGTTACGAATACCACCTAGATTCAGCCCTTGTAAGACCCACTCACGAGAGATGGCTCAAACTTCAGGATTTGATCCTACGACTCAAGTCAAAACGTGTTTTGACTGCAAGATGTTTGATGTCTCTAATTGGGTTGCTAGCCTCAACGGAGAAAATGGTCCCGGAGGGATGCCTTCACATGAGGCCCTTTCAGTTTCATCTCAAGGAGCACTGGAGATATCCTCAGTCGCTGGACAACCTCCTTCCTTGGACAGAAGCCATTGTAGCCCACCTAGATTGGTGGCAAAATCCCTCAAATGTGATGAAAGGCGCAGACCTTCATCCCAAGGACCACAGTATCCAACTCTTTACCGACGCCTCAAACGAAGGTTGGGGCGCTCACTTAGATCAAAATTCTACAAAAGGGCTGTGGTCCGAGCGGGAAAAAAGGCTACACATAAATGTCCTGGAATTGAGGGCGGTCTCCCTGGCCCTTCGAGACTTCAAGGACCAGTGCCAGAATCAAACAGTGTTAGTTGCGACGGACAACTCAACAGTGGTAGCCTACATCAACAAGCAAGGGGGAACTCACTCAGCAGAGATGTGCGCTGTCCTGTGGAAAATCATGACCTGGTGCCATCACTACCATATAACATTGAAAGCCAGGCACATTCCAGGGTGACCATCTACCGGTCAAAGTGGGCCCTTCGGGATCGGGGCTCTGTAAAGGGACTCAGACTGGCATTTCTGGCACTATTCTGTATATATATTAATTCAAATCTTAGAAAAAAAAATGACATATCTTCCAGTCTCAGCTGTAATCCCGCCACCGGGCGGTTGAATTCAGCATTAAGTCCCACATGGTAAGCTATTGTAGCGTAATAAAATTGTAAATTTTAATTACTTAAATGTAGCTTTTATAAGCTACAAGCTTACCATGTGGGACTTAGAAGAGTCCCACCCTGCCTCCCCACTGTTTACAGCTGAGGGGAAGGTTTAATAAAATTTCAACGAGAAAGTAGGGCGATTGGTCAGAAGTTATCATGTGACGACAACTACCAGTATATCCGGTGGCTAACAAGAACGATCTTTTTTTCTAAGACGTTGGCCCTGGGTGTGGCAACCCGAGAACAGCATTAAGTCCCACATGGTAAGCTTGTAGCTTATAAAAGCTACATTTAAGTAATTAAAATTTACAAATTTACAGCATTTTGTGAAAATATGTTGTTTAGCTACTTTTTATGTCAGCTGACTTGTCAGTCAGCTGACATTATGGCATCACTCTGCGGCGTCCGCGTCTGTGTACGCGTCCGCGTCCGCGTGACAAACTTCTTCTCCAAAACTACAAGACCCAGAGACATGCTGGTTTTTTTAAAAGATACCTTAACTATCGAGGATGATAAATCGTAAAATTCATGCAGATCTGTCTGTTCGTCTGTTTGCCAGAGCCATTACAAGTGAGGTACCCCCACCCAAATTGTGAAAATTTCAACACTTGATCACACTTTTCTCATTCACTATTGCGGGGATTTTTCTCATATCTTGCATAGATGTAATAGGCCACTAGTAGAGTACCTTGTGTGAATATAAGACCTGGATCTGTCTTAATTTTTTTTTTATTAATTTTTAAAATAACTTTTTAATGCAATAAAATTCATGAAATCATGCGCTAAATCAATTATAACTTGAAAAGTATTGCATTTAGAGCATTTTATTAAAATATGTTATTCAGCTACTTTTTCCATAGCTACAACATGGTGAGTAACATGGGTGTCTATCTCAATAGCTAAGTGAGTAATAGCTACTTTTGGACTTTTCAGTAACTTTCATCATGAGTAAAATCACTTGTAACTTGAAAACTATTGCATTTAGAGAATTTTGTGTAAGTATGTTATTCAGCTACTTTTGGGTCAGCTATAACATAGTAAAATTTCAGACCTGTAGCTCATGGCATAGCTGAGTAATAGCTACTTTTAGGTTATCACTGTAGCGTAAATCACTTATAACTTGAAAAGTATTGTATTTAGAGTATTTAGTTTCATATGTTATTCACCTACTTTTGGGTCAGCTATAACATAGTAAAATTTCAGACCTGTAGCTCATGGCATAGCTGAGTAATAGCTACTTTCAGGTTATCACTGTTGAGTAAATCACTTATAACTTGAAAACTATTGCATTTACAGTAATTTGTTTGTATATGTTATTCAGCTACTTTTGGGTCAGCTATAACATAGTAAAATTTCAGACCTGTAGTTCATGGCATAGCTGAGTAATAGCTACTTTCAGGTTATCACTGTTGAGTAAATCACTTATAACTTGAAAACTATTGCATTTACAGTAATTTGTTTGTATATATGTTATTCAGCTACTTTTGGGTCAGCTATAACATAGTAAAATGTCAGACCTGTAGCTCATGGCATAGCTGAGTAATAGCTACTTTCAGGTTATCACTGTTGAGTAAATCACTTATAACTTGAAAACTATTGCATTCACAGTAATTTGTTTGTATATGTTATTCAGCTACTTTTGGGCCAGCTATAACATAGTAAAATTTCAGACCTGTAGCTCATGGCATAGCTGAGTAATAGCTACTTTTAGGTTATCACTGTTGAGTAAATCACTTATAATTTGAAAAGTATTGTATTTAGAGAATTTAGTTTCATATGTTATTCACCTATTTTGGGGGAAGCTATACCATGGTAAAATTCCAGACCAGTGGCTCATTGCTTAGCTGAGTAATAGCTACTTTGAGGTTCTTACTCAACACTGAATCATTTATAACTTGAAAAGTATTGCATTTAGAGCATTTTATTTAAATATGTTATTCAGCTACTTTTTCCATAGCTACAACATGGTGAGTAACTTGGGTGTCTATCACAATAGCTAAGCGAGTAATAGCTACTTTTGGACTTTTCAGTAACTTACATCATGAGTAAAATCACTTGTAACTTGAAAACTATTGCATTTAGAGAATTTTGTGTAAATATGTTATTCAGCTACTTTTGGGTCAGCTATAACATAGTAAAATTTCAGACCGGTAGCTCATGGCATAGCTGAGTAATAGCTACTTTTAGGTTATCACTGTTGAGTAAATCACTTATAACTTGAAAAGTATTGCATTTAGAGTATTTACTTTCATATGTTATTCACCTATTTTGGGGTCAGCTATAACATAGTAAAATTCCAGAGCAGTGGCTCATTGCATAGCTGAGTAATAGCTACTTTGAGGTTTTTACTCAACACTAAATCATCTATAACTTGAAAAGTATTGTATTTAGAGCATTTTGTGTAAATATGTTATTCAGCTACTTTTGGGTCAGCTATAACATAGTAAAATTTCAGACCTGTAGCTCATGGCATAGCTGAGTAATAGCTACTTTCAGGTTATCACTGTTGAGTAAATCACTTATAACTTGAAAACTATTGCATTTACAGTAATTTGTTTGTATATGTTATTCAGCTACTTTTGGGTCAGCTATAACATAGTAAAATTTCAGACCTGTAGCTCATGGCATAGCTGAGTAATAGCTACTTTCAGGTTATCACTGTTGAGTAAATCACTTATAACTTGAAAACTATTGCATTTACAGTAATTTGTTTGTATATGTTATTCAGCTACTTTTGGGTCAGCTATAACATAGTAAAATTTCAGACCTGTAGCTCATGGCATAGCTGAGTAATAGCTACTTTCAGGTTATCACTGTTGAGTAAATCACGTATAACTTGAAAACTATTGCATTTACAATAATTTGTTTGTATATGTTATTCAGCTACTTTTGGGTCAGCTATAACATAGTAAAATTTTAGACCTGTAGCTCATGGCATAGCTGAGTAATAGCTACTTTTAGGTTATCACTGTTGAGTAAATCACTTATAACTTCAAAAGTATTGCATTTAGAGTATTTAGTTGTATCCACCGGACAGCAGGATATGTTCCTCATTATAAAATCTTGACTGCAAATATTTGGGTCCTCATTTTGAAAAAAAACAAAACAACATGGCCGCCACAGGTGTTTCTTTAGCAGTCATGAAAAGTGGTTATAGGTCGCTTATTATCGGTCCTAGAGGTTTGGGATGGTAAACCAACATATAGGAAATCATGGGCCGGGAATCTTTTGGTGTGGTCGGATTTGACCTTGGACCCCTCCTTCAAGGTCAAACGAGGATAGCCAAACTTAAAAGTGCTTATAACTCGCTTATTATTGGTCCTACAGGTTTGGGATGCTAAACCAACATATAGGAAATCATTGGCCTGGATTCTTTTGGTGTGGTCGGATTTGACCTTGGACCCCTCTTTCAAGGTCAAACGAGGATAGCCACACTTAAATGTGCTTATAGCTCACTTATTATTGGTTCTAGAGGGTTGGGATGATAGAACAACCTATAGGAAATCATGGGCTGGGTATCTTTTGGTGTGGTCAGATATGACCTTGGACCCCTCCTTCAAGGTCAAATGAGGATACCCAAACTTAAAAGTGCTTATAACACGCCTATTATTGGTCCTAGAGGTTTGGGATGGTAAACCAACCTAAAGGAAATCATGGGCTGGGAATCTTTTGGTATTGTCGGATTTGACCTTGGACCCCTCCTTCAAGGTCAAACGAGGATTGCCAAACTGAAAAGTGTTTTTAAGTCACTTATTATTGGTTCTAGAGGTTTGGGATGGTGAACCAACCTATAGGAAATCATGGGCCTGGATTCTTTTGGTGTGGTTGGATTTGACCTTGGACCTCTCTTTCAAGGTCCACCAAAAAAGCCAAACTTAAAAGTGGTTATAACTTGCTTATTATTGGTCCTAGAGATTTGGGATGGTAAACCAACCTACAGGAAATCATGGGCCTGGATTCTTTTGGTGTAGTCGGATTTGACCGTGGACCCCTCTTTCAAGGTCAAAAGAGGGTAGCCAAACTTAGAAGTGCTTATAGCTCGCTTATTATTGGTCCTAGAGATTTGGGATGGTAAACCAACCTATAGGAAATCATGGGCCTGGATTCTTTTGGTGTGGTCGGATTTGACCTTGGACCCCTCCTTCAAGGTCAAACAAAAATAGCCAAACTTAAAAGTGCTTATAACTTGCTTATTATTGGTCCTAGAGGTTTGGGATGGAAAACCAACCTCTAGGAAATCATGGGCTGAGAATCTTTTGGTGTGGTCGGATTTCACCTTGAAACCCTCCTTCAAGGTCAAACGAGGATAGCTAAACTTAAAAGTGCTTATAGCTCGCTTATTATTAGTTCTAGAGGTTTGGAACGGAAAACCAACCTATAGGAAATAATGGGCTAGGAATCTTTTGATGTGATCAGATTTGACCTTTGGCCCCTCTTTGAAGGTCAAATGAGGAAAGCCAAAATTAACAGTGCTTATATCTCGCTTATTTGTGTTCCTAAAGGTTTGCAATGTCACACCAACCCATAGGAATCATGGGCTAAGAATCTTTTGACATGGTCAGATTTCACCTTGAGCTCCAAGGTTAAGCATGTTTTAATGGCTTTTGTGAGTTTTCTGGTGGATACAATTTGCATCAGTTCTCCGATGCTATAGGTCTAGTTTCAGTGTGTTATTCACATATTTTGGGGTCAGCTATAACATAGTAAAATTAAAACTATTGCATTTGCAATATTTTCTTTAAATATGTTTTTAACTTACTTTTTACACCTTAACAGTTACCTTCTTAGTTTTCTTCCAAACACCATTTCCAGGGCACAACTTTTGTGTTTTTTTCTTCTGTCACTTCTACTCTGAAACTCAAAACACACAGTCAGCTGACACAGAGCCCGTTCACGGGCACTGATTGCTTGTTTCATAGCTACAATATGGTGAGTAAGTTGGGTGTCTGTCTCAATAGCTAAGTGAGTAATAGCTACTTTTGGGCTTTTCAGTAACTTCCATCATGAGTAAAATCACTTGTAACTTAAAAACTATTGCATTTAGAGAATTTCGTATAAATATGTTATTCAGCTACTTTTGGGCCAGCTATAACATAGTAAAATTTCAGACCTGTAGCTCATGGCATAGCTGAGTAATAGCTACTTTTAGATTATCACTGTTGAGTAAATCACTTACAACTTGAAAACTATTACATTTAGAGTATTTTGTTTCAATATGTTATTCACCTATTTTGGGGTCAGCTATAACATAGTGAAGTTTCAGACCTGTGGCTCATTTCATAGCTGAGTAATAGCTACTTTGAAGTTCTCACTGTTGAGTAAATCAGTTATAATTGGAAAACTATTGCATTTACAGAAATTTGTGCAAATACGTTATTCAGCTACTTTTGGGTCAGCTATAACATAGTGAAATTATAGACCTATAGCTCATGGCACAACTGAGCAATAGCTATTCTCAGGTACTGACTGTTGAGTAAATCAGCTATAACTTGAAAAATATTGCATTTGGAGTATTTTGTTAAAATATATTGTTCACCTACTTTTGGGTCAGCTATAACATAGTGAAATTACAGACCTGTAGCTCATGTCATAGTGGAGCAATAGCTATTTTCAGGTTCTCACTATTGAGTAAATCAGTTGTAGCTTGAAAACTATTGCATTTACAGTAGTTTGCTTAAATATGTTGTTCACCTACTTTTGGGTTAGCTATAACATGGTAAAATTTCAGACATGTAGCTCATTGCATAGCTGAGTAATAGTTCCTTTGAGGTTCTCACTGTTGAGTAAATCAGTTGTAACTTGAAAACTATTACATTTAGAGTAATTTGTTAAATATGTTATTCACAGAATTTTTGGTCAGCTATAACATAGTGAAATTGCAGACCTCTATGTCATGGCATAGCTGAGCAATAGCTACTTTCAGGTTCTCACTGTTGAGTAAATTATTGTATCCACTGGATAGCCGCAGTGTGTAGAGAGAGATTTCACCATTACTGCTCTGATGAAAAAAAATATTATAGCTAGCTTTCTTAAGTTTGCAGTATATATTAATAACCATAAAATGTTGTCTGGGAATATTTTTGGCCTCATTTTGAGAAACAAGATGGCCGCCACAGGTGTTTTTTGTCAGTCATGAAAAGTGCTTATATCTCCCTTATTATTGATCCTAGAGGTTTGGGATGATAAACCAACCTGTAGGAAATCATGGGGTGGGAATCTTTTGGTGTGGTCAGATTTGACCTTCAATGACCCCTCCTTCAAGGTCAAACAAGGATAGCCAAACTTAAAAGTGCTTATAACTCGCTTATTATTGGTCCCAGAGGTTTGGGATGGTAAACAGACAGGAAATCATGGGCTGTGAATCTGTTGATATGGTCCGATTTGACCTTGGAACCCTCCTTCAAGGTCAAATGAGGATAGCGAAAATTGAAAGTGCCTACAACTCGCTTATTATTGGTGACAGAGATTTGGGATGGTAAACCATCCCATAGGAAATCATTGGCTCGGAATCTTTTGGTATGGTCAGATTTGACCTTTGGACCCCTCCTTCATGGTCAAATGAGGATAGCCAAGCTTAAAAGTGCTTATAACTCATTTATAATTGGTCCTAGAGGTTTGGAATGGTAAACCATAGGAAATCATGGGCTGGGAATGTATTTGTGTGGTTAGATTTGACCTTGGACCCCTTCTTCAAGGTCG
This sequence comes from Sabellastarte sp. h YS-2021, assembly GCA_964017235.1. NCBI lineage: Eukaryota > Metazoa > Annelida > Polychaeta > Sabellida > Sabellidae > Sabellastarte > Sabellastarte sp. h YS-2021. Next base: position 162,447,126 of record OZ024930.1, read on the forward strand.
AACGAGGATATTGCATTTGTAGTATTTCTTTAAATATGTTTTAACCTATTTTTTACACTTAAACAATTACCTTGTTATTTTCCTTCATAATACCATTTACAGGGTACAACTTTTTTATCCTTTTCTTCTGTCAGCTTCGGAATTTCTTTCGAACTTGCTGTTCAGTTACCATTTACTGTATTTCTGTACAGCCCTTTTCCTGATAATTATTCTGTCCTCTAATCACCTTCACAAATCAACAACACTCAGTCAGCTGACACAGTGCCCGTTCACGGCCACTCTCCTCTTGTTAAATGAATTGGAATGTAATAGGAAACCGTATATGGAGGGAGTCTAGCTCTCTGAGGATATTTTCAACAGTATCCGCTCCCTTAGTCCAAACTTTAACATGTTTTAATTAAGCGGCCTGTCAGGGATGCTTATTTGTTCGACTGTTCGCTGCCGCCGCCGTGCCGCAGGATTATGGTCTCCCTTGAATAACTTCTTAGCCTTTCATATTTTTCTTTCCTTGTTATCTTTCTTTAAAACTATAGGGGCGGGAAAAATTTTTGGGATACTTTGCGCAGACCTTAAGCTTTACTTAAGGTAACCTTAAGCATAACTCCAAAACACCCCGTCATCGCATTTCGGAAAAAAGCACACACACCTGTGCTATAAAATTTATCACGTACATTCTAGACCAAATTTCCAAGGTCGGAAAGGATTTTCTCATCAATCGGACCATAGATGCCTGAATGGGAGGTGTTTTATTTTCGTAAATTTTTAAAAAATGGGTACTTGGTCTGTATCTCAAAAACGGTGAGGATTTCGGCGTTTTGTTGGAATAACTTATTCAGCTACTTTTGGATAATCTTTCACATGCCGAAGTTTCAGCCCTGTATCTCCAATCTTAAGGTCACCTTTATGTCAAAAAAGGGGGGTTTAGCAGTACTAAAGTTTTAGATCTGTAGCTCCTTACATAATTAAGTAATTGCTGTGAAACCTAAACATTCTACTGCAGTAAATAATCTTTTCCTTACATCTGCATTTTATTTTGGTGACTCTTTCTTCTATTCTCATCTGCTCCATCCCGCATTCCCCTCACTTAAATAAAAATGCATGGGACACAAGAATTGCCTCTCTGTATGGGGATTTCTCATGGCCTAATTGAAAATGAATAAGTTGCCCATTTCCTTCTTTCTGCTACTGGCTTGTGTGTTCTATCTATCTGGGAGGGACATTCATATAAAGCCTCTCCTCCACTCACTTAAGCCCTGCTGTGCTTCCTCTGTTACATAATGTGTCTCTTCCCTGGCCTCTTTTAAACAAAAGCTTATGTTTGTTTACAAGGTTTGGTTTGTGATTTGCAGTGTGCAACAAAAAGCACTCTTATCAATATCTTGAGTGTTTTATACCTTTGCAATTATGAATTGTGTGGAAACTTATTCCTTCTTTATGACAATATAGTGCTTCAAACATAACTTACAATTTGTACCCTTTTGTTTTTTTAATCCTGAAAGTCTTTGTCCTTTTCTACTTTTTAAAATAAAGGTTTTTGTCTAAAATGACTGGGTAAAGAGGGTGTTTCACTAATATATTCTATTCCACAATTTCTTGATTGGTCAAAAGGGTTATTGGTGTGCAGGTTGCAAAGAAATATACCAAGTCCCAATATAAACAGTGTGCACAGAAATCATTGTCACTTTTATTATGCTTATCTTGTTGGACTTTCATTTTTTTTTACAATAACCGGTACTATATTGCTTGAAATATCTTTTCCATTTATGTATTGATGATGTGCATCTGCTTTAACTGTTTAACAGTGACACTTTATGTGGTTATCTTGACATCTTTTACAGATTACTTCGCACTTTTTCATCAGGGCCGCTTCGTTTTTGTCAGCAAAAACATTTTTCTAGTTTTTTTTATCATTGGGAAAGCTGTTGCATTGGGACACCATGTTTCTGCTTACCAAATCCTTTTTCTAGTATTGTCTTTGTACAGGTTTCCTGATTCTAGTCTTAGGACAGTGAAGGTTGATTTGGCTGTCCCTGAAGATGGAATCATAATGATTGAGCATAAAATGAAAGTTGGCTACTCCTCCGTCAGCCTTTATGTGAGTATTCCATTGTCCATGTGTAGTTAATCCTCCAACTGCATCACTTTCCAAAAGATCCCATAATTAGTGCACTTTAAAAATGGACATTTTAGTATCTAAGAGAAAATTGCATTATTTGCTAGATTTTAAGACGTTTACATGAATTGATTTTTACTACTTGCCAGTTTATACTTGAGATATTAGTAGATTTTAAATTTAAGTGGGAATAAATTTTTATTGTTAAAGTTTATTAGGTAAAATAGCTAAATTAATCGTTTGTGAAATTTTTCAGTTATTCCCTGATTCAAGCCCAAAGTTGAGTGATCAAAAAGCATTTGAAATAATTTGTTCCTCTGTCAAATAGAATGGTGAAATAACCATTTTAACATGTAGATTGCAAGTGTCACATATTTAATGTATATTATCAATCAGTTACATATTCCTGTGAGTATAAGAATATATGGAGAATTTCACTGTAATGCAGATGATATGTAATACCTCAGCAACCAGTTTAATTTGTTTATTATTGCCTTCTGCTGGCCCACCGTGAGCCCTTATGTCCTAAAGTGAGTATTATTATCAGTAGCTACTATGAATAACTTGCTTGCAACTCCTCTGCATTTTAGTGTTTTGTTAAAATATGTTGTTCAGATACTTTCTCTGTACCTGCAAGGTGGTACCTTTTTCAGAGGTAAATCTTTCTTGATACCTAAATAAGTAATACCCATCCCTGTTTTTAATCCTGATCAATATGAGCAATTGGCCTTTATCTTAAGAACTGCTTTTGTCAAATATAATGCTCAGCATTTTTATATGTGCTGTTTCATGGAGACTTTTCAAACGTGTAGCTCTGTAGGCAGCCACGTAATGGGTATTTTGACAATTCACTACTGAAAAAATCTCTTGTAATTCTAATTGTATCCCCGGACTACATTGCGTGGAAACTATTGAAAATGGCTTTTGAGGTTGAGTACATGACGGAGTACCAGCATCCAGGCTGACCGGTTACAGATCTTCGTTGAAGGTCATCCACTGACCGCCAAAGTACCTGACCGAGGGTCATTTTGGGCCCTCTATTTGTTTGTTTGTTTGTAAACAAGATAACTCAAAAACTGACAGACGGATTTTGATAAAATTTTCAGGATATGTCCAAATTGGTAAAAGGAAGATGTGATTAAATTTTGGGAGTGATCCGGATCAGTGTCTGGATCTTCTGGATCCATGAAATTTAATTTTTAAACACAGATAGCTCAAAAAGTTATGGGTGCATTTTGATGAAATTTTCAGGAGATGTCCTTATTGGGACGAGGAACAAGTGATTAGATTTTGGGAGTGATCCGGATCACTGTCTGGATCATCTGGATCCATACTGCCAGATGTGTTTGTGTACAATATAGCTCAAAAACTTATGAACGGATTTTGATGAAATTTTCAGGATATGTCTGAAAAGGTAAAAAGATGAAATGGTTGAATTTTAGAAGTGATCCGGATCACTATATGGATCTTCTGGATCCATGAAATGTAATTTTTAAAGACAGATACCTCAAAAAGTTATGGATGGATTGTGATGACATTTTCAGCAAATGGCCTAAATGGTGCGAGGAACAAGTGATTAGATTTGGGGAGTGATCTGGATCACTGTCTGGATCATCTGGATCCAGGTTGCAGATGTGTTTGTGTACATTGTAGCTAAAAAACTTATGGACGGATTTTGATGAAATTTTCAGGATATGTCTGAAAAGGTAAAAGGATGAAATGGCTGAATTTTGGAAGTGATCCGGATCACTATATGGATCTTCTGGATCCATGAAATGTAATAAGACAGATACCTCAAAAAGTTATGGATGGATTGTGATGACATTTTCAGCAAATGACCTAAATGGTGCGAGGAACAAGTGATTAGATTTGGGGAGTGATCTGGATCACTGTCTGGATCATCTGGATCCAGGTTGCCAGATGTGTTTGTGTACATTGTAGCAAAAAAACTTATGGACGGATTTTGATGAAATTTTCAGGATATGTCTGAAAAGGTAAAAGGATGAAATGGCTGAATTTTGGAAGTGATCCGGATCACTATATGGATCTTCTGGATCCATGAAATGTAATAAGACAGATACCTCAAAAAGTTATGGATGGATTGTGATGACATTTTCAGCAAATGGCCTAAATGGTGCGAGGAACAAGTGATTAGATTTGGGGAGTGATCTGGATCACTGTCTGGATCATCTGGATCCAGGTTGCAGATGTGTTTGTGTACATTGTAGCTAAAAAACTTATGGACGGATTTTGATGAAATTTTCAGGATATGTCTGAAAAGGTAAAAGGATGAAATGGCTGAATTTTGGAAGTGATCCGGATCACTATATGGATCTTCTGGATCCATGAAATGTAATAAGACAGATACCTCAAAAAGTTATGGATGGATTGTGATGACATTTTCAGCAAATGACGTAAATGGTGCGAGGAACAAGTGATTAGATTTGGGGAGTGATCTGGATCACTGTCTGGATCATCTGGATCCAGGTTGCCAGATGTGTTTGTGTACATTGTAGCAAAAAAACTTATTGACGGATTTTGATGAAATTTTCAGGATATGTCTGAAAAGGTAAAAGGATGAAATGGCTGAATTTTGGAAGTGATCCGGATCACTCTATGGATCTTCTGGATCCATGAAATGTAATAAGACAGATACCTCAAAAAGTTATGGATGGATTGTGATGACATTTTCAGCAAATGACCTAAATGGTGCGAGGAACAAGTGATTAGATTTGGGGAGTGATCTGGATCACTGTCTGGATCATCTGGATCCAGGTTGCCAGATGTGTTTGTGTACATTGTAGCAAAAAAACTTATGGACGGATTTTGATGAAATTTTCAGGATATGTCTGAAAAGGTAAAAGGATGAAATAACTGAATTTTGGAAGTGATCCGGATCACTGTATGGATCTTCTGGATCCGTGAAATGTAATAAGACATACCTCAAAAAGTTATGGATGGATCGTGATGACATTTTCAGCAAATGACCTAAGTGGTACAAGGAACAAGTGATTATACTTTTGGAATGATCTGGATCACCGTCTGGATCATCTGGATCGAGCCTGCAACATGATTTTACGATGAATTTTGATGATATTTTTTTAGGCTATGTTACAAATAGTAAAAGGAAGAAGTGGTAAAAGGTTGAAATGATTGAATTTTGGAAGTGATCCGGATCACTATATGGATCTTCTGGATCCATGAAATGTAATTTTTTAAGACAGATACCTCAAAAAGTTATGGATGGATTGTTTCAGCAAATGGCCTAAATGGAACAAGTAATTACATTTTTTGAGTGATCTGGATCATCTGGATCCAGGCTTACACATAATCTTGGAATGGATTTTACTATTTTCAGGATATGTTGCAAATGGTAAAAGGAAGAAGTGGTAAAAGGAAGAAATGGTTCAATTTTGCGAGTGATCTGGACCACTATCTGGATCTTCTGGATCTGTGAATGTAATTTTTAAAGACAAATAGCTCAGAAAGTCATGAATGGATTTTTATGAAATTTTCAGGAAATGTCTTAAATGGGACAAAGAACAAGTGATTAGATTTTGGGAGTAATCTGGATCACTGTCTGGATCATGTGGATCCAGGCTGCCAGATGTGTCTGTGTACAAGATAACTCAAAAACTTATGGATGGATTTCGATGAAATTTTTAGAATATGTCTGAAAAGGTAAAAGGATGAAATGATTGAGTTTTGGAAGCGATCCGGATCAATATATGGATCTTCTGGATCCATGAAATGTAATTTTTAAAGACAGATATAAGTGAAACAACTAGTGATTAGCTTTTGGAAGTAATCTGGTACTATGGAGAATCCTGACCTGGTGCTCCAGGAAACAGGCTCAAGCCCGACACATTCACGCCTTAACTATGTCCCGTCCGGGGATACACTGCGTCGAGACGCAATCTCTAGTTAGTGTAGGGATTGATGCTCGATATTTCAATATCGATCGATCATCCCACGGAACTGCTGATATCAACACATGCTACCAGCATTTCAATATCAAACCAGATATAAGAAACAGACAAAAATAAAATAAACAGAGTAATTTTACTGCTAAAATAAACATTTATAAAATAAATGCCTTAAAAAAGCAAATTTACCATCGAAATAAACTTTTTAAAGTCTGGCGCCATCTTTGTTTACATTGTCAGTGACAACTTCCGGTTTCACGGAAGAGAAACAAAAACCTGACAGCTAGCACACAAGAAAGCATGAAAACTCTTATTTGATTGGATTTTTATTAATTTATTTTATTTTATATTGCAGAAATATATTTTTGGTATGTAAATAATATGTTTTGATAATTTCGTGAATTAATATGTGCATGTTTTCAAAGAACCTGTATTATCGCTCATGGCTTACGTTACCGGTCCCGATATTGAAATATCGATCGATCTACCACCCTAAATTTTCATTCGATATCGATCCTCAACATGGCAGTCGATCCCTATACTAATTCTAATACTATTAAAATTTTTGTCAAAGAGGCTGTTTATGTACTTCTTGGTGCAGTGTGTTATGGTAATTTATTTGAGCTACACTTCCAGAGTTGAGTAACAGCTTTTTTGAAAGTTTCCCATTGAGTAAAATTTTATTAATATCTGCAAAACTATTAAATTTAGAGCATTTTTATGAAATATGGTGTGCACCTAATATTTAATCGATTGTGGCATGGTAAATTTTTTACAGCTGTAGCTGTTTAGCTAACTGTGTAACAGCTATTTTGTTGTCAAATTTGACTTGTGTAATATCCTCACGTATATCAGTTCTATTAATACCTGGGCTTCCGGGGATTCCCCTTTAGCTCAGCTGGTTAAAGAGCTAGACTTGTGTTTATATCTGTGTGTAATCAGAAGGCTGTGAGTTCGAGACGCAGCAGAACCAATCAATAATTTCTCCCTTTCCACTACACTTGGGATTCTTCCATTGATGTCATTGTTGTCCGTAGCACTTATACCCCATTTCCTCTTTGCTATTGATCCTTAAAAACAAAAGCCAACCAATAGGAAATCATATACTCCAAACCTTTTGAGTGGGCCATATTTAACCTACAACCCCTCATAAAGGTCAAATGTTGTCCTTGGAACTTATATATATAATGTTTGATATATTCTCTATCATTGGGTCTGAGAGCTGTGAGGTGCCTTGTGGAAATCTTTGAGTGGGATCAATTTGACATTGCAGCCCTCCTTCAAGGTCAGATGTGGGTCTTGATCCTTACAATGCTGCAATCTCCTTTTTTATTGATCACATAGATTTGAGATGTCAAGACAAACTATCACAAATTAGCTTTAGGTGAACATTTAATGTTGCTATTATATAATAGATAATGTGGATGATACCTGTCAATACACCAAAAGTGAAATTTAATGTATGGGGAAAAGACTATGGTTTTTGCCATGTATTATGCCGAAAAAAATGCTAAAACCTATGTGAATTACATTTCACAACATTTACAAATTATTTTAGTATATTACTTTGGTTATTGATAGATTACCTTTAAATTGGTTTTTTAATAAAAATTTCCTGTCTGTTCTCTCATAAATGTCTTTTTCACGCCATGGAACTTCTTAACAAAGAAGTCCTCAGTGGCCTAGTGGGCTGGTCGATTTTGCATCTGATCAAAGGCTTTCACGTCTGTCTGGGTTCGATTTGATCTAGTGACAAAGCTAAGAACCCGTCCTTATGTGACCCTGGCCTTTCACCTATTAAAAAAGATCCTTTACTTCAATATAAAGAATGAAGAATTATAGTTTTTGTGGGTTGAAACTGAGAAACATTATTTAAATGGCCCCATGGTCTTGGTCTATGGGAATTTTGAAGCCTTTCATCCAGACTGTCAAGATTCAGATAGAGTGCATAAAATCCATTGCAGGTACGCTATCCTGGGGGTGATAGGCAGAAGACCAGGTCTGGAGCTTCACAAGTTTATGCTTATAAGAGAATAGAGAAGCTGAAATCGAGAGATGATGAAGGTATCCAGCTGTCATTGGATCAGACTGGAGCTATAATGGTAGGTAAAGCTTTTGATGAGAATGTAAGGGTCTTCAGTGGCAGAGGGATTAACACATTTGGCACATGATCACTTCACTCTCACCTCTGAGGTCAGGGGTTTAAATTCTACTCCTGACAATTTGTGACAAATAGTGATAGGCAATCCATAAATGTGTAAGGACATAGCTGTGTTAAGATATTGAACCCAAGTTTGACCCTGAGGTGAAATTTAATTGGAGGTGAAAGTTAAATGCTATTACAGGCAGTTATAATACAGTGCATGTATTCACTAAGCTCAGTTCCCACCTTGGTGATTTTAAGGGATGACTGTTGGCAGCTTTGAAGATCTCATCAATCGTACAATCGTATAATTTTGGGGCAAGTGTTTTAACATTACTAATGCAGCATCAATAGCAACAAGAGCCAGCAATCACTAATATTTTTATCCTGGAATACTCCTGTTCCGAGAAATTTCTTACAATATAGAGATAAAATAAATTTCTCTGCGATTGGACTTTAAAAAGGAATAATAGTAAACTACATGCAAGGATAAACTCAGTGGTGTGATGATTAGACCCTGGGCTCAGTGAAGGTGAGAAACCTTGTAAATACTTCTGTTCACTAGAAAACTTATACTACACACAAAATACAGTAAAAATAGTAGTGGCAGATGATGGAAATGTCATAACTGGTCAAAAAGAGATTTTGAAAGAAATTGGGAAAACATTAGAAATACCTGATTAGAAGTAGGGATGCAGAATTATTGAAATGTAATATTGATGTTTTAAATTCTCTAAATGGTTTTAAAAAGCTATCCAATAATGATTCAAACCTCCTAGAAGGCTGTCTCAAAATGAATGATATAATTAATGCTTTGAAATCTGTAATGAACCAAAAATGTCCTGGAATAGACGGCTTCCCTGCTGATTTTGTCAAGGTCTTTTAGGTGAAATTGAAATTCTTTGTTACACAGTAGTAAGATCATTTAATTGTGGTTATAATACAGGGCAAATGTGAGTCTCTTAATATATAATTTCATGTCTTCCTAAAGGGGACAAATCTAGACAATTTTTAAAATATTGGAGACCTATTTCACTACCTTAAGTTGTATATAAGATTACCTCATCTGCTTTATTGGTGAAAACACTCGATTAATCTATGATATAATTCATTATGCCAACTGTAACAAGATGCACTCAGAGAGAGCAAAACGCTCGACTCCCCAGATAGCATGCTGACGTCGGGCCAACGTCGGGCCAACGTCGGCACATCCGTCGGCCCGACGATGGCTGCCGACGTCGGCCCAACGGCTTTTTGACTGGCGGCCCAACGTTGGCCCAACGTCGGCAAGCCACCGAAAAAAATTACTCATTGTATAGCATCAACCAATCAAATTGTCCACAAATAGCTTTTTCAGTGTGAATTTATAATGAGAATGTTATTTTTATTTCTAAAATTATGAAATAGTTGGCTAAAATTTGTGGGCTCACTGAAATATGATTTTTAGATATACCATTATAAATAATTTTTTACTAAGTTTCACAAAATCCCCTATTATTGCCCACCGCCATCTTGAATAAAAATCCACCGTTGGCCCAACGTTGGCCCAACGTCGGCAAAATGTATAGACATATAACCAGAGTTGGGGTTGGCAGGCAGCCGTCGGCCCAACGTCGGCCCAACGTCGGCAAAATCTGCCGACCTTGCGACCAACAGCCAACGTCGGTCCGACGGCGGCATGCTATCTGGGTCTTAGTGACCAGTCTCTCAAGTGATATAAAGTATTGTACGGAAGACAATAAAATAAAACCAAACATGTAAATTAATCTTCATAGAAATATCAAGTAGAAAGCTAAAGTCATTAAAAATACATTGAAATGGGACCTCTGAAAAATCATGATTTTTTTGTATCCAAAATAAGATTCAGATCTTTCTTTTAGTAACTTCTTCCTTCAGTCAGGTCCTACCCACAAATTTTTAAATAAAGATCTGTTCATTAGTTCTAGAGTAATGTAAACACACACACACAAAAAAAAACAAAAAAACAAAGAGACAATTAAACAATTAGCACACAAAAATATAAACTGCTGGTGGAGGTAAAAATATTGCTTAAAGATCACTTCTTGGTGAAAATCACGCATGGTAATTTTTTGTCATGGACTGTCAAGGTATTGAAAGAAAAAAGAGAAAATAAAACAGAAATAATAATTAATAAAAATAATGAATATATCACCTCCCTCTTTATTATGTTTATGTCAATTTCAAGCCATAAAATGAGAAGAAATATTTTTACTTAAAGTCAGCAAGTATCACAAGCTAGGTTTGTGACCTCACAATGACAGTTGCATTGTGACATCACTGAGTGATGACATCATCAGAAAGTAAAATATTGATTTTTGACGTGTGTGATGAAGAGAAGCAGTTTCACTGTGAATTCCCTATTAAAAATAAGAAAAACTCTCTCCTGGCTTTAATTTTCAAGCAAATTACACCAAATTTGGCAGAATCTGTCTGTGCCCCATGAAATACCATCCCACCAAATTTGAGATTGATTGATGTTGTAGTTTTTGAGTTATAAGGGAAAAACGGTGCACAGACAGGGAAACAGATTTCACTGTAAAAGCCCAATTACAAATAAGAAAAACTCTCTCCTGGCTTTAATTTTCACACAAATTACACCAAATTTTCAAGAATCCGTCTGTACCCCATGAAATATCTGCCCACCAAATTTGAGCTTGATTGGTGTTATAGTTTTTGAGTTATAAGGGCGAAACGGTGCACAGACAGACAGACAGACAGACAGACAGACGGACAGACAGAAACAAACTGATCACAATAACCCTCTCCTATCGTCGAGCGTTAATGATATACCAGGGCTGCTGATGCTAATTGACTTTCAAAAATCACTTCACTCGTTTTCATGAAGATTCCTTTACACTCTCCTGTCCATATTTGGTTTTAAGGACGGTTTTTGTAAATGGATTAACGTATTAAACACTATGTGATTGCTGCAGTGCTTCAGTGAGGTACATTATCGGAATTTTTTAACATAGAATGTGGGTGTACACAGGGTGATCCAATATCAGCTTATTTATTTATCTTGTGTGCCCAAATAATGTTCCTTCTAATTGTAAATGACAGAAGCCTGAAGGGTATTTCAGTAAATGGTAATGAATTCAAGATTACACAGTTTGCCGACGACACAACCTTAATTTTAGATTGAAGCAAAACATCATTATTAGCTGCTCGTAATGTGTTAGAAATATATGGCAATATGTCTGATTTGAAGGTTAACATGGATAAAACCAAACTAGTTGATTGATAAGAAACATTACTTGAAAGATAAACTGAACTGTTGGTAGGGACTTGGTATGGGGTTTACTGGTCCAGTAAACAGCAAGTTTACTCTTTTAGGCATTAATTTTTCGGTAGATTTGACTACTATGAGTTAAACTAACTTTCCATTATTAAAAGCCTAGAAAAACTTTTTAACCTTTGGAGTTACAGATATCTAACTCCAATATGTAAAATATCAGTGATTAAAAGTTTGGTCTTATCAATATTAAATCATTTGTTTCTTTCATTGCCTTCACCATGAAAAGACAGTTTAAAACAATTAGACACATATTTCACACACTTATCTGGAGCGGTAAACCAGACAAGATAAAAAGGAAAATCTTATCAAAACACTACTTTGATGGTGGTTTAAATATGATAGATCTTGGTACTTTTCTATCTGCCATGAAGATAACTTGGATATGTAGACTTTAAACAGTTTTGAAGCACTATAGTCTAAAGTTGCAAAACTATATCTAGGATCAATTAAAAAAATTATTTTACTTAAGTCAGGGTGTTGTCAAAACATGGCCAGAGAAAATATTTGGTCTGAAACTCTGTATTGCTGGAGTAACCTTTTCCAAAATATTCCAATTAAAGATGTAACTGATGTACTATCAGAACCACTATGGAATAATCTTACGATATCCAAAACACAACTGTTTTTACTGGATGGGTATAACAATGGCCTTGTATCAATTGCTGAACTGATCTATGCAAATATAGACTGTATATCTCAGAATGATTTAAAAATGGTGTACCATATTAAAAGGAACTTTTTGGAATACCACAGAGACATAACCTCTGTTAAAATTTATTTAGGCAAACTAAAAGATGCTTCTAAATTTTACAAATACCGACTATCCCAAACCAAATAAAAATAATTTCTAAATCAAAGAAAGGAAGTAGGGATTTCTATAGACTATTGGGCAGTCATAAAGCTGAAGATAATACAATCTACTATTCATTCTGGGAAAACTCTTTGAACATTACCGCATCCAATGCTTCAATGCGATTTAGCTTGGATGCAGTACAGAAAGCTATACAGAATTCTAGTTACAAATTATTTATTGTTTAAGATTAAGCGCCATTATGATGGCAAGTGCAACCTTTGCAAGCAATATACAGAAAGTGTATTACACCTTTTTGTGCAATGGGAAAATGTAAGAAAATTTTGGTCCAAATTGAAAACTCACATTCATCTCATCCTTGGATATGAGCCAACAATAAAACCTTGCACTATAATATTATTAAACATTACAACAAATATCAATACTACTCCAGTTTATAATATAATAATTTATCTATCAGCTAAGTTGTATATTTTCAGAACTTCAAAATCTAATGAAAATCTGAATTGTGTGAATATTTGCAGTTTCACGAAAAGAAATATATCTATATGTTGCCAATTAGAACTGGAACACAGTAATTTTACAAAGACTTGGGGTAATTTTATCCAGATTTTTGCTAGCTAGTTTTTGTTATATGGTACAGCACTCTGGCTTATAATGTAATGATGAAATTCTTTGAAATTGACAAAACCTGTTGTTTATTGTTTTTATGCACTATAATGCACTGCCTTGTTTTCTGTTTGTAATGTGTTGTATTGTGTATTTAAAAAAAAAATTCTTAGAATAAGAATTTTACTAGATTGCAGTAATAGAGTATTTTCCTACAGGTTTCCCACAAATATTGTCGTCATGCTTATCAACAACTAAAATGTTAAAAGTAGCTGTTTTAACACAGCTGTTGTATCCGGTTTGTCACGATTATATTTTTTGTAGAGTTTGTTTTTACATGGCTGAAGTATCCAGTTTGTCATGATTATATATTTCTAATGAATCTCTGATTTGTACTCCTATAATTACCTAGTTTATGTTTTTGGGTGCATTCATTTGTCTGTCAGTCTGTTTGTTTGTAATAATTCTAAAAGTAATGAATGGATCTTTTCAGAATCATACCTTGGTGAAGGATCGGCACTCTGTGAGTGCCGTCTGTTTTTTCTATTTTTTTTAACATTTTTTCCAAAAAATTTGTTTGGTTTCTTAGAAAAATCTGAAATAAGAATGTTAGTGAATATTCAAAGGAAAGAAAAAAGGAAGAAACCTACTGTTTTATTATAATTTCAGCTCAGATAGCCATAATTTTAAGTGGTCACCCATTACATAAAAGGTGCTGGTTTATATTCATTCAATTTGGTTCATGAAAAAAAACACAGCCATAAACTGTTATATGAAAGTTTCCTGAGAGAAAGAAAAAACATTGTCGTAATGTCATCATTCAGTTGACTCAAATAGAATGTACTAATATAATATGGTCCAGTAATTGGGGAGGAAAGGGAGTCTGAACGGTTTAGATAGTTCAATATCTGACAAAAAATAAATCTGTCTTTTTTGGGTTGCATACATATAGCTCTACAAGGCTCCACTTATGACTCTCACTAAATACTATATATAAAGGACTCGGCTACAATGTTAATCATCCTTATTTTTAAAAATAATAACATTAGTTGTTGTAAAACAGTATGTATATGTGTAAATATAGAAGTAACAGTAAGCAATTAATATGTAAAATGTTCAATGTTCTGTCAACCTTTTTATAGGAGACACAGATTAAGTAGTTTTTAGGTCACTGAAGTGAACTAATAATCCATCATATTAATTGAATACACAGGATGCATCCAGTTGATTACACATCGTTGCTGCCACAGTGTGCAGACAGATTTCCCTATTACCGCTCACTTGTATAAAGTTTTAGACCGTGGCTCCTGAAATTGACAGGATATGTTCTATATAACAAAAGCTTGTCTTGGGATACTTTTGGTCTCATTTTGAAAGACGAGATGGCTGCCATGGATGTTCTTTGAAAATAATCAACCCAGTTTTACTGACAAACTGGCTGGTTCTCAGCTACAGATGGGTGAATCTCTTTATTAGTGATAAAACAGATATCTATGTCCTCTGTACATATGTTAGACATTTGACCTTGAGGCTTTACATTCAAGGTGATCCACATAATGCAAAATGACCTCAAGTGACTGATTTTGGTCAAATTTAAAAGTACCTATGTCTTATTTATTATTGGTCCTATACCTTTATTCTTACATTGCATAACATGATTGTCATTTCAAAAGACCAATTTTAACCATTGCCATTTTGCCAGACCACGAATTTTAAATAATCAGTTCACTATCTTGACCATAGACTGTAATCTGTTGTGTGCAACGCTAAAAATGTAATAACTGTGTATTCGTCTTTAAATATGCTTCTTCTTTCCTGATAATTGTTACAAGTTGAGGCTGTCAAATTGAGTTGAACATTTTAGCTACTAAATAAGGTAAAATCCAGTAAATTACAGTGTGGAATAATGTACAGAGTTAAAAGTTTAACAGAATCTTGAAAGCATTCATAGCAAAGGAAAAATCTTGCAGAGCCAATAGGAAAAGCAGTGAGGTTATATTTATTGATCAGTGTTGTTATTTGTCCCTGTTAGATGATGTATAATGTGGTATATTTGACGTTTTTACTGATAAATTTATGGGTGTGTTGACTACACAGGCTGATGTATCAAGGAAACTTTCATTGAAGAGAACATCAGAGAAATGTAAATTTCTCTTTGAATTTACTGCATTCAGCTCCTAGAACATATCTCACATTTTCACTGCTCGGTGTGTGGGTGTAGTTGATAATATTTACTATTCTTGTTATTGTCGTAAGCAGCCAATTATGAGTGTCACACTTTTCGTTCAAACTTTATGTTTTACTGTGGTATCCCTAGAATAGTTGAATGTCAAGGGACCTGGGAAATATTTCTAGTTAGCCAGTTATTCCTGATAAAATGCCTTGTGAGGATCCAGGGCTCTATTCATGCACAATACATGTACTTACTAATAGATAAGGTCCCCTTACATTTTATAAAAATATAAGGAAAAATTTTTCTGCTTAAGTTTTGCTTGAAATCGGTATTTGCCACACAAGACTTAGGAATGTTTGTGAACACTGTTTCATAATTTCTTGGTTGAAGATGAAGATCATTGAGTTTTTATATAAGCTGTAAGGTTACAAAAAGGAAGAGGAAGCTTTGGTTAATCACATATTGTCAAGTGGATGTTACCAACTTATATTCTACAAATTTGGTGGTGAAGTACACACTTAAGTAATGACTAGGTGCTGCTAACTTCTATGAAAAGAATCAACCAATCGAATTAAAGCATGCTTACATGTAAATATAGATAGAATTTAATGGGACCCATATTTAGAGATACTTTCTGTTGACTGGGTCTCTGTTTGTAAGTCACATCTTACAGAATTAGCTTCGGGGAATCAGGGCATTAATAGCTGAATGTAGTATTTTTTTATACTATACAATAAATCCTATCGGTTCATTTAGTTTATTCTGATATTATTGTATATATATATATACATGTGTATATATATGTGCTTTGGTTTAATGCAATTGTAACTGTTTTTAAGGGACAGATGCATTTAGGTTAATAAAGTCTATCAAACAAGTGGAGCGCCCAATCAAACAACAATGACAGTGTGATTTGTAGTGTAATAGTTGAGAAGCATACAGTGAGAAATATGAACGTCGCCTTAGTATATGAAATTAGGACATCATGAACATTTGCACAAATTTGCACAAATTTGAGATCAGAGTAAAAAAAATTCCTACAGCTCAAGGAAATAGAGGGGACTTCCTCACTAGGAAATTTTCATACTGCGCTGAATATCGTGTTTCTCACTGTACTCCTAATATCCGTGCAAATATTTGAAAAATTGAACCTTTATGCACAAACAGTAAATTGACATCCATCCATGGGCTTGATTATTATCTCCTGCCGGGCTTTAGCCCGGGAGGGAGATTATGAAATGATGTCTGTGTGTGCGTGCGTGTGTGCGTTAGTTAGTCACGCAGATTTCTCCAAAACTGCTACAGCTACAGATTTTTTGTAAATTAATTGTCCCAATGAATTTTTATGCCCTTGAAAAATTTTTTGGTTTTATTGACTTAGGCCAAAAGATAAGTGAGTAATAGCAATCTTAGCTACTTTGAGTAAAGGGCTCATAACTCAAAAACTATTGCAGTAACAACTTTTTCTTCAAATATGTTGTTCAGCTACTTTGTCCTTAGCTATAAGATGGTACATAGTTTGGGGTCCCATTGCATGCCATAAGTGAGTAATAGCTATTTTCTCATTTGTAGCTAAATAACGGAAGAAGTAAATGTCAAATATCTTCAAAAGTATTGAAGTTAGGGAAATCTTTTCAAATATGTTGTCCATCTTCTTTTTGGTAAGCTATCACATACTAAAGTTTCAGACCTGTTGCACCTTGGATAGCTGAGTAATAGCTACTTTGAAATTCTGACTGGTGAGTAAAGCGATTGTAACTCCAAAACTATTGCAGTTAGAGTATTTTCCTAAAATATGTTGTTCAGCTACTTTGTCCTTAGCTATAAGATGGTACATAGTTTGGGGTTCTATTGCATGCCATAAGTGAGTAATAGCTATTTTCTCATTTGTAGCTAAATAACAGAAGAAGTAAATGTCAAATATCTTCAAAAGTATTAAAGTTAGGGAAATCTTTTCAAATATGTTGTCCATCTACTTTTTGGTAAGCTATGACATAGTAAAGTTTCAGACCTGTTGCACCTTGGATAGCTGAGTAATAGCTACTTTGAAATTCTGACTGTTGAGTAAAGCTATTGTAACTAAAAAAGTATTGCAGTTAGTGTTTTCCTAAAATATGTTGTTCAGCTGCTTTGTCCTTAGCTATAAGATGGTACATAGTTTGGGGTTCTATTACATGCCATAAGTGAGTAATAGCTATTTTCTCATTTGTAGCTAAATAACAGAAGAAGTAAATGTCAAATATCTTCAAAAGTATTAAAGTTAGGGAAATCTTTTCAAATATGTTGTCCATCTACTTTTTGGTAAGCTATGACATAGTAAAGTTTCAGACCTGTTGCACCTTGGATAGCCCGGGAGGGAGATTATGAAATGATGTCTGTGTGTGCGTGCGTGCGTGCGTGTGTGCATTAGTTATTCACGCAGATTTCTCCAAAACTGCTACAGCTACAGATTTTTTGTAAATTAATTGTCCCAATGAATTTTCATGCCCTTGAAAAATTTTTTGGTTTTATTGACAGAGGCCTAAAGATAAGTGAGTAATAGCAATCTTAGCTACTTTGAGTAAAGGGCTCATAACTCAAAAACTATTGCAGTTACAGCTTTTTCTTCAAATATGTTGTTCAGCTACTTTGTCCTTAGCTATAAGATGGTATATATTTTGGGGTTGTATTGCATGCCATAAGTGAGTAATAGCTATTTTCTTATTTGTAGCAAAATAACAACATAAGTAAATGTCAAATATCTTCAAAAGTATTAAAGTTAGGGAAATATTTTCAAATATGTTATTCATCTAGTTTTTGATAACCTATCACATAGTAAAGTTCCAGACCTGTTGCACATTGGATAGCCGAGTAATACCTACTTTGAAATTGTGACTGTAGGGTAAATGCATATAGTTTGGGGTTCTATTGCATGCCATAAGTGAGTAATAGCTATTTTCTTATTTGTGGCAAAATAATGACATAATTTTTCTCAAATAACTGCTTCATCTACTTTTGGGAGAGCTTTCACATGGTGAAGTTTCAGACCCGTAGCTAATTATTCACCTACTCAAATGAGTAAATGATAATTATCTCTAAAAGTATTGCGGATATCCAATTTTTATCAAATAACTCATTCATCTACTTTTGGGAAAGCTTTCACATGCTGAAGTTCCAGACCCGTAGCTAATTACTCACCTACTCAAAATGAGTAAATGTGAATTATCCCTAAAAGTATTGGGGATATCCAATTTTTCTTAAAAAAATAACTCATTCACCTACTTTTGGAAGAGCTTTCACTTGGTGAAGTTTCAGACCCGTAGCTAATTATTCACCTACTCAAAATGAGTAAATGCTAATTATCTCTAAAAGTATTGTGGATATCCAATTTTTATCAAATTACTCATTCATCTACTTTTGGGAGAGCTTTCACATGGTGAAGTTCCAGACCCGTAGCTAATTACTCACCTACTCAAAATGAGCAAATGTGAATTATCTGTAAAAGTATTGCAGATATCCAATTTTTCTCAAATAACTCATTCACCTACTTTTGGGAGAGCTTTTACTTGGTGAGGTTTCAGACCCGTAGCTAATTATTCACCTACTCAAAATGAGTAAATGTGAATTATCTCTAAAAGTGTTGGGGATATCCAATTTTTCTTAAATAACTCATTCACCTACTTTTGGAAGAGCTTTCACTTGGTAAAGTTTCAGACCCGTAGCTAATTATTCACCTACTCAAAATGAGTAAATGCTAATTATCTCTAAAAGTATTGTGGATATCCAATTTTTATCAACTTACTCGTTCATCTACTTTTGGGAGAGCTTTCACATGGTGAAGTTCCAGACTCGTAGCTAATTACTCACATACTGAAAATGAGTAAATGTGAATTATCTCTAAAAGTATTGCAGATAGCCAATTTTTCTCAAATAACTCATTCACCTACTTTTGGGAGAGCTTTCACTTGGTGAAGTTTCACACCCGTAGTTAATTATTCACCTACTCAAAATGAGTAAATGTGAATTATCTCTACAAGTATTGCAGATAGCCAGTATTTCTGAAATAACTCATTCACATACATTTTGGAGAGCTTTCAATTAGTGAATTTTCAGATCCGTAGCTAATTACTCACCTACTCAAAATGAGTAACTGCCTATTATCACTAAAAGTATTGCAGATAGCCAATATTTCTCCAATAACTCTTTCACCTACATTTTGGAGAGCTTTCACATGCTAAATTTTTTTAATGAATTTTTTAAATAATTTTTAATGCATTAAAATTCATGAAATCATGCATTAAATCAATTATAATTTGAAAAGTATTACATTTAGAGCACCTTGTTAAAATATGTTATCTTTAGTACATCTAATTTATATGGCAGGAGATAAATGCATGCGTCAGAATGCTTGTTTGGCGTGCCTCAAATATTCATGTTTTAAAGCTTTATATTTTAATAATTTAACTCTGTTATCTGCTGTTTTTACCGCAAACCGGAAATACCAGTGAATGCCCATTTTGCAGATAAATAGAAGCAGTTGTCCTTGACCTCTGACAAAGAAATAAAAGGCGAGTGTTCACTGGTAGGCAGGCGTCTACTCGTAGAAAGCCACTATCTCAGGTTGAGCAACTTTCAAAATTGGATAAGATATGTGACCTTTTATGACTCCAAATAAAGACAGACTCTAGGTGCACCAAACAGAAAAGTAGAAAAGTATAATCATTAACCAGAGACATGGCAGGGATCAGCGCCACGTAGAGATAGTTGAAACAGCAGAAATTAGGGTTTACATGCTTGTGCAAAGATATAGGTTTTGAGCTTCTTTCTGAATGAGTGGAGAGAAGTTGCTGAACATACATCATCAGGCAAATCATTTTTCAAGCAAAGCTGAGGCCAAAATGCTAAGTACACTATGTACTGAAGTGGCAAAATGTGGGACCTCGAGGAACTCACCATCAGCTTAGCTTTAGGTGTTTATAAACACATTGTCTAAGTTTCAGGAAAGTATTTTGGATAATCACTATATAAAGAGTTGGGTTGAAAACTGACTGAAATGAACACCATCAAACCCTTGAAAACTTCAAAAATCCTAAAAATACATCTTGTTGACCAGGAAATCCTGATAACAAGGCTTAAATTTTTAATGGGAAGGAGCTGATATTTACTTTCACCAAAAAAGGGAAGCTTGAACACAGAAATCCAGTTAAAAGGGCCAGAGTGTACATTGTCTGACAAAGTGGCGAGTTCATTAATACCATTGAAGGACATTTACTGACACTGTTAAAAGTCCTTTAATTTACCACCTTTGATTCGGCTGAGAAAGTTGTCTCAAGAGACTCTTCTTGTCATACTAATACAACAGTCGCAAATGGTGGCACAGATTGCTACCAAAAAATTGATGAGATTTTTTAATGTTACTGAAAGACGGCACTTTTTCTTCAGGACTTGCTTTATTTATTTTTTTTTTAAAATTTTCTCTTTGAGTTCCCTGTGGTATTCATTGCGTTGGAAAATTTTTCTACTTGGTTCCTTTTGGCCTTTGACCTTTACCAAGGTCACATGATCAAAAGTAAGTTTTTTTTGGTACACCCGCTGGTCATCCCTGCTAAGCCAAAACTGCATACTGTAGGAGGGTGTTATTTGAAATATATGTTAGTACTATCAAAATCTCAAGCTGATTAGATTTTGGGAGCAATTGGACCAAAATTGAGTGATGTATGAACATTTTTATACCAGGTAGTAATCAGAAAGCTTACATTTATCATCCCCTATCATCTCCTTATCTATTTCAGCTAGAAGAAACCATATGCAGAGAGTCTAAAAACCGATCAGATTTACCCCTTGCCCCCCCCCCCCCCCCCCATGGGTCAAACTGGGGTAATAACATCACAGATTTTGTGTTTTTGGCTTTTATCTCTTTGTTATTGTTTTTAGAGCTTTGGAATGTATTGGGAGGTCATAGAAAACCATAAACAGGAGTATAGCAAGCCGGCCACGTTTAACCCTGGCCCTCCTTGTGGGTCAAAGTGGTTCATAATATTGCATATTTTGTGTTTTTTTTACTTTTATGTATTTTAGTTTTGTTTTTAGAACTATTGGATGTATTGGGAGGTATTAGGAAACCACATGCAGGGATTCTAGAAAACCAGTCTGATTTCCCAACCCCCCTCCACATGTAGGCTTTTAATTTTGAGCTAAATGTTTTCAAACATCATGCAAGTCTTTCCACATGGTAAATGCATCACAAGTAAAACTTATGTTGAAGTGTTTGTTTGATTGATGGATAGAAGGATAAAAAGTTGGGACCTGTAGAAACAATTTGTCAGTCCGACTTCACCCAGTATTATAAGAAGGGGTATACATAGTTAAATATGAACTGAGATATTTAGGATAGCCAGTGTGAATGTATTTATACATTAATGTTGCCATTTTGGAATAGGAGCAGTCAGTTCAACAGGGACCCAGTGTAGACTCATCAGGATAGGTGCCACTTGCATAAACATACTACTATTGGTAATGACCCTGGCAAAACTATTCTTGATGCTCTGCCACTTCCAGAGGTTTGATCATGAAAGATAACTATATACTTAGTTATGGTACATCATGAACCTGCTTTTTGCTCAAAACCAAGTAACAAGTAAAGAGCTTTTGCACTAAAAGAAGTGAGTGTTTACAAACCAGATATTGAACAAATGAGTGCAAAGTTGTTTGGGCATAGAATGGAACAAATTCTGAATCAGGATTTTGTATTCCTGTCAACAGCAGTGGTCCAAATCAGGCCAGGGTCTCTGTCTCAGTACGTCCCAAATGCAATGTTTAGTTAGATTAGAACTCATGAGCACAGATGTCAGATTCAAGTGATCAAATCCTAAATCTGGTATCCACTAGGACAGTAAGATCAGAACAGTTATCTTCATTTTTTATATTTTGTATTTATACTCAGTGCAATATCTCCATATACTACAAGACCTGTATTCACAAAGATACTTTGAATTTTTCTTAGAATTACACTTAAGTCTAAGAAAAATTCTTTGCTAAGAACTTTCTTATTCTTAGATTAAAAACCTATTCACAAAACAATTCTTATCTAAGAATAATTATAAGAATAGAAGTAAAATTAAATGTGTGCACAGGTTAGACTAAGTGACCTGTCAAAGAAAAATACTAAGAATCTTTGTGAATACAGGCCCAGAAGTGGCTTTCTGTATTTGGATGCAATTCTGGTGTCAAGAAAAAGAGTTTTGTGCTTATAGCTCATACAGAATCTTTGTGAATAGGAAATTTCTTATTCTTAGAATTTTTGTAAGAAAAGTGACAATTCTAAGAAAAATTCTAAGAATAAGAATCTTTGTGAATACAGGCCCAGGACTCAAAGCGCTATATGACCCAGCCGACTGTACAAGTACAGTCCAACTCTCAAATTAATGACATTCCCCTAACTGAAAGACAGACACCAGGATGACCATTTATCAATGTCCTTGAGGTTCGTTAACCTGCCACTGAGGCTAGGACCCAATGACAGAGGACTGCCATTTTAAGTGGTCATCTGAGCCACTATGTATCTGCCTATACCTGGGATTAAACTCATGTCCTCTGTGTTCCTAGGTGAGTGTGTTACCCACTAGGCCACAATGGCAGACTGACTTCTGTTATTCTGTTAAAATATATACACTTTAAATGTTTATTGAATTGAGAGCATATTTTGTTTTAAGTGCTTATATTCTGTATATTAATCTGTATAATATTTTGCCACATTATGATTATTTTTTCCTGGTGGAAAACAGGTGTGTAAAGCAATTTCCGCACACTAAAATGCTTTGGGTTTTATAAACCAGATATTGACCAAAAAGTACCAAATTATTGTGGCACTGGACAATTTTTGACCTTGAAATGATGTTATCTGCAAAACCCCATTTCCTTGGTTTGATCCAAATTGCCTTGCTATGCATATATAGTATAATAGGTAAAACAAAAATACCCTCTGATATAGTTCTCAGACTCTAATGAGCTCTGGATAGGATTCACTGGGAGTTTTATTACACTGCAGCTATTGATCTGTACTGATAATCTGATTTCAATTCTTTTCTTATAATTTTTTTTCGTCTGGCTTCTATAAAATGAGGTGCTTTCTAAGTCATGATTTGACGACAAAAAATGTCGATATACAGGTTTGAAGCTGCTGCTGAAAGCAAGTTGGAGATCCTTAATGTGTGAATTAATACTACAGAAAACATAACACAATCATATTAAACAATCTTCTGAGTATACCTCTTTTATAGCAGTGAATCGCAATCTAAAAGACAGACTGAGACTGCAGTGCATACCAGACAGAGCAACGCACAGTAGAATCTCTATTATCTGACCAATTATCTGAATTTTCATTTACCAACTCTTTTTAAAGCTGTTATTTTAGGCTTTCTGTTATATGACCTTTGTATTATTCATCCTCACTGCTACTCCCCCAAGAGGGTGGGATAATTGAGGTTCTGTATATACCAAAAAAACTTTAAAATTTTTTTTTCACATTTTATCAGAATTTTGAAATGTGACATAGTTGAAGGTGTAATTTAATCACCTCTCTCTCAAAGCCTTTGTTGAGAGTTTCACATCCCACCAGTGACCACATTATGGGATATAATATGCCTGGTATGACCTTACTTGTTGAAAGGGACATTAAACTCTGAACTTTGACCTTTGATCTTAACACATATACTTTCTATTTATCTTTTTACTGGCTACAGCTATATGTGAATACACAAATCTATCTAAAAACTATTTATTGAACAATTTATATACTAGTATTGGAAAGGACAAGTAGAGAAGTTTCCAATTATCCTTTCTCATTTACCAGTAGTATGTGTAAGTTTTAATTTGTAATGGATGAGGATCTGGTTAACATCCACTAAAACTGAAGATTTTACACAGTGATAGCAAATATAAAAAAAAAACTGTGTCAACTGGTTCTTTTAGCCATCATGTCTAGATAAAATTTGACTTTTAAACAGTGACAACTTTCATGTCCTTAGAGAGAATTCCCATTTAATGCATCACTGCTATATTAATCCTTCTATTTTGGAGTGAAACTGATATGAGAGAGTTGTGTTAAAGCAAGTTAGCCTAGGATTTATAGCATAATAGACTGTAAGGCTCAAAGGCAAATATTCATATTCATTCACCAGCAGTACTATCTGGTTATCATTTGACCTCAAGATCTATGTGGTGAATTATTTTAATTACTCTTGAAATAAGGTGTGTGTGTGTGTGTGTGTGTGTGTGTGGGGGGGGGGGGCTAGGGTTGACAGAAAAGTTAACTTTGGCCCTCAGTGTTATTATAACCTTGAGGGTATCCTTCAGTTGGTAAATGTCAATTTGAAAGTCAGCTGGCAACAAACCTAAAAACTCAGGTGCCACTGCATGGCCCAGTATATCACATAAAATCCAAAGCTCAGTAAATTATTACATAATATGTAGTTATTTAACAAAAATGAAACTATTCTGCAAAAATAAGGACAGACTGTCACTGTAATAGTTGAAATGTGATATAAACAATATAATCTGGAAAAACTGCAAAATACAATATGTGTATCAAACAGAAAGAAGGCTCATGGATAGATTCCAGGGTCACATTAACAGTGTAGCACCCCCAAACACAGGGGGACACAGAAGGACAATACTTCAGTTTACCCAACCACGGGCGATGGGACAACATAAAGATACATGTTGTTGATTTCATTCATGCCCACCCATTAGGCCCTCACATTCTTCACAGACAAAAGCAAAATTAAGCTACATTGGCAACATCGATAAAAGCCAGTGGTCTACAAGATCCCCATGGAAATAATCCAAGGAGAGTCTGTTGACTCGTATAAGAAAAATAATTTCCAGTGAAATACTTATATTCAATTGAGATGAAATTAATCTAACAATATTTGGTTTACAAAAACTTAAAACAGTGATTTACTATTCTTATGGTGCCTCATAAGAATGTCAATTGAAAAACTGAAAAAAGAGACACAAAAATGCTTTTATCATTACAATTTACTCAGGTTATTTTATGCACAAGGAAAAGCTATATGGTGAAAAAATCAACTAACGGATATTAAAGGGGGAAAATATTATAGCCGCTTCCACATTTTAGAATGACAAAGCATCATCCAATCCAATTAGAAACCCTGACATCTTATGTCTTGAAATAACAAACCACTTCCTGTTGGTTCACTCTTCATTTGACATTGGAGTCATTTTTCTCACAAATTAAAAAGTGCAGCTTCCATTAAAAGTGTAATTTACTGAAAGTAATTACTTCAGGTAATTACTGAAAACTGATTGACCTGCCTCAGAGTGAAGCAAACACAAACAAATTATTCTATTATTTTCCATTAGAAACACTTAAGTGCTTAATCTGTAATTAATAGACTCTAGGGTGTGACACCCAAATGAATGACAATTTCCAAATTCTCTGGTCTTTTTAATGAAACTTTGTATGGATATTGTCAGAATATAGCTCTTTTTTAAATATTAATTCCTTATATATGGTGTAATGATTAGTAAATTTGTTTTAAATTTAAAATGTGTCTCACTTTACAGTTTAAGCTTCTTCATTATCACTCAAAATTTAAGTTTTTCCTTTTTATATAAATTACCAAACCAAATATTGTTGTATTTCATATTCAATATGTGATATCATAAATCCTATTATTCAGTATAACAGTCGGTTAAACCTGTATAAAATCAATATGATTAAGTTATACAAAATAACTCACCGATTCTCGAGCACACTACAGTTTAGAGAGATTAGGTGAAGGTCACTGTAGGCTGGTCCACCATATGTGGAATGGGACCCAGTGTAGTAAATACACTGTTGTGTTGCATCTTAAAAATTATAACCTGTCACAATCAGTAATACAGTGTCTAGAAAGATATGGTAAACACAAATAAATAACATTCCATCACAGCCGTTGTCCACAATTTGGTAGTAGCTGATTACGTTTATTCTTAGGATACAGAGGGACACAATTTCAAAACCAGATTTGTATGTCAAAATCATATGCAAACCTTGTGCACAATAATGATAAGCTAAGAGCTTTTTTAATGCCATATAACCTGTCATAATTTCAGGAGTTTAAATTCCAGGATTTTATTTTATATACTTGTATTTCTAAGGAGTAAATGATTATTTGCTCAAGTATTAAACTGTTGAAACTTCAAAACTAGCAAAAGAGATTTCTTTTTGCTGTTTAATTTAAGCAGTTTTTACAAATTCAAAAATTGTAACAAACTTATTTAAATAAAATTATTTTGTGGAACTTTTAAAATGAATCAATCCACTGGATTGCAATGTTGGCCCCACTGGAAAATGAGTTCTACTCCTTTAATTCCTGTGAATAATTTAAAATTTTCTTAATTTCGGCCACCATCTTGAAAAATGCTGTTTATCTTCAAAATCATGTTAGTTGTCCTTTTCCGGTGGATACATCTTGCATCTGGCCACAGATGCGTCCATTGTGTAGTTTTATATATTGTTTCTTCTTTCCAAAGCAGAATTTTTAAGCACGAGCCTTGCTAGAGCTCGTGCTTCTACAGATCATTTTTTTTTGTCTCCAGACTTTGATGAAATTTACCTACATGCATTCTGAATTTCCCTCTCTTGCTCTCCCATAGCTAAAAAGACACACGTCCTTTTGGCTTTTTCCATACATATGTCCTTCTTGCATTGGACTTTCAGGAATTGTGGCACAGAGTGATGACTATTTGTCTGCTCTCTGAAGTTAAGCAGCAATGGGCTTGGATGGGTGACCGTCTCAGTTTGGGACCAGCTGTGGGATGTATCTAAGTTGGAATTTCTTTCTGTCATGAGACTTTCATAAATTCTAGTGCACTACTCGTGTCTCTGATGGCTTTGCGCTCACGCTAGTGGACCAAAACACCTTTATGCCTTGTTTATACAAAGTATACTTTTCTCTGATCATTCTGGGAGAGCATTTTGTCTTAGCGTTGGTCTGATAATGGTACGGCATAAAATAGAAGATGTAGGTTAGTATAAACCTATGAGAAAATGCAAATGTGTGAGACTGGAAGTGAGAGTAAAATGAATAAGAACACTCAGAGAGCGCATACCTCTGCCAAGGTTGGTAATATTATAAGCATGTGGGAAAATCCGGATTATTTTTGTATCCAGATGGTGATCCAGATCAGTGTCAAAATATAATTGGATCTAAGCTGGTCCAAGACCCCTTTTCTGAGATTTTTTTTCACGTAATTCAAACAAGTAGTATTTACATAATCCTGCTAGCAAGCAAACAGATAAACAGATAAATAAATGGTTACAAAAATAATACCTCCTTGGCAGAGGTAAAAATTTAAATGATAGAAGGTCAGATATCACACTGATGTACTGTGTGTTTGTCATGCATAGCTATCCAGTGGATATAAGGGCTTTTTAAGAAAAAGGTTTTTGCTTACAGCTTTCACAACAGTCTGAATGTTTGTTAGGAAACATATTTTTTTTTGCAAATTAAATTGTTTTTTATTTTAAGTAAAAATAATGTCAGCTATTATAGCTGAAATTCTTCAGTGAAGATTTTGTTTTATATGTCATAGTGTCTGTCACATAATATTCAAAGGAATATGTTTTTCAGAACTATTTGCAATTATTTGTTGCAAATTGTCACATGTTGTTTGTGTAGCCATCCAGTATGGTAATATAATTGCAGTATTATTAGTGGGTCTATGTGAGGAGATTAACAAAGATACAAAGGCTGATTCACACAGGTTGAATCTAGATCAGGATCAGGAATTTTTAGCAAAATTGTAAGTAAGATTATAAAAGGACAGAGAATACAGTTCTGCATCATAAGATCTGTGTAAAATTTACAGGAATTTACTTTTAATTAGTTTTAGTTAATTGTTTGAATATTAAGTGTTTTTATGTCAGCTGACTTGTCAGTCAGCTGACATTATGTCATCACTCTGCGGCGTGGGCGTCCGCGTCCGCGTGAACAACTTCTTCTCCAAAAGTACAAGGCCTAGAGACATGCTGTTTTTTTTTAAAAGATACTTTATCTATCGAGGATGAAAAATTGTTCAAGGCATGCAAATCTGTCTGTTCGTCTGTTTGCTAGAGACATTACAAGGGGGGTACCCCCACCAAAAGTGTGAAAATTTCAACTTTTTATCACAATTTTCTCAGTGACTATTGCAGGGATTTCTCTCATATCTTGCATATATGTACTAGGCCAGAGGTAGATTCTCTTGTGTGAGTATGAGACCTGGATCTGTCTTACTTTTTTTTAAATAAATTTTTTTAATAATTTTTAATGCATTAAAATTCATGAAATCATGCACTAAATCACTTATAACTTCAAAAGTGTTGCATTTACAGCATTTTGTGAAAGTATGTTGTTCAGCTACTTTTTTCATAGCTACAATATGGTGAGTAAGTTGGGTGTCTGTCTCAATAGCTAAGTGAGTAATAGCTACTTTTGGGCTTTTCAGTAACTTCCATTATGAGTAAAATCACTTGTAACTTAAAAACTATTGCATTTAGAGAATTTCGTATAAATATGTTATTCAGCTACTTTTGGGCCAGCTATAACATAGTGAAATTTCAGACCTGTAGCTCATGGCATAGCTGAGTAATAGCTACTTTTAGGTTATCACTGTTGAGTAAATCGCTTATAACTTGAAAACTATTGCATTTAGAGAATTTTGTATAAATATGTTATTCAGCTACGTTTGGGTCAGCTATAACATAGTAAAATTTCAGACCTGTAGCTCATGGCATAGCTGAGTAATAGCTACTTTTAGGTTATCACTGTTGAGTAAATCACTTATAACTTGAAAAGTGTTGCATTTAGAGCATTTTGTTAAAATATGTTATTCAGCTACTTTTTTCATAGCTACAATATGGTGAGTAAGTTGGGTGTCTGTCTCAATAGCTAAGTGAGTAATAGCTACTTTTGGGCTTTTCAGTAACTTCCATTATGAGTAAAATCACTTGTAACTTAAAAACTATTGCATTTAGAGAATTTGGTATAAATATGTTATTCAGCTACTTTTGGGCCAGCTATAACATAGTGAAATTTCAGACCTGTAGCTCATGGCATAGCTGAGTAGTAGCTACTTTTAGGTTATCACTGTTCTAATTCTAATTCTAATTCTAATAGTACTTTTATAGCGCTTAATCTCTATCTAATGATAGACTCTAAGACGCAGAAAGCCAAAATCAGAGATCGTAATCGTTAAATCAGGGACATTGCAGGGGTCGACACCACGGAGAGACAAAATGAAAAACTAGGGGTGATCTAGGGTGGGTAAGCTTTTTCAAAGAGGTAAGTCTTCAACTTTTTTCTGAATGAGGAGAGAGATTTAGCTGAGCGTACATCATCAGGAAGATCATTCCAAATTCTTGGGGCATCGTATGCAAAGCTAAGGCCAAAATGCTTTTTAGACTTATATATTGAAGCACAATGTGGGACCTCAAGCAGCACACCATCAGATTGACTTCTGCGTGTTCTATACACACTATGCCTGGGTTTAAGGAAAGGTTCAAAGTATTTTGGATGGCCACTATGTAGAAACTTGTACACCAACAGGGCTGTCTTGAAAACAGAGCGATGCAAGACAGGCAGCCAATGAAGACTCTTTCTTACAGGAGTGATATGTGAGTATTTGGTGGTATTAGCCACAATTCTTGCAAGACTGTTCTGAACACATTGGAGCCTCCGAATGTCTAGAGCAGAGAGACCTCTGAACAAGGAATTGCAGTAGTCAAGACGACTTCCCACCAAGGCATTTGCAGCTAAAAGAGCAGCTTCACGTGTAAGATATCCTCTGAGTCGCTTTAAATCCCTGATATGAACAAAACTAGCCTTACAGGTATTCCTGACATGGCAAGAGAAGGAAAAATCGGAGTCAAACCAGACACCTAAGTTCTTAATTGCATCAACAGGTGAAAGGAGGTTGCCAAGTATATTAACTGGGAAAAATTTCCTGAGTTTTGTGCGGACATTTCTTGAGCCAAACAGAATAAATTCTGTCTTGTCTGGATTTAGTTTAAGCTTATTTGCAGAAAGCCACTTTCTGACATCATCCAAGCAGTTTTTAAGTCTATCAAAGGCCTGAGTGGCATGGTTATGTGTGAGATGAACATATAACTGTGTGTCGTCTGCATAAAAGTGGAAACATATGCCAGGATGATTTTGAATAACTTTACTGAGGGGGGTAGTGTATAATGAGAACAAGATCGGCCCCAGGACAGAGCCCTGGGGCACACCGTACAATAGCCTTTTAGCATCGGATAAAACAGAACCAATCTTGATGCACTGATAGCGGTCACAGAGGTACGACTTGAACCAGTTCAGAACCACACCTCCAACACCAAACCAGGAACTCAAACACTCAATAAGCGTTCCATGATCAATGGTGTCAAATGCTGCTGATTGGTCCAAGAGAACAACAGCAGTAGCTTCACCTCTAGCAAGAGCAAGGTGGACTTCATTTTTAATAGACAGTAGTGCAGTTTCGGTCGAGTGACCTTGCTTATAGGCTGATTGACTGACATTTTCAAGTCCGTTACAGGCAACATGGTCATTTAACTGCGAAGCAACTACACGCTCAACAAGTTTGGAGATGAAACTCAAGCCAGAGACAGGTCGGTAGTTTTTTAATTCATCCGGTGGTAGTGAAGACTTTTTAATCAGAGGAGAGACAATAGCCTTTTTTAAACCACCCGGGACAGCACCTTCAGTTAGAGAACAGTTGACAAGTTTAGTAACTGAGGGGAGGAGAATATCCAAACATTCTTTAACTAGGAAAGTAGGCCATGGATCGAGGAGGCAAGATTTGGTAGGTGACTTGGTAATTACTTTCCGTACTTCATCCTCAGAAACTGCTTTAAAAAGGTCAAATTTGGGTACATCTGAAGGAGCAGGAAGAGTGAAGGAGTCAGTGTTAGTAAAGGAGTCCCTGATTTTTCTGATTTTATCTGAGAAAAAAGTGACAAAACGATTGGCAAGGCATATCTGAGAGGCATGAGAAGGGAGTACCTTCTCAGGAACAGAGTGCAGGACTGAGCGTAGAATCTGCCACAGTTTCTTAGAATCGTGAGCATTGTCACTAATGAGGTTCCTGAAATAGTTGGTCTTATCCTTAGTAATTATGGCGTTGCATAAATTACTGTTGAGTAAATCGCTTATAACTTGAAAACTATTGCATTTAGAGAATTTCGTATAAATATGTTATTCAGCTACTTTTGGGTCAGCTATAACATAGTAAAATTTCAGACCTGTAGCTCATGGCATAGCTGAGTAATAGCTACTTTTAGGTTATCACTGTTGAGTAAATCACTTATAACTTGAAAAGTGTTGCATTTAAAGCATTTTGTTAAAATATGTTATTCAGCTACATTTTTCATAGCTACAATATGGTGAGTAAGTTGGGTGTCTGTCTCAATAGCTAAGTGAGTAATAGCTACTTTTGGGCTTTTCAGTAACTTCCATCATGAGTAAAATCACTTGTAACTTAAAAACTATTGCATTTAGAGAATTTCGTATAAATATGTTATTCAGCTACTTTTGGGCCAGCTATAACATAGTAAAATTTCAGACCTGTAGCTCATGGCATAGCTGAGTAATAGCTACTTTTAGGTTATCACTGTTGAGTAAATCACTTATAACTTGAAAACTATTGCATTTAGAGTATTTTGTTTCATATGTTATTCACCTATTTTGGGGTCAGCTATAACATAGTGAAGTTTCAGACCTGTGGCTCATTTCATAGCTGCGTAATAGCTACTTTGAAGTTCTCACTGTTGAGTAAATCAGTTATAATTGGAAAACTATTGCATTTACAGAAATTTGTGCAAATATGTTATTCAGCTACTTTTGGGTCAGCTATAACATAGTGAAATTATAGACCTATAGCTCATGGCACAACTGAGCAATAGCTATTCTCAGGTACTGACTGTTGAGTAAATCAGCTATAACTTGAAAAATATTGCATTTGGAGTATTTTGTTAAAATATATTGTTCACCTACTTTTGGGTCAGCTATAACATAGTGAAATTACAGACCTATAGCTCATGGCATAGCGGAGCAATAGCTATTTTCAGGTTCTCACTATTGAGTAAATCAGTTGTAGCTTGAAAACTATTGCATTTACAGTAGTTTGCTTAAATATGTTGTTCACCTACTTTTGGGTTAGCTATAACATGGTAAAATTTCAGACATGTAGCTCATTGCATAGCTGAGTAATAGTTCCTTTGAGGTTCTCACTGTTGAGTAAATCAGTTGTAACTTGAAAACTATTACATTTAGAGTAATTTGTTAAATATGTTATTCACAGAATTTTTGGTCAGCTATAACATAGTGAAATTGCAGACCTCTATGTCATGGCATAGCTGAGCAATAGCTACTTTCAGGTTCTCACTGTTGAGTAAATCATTGTATCCACTGGATAGCCGCAGTGTGTAGAGAGAGATTTCACCATTACTGCTCTGATGAAAAAAAATATTATAGCTAGCTTTCTTAAGTTTGCAGTATATATTAATAACCATAAAATGTTGTCTGGGAATATTTTTGGCCTCATTTTGAGAAACAAGATGGCCGCCACAGGTGTTTTTTGTCAGTCATGAAAAGTGCTTATATCTCCCTTATTATTGATCCTAGAGGTTTGGGATGATAAACCAACCTGTAGGAAATCATGGGGTGGGAATCTTTTGGTGTGGTCAGATTTGACCTTCAATGACCCCTCCTTCAAGGTCAAACAAGGTTAGCCAAACTTAAAAGTGCTTATAACTCGCTTATTATTGGTCCTAGAGGTTTGGGATGGTAAACAGACAGGAAATCATGGGCTGTGAATCTGTTGATATGGTCCGATTTGACCTTGGAACCCTCCTTCAAGGTCAAATGAGGATAGCGAAAATTGAAAGTGCCTACAACTCGCTTATTATTGGTGACAGAGATTTGGGATGATAAACCATCCCATAGGAAATCATTGGCTCGGAATCTTTTGGTATGGTCAGATTTGACCTTTGGACCCCTCCTTCAAGGTCAAATGAGGACAGCCAAGCTTAAAAGTGCTTATAACTCATTTATAATTGGTCCTAGAGGTTTGGAATGGTAAACCATAGGAAATCATGGGCTGGGAATGTATTTGTGTGGTTAGATTTGACCTTGGACCCCTTCTTCAAGGTCGAACGAGGATATTGCATTTGTAGTATTTCTTTAAATATGTTTTAACCTATTTTTTACACTTAAACAATTACCTTGTTATTTTCCTTCATAATACCATTTACAGGGCACAACTTTTTTATCCTTTTCTTCTGTCAGCTTCGGAATTTCTTTCGAACTTGCTGTTCAGTTACCATTTACTGTATTTCTGTACAGCCCTTTTCCTGATAATTATTCTGTCCTCTAATCACCTTCACAAATCAAAAACACTCAGTCAGCTGACACAGTGCCCGTTCACGGGCACTCTCCTCTTGTTTAAATATGAAATAATAAATTATACAATTGGACAGGACCACAAATTAAGTTAGCAAATGTAACAATTACTAACAGAAGAAGATGAGCATAAAATTACACAACATGTACAGAGTAATATAACAGTTTACAATATGGGACTTTTTTTTCTAAAATCAGCTAGATATTTTTGGTGAATTTTCTCAGTAACTTAGAGCTACACATTTCCAAAGACCAAGGCTTATTATTGTAAGAAATTAGAAGTTAATTTGTTTAAGTTAAACTTCTTAAAAGTTCCAATCAACATTTTTGGAAGAATCTATGCAATATAAAATGAATGCCCTTTCATTCAAATATTGTTAAAACTAAAGAAGACATATTTGCAACTGGGATTGTATAATAATTGTTTCAAGATTGACAGGGGGAATTTAGAAGGAATTTAAAGGGTGACCAAAACAGTAGAGAGGATAGGAGTGTGTCTTAATAATTAAAGATATCGTAATGAAGTTTAGGCCAGTGCACATTGAAGAAGAAGCCATCACATATATCCATCCACCCCCCTTTCACCCCCCCTCCTCCCCCAGCATGTAGATTTCAATAAAGGTTGCTGGAGGATTTTCAAACATTACAAAAATACAGTTCGGAACGCAAATCACTTTCGAAGTTGTGGCATATTGGTCTGAATACATCAGAACCAAACCATAACTGAAGGGAGACCTAAGCCAATTTTGTTCTAGCTTATGACCTGAGCATGAAAAAAAAAGTCTGATCTGGTTATTGTATTGTCTTGCTCACTATTTGGACAGATTTTTTTGTTGCATATGATTTGAAATCCAAAGGATCCTCTTACATAGCATTTCAAAGGATGTAGATCCAGACCGTGTGATTGTGCTTTAGTAATAAATGTTCTGTGACACAGAATTCTTGTGAGAAGATTAATGATGGTTTTGCTTTATAGAAATGGAAGATAATCTGCTTTTTGATTCTGTGTATGTTTTTACAAATGAATTAAAGATAGAAATACCTTGAATAAATTGATATTGTAAGACTTTGTGAAAATTAATTAAGAATTACATTTTGCTATATTTAGTTATTTCACATGTAAATGTTGTTTTAATGGTAGTAAAAATTGATTACTTTATACCAATTTTCATGTGGTTATACAGGAAATCCCCAATATTAAAATGAGAATAAACACTCTTTAGTTAATTCTATACCACTTATGGTGTATGACTCCACTCTTTTACAAGTACTGAAGGAAACAGCCCAAGATAATGCATCACAAAAGGTGACTAAAATTTCTGGTGATGGCAGGTCCTATGTTCATAATGTAAAGGTCAGACAGTAAATTATAGAGCTTTTATTTAAAATTAATAGCAATTGTGTTCTCACAATAACTCTTCTTGTATATCAAAAGACCTAATTATACAAAAAGGAGAGAAAAACTTTAATCCCTAAATGAGACTCTGTAGTTGAATAGCAGTCCATTACTTGATAATCCATTTGAAAAGATGGACTTTGCTAAGTTGTATTGTTAATCTAATTTACAACCGGATATTGTGTTACTTCTGTGATGGATGAGGTTTCTTCTGATGAAATGTTTGGTTATTAACAAAACTGGACACTGCATTATTGTTGATTAGCAAATGCTCTAAGCCTGGTACTCTTATATGAGTCTGACTCTCAAATTAATTTAGCCCAAAGACTCTGCTATTCTTTTCTCATTTATATATATTTTTGTTACTCCTGATAAATATGAAAACTAAAGTCTGTCTAATTGAAAGCTTTAGTTCCAGTTATAGCTAACTTCCACTTGATATATCAATAAGTATAGCAATTTTTGGTCCTGGGACCTCCATATATTTTCCACTTGGATGTTATATAGCAGACACTATATAACTAGAACCTTGAAAATCTGTGTTTTATGTCCTTTTCAACAGCTAGGGTCATATAAGGACAGGTCCTCAGAATTGGCACTTGTTTGAGTCGAACCCACACAGAGGTGATAGCCTATGATTAGCAGGCCACTGAGGACCTTATCTTATTGCTTCAAAACTGGTTCTTAAATGACACCCTAAATACCTTACACTGACTTATACAATATGCACTGTACGATAACAGTGTGCTATCGTAATATGTGTGCTTGAAGTGTGCACAAAAGATTCAAACTTGTTGAATTCACATTTTGTTAATATTTTTGTAGATAATTCATCACAGTTTACATTTATATAAACTGTGTCATTATAACTGTTCCATTAAACATACTGAAATCACACACTTAACTTTGAGGTAGACAGTGAACTTTTGGTCATGTTTAACATAAAAATAAAAAGTTAACAGTTGACAGTTTAAGCCTGTTTATAATACATCTACATTGTGAAAAACAAGATTATGGAGTTTCCAGAAAAGAAGTTCTATAGATTTTCAAAATATCACCAATGCTTCAAATCAGTTCCTTGTTCAAATTAATATATGGAGCATAACACCTTCATTATTATTTCATATGTCTCAAATATATAGCTCTTCAATTTAATTGATGCTTCAAGTCACCACCCAGTTCAGATTAATCCCTCAGTTGTATTAGCACCTAGCTTAAATTAATGCCTGATTCACATTAACACCTTGTTCATATTTGTGCTTGTTTCAGACTGGCAGCTGGTTCAACTTAATACCTGGTTCATATTAATACCTGCTTAAAATTAACTTCTAGTTCACATTAATGCCTGGTTAAATTACCTAATGGTTCAAATAAACATCTGATTTAAATTAAATTAATCTGGTTTAAATTTATGTCAGGTTCAAATTAGCACATGGGTAACATATGAATGCTAGCTGGTTCAAATTAATAGCTGGTTCTAATCAATCCTATATTTAAATTGATAACAGGGTCATATGAATGCCTGGTTAAAATTAATAGCTGGTTCTTATCAATCCTATATTTAAATCAATACCAGGGTCATATGAATGCCTGATTCCAATTAATAGCTGGTTCTAATTAATCCTATTTTTAAATCAATACCAGGGTCATATGAATGCCTGGTTCAAATTAAAAGCTGGTTCTAATCAATCCTATATTTAAATCAATACCAGGGTCAATTTTATGAATGTCTGGTTAAAATTAATAGCTGGTTCTAACCAATCCTATATTTAAATCAATATCAGGGTCATATGAATGTCTGGTTCATATTAATAGCTGGTTCTAACCAATCCTATATTTAAATCAATACCAGGATCATATGAATGCCTGGTTCAGAACACCTTCAACTTCATGTTAACTCCTGGTAATCTAGGTTATGCCGGGCTGTTCCATTTCTGCGATGAATTGTAAACCGTGCTCCCATTGGGAAATTTTGAGAATTGGGAAGTGAATCTTTTTCATCCTAAAGCCATCGTACATACATCCTATACAGAAAATACCAAACTTCCCAATAGGTTTACAAGTACAGCTTTCGGAAGTCCATCGGGAACAGTTTACGACAATTTTAAAAACAGTTTAAGTTATCGCAAACCTTTCCTGATCCTTATCAGATTTATAGGATCATAAAGCAATCATATTATCATCTTTTTAACCTAACAGTGGTCTTAGACCTATTTCTTTCATCTTAATTTCATCATATACTAATAGGATGAATCGAGAAACTATTGCAAACCAATCAGAAGTTTTTCTTAAGCATCGGGAAAATATCTTATACATCAGGAACACATCCTAAAGGCATCTTAAACCTATCGTAAACTATACCCTGAATTGTGCATTTTTTATTACTTCAAGTTGTAAACCTATCGTAAACCAGACTCACAGCTATGGAACAGGCATATTAGGAAAATAATGGATCCCCATCTTATATTATGGAAGAAGACTGCATGTGGAATTCTATAGTTATAGTGTTGGGCTTCAGTCGAACATTTCTTAAAAGAG
The DNA here is from genome assembly GCA_964017235.1 of Sabellastarte sp. h YS-2021. NCBI lineage: Eukaryota > Metazoa > Annelida > Polychaeta > Sabellida > Sabellidae > Sabellastarte > Sabellastarte sp. h YS-2021. The sequence goes on from OZ024930.1 coordinate 162,484,573, forward strand.
ATGTGTGTGACTGCACTGAAAAAACTAAAAAACTAGTAAAAAAAAAATTACCTCACAAACCCATGACCTCTGAGGATGCTGGATCTAATCTCATTGAGTGTAATGTGTAGGAATTTACTGTTCAACTTTGTCAGGTATTAATTATTGATGCAGACTGGTCATAAATTGACACTGCTTTCTCAGCCTATCAAAATAGCTTAAGGGCATTGCCTTCAAAGAAGACAGTCAACAAAGGCATTTTCTCTTAAATAAAGCTTGTCAAATGTAAATTACATTTGATAAACTGAATAATGATTTTGCCTTAAATAGAAAATGCAACAGGTTAAATGAAAAATGTGGTTAAGTTTATGATGCAGTTTCCCAAATCAACCACTGTAATGTCTTGTTTTAGCAGTCTCAGCAGTGAAATTGAGTGGAAAGCTATCTCAATTATGTCATCAAAATCCAAGTATTTTCTCCAACCAAGTGAGATTTTGCAATGCTTATAGGCTGATGTATGTGACAGTATAGGTCTTTATTGCCGCTGCAGTTTTGGACTGGATGTCTGGAAAAACTAGACTGGGTCTTGGCCAGACCAATCCAAGGATAAAAATACATTTAAAATGTGTTTAAAAATGCATATATTAAGTGAATGAATATTGATGAATGTGTGAAAAAGCAGATGAGCAAGTTGTTCAGTGTGTTATATTATTCCACAAATATACATGTATATGTGTAAGTTTCTACTTATTTTTCTGATTTAAAACCCAATCTCTCCAGTTTGTGAAATAATGGAATTACTTCTTTTCTTAAGAAAGGGCCGGTGTCAGTTGCAAGTTTTTAAAGAAATTAATGGCATTGACACCCATGAAACCCACAAAGAATTGTTATATAATGTGATGTTACAATAGAATCTACTGAATGTGAAAATGCTCCCATAAACTTGCAAGCCATAAAAAATATGAAGCTTGTTGTGATGTGGATATTTTGAAGAATTGTTAGAACTGATAAATCAGGGGATAATGCTGTAATCAAAAAGTGACTTTCTTCCTTTCAAATCACTTTTTCTTTCAAACCCACTGCTCCATCTGTAATTAAGTTACGTCTTCTTCAAGCAAATTTCTGTGGCTTTTTGATATGTTATAGACAGAGCATAATTCAATAATGACCTATTGTGGTAAATTCAAGGTCAAATTTTTATGGCCAATACAGCTGCAAGATAAACTGATAGGCAGTGTCACTCATACATCTTATATAATGAAAGTACACAAACATTCATTTCAAATTTTTCAGTCACTGTCATCATTTTTTAAGAAAACATAATTAGAGATTAACCTGAAAGGAGGCAGTTTCATTGAAGTAGTCATTTCAACTAAGACTCTGACCAACAATGACTTTGAAATTCCTGAGAAACCAAGTGGTAAGTGTACTAGTATAATATTGTTTTGTATCCATGGACAATATTGACAAAGTCTGATATTTAGTCTTCTGACTTGTATGTTTTATCAATGTTTTCACCTAATATTTTTACTTTAAATGTTAAGTTGTTACAGAACAAAAACACATCTCTGTTCTTACCCCAAGTCAAACACACTGGCATCTTGGCTGTGGTATCATGGTTTGTTGGGACTTTGTGGTAAGGTTAGACTTTCCTCAAGTCCTTCTGTCTTAAGTATTATATGAGGACTGATTGACTTTTTTGCCAGAATGTGGGGCTGACAATTTCATCCCTCAGTAATTTCCCCACCCATCACGATGGGTTCATTATGATTCCATGTGGGTGAGATTTGGTGGAATAAGAAATACAAAGACTTGAAGCAAGCCTATGGTAAGGTAGAAAGAAATACAATTTGACATCATGTGGCAAATGCAAGATTTATGTGGCCTGCTTCATTATCCAGCATGGCAAGTCTAGGCTGTCACTTCTGTGGTTGTAGGTTCAAATCCTGCTTGTGGTAACACTGTTCAACTGGTATGGCTTCCAATATTCATGAAGCTATTTTCTGCTTTCTTAATGCAGAAGACCCTGTATTCACAAAGTGGATTAATGTGGGTGTTCCACCACACGACCAAGGCTCCCGATTAAGGGTTTTTGAGGGTCGGTTTCAAAAATATGCTTAGTCCCAGGCTTCCTGTAAGGGTCGGTTGTGGTCGGTTGAGGCCGTGTGAGAAATCAAACATGTTTGATATTTCTCCCGACCCCAACCGATTATTTTTTCCCGCCATAAACAAAATGTCCAGTCCCAGGCGTCCTCAGGCCTCCTCAGATCAAATTTACACAGTCCTATGTTGTCCCAGGCCGCCTGCGACCCTTAGTCGCCGACCCTTAGTCCCGGACCCTCTATTCTTAGTCCCAGGCTTCCTGCGACCCTTAGTCCCACTGCAAAACAAAAATCGGCTATCTCGGTCTGGGGACGCCTGGGGACGCCTCAGGACACCTTGTGGGGTCGGGACTTAATCCTGGGTTAGTCGGGGCTTAGTCCCAGGAGGCCTGAGGCGTCCTGGGACCCAGTTGGTTTGTCTACGACAGGATCGTGGTTCAAACCGACCAGAAAAATGGCTTAGTCTGTTCTTAGTCCCAGACCAGTTAGGGACTGTCTGGGGCCTCCTGGGGCGTCCTGAGGCCGATCTGTAGTTAATCCCAGACCTTCATACCGATTCTGTCTTCCACCCCATTGGTCAATTTTTTTTCCATTTTTTCCAAGACTACCCACGATTAAGGCTCGCCGACAGGATCGGGGCTTAATCCTTTGGTGGAACAAGGGCATAAGTTAAGTGAAAAATTAGCTTAACTTTTATACAAAAATGGCTTACCTACTCTTTGGATTAAATCGGTATTCACAAAGTGAAGCTAATTTTTGGATGAAATACAGCAGATTAAGCTATATTTAATACAAATTAAAATTAATCCATTTTCTTGGGTAGATTAAAGCTAATCCAAAAATTAGCTTAGCTTTTCTGTGAATGCTAATCTTAATCCTAATCCAATTTTTGGATTTACTTATTATTATAATAAGCTAATTATTTGCTGATCTTTTGCTAATTCCTTCTGGTATCTTAAACCCTGGGGTTTTATGTTTTCTGTTTTTCTGTATATTAAATATGTGACTTTTGTTATTAAGCTTTGAGTTATAATAGGGCAGATAATCTGATCTTGACCTCCTTACTTCATTCCCTGAAACCAAATTGATAATTTTTAAAGTTACAGCTAACTTAATGAAATACAAGCTGCACTGATGAAAAAGTCATTTTAGTGCATGAATTGAGTAATGTTTCCAAAACATGATTACATAATGTAAAGAGAGTGTGTATGTTGAGGGGAGGGGGGTTAACAAAGAATTAGTTGGAAGTGAAGGTCATAAATATCTGACCAAATGATCAAGGGAAGTGCCTGAGTGGATAATGAAGCCTGAAATAGCCTGGGATTGATTTCCTTTATCAAACTTTTCAGGGTTATTTACTTGGCATGGAAAACTATTGCTGCTTTTAGCCTCAAACTTACTTTTTTCAGGTAATCGGAATAAGAAAACTAAATTTTAACTGAATACCAGAATTTTTTTGTTTTTTTTTTTGTGTGAACTTTTGTGTTTAAGCAACAGTTGGAACAATTAACCTCAAAGGGGGAAACTGCACATTAAGTGTCTGTTTCACAGTAGCTAATGACATTAAGTCTGAGAAATAAAGTTAGATTATATAATGAAAGAATCAAGTTAGCACTAAATCTTGATTGTGTAAATAGTGACTCAATCAGAAAAAAATGCTTTAATATTCAGAAAATATTGGACATTTTATTTTGACTGGGTATAGTGATTGGATTACATATTGATGCATAAATCAAATATATTAAAATTATTACTTTGGGGAGTTGTATTTGGTAAAGTAATAGACTTTTTTCACAAATCATTACCTCCACCAAAATGTTGTGTTCGTGGGTATGTTCGTTCGCTTGTTTGTCGTTCTGTTCGACCATTTGTGTGTGCGATAAGTCCAAAAGTAATGAATGGATTGCTCTGAATTTTTATGTACTATATACAAATTTAGAATTTCTAAGTCTAAAAAAGTAAATTAATTATATTTGACAGAAGCAAAATTTATGCTTAAGGTGTTCACTGTTTGAGCTTTCTCTTTTTAAGCATCCATACCTTAAGGGATATTCTTGTCAATTTACACCTTTAATTGGCTTTCAAATGTTCACGTAAAATCATAATAGTTTATACAATTCAGCAGTCAATGAAATATTCATCAGAAAAGTGTGAAGTTGATATATGAGATCTTTCCAGCCTTCTTGCAGGGATGCTCTTCTTGTAAAGACCTTTTCTGTTACAATTTTTGACCTTTTTGGAGCCTCTGTGCCTTGAAGGATATTCTCATCAATTTTCAGATTTAGAAATATTGCAAGTATCAATATTAAGATTAATTTGCTGACATAGTTGCTGATGTATTGTCCTCACCCTGCAGTGTTGAGGTGTCAGCATCATCAATTCTTCCCCTGAAAGTACAACAGGGTCGATCCATGTACAGCTCTGCTATCAAAAATAATTCATGGCCTCCATAGCTGTTCAGTTGTCTGTCTTTCAGGCAATGTCAAATAGCAAACTGTGTGTAAAATTCGACACAATATAGGAATTTGCCATTGGGGGATAATCCATTAAAATTAAGACAAAATCATCAAGATCTGTGTCAATTTGGTATCAGGAGAAAAGAGGCTCAATATTAAGTCACAAAAATGTGTAAACAATCTCCCACAGGTAAATGAAAACATATATGGGTTTGCTCACATTGCTGTGAGGATTTTCACATTTCTTCTTCACCATCCAAATGTATTAACTAAAATTAAACTCTTGTTGAACATTTCCCCTGATATAGTATCTACCATTCTCTTGTGAAAATAGTTCTTCAACAGTCTTTGGTCATTTATAGAGTTTTAATGTATCAATCCTTTGAGTATCGAGCCTTTGTGCTATTTTAAGGGATCCTTACTGTAGATGCACCACTTAGTAAGGATAATTAGTGTTACAAATTAATCAACAAGTGCCAATTTTTTATTATTAATTTTTAGAATAATTAAGTAACCTGCAAATATGATATATGCATTGTGAAAAAACATACTTTTGTAGAGTTTCTGCTAATTTTTTCCCAACAGCTGTTGGGGTATTGTTTTCACCCATGGTGTCCGGATGGGCGGGTGGGAAAAAGTTTGTCCGGGCTGTATCTCACAAACTGTAAGCTGTAGGAAGTTGATACTTGGTAGGGACATTGGTTGGGGGTTGTAGGTGTGCAATGTTATGGTGTAACCTTAGTTTGACCTTTGACCATGCCGTAGTAACCTTGACCTATAAAATCTTGTCCGGGCTATAATAATATATAAATAATAATATAACTTTATTTCAGACATAATATTACAGTATATTAGTCCATAGAAACATAGAGTGGTAGTTAAGAAGAACAAGATTTGTAATTACTTCATATAAATATAGGTATGAAAAACATGTACTAATAGAGAAAAAATAATAATCTTGGAAACCGTAAGGTGTAGGAAGTTGATACTTTTTAGGGACATTAGTTAGGGGGTGTAGGCATGCAACATTATGGTTTGACCTAGATTTGACATTTGACCTTGCCATAGTGATCTTGACCTGTAAAATCTTGTCCGGGCTATATCTCGGAAGTCATTAGGTGTAGGAAGTTGATACTTGGTAGGGACATTGGTTGGGGCTGTAAGTGTGCAACGTTGTAATTGTGCAATTTCTATTGACAGCTATTCTCCAATTAATAAATTTTACAGCTTCATAATTTTTAGTTTACTGATTAATGCTGTCTCCTTGCTGTTGAATAATGTCTTATTTTAATAATTTGCCTTTACATACATTTTCTTTCTCTTTCTTACATTTTATTTTTCTTTCTTACATTATTTTCTCTGCTGAAACATTGTTTGTTCCTTTATATAACTGTCCCTGGTCTGAAAGGATCCCAATCTTTTTACTGTTTTACTACGTCTATATTTCACGGTGTCAAAAATTGTTACCCCAGACTGTGGGGTAAGGGCATCTCTGATGCTATTTTTATAATAGTTTTGTTATATCTTTAATGATTATTCAAACCTTATGTAACAATCAGATACATTAGCTCATGCATTTTCTGTTGAGCAACTTCTATCTTGCTCAGTTATTCATTGTATTACTCAGATTTTTCTAGCCATTAGTTTACTCATGCATAAACACTGAAAAACTATCGAGTACTCAGACTTCATGAAATACTGCTGCCAAGAAGCACTTCAAGTAGAATGAATACCCAGTAATAAAGTCATTTCACACTTAAAGGCACTTAGAATGAGAGATATCCTTCTATTGTCCATGATGAAAGTGCATTTAAATTAAAGGTTTCACTGCACCTAATGTGAGAGATAAACAACACCACACTGTAAAAACTCACTATAATAGCTTCATAAATCTCTTATCTGACTCTGATGTGGACAGCAATAGAATAGACTTTGAAATTACCATTATAAAAAGATTAAAAAAATTGTCCAGGACATTTTTAAGTTAGTTTATAAAGGTTGTTTGAGTTTTAATTTTTTTCAGTGACTGAACTTCAAGTTTCTCTTGAATGTAATAAAGTGATTTTGAGAAAAAAATAAAAGAACTAACTTCTGCAGCTCAATAACAACAGTATTATATTTATCTTTTAAGTTAGTGATTTTGGTATGTTGTTATGATAAGAAAATAATACTTTACCATCGGAATGTCTTGTGTTAGCTGTTTATTATATGCTACTCACCACTTATGCCCACTACTTATTATGTCATGCTCACTACTTATTAGTTTGTGAGCTGTATTAAAAATCTCAGTGATAGCTTTTAAAGTCTGTGGTGCAAAGTGTGTCAGAGTACATTCTGTAGAAGTAAATTGGTGCTACACTGTTTATACAGGTTTCTTGAATCACTTTCTTTCTTTGTAGTTTCTTTTGTTTTATTGACAGTAATAAACAGTCCTACATGTTTTTCTATTTGATTTCAAACCTGTGATATAATTAAATGTGAAAGTAATTTACTGGAGAAATCACATGTGAATACACATTGCCGTTAGGTTAACTGGGATGGAAATGTTTAAAGTGGGTAGATGTAAAGCTGCCAGTATTAGATTAAATCAATTGGATAGTGATTTGCCAGAATCTGTGAAAACAGTATTGGATAATTAATAAACATTGGGCAGAAAGGAAAATGCATACTTAGATAATATATAAAACATTTTTATTGTCAGAATACATTTATTATGATTTTTCTAAGAAAAAATAAAAGGGAATAAGTGAATAAGAAGAACTTATAAGATCTTTCAAAAATGCCGTAGAAGTGTATTCTTAATACATTTTCCCCTTAAAATATACTTTTATGCCGATGAATAACTACAATGATATTGCTACCGGTATACCTGGTTTGTAAACAATGTTACCATTATTTTGGGTTTGAATAAATTTCATGATTTAAAAATTCCTTGTTAATAGAATTTTCCTCAAATAAATGTATATGAGTATTTCTAAGAATAAGAAAAATATTGAATATGTATCTCACAGCCATTTTGCATTTACCCAAAATGTAAACAGAGTTATTCTGGTCAGTCAAAAGTTTAAAATAAAATAGTTCCTGTGATAAATAATGACTTCTTTCTTAGCCCTGCCCATGTAAAATAATTCTTAAAGATACATTCATTAGATTTGGAGCAACCAGGGAACAGAAACAGAAAAATATCATTAGAGATACCCGCATCCCTAGCCCAGGGAAATATTTTTTAATGCCATGAGATATAGAAAAAGTGACACAGTACAAAGATCAGGACACTTTCAGAGCAAACATTATGACATGTTGTTGCACAGCTAGACCCTGTAACCAGTGTACCTACCAAATATCAGCTTTCTACACCTTACAGTTTCCTAGGTATAGTCTGGACAAGATTTAAAAGTCAAGGTCACCACAGCAAGATAAAAACATGGCCACATCATGACGTTGTACACCTTCAACCCCCAACTAATGTCAATGCAAAGTATCAACTTCGTACATCTTACAGTTTCCAAGAAATAGCCCCACCAAAATTTTAAAGGTCAAAGTCACTGCGGCAAGGTCAAAGGTTATATCAAGGTCACATTATGACGTTGCAGACCAACAACCGCAAACTAATGTCCCTAGTAAGTATTTTAGCAAATTCCTACACCTTGTGGTTTCTAAGATGTAAGCCCGGACATATTTTAATGTCAATGTCAAAGGTCAAATCAAAGGAAGGCTATAATTATGTCCACCCCCCTGGGGGGTGGATATATTATTTTTGCTTTTTCCGCCATCCGATGTCCGATGTCCGATGTCCGGCGTCACGCATGGTTTCCGCTCATTTAAAGGAAAAGTGTTAGAGCTATTGTCACCAAATTTGGTATGCAGGCTTATTGGGTCAGTGGCTTGCTTGGGATTGCTTTTGGCTGTTGTACCTCTTTTGCTTACTGAGTAATACTTAAGTACAGCTATTTTCAGTACCCATTGGTTTCCGTGCATTTAAGCCAAAATAATTAAAGATATTTTACTACAATTTTGAATACAAGATTGTTATGTCCATAGCTCGCTTGGTATTGCATTTGGGACTGATAGCTTTGTCAGTACATGAGTAATAGCCATTTAGGTACTTCATTGTGTATTTTCAGTACTACTTTTGAGTAATTTGCTAATATCTCAGAAACCGTAAGAGATAGAGCGATTTCGTCGAAATTTTCGACCCAAAGGGTATCTAAGGAATGCAATATTTGCAATTTTCCAAAAATTTTCCCCTCCCCAAAAATGGCGGCCATTTTGAATTTTCAAATTTTTGCCAAAAATGGCAAAACACAAATTTGTTTCTATCTCCTTAACCGTGCGAGATAGAGCGATTTCGGCAAAATTTTCGACCCACAGGGTATCTGAGAATTCTACTCTTGCCAATTTTTAAAAAATTTCCCCTCCCCAAAAATGGCGGCCATTTTGAATTTTAGAATTTTTGCCAAAAATGGCAAAACACAAATTTGCTTCTATCTCCTTAACTGTGCGAGATAGAGCGATTTCGTCGAAATTTTCAACCCACAGGGTATCTAAGGAGTGTACTCTTTGCAATTTTCCAAAAATTTTCCCCTCCCCAAAAATGCCGGCCATTTTGAATTTTCGAATTTTTGCCAAAAATGGCAAAACACAAATTTGCTTCTATCTCCTTAACCGTGTGAGATAGAGTGATTTCGTCAAAATTTTCGACCCACAGGGTATCTAAGAAATGCAGTCTTTGCAATTTTCCAAAAATTTTCCCCTCCCCAAAAATGGCGGCCATTTTGAATTTTCGAATTTTTGCCAAAAATGGCAAAACACAAATTTGCTTCTATCTCCTTAACCGTGCGAGATAGAGCGATTTCGTCGAAATTTTCGACCCACAGGGTATCTGAGCATTGTACTCTTGGTAATTTAAAAAAAATTTTCCCCTCCCCAAAAATGGCGGCCATTTTGAATTTTCGAATTTTTGCCAAAAATGGCAAAACACTAATTTGCTTCTATCTCCTTAACCGTGTGAGATAGAGCGATTTCGTCGAAATTTTCGACCCATAGGGTATCTGACAATTCTACTCTTGCCAATTTTTAAAAAGTTTTCCCCTCCCCAAAAATGGCGGCCATTTTGAATTTTAGAATTTTTGCCAAAAAATGGCAAAACACAAATTTGCTTCTATCTCCTTAACTGTGTGAGATAGAGCGATTTCATCGAAATTTTCAACCCACAGGGTATCTAAGGAGTGTACTCTTTGCAATTTTGCAAAAATTTTCCCCTCCCCAAAAATGGCGGCCATTTCGAATTTTCGAATTTTTGCCAAAAATGGCAAAAAACAAATTTGCTTCTATCTCCTTAACCGTGCGAGATAGAGCGATTTCGTCAAAATTTTCGACCCACAGGGTATCTAACGAATGTAATATTTGCAATTTTCAAAAAATTTTCCCCTCCCCAAAAATGGCAAAACACAAATTTGCTTCTATCTCCTTAACCGTGCGAGATAGAGCGATTTCGTCGAAATTTTCGATCCACAGGGTATCTAAGGAATGCAATCTTTGCAATTTTCAAAAAATTTTCCCCTCCCCAAAAATGGCGGCCATATTGAATTTTCGAATTTTTGCCAAAAATGGCAAAACACAAATTTGCTTCTATCTCCTTAACCGTGCGAGATAGAGCGATTTCGTTGAAATTTTCGACTCTATGCAATTTTCCAAAATTTTCCCCTCCTCAAAAGTGGCGGCCATTTTGAATTTTCGAATTTTTGCCAAAAATGGCAAAACACTAATTTGCTTCTATCTCCTTAACCGTGCGAGATAGAGCGATTTCGGTAAAATTTTCGACCCACAGGGTATTTAAGGAATGCAATCTTTGCAATTTTCCAAAAATTTTCCCCTCCCCAAAAATGGCGGCCATTTTGAATTTTCGAATTTTTGCCAAAAATGCAAAACACAAATTTGCTTCTATCTCCTTAACCGTGCGAGATAGAGCGATTTCGGCAAAATTTTCTACCCACAGGGTATCTGAGGATTGTACTCTTGGTAATTTTTAAAAAATTTTCCCCTCCCCAAAAATGGCGGCCATTTTGAATTTTCGAATTTTTGCCCTTAGAATTTTTATCCTTCGATACCCTGTGCTCTATCTCACACAGTTAAGGAGCGATTTCGTCGAAATTTTCAACCCACAGGGTATCTAAGGTGTGTACTCTTTGCAATTTTCCAAAAATTTTCCCCTCCCCAAAAATGGCGGCCATTTTGAATTTTTGCCAAAAATGGCAAAACACCAATTTGCTTCTATCTCCTTAACTGTGCGAGATAGAGCGATTTCGTCGAAATTTTCAACCCACAGGGTATCTCAGCATTGTACTCTTGGTAATTTTTAAAAAATTTTCCCCTCCCCAAAAATGGCGGCCATTTTGAATTTTCAAATTTTTGCCAAAAATGGCAAAACACTAATTTGCTTCTATCTCCTTAACCGTGCGAGATAGAGCGATTTCGGCAAAATTTTCGACCCACAGGGTATCTGACAATTCTACTCTTGCCCATTTTTAAAAAGTTTTCCCCTCCCCAAAAATGGCGGCCATTTTGAATTTTCGAATTTTTGCCAAAAATGGCAAAACACTAATTTGCTTCTATCTCCTTAACCATGCGAGATAGAGCGATTTCGTCAAAATTTTCGACCCACAGGTATTTGAGCATTGTATTCTTGGCAATTTAAAAAAAAATTTTCCCCTCCCCTAAAATGGCGGCCATTTTGTATTTTCAAATTTTTGCCAAAAATGACAAAACACAAATTTGCTTCTATCTCCTTAACCATGCGAGATAGAGCGATTTCGTCGAAATTTTTGACCCACAGGGTATTTAAGGAATGTAATTTTTGCAATTTTCAAAAAAATTTCCCCTCCCCAAAAATGGCAGCCATTTTGAATTTTCGAATTTTTACCAACAATGGCAAAACACAAATTTGCTTCTATATCCTTAACCGTGCGAGATAGAGCGATTTCGTTGAAATTTTCGACATAAGGGGTATCTAAGAAATGTACTCTTTGCAATTTTCAAAAAATTTTCCCCTCCCCACATATGGCGGCCATTTTGAATTTTCGAATTTTTGCCCAAAATGGAAAAACACAAACTGGCCTTAACCATGCAAAATAGAGTTATTTCGTTGAAATTTTCGACCCATAGGGTATCTAAGAAATGTACTCTTGGCAATTTTCAAAAAAATTTCCTTTTCCCAAAAATGGCGGCCATTTTGAATTTTCAAATTTTTGCCCAAAATAGAAAAACAGGAATTTGCTTCTATCTTCTTAACTGTGCAAGATAGAGTGATTTCGTCAAAATTTTCAACCCAGCCAATGCAAAAAGGCATGAAGCTGAAATCATTTACATCTACACTAATAAATATTTAAGCATCATTGATATATTTTACAAATGAAACAGGGTCATGTGAGACTACTGTACAATTTGGGCAAGGTTCATGGGGTGGACATTACACATGATAATGTGTGTTCTTCTATGCTATCCTGTTTCTATTCGCATCTACTATCAACAGGGCGTCCTATTTCTAGTGTTAAATATGTACACCTCTAATCAATGTCCCTACCAAGTATAAACCTTTTACACCTTACAGTTTCCAAGATATAGCCTGGACAAGAATGTAACGGTCAAAGTCACTAGAGCAAGGTTATATGTCAAATCAAGCATCACCATAATGTTGCACACCTACACCTCATAACTAATGAGCATATCATTTAACAACTTCCTGTCCCTTACAGTTTTAAAGATACAGCCTGGACAAGATTTTAAAGGTCAAAGTCACTACAAGTTCAAAGGTTAAATCAAGATCACACCATGAGGTTACACACTTACACCCCCTAACCAATATTATTTCCAAATATCAACCTCCTACACCTTACGGTTTCAGAGTTATGGCCCAGGCAAGATTTTAAAGGTCAAGGTCAGTGCATCAAGATCAAAGGTCAAATCAAGCTCAGTTCGTAATTTTGCACACCTAGACCCCTAACCAATGTCCCTACCAAGTATTAACTCCCTTCACCATACAGTTTATGAGATATTGCTCAGAAAGATTTTCATACTCAAGGTCAATATGGCAAGGTCAAATGTCAACTCAGGGTCACACCATGATATGATGCACACCTATACACCCATACTAATGTACCTACCAACTATCAAAACCTCATGGTTTCTGGGATACAGATGCTGAGATACGGACAAGCGTTTTCCAACTGCTATTGATAAGTACTTATTTTCTAGTTCTCTAGTATGGATACGCCAACATTTAGAGTAGTTGAAACCTGGGGCGGATTTCACGAAAGGTCTTAGCCCGGTCTCAGACTCAAACTTGAGACTTTTGTCTCAAATTATTGGAATATTTTACTTGAGCCCATGGGCTCAGCCTTAATGGATTTCACAAAAAGTCTCAGTCTCAGCTTTGGCTGAGCTACTGGCTCAAGTGTTGAGACTGGTAGAAAGTGGGCTTAAGTTTTGTAAACAAAGGCTCAAATATGGCCGCCATAATTCTTTCTTCACTTCAAAATTTGAAATGGTTGAAAATAGGGTACAAGTATATAAAACAACCCCCTGAAGTAGTCTTTGGGTGTTTTTACATGTTTACAAGGTTTCCCATTGCAAAATAGTATTTAACCAGAGATATTATGTGTCAAACAAGGAACATATATGTCATCAGTAGAATACTTTGACTACAAAAAATGGTCACATGACACAGAAAACCACTGTGGTTATTTGATAAGCTTGGTTTCAACTGAGACCCCTACTGTGAAAACCATTTGAGACAAAGACTTAGCTGAGCCAGAAAGCTCAGATTTGAGCCAGTGGCTCAGCCTAAGACTGGGCTAAGTCTGAGACCTTTCATGAAATCCGCCCCTGAACCTTTGCGTCACATATTGAGTACTCAATATGTAGTATATACACAGATGACTGTTTACTGGCCCCAGCTGGTTTTAACATCTGATGATACTTGCAGTAATCATATTAAAGCTGAGTTCTGCTGATGGGAGAGTAACATACATTTGGTTCAGAAGTTAATAAATCCTATGGTCTGTTGTATCTAGTACATTGGCCAATATAAAATGTTATAACACATTGCATAGTCCTCATACTCTGACTGCTCCTTTCAAGCTTGATATAAATTATGTATCTGTGATAAATATGTTTCTTTTATAATTTATACCATAACAAAGTTTATGAATTGACTAAAATAATGTAACTTCAATTTGCATTATCAACTGAGACAGTAAATAAATAAACTAGTCATAAATTGAATAACTGTACATGTTGTACATTTTAAAATGTGAAATGTGCCAGAGTATATCAAATTGACCATTGAAGAAATCCCCTTTGCTTTCTGCGACTGCAATAAGCTTCTGATATCCACTGGTGCCAGATTGACACAAAGTTTGATTAATTCATCCTACAGTTGTATTTTTTTGTATAAATTAACTTAAATATATCAAACCGTAACGGTGGTATTCTTGGGTTGATAACCTCTATTTTGAATTTTTTGCTATCTTTTATGGAATCAAATGAAGGCTCTTGCATCACATAAATACAATTGTACTTGGAGAGAAAAGAAAGATTCTTCAAAATTTATTTCATGATATCTTGTGATATCCAAAATTCCTAATGGACTTTTATGTCAATGGTGCCAGTGATGCCATGGCGGTTTTATATCATCTGACTTGTAATTTCTCTTTTTTTTTAAATGAAATATTTTGAAAGGTCTTGTGTAACTGCATGCCCCTCAAACATCTGCCTATGGACCATTAAGTTTTCTTTGGAAGAGTCTGCCTTCTGTTAATGACAAATGGTCCTGGTGTAAAAATCGTGGAGGTTATTATTAATTATAAAAAAATGTATTATTAATACAGACAGGAGCAAAATTGTGTCAGTTGTGTGACAGACATTTTCACTTGTGGAGGTTGGAAGCATAATCAATGTCGATTGTAAGGCCTTTGTCAATTTTTTCCAGTGTGCTTAAAAATTTAATTTAAGTTAAAATCCTGTAAGCGAGCCTAATTCTAATAAGGCTAGTAATTGTTTTTTTTTGTTGAAGAGGATATGTATCTGGCTTATATTATTAAGTGTCCCAGGAGGGACCCTTGTTTGTACAAGAGAAATTTACATGGAAGGGGCCACCAGCTCCCGCATTTTCTATTGCTTAAAGCTCGGCAACCACTGGGTAGATTCTTTTCCACTTTGGCACGCGGAAAATTTCTGAATATGGTGTCATGACATTGTGACCAATAAGAGGAAGTCACATGACCAAAAACATATTTTTTAGAAAGGGTGTGCTTGTTAGATGATTTCTTAAAACGTGCTTCACCCATTGACATGATATTTGGCAAATAGATTTGTTATATGGATATCTGGAAATCCAATAAAAAATGGCCGACGTATTAACAATTAACTAAATGCCACAATTTTTCTTAACGAAAATGAAAAATCTTTAATATCTCAGGAATGGAGCAAAATTTTTGACATGCTGGGTATATGCAGTCACCTGCAATGTTTTGCCAAAAATCCCGCAATTTTTGGAGGCCATCTTGAATTTCTACCTAAAACGCAAAAACACATATATCAGTGGGAGATTTTTGGCCCGCAGGGTTTAAGCATACTCACCTGCTATGTTTTTGCAAAACAAATCATTTTCCCACTATTTTAGGAGGCTATCTTGAAATTTTGCATAAAATGCAAAAACACTTTTATCTCGATTTCGACCCGCAGGGTCTACAGTCACCTGCCACATTTTGCTAAAAATAATTTTTTCCAGTTTTTTCGAGGCTATCGTAAATTTCTGCGTAAAATGCAAAAATGCATTTATCTCGGAAATGGTGTGAGATAGAGTGACTTCGACAAAAAATTTGGGCCATGGGGTATAGGCAGAGTAACCTGTCACTTTTTGCAAACAATTTTTTTCTGCCATTTTTGGCAGCCAAATTAAATTTCCGCATAAAACACAAAAAATTAAAGTATTTATCTCAGAACGTCGTGAGATAGAGCAATTTCAACCGAATTTTTGACCCCCAGGGTTTATACACATCCACCTGACACTTTTGTCAAAAATTGTCTTCCTGCCATTTTTGGCAGCCATCTTGAAATTCCGCGTATAATGCAAAAACACATTTTTCTCGGAAACAGTGTGACAAGGAAACAGTGAGCAATTTCAACAAAATGTTTGGCCCATGGTTATGCGCAGAGTCACCTGCCACTTTTGGGCAAAAGTTGTTTCCTGCTATTTTTGGTGGCCATCATTTGAAATTCTGCATAAAATGCCAAAGCGCATCTCGGAAACGGTGTGAGATAGAGTGATTTCAATGGAATATTTGGGGTATATTCTATCAAGAAAACATTTTCCTGCCAGTTTTTACGGGCAGGTTGAATTTTTGCATAAATGGAAAAACATATCAAACAGAGCAAGATATTCATTCCTAAATCAGCAAAATCTTTAACTCTCAATGCGATGCTTTATTTTAGCTATGCAAAAATAATTTCTTTTTCTCTTGTAAAGCAATACTCCAGTTGTCAGTTAATTTCATGCAATGGCTTGAAAAATGAAGTTTAGTTAATGTACATCATTCTGTACATATTAGAATATCACGCATCTTTAATTGTTGTGACAATTGTATTGGGCAAAAAGACTACATGATCATGGATTCTATTTTGTATCACATGATTATGTGGTTAGTGTTCTCCGTTTTTTGTGTAATCTGAAGTCTATTCCTGTGCAGCTGTAATTTAAGATGATATCAAGCCCTTTTGGTAATCATTTCCCGTTCTGATTTATGTTGGACCTAAAAATAGTGACATGACAAAAATGTGAGCTGGTAACATACCGAAGTATGACTTAATGGACTTGTGTATACTTGGCTGAATAATTATTGTATCCACTGGATAGCATCTGGTGGATACTATGGATTACACACGAGTACGCCGCCGCCGCAATTTGTAAAGATTTTCTCGTTACCCCTCTACAAGCCAGGGTATTATAGGTATACCTCTCAAATTATCAGGATATATTCATAACCATGAAATCTTGCCTGGGAACATTTTTGGCCTCATTTTGAAAAACAAGATGGCCGCCATGGGGTTTTTCAACTTTCAGCAAGGAGTTTTGTTGGCCCTCTAGAGCAAAGGGTATTATAGGTAGAGATCTCAAATTTGCAGGATATGTTCATCATTACAAAATCTTGACTGAAAATGTTTTTGGCCCTATTTTGAAAAACAAGATGGCTGCCACAGGCGTTTCTTTTCAGTCATTATTAGTTCTAGAGGTTTGCAATGTGAAACCAACCTATAGGAAATCATGGGCTGCGAGTCTTCTGA
This sequence comes from Sabellastarte sp. h YS-2021, assembly GCA_964017235.1. NCBI lineage: Eukaryota > Metazoa > Annelida > Polychaeta > Sabellida > Sabellidae > Sabellastarte > Sabellastarte sp. h YS-2021. Next base: position 162,501,452 of record OZ024930.1, read on the forward strand.
TGTGGTCAGATTTGACCTTGGGCTCCTACTTCAAGGTCAGACGAGGATAGCCAAACTTAAAAGTGCTTATAACTCGCTTATTATTGGTCCTACAGGTTTGCAATGTGAAACCAACCTATAGGAAATCATGGGCTGCGAGTCTTCTGATGTGGTCAGATTTCACCTTGGGCCCCTCCTTTAAGGTCAAACGAGGATAGCCAAACTTAAAAGTGCTTATAACTCACTTATTATTGGTCCTAGAGGTTTGCAATGTGAAACCAACCTATAGGAAATCATGGGCTGCGAGTCTTCTGATGTGGTCAGATTTGACCTTGGGCCCCTCCTTTAAGGTCAAATGAGTACAGCCAAACTTAAAAGTGCTTATAACGTGCTTATTATTGGTCCTAGAGGTTTACAATGTGAAACCAACTTATAGGAAATCGTGGGATGGGAATCTTTTGATGAAGTCAGATTTGACCTCAGACCCTCTCCTTCAAGGTCAAACGAGGATAGCCAAACTTAAAAGTGCTTGTAACTCGCTTAATATTGGTTCTCGAGGTTTGCAGTGTGAAACCAATTTATAGGAAATCATGGGGTGGGAATCTTCTGATGTGTTCAGATTAGACCTTGGGCCCCTCCTTCAAGGTCAAACATCCATGGACATCCAAACTTATAAGTGCTTATAACTCGCTTATTATTGGTCCTAGGGGTTTGGAATGTGAAACCAACTTATAGTAATTGTGGAGTGGGAATCTTCTGATTTGGTCAGATTTGACCTTGTGCCCCTACTTCAAGGTCAAATGAGTACAGCCAAGCTTAATGTGGGTGTTCCACCACACGACTAAGGCTCCCGATTAAGGGTTTTGGGGGGTCGGTTTGAAATATTTGCTTAGTCCCAGGCCTTCTGTAAGGGTCGGTTGTGGTCGGTTGGGGCCGTGTGAGAAATCAAACATGTTTGATATTTCACACGACTACAACCGATTCATATTTCCCGCCCTCAACAAAATGTCCAGTCCCAGGCGTCCTCAGGCCTCCTCAGACCCAAATTTACAGAGTCGGTTGTTGTCCCAGGCCGCCTGCGACCCTTAGTCCCAGACCTCCCTAGCTTAGTCCCAGGAGGCCGGTTGTTAATCCCAGACTCAAATATGATGCGTATGAATTTCATGCGTCTGAAAGTGGGTCGGTTGCATTAGTCCCTGGAAGCCTCAGACCGTCTGCGGTGTCCTGGGACCCAAAAATCAAGGTCTGGGACTAAGAACCGACTAAGGGTAACCGACCATAACCGATCCAAACCGGCCTCCCCAGGACGCCTGGGACCACGCATTATCAGTCTGCGGCGGCCTGAGGACGCCCCAGGCGGCCTGGGACTAACAACCGATTAAGAACCGACTGTTTTCCGCGCGTTGGAAATTAAAACGAGGCAATGAGCAGGTCTGGGACTATATAAGCGACCGCACACACATTCTCGTTGTTACTGACTGTTTGGCTACTGAGAGACGTGTGTCACTGATTTGTAGGGGTTTTCAGTTTTTATTTTACATTTTATATACTTGAGCTTAGGGGAAATTTCACAGTTAGGAGACACATTTTACTATTTTTTTATTATTTTGTCGACTGGATTATGAGGAAAGAGAAAGGAGGGAAGAGAGGAAGGAAAAAGATGGATGAGAGGGAGAAGGAAAGTCAAGTAGAGGAGAGGAGTGAAGTTATTACAGAAGAAGGAAGTGAGAGGAGAGAGGAGGAGGAGATTCAGGAAGATCCAGCTATTGGGGAAGCTGTGGCAGAAGAAGAAGAGAGGTGTGAGGAAGATCCGGAGTGCCATTCTTCAGCCAAGAGAGCCAGGGTGTGTGCCACTTTTACAGACAGCCAGGAAGTTTCCATTGTGGAATTTGTAAAGCTGCACCCTGAACTGTATGACAAGGAACATTCACGTTTCCACGACAGGACAAGAAGAGAGGCTCTCTGGGCAGAAATATCTGCAGAACTCAAGCTCCAGCCCTTTGATGTGAGAAGATGGTTCGAGTCCCAGCGAACCCGTTATGGGAAGCTGTCTAAGCTCCAATCTGGCCAAGCCCCGAGGGAGATGACCAAGAGACAGTCCTGGGTGTACCAACAGATGGGTTTTCTTAAAACCCACATCAGAAGAAAGGGGGCCAATAGAAGTTCAGGTTTTGAGGCGAGTCCAAATACCAGCAGGCAGGACGAATCACGTGGCTCAACTACTGATACAGAACACCTCGAGTCCAGTGTCCTGAGGGAGAGGAGTCAGTCCATCATTACATCAACGCCCCTTTCAACTACAGACTCCAAGATTCTCGAACACTTTGAGCAGATGAGGACACTTATCTCTGGTTTTCTGCATCAGAAGTCAGACAGGCAGCCCTTCTTTGACTACGTGGCATCAGAGGCCGAGAAGATGACTCAAGAAGAATTTGAAGAATTAAAGGGCAAGATTTTTAGAGACATCGAAACTATTAAGAGTAACCGCAGACGTCAGCCATTGCCCAGAAGATCAGCCACTGTTACCACGGAGTCCCAGAGGGTCGGCCTACTGCCAACAACCACTCCACAGGCGTCTAGTTCCACTCAAGCAGCAGCTAGCAGCAGTTTTGTGTACTATACACCAAGCCCCATTGGCTTCAGCAACCCGACATCTGTCCTAACTGTACAGGACGAAGGGAGCAGACACAATCTGAGTGGAATCTTAAGCCAGCTACCAGATCTGACATCAACACAGATCGTCGAGCAGCCTCAGCAGCAGCAGCAACCGCAGCAGCAGCTCTTTACTATCACCACTTCAGCACCGCCTCAACAGCAGCAGCAGCCTCCTCAGTAGCCATCCAGTCAGGGCGGGTCTTTGACCTGCCAGGCCCTTTTCAGGGCCACCAATTCTTCCAAAAACAATTATTCAGCTACGTGTTCTTCCAATTCCCCTCCCAAAACAAAAAAGTTCAGTACAAATACTTATCACAAGAAAAAAAAAATTCAAGTCCAACACCTACACCACCCCAAACATGAAACAAATAACCCATGGTACCACACATAACAAAGAAGGCCACAAAAAAAAAAAATAAAAAGTAACTCCCAATATGGCCATTAATCAGCCCATTTTTAGATTAAAATCCATGGGATAGTTTAAAATCTTTAATAGAAAAGTCCAACACTTACACCTTCCCTAGATTTAAAAGGCATTATCACATACTTACCAACCCACAAACAGACAAACCCAACACCAAACATAACCCACAAATAACAAACCCAGTACCAAACCTAACACCCAACTACCAAAAATAAACCCAACCCCAGTAACCACCAACCAACAAACACACAAACCCAAAAGTAAATAGAACCCATGCCAACAAACTGACAAACTATTTTGCAAACACAATCCCCCATTATTGAAAGCAAAACTAGTTCCATGGTTATATTTTCCACATTTTTGTGATTAGAAGTGAAGATTTGAAATTGAAGATTTCCATGAAAACCTTTCTGCTACAAATAAATTTCCAAGCCATGAACAAAAAGAATTGGTGAAATTATGATGTGGATTTGAAAATATATAAAAAAATAATTTAATTTCGGATATAATGTGTGACTTTGTGTTTGGCTTTTGTTTAACAGTGGGTTTGTCTGTTTGTTGGGTGAGAAAGTTGTGTTTGTCTGTTTGTCCGTCTGAACGAGTTATGTTTGGCATGGGGTTTGTCTGTTTGTCCGTCTCAACAAGTTAAGTTTGGCATGGGGTTTGTCTGTTTGTCCGTCTGAACAAGTTATGTTTGGCATGGGGTTTGTCTGTTTGTCCGTCTCAACAAGTTAAGTTTGGCATGGGGTTTGTCTGTTTGTCCGTCTGAACAAGTTAAGTTTGGCATGGGGTTTGTCTGTTTGTCCGTCTCAACAAGTTAAGTTTGGCATGGGGTTTGTCTGTTTGTCCGTCTGAACAAGTTAAGTTTGGCATGGGGTTTGTCTGTTTGTCCGTCTCAACAAGTTAAGTATGGCATGGGGTTTGTCCGTCTGTAGCAAACATAGCTGATTAATTGTTTTTGGAATAATTGGTAGTCCTGAAAAGGACTGTTGTAGTTAGTCCTGAAAAGGACTGGTTACTGCAGCAGGACTTATATTCTGCTATCTTGCCAGGCCACTGCTCCCTCATTGTTGAAGTAGTCCTTCAGGTAATCCCTCTGTCTTTTGGCTTCTCTAGCAGGGTTTCTGTCTTGGCCACCACCAGCAGCACCCCCAATCAATCCACAATCATCAGGTACATCATCATCATCGTCCTCACCAGGCTGCTGACCACCAGGTTGACCTTGATACTGGCTTCTCAGTATGTTGTGTAGAACAACACAGGTCAAGACCACTTCCCTGACTGTTGCTGGGGGTAGTTCAATGGTTGTCCTCATCACCCTGAATCTTGACACAAGGATGCCAAAAGCGTTCTCCACCACTCTTCTGCCCCTTGAAATTCTACAATTGGCAATCCTTTCCTCTCTGGTTAACATCCTTCTGCCATAGGGTTTCATGAGCCAGCTCTTCAGGGCAAAAGCATCATCTGCCAGGATGAAGTAGGGGACATCTCTCCCACCCTGTGTTATAGGAGCTGGGTCAGGGAAGCCTATCCTGCCATCCTCAATCCTCCTCTTCAGCTGAGAGACATTAGATATCTGGCCATCCGAGCAGGATCCTTCAGTACCCACATCCACCCATCTAAACTTGTACTGTCCATCTACCAGGGCCAACATCACAATGGAAAAGAATCCCTTGTAGTTGTGGTAGAGGGCTCCAGTGTTCTTGGGCTTCTTCAGGGCCACATGCTTCCCATCCAGAGCTCCCAGGGCATGTGGAACATTCCATCTGATCCTGAATTCCCTCTCCAGTTCTTTCCACTCATCTGGGGTTGTAGGACACTTCAGGTACTCCCTGGTGAACTCATCCTGGATGGCCCTGCAGACCTCTGGTATAAACTTGGAGATGGTGGATCTTCCAACCCTGAACTGACAGGACAATGATGTGTAGGACTCTCCAGTGGCCAGATATCTGATGGTGAGGGCTAACTTCTCACCAACACTGATTGGTGCTCTGTAGTTGGTGGCCTGCCTGGCTAGGTGTGGTTCCAGTCTGGTCTTAATCATTTCAAAAAATTCTGGGGTCATCCTCATGTAGTTGGTGAATCCTGGAATATCTGTGGCATAAAGATCAGCCATAATGTTGTGGTAGGCCCCCCTCTCCTCTCTCTGTAGCAGCCATGGCCTGACCCACATGTTGTGCCTTCTTCTAGGTCTCTGTATGGGTGCTGGTGGTGCTGGTGGTGGTTGCTGTGGTCGACGTAAAAAATGGAAATACATGATTATTTGTAACTGAATAAAAACCAAAAAAGCCCTAAGTTGTTGTTGAATCTGTCTTCCATTAAAAGGTGGCATCCTGCTGTGTTCCTAGAAAAGCAATGATGATTAGATCGCGAATTTTATATATATATACCCAGAAAATCCAGCAACTTTGGAAAACAAGAATCGGGGATCCTGGTCTGGGGAAGACTGAGGAGGCCTGAGGACGCCTGAGGACGCCGGTAGTTAATCGTGGGTTAGTCGGCTCTTAGTCCCAGGAGGCCTGAGGCGTCCTGGGACCCAGTCGGTATGTGTACGACAGGATCGTGGTTGAAACCGACCTGAAAACTGGCTTAGTCGGTTCTTAGTCCCAGACCAGTCGGGGACTGTCTGCGGCCGCCTGAGGCGTCCTGAGGACGATCTGTTCTTAATCCCAGACTTGAGTACCGACCCAGTATTCCCGCCCATTTTTGTTATTTTCCCACCGACTGTCCACGATTAAGGGTCGCCGACAGGATCGGGGCTTAATCTTTTGGTGGAACAGGGGCATAAAAGTGCTTATAACTTACTAAATATTATTGGTCCTAGAGGTTTGCAATGTGAAACCAATTTGTAGGATATCATGGGCTGGGAATCTTCTGATATTGTCAGATTTGACCTTTGGCCCCTCCTTCAAGGTCAAACGATGGTTCACTGGCTTTGGTAAGTTGTCTTTCTGGTGGATACAGATTTGCATCGGTTCTAGGTCTAGTTATATTCTCTGATAAAATTTTAGCTTCTTGGTCCCATATTTTATTAAAGCAATTTGTATTATTTCAGTCACTGTTTTCATCAATAGTAACCCTCATGAATTGAAAAAAAGGCTTGTCATTGTTATTGACATTCACACAATGGTGCAGTCCCCATGCGAAATATCACACGTCCCAGCGGACTAATTTGGTAAGCACCCTTGTGAATTTCGGTACATCTCTGTGTGGAAAAATTCAGTGTTATTGTCTCAGTTGTTTTGAATTGATTACCCTCATTATACCATCAATTCTGATTGTTACTGAAGAAATAGAATGTCAGATGTCCATAAAGAACTTAATGTCACATCTGAGATTACACACTAGTCTTTTAGAATGATATGTTAATAGTGTATGTTGTTTTGTCTGATTTTCATGAACATTAAGAACTTTTCAAAACAGAGATATCATTTTCTTGGTTTGGTTTGATGCATACTCTTTCAAATATGCTATATTTAGTTTCTTCTTCTCTAGTGGATAGGGATTTTAATGTAAGTCATCAAAAAGGTTTTCCATTAATGTGAATTTGAGTTTTCATTCCAGAGAAATAATCTTTTGAGCTAAAAACTTGGTGGTGCATTTTCTGTGGAAGCAACCAAATCATGGGAAAGAGTTACATTCTTTTACCTTTTAGTCCACTAAGGTATGTCGTTTATTTAAATATATGCAGAAATACTTACTCTTTAAAGAACCAGAACAAAACATACTTTAAGGCCCATAGACATAAAACCGATTCAACACAATACAAAATTTTGATGCTTATCAAAACTGCTATGTTTTGTTTGGATTTTCTTCATTTCCTGGTTGCAGTTTGGGATGTACTAAAAATGTATCTTTTTTCTTTTGAACCCTGAAATTGCAAAGGTGGAGAGGAAAGGGGAATTTATTTTTATGGATAATACTGTATATCCTCGGACACAAGGTGTCATTAGACCAAAGAAAATGGAGAAAAAAATTTTAAAATCGGATCAAAAGTAAGGAAATTCTGGCCATTTAAGTGAAGCTCTATGCTATATGCTGATATCTACTGATCTGATGATACTGGTAAAACTTGTCAATGAAAGGGAATCATTTCATCTCAAATCAGATTGTATTATTTCTCATCGGTATAGACAAGATATGGTCTGAATGTCAGTATTTTTTCCCAAAATTAACTTTTGCAAAGTGGATGTATTCATAAAAGGAATCAACAAAACTCTTCATGAAAGATGACGTCAAAGCTAATGGATAAAAATGGTTCATAATCATTCATTTATGGATGACCTCAGACCATTAAGTTTTGGTTAAATGAAAACTTATTTTTCCAACAGTAAATCATCACTTTTACACCATAACAATATTAAAATATAATACATTAGTACACATAATACATAAATATAGTTTCATAAAGTAACTGTGGCTGAAACCAATCAGTTAAAAAGAATGCACACAGGAATATACAGTGTAATTAGTCTAATTATGTATAACAGAAATCTAGTAATATTTTTCAGTTAGCCTTTGATGTCAGGTGAGAGAGTGCCTGACATTTAATTAGTCTAATTATGTGTAACAGAAATCTAGTAATACTTTTCTGTTAGACTTTGATGTCAGGTGAGAGAGTGGCTGACATTTTGTTTTTCTTTTCTGGCATATACATCATAACCTACATCATTTGTTTCATAAAAAATTACAAACATTTCCAATAAGTAATAGAAGTAATAACACAGTCAAATAACTAGACTAAGTGTGTGTGTTAACTGTCCATGTAGATAAGCCAATTTTAGTTTTAAATGAAATTTTCAGATTTTGGTTTTTGCTAAAAAAATATTGACCATTGACAAATAACTGTTGACTGTCCTATTTACTTCAGTGACCTCAAGAAGAATCCATAACAGTAGAGTAGGTACATTTATCAGAATTATGTCATTGACACTCCTGTTATTTATCACTGTTGTTTCCTATGCAAAGTATTGAAAAATGGAAAATAAACATGATACCCCTGTTCCACTGTCATGAATTTGCCTCCCAGCCACCCCAAGTATACCATTGTGAGCAAAAATGTGGAGGTCATACAATGTATCTTTTTTTTCTTCTGAAGGTTGGGGGCCTTAAACCATGGGGGCCTGGCTGCCTGTCGAAAATATTAAATTTTTTTGAAAACCATTGTCACTTTGTCAGTGAGCTTATCTCTCCCCAATACTTATGACTAATCTTTTGGCTCATAAACCATTTGTCAGTTAAGGGCATGGTGGTATAACTTATCTTTAGGATGTTATGTGTCATTATGATGGTATCATGATAAACCTTGTATACTCTTCTGTAAAAATGGTGCAGAGTAGTCTGGTCCACTGAGAAAGTAAGTTGTGGGAATCCGACAATTATTATATATTCTACTTGCCAAGAGTGATCTGGGCTTGGTACTTAAAAAACTTCTCTTTGTGAGTCATAGCAGTTGGCAGTGGGTTGTAAGGACAGTCATCTGTTTTGTCAGCTTTCTCACCCTGATTGACAGGATCACTAGCAGCTATCATGAGTTTAAAATCAACTGGTACTTACAATAACTTGTACAAAGTGGAACAGCAGTATATCACGTAAACAAAAGTTGCAGCTGGTTTTGATTAACTGGTTGCTCATTTTAAAAGCAGCTGATGACAATTTACAAACCATTTTTAACAAATATATAAAAGAGATCCACAAAAATTAAAGTCATTGTAGTCAATCTCTATTGCAATTCTTGTCCAAAAAAGGGTAAGATTATTGAAACATTCTCATATTCTATCTTTTATAATATGTTGACAATATCTTATTGAAATCCTGGAAAAAACCCAGTGCAATACTCTCTCTATATATATTCATACAAATTGCAAGACCAGTTTTAAAAATCAAAATTAATGTAACCAGCTGTTGGTTTTTATGACTAAAGCAACCGTTAATAAGGTAAAGCAGTTTTCAATGTACAACCTTGACAGAGTTACAATTAAATTGGGCATAGTAACTATTACACATTAAAAATGCTTTTCTTGTGCATATATTAGGCCCAATCCATAAAATTACCCATTTCATTTTAAAGGACATTAGTCATTATTGAGTAATTTATCGACCATTTCATGAAATTGACAGGTTAATAAACCATTAGTCACATATTTCATGATATGTGCAATTTTATGGATTGGGCGAAACATATGTATACTTAACCAAAAAGGAAACGCAAGTTTTATAAATAATTTGTTATAATACAGTGGAACCTCTATTATCCGACTCTCTGTTTTCCTAATTTTCAATTATCTGACCTCAAAGCCACTTTCAGAACTTTATCTAAACCGGTTTTATTAGCCCTTCTATTATTTGACCCTTCTATTATCCAACCTAATTGTTACTTCCCCCAGAGGGTCAGATAATAGCAGCTGTACTGTATATATTGTGTTTCTGTTTTGCTAAGTGAAAGTAGATATATCCAAATTGTAACCAAAAGCACAGACACCATCCATTGTCGTTTTTTTGCTTTATTTTGCTGAGTGGACTTAGCAAAATATTGTTTGTAGAAAAATTGATGTTCAATAAAATGTCAGTATATTTCTACAGTTTTCTGTATATTTTTTGTATTGATACCTGACATTTGAGCATGACATTGTCATCTTCCATGTGTTTCACATGTCTGTTTCAATATCCGTCATGAGTGTCATTGTGTGGTTCTGACTGGTTGCTTTTGGTTGACTGGTCTTCTTCCATCCACAGCATAAAAAATACAAGATTGTGTTTCTGAAGTGCTTATTCAGTATACAATAGAGTATGAAATTAATAGCAAAATTTGAAGCCTGCAGAAAATTGGTAATGACCTTGGCATACCGGAGGCCTTGAGAATGTTTATCTTGCTTTTCGAGTATGAAATTTGTGAATTTGATGATTTCTGAGGGCACCACCAGTACCATGAAGAGCACAACAATGGTGATGAGTGTAGGGGTAATCCGATGGCCTGAATCCTGCTTGGGTCGGTTGACGCGGTACTTCCTCTGCATGTGCATGGACTGCTGCAGGGCCCGTATGAGGCAGATGTTACAGAACGCCAGTACCATAATGGGCAAAAACACAGCAACAACGGCCCATAGAGCTTGATAGGAGTACTCAAAGGTCTCATTTTTAAATACATCTCCAAATGTTATTCTGTAGATAGTGCAGTTTTCTGAGAAATTCCGTTTCACCATAGTCTTTAGCCAGAAGGAAGGCAAGTTGAGAAGTATGGAGAAGATGAAGACCAGGGTGATGGTAATCTTGGTGCCACAGAGATTTATGAAACCGCGGGCATGCAGAGGATGACATATTGCAAGGTATCTAGCACTAGCCATCACCACTGTCAGCCAGGTGCTGCATGTCACAAAGATGTTCAAGATGGCTGTCTTGAACATGTTATAGTACAGAGGGAACAGAGTCTTGGGGCTGTAGAAAATGATCTCTTTTGTGGCTTTGGAGAACATTGGAAGAGCAAATATGCAAAAGAGCAGGTCTGATGTTGCCAAGGCAACCAACCCAAGGTGTGCAGACTTTTCCATCCGATCCATAGAACTCTGTAGTTGTTTTTGAGTAAGCACAGCTAAATTAAGTAGATTACCCACAATTCCAAAACAACAGACCAATGGAACACCAATTTCATTGAAGATATAAGCTACATAATCAGTGCTATCTGTGACATTGGAGGTGTCTGTCAAATTCATCTGTGCCTTCCTCTGAGCAAGCATCAGGTGGTAATCCTCACAACCCATTTTTTGACAATATGTTTATCTAGCTGGATGAAGAAGAATAGTTTATGTTTTATCTTGTATTGTACATGAAATACAAATATATAAAGAAAATTTCCTACTTCTGTTTTACATAAATTATATTGGAACATCAAATACAGTAATTTTACTATAATTGTCTTCTTCCAGAAATATATATTTATTAAATTTTTAGATAAGAGTAATTCTACAAATTTGTACTTAGTGACAAAAATTTACCTCTTTTGATATTCCACTTGTTAAACCTATAGCCAGTGATGTATACTATCTGTTAATATTAGTTTCTTTTCCAAAGTTAATCTGGACTAGTTACACTGTCCACCATGTTCATGGTATTTATTCTTTTCATTCATAAACTTCTTGTGTCACATTGAAGCTATAATCCTGCTCAGTGCTCCACTAATTTTTTGTGCAAGAAAATTCAGCTGTGTTGTGATTTATCCATTGTGAGAATTGTAAAAGGGGATCATACAGCAGCTCACACCTTTTTATCTATAAAGTGAGGACCTGAAAATGTCTCTGGGACTGTCTTTCCAATAAAAGGAAAGGGTCGTGTGATTCCTTGATATCCAAGTTTGGAGACTGCTGAACCCCCCAAAGTCCATTAGAGTCACCTTTTTAATGCAAAGATGTCCTCTGCTTCTGGGGAGCCTGATGCAAGTGTCTCTTTAATAACTCCGAACTGTCTGTGAAAACACTATAAAAAGCCTCATTAATTCCTGGAGACCTCCTTCCAATGCAATTACACAGCAGCGTTGGAATTTCATTGTTTTATAGCTGATGAATTCCCGTGTTTGCAAGAGAGAACCACTAAATCACCAGCACAGAAAGACTTAAAGGGCTTTCTTCTTCTTCTCTCCCCTCTGTGCTTGATTCTCCGAGATCCTTTCCTCTGTAGAGCAGATTACTTGAGGAACTTGTAGACGCATACTGAGATGTTAGGAACACCATCTGCTTCACTGTAATGAAGGTGAAACTGTAAAAGAATGGAGATCAAATGACAGTTATTACCACACTTGATCATCAAACACATTCATAGTTGTTTGGCTGCAGTTTATTATAAGGGCTTATTACTTGGAGAAAATGAAGTGTAAAAAGAACCTGATTGAGATGAGATTTTTCATTGTTACATAATCAAATACCGAGTGTATTTCTTCTGAACAAGCCTGAAACCAGATTGGAACATTGTTTATTTTCTTTTAGCTTTAACTTTTGAAGTTTGTATCTTATTTCTGTCCTTTCATAATTGCGCTATTTACTTTTTACACATATTTGGAATACATTATCAAATAACAGATGTCATTCTAAAACATGAGTAAGATGGTGAATAATACGGATTCGGATGAGGTAGTTACAAGGGAAATTATTTCTTGTATTAATGGATCCTGGGACAATTGTTAATGCAAATATTATAAAAACAAAAATTTACTGAATTATTTTTAGCGTGGAATATTTTAAGACAATTAACTTAGCACACCCTCATTCACTAGGAAAAATACCTTTAGACTTGCCTGTAATTTGTCATTGTATTGTAAAATTTCATTGAAAAGTCAATACTGAAATAATGATTTTAATTGGAAGAAAATCTACTGGATAATTGATCTTTATTGTCTAACTTAAGCTTTTGTTCAGTTCATGTATTCTGACTCGGGATCAATTTCCAGAACTTCTTCAAACTGGTCCATAACATGCAAATATTAATGATGCTTTGATGTTGCCGATAGTTCTCCTAATTAATAAAAATCAACATTTTCTCACAGCCTTTTCACATTAGTAATTAAGTTTATTACATGTGTTGATGTTTTGTGTCCATATCAGAATGATAAATACCAATTTGTCATGTTGCCTAATCAAAATTTAGATCAACTCACAAGGGATTTTTAACATTCACGAATACAATAATGTTTTGGATGAAAAGTGGTGTGCATTTAATTTTTCCATGTATATTCAAATATTTGGAATTATTATTGTATGCAAATTATTGTTTATAACACTTATTTCAAAGTTTCAGGGTAAAATTGTAGTTTCTGACCCATTAGGATATGATAGTCTCTGATATTTAGAGACCTCTTTAATTTTAAACATTTCAAAATTGGACCAGAAATTAGGGTGATCATTTTAATTGGAGTTCTATGATATAATTTGACTATAACCACTAGTCTGATAAAACTTGGAGAGTGTTTTCGTATGGACTTGAATCTTTTTCAGTGCAATTAAAAACTATGCATGTAACAACAGTTTTAAGTTTGTTATGAAATTAAATCAGCTTTTATTGACCCACATAACGAATGATTGTTGGATCATACAAGCATCAAGTTCTACAAAATTTCTGCATTTTTAATTCCCGATTCCATTAGAAGGTGTATTTATTTGTCATTAATTTTTATGCCATAAAAATACTGAAGAAAAAAAATTGTTGTTGTAAAAATACAATTTGTAGTCCTCTAGAGAATGTGTTTTGTATTAATGATTAAGTAGGTGAAATTTATGAGTTAGAGTGTAGAAAGGATGCACTGCAAGTAATGGGATGCATTTGTCACCCGAAAAGTCTCATCCTGGTGGTCATTGTGCTTTGGAAGGAACAATAACATGAAGCATACTCAGTAGATAGTAAAACCTGACACAAAGCTGTATGGATGAAAATGTAATTTATAAAACACAACACACACAAAAAACAACATCTTTGAAATACTTGTTAGACATTGTTGGATAACAGTCAATGCAAAAACTCTTTGCAGCAACATCCAGCAGGTTTAATAAATGTATGGCTCATGACAAGACACAGCAAGATACATATAATGTATAGAAGAATCTCAAAGGACTGCTAGAATAGATTAGATTAATTGCTGCTGGCAACCTGGACACTGGCAACTCACCTATAGGACCTTGGTCCTAGAGTCCTGTATTAGATAAGATTAGATTAGATTAAATTGGAGTAGATTAGATTAGATTGTGTTGTGGTAACTTGTAATTTGTTTAACAATTTTACAAAACTATAATCAAGCATTTTACCCAGTCCAACATGGGCTTATATGCCACTTTGAACACTGATACATAGTTAAGGCCACAGGTCTAGTAACACAAAAGAAATTACAAATTACGTTAATAATGTAAGATAATTGAAATTAATTTGACATCAGTTCTTTCCCACGTGTACAGCATGCTTTCATTAAAAAAATAGACAATAGAATATGTCTTCTTTAACCAGGCACTCCAGATAACAGGTTTAATTGTTCAGTGGAAGCGGCCCTTAGATTCCTGATTTTATCTTCCAGTGGAACAATATTCAACTTTACCAAAGAAAATCGTAGGGGAAAAAGACTTCACAAGCATTTTAAGTTGCTAAAAGACACACCATAAGTTTTCATCATCATTCTTTATGTCTTGATTCGCAGTATTTTAAACAATGCATTTCAATATAGCAAGAGTTTTCATTACTGCTGAAGAAATTGGTAAAATAACTATACATGAAAAGTGAGTCCTAGTTTACTGGTACTCTGCTTGACTGTCTGAGTTCGATTTTGGCAGTGTACTTCTGGACTGGTTCAAGTGTTACCTGGCCTATCACTAGTTGATTGATAAGGCATTCAAGGGTTTCTTCATGGAAGGAAAAACGTTGCATGTATACAGTCATAAACATTTTCAGTCCGCTAAATTGGTTAGGGGCCAGTTACACATGCACGGATATGCCACAAATATATATGCCACGGTTCCATTAACTGACAAGGGATGAGGGTGGGCCATGTAAAAGAATTACGGATCTGCCACGGATCTGCTATGGGTCTCCTACAGACCGCCACGGTGCCCCAAGGACAGGTTTGTGGATGAAAAGACTGCACAAGGATTGGTCTTCTGAGTGTTTTTTTAATCCGCAAACCCTTTCCGTGTCAGTCTGTAGTAGATCTATAGCAAATCTTTGACCCTCTTGTTTTGTTTGTTAGCAAGATTACACAAATAACTACTGGTTGGAACTTAATGAAAAATAATCAGAAGATGGATCTTGTCTTGTTACATATTTTTTTTTGCAGGGGCTTCAAGATTTTTTAATCACTTTTAAATTCAAAGTATACTGGTTCTGCCATCACAGAGTATTTAAAAGATAAAGTAGAAAAACTTCCCACCTTTGAAACTGACCATGACATTTAACATTAGTTGGAATTGCAAAGAGCAACCACCTGGAACCAGAAACCACCTTTTTATGTCCCAAGAGCCCTTATTCTACCAAGAGCAACCAGCCCTTTCTTTCAAAAAATCGTAATGTACTTTTAATTCATGATGTATTTTACTTACTAACAGCAGCTCTTTACACTTGGATGCACTATTCATACTCACTTCATTAATCATGTATCATAAACATAAGCATTCTTTTAAAAAAACTTCACTTTAATAGTGCACATGCGTTTTTATGCAACCTGTGAACACACAAGTCATATATGTATATTTTTTTCATTTTATACACTAAAGTTAATATCAGGGCAGTTTTCTATGCCTTTTTGTTACTATCATCTGTATGCAAAACAAAAAGGTACATAAAAAGTGACCAACATTGCTTCTCTGAACAAGGTGCGTATAAATGATCTGTGTATAATATAAACATAATAGAGTGTCAACATCAGATCATGTACTTTCAAGTTATTATATCTTTGGTAACAAATTGTTTCAGTTAAGGGGTGTGTTTTTGCTTGTCTAGAGGATTACTCATGAATTGCTTGTGTCACTATAAGACTGGACAGTAAATGTGAAAAGAATCCTCTAAAATCAGACTTTTAGTTTATAACACATGAGGATAGAGTGCACATGACTCTGACTTATGGCCCTCGTAAGTGAACCTGCGAAGAGCAAGCACACAGCAAAGAGTGAACCACCTTGGGATTTCCCCCTGGTTGGTTGCTCTTCACAGATTCGACTATAAATTATTATAGTTAAGGCAATTGCCCCAGATGTTTACAACTGAAGACAAAGGCCTGAGGATGAATGTGTTTCAGTGCCCTGAATATTCTGTAAGTGCAATAATACACAGTAAAAATATCTGCATACAAAATTGATATAAATAATTACATCAAGTAGTTAAAATAAATCACAATTGAGGCTTCCTGATGCATGACAGATTACTGCTACATTATTTCAGCTATTCACTACTCGTAAACTATATACAAGTTTATAGCCTGTAAAAATGCCAAGAACTGTGTCCCAGGTAGTAAACGCTAAACATCAGCTCAAGACATGACAGAAAATGCGGCATTAATCATAGGTGAAGGTCGCTATGTAGCTGATACTAGTCTCTTTATTGTTAAAGGTGAGTGCTGTCATGTCCACCAAACTCTGATAGAAACTGCAAAGAATTGTGGGAGATGAAATATTTGGAACTCAGATTCCTAATGGTTATTGCTGCAAGTTGGAAAAGCTTTTGAATTTCCTAGAGAATATGGAGACAGAAGAAAAAAATTAAATAAAATAATAACTTTATGTCACCGAAACATGTAACAGTTAAGTAACATGGTGACCAAGTGTCTGGATGTGCTGTAGACATTATGATTTCTGAGAGACAAGGTTTTTCTATTGACGTTATATCTCATGAGAGAATACCTTCCACTTCTGCAGACTGTATTGCATGGCTTGATAATTATGAACAACTGGAAGATGAACCCTTTTTCCCCCACATACATTGTACCCATTATTGCCAGTTTGTTTTGATAAAAATATGGGTGCACAATATAAATATATGTGGCACCAAAGTAAGCCAGCTGAAAAACATTTTGCAGAGCTTTTTAAGGGGTGAATTCATATTATTTTCTGCATGAAATCGGTACTCTTAATGCATAAGCAATCAGCTTGCAGTTTATAATGCTCTCTTTGTAATCCTGATTGGTTTGAGTTTAAATTTATTTGATTCTTCACATTTATGCCAATTTAAGGATTGTGCCAAATCATGGCAGCAACCAGTATTTAAGATGGTATTAACATTATTATGCCCTGCCTTAGACAGAAGTCAATATTACTTGCATATGGACCATCAGAAATTGTACGATTATCACTTACAATTGTGTCATTAGCATGACATGGAAAGCTTTTGTCTCGAGGTTTTGTTTTGCACACTTAGGGACATGACATGTATTTGTAATCGTTTGGAAAAGTGTCAATGTTGAGGCATTGCTGTCTACTTGCTTATGTAAATTGGGATATGGTAATAGTTTGTTGAAATTGCATTTGACAGATATTGTATTAGTATTCCTTGGGCTGAGTCCTCTAAGGTTTTGGGGTGTTGAAAGGGAAGGACGTCTAAGCATATGAGCAATGTAATGTATTTATTTACAGTGTGGGAAATCTCTCAGAGCGTGTAATGGAATGTAAATTATCGGGTTAACTTTGTATTTAAATGTTTATTCAGTTCGACCTTGGCCAAATAAAGTATTTTTAGAACGAGAGGTATAATTTTATCAGAAAAAGAATGAAAAACTGTGTTTATGCAATAGATATAAAAGAATGAGAATTAAGCAACAGCTGTAACTTGATGATAATCATAACGGTATGAGAATAATACTCTATTTTTATGTAAAATTTTTACTTTCCATTCACAGTGCCGTAAAATTTCTGATTTATAGTTTTGCAAATATTTAAAAAATAATATAATGTGGCTCTGGCTCTGAAAAATGTTTGACACATGTTTTCTCTATCAATCTACTCTCTTCAAAGGGAAAGAAATAAAAATGTTTTTTTTTTATGACAGTCACTATAGAAGAAAATAATGCAGTAATTCAATGGTAGACTTTTTGAAAATGACAAGAAGCCATTGTTATTGTAAATGTGAACTTCTTTCTGTTGGTGGCATTCCATTACACTTTTTTGAGCAGTTTTTGTTTGTTGCTTCTAAGGTTCCAGCTATAAATATTGTTTTCCCCATAGAGCACTCTCATAATTATTAACCTGAAATAGATACTGTGGCTCATGAATTGTGGAGGTGTCCTTACTTGGTGGACTTACTGGCAGATTTACAAGTAACAAAGGTGTGTTTGCCCATTTATCCCAGGGTATGTAACTGGTGCAAATTCAAGAAAGTTAGGCCCTAGTATTACTGATATTTTTAATGACTTTTTTGGGGCTGTTATTTCAGTGACATGGGGTAGCACCTAAAATTGCAGAAGCAATAAATTGAACCCCTATTGTACCCGAGTAAATTGGCAAGAAAAGTCATTTGAGCTTATTGCAGTTTTCATGGCATCAGTGGAAAGTTTGATTGGCATGCTCTTTTATTAATTTTGGGGCACAGGGCAATGGTTATTTCAGCCTTAAATGGCTTCATGATAAGTGTCTCTTTCATTAGTCCTCACATCAGTGTGAGATTCCAGGCAAATGTACGAGTTATATTAATAGTAAAAATCTTACCACATGCCACATGTGATGTGTAAGGCAAGTAGTCACAACCCTGTTCTAAAAGCATGAGTTTTCCTCAAAACTATATTGATTATACACCTTTTATGGAACTCTTAAGAGACATTTTGTGAAAACTATAAATTTTACTTATAGTATAACAAAATAAAAAAATAATGGTCATTCCAAAACATTAGCAAGGCAATCAACATACACTTCACAGATTCTATTTTTGACACTTCACAAAAATGCATTTTTGTATTGGTTATGTTTGTTAGTTACAGATTGTCTTTATTTGTACTTTCTGTTTTGGCTCATTTATGGCGGGTACATTTTTACTCAGCACCAGTGGGTCAGGAGACTGCTTTAAATGGAGTTCATTTATGATCTGGACCTGTTAATCCCCCTGGGGCAGGTTATTTATGATCTTTGTAGACATTAACATTTGCAGTCACAGAGCAAACTGACCTTAGTGAAATAGTGCAATGCATCACAAAACAATTTGTTAAATTCCTTCCAATTTTTAAACGTTTGATATTTCACTTTGCACAAAAATTTCACTGATTTTACCAGGAACCATATTCCTTATCTGAATATGTCATCAAAATTACTTAAGCAGCATTGTTACACAAACTGACAGCCAAATGTACAAACCATAAAACATATATTGAGTAATATGTATTCTCCTTGGCAGATACAATAATTTAGTCTTATTCTTTTTTCCATTACAATAATGGCTGATTTATTCACACAACTCATAGTATCAGAAGTTAATGGAACAAAAAGAGTTTCACATTTTCTTTTTAAACAATAAAAAATAAAAAAGATAATGGTATTTACCTACCAGTCCCAACACATTATTTAATTAAAAAAAAATTCATTGGGTAGACTTATAACCAGATTTTCTATGTGTTTCATATTAAATTCCATTTTTATGCGGATGACACTCAGTTATACATCCATCTCTCCCACAAGAATGCTTCTTCGGCTCTCGCCAAGCTAAATGCCTGCCTTCGTGATGTTCAAGAGTGGATGTCTCTCAGTAAATTGAAGCTCAACCCTGAAAAAACTGAGTTTATTGTCTTTGGTTCCAAGGCTCAACGTCAGAAGATTTCCTCTCACTTTCCTGTCAGCATTCTTGGTAGCCTTCTTCATCCGGTTGATTCTGTCAGAAATCTAGGTGTGTTGTTTGATGCAGATTTTTCATTCTCTGAGCATATCAAGAGGACTTGCAAAGCGTGCTTCCTTCAGATGCGTGACCTCCGTAGAATTAGAAAGTATCTCACTTCTGAAGTGGCAGTCCTTGCTGCAAATGCCTTGGTTAGTAGTCGTCTGGACTATTGTAACTCTCTGTTCAGAGGTTTGTCCGTTTCAATCAGCACAAATTGCAAAGTATTCAAAACACCCTTGCTCGTATTGTTACAAATCATAGAAAGTATGCTCATGTTACACCCATTCTACAGAAACTCCACTGGTTGCCTGTTAAGTATCGTTGTATTTTCAAAACCGCAACACTTGTGTATAAATTTTTGCATAGTGGTTCTCCTTCTTACTTCGAACCGTTCTTGTCTTTTAGTAGTTGTCCCTATAGTACTAGGCATAGTCACCCAGATCGTCAATACCTTACAGTTCCTCCTTTCCATTCATCAGTCTTTAAGTCAGCCAAACATTTTGGCCATAGTTTTGCCTTTGATGCTCCTAAGATCTGGAATGACCTCCCTCAAGATGTTCGCAGTGCAACATCAGTTGCCTCCTTCAGAAAGAAGCTTAAAACTTACCTGTTTGCAAAAGCCTACCCACCATAGCCTCTCCCGTCACATCTGTGTCTCCTTGGTACGACCTGGTTATGTCCCTTGATTAACGATAACTGCCTTGCTTTATGTTTAGATGCGCCTTAGAGTCCATCAGTGATGGAGATTAAGCGCTATAAAAGTCCACATTAGATTAGATTAGATTAGATTCCTTTATGCTGTTTGTGTCTTTTTTACATTTTTATAATCTTTTCTACATCGTCATTTTCTTAG
Source organism: Sabellastarte sp. h YS-2021 (assembly GCA_964017235.1). NCBI lineage: Eukaryota > Metazoa > Annelida > Polychaeta > Sabellida > Sabellidae > Sabellastarte > Sabellastarte sp. h YS-2021. Next base: position 162,521,674 of record OZ024930.1, read on the forward strand.
ATATAGATAATTATATCCCAGTGTGTTCAAGTCAAGTGAGTAATCTTTGTAGAATATTTATTGACATAGGGATTTGTTTTCTTTTTAACAAATACGTTGTTGTTTTACAAATATAAGATTATAGAGTTTATGGTTTGGCATTATAAATTATAACTACTTTGTCAAAGAGCTTTTGTTTCTGTTTTATATCCTGGTACAGGCAATAACAGTTCTGAGATAGAATTGTAATAGAAATGTTATATAATGTAATAAAACCTGTGTAAGACTACCAAGGCTTGATACAGAGATCATAACTCAAAACTGAGATGCAAGATTTACAGACAGCTAGCAAAGTTTACTTATAATTGTGTTAAAACTGATTAAAAATACACCCTCTTTATTTTCTGACTTGTTAATGCTGTTCTTCACCAATTAACAAAAAATAAACAAAACAAGACTATCTTGAGAATGATATAATATTCAGTTATTAACTGATTATGTTGAATAATTTTATATTATGCACTGTCCTGCAATAAGTACATAAGATTATTGTTTTAAACCCCCAAAATCCAAACTGTAGGTAAAAAATTTGAAATGGTAACTAAAATCTGAGAAGTACTTACCTTCTGACAAGTGTGTCCAGTATGATGCCATGTGTTTGTTAGCCAGTCCCTTGATTCTTGCTTTTTCCCAGTTCTATCTGAATGAGAGAAGGAATCATAATCCACTGTATACCGTATCTTTTACAAAATCTGACCAATGTGCACCAGCAGACCAGGCATTAATTTCAATCTGGGTTCTATTATTCCTTAAAATCCTTAGGTTACCAAACTAATATGAATCCTCTCAGCACTAAAAAATACGGTGGAAAAAGTGATTGAAATTAGACCAGAAATAAAGAAGTTGTGGCTATTTTAGCCAGAGTAGTATAGTATATACTCATAGTGCACCAAATGATCCTTCTTATTTGTTTCATCCACAAGGAGGTTATGTTTTTGAGTCTGTCTGTGTGTCTGTCCATCATCTGTCCGTCAACTCCAAAAGTAATGAACATTTCTTTCTGAAAATTTTTATGTAGGTAGAACCTAACCAAAGGAATACAAGATTAAAGTTTGGGATAGATCTGGATTATATTCTGGATAAAAAATTTACCAATTCTTTTTAAGAGTTCCATTTTCAATATATTTTCAATGATTTTGTTCTTCTGTTTAGATTACTCCAAAATAATGCATTGTGTAAATCTTCATGAAATGTTTTATATGCGTAGGACCTGGCCAAAGGAAGAAGTGATTACATTTTGTGAAAGATCGGATGATATCCTGGATACATATAAAAAAAATCCTGAATTTTCGGAAGCATATCCTGGTGCCACTGGTTGAGGTCTGCGCCCTGGGAATGCTTTCTAATTTGTATTGTCGATGACATGTTTAGATAAGATTTGTTAAATTATTTCTAATTTTAGCTTTTATCTGATTGAGATGACATTCTATTAGAATACTGTGTAAGAAATCTCTCAGGAAAAATGGGTTTTACTCAGAAAAGCTACAAGAAAATACGATAAATCTTTCCAAGAATATTAATTTTTTAAAAATGACATTATAGTTTAATTATAATACAAACTTCCAACAAACAATATAGTCATTCTGATTAACAACAAAAATATAACATTCAGTGTTTCCTATTTTTCCACATGTATATATTTTTTAATTTTTTAATAGAATTCTAAAAATTGTGAAGAATTTAAAAATTCATATACCTAAGGTAAGTACAGTGATTTACATGAAAACCTTGTAAGTGTTTACAGGTAATATCACATCTGAGTATCTTTGTGTTGTTTAGGATGTGTTTTATAAGTCCCATTTCAACTTGTGGAAAAACTCAGTCAAGAAAAAAAGGCCAGAATTTGAGGACATTCCTTAATCACGTTCCAAGTATTCATTGCAATAAGGCAGTAACCTTTATCCTGGCCTGTACCGACCTCAAATGGGAAAGCTGGTAGTTGCTTGCTGTTGGTCGGCAGTTTACAGTACAGAACCTTGACCAACTGTATGTACTGGTTTCCTCTGCCCATAAAACTAGCTCTTGTGATATCACCTATGCAATGTGTTGAAAACAACATTAAATCCCAAATAAATAATTAAATTAATTATCCTGGCTTATATGCTGTAATATACGGTATTACTTAAAGGCGTCCCAGAATTTCTGTGGAATGTGGTTACTGCTTTGCCGCTGTAGGTTTTCACAATAATTTGGCCACCACTGGGACTACAGCTGAGGGATGCAGACACAACATCCCCATCATAAGCTGTATCATAAACTCTACTGACTTATGATTACAAATATTCTCTAACTTTGTTGTTTTCACTCATGTTCAAAGAGCTACATTTTACCAGTCAGAGACTTATAGTACCTCATAAAACATTGAAAGAGCTAAATTTTTGATGGCCAGTAATTCTTATGTTGTTTGATTTTTTTATTCGAGTTTGCAAAAAGATTTTCAGCTTCCACCGGCGACATGCTTATTTTTCAGTTTAAATTTGTGGAATACATATTGTGCAAGTCCTGTGTTTTCTTAGTTTTGAAGAAATGTACAAAGTGATTTTAATATTTTGATTTTGGTGTTGTAACAGTATTCTCTTCTATATTAAGTTCAAAGGAAAAACAAACACAGGGTTTATTTCTAGTATATGACTTCCACATCTGCACATTTTCAAAATGTTGGATCCCAATATGCTGATTTTTTACCTCATACTTTTATTGTTGAAGTCATATTGACTATAAAACAGTAACACAGTAGGATCTCTGTTATCCAATCATTTGGACATTTGATTTTATGAATTAATTTCTATTCTAAATTTGTATTTCTCTTGTTTTATATTAAAATACCTGTTCATTTTTTCAAACCTTAAACAAATCATATTCTGTAAATAACTTGAGTAGCTGATAGGTGGTGAATTAAATGCATTGTTGATAGTGAAGTTATTTGCCAAGAAATAAAGCCTTTCAATGAATGACCCTTACCTGAATATATAAGATCAACAGCTACTTAATAAGACCCAAGAAGCCTTTATGTCACAATAGTAGCCACTAGCCTATGGCATCTAATATAAGGCTTCTGGCTGAGGGGATATAGTAATTTTTTGTCTGACTGCCCATTGACCAAGTGTTGTTGCTGGAAATGACTGATATGACGTGTGAATGGACGTCACAATAATGAGGTGGTCCTTCCCTTGGGAGTTCATCTGCTAATTATATCAGCCAGACCAATAAAGCTCTCCCTACTAGTGTTGTGATTAAAAGAGTTATGGATCCACTATAGTGTATCCACCAGAACAAAATCTTATCATCTATACATTGATTATCTTCATGTTTTTAGTTCTATTGCAGTTTTGTTATATTTTATTGTAGATAATCTCCTCTTTGTAAGCCTTTACAAGTGGCCAACTGGATTTGTAATAGAGTTCATTCAGGTACAGCTCTTGCAGCTGTTGTCATCTGTAATATGACTACATGTATTTCATTATCTGGTAGTAGACCATAGATCACAGTAATCATCATTATCAATGTCTCAGTTTTTAATCGTTGAATGAAATTCAGGTTTCTCTTTGGTAGCAAATGTTGTCTAGGTATTTAGACTGACAAACTGATAAAAACATCAAACTGTTCTCATGGTTCAGGTAATTAGTCTGTTGGTGTAGCCAGCTCTGAAATAACTAGAACCTCCAATATCTGTGGGGTCTGGTTACTCTTTTTACTTACACCTAGCCTTGTCACAGGCGTTTATATAATATAGTCACAACTGTGTGATTAAATTTACTTAGCCTAGCTTGCTGTCTCCCAGACTAGAAAAGCCTCTGATACAGTGTGCATTATGGTTCAGACAGCCGCCTGGAAGGCCAGGTTAACTTACACCCACAGAATTATAACATTTTCTGATGTTAAGACTTCAAAGCTTGTTCCCTATTTACCTAATGATTCTGCTTCAATGGAGCCTGCTATATTTAAACAGGTTGTTTTGGTACTTTTTCAGTGCATATATTTCCAGAGATATTTCAAAAGAAAATATTTCTAGGTTAATGTTTCTCCATAAAGGCAAACGAGCATATTTAAGTAATACAGTTGAATATTCAAGTATTGATGTTAGGCCCCAACTCGCGATTGGGAACATCTCGAAATTGTCCTTGCACAAACTAAGGATCTTGAGTTGAGGCAAACATCTCGAGATTGGGCTGCACAAACTTAGGATAAGTTTTATATAATACCTTAGGCTATTGCCCTTAGCTATAGTCACTTTCCCTAGATTATCAAAAGCTTTAAACATGGTTGTGGCTTCCTAATATAATCTGGCAAAGGATAACAATTGCATTGAATATAAAACTCTTTGATTATCTGTTCAAAGAAATTTGTTTGTGTACACTGTTACCTGAACTTTTTCACAGATTCTTAATTGCAATTCTGTAATTGTTGGCATGTTGTCAGGTGTTTCCCTTTACTAGATTACTAATTGCACTTTTATAGCACTGACTCCTTCTATTAGTAGGCTCATAAAATATGAATGATGTTTACCCTTGACATTTTAAGATAGTCATTCCAACACAAAAGTTATTGGAATAAAATCATAACTATAAATGTTTAATGTTTAAATTGATGACTTTTTAGTTCTTCACTACATTTTCTGAGCTATGTCTGAAACCCAGATTCACAGATTTAAATCACATTTCTTGAAAACATGGATACCCATATCTGTCTGATTTTTTGTAGTTATACAGAAAATCAACAAAGGAGTCATCATAATGTCACAATAATTGCAATTATAAATGGCAATGACTGCCTGACTGAGTGAGCACACACAATATTGCCCAGTCACTAAAATTAGCCAATCAATTATAAGTTGACCTCAATTAATTAGCAAATCCCAGCCCTAGGTAAACATCTTAAGTTTGTGCAGCCCAATCTCGAGATGGGAGTCCCATCTCGAGGTGTTTGCCTCAACTCAAGATCTTGAGTTTGTGCAAGGACAATCTCGAGATGTTCCCGATCGCGAGTTGGTGCTCAACATTGACACTTTGTCCCTGAAGCAAGAATTATCAGGCAGTGTGGTTACAAATATTAGCATAAATTAAACAAAAAGGATTGGAAGTCTATTAAGACTCGTCAAAGTATGAACGTTACTGATTTGGAAAGATTACCTGAAATCCATGTAATAGTTGTTCATATGTCATTGGAGAGTAATTCTTGGTGATTTTTGGTGAGACTTTACAACTTTCCAGAAGTGTGACATATGCCAGAATTACTTGACGTTTTACAAATGTGCCTTTTCAGCTAAGTCACACTGTGGCAATAACTTAAAGGAAGGAAGATTGATTTCCCAATCGGTGGAGAATATTAATGCTGTTTGAGGACCCAGATAGTTTCCAGCCAGATATAACTGATATCCCATAGCGTTTCTTGCTTTAAATAACTGCTGTTTTGTTGAACTTTTGTAGTTGGAACATGCATTGTAGGTTAGATAACCTTAAACAGTAGATCCTCTTTTACCCGACCCTCTATTATCTGCATTTTCAATTATCTGACCTCAAACTCACTCTCCCAACTCTGTTTTAACCTGTTACTTTTAGGCTTTCAATTATCCTTAGAGGGTCGGGTAATAGCGGTTCTACTGTATGTTATTTGTCAAATCAATTATATCAATAATATCTGCAGATATAAAATACAGCTTTTCATTTACATTTAATTTAGAGAACTGTCTTGCAAGAAACTTTTTTTTATGAAGAGTGTCAGTAGAAACTAGCTGTAGGAATATTTGATATTTTGATAATTTATTTGTCTTGAAAATTGGTGAGAGTGGGCACAGTGATATGGTGGGTAAAGGTCTATATATCTTGATGATAAATGAGTTGATATTAAGTTTGCCACTGGGTATTGCCATACTTCAGCTACCAAAACAATATAAGCCAATACAAAGCTTTTTATTTTCAAGAAATCTCCATTTGTTATTGGATTATCTGCTGCCAGCTTCTGAAAATAGCTGGAAACTTACAAGTTTGAAAGAGGTTATCTGTCATAGCCACCCAACCTCCCAGTGTCTTCTCTGGTATGACCTGGCTATGTAAATAGACCATCTCTTACTCAATATGTTTATGTATAGTTGTTGCCTGTCACAATAGTAGAGTATGTAATTGATATCATGTGTTGGAAATGAAAAGATGTAGCATATTTTACACAAACGTTTCATTTCGCGGGCGAGAATACAATATGCTGTGAGTAATCGAGTAGTTAAAATTGACTTGAGTACCAGCAATGGCCGACACATCTATCGAGGCTCGGGTAACTGTTTGCAGCCCTAATAAAAGGTTTGGTGCCTTTAACAATCAATTTCACACTACAGGTGGTATCACCAACGGTTACCCACATTTGGTGAAACATCCCTGTCCTTGGATCACCATCTGACATCCGTATGCGACCTTGCATGTCAGTGGCAGACCGTCCATTACCTTGCTCATGCTATGGAAGTTTTGAACCGTTTAAAATTTTCACCTCTGAGCATATAGTGAGCATACGCAGGCAATTTCATGCATGCTTGTATGAATTTCTGACTAAGGTAACTGAAGGTATGGTCCGGGGTATACATAAGGTTGTGATTCAGTCGCCTTTCAATGTAATATGGCACCATGTGTTCGTCCGACTGCTACCAAAGGTGAGTTAAGGTTAATGAAGGTTGTTTCTCGGTGACCAACGTGCGTAATTCTGTCATCCTACTGTTATTGACGGTTTAAAAAACCTTGTCAAATACGTGGCCGTCTGCCTGTAGTGTGAATAAGTCGGGCGAAATGTTGCAACCTGGAGGCAGTTCCTCTGCCAAGAAAAACTTTTAACCACTGTACATACCGTCTATAATGTGAAAGGAGCATTAGGACTGGAATGAATGTTAAGTTTTGCACTCAAGAACCCTTTTGATATCACTCTATTCTTTAATTCAAACACATTTTGAGGTGAAAAGCTAAAAAAACACACTAAAAGTTCCTTTTTTATAGGTGGTGTAGTAATAGCTAAAACATAAAGATGGTGTCTTTAGAAAACTATTCAAAATACAGCTTGGTCATTAAGCCTGAAGGGAGAGTTAGTTGACAAAAGTGAAGTATTTAAAGAGTTTTAAGAACGAGTATTTTCAGAGACAACCAGTCCTTAGCTGTAAAATAATTGATTTGAGACTGCACAGTAACAAAAGAAATATTGCAAAAAGCCATCAAACTGCAAAATAACCTGCAATAAAAGCTAATGTGGAAATCTCATTAGTGGCAAAAAAATCTCTTTCTGCCCCTTGTTTTAGAGCGATGGTTCTTGTTCCTTTGCATGACTGAAGGTGATATGTGGGCAAATTGGGAATAACTTGGGCAAGGTCTGATATCTGATTTCTACTTTTGGACAAGGGTGAAAGTGATAGATCATTTCTCATTTTGACCCCCGCCTATTTCAAGTGCTGCACCCCATTGCCAATAATTGGGTCAACGGCCACAAGTTCCTTTCAGTTTGTTCCATTTGCTGGAATATCGATGCCATTTTTTATGGGTATTTGTTGTTGTTTTGAAAAAAATACTCACAAAACTGTATTATTGATTTAATTTTAACTACTTCTGTTTGCCATTTGTTGTGATATTTAACACATAATTTAACATAACAGTCCCTTTTAATATGACACTTTTAATGGCCTCTTCCTTAAAGCCCCAATAGCAAACTGATCAGAACCTGGAAACATTCACACACAGGTGATGCATGTGCAGTCCTTTTTAGCTGAACAAAATAATGATAAAATTTTTTTTCTAAATCCATCTGAAGGCTTAACTTCTCAAAAGGTCACCTTACAGCTTAGTGTAGTCTGTTTTGTTCTCTACTATTTGAACATTCTTTTTCAGTATTGTAACCAAATTCCATTGTTGATTAAATTTCATTTTGATTGAAAAGTATAATACTTAAACTGATTAAACTTTCATTGTAAAAGTATAAAGAAAGACAGTTTTTTTCATCTTTGTTAGATTATAAAATTCTTTGTGTTATTGTTGGTATGGTTATCTCTGTCTCATTGTGTATCACTATATAATTTGAAAGTCAACACGCAAGTACATTACTTATAATGATAAAGTAAAGAAGGCTTCTCAGTTTTTTATTCTATGGGTGGGATGAAAATCCAATGTTAAAAACAGATCCTTTACCTGGTGTTTCATTTTATGAAGTACTTCTCAGATTCAGAGATACTCAAATGGGATTTACAATATCTTGAATCAAAATACACCACCATTCTGTTTGTGACATTAGCTAAAGATGAACAGACGTACACAAAGTCGTGAAAGTTTTCCTGTAAGAATACAAGAGGCTAATTTCTTAGAAGAGCCTGGGGCCACACATAGAATACATGGACAAGACAAGGATGTAAAAGTAATTAGTAAGACATGTTTATGACACATAAAATGAGGCAAACATCTTCCAGTCTAATGTTTGTGTCTGCTACAAGGCATAAGGCATGGGTGTGAGCTGCACTTTAATTGTCCCCAGGTGACGGGTTATGGTGTTTGGTCCACACAATTAAGTAGCCAGACCTTCAGAAAGGCAGGAAATTTGTCCTATCAGAAATTATTTAGAATGTCTTATAAAGCTTTCAGGACATTTTCATGCTTCCTTTAGTGTGTAAAAAAGTTAATTCTAATTTCCTTTTATTAGAAAGTTCAGACATGTAATTATTATAATACAGCCAACCTTTTACATTTAGCAAATTTTCCGAATTTATTGTGTAAAAAATTCAACTAATGCAAAATGTTCTGTGCTTTCGATTTCAGATTTTTCACATTTCTCTATCCTGTCAAATACAATATGATTTTAGGCGGGTTGCATGTAACCAATCCGCCTATTAGATTGATGTGTCCGGCGTCCGTCTGTCTGTCTAGCCACATTTTTCGTTTCCGTACTCTAACTTGAAAACAGTTTGTCCAATCGAATTCAAACTTGGCAGGGAGATAAATCACCATCATAGCTAGGTTCCTTACGAAATTGGTGAAATTCCGTCCATTCATTTGTCCGTTTTTCGTCCGTTTGTCTGTCCATCCATCTGTTTGTCCACATTTTCGTTTCCGGACTCTAACTCGAAAACGGTTTGTCCAATCGAATTCAAATGTGACAGGGACATAGATCACTATCATAGCTAGGTTCCTTTCAAAATTGGTGTAATTCCGTCCGTTCGTTTGTTCGTTTGTCTGTCCATCTGTCTGTCCATCCACATTTTTGTTTCCGGACTCTAACTCGAAAACGGTTTGTCCAATCGAATTCAAACTTGACAGGGGGATAGATCACCATCATAGCTAGGTTCCTTTCGAAATTGGTGTAATTCTGTATGTTCGTTTGTCCGTTTGTTCGTCAACATTTCCGTTTCCAGATTCTAACTCGAAAACGCTTTGTCCAATCGAATTCAAACTTGACAGGGAGATACATCACCATCATAGCTAAGTTTCTTTCGAAATTGGTGTAATTCCGTCCTTTCGTTTGTCCATTTATAGCATAGGTACAATTATGTAACCTAGATTACAAGTTTTACGTTTCTTAGCACGTCTAACAGATTCACCTTAACTGGGTAACCTAACATTTCTTTCCTTATTTCTAAATGTAATTACAGCAGTTTCTAACCTTATTGCTGCCTACGCAACCCGCCTTTTGGGGCATCTTTGACCCTCTTGTTTTACTATTATTATTATAAACCCCCAGCTCCCTAGATTGAGACTTTATGTTTGGTGAGGAAAAACCAAAATATAACACAAAGTATTCAAAGATCCTAGTATATCACTTTAAGGCAAAGTGAGACCAATATAGTACAAATTTGCGAACATCCTAAATTCACTGGGATAGACACTGGTATGATTGTAAACACAAAATACTCCCTCAAATTACATACATATTTGTGAAATGACAGATTTTCTTATACAATGCCTAATGGTATGTTTATTTCCATTACTACCCACTACATTAGTATCAAACTAACAAACATTTTGCAAAAAGTAAGAAGTACAAAAAAAAAAAAAATAAATAAATAAAATTACTGAGACATCTTTAAACGTATTATTTGCTGCTAGAATATTTTACACTCTATTAACCCCAGTTTCCCTTTCTGTGTAATTTGGCTTGATCTGAGTTAAATTCTCCAGATGGAAGTTTGGATAGCTGTGTGTATTGATTTCCAGTGATCTGATACACAATTTACAGAACTTTACATATTTATTACAGCAGACCCACCAGAAGAAAGCCAATATATCATAGTTGTGGCAGTTAGAGATAATATAGGTATGTCAGTGAAGCCTGCATCAGCCAGTCAAAATTGAAACTTAACTACAGCAGGGATATATAAAGAGCATTGCTATTAAACTATCAACATTGCTCATGCAGAAAATCATCCTATCTATTTGAAATGGAGAATATATTCTTCACATTTACTACCCTGCAACAAAGATTTTTTTCTCTTTGTTATTGTATTTTCCCACTGGCTGTCCTGCCTGAGATTAAGATGGCCTTAATTTGTGAAAAAAAACCTTGTAAATATGGAAGTAAATCAAAGCCAAGGGAGCGTAAGCACTGACGTAGTAGACTCTTGTTGTTGCATTGAATTGGTTGATGGTTTATTTTAGTCATTGCAATTTGTTATATTATGCCAGTTTTGTTTCCCCACTGTACAGCATTATTTTTGTGCAACAGTGCGAGTATGGTTCACATTTGTTTAAAGTTATAAATAACAACAGTCATGTTCTGAGCAGTTCCTACAGTGTTTGTACAAGGTCACTTGGAGATATGAAATCTATCTCTGTGTCTGGTTCTCTGGCTGTGTGTCTGTCTGTCTGTCTGTCTGTCTGTATGCCTCTTCATCAACACACTCTGTATAAATAAAAACAGATAAAAGCAAATTTAGTCACACAGAGAGCCATTGTTTAAGGTCCAACATCAGAAAATGTAGATCTTAGCCATACCTAGACCCAAATCCTGTGTATATATTGGAGTTTCCAATTAGACAGGATCTAGTGTAAATTACAGGTTTGGGCTATAACTAGAAATCCTGTAGATATTTGAGTTTTAGATTTACAGAGGCTATTCTGTCTGCTGTATAACAAAGACACTGAGCTAACTTCAAATCAGTATATTATGTAGAGGTAATTGAAATCTCACTGTCACAGGGACCTTTGAACACAAAATATTGCCAGGATACAAACTAGGAATCATCTGATTTCTGATAGGGAATGTATTCACTGAAGATCTTTTTCTTAGTCTTAGACCATTCATGAGACTTGCTCCAAGTCTTTGTATTTCTCATCCCACTAAAACTGACATACATGAAATCATTATGCATCCACTTGAAGAGGGAACAATCCTTCTCTATGCTGAAATACAGCCCCACATTCTGGTAAAAAAGTCATACAGTCCTCATATAATACCTAAGACAAAAGGACTTGAAGAAAGTCACAAATGTAAGAATTTTATATCAGGAAGTATCTGTCACAAATAGGTGTTCACCATGCAGGTCTTATCATCAATGGTCAAGAATTCAGAACAAGGCTAGATGTTTAGTGAATACATTTATAGATAGTTTGATGTGATAGGGTTTGATTTAACATCACTTTCAACTCCTTTTTGATACCTTTCAAGATGAGTGATAAGTTGAGGGGATAAAGAAATTTTAAAGCACATACTTCTCGGTCAAAATTCGGCACTGAAAACTGTCAGCAGTGCTCGCCAGCAACCTCTGAGGTCGCCGGTTTGAATCTTGGCCCTGGTCACTTTATGTTGGAAAGTTGGTAATTACTTGCTGATGCCCGATGCCTTATTATGTGCAGAATCTTGACCAAATAGTATGCACTGGTTCCTCCACCTGTAAACTACCCATTGCAATATGACCCTGGCTGTTGAACACGATGTAAAACAAAAGCATAAATCTAAATTTAAAACCATCTGGCTCCAGTAAGTAACTACCAACTTCCTACTTCAGGTAAGACTATGAATTGAACCCTTGAGGACCTGGCAGATGGGAGGTGAGTATGTTACCCACTATACTACAATGGCCCCCATTCCCCTTGTCTGATGCTTTTTCCTTACAGGATGTGATATATGACATTGTGCACTTTATTTTTGATAATGTTACATTATGCCATTGGTTCTAGGTTCTACCTATCATTTGATAATTTTTGACCTAAGTATGACTTTAAGACTGCAGTCCAGAATGTTTGTCTAAAATATTTGTTTCTTTAAACTTCTTCCAGTTGATTCATTAAGAATCTGGTGTTATTGGAACTGTTATTGTTTCAGTTTCATGGTCTGGATTTTTTTAATGCAGCAGGGTTATATTTGTATTTAGTTTTCACTTCTTCTATAATTGTGATTTAGTTCAACTACAAACTCCCTGGGGCAACCTCAGTTTTCATGGTGAATAATATTCTCAGAAAAATTGTTAGCTTCATACAGTTCATACTCTCGGTTTTTAAAAAAGCTCTCTCTCTTTATCAGCACCTGATATGCACTATATTGATGTAACAGACTCCTTTTGGTTTTGCATAATAAAAATAGAAATTGCCTGTGGACAAACCAAAGATTCTTTAAGAAAGTGATGTCCAATCTAGAAATCAGCAAATTGATGATGTCAGTTCTTTGAAAATATACAGTTTTCATCTTATTTCTGAATAGATGGCCACAAATAAGGACTAATGTTTTTCTTTTTCTATCAGACATCTTTCTTACGTGTTAGCGAGTACTTTGTCTTCCATAATATATATTTTTTCCATATCTTTGAGCCAAACAAGGACTTGTTGTTTATGACATCGGGACCAACTAAATTGATGATAGTTTGATAGTTTTTGTTCTGTTCTCCTTTGTGTAGCATCTAGAATGCCACTTTTGAGACTTAAGACAACAATTGGCATTAGATGCATGTATGTATCAAGAGCACATATGAGAAAATTTGTAATTTAATCACTTAGCTGTTACCTTTATTGTTGTGGGTTCCAGCTCAGTCCATGGTAATATGTGGATAAACTGAGGGCCCTTCTTAATGCATTCTTTAAGCCATTGAAAGAGAAGTAAAACCCTTACTTTTTATCAAAAGATACAGTATATTCCTCAGTGTGGAGACTGCAGCTTTGCTTGCTAACTCAATGATCAGCAGTTGACTTGACTACTGCAATTCCCTACTCTATGGTATAAGTAAATATTATGTGGCTAAACTCCAAAAGATTCAAAATGCCCTTTGTAGAATTGTTTTTAGACTTGATAGAACTAGCCATGTCACTCCCTTCAAAAAACTACACTTGCTCCCTATTATATACCGCATCTTGTTTAAATATAATCTAATTACTTTCAAGGCCATCAAATTCTCCCAACCCACATACTTATCATCCTTGATCAAAATCAGTTTGTCCTAGAAAGGCCATTGGTAGGATAGGTTTTGTAATGGCTTCTCCCACTGAATGGAACAGACTCCCACAATCAGTCTGATCACAGCACACAATAACAGGTTTCCGAAGTCACTGTGAGCTAAAAACCTATTTGTTTAGACTAGCCTATCCTCCACCATAGTACATCTCCTCGGTGGGCGCTAATTTGGATCTCGACCGGATACGTCCCTGGACTTTCCCTTTTTGATTTCGAGCACATTAGAGGATGTTGTATCAATTTTGCGCTATATAAAGGTTTCTATTCTATTCTATATATAGAAGGTGTTGCTCTGACTTATCTTTATACACTTTTTGAATGACTATGTGTAGGCCTTTGATTGTTAATCTAAATATTTACACTTGTATCCTGTTTATTATAATGTTTATTATAGTCTCATGCAGTCTGGGGATCAAAATAAAAATTATCATTTCATCATATGACAGTCTCTCTCTGTAGAAGCTTTAACACCACCTCTAGGTCAATTATTTGATATATAGACATTCCGATTTTTTGGATAGCCGTGTTTTTGATGGATGCTATCATCAACTAAAAACCCTTATATAAATGTTTCTATCATGTTGATTACTTTACAAGCTTGAGTGGATTCGATTTTTACAGTTTGTCAGTTGATCACATGACTTTCAGTTTGGTTTCAGTTCGAATTGATCTTAACCCCTTTGTAACCACAGTAAAGTATGCTTAATTCAAGTTAATTCCTGATGTGCTGGAAAATATTGACTTCTTGAGTCTTTTACATATGTGTAATAACTACCCAAAGTGGACTAAATGTATAGTGTGTTTTATTATTGGACTAGATCTAGCATTTTAACAGCAGTAGGAAGTTTGACAGACAGGACATGGCATATAGACTATAAAGAGGTTAAAACCACACATTGGAAAATGCTGAGAGTCGGTTAGTATCATATTAGAGGGTAAAATCTGAGGAAAACTTGAACTTTTTATCCAGTGCTATCTGAGATCTGCTGCTGAGTTTTTGTGCTTATGGTCTCTTCAGACAAAATCCTACTTGGGCTGTTCTAGTGCTACTAAAATACATTTGAAACCTGTCAGGACCAGAGAAAATTCTTTTACTTACATTTATTCAGATATTCCAGAATACTGGCCAAATGTTTATGGAAAAGGTAGCCAAAAGGGGTGGGATTTTGACTTCTATTTAAAGGGAAATTTCACTCAACATAATTCTACCTATAAGGTGCTTGAATATATGTATAAACTCGAAAAGGTAGCCAAAAGGGGTGGGATTTTGACTTCTATTTAAAGGGAAATTTCACTCAACATAATTCTACCTATAAGGTGCTTGAATATATGTATAAACTCACTGAGTTCTGTTGTTGTTTTATCTTCTGGCAATTAAAAGTAAAAGGCTGTAGCTTCAAAATATAATCGCTATAAAATCCAGACAAATGCTCTCATCTTTATCTGACCATTGTTAACTTGTAGAAGTTTTATTTCATCCAAAGGAAATAAATAAAAAACTTCGCAAAAAATTGTTTCTCACAAGAATCTGAAGAGAGAAAGGAAATGAGACTTCAGATATTAATGCAAAAAGTCACAAAGAAGAGATACATGAGACATTAGGGCTTTTTTGTTGACTAAGAATATCCTGCAGCAGAAGAATAAAACAGTTCATATGAATTTTTGATTTTCTCATGGTTGAAGAGCAAAGTTACGTGTAATGACTTAACTGTATCATTAAAGATATGAATACTGGTATGTTATGGAAGTTTCTTTCCGAGAGTAATAAAATAACACATTGTCATACTGTAGAAATAAATTTGAGTCATTCAAAAGCTATTTTAATTGGTAAAGCAAATTGAGAATACTCTTCAAATATGTCAGTTATACGTCTTTGCTAAAGATTCCTTTGATGTCATTGCTAATAGCTTACCTTCATTTCACCATGTTGCACATTCTTGCTAGAACCATGTGATAAGGTATGTTACGGCATGGCTAAAAAACTGAAAAATTAGGAATAATAGCAATACTACACAGTGCTTTCAGATATAGGGTAAGGAATATGGAATTGACCATAGAAAGTATGTGAATTTTATGAGTGAGGAAAAACCCTTTTTATTTTCTTGCATTGTGAGAAATTCTTTAACATATTTCCATTTATAATTATGTTGACTGATTACTACATCTATCCCTTATGGAAGGATTAAATATTTGTAATGGGATAAAAGTTGTCAGTATGTCTTGTGGGACCAAAATATGTAGCCATGGAAGTTTTCAGTGTTACCCTACATGACATACAGTGGAATCTTAAGGGGAAAAGTAATAAAAGTATCTGTACTTAAATACCCAGACAACAAGCAAAAACATCTAAGGACCTGGTCATATGTTCATAAAGATGTCTTAAGTATGAGACAAAAATAGTCTCAATTTTAACATCTAGTCTCAGCTGAGACCCTATCTAGACTTTGAATTCACAGACAGGTTCTCAGTTTAGACATAGCCGAGACCAGTTTCAAGTCTTTCTCATGTGAACAACTATAAAAAGACTCAGTCCCAACATTTTATTGATCAGAAAATATTCAAATGTTTTATGATTCACAATAAATTTTATAAGATCTATTCAAATAAAAATATTTTTTGAACATTTACACAGCACATGATCTATTTCTGTGTTGTTATGCAGTCAGAAAATATTCTCAGAAAAGTGTCCAAATGTAAGGTATTTTTGCAACCAAAAATTGGCCTATAAATGGTGACATTTGTTTAGACAAAGAATATATGGTACAAATTTTTTTCTGGCTAAATATATTAAACCACAAAATCTGAAAATATGTACCTCGGTTAAGTTGAAACGATGCTTGATACATGTTCCTTAATATTTGAGACAACAATAATTATGACAGTCATAATTTTGAGACCAAATGTGAGACTAAATTTGGTCTAAACTATTTTATGAATAGGCAACTAGTTTGACACCAAAAATAGTTTCAGATATGAAAGCCAAACTTAAAAGACTTGAGACAAAATTTGGTCTCACCAAGTCTCATGACTACAGGCCCTGAAATTTACGTCTTCTTAAGGGTACATTCTATTAATGAGAGTTCTACTGTGGGGTGGGTTCAGTTGTGTTTAAATCACCTGCAGTGCAAAATCGAACTTATACAGCTCAGTATTTTAAAAATTCACTCCCCACTGTGTATTTGTTTGTACGCCTTCATTTTACTATCTCGTATTTTACTGTAGAAAAAATATTAGCATGTATATGTTTCAACCTTTTGTGTAGAAACACCTAGCATGTTGCTGTAGATGTTGGATTTTCATTCAAACTTTTCATTGTGACTTTTATAGTGAAAACAAGTTCATAAACTGTGCAGTATAACATACATCATCCCCAATTTCCCTGTGCTTTAATGCAACTCAATCACATGGTCATGTTGGATCTTTCTTTTGTACAGGCTCCTTAATTTTATTACAGGATAACTTTGAACAAGTGTTTGAGTATCTTATTCAAAAATATATTGTTAGTTCAAGACCCTAGTAGGCGACTAAAATGATCAGAATACTTAATCCAAATAACCCAATGGAATTGTAAGGTAATAATTTAATCTAGATATTTTTTTTCTTCTTTTCAGAGTGACTTTGTATGAGTATACTTTGCCTGTTAAATGTTTCTATGGTCAGAAGAAAGCATCTGGTTTAGGGTCATTATAAGGCTGAATGGGACAATTATTTGCTTCATCCTTCCTTGAGAGGCAAGAGGGACGGAAATAATGCTTACATATGGACAGCTGGAACCTTACTTGTAGTATGTTTCCATGTGTCTGATTTGTAATCTACAATTTCTGAAGATGTTTTTTGTAATTAGTGCGGGCTTCTGAACAGGCTTGAGTTACTAGAGATCAATTTATTTATTATTTTTATGCCTTAATCATGGAGTTTGAGTTCAGGAGACAGCAGCCTATTCAAAGTGAACTGTACAGGGTAGTCACCTTATCTCTCCCTCTTAATTTAAGAGAAATTTAAGAATGATGCAAATGGTAACTGGGAATTTAACTTTGCATTTATTTTTGAATGAATCATGGAAACTGCAAAGACATATTTCAGTATTTTAAATCATCAAGATATTAGGGTTTTTAATGACTAATTCATTTCAACTATACAATAAATATCTAACTAAGAAGCACTTATAGAGTCTAGACCTCCACCGGGCTTTTCCAAAAATTCAGAATTTTTTATATCCATTATAAGAACAGGATCTTTCCCAAAATACACTCATTTCTTCATTTGGTCAGGCCCTACCCACATAAAACATTCCTGAAAGATCTTTTCATTGTATCCACCTGATAGCATCCGGTGGATACTGTGGATATGACTTTGTTACGCCTACGCCGCCGCCGCCGCGGTGTGTAGAGAGATTTCACCGTTACCGCTCTAACGAACAAAATATTATAGCTAGCCTTCTCAAATTTGCAGGATATATTCATAGCCATAAAATCTTGCCTGGGAATATTTTTGGCCTCATTTTGAAAAACAAGATGGCCGCCACGGGCGTTTTTTGACTTTAAACAAGGACTTTTGGTGGCCCTCTAGAGTAAAGGGTATTATAGGTAGAGATCTCAAATTCGCAGGATATGTTCCTCATTATAAAATCTTGACTGGGAATATTTTTGGCCTCATTTTGAAAAACAAGATGGCCGCCACAGGCGTTTCTTTGCAGTCATGAAAAGTGCTTCTAGCTCCCTTATTATTGGTCCTAGAGGTTTGGGATGGTAAACCAACCTATAGGAAATCATGGGCTGGGAATCATTTGGTGTGGTCAGATTTGACCTTGGACCCCTCCTTCAAGGTCAAACGAGGATAGCCCAACTTAAAAGTGCTTATAACTCGCTTATTATTGGTCTTAGAGGTTTGGGATGGTAAACCAACCTATAGGAAATCATGGGCTGGGAATCTTTTGGTGTGGTCAGATTTGACCTTGGACCCCTCCTTCAAGGTCAAACGAGGATAGACAAACTTAAAAGTGCTTATAACTCGCTTATTATTGGTCCTAGAGGTTTGGGATGGTAAACCAACCTATAGGAAATCATGGGCTGGGAATCTTTTGGTGTGGTTGGATTTGACCTTGGACCCCTCCTTCAAGGTCAAACGAGCATAGCCAAACTTAAAAGTGCTTATAACTCGCTTATTATTGGTCGTAGAGGTTTGGGATGGTAAACCAACCTGTAGGAAATCATGGGCTGGGAATCTTTTGGTGTGGTCGGATTTGACCTTGGACCCCTCCTTCAAGGTCAAATGGGGATAGCCAAACTTAAAAGTGCTTATAACTCGCTTATTATTGGTCCTAGACGTTTGGGATGGTAAACCAACCTACAGGAAATCATGGGCTGGGAGTCTTTTGGTGTGGTTGGATTTGGCGTTGGACCCCTCCTTCAAGGTTAAACGAGGATAGCCAAACTTAAAAGTGCTTATAACTCGCTTATTATTGGTCCTAGAGATTTGGGATGGTAAACCAACCTATAGGAAATCATGGGCTGGGAGTCTTTTGGTGTGGTCAGATTTGAACTTGGACTTCAGGGTCAAACGAGCACAGCCAAACTTAAATGTGCTTATAGCGTGCTTATTATTGGTCCTAGAGGTTTAGGATGGTAAACCAACCTACAGGAAATCATGGGCTGGGAATCTTTTGTTGTGGTCGGATTTGACCTTGGACCCCTCCTTCAAGGTCAAACAAGCATAGCCAAACTTAAAAGTGCTTATAACTCGCTTATTATCGGTCCTAGAGGTTTGGGATGGTAAACCAAACTATAGGAAATCATGGGCTGGGAATCTATTGCTGCAGTCGGATTTGACCTTGGACTCCTCCTTCAAGGTCAAATGAGGATAGCCCAACTTAAAAGTGCTTATAACTCGCTTATTATTGGTCCTAGAGGTTTGGGATGGTAAACCAACATATAGGAAATCATGTGCTGGGAATCTATTGCTGTGGTCGGATTTGACCTTGGACCCTCCATCAAGGTCAAACGAGGATAGCCAAACTTAAAAGTGCTTATAACTCGCTTATTATTGGTCCTAGAGCTTTGGAATGGTAAAATCATGGGCTGGGAATCTTTTGGTGTGATCGGATTTGACCTTTGGCCCCTCTTTCAAGGTCAAATGAGGATTGCCAAAATTAGTGTTTATATCTTGCTTATTCGTATTCCTAGAGGTTTGCAGTGTCACACCAACCTATAGGAAATCATGGGCTAAGAATCTTTTGATATGGTCAGATTTCACCTTGGGCTTCTCCTTCAAGGTTAAGCAATGTTAGAATGGCTTTGGTGAGTTTTCTTCTGGTGGATACAATTTTCATCGGTTCTCCGATGCGATAGGTCTAGTTAAATGTGGAGTTAACATAGATAGAAAGACACATTCAAAAACATAACCTCCTGGTAGGGTTGATAAATTTAAATATCTCACATTTTGACAGAGATTTCCAAATCAAGTACATTGGAACTTACAGTCAGTGTATGAAAGTATAAGTTTCAGGAGTAATGGTTATTCAGGTGACACAAAGCCATCAATTTAATTGCAGCCTAATGGTGAACAGGATACTTGGCTACAGATAAATGCTAACAGAAAATAAAATAAAATGAACAAAATGCCCATTAAACAAGAGTTTTCATGCTTTCCTGTGTACTAGCTGTCAGGTTTTGTATCTCTTCCATGAAACAGGAAGTAGGTCGCTGGCTATGTAAACAAAGATGGCTCCAGACTTGACCTCATTTTGTTTCAGTTGTAATTGTGTCTTTTAAAGATTTTAAACAATAAATATGCGTTTAAGCAGTAAAATTACTTAAAATTACTTGTTTCGATATTGAAATGCTGGTTGTCTGTGTCGATATCTGCAGTTCTTTGGGATGATCGATCGATATTGAAAGATCGAACACCAATCCCTATACTAGTTCAGGCACACCAGTCCTTTATTTCAAATATGTTTGAAAGCATTAACAGGGCCACGGTGGCAGAGTGGTAACACTCTCGCCTCCCACCTCTGAGGCTGGGGTTCGGTTCCCTGTGTAATGCCAGATTTTACACCCCACATAAAATGCATGGGGGTGTAATATATGGCAAGTTCACTTGCCATATTTTACACCCCTTGCCATATTCTACACCCCCTTGCCATATTTTACACCCCTTGGTGGATTTTTTTTACAGTTGCTATATTTATGAAATAAGTGAAGTTCAACAGCTATAAACATCCACAAATTAAGCATTAAAACTCAAAGACAATAATTCCTTTGCTTACAAATTGTTAAACATTTTAAAAATATTTGCTGGGCCATCTAAATAATAATAGATCTACATTTTTAAAATATTTGATGGCTCATCTAAATAATAAAGGGTAATTATTATCCAGTGACTTTTCAGTTAATTCACAAATGTCTAAGATTAATAAACCAAATGAAATAAAATATATTTAGTGTTAATACAGTGGGATAAAATCATTTCTATATAATTTCCTTTGATATGAGAGGCCAAACCATTGTTGTTGATTTGTATTCACTAGGCTAGTCCCTAATTGAAATTATCCCTATTGTTGTCTCAAGTCACCACAGCCCTTTGATTTGAATCTTGCTAATAGACCCTGCAACTATGTGCAAGGCTTTAAGCTAACTGTGGCTTCTCACCTGGGGTTCTTGTTTTGTGTAATGTTAGTGTTTTCATTTATTGACTTCTAAGAGACTAACATTGCTAGGTAAGACATAAGTTATTGTTCCATGATTAGTGAGTGATTAGTTAATTAGATAATCTATGCATTGTCTCTTTTGGTTGGATTTATATCACATAATGAACTAAATGGGTCCATTGACCAACTTGGCTGTGGCTTACCATCTAGAAGCTAGAAATTAGATAGGATTTCTTACTTGTCATCCTATTTGGATATGGCTTCTTCTTCTGTGTTAGTGTAATTTCATTTTAGCTGGGGCTTCTCCTTAGTTATGTTACCAGGATTACCAGATGGGACATGAACAAGCAAAAATTGACATTATGTACATAAATTAATTGAACTGTTGTAATATATGAGTAATTCCCATGAATATTGAAATGTATTTTATGATATCTGAGCACATAGAATGTTACTGTATGTCACAGTATTTTAGTAACAATGGTTTTTACAATTTTCTATGTAATAATAATAGTATAATAAAATTCTTCAAGAATTCTTTTTACTCTAAATATAATATAAACCATACAAGCTTGTGTAAATGAAAGTAATTTATGTAACATTATAATGGAGGAGTTGTATCTCCCAAAAAACAGCTTAAAAAGGGTTTTTCAACAATACCCATTAATCCTGTTAGCTTGGCTAGTCACTCAACCACAAGTGAAACAAATCAAGTTCAAAAGAATGCTAAGACAAAAGGCAAATCTAACACTATTCCATTTACCAAGTCAAATATACATAGCCAAACAAATCAACTTAAGAGTCAATAGACAATAGACATATCATAATCTAATGGAGTTTCTGTCACACCACAAAAGTAAAGCAAATCAAGTTCTAAGCAGTGGTTAGACAATAAACAATTTCCAAACTCAATTGCAATCTAACCAATAAAGGGTTTGCTCCTAATCCTCCATTGATTAGCTCTGTATGGACTAGTAGGGGGTGTAACTTTTGGTGGGGGTGTAAAATATGGCAGCTATATTTTACAATCCCTTAATCCCCCATTGTTAGGGGTGTAAAATATGATTGCCATATAATGCACCCCCTAAAAGATCAAAGAAAGTGTGTAAAATATGGCAGGGGTGTAAAATGTGGCGTTACACCAGCATGGCCTCAAGTGGGAAAGCTGGTAGTTGCTTGCCGTTGGTCGGCAGTTTACAGTACAGAACCCTGACGAACTATATGTACTGGTTTCCTCTGCCCTTCCAACTACCCATCGTGATATGACCTGTACAGTGTTGAAAGCGACGTAAAACCCCAAATAAATAAATAAATCCTCATCATTTCAAATACTATGAGAAAGTTTATATTTGGACATTGTACCATAGGTTAAGTATAAAAATGTACACCAAGCTGACCATATGAAACTGTTAATGAAAGCTTAGATAGATTGATGTCATGTGAATATCTGGGACAAACTTGTGAAGATCTGAAGTATATGGTGGATGTGTTAATGGTCATGTTCTGTACATATTCACTGCTTGATGTGTGTTTGATGTAGTGGATAGGATGTGTGAAAGCACTGTGCACACTAATTTGTCAAATTTATTTATTTGGGTTTTAACGCCGCTTTCAACACTGTATAGGTCATATCTCCTCGGGTATTTTTATGGGCAGAGGAAACCAGAATATACAGTTGGTCAAGTTTTTGCACTGTAAACTGCTGACCATTATTAAGCAACTATCAACTTTCTCACATAGGGTCCGGGGTTTGAACAGCAGACCTCACAGGTGGGTGGTGAGTGTTTTACCATTGTGAAACCGAACCCAACACTGGTTTGTCAAAATTCTGCACTGGATCCAGCACGCCCCAGCAAACAACTACTAACTTGAGAGATGGGAGCCAAGTGTCTTACTGGTCCATTCATATTCATGCCGTTCTGTTTGGTCATTTGAACACATAATTGAATTTTAATTGAACCATGTGGTTATTGCTGCTTAAGTGGATGTCATATGGTTAATGCACATTTGAAACGAGCTACCCTCAGTGTAGCTAGTCCACCCTTTACACCCCCTCCCCCATCCTGACTTATCACCTTATAACTTTATCGATACTGGTAAAAATAAAATGCATTGAGCCAGAAACCAACTCGACGATTTAAATTCTTTTTCTCCTATGTAGGTCGCGAGGCCAGCATGGAATAGTGTGATTTTGGTAAAAGACCCCAGTTACACATATCCGGATGTACCGCTTCCGCCACGGATTACCACTCCCATCCCTTGTGCATCCCTATCAGTTACCATATATGGGACCGTGGGCTATATCCGTAGCGCATCCGGCTATGTGAAACTGGCCCCTAACCAGTAAAAATAGCATAAAATGTACCAACACTGCAATGAATTTAAATTAAAATAGTTCAAAATTTATAAATAACAAGGATTTTGAAATTAATCTTTTCACTCAATTATTTCACCGTGATGAAATTCTGGGCAGTCCATTTTGAGAACAGGTCAATTCTTGGCCTCACCAAATCTTGCAATATTTATACAAAGTCATGTGTTTTGTACAATCTGTTGTTCTAATTGACTGTAATAATTCTATTGTGCTTTAATTGTGCAATGACGTTACCATGAGCAACTTAATTAAATCATATTTGTCTTACATGTGTATAATTTTCTGATGTGGTCTTTCCATTTACGACCCATTGTTCCTTTAAATGAAAAGGCCTGTATAAAACTTTTGAGTTGATACATTAATGGTCCCACTATACTTCAAGGTTTTCTACATAATTATCAATATGTCACAGTCAACATACTTTATGCACTTCTATGAACTGATTATATTACACTTTGTAACTTTTTAGGGAAGCCAAAATCCAGTTTTTAGCATTTCTTTTTTCTGGCAATCTTGCAATGCAAAATAAAATGAAAGTTTAGCTGCGAACCCTGTTAAGTTCAGTCTAAAATGAGCAGAAAAAAGTCTTTGAATAAAATTGGTCAGTTCTAAGAGACTAATGTTTTTTTACAGAGGAGAGGGAATTGAAAAAATTTACACATTTTAATTCTTCTCCAATGTTAATTTTATGAAACAAAAACCTGGTTAAACTGGCTTGACCACATAGCTCAATGTTTAGTGTATGACGAGTACACTTCAGCTAAGTGAGTAAATATATAGCAAATGAAGCTCAAATAATCCTTTCTTCAAGATCCTGTGAAGTTTTGAGACAAAACTTAATATGTAGTATTTGTGAGCTGTCCACTATATTTTAAATTATATTAGATTTTTATCATATGAATATAGTTATGTGAATGGAAGATTCAATAACTAGCCTCAAAAAGACAGTACAGAGTGTTCTCGTTTACTGTTGCAGTGGTCTGAGACATGCAAAATACATATATGCTATATATTCATTTTTTGTATATATTGGGTTTCTCTTCCACAAGTGACAATATTAAGGACCCGGTCCCAATATGACTCTAGCTGTTGAGCGAGACATAAAACGGTATGTGATGGTTTAATTTGTGAGCACTCTCGTTATTAAGGCCTGATCTATCAAATCCAATCAGAGAAGCAAATAAGAGACCATTTCAGAAGAAACATTATTGTGAAAAAAATGTTTCAAAAAAAGCAATCCAGAAATAAGGAAGTTTTGCCAGAAAGTATCCTACTGTGTGTCAACAATGTATACCGATCTGATACAAGTTGGAGAACAAACTAAAAAGTACAGTGTATCAGCTTGCATCATCTAGTCAGGTCCTTGGTGGCCTAGTGGTTAGCAAATTTGGCATCTGATCACAGGCAGTCACCTCTGTGTGGGTTTGATTTCCACAAGTGACAATGCTGAGGACCTGTCGCATTATGATCCTTGCGGTTGAATGTGACTTAAAATACCAACTTTGGCTTTGCATCATCTAGTCAATCAGTCTCCACAGTCAATGTATGTCTTATGAACTCTAACGTTGTCGGATCGCATCACATGGTGTTGTTATTGGTGTGTACAGGCCTTTTGTTAGTGAAAATATGATAAATTAATACAGATGCTAAGTTTAGTGCCAAATGTTAAGTAATGAGATGACTTGAGTGGAGATTTCCCTTTAACTGTTGCTTATTCATGTGATCACCTAAATCAAGTATCTCTCAGTGTCGCTGGATAAGGTCATGTTTTGGAGGGGTATGACAGATATTTCTAAGAAGGAAAAAAATAGGAAATTTGTTTAGCCAAGGGAAATCAATTTGTTAAAGGCATTGTGATACCATTCTCCAGATTGTATTCCTTTGAGCTGTTTGCATATTTTTTGGTCATTTGTGACATTTAGCGGGCCAAAAATTCCAGGTGTATGAAGAAGGAAAGTTTTAGTCAAACAGACATTGTTACTAATTTGTTAGAAAATGGCAGACTTTTTAGATACAATTATTTAGGGTTTAACTTCAAAATCCGCTTTCTGTCAACACTGTGTCTCCTTCAAACTTTCTTTGTAACTGAGGGTCAGGCTAATTAAGCGTCCCTGAAAAGGGCGCTTATTTGTTTTCGCGTCAGTTTCCTCGCCGCTGCCACTGCATTATGGTTCCCCTTGAATGTCTCCCTTATTATTGGAAGCTTTTTAGCCATATTTGGCAGTTATATTCCTTAGGGAAAATTTTTCCACATGCTTAAATTTGACCTTTCATCTTTATCAAGGCCACATGATCAAAAAATAGTTTTTTTGGGTACACCTGCCTGTCATTGCTGCTCGGCAAAATCTACTCACCGCAGAGGCTTGTAATTATACACACATGTTCATACTATCAAAAACGCGAACTGATTAGATTTTGGGAGCAATCCAATAAGAAATGACTGATGTATGAGCGATTTTCTCACAGGTACCAACCAGAAAGCTTAAAATTCATGTGAACCCCCTATGATCTTCTTAAGTATTGCTTTTGTATTTTTGCCTGATATCTACTTTATTCTTGCTTTTAGAGCTTTAGAATGTATTAAGAGGTATTGGGAAACCTCAGATTTACCCTCTGACCCTCCCTGATGGGTCAAACTGGGGTCATAAAATAGCCGATTTTGTGTTTTTGTCTTATATCTACTTCATTCTTACTTTTAGAGCTTTACAATGTATTAAGAGGTATTGGAAAACCTTATGTGAAGAGTCTAGATAGCCGGCCACGCTTACCCCCTGACCCCCCCCCCCCCCCATGCCTTAAACTGGGGTCATAAAATAGCCGATTTTTTTATTTTGCCTCATATGTCCTTTAGATTTTTGCCTTTACAGCTTTAGAATGTATTAACAGGTACTTGGAATTCGTGGAGAGTCTAGGTAGCTGGTCAAATTAGCCCTCTGACTCCCTCTCATGAGTTAAACTGGGGTCATGAAATATCAATTTTTCTGTTTTTGCCTCATATCTTCTTTATTATTGGTTTTACAGCTTTACAATTTTTAAGAGGTAGTGGGAAACCATATGTGGAGATTCTTAATAGCTGGTCACAGTGGGGTCATAGATTGCAATTTCTACTTTAATATAATAATTTCAATATTAAAGATGTCATTATCTTAATGTTATTTTCATATCTTAGTGCAAAGGGTCTAACTTTTTGAAATTGCACTCACGACTATTATTAAAGCAGGCAAAATACATTCCTATTTTGTTGTCATCATCCAAAATTATGATATGCATCAAATTATGCTTGTTTTATTGTACAAAAACTGGGTCCAAATATTTATAAACTTATTTCAGTGCAGCAGTTTGATGATGACACATTTATAAATTCCCATTTTCAGCTCATTATCACTTCTTCTGACTTCCATTCTTTTGCACTAAACTAACAAGTGACAAGCTGTTTCATGTAAAAACATCAAAAAAGGGGCAAGAATCTGAGAAAGGCTTTTATTGAGTTGCAACTTCCTCCTTAGCAAATTTTCCTTTAAATGCCCGATATATTAGTAAGACATTGATATTCATACTGACATAATGTTTAGCATCAAGATTGAAAAAGTTTTTTTAAACCAAGTCGATCCATGAATTGATCTGGTTTGCAAAACTTGATTTGCAAATTGATTCAGTTCTCAATTTTATGATTCCTTGCACCCCTAGTAGTAAGGACTCGTCTGGAAAAAATTTGAATTTTCAATATTCGAACAAGGTTCTTGAATTTTTGTGGAAATGGAAAATGTCATTTATTTAACTGTAAAACATACTGTGATTTTAGCAAATTTTACATCTGCTGCTCAGTAAAGTTGCTTCAAAGTTGAGTTTATCATATGGAAAAGGTCTTTTATCCCTCTCATTATTGCTTCTTGGGCTATCAACCCAGTTTTGTGGTCACACTACCCCATATATGGAGAATCTATATAGCAAGTCAGGTTTACCCACTGACCCCTTCTTTCGTGTCAAACTTGGGTCATAAAATAGCAGATTTTCTTGTTTTGCTTTATATCTACTTTAAACTACTGTTCTTACAAACTATAACATTTATTAAATTAACTTTACACAATTTATGACCATAGAAAACAAAATAAAGCTTACATTTTTCTTTCATGTTAATACATAAACTTCCACACTGTCTGCTTAACTTTAGCTTCTTTTCTCAGCGCTGCATGTTTTTTCTTTTCAAAAACCTTTTTCTACTTTATACTATAAAGCATCTGACCTTTTGGGACGCTTTGTTTTTGTTAGCAAAAACATTTTTCTAGTTTATGATAGAGTCTGCCTTTTATACATATATTTCACTTCACATTCTGAAATTTATTATATTATTGCTTTTAAATGAGAACAAAACATACAACTAGGCCTCATTTATGATGTATTGCATTTGTCTTATATGGTTTGCTATTGTAATAAGTACAGGATTATTGTTACAAAATCGAAACTAAGGTAAGCAACAAGAGCACTCGGTGAGCAAAGGCCTCTGCTAACACACATAATAATAATAAGTAAATGGAAAAATCCAGGTTATTATTATTTTTTGTATCCAGATGGTGATCCAGATCACTCTAATATTTAATGGGATCTAAGTTGGACCAAAACTCATCTTCCAATTTTTTTTATGAAGTTCCAACCAGTAGCATTTGCGTAATCCTGCTAACAAACAAACAGACAAACAAATTGTCATGAAAATAATACCTCCTTGGTGGAGGTAACAATTGTATTTTTTCTTTAATAGGTTATGAAACTGTGAAAATATGTTTAATGTGTTTAATATGGACCATTGGAACATTATATATGACAATGTTTTTATCAGATACAATATGATTAAAAGTGATCCAAAAGAAAAGAACTAACAAACACATACTGCTTGGCATCTTAACTTTGTACTAAACAGAATTAAGAAAACTAATTGGCGGTCAGTATTTTTGCAGGAATATAACAGACAATATAAGCTGAAGGCCATTATGGCTGAAGTGACTACGAAAATCAATAACTCAATTTATTTAGGAATTCCTGACTGTAGATTCTGAGTTTAATATTGTGTGTCATTTTGGGGTGCTGATTTGTTTTAGAAATTACATTATCACCCATTAAACACACTGTGAAACATTAACTATTTAGCATTGTTGTGTATATTTCTAACTGCACTCGTGTCAATACATATTCAAATTGACATATATTATTATGCAAAAATCAATTACAAACAAGACTACTTCCGCAGTGGTTATCTCCCACCTTAGGATCAGTAATGGAGAACTAAGGGAAATATAAGGCCTTTCTAGTAAGATGACCCCTGTTGACATTGAAGGGGTCAAAGGTCAAAGTGAGCAATTGGAAAAGATTCCCAGGCTATGACTTACTGTAAGTTTTTTTCACATTCTGAAACCCTAGTATCAATGATAAGGGAGATATAAGACCTTTTTAATAGGATAATCCCATTTGACATTAAACATGTGATATGGCGGCCATTTTGTTTTTGAAACTAACCCAAATTACTATCAGGCTAACTTTAGTAGCCATATATTTTTGTGTAAATTTAATGTTTTAGAGCATCTTAGTGACTTTGAAATAATTTACTATGGATGCCTTTTATGATGATCCCCATTAAACATTGAAGCAGGGGTCAAAGGTTAAATTCAACACCTGAAAAAGATTCCCAAGACATGACTTCTTACAATTTATTTTCACATTTATAAGGCCTTTTTAATAGGATAACTCTATTTGACATTAAACATGTGATATGGCGGCCATTTTGTTTTGAAACTAGGCCAAAATTACTATAAGGCTAGCTTTCCTAGCCATATATCTTTTATGCAAACTTGATGAAGCTACTTGCAATACTTTGGGGTTCAGAGCATCTGTGTTATTTTAAAACAATTGGCTAAGGGGGCCATTTTGTTTTTTTAAAATGAGGCCAAAATTTTGCACAGGCATGTTTGCATAGCCATAAACATTCCCTGCAAATTTGACGAAGACATCTGTATAAATGAATGAGGTATACCTAAGGTTAATGTAAAAATGTGACAAATGGAAGCATGGATGCGCAGATGCACATATGGCCAGTGGCCGGAGATAATAAACATTTTGTGTTGACAATGGACTGAGTTATTACTCCAGTCAATACTTGTAGAAAATTTTCATTGTCATAGTCAAAAGATCTGAAAAAAGAATATCATTTTGGAGTGCTGATTTGTTTTAGAAATTGAATTATCACCCATTCAAATGCACTGTAAACTATTAACTATTCAGAATTGTTTTGTATATTTATAACTACCACTTGTGTCAATGCATATTCAAAATAACATATATTATTGAAAATAAAATAATTACAAATAAACATGTAGTGTTGACAGTGGGTCGAGTTACTACTCCAATCAATACTAGTAGAAATTTTTTTGAAAAGATCTGAAAAAAAAGAGTGTTATTTTGGAGTGCTGATTTGTTGTACAAATTACAGTATCACCCATTGACGTGCACTGTAAAATGTTAACTGTTCATCATTGTTTGGTATATTCATAACTTGCACTTGTGTCAACTTTTTTACCTACATGCTGACAACACCACAATTCATAAAAATTTGGCCTATGCAGATAAAATAGAACTGCTTCAGCTTCATCACAGGCTCTTTATGTGGGTGTTCCACCACACGACTAAGGCTCCCGATTAAGGGTTTTTGAGGGTCGGTTTCAAAAATATGCTTAGTCCCAGGCTTCCTGTAAGGGTCGGTTGTGGTCGGTTGAGGCCGTGTGAAAAATCAAACATGTTTGATATTTCTCCCGACCCCAACCGATTATTTTTTCCCGCCATAAACAAAATGTCCAGTCCCAGGCTTCCTCAGGCCTCCTCAGATCAAATTTACACAGTCCTATGTTGTCCCAGGCCGCCTGCGACCCTTAGTCGCCGACCCTTAGTCCCAGACCCTCTATACCTTAGTCCCAGGCTTCCTGCGACCCTTAGTCCCATTGCAAAGCAAAAATCGGCTATCTCGGTCTGGGGACGCCTGGGGACGCCTCAGGACACCTTGTGGGGTCGGGACTTAATCCTGGGTTAGTCGGGGCTTAGTCCCAGGAGGCCTGAGGCGTCCTGGGACCCAGTCGGTTTGTCTACGACAGGATCGTGGTTCAAACCGACCAGAAAAATGGCTTAGTCTGTTCTTAGTCCCAGACCAGTTAGGGACTGTCTGGGGCCTCCTGGGGCGTCCTGAGGCCGATCTGTAGTTAATCCCAGACCTTCATACCGATTCTGTCTTCCACCCCATTGGTCAATTTTTTTTCCATTTTTTCCAAGACTACCCACGATTAAGGGTCGCCGACAGGATCGGGGCTTAATCCTTTGGTGGAACAAGGGCATTAGAAGTAAAGATTTGTGAAGTTTTTGAGACCTGTTGGCTCTGGCCAAGTTAAAAGACATCTTTGTGAGACAAAAAATCTGTTTTAAATTGAATTTGGGCATTTAGTCTTACCCTCTTTGAGTTAACTACAATGTTTTAATGAAGGAATGTTCTTTACATTGTGCAGTGTAGTTCTTTATGTAAAAACTGAAGATTTTATAACAAAATGTGATGATTTGTAAAGTTTCAGGCAGCACAACTCACAGGTAATTGCCCTGTATGATTTGTGGTAACCTATACACTTGGTAAGAAGCAGTTAGATTGTTTGAATAAGGCCAAAAGTGTTTTGTTGAATGCAAGAGCTGTCAGTCTGCAAATGGTGGCAATACTTTATCATTTAAGTATGGCTGAAATAAATGTTAGATGCAGTATCAAGAAATATTATCAAAGAATGGATGACAAATAAAAATCCCTGAAAAAAGTGTAGTCCATTTGAAGAAAGTAACACAAGGGCTTTGCTTGTATATCATTGCACCCAGAGTGCTGTGCTTAAATCCAGAAGAACCTATTCACCCTGTTATTGATTTCCTAACTAATTATTTCAATATTTATCGCTGTAATTTCAAACTGAAACTAAATAAAAAATTCTGCAATAAAATTATGAATGAATATTTACAATGAATATGTTAATGTATATCTGTACATGTTTTATGTGTGAATTAATTGATACAATCATTACAAGCACAAACAATATTTACAATGTGCTCATACTGTTTTTCTTGTCATATGGAATAGTACATAATAGGAGCTATAATGAAATCATACATGCCTGTCCACAAAAGATTGACCATACCATCATAAGTATTTTTTGCAGTTCAAGAAACATGGTTTTTACTTGGAGTACATTAATTAATTTTTTCAGGTAATTGTAAACAAAAACACATCAGTTATCTTTCAGTGATCCCAAAAACTGTATTGACAAATTATAAGTTTTTGTTATTATATAAGGTATTGTTTCGTGTTAAGTTTTGTGAACTAATTATGTCAATAAATTTAAGTATTTTTTTTATTTTCTTTGTATTTTCAGGTAAGTCATCAAGAAAAATTTAGTGACAAGTAACTTCCCTTGCCATCCTATCTTCCCTCAATAGACACTGGTAAGTCCCTCAAGAAACTTCTGGATGCACTGAAGACAATTTCAGGTGTAAAACCCCAGTTCAACTTTCACAAGCTGTTTTATAACTTGCTACAATTAGCCCTGTTGACAAATGGAGGGAAAATTGTCAAAACTGACGAAAGTTAAACAACTGAAAAGGACGACCTTACTACTAGTGAAGGGATCATATATCAGTACATTTTATTTTAATATTAATCCTAAAAGTGTCAGTTTCAATATATTTTCCAGCACCTGCCAGGAAGAATTTTCTAAATTGTATTCTAGTTTATCCATTTCCTGTAGTTTGATAATCAATTTTTCATACATTAGAAAGTTTATTTGGAGATTTTTTCATGAAATTTATTGCTGTTCTAGCCAGCTTGTGGTCAGTTTTGTGTAGCTTATATGTTAAAAAAACAGTTTTTATTTCATAAAAATACAATATATCTTACTATATGAAAACACTTGGGTTAAGCTTGGCTTGGCGTTCGGTAACCGCCATGTATACCATACATAGAATTTAAAATATAAGAAGAGACCCTCTTTAAACGTATGTACTTGCTACCCGTTGACCCCTGGTGACCTAATTCACTCTGCCATGTGCAGTAATACAGAAATAGTTCATTCTTTTTGTGAATAAACATAAATGCTGGAAAAAGGTCTTTTAAAAAGCGGGGCAGGCGGGAGGGTGATTTGCTCTTTTCATATGATGAATATGAAATGAAACTATTTCTGTATTACTGCGCATGGCATTATTATTTCATCTCTCATTTTAATTGATGTTTTTTTCGCAAGTTTATATATTGAAAAATCTCAACTGATTTTAAACAAGTCTAGCTCTTTAACCAGCTGAGCTAAAGGGGAATCCCCAGAAGCCCAGGTATTAATAGAACTTATATATATGAGGATATTACATACCACCCCTCCAAGGAAAGACCTGTCCTCAGGTCTTACATGACTACATTACTACACTTAACTCGCTTGGCTTTGAGAGGGAAGGATCTTTAGGCATCTCACCATGTAGTGGGAAGGGAGAAATTATTGATTGGTTCTGTGGTGTCTCGAACTCACAGCCTTCTTATTACACACAGAAATAAACACAAGTCTAGCTCTTTAATGAGCTGAGCTAAAGGGGAATTCCCGGAAGCCCAGGTATTAATAGAACTTATATACATGAGGATATTACAAGGTGCTTTTAAGCCTTCCACTGGGGATAGGATCCGATAACAGAGGACCGTCATTTTATCTGGTCATCCATGCCACTATATAGTGCCAGTACCTGGGTTTGAACCTACTTCCTCTGTGTTCTCACACGATTGTGTTACTGACTAGGCCACAGTGACAGATGATCTGGTGTGGATCTAGATATTTACAAATATTTACAAATATGCAAGAAATCTCATACTAAATACACAAGGAATTTTTTCAGCAATATTATAACTTATTTATTGTAATTGCTTTAGTTTTATTTTTTGTTGTATAACTTATGTTTTTTTTTCTTTTATAAATCACAGTATATCACAATTTCCAAGGCTTATATAATACTACACAAGGCAGCTGATATAGTGCTCATTCAGGCACTTATATGAACCTTTCATGTTGGTTGGTAGTTTGAGAACATTGTGATTTATGTGAAAACTTTGATGGTTGTTGGCTGATGTACAGGATTTGCAATTCATAATTTTTTTGTCATGTTCATTGAGAAGGCAATCCAAGTGAGTGCTATAACCGATTGATTCCTGATGGGATTGCTATCCACAATGGTCCCCATTGTTTCTGTTATGTATTGTGCTTGCTCTGTTTCTCCCAATATGGCATATATATTTTTGCCTTGAATCACTCAACTAGGGAGATCAACTGTGATGGTCACCATTTCATAAATATGAATTGCTGCTTTTTTAAAAAGAAAAAAACCAGTTAGCATTATCTCAGTCCGCTGTTGTTTGTGTCAGTATCTTCTTCCTAAATTTTGTACGCTTTTTTGCCCTTTATTCTCAGACTAAGAGGATGGGTCATGGAGGTGATGTTGGCAACATGGTCGCTTCTCACGACTCAGATCTTTCCTGGGTTTGACTCCCGGCCCAAAGTTCTAACTACCTGTCTTGATATGATATATAGTAAATGTTAAATGCAACTTTAACCAAAAATCAATCCCCCAACTAAAAGGTCATTTATAATGAGAATTGGTCAATGTCAATCAGAAGGTACTGGGCAGTGCGTTCATGTTGAGAGCTTTCATTATACTATATTTGTTATGCTGTAACCCTTGGTTTGATCAGGATTTACTTTCCTTTGCCTTGTATGTTTTAGAAATTCTGTAAAATATTAGTGCCAAAGTCAAGTGTCAAATTAATTTTTACAATAATGAATGATTTGAACCTTGGTGTGGTTTGGAAGTTGACCAATCAATGCACAGACTTCAGACAAGTAATATCCTGGACCAGGTTACCTGTAACGTTAAGAATTACTCAGGTTGGTTTATTAACTTCTTAGTTGGCAACTAAAAGCCAATAAATACTAAAAACGAGTCAAACGTCAGAACCATTAAGTTTGAGATAATTTGAAACAGACAACAGCAATAGATTAAAAAATAACTGAAACTAAAAATCAAAAATACTGAAATGAAGGCATTCATTGACTACAGCTCTGAAATAGGTACAGTGGAATTGCTTGTTTCATATTTGTGAAAGGAGCTGGTGATGATACAAGATTTTACAGCCCTTTCCCATTTTGAACTCTGTAAAAAGATTTTAATGTAAAAAAACAGTGATATTATTATATAAATAAAATAATATTGTACTTTTTGCTTTGTATAATCTGCTTTAAAATATAAAGTTGCTGACTTTGGCTGAAGGGTTGGAACTAATTTAGAATTCTGATACAAATACGATATTTTGAGACTAATTGGATTTATAATTTTACATTAACAAAAATCCTGACAGTGTGTGTTTTGCACAACGTTATTTAACTTACCAGTTTATGTTTAATCAGGAAGCTGTCAAAAAGTCCTTTGTGGCCCGAGAAGGATGTTTAAAGGTTTGAGAGACTCTTTCTGAATCTCTCATAGCTTTAAACATCCTTCTCTGGCCATAAAGGATTTTTCACAGCTTGTGACCTTTTAAGTCCGTCATTAGTATTCCAAGAGGAATTAAGGATTGATAAAACATAACTGTATCTATAAAAGATGATGACAGATCCAAAAAGTTAAAAATTATGTCTTATCCATTTTATGGGATATTACAGGTAAAAATATTCCAGACCACTTGGCTTTAACAGTGATTGATGTAAAAGATTTTTAAGTGTCACTGGGAATATTGGTCAGTGGTAGATTCATTTTTATTCTGAAGTTTTTCCATGTTTAACACATTTAGAGAGGCATCATAAATTAATTGACAAAGACAAGTGGTTGATAGTTTTGCAAAGTTTTCTGTGAACTTAAATAAAAGCAGCAGAAAAGCCATAATCCTGTGCTACATTAAAGACATTTGCCATCTATAATTTTTTGCCAATTAAAAGTTATTGCATGCATTCTATGGTGATCATTATAAAATTTAATGTGGTATGACAAAACTACGGAAGCTCTGAGCTGCCAAAATTTATTTTATATTAAGTCGAATATATGACTTAGTATCTTGTAAACACGACTTACTATCTTGTATATACGACATATTAACTTATATATTCGACATATTATCTTGTATGTACGACTTAGTATCTCATATATATGACTTAGTATCTTGTATATTCGACTTAGTATCTCGTATATACCACTTAATAACTTGTATATACGAATTAGTATCCTGTATATATGACTTAGTATCTTGTATATACAAAGTAGTATCTCATATATACAACTTATTATCTCGTATATACGACTTAATAACTTGTATATACGACTTAGTATCTCATATATATGACTTAATAACTTGTATATAATACTTAGTATCTCATATATACGACTTAATAACTTGTATGTACGACTTAGTATCTCATATATACAACTTAATAACTTGTATGTATGACTTAGTATCTTGTATATATGACTTAATAACTTGTATGTACGACTTAGTATCTCGTATGTATAACTTAGTATCTCATATATACGACTTAATAACTTGTATATACAACCTACTATCTCATAAAAATAACTTAATAACTTAAGTCGATTATACAGGATACTAAGTCGTATATACAAGATACTAAGTCGTATATACGAGTTATTAAGTCATATATACGAGATAGTAAGTCGTATATACAAGTTATTAAGTCATATATATGAGATAGTAAGTCGTATATACGAGATATTATGTCATATATACAAGATACTAAGTCATATATACAAGTTATTAAGTCGTATATATGATATAGTAAGTCATATATACAAGTTATTAAGTCATACATACGAGATACTAAGTCGTACATACGAGATACTAAGTCATATATTCGACTTAATATAAAATAAATTTTGGCAATCCAGAGCTTCCGTACAAAACAGATTTATGTTGGTGTCAATTATTGTAGCATATGCAACTCAATCAATCTACTTGCTACTTCTGAATATAGCACCTCTCCATCAACTCGGTACTCGGTGACATTATGGCATCATTATGTGGTGTCTGTGTCTGCGTAATCAACTTCTCCTCTAAAATTTCAATGCCCTGTGAGAGACATGCTGTTACCTTTAAAAGATATCTTATCTATTGAGAATGATAAATCATTAAAGGCATGCAGATCTGTCTGTTCATCTGTTCCCCAGAGGTGTTAGAGGCGAGTTGACCCCTTCAAAGTGTGAAAATTTGAAAAATTACATCACAATTTTCTCATTGACTGTTGAAGGGATTTCTCTCTTATCTTACATATATATACTAGACCATGAGTATCAGAGCTGGATGGTTTTTAATTATTTTTTATGATGTTTTAAAATAATTTTTTTGTGCATTAAAATTCATGAAATCATGCAGAAATCACTTATAATTTGAAAAGTATTGCATTTAGAGCATTTTATTAAAATATACTGTTTAGCTACTTTTTCCATGGCTTCCACATGTTGAGTAACTTGGGAGTCTATCCCAATAGCTAAGTGAGTAATAACTACTGTCTGACTTACGAGTAACTCCCAAAATGAGTAAAATCATTTATAACTTGAAAACTGTTGCCTGTATAACATTTTCTTGAAATATGTTTGTTGGCTACTTTTCCATAGCTTTTACATGGTGAGAAATTTGGAAGTCTATCTGCATTACCAAGTAAGTAATATCTACTGTCACACTATCGGGACTTACCCAGTGAGTACATGGCTTTTGTCTTCACAAGTATTGCAGCTATGCAATTTCTTTTGGAGATGTTGTTCATCTAATTTTGGATGAATTTTAACATATTGAAGTTTTAAACTTGTTGCTCAGTATATGAGTAATGGTTACTTTTATTGTGTCACA
Source organism: Sabellastarte sp. h YS-2021 (assembly GCA_964017235.1). NCBI lineage: Eukaryota > Metazoa > Annelida > Polychaeta > Sabellida > Sabellidae > Sabellastarte > Sabellastarte sp. h YS-2021. The sequence continues at coordinate 162,559,063 of OZ024930.1, forward strand.
GTTGTGTAAATTCCATATACCTTGAAAAGTAATAGATTTATAACATTTTCATGAAATAGATTGTCCAGATACTTTCTCTTTAACTAAGAGTTGTTCATTTTTTGGAATGGCTATCACAATAGTTAAGTGAGTAACAGCCACTTTCTCATTTTCATCAGTTAGTGTAATGAGTAAATGGCTGATATCTTCAAAAGTATTTGGACTATACAATTTCTTTCAAAGGTTTTGTTCACCTACTTTTTTGTGAACTATAACGCTAAGTTTCAAACTTGTTGCTGAATGTATGAGTGAGTAATAGCTATTACCTCACATTTTAGTAGTTACCATAATGAGTAACTCTTCAGTAACTCTACAGTATGTACACAATTTCTCTCAAAGGTTTGTTCAGTTACTTTTTTGTGAACTATAACATGGTAAAGTTTCCGACTGGTTGCTCAATGCATGAATGAGTGATAGCTGCTTACTCACTTTTTCGCAGTTTTAATAATGAAAAAAGTCTTTTATCTCCTGCATTATTGATGCTAGAAGTTTGGGATTTGAAGACCACTTATGGGAAATTGTATTACTTACATATTTTGATAGAATCTGATTTTATCTTTGACCTATCCTTCAAAGTTGGGGTTTTACGTCCCGTTCAACAGCCAGGGTCATATTGGGACAGGTCCTCAGAATTGCCACTTGTGGGACTCGAACCCACAGAGGTGACAGCCATTAGATGCCAAACTTGCTAACCACTAGGCCACTGAGGACCTCACCTATCCTTCAAGGTCAGATGGGGTTGTTGATACTTTCAGTGCCCTGTATCTCTTTAATTGTATCCACCGGAAGCATCCGGTGGATACTTTGGTTTAGCGTCCGCTACGCCGCCGCCGCCACCGCCGCCGCCGCCGCTGCCGCGCGTAGAGAGATTTTCAGCGTTAACGCTCTAAGAGGAAAACAACAGCAGCTAGGTTCACCAAATTTGCAGGATATCTTCATTGGGGGGTAAGCTTCTCTGGGAAGGAAAATAGCCTCATTCTGAAAAACAAGATGGCCGCCATGGGCATTTCTTTGAAAATAATCTACATTTTTCTACTGGCTGTTCCTCATAGGTAGAAGGTTGAATCTCTTCATAGGTGATATGTATGAGACATATACATGTCCTCTATAACCTTGCACACATTTGACCTTGAAGCTCCTAATTCAAGGTCAAACGAGGACAGCCAAACTTAAAAGTGCTTATAACTCGCTTATTATTGGTCCTAGAGGTTTGGGATGGTAAACCAACCTATAGGAAATCATGGGATGGGAATCTTTTGGTGTGGTCGGATTTGACCTTGGGCCCCTCCTTCAAGGTCAAATGATGATAGCCAAAGGTAAAAGTGCCTATAACTCGCTTATTATTGGTCCTAGAGGTTTGGGACGGTAAACCAACATATAGAAAATCATGGGCTGGGAATCTTTTGGTGGGGTCGGATTTGACCTTGGGCCCCTCATTCAAGGTCAAACGAGGACAGCCAAATTTAAAAGTGCTTATAACTCGCTTATTATTGGTCCTAGAGGTTTGGGATGGTAAACCAGCATATAGAAAATCATGGGCTGGGAATCTTCTGGTGTGGTCGGATTTGACCTTGGGCCCCTCATTCAAGGTCAAACGAGGACAGCCAAACTTAAAAGTGCTTATAACTCGCTTATTATTGGTCCTAGAGGTTTGGGATGGTAAACCAGCATATAGAAAATCATGGGCTGGGAATCTTCTGGCATGGTCGGATTTGACCTTGGGCCCCTCCTTCAAGGTCAAATGAGGATAGGCAAAGGTAAAAGTGCTTATAACTTGCTTATTATTGGTCCTAGATGTTTGGGATGGTAAACCAACCTATAGGAAATCATGGGCTGGGAATCTTCTGGCGTTGTTGGATTTGACCTTGGGCCCCTCCTTCAAGGTCAAACGAGGACAGCCAAACTTAAAAGTGCTTGTAACTCGCTTATTATTGGTCCTGGAGGTTTGGGATGGTAAACCAGCATATAGAAAATCATGGCCTGGGAATCTTCTGGTGTGGTCGGATTTGACCTTGGGCCCCTTCTTCAAGGTCAAACGAGGATAGCCAAAGGTAAAAGTGCCTATAACTCGCTTATTATTGGTCGTAGAGGTTTGGGATGGTAAACCAATATATAGAAAATCATGGGCTGGGAATCTTCTGGTGAGGTCGGATTTGACCTTGGGCCCCTCATTCAATGTCAAACGAGGACAGCCAAACGTAAAAGTGCTTATAACTCGCTTATTATTGGTCCTGGAGGTTTGGGATGGTAAACCAGCATATAGAAAATCATGGGCTGGGAATCTTCTGGTGTGGTCGGATTTGACCTTGGGCCCCTCCTTCAAGGTCAAATGAGGACAGCCAAACTAAAAAGTGCTTATAACTCTTATTATTGGTCCTAGATGTTTGGGATGGTAAACCAACCTATAGGAAATCATGGGCTGGGAATCTTCTGGTGTGGTCGGATTTGACCTTGGGCCCCCCTTCAAGGTCAAATGAGGATAGCCAAACTTAAAAGTGCTTATAACTCGCTTGTTATTGGTACTAGAGGTTTTGGTGCATTGTCTTTACGGTGGATACAATTTGCATCGGTTCTCCGATGCGCTAGGTCTAGTTATTGGTGCTACAGGTTTGGGATGTGAAGACACCTTACAGGAAATCATGTGCCCTCAATCTTTTTATGGGTCTGATTTGACTTTTGACCCATCCTTTAAGGGCAGGTGGGGGTCATTGATACTTTAAACACCCTGTATCACCTGTATTATTGGTCTTATAGGTTTGAGATATGAATACAACTTCTAGGAAATCGTGTGACCTGCATTTTCTTGTGGGTTCAGATTTTACCTTTGACCATCCCTTCAAGGTCAAATTAGTCCTTCCTACTTTTAATCCCTTTCCTTTGCTTTCACTTGTACTCTGAAGCTCAAAATGCAAAGTTAGCTGACACACAGCCCATTCACAGGTACTGATTGCTTATTTATCTAATTGCAATCATCTAATAAAAGCACCCATAAACAGATAGAGTCTGAGTAACCATTTTAAAAATTTAAAACCAAGAATTTAAAATTGATTATCGTGATGTCCAAAACTGTCTGTACTTCTAACAGTCAGACATTGCAGCATTATGTCTTTTTATATTTAGTGTATTCTTTAAAAAACTTATTTTTAACCGTGCGTGTGTAAAAGTGATATAATTCCTGTGCATTGGTTAAGATTGATTTCCAATAGTAAAATACAACTTTTATAGTGTCGTGGAATTTAAATGCTATTGCACAGGAGGGACACTTATATGGAAAAATTATACTACTATCCCATTTCTAGTTTGAAGCATAGGTCAAATTACAATACTGTACACTGGTGCAGAAAAAGGACTCTCCTATGTCAAAGTTGGGGGTTTATGTCCCGTTCAGCAGCCAAGGACAGGTCCTCAGCATTGTCACTTGTGAGAGTCGAACCCATGCAGAGGTGACTGTCTGTGATTAGTTGCCAAACTTGCTAGCCACTAGGCCACAGTGGACCTCTGACTCTCCTATGATACTTGCGCTCGGTTTAAAATGTCTGTGGCGGCCTCTAAAATGGAGACGCATCAGTCAGGATGATGCACTTGGAGTCAACCATTTGTACAATTTTTTTCTAATGGGGTGAGATATTGGTTGAGGGTGACACTAGTGTAACAAATGAGTCCTCAGTCATATTTCTCATTTATCTGCCATTGCCTTAATGGAAACCTTGAAAAAATACAATAATCAGTATCACTCATTTGACAGGGGTGCGGCCTTGAATAGTAAGTGCTGAAAGTTACATCAAGAAAACCTTGTTCTCTCTTGGTATACTAGGAATCTGTGTATATAATTGATCTGAGAGTTAAGCCTCTTTTATTTGGCCTTTTGTTGTATGAATATTTAATTTTAATTCTCACTATTTGGCCTTTTGTTGTATGAATATTTAATTTTAATTTTCACTGTTGAGTAAATCGCTTGTATACTTTAAAACTATTGCATTTAAAGTATTTTGTTGAACTATGTTATTCACGTACTTTTAGGTCAGGTGTAACATAGTATAATTTCAGACCTGTAGCTCATTCCATGGGTGAGTAATACCTACTTTGAGGTTCTCACTGTTGAGTAAATCGCTTGTAACTTAAAAATTTTTGCATTTAGAGTATTTTGTTGAAATATGTTATTCATGTACTTTTAGATCAGCCATAACATAATAAAATTCCAGAACCGTAGCTCATTCCTTAGCTCAGCAATAGCTACTTTGAGTTGGCCAAATTTGGACCCAATGCAAAAGATGTGTAGGTGGAATCTTGTAATGCAGCAAGTTATTAGTAGATTGCAGCAAGATTTCAAAGTTACCTCTCAGCCGTGGCCTGAGTGCTCATTTGTTTGTTTGTAGGATTACATAAACACTACTTCGAAGATATATTAGGAAAAAAATGAGAATATGATTCATGCTCGAACGTAGATCCCATAAAATTTTGAGAGTGATCCGGATCACCATCTAGATTCTAAAAAATATCAATAACTGAATTTTCCTATTTACTCATTATTGAGCTGTTTTGCTTTAGAAAAGAATGATAGTGTTCTGATATAAACTATACATACTAGTGCTGTAACGAGTTGGCCGAAACTCGAGTCGCAACTCGGTGGGCTATATTGGGGGATAACATCGATTAGCTCAATTTAAACTCGAGTTTTCAAGAAATAATATACTAATCTTGTTACAAACTAGCACTTTTGCGATTTATCTAACCATAAAGACATAAAAATCAATGAGCAATGGTCATTTTTTTATTTACCTTATTTACGTGGCTGTTCCATAATGTGCACATACATATTTGCACAATTTAACTGACAACAAAATATATTTCCTAATTCCTTGCAATAAAATGGTACTAAACACATTAAGGGCGGATCCCTCAATGACAATATCCTCGATCTACAGAAATCGCTACTGATAACAGCCCTAATACATACCTTGGCATAGATCTACACTCTCTGAGTGCTCTTGTTCGGTGTATTATCATATTTTTTGTATTCCCTGCTCATTACCATGAATAATTTAAATATATGCAGAAATGGCAGAGAAATTGAGAAATTATTATTTGAAGTTTTTATATTAACTGGCCCTCATGACTATGACTCTGATACCTAATTTTGTGGTTCGTTTGATAAATAAATTCTTAACATTGTACTTATTTTTTTGTTGAAGGAATATGGTGAATAATCAAAGTAAAGATTCCCTAATTAGATATATTATGAAAATTATATAACTTTCGAAGATTAACAATATAATACTCATACCAGTATTTTTTTCCATATACATCATTCAGAAAGTTCTCATATTTACATACTATTAGGCAAAATCTTTACCCTTCAGTACAGTTTAGATTAAACCAGGACTGTTGTCGTAGTCGCCTTCACTATCATTTGCTGTAACGTGGGTTTATTGGCACATGTGAATTCAGTGGACACAGTATTACTATATTAACCCTTTCGCTACTGAAGGATCATTATTCTGGGGGACTGTAACAACACAAACTACTGAAAAGTACTTGGATATTTTAGCCAAGTATAGATTTTCCCTTTTTGGACACAAGGACATTAAAAGATGTTCTTATTATATAAATCTCCTAAAAATATAGATTTGGCCGAAACGTCCACCCTTAAAAATGGCCTGGGTGTTTGATGATTGATAATCACAAAAAGGGAAACAGTCTGCCTGTTTCCTCAACTTGATCAAAGAAAATTGTGCAGACACTGCTTTCCTTAAACCATAAAAGGTTTGCTTTCACAGCTCTCCTTTTAAGTCACTTAGTGATATAGATTTTCCCTTTTTGGACACAAGGACATTAAAAGATGTTCTTATTATATAAATCTCCTAAAAATATAGATTTGGCCGAAACGTCCGTGGCCGAAACGTCCTAGTCCGAAACGTCCGTGGCCGAAACGTCCGTGGCCGAAACGTCCGTCCACCCATCAGATCACGTCAGAAACGCCAATAAAGTAAAACATTAACTCACTACCTTATACACTTCATTTGCGGTATTTTTCGGCATATTTCATTAGAAATTGATGAAAGTCGGGGAATGGGGAAAGTCCAGGGAATTTCCCAAATAAATATAACCAAGAGTAAACAATATGCAACTACATGCGATAAATATGGCAATATATACAAAAACCAGTTAAAATGGGTGAAAAATGTTGAAATATTTGAAAATATAGCATAACTTACATATATTTTACTTAAGCAATCGTTTTAATACTGATACACCAAAGAAAACCTATTGCAGTTATACTGAAGGGAAAGGAGAAATCCATATTATTGCCGTCGACCCTGTGTCGACAGACATGGTACCTTGTAATACACATTGGCGTCGACTGCTAGTTGTCATAGATGGTAGCGAAAGGGTTAAGCACTAATTAGAGACATTAAGCTGACTAATGGCTGTCATTCATTGCAATATCGATGTAATTGTGTGATTCAAGCAGATAAAAATAGGTCTCATAAGCCAATATTTGATGACCAAGTAGAATGAAAGGAAAGAAACTGTTCCATATGTTTCAGAGTTGACACAGTGGGATGTCCTTTATATACAAGAGTTGATACTTCAATATATATAACCACTGCTTTGCTAACGTTTGACGGCGGGGCTCGGTGGTGTAGCCCTTAAGAGTGCTCACCTTCAACCTCTGAGGTTGCTGGTTCTAATCTCGGCCCGGGCACTTCATGTTGGAAAGTAAGCAGTTACTTTCCAATACCCGTTGGTTTATAGTTCAGAATCTTAACCAACTAATATGCACTGCTTCCTGCACCCATAAACTACCTGTCGCAATATGACCCTGTCCATGTTGAACGTGATGTAAAACAAAAATTAAATTTAAAATCTAAGCCAGGGTTGGGTTCAATTACACAAGTAATTGAGTAATTAATTACAATTTTTATGTAATTGTAATTGATTTTTTAAAAAACTGAGTAATTGTATTTGTAATTGTATTTGAAAAATTTACACTATAATTGTAATTGTAAGTGAATATTTTGAATTTCAATTACACTGCATATTTTACTCAGCATTCTGAATTTAAGCTTCAGTATTCAGTAGTATAAATAATTGTATTTTTTCCATCATCCTTTAACCTATATAACTATGATGTAAAGCCATCTCATTACACATACTTAACACTTAGATCAAGTCTTGTTAACAAGTGTAAACAAGAGAGATTGCTTTGAGTACTTAGTGTATATGTATATCTTCATGAACATTATACAGATATAATCTGTTGTACATGGAGCATTGTTGGGAGATTAGTGTCAATTATGTCATTAGGCATTGTGGTGAGATTAGTGTCACTGCAAAGTTTTGCCCTGGCTAGTTATGTGGTGATCAGTGTATCTACCAGAAATACAGGAAACATTAAATGGGGGTTTCAGTCTCACAATGAGTTTATCATTAATATTACACTCATGAAAATCCAATTTTAGTTAACATTATCTGTACATTTTAAAGTGATTGTAAAATATGCATATATTTATATATTGCAGAACCCAACTGAAATAGATCTGATTATCTGATTATGCATATGAATTTACATTGTGCATATTAACAGACTCCCACAATAACAACATAGTAGATTTTAAATTAATACATATATATTTTTTAATACAAAGTTTTTTGTTTGTTTTTTTTTTCATCAAGAGAGCACAAATTAACATAAAACCTATAAGTTAACATGTGAAAAGTTGTGTCAGTGAAAAGTTGTGTCAAATCACTGTTAGAACTTATATATAAATAAGAGAATACCAGAAAGAAACATAAACTCATAAGTTTTATAAAAATGTTATACTTTGTTACTCATGTTAATCCCAACAACACATATCCGATATACAACACTTGTATTGATTGAATTTTAACCGAATTTTCCCTTCTTGTAATTGTAGTTGTAATTGTAATTGAATGAACGTAGTTGTAATTGTAATTCATTTTTTTCAGTCTATTGTAATTATAATTGTATTTGTAATTGACCACTGGTAATTGAAGAAGTAATTGTAATTGGCCAAAGTAATTGACCCCAACCCTGATATTCTAAGCTAATGTTTGACATATAACCCAGAGTTGATTCACTCTTTTTTGGGAGATTATAAAACGCCTTCTGTATGTGCATCGGTCTGTCCGTTTGTCACATTTTTTGCATAAACCTTAATATCTCATTCATTTATAAAGATTTCTTCAAATTTACAGGGAATGTTTATGCCTATGAAAACCTTTCTCTGCAAAATTCTAGCCTCATTTTGAAAAACAAATTGGCCACCATAGGTAATTTTTAGAAAATCATAAAGGTGCTCTAAATCTTGAAATATTCCAGGTAGGTTCGCCAGATTTGAACAAAAGCTATATGGTTAGAAAAAGCTAGCCTGATAGTAATTTTGGCCTAGTTCAAAAAACAAAATGGCCGCCATATCACATGTTTAATGTCAAATGGGGTTATCTAATCTAATCTAATCTTTTATAGCGCTTAATCTCCAATTATCCTATTAAAAGGCCTTTTATCTCCCCTAATATTGCTCCTAGAGGTTCAGAATGTGAAAACAGCTTGTAGGAAGTCATGGCCTGGGAATCTTTCCCAGGTGTTGAATTTCACCTTTATCCCCTGCTCAAGGTTAAATGGGGTTATCACACTAAAATGTCCTTATTTCTCCCTCATTATTCGTGCTATGGCTTCAGAATATAAAGACAGACCATCAAAAGTCCTGGCCTTCAAATGTTTTGCCTGGGAAAAATTTTGGCCTTATTTTGAAAAACAAAATGGCCGCCATAGCCAATTATTTATAAATCATTAAGATGCTCTAAAACTTGAAATATTGCAGCTAGGTTCATCAAATTTGTACAAAATATATATGGCTAGGAAGGTTAGCCTGATAGTAATTTGGCCTAGTTTAGAAAACAAAATAGTCGTCATGTAACATGTTAAAAGTTAAATGGGATTATCCTATTAAAAAGGCCCTATGTCTCCCTTATCAGTGCTACTATAGAGGTTCCAAATGTGAAAACAACTTAAAGGAAGTCAAGGCCTGTGACTCTTTTCCAATTGCTGAATTTTACCTTTGACCCCTTCTTCTAACTCCTTTAGTTCTTCATCATTACTGATTCTAAGGCGGGAGATAACCACTGCGGCAGTGGCCTTCTTCAGACTAAAATTTTTCTGGGCACAAGTCCTGAATACATTTCATTACTGTATGCACTTAACATTTTATCTGACACACTGTGGACATTTCATTGTTCAACTAGTGGAACATAAGACCTTCTGTTTATTGTAGTTCTGCTTGTTTGAGATTGGTTAAAAATTTACCATACAGTATGTTAGCGGGTACATCGTTTATCGATACTAGCAATATTTATTGGTTTGGGACAGGGTTGCCGATATCGTAACATATACTAGTATCACCATTTTAAGTAAAACTGCAATATTTGAAATAAAGCCAAAATCTGAAGAAATTGTAGACTTTTATCTCACATTTTTGCAGTTTTCAATGCATTTTTGGTGAAAACTGTCATGTTTTGTTGGGATAAATTTCACTACCTGTTAGCAGTTGTGGATATGCTTAAACAAAAACATTTTTGGTATCATGGATTCAGTCTGTTAACCCCCCACCCTCCAATATCAGCCAATATTGAAATATTTTTACATTCAATATTGATATACACACACCCAAACATTTACCCACTACAGTGCATACATATATTGGTTTGTTTATTGAACGCCACATTTGGCGAGAGATAAAATGGTTATACAGTATAAAGATTGGTTACTGAAATACTGAAACAAAATGTAGCAGGCCAGATTCACCCTTCTCAGAATAACCCTGTGTATAGTTAAGGCTAGCCCAGAATAGCCCAGGGCATGAAGCCGAGATATTTTTGGCCTAGTCCATGTTAAACTCCTAGGTATAAATAGGTTAATTCTAAATATACCTGTCAAGTTATACATTGATCTTACGACATTGTAAACCTTTTCCAACAAGAAAACACTTGCAGGCCTCCACCAGAAGGGACATTTCCGAAAATTTATACAAACAAACACACTATGAACCATAACCTCCTGGTGAAGATATAATAATCAATGATACAATATAATCCAATTAACAGTCAGTGAGAACCCAACCATGGACTACTGGATCAGCCTCCTAGCATTGCATTAGACCACAACTAATAGTATCATTAATCAATTGTCAGGTGGTGTGCACAGTACGCATGTTTGCAGCAGTGAGGCTTCAGTGCCAGAGTTTGGCAAATAAAAGTGCTTTCTGGCACCTGTTGGAGACCTGGTATAAATATTTATGAAATCACAACTGACAACTTTGAGTGTAGTTCAGCTTTTCAAGTTGAACATAGAAACATTTATTTGAAAAATTGAAGTCACCTAGAATACTGTTATTGCAATTCAGTGATCAGTTGTTTTGATAATACTAACTTAAAGTAGATGAGACATGTGATTGTCGTTAATCATTCCTCTTAGCAGTAATGAGAGCAGGGGAGGTGTAAGTTTAATGAGTGAGCATCAGATTTTTGTTTTTAGCATCATCATTAGTGTTTGTCAGAAGTTCAGGGGCTGTATTCAGAGAAAAATTCTGTATTTAATGTTTAAGCTAGCTTTATCAGTAAAGAATCTTTATTTATAAAGAGTTACTTTGTTTTACATTGTAGAAAAGTCAAGCTACAAACTTAAGTAAACTGGCAGTTTACTTAAAAAATTGATCAATTCTAATCTTCTAATGGCCTTACTGGGGAAATTCTATTTCTGTCTCTTCAAATCTGTCAAATAAATTATTCACATGCTGCTTTACTTTCACATCATCTGGTGAATGGAATAAAATTGATATATATTAAACAGTTGATATTGTCATAAACAATTCCTGATCCTTTCAGATTTTGCATTCCAGAACCTGTTCCAAGCCGTATTAAACACAAGGTACCATTTGCAAAAGTCATCTGATTGATTGTATAGTGTTTGCGATTGTAACCTACCTTTAACACTTGCAAAGCAGTTTTTTCCATCTTAGACTTCTCAAAGGTTTATAACCATTCAGATGGATCAGAAACCTATTGCAAACTTTTTAGAAGCCATTAAGAAGACTTCTTGAACCAGTTGCAATGTCAGTGACAAAGCTATCAGGGAAAAGATTAGAAACTTATCCTAAAATACACCCATGGATTGTGAATGGTTTATTTTTTTCCAAATTGGATGTAGCTTTCTGATTGGATCACCATAATGGAACAGCTCTATTAGCCTGGATGAACTTTGATTGAATTAACAATGCATGTGATCCTATGTTAGAAACTTAGAATTAAATTACATGTACAGGGAAAGCAATTATTTTTATTGTATAGAGCTTTAGTACAGAGATAGCAATTGTTTTTATTATATAAAGCTGTTAAGTCAGTGTCTAAAATAATCCCAAGTTTTTTTTGAAGCAGTCACTTGCATGTCCATCGTGCCTTAGTACACTGGGAGTGTTATTTTAAATGGTACAAAAAGTTTAAGTGACATGGACTCTGAAATCACTTCTTGCTTTTTACAGTGATAGAGTTTTGAGAACTCCATACGTTTTGGTTTGATTGTTAAGATTGTTGTGACATCACTAGGGAGAAGATAAGGCTGTGTTCAGTATTTCTGTAGAAGATGTTTCTTTACCAGCAGTCAGTGTTTTTGCCAATGGTCTGTGTTCACAGAAACTATGCATCTGGCTACTGCTTCTGTTATGTCTGTGGTTATCATCTTTCCTGTATTGAAAGCAAAAAAGTTCTTTTGCCAGCTTTCTAAACGAAGGGTTCACTATACAGTACAAAATGAAATTAGCTGAGAAATTCACTGTTTGCATGATATTGGTGATGATTTCGATGGTTTGGTAGGTATAGTTGTTGGCCAGTGAATTGCCTCCTGACAGATAGATGACATGTTTGACAAGTTCAGACGGGGCTACGAGGATGAAGAACATAACAACAATGGCTATTAATGTTATGGTGATGCGATAGTTAGCTTCCTGGTGTTGATGCTGTTTCTTACTTCTCTTCGTTATGCTCTCATTCATCTTCTTCCTGAGGGCATGAGATTTGTGTATTTGTCGCATCAGAGCAGTGTTGCAGAATAGAAGTATGATCAAAGGCAGGAAATTCCCAAAGATAGCCCAGCTTGCCCGATATGCATGGTCAAAGTTGGCATTCACCTGATAAGGAAGAACATGATATTCTGTCTCATTACTATGTCCCTTTTTGACTATGGTATTTCTCCAGAAAACCGGCACATTAAAAACTGCTGAAGAAATGTAGACAATAATGATCACAGCCTTAGTTCTTTGAAAACTGATAATTTTCCGTGATTTTAGTGGATGACAAATAGCCAAGTATCTTTCTGTGGCCATGGTTACAGTAATCCAAGTACTGGTCATGATGAATATATTTATCACAGCGGCACAGTAACATCCATAGTATAACAGGAATCCCTTCGATTTGAACACCATGGTTTTTGGGAGGAATGTGGATGGGAAAGCTGTGAAACAGAACAGTAGGTCTGCCACAGCTAAGGCTATTAGTCCTATGTTTGCTGAGAGCTCTGTCTGTCGGAATGAATGGCGAAGGCGTGTCTGGCCCAAAACAATGAGGATCAGAACATTTCCCAGGAACCCACAGGCACATATAGTAGGAAGTCCATAACCATACAAAATATGATAGACTTTCTCATACATCTCCTTATTGCCAGTCATGTTATCTTCAGCCTCTGTAGCCTCTGTGGTGTTCAGCATGTTAACATCCATCTGCATTCACATTGCTGGTAATCTGGAAATAAAAAATAGAAATGTAGTAACTGAATAAACTCTTCTTATAGATTTAAGGTAGAATTGATTGATTGATTGACTGATCGATTGATCTGTTCATGTATACCAGTTTATTGGGGTTTAAAACCCTAGTTTCACTGTTGTGAGTTTGTATCTTGATTGCCCTAATAATGTACTTAGGAGTGTCATCTTATTGGGAAACAACATATCGAATGAATGGTTTGGGAGTGTGGTGGCAGTGATTACAGGCTTCTGTGCCACTTGGTAAGCAATCATATGGTCTTGAGGCTTTAATGAAACCAACATTCTGTGTGATATTTTCACTTTGTCCATAAGCAATATATAGCCTGCATTCTTTCCATGCCTCTGTGATTCCCACACCATTAAAGTTTGTTGCATCAAGTAGAGTCAGAGACTCAGTTACCATCAGTAAAGAGAGCCGTATTTGTATGCAGTGTGTGTTTACTTTCAGAAAAGAGGGTCATATTTTTGTAGTACTTCTTTTTATCACCCCCATCACCCCCACCCCCATGATACATTGGATCTGTGTAATATTTCAGATGAAGCGGGGTCTACCTTTTACTCAGTCTGAGTGAATTAACTGCCCACAAGGGACGCTTGTTTGTATTTAGGGGAGAGGGGAGAGAGAGTGGGTCCACGGGCTCTGCTGGCTCCCGCATTTTCTATTGCTTATAGTTCGGCAACCACTGGGCGGATTCTCTTCAAATTTAGTAAATGTATGCAGTAGCCCTGGGAGAAATTTTTGAAGTCACATGACCAAAAACATGGGTGTGCTTGTCCGGACGATAACTTAAAAAGCATTTCACCTATTGACATGAAATTTGGCAAGTAGGTTCATTATTAATTTAGATATCTGGAAATCATTAACATTTGAAATTAATCTTATACAAAATGGCCAAAATGCAAGAACACATTTATCTCGGAAACGGTGTGAGATACAGCAATTTCGACAAAATTTTTAACCCACAGGGTATCTGTAGAGTCCACTGGGAACTTTTCCCAAAAATAATTTTCCTGCCAGTTTTGGCGGCCACTTTGAATTTCTGCCTAAAATGCATTTATCTCGGAAATGCTGCAAGATAGAGAGATTTCGATGAAATGTTTGAGCTCAGGGTGTCTGCCGAGTCTACTGACAACTTTTCCCAAAAATCGTTTTCCTGCCATTTTTGGCAGCCATCTTGAATTTCTTCGTAAAACAAAAAAAAAACTTGCATTTTGGCATAAATGGAAAAATATATTAAACACAGGAAGATGGTCATTTCTACAAAATCATTAATACTCATTGGGACGCTTTGTTTTTTCTGTGCAAACACAATTTCTTTTTCTCTTGCGAAGCAATTTTCTAGTTCTGATTGTGATGAAGTATTTAGGAGACATGACTTTGGTTAAAGAAAGAGTTGGTTAAATTTACCTGTCACTTACAATTTAAAGGTTGTATTATGAGAAAATGAATTGTGTTATTTTCATGAAACAAATGAATATATTACTGCATAAGTAAACAATGATTAGAGTAACTGGTGCTCATTTAGGCCGCAATTGGCATGTTACAATATGTGGGATTCACAAAGGCCCTGTCCTGACATAATCTTCAGCTGGATGAACTTTTTTGTGATCTAAAAGGCTTTAAATGGCCTTAGGTCCATTTCTCTGACCTTAAATTGATCATATGTTCTTTCTTATTGGGAGTTTAAGGTCACCTTAAAATAGGAGCTTCCTTTTACCATCCTTAACATGTGTACCAAGTTTCAAAAAGTGTTTGTATGTTCAACTCCCACAAATAGTAAATGATGAGGGATTCACTGTTTCTATAAGATGCTGGCTCTTTAACGGTACTTAAAACCCTAACTGGAACTGAACCTTACCTGTTGAAACGGATGTTTAAAACTCCATCTTTGACTTTCAAAATAACATAAAACCCCAACCTTGACCTTTATATAGGTTGTAAATAGATTGCCCACTGCCCATATGACAGTGGAAATAATGTCAATATCAAACCCTCATATTGTGCTCATTATAAAGCATATGGGAGAATTTATACAATTTATTAGCCTTAGCCTGACATTATTTATCATAAAAGGGACATTTCTGTATGATGTTTATAATCCACATTGTAATTAAAAGAGAAACATTGTGCATAGGTTGAATGGTATGTTTAAATAACAATAACCATAAGTTACTTAAGGCAGTGAATAATAATGGTCATAAAGGATCTTACTCTGCCATTCTATCTCAAAGACAACCAAATGTTTACTCCAAAACTATACTTATGAGCTCAGGTAAACGTCTTGGGAGAATTGCAAGTAAAATTTACCACCGAATGTGTAGTGGCTTTCTACCAGTAAACGCCCGCCTACCAGTGAACACCCGCCTTATATATCTTTACTAGAGATCAAGGACAACTGCGTCTATTTGCAAACATTATGGGCCTTCACTGGTATTTCCGGTTTGCGGTAAAAACGGTCGATAATAGAGATGAATAATTAAAATACAACATTTTCTTTGAAAAATTGCACAGTATACTTTAAGAATCAATTTCAGTGTATATCATTTGAGAATCTGGTTGAAGAAGAAAAATGTATAAAGCATTAAATATAATTTAAATTCTAACATGACACGGATGTGTCCACGATTCTGATTGTTCAATCGCCGTGGTAAAACTGAGCATAACCTCACGGTTAGTTTCACATAGGTGGGCGATAACCCCACTTCACTTTTTAAAAGTCAAATTACGAAGAATATGCACTATAAATCTTCATCAAAACAGAATAAAATATAAAATGTCATGTTAGAATCGGAATAACACTCTCCTAGCGTGGGTTTATGCAGGATTTTACAACTCATATCTCATTAGAAACACTCAGGCTTCGCCTTCGTGTTACTAATATCGCTATTCATTGTAAAACCCCACGCTAGTCATGTGTTATTCCTTAAATTCAAAATGTTAACTTCAGCATGGGCGTTTACTGGTAGAATGCCACTATATACATTATTGTGAACATACAAATCAATATATTTGTGTAATTTTTTATTGAAATTTTCAAAAACATCCAGAATTTTGTTTGGCTGAAACTACTTGACATTTTGTACTGCTTGTACAGTATGTTTTGAGATATTATTATAACAATGATGTGTGCGTACCGCTGTGTACCATTGGTGTAGATATTATTGCATTCGACTCATATACAAACCAATAGTACACCATTTTTATTATGTCAGCTGACACAGTGCCCGTTCACGGGCACTCTACTCTTGTTATATCATGTCCTGGACCAGCAATAAAGTTTTCAGGGGGAATTACCTTACACCCTATTTTTTGTAAAAGCTAGGATTTTAAACTAAAATTTTATCTAGGTAGGTACCCTGCTAGATAGATATATTGCACCTTAGAATCTGCAGTTCTCTGAGATACATGCTATAAAAGTAGAATTAGAATTGGATTATTCTCCTTAGACTATTGCAGCCACCTCTGAGTTATAGCTCTTTATTTTTGTATGCATGGCCTGTGGGCTTTTGGGTGTTATAAAATTAAGGAAGTGTGTCTGATAATATATAATGATAATAAGTAACAGTAGAACTACTTTGAATTCCAAAGTTAACAGTGAATCAATTGGATTATAGAATGATCTGTTGCATCTTGTTTGTGGTCTGGAGAATGAAGTATCTGTGGCAACTGACAAAAGGGGCTTTTTGGCCCACGTTTGGCTGTTTTAATCTCAAATATCTTGCAAGTGGTAACAAATTTAGCAATTCTGAATATTTCTGTCATTTCAATGTTTTGCAATTTTATAGCATTTTGAAGAAACTGCAAATATCTCAGAAAACTGTTTTGAGCTCGCGGTCAGTTGTATATTATAATATGGCATGCTAGTGCCCATTATCTGAACTAAGTCTTTTAAAATTTTCATTATATGCAGCTTTTTATGAATATCTCAGAATATCTTTGAAACAATAACACTTGGAGTAAGTTCAAAGTTATTTTTAACCTAATAGTGCACTTTAGAATTCTATCCAGGCAAGCAAATGTTAGTTGACACAGTGTTCAGAGGATACTCTAATATAAATTACTTGTGTAACCTGCTTAAATGATTTAAGAGATGCTATTCCTGTATCTCCAAAGGTCTGGTCCCATGATCTAATAACACAATTAAGTTACAATCTCATGGCTTATAATCTCATTTTGTACATTGCAGTTATCCATCTTATGACTAATTTGCTTTGATCATTGCTGGCATTGATTTTATCTGAGGAGATCTTTATTGCTTGTCATTATTTGAAGTATTTCCATCTAACTGGAAATTATTTTACTAGTTTACAATAAGTGAAAGCTTCTATAACAAGAGCCTCACTTTCGTAAGAATTTGATATACAACAGTAATGTGTCCTTTTTACATTAGGTCAGTTGTTTAGAGGCGGCAGCTGCTCTGGCATGAGGAGAATGGCAACACTCTAAGGCTCTAAGTGTCAGACATTAGCAGAGAAAAACCCATTATTTATATGTTAACTGCAGGATTATGACTGTCATAAAACGAGCGCTGAAAAACCAGAAATCTCACTTAAAACTAAGCAAGTGAGTCAAAGTTGCATATGAAAAGGTTTCAGTCATATTTTTATAGTCGTGTTTTGAACAATAAATTCCAGATAGGTGTTGCTGTTATGATTATTAGCAGAATGAGTAGCAGTAAGTGGCCAAAGAAAGCTCTTATTGTTATCCACGCATAGTATTTGTCGGGTCTCTTGCATATATAAATGTAAGGTCCCAGGGGGCCTAGTGGCTAGCAAGTTTGGCATCTAATCTTAGACTGTCACCTCTGTGGGTTCGAGTCCCACAGGTGGCAATGGTGAGGACCTGTGCCGCAATATGACACTGGCTGTTGAACAGGACGTAAAACCCCAACTTTGACTTTGCATATAAAATGGAGTAGACTGTTGAGCTATATTTAGTGTTAGTTACACTCTTTTAAAAATTTCATCAATTAGTGTTGAAAGAATGGCAATACATACTACACCATTAGTGCCTTGTTCCCAGTGAATGTTAGCCACAAAATTAAATTTAAATAAAAGTAGAGCCTATTAAGTTTTTAATCTACTTCTTGTGAGTAAAAAAGTTTCCAGAATCAAGTATATAGCTGGAATTAACAAAGGTTTATTTATTTAATAAATAAATTTATCAACCCTGAGAAATAATTTCTCTGACATCATCATTATTACTACTGTTCATCTTGTGATAACTTTCTTGTGTGATGACCAAACTGAGTATATTGTTTAAATCTTTCTTCTCCTTCACACAATGACAAGAGAAGGACAAAATGTTCATCTTCAGATGCTTGCAGCCTTGTGAAATGTGAATTATTGGGGTACATATGAGGTGTCAAAGTCACAGAACCTGTTTCTGTCAATCACATTAGAGATCTGTCGGTCATTGTTTGTTGTTAATACTAAGTTTCCACTCAGATAAAATGTTCATATATGAACAGGGTTACTTGTTTTGATCAGAGATGTTTGAGGCATAATACATTTCCCACAGTGGGAAGTATCCTTGACATGTACAGGAGACAATTGTCAGAGGTACTGAACACATATTCAAAGCTCTTGGTCAAGTCATCAGAAAATATACTGGAGTTAAATACCACTTTTATGCTGACGATATCCAGCTGTTCATTCACTTATCCCCTGATGATAGTCTCAAGTCTTTTGACCGTCTTAAATCCTGTTTGAATGATATTCAGGTCTGGATGTCTGAAAACAAACTCAAGCTAAACCCTGATAAAACAGAATTCATAGTCTTTGGAACCAAAGACAGATACAAATGGCTCAGTAACTCATTTCCTGTCAATATCCTGGGTAATTGTCTCTCTCCCACAGATGTTGTACGCAATTTGGGTGTTTGATGCAAAGTTCTGTTTCACCAATCACATAAATTCTGTCATCAAATCTTGTTTTATTAGCCTCAGGGACCTTCATCATATCAGGAGGTTTCTCTCTGTTGATACATCAGTGTTGATTACAAATGCTCTGGTCCGCAGTCGTTTCGATTATTGCAATTCTCTATTTTGCAGTTTGTCATCCCGTAATGCTACCAGGCTCCAATATGTTCAAAATGCTCTTGCACGGTTTGTCACCGGTGCTTCTAAGTACACTCACATCGCATCCAGCCTTGGGACACTTCATTGGCTACCCATCAGACAATGAATTATCTTCAAAACCCTAGTTCTGGTGTATAAGTACGTCACCACTGGCCAGCCTAAGTATTTTGTACCATATCTCTCCGTGTACAAATCTGTCGTGAATACAAGATGTTCCAGCCCCAAAAATTTGTTCCTCCAGGTTCCTCATTATTGTGGCTTCCATCCATAAATCAAAGGTCCACTTCAACAGTTTCTCATATGATGTCCCGAAGTTATGGAATGATCTTCCACATGATATCTGTAGTGCTCCAAATCTCTCCTGTTTCAAAAGTCGACTAAAAACCTACCTATTTTAGAAATCATTTCCACCTTAGCTTCTAACTACCAAACACCGGATCGCCTCCCTGGGTACGACTTGGAACATGTCTAATGTCTTGATGATGTATTCCTTATGAACTGGATGGTGTGCCTTAGAATCCGTAGATACGGAGATTAAGCACTTGTACAACAGATTGATTGATTGATTGTTGCAAATATTTTAGCTTGCATCATTTACAGTAAGCAAACAGTGTCATTAATTGAAAGGGATTTTATCAATTCACCTGAAACTTTGCAAATACATTCATTATATTAAAATCTGGAAATCATTAGATTTTGGCATTGATTGGTTAAGAAATGGCCGAGTAATTAAGGATTAATTAATCATTACAAATTTTTTAAATAAGGAAAACACAAAAATACCTGTATCTCGAGAACCGTGCGAGGTAGAGCAATTTCGACAAAATTTTTGTCCCACAGGCCATCTCTGCAAATTAACTAACACATTTTTCCAAAAAATTTGTCTCGCCAAAAATGGCGGCCATTTTGAATTTTCGAATTTTTCACAAAAATTGCAAAACACAATAATGCTTATACCTCAAAAACTGTGCTTGATAGAGCAATTTCAACGAAATTTTTGACCCACAGGGTATCTCTTTAGAGTAGCCATCCCAATTTTCAAAAATTTTTTGTCTCACTGAAAATGGCGGTCATTTTGATTTTTTGAATTTTTCGGAAAAATTGCAAAACACAAAATGCTTATATCTCAAAAACCGTGCGAGATGAGCGATTTTGACGAAATTTTGACCCACAGGGTATCTCTGCAAAGTAGCCATCTCAATTTTCAAAAAAATTTTGTCTCGCCAAAAAATAGCAACCATTTTAAATTTTCGAATTTTTCCTAAAAAATGCAAAACACAAAAATGCTTATATCTTGAAAATTGTGCGAGATAGAGCCATTTCGATGAAATTTTTGACCCACAGGGTATCTCTGTGGAGTAGCCATCCCAAATTTCAAAAAGTTTTTGTCTTGCCAAAAATTGCAAAACACAAAAATGCTTATATCTCGAAAACCGTGCTAGATAGAGCGATTTCGATGAATTTTTTGACCCACACATTATCTGTGTGGAGTAACCATCAGGATTTTCAAAAAAATTTTGTCTTGCCAAAAATGGCCGCCATTTTGAATTTTCGAATTTTTCTCAAAAATTGCAAAATGCAAAAATCCTTCTATCTCGAAAACCATGCGAGATAGAGCCATTTCGACGATATTTTTGACCCACAGGTTATCTCTGTGGGGTAGACATCCAAATTTTCAAAACAAAAATATTGTTTTGCCAAAAATGGTGGCCATTTTGACTTTTCGAAGTGTTCTCAAAAAATTGCAAAACACAAAAATGCTTATGTCTCGAAAACAGTGCTAGATAGAGTGATTGCGACAAAATTTTTGATCTGCAGGATATCTATGCAGAGTAGCCATCCCAAATTTCAAAAATCATTTTGTCTTGCCAAAAATGGTGACCATTTTGAATTTTCGAATTTTTCACAAAAATGGTAAAATACAAAAATGCTTATATCTCGAAAACTGTGCGAGATTTCGATTTCAACAAATTTTCTGACTTGCAGAGTATCTCTGCATAGTAGTGTAGAATATTTTATCATATGGACAATGATAATTAACTCTTTCAACAAACAATTTTGCTTTTCAGTAGTTCAAGAAAAGCAGAAAATGAATATCCATTGAGAGGACAGTACAAGGCAAATAACTATCATCCATCCAAAAATATACACAATAGTTTTCTCCCTACAAACCTTAGACACAATGTGTTATCACAACTGTTAAGTACATGTCATTGATCTGTATTGCATGTCTGACATACAGGTAGCCATATATCAATATATGCCATTTTTGTGATTGCTCAGTACGTAATAAACTATGCAAACTTTGGTTGCCACAACAGTATAAGGCTATAAGCAGAGCATTTTCTTAATACTTTAGCACTCACCTTTATATCCTTTTGGGGACGCTTTGTTTTTGCTGTGCAAAAACATTATCTTTTTTTTTCGCAAGTGATCCTGTAGTTTTGCTTACATTTCCCCGGATATCATTCTTTTTATGCAATTTGCTATTATATCCTTTCCCATCATTCCATTTCCATCTTCGTTTTGCTGCATCCTTTACCATAAACTATTGTTACCCGTAAGTTTAGTTTTCTAGGCAAATAATTTATTGCCTAGTATTGTTTGATTATGGCTATTGCACAACATACATTAATATTTGGCACAGTAATAAATGCTATATCATTGCAGAGTACAATTTTTCATTAAAATAATGAATTCAACAAAGTCAATTTGATCAGAGATCATACAAGAAACCTACTCTGTGGCGGTATATCATATAACTATACATAATGTTTTATACATGGCTGGAAAAGTAAACATCTCTGCAAAAATAAATAATGTATTCTTATTATTCTTACAGATTTATGCACATGAAAAATATCTATATTGTTATAAATTACTAGTTTTTTCTGTCTGCTCATTTGTATGTAAAAACACATCTCAATCAGTGTTCAAGGCTGTTATACTTGTCTACAATTTTGTTCACCATGGCTATCCAGAGTATTGTCCAATTGATGCATACCATATACCATTCCCCAGATAGCAGTCTGGGCATCACTTGCCAGAGTCATGGGAGATGGTAAACGCCTTGTGGTGCTACAGCTTTTCTTTCAATGCACTTAAAGTGTACATTGAGCTGATGATATTCATTATTCCATCTCTATTACGCCCTAAAGTCTTAACTATTTTAAAAGATTTATCCACCATAGCCCCTTTATTACCTTACAACACTTAAAGGCTGTGCGATATTGTTTTCATCTATGATGTCCAACCCATGGCAGTCAGGCAATTCATACTTGGTTGGGACACTAGTTGGGGGGTGTGGGCATATAATGTCATGGTGTAATCATGATTCATCCTTTGATCAGGCCATAGTGCTCCTGGCCTTAAAAATCTTGTTGGGGCTATATGTTACAAACAGCAAGGTTTGGGAAGATGATACCTGGTAGGGACTAAGGTTGAGAGGTGGAGGTCTGTGACCTTGATTTGACTTTTGACCTTGCCATAGTGTCCTTGACCTTTAAAATCTTGTCTGGGTTATAGCTTGAAAACCATAAACTGTATTAAGTTGATACTTGCAGGGATATTGGCTACGAGCTATAGGTGAAAAATTCATGGTATGACCTTGGTTTGAACTTTGACATTGCTGTAATGACACTGAACTTAAAATCTTGCCCAAGCTATATCTTGGAAACTGTAAACTTTAGGAAGTTGATGCTTGCCAGGGATATTTGTTTGGGGAGTGTAGCTGTACAATGTCAGAGTGTGAAGAACTTTAACCTTTTTGTAGTGACCTTGAAGTTTAAGACCTCAGAAATCTCAGAAACCGTAAGGTAGGTTTTACTTGGTAGCTATATTGGTTGGAAGGTGGACTTGTACAGTGTCATGGTGTAAACTTTCAGTAATCACTGACCTTGGCTCTGCCAGATTAGTTTCTACTGCTACATTTTAGAGACATTTATCCTATCACCAAACTAAAAGGATTGCTCCAACTGATCATTATGTACTTTTTATCTAATTGTGTTATCTCCATCAACAGCTACTTCTACTAAATAGATAAACTAACATATTTATACTTTTTAACTGGAAAGGTTGTTGGTAGTCATTGGCATATCATCAAATGCTTATAATTTTAGAAACGGTTTGCAATGCTTTCAGCCTGAAAAATACATTCACTCAAATACTGTTTAAGAATAAACAAATCCAGTATGATGAAACACTAAATTGTTTTAACCACATTAGCAATTTTTGAGACAAACTTCTTACAAATATTCACCATATTAATAAACTGTGTGATCCATTCATGGTTTATGAATACATTTTATCAGTTGTTTTCAAATGTAACCACCTCGTTTGGAAAATTAAAATCAGTTGCAACTCTAATATCAGTGTAACCATTATAGCTCAAAGTTTTGGTTCCTTCATCCTTTTCATGAGCTAAAAATAAAATCAAAATATGCTGCCAGTCTGCATCCCAAACATCACCATGATGGCCTGGGTGTGAATGGACAACTACAGAGGTCATTATATGCTATATTTACTAACCTAACTGAGGCGACTTGTAAACATATTTTACCATACCCTACAGTTTTGCCATGAGTTAGGGACAATATTTTCTAGTTGAGGGACGTTCTAGCTATTATAAAGTAGGATTTTGTAAATTCGCCATGCAGAAATGTGTCACTTTATAGTGTCAAAGGTCACCTAATAAAGCCAACACACTCCAGATAAAGATTCGTACACGTCTTTGCTCCGCATATTTTTGCAACTGTTTTAGTACTCTCCTCTGGGTGTGATGGTTTAGTATATTCCAAGATATTACTGCCAATCCTTTATCTCTCTCTTGCAAGATATTTCAACATTTTACTGACTGAGTTACTGACTGTTGATCTCAGACAGAAAAAAATGGTGTTTTATGTAACTGACTAAATGGATTTTTTTTGTCAAGTTGCAAATAAATTATATTCATGATGCAAGAGTAAAGTATCATTTATTTTTTCCCCTATGGAGCCACTTTGAGCCAGATCATGTAAGAATATATGTGTGATTGTCTTATTTAATGTAGTATTCTTTTGTACTCCGCTTAGTGCTGTAGGAGCATATACAAGTGAAGTCATCAGCCAGATAGATGATAGCAAGACAGACTTACAAAAAATGAGAAAGGTTCACAAGTCAGCTGCTTCACTTGTGATATTTTCTTACAGCTAACTGGAAGTTGTCTCAAGTGGTAACAAATTAACTGAGACAAAATAAAAGGACATTGCTCTTACAGAGTGCCAATCAAACCTTGTGGGTTTCAATTGATCGTTCCAGAGAGAATTCTTATCTATAGATTTAGATCCCTTTTCTGTGTTTGTGTTTAATCTCACAAAAAAAAAATCCAAATTCTTTTGATGCAGATTAGGGGAAACCATTGATCCAGCCACTTTGATTCAAATGTGATAGATAGATAACCACTGGAATGGAGGATATCTTTTTACAGTAGCTTTTACACTCCCAATGGTAATTTCATTATGAAAACTTTACAATTACCACTTTAAACAGCCAATATCAATTTCATTTCTTATTAGTATGTGGGTGAACCTTCACCCTGGTAAGCCACAGACTTTATGGTGACCTTACAACAATAACTCTGTGATATTGACATTAGAATTACCTCTTCAAGAGCCAGCCAAAGAGAAGTCACTGGATAGATTCAGTTCATTCATTGAACACAGGTGTACATAGATTCAAAAGGGTCACCCCAACAATGAATTAACTTCATGCTTATGAAATAAAAACTATATGAAATCAACCTTTTTCACTCAAATACTAATTCCAAAGGAATTAACCTGTTTAGTTTCACATCTCTTAAAAGTTGTGGGCAAGGTTGTCAAATTCGTATCAACTTCACTTCTCTAAAGAATTGAGCTCTTTCACTGAAATGGTTACCGACGTTCATGATGGTGATTGTTAGAAGAACCTTTCAGATATTACTGTAATTTCAGTAATTAAAGCCCCCCCTCTAATAATAACCCCCTTCTCACTAAATGTCGTGACCAAGGGTCAGAAACTGAGGCATATGTTACTGAAATTTATAATGCCCAATAAATTTCACAGTTAATCAGTCTGGATTTTATATATCATACCAGTGTAGTGAAATCATAAAAAAACCATACTTAAATATTATCTCTTATGGTTTTACAGTAGCTGTGTTCAGCCAAGAATATGCAGTAAAATATCTTAGATTTTTTACTTTTTCAGGCATATTTGGTAACCACTTCTCCTACAGAGAAAAGTAAACTTTTAAAAATGCTGAAAAGACAAGATAATGTAATTAATTAAAGATGGATATTTAATTGAATGGAAAGTTTTTATAGTGTAGAAATAAAGTCCAAGGTTTTGTGATTCATAACCCTAGATAATTCATATATTTCCGGCGAATAACGCGCGAGTCCGTTATTCGCCGGAAATTTGTGAATTATCTAGGGTTATAAATCACAAAACTGAGGACTTTATTTCTATTATAAAGACTGGTTTCATTTATTAATCCCTAAATATTATTGTAAATATGTTTCTGTACACACCTAGTTGTCGCACTATATTTTGTCTGTATCGTTTGCTTCTGTATTATCGGTGATCGTCCAATTATTGCCTCAGATAATTGTACGCAAAAACATGCGCACTGTATTGTTTTCTGTAGTCTGCGCACTTCCAGTCTTTATAATTCTGCATATTGTTCTAATAAAGGCCCGTCTTTGAAAAAAAATGTATAGCCCGGGCTATTATTACAGAAATTACAGTACTTACTAAATATTGTTAGTACCAAGACTACTTATAGGGTTATTAAAGTCAGGCAGTAATGAGGATTTTAACGGGTTCCAACAGCTGCATTTTCATGCATAGTATTGTACAGATATTTCAGCCCCTCATTTTACTATTAATAACTTACTTATCCTCTTCGCTCCTGGTGGAGCATAAGACGGAATACGATTATTTACTTGGGAGTTTAAATCTGGTATAGGCTTTGCCTTCCAAGGTTTTGGAAATATTTATACCCAAAATTGTGTTGAGCGAATTCACGTTAACTTTGGAATTTACATTCTCATAATTGTAGCTTTAAAGAGCAATTCAGGGGGCCACAGTGGCAGAGTGGTAGCACTCTCACCTCCCACCTCTGAGATCGGGGTTCGGTTCCCGGCCTGACCTCAGGTGGGAAGGCTGGTATTTGCTTGCCATTGGTCGGCAGTTTACAGTACAGAAACTTGACCAACTGTATGTACTAGTTTCCTCTACTCTCCCAACTACCCGTCGTGATATGACCTGTACAGTTTTGAAAGCAATGTAAAACCCCAAATAAATTAATTAAAGAGCAATCCTAAGGCTGAATAACACCACCACTATTATTGACAATTATTAATTAGTTAACCAAAATCTGGTTAGTATAAAAAGGAAATACAGTTGATTTGGTGTAATGTGATAAGTCAAGGGTAGAATTTCTCATAAGTAAAAGTAATGTCTGTGTCCCAGCAAGTAGGTATTCTTTCAAAAATATGACACAATAGCACCAGTGTGTTATTTCCCTTATGAAAATTCTGTTGAGCTATTAAGTATTGTAATAGACTTAAATTACATGATATCTAATAGAACATCACATTTTTAAAAGTGGGTGTCACTAAAAGCTGAAAAAAATAATAATATAAATTATTAAGTAAAAAGCTGACATCTAGCAACTTAAACCGAGACCAGATCCATTATTATAAGATATAGCATAATATCTAGAATTAATATCTGTAAATTTCAAAAGTAACATATATTTGATGTTTACCTGTTATTTGGTGTCTTTGGACATATTCTTTCTGCAGGTGTTTGATCTATTATATCCAGCACAGAGGTGAAGTATAGACTTCACAGTAAGAAACATTTATCCATGCCAGTTACTTATGCAGCAATTTCCTTCTAGTGACAAAGGCTGCCAATAGATTCTGACTATATTGTTCGGAGAGGATTGAAATGCCAGATCCAGTGACTGTGTGTTCATTGATACTAATAATTATTCTGTCAGATGACACACTTAGACAAATGCTGGTATTTCACCTTTTTTCACTCTTTGATCTTTCCATTGAACATATGTGGATTCATAGCATTTTTGTCATATTCAATTCAACAAAGCTTTCTGTCGTAGAATTTTGATTTTATGTCAGATTTCAGTAACTCTATATGTCACTTTTGTTCACTCATCCAATTACATGTGTTTTCATGATAAATGTTCAGGGAATAACACGGACAAACCTCCTATTACATGATTTCATGCAGGGACTTAAGTCCCCAATTCTGTTCTTGTTGGATAACTAATAATTTCTTTTCTATCTGTAACAAACACTTGAGCAATTGATTTTATCTTCAACAATATTTTAAAGAAAAAAAATCTTTTTTCTTGAATGTTCTGTCTTCGGTATCCTGCCTGTTAGACCGTTACAAGTTTCCCCCTTATTGTAGTTATTGGTGGGGTGCCAATGCTAATGTTGGAAATTTATATACACAGAGTCATTAAAGAAGTACATCCATGCTATCTTCCTTTCTTGTCATTTGAGAAATGTACAGTTTTTAACAACTACTAATAAATGAGAGTGTCCTGTTCTAATGAGTTAACTTGTTTTATCCTGTTGTAACACCTTCTCTATAGTGTGTCTTTTCTGCTTGTATACAAATGGGTTTGTGTGTGGGAATGATTGACTAGAAAAGTGGCTTGTTGTATGGTTCCATCTTTGCATTTGATGATCGGGGCAGTGATTTACAATATGGTGTCCCCCATGGATTACTTGAATTTTAAACATAATCTTAAAAACACTAACAGAGTATTTTTGTCATCTCAAATAGACCAACCTTCCTTATCTTCACTGGACACAATACAAAGAGTAAACATTTTTGAGTTTCGCAAAGGAAATGTTTGGCGAAGGTTAAAAAATGTTGCATACAAAACCCATTTATAATAGAATATTTTCAAAACGTTTTCTGTATAACGTTTATTAAATGTTTAATGACAAATGTTAGAAAAATGTTACAAAATTTAAATGAACTTGGGCATTGATTAGCAATATTGACCTTAATTGGGGTCAGCGGTCAAATTCAATATCTTTTTAGGTTGCTCACTAGTGAAAATATTATTTTATGTCCAGATTTTTTTTGTGGGGCAATTTTTGACAAAGTCCCCTAAAATCCCCTATTATTGCTCACTGCTATCTTTGTTGTAAAATGTTTGAAGGTAATGGTTTAATAAGCATTCCCAAAATATGGGTATAAAAATGTTTGTATTATAATGTTTTCAAAACTTTTAATAGAAAACATTTTTAAATGATGGGTATGAAAACCAGTTGCTATCAAACATTTACAAAACATTGTCAACAAATGTTGTTTAAATGTTTTATGTATACTGTTTGTCAAACATTTTGTGATGAATGTTTAAAAAACAATTCCAGCGTAACCTTCATTTCTTTTGCTAGTTTATAAATGTTTAATAAATGTTTTCAGCAAAAACATTTGTATAGAGAATGTTTATAAAGAAATTTTTAAACATTACAATGTAAATGTTTACTTGGAAATATTTAGTACCCCAAAAGATAGGGTTTAACTAGGTTTTAAAAACGTTTCGTAAATTTTTAAACAATTTTGAAATGTCTTTAATGTTTACTGGGCAAAAATATTTAAAATGTTTGTTTGAGAGCTGACCACTTATCTACCCAAGCGTAACTATACCATAATGCAAAACTGCTTGTCAGACGATCGTAATTTTATTTTTGCGCATCATAGGTATGATATTACAGTGTGTATCTTTTCACAATTATTGTGGTTACTAATTGTTAAATTGCACAAAAATATCAAACATTATGGGAAGAAAGTCAAAATTGTATGTTTTTGTGCAGTTTTATTACTCACAATGGCAATTGGCGCAATTCATAATTGTAAGTATATACAATCAGTAATCTTACTTCAGAAGGGCACAAAAATGTTTTGCTTGCAAACTGTGTGCATGGAGAGATTGGTTTAGAAGACTTACTGGTGTTGCCAAGCATTTTGTTTCTAGGGAGTACCGGGGTTGGGGGGGGGGGGGGGGGGGGACTTACTTAAGTGAGAAGCATTGTAGTTCTGTCTGACAGTTTCCCTCACACACATCACACAATTCTCACACACTTCTCACTATATTGTACCATGTTCTGGCTTAACATTAATGGGTATGTGATATCAGTGACAATGATGCCAATTAAGTGGAAGTTTTGAGAACTACATTTTGAGACACTTTAGCTGAGATAAACAGTAGGGAAATACAAATAGTGAGAACACCCTAGGGTATTTCCTCCTGGAGGAAGATTTTTTTTTTTTTTCGGGGGGGGGGGGGGGGGGGGGGGGGGGGGGGGGGGGGAGGATTTTCTGTTGCACCAGTGCAAGGTACAGTAGTGGTTGGGACCTGTTCATACCTGTGTCATGCACAATGTGTTCCATTTAAATTTCATATTTCATGCTTCTTTTTTTTTCTGAAATAAATTGGCAGTCATTATAAATTTACTAGCTATTATTCTTTCACTGGACAAAAAACACTATGCTCTCTTGTATCACAAACTAATTACCTGTTTTTGCACATAAAAACTGAAATGCCTGTGGTCACTCTCATGATATACTATTAATTTTCATTTATGAACAAAAGGGAACCTAAGCAATTTATAGAGGATGGGTGTGAAATGGCCCCCTAACACTGTTATAGGAAAATCACTAAAATAACAGTGTCAGTCTTAGATTTCCTTCAATCAAAGTAGTCAAAATTATTTGAAATAGTAAAAGGAAAATAAGAATAATTCACCCATAGGTATAGTGATACTAAGTCTTGTAGATCAGGACATAAATCCTGTATGTCTTTCTCCTTATGATTTTATAGCCACCTTGGATTTGTTTGGGTTGAAGTGACACTGTTAAAGAAATAGAGCACTGTCTAGGCACTTATCAACCGCAAGGGTATTAACAATAATTTACATTGACATATTCAAATCTATTAATTTTATATGAGTTGACAGTGTGATCTCAGACTTGTCAGTATATTTTAAGGTGGCTGTGCAAGTGTGCAGTTGCCTGCAGGTGTTTCAAATAGTTATCCAGATTTCTGTTATAGTTTAACACTTGTCTAGATAAATAGCTCCAAGAGTGTCTCCCATAGAGTGAGACTGACAAAACCAAGCAAGAAAGTGGATCAATATGTCTATATAGATATTTTTTTTTTAAAAATATAATTTAAGTTATGACATAATAGTGAGAACAAATTAGTATAGTTTTGAGAGACATAATGTATTGCTGATACAGATCAACCGTAAGGTATATTTGATTGGGAAAGTGTTTCAGCCTTTTTTCTTCCATTAACTGTGATGTGATTTATATTTTTATTGCGAAAAATACACTTACCATTTCCTGACCAAAGCTATATGTTGGGGCCATCCAACTCCCTGGCCAAAGTTGAGAAACGTTTTAAGCCACCTTAAGAAGCTGGTGAGTGTGAACTAGGAAGCCCCCCAATGGTCATATGACCATGCCAATAGGCGCCATTCATTGTTTTTGTTGGCCATTCTTGAGTGTGGATGTGATTGGAATTTATTCGTGTTTTTTGTGGGAATTTTTCGATTTATTGTGCAATTTATTGTTCTGTGATAAGGCATATGTCTCGACAATGTCTTCGCAGGATAAAATCAAAAAAGGACAGAGGAAAAGCTCTTTTTATTGCGAAAAATACACTTACCATTTCCTGACCATAGCTATTTGTTGGTGCCATCCAACTCACTGGCCAACGTTGAGAAACGTTTTATACTACCTTAAGAAGCCAGTGAGTGAGTGTGGAAGTAGGAAGCCCCCCAATGGTCATGTGACCACGCCAATAGGCGCCATTCATTGTTTTTGTTGGCCATCCTTGAGTGTGGATGTGTTTTGGAAATATTCGTTTTTTGTGGAAGTTTTGTGGATTTATTGTGGATTGTGTTTGTTCTGAGGTAAGGCATCTGTTTTAACAATGTCTACTCAGGATAAAGTTAAGAAAGGACAAAGGAAAAGTTCTTTTTGTGGCCATTTTATGGCAGATTGGGACGACCACCATTATTGTCCTAAATGCAGAGATGACTATAAGGGTGACGACCCCTGTGCTAATTCTTCAGATTGCCTTGTTTGTTCCTCGTTTTCTGAAGAACAGAAGAAGAAAATTAAAAATAGGAACAGATATAAAAGCAAGAAGGATCAGAATTCTTCTGTTTTTGTGGATAACAATAAAGAGGTGAACATTGATGATTCTTTGTTGGATGAGGACGAATCTGCGGCTTCTGTGGCTTCTCAAGCTATTTCTTCTCAAAAGAATAAGTCTTTAGAAGACAAGTTGGACAGGTTTTTTACTCAATTTGCTTCTTTTTCTCAAAGACTGCAGAATTTAGAGCAGAAAGGGACTGAAACTGTCAGCAGTCGTAACTCTGGCAGGGACAGTTTACAGGTTGCTAAGCAACCGGTGGAGATTTCTAAAGCTTCGGCTTCTGCCAGTTCGTCTGTGCTTCCCGGTCGACTGGAGAGAAGGTCAGCCACTCTGACTAGGACAGAGTTTGAACAGCAAGCTTCGGCTTCTCACACTCATCAGGAAACCGGTTTGGTTTCTTCTAGGAAGAGGACTTTGTCTCAATCTTCTGAGGAACCGGATCCGGATGTGGAACAAGGTGAAATTACCTCTTTGGAGGATGATTCTCCAGCTTATTCTGAGACTTTAGAAACCATTAAAAAGTGGTTGGATCTGGAAGTCAAGGATGTGGAATGCTTTGTACCTCCCTCAGTGTTTTCTGGAAGGGATCAGGTTAAAAAGTCTGCACAACAGTCAATGGCTTTGCCTCCGGCTCAACCTTTGGTAGAACTTTGGAAATATAAAGAGTTTTCAGCATTAGGAAGTAGTAATGTGGATGACAATGATCCCCATCACCCTCCTTTGTCTAAAGGACAGTTTTTGTCTTTTCCAAAGCCTCAAATGCGCTTTTATCAAGTATCTCCTCAATCTTTTTCTCTAGCTGCTCCTAGGATTCAGGATGCTTTCAAGAATATTGCAGCTTCTCCCTATCAAGCTCCTACCTCAGTTGTCACTCCAATGAAACAGTACTTGGCTTGGGAATCAGTTTCGAGGGAGACTATTCAGATTTTGAATCATGTGTTTTGGTTTAAGTCTGCAATTGAAAAGTCTACAAATGAAATGTTTTCGGAGGTGTCTAAGATGAAGGAGTCAGTGGATCAAGAAGACATTCAACAAAGTATGATTTTCTTGCAAAATTGTCTTCATCTCCAGTCTACCACTATGGGGTGCTTGGGTAAGGCCCTGGATGATGTTTTGGATACTTCAATGTCTTTGGCTTCTAATATGTTGCTGAATAGAAGGGACAATTTTCTCAAACTGTGTCATAGAGATGTCACAGATAAGGATATTGCTAAACTTAGAAATGCTTCTTTGACCAAGAAAGAATTATTTAATTCTAAAGTGTTGTCTGAGGTTGAACAGAACTTCATCCAATGGAGTCAAATCAACCGGGAGCCGGCTTTCAAGAAACACAGAAGTGAATCTTATGGTTCCCGAAATTTCGCAGATTCCAAGAAAGATCAGTCACAAAACAGGTACCAGAATGCTGCGTTTCAGAATTTTCGTCAGCAAAACAAGCAAGGTGATCAGAACAAAAGACAGTCTGGTTCCTACAATTCAAACAGAGGCTCTGCCCGAGGGGGTAGGGGCAGGAGGAAGTGACTGCATGGAGGTAAGCACAAAGTTTCCTGGTTCCCGTTTACAAGGTTATTGGAAAGTGTGGGAAAGTTTCAAGGTGCATCCGAGGGTAGTTCTTGTTCTGAAACAGGGCTATTGTCTTCCATTCAAAGAAAAACCACCCCTGACCCGGTTTCCGACCATCAAAAGCAGTTATTCGGCTCCAGTGAAGCAAAAAGCTTTGCTGGAAGCGGTTCAACAAATGGTTCAAAAAAGGGCAGTGGTTCCGGTTCAAAACAAGAACTCTCTCGGATTCTACAGTCGTTTGTTTCTGGTTCCAAAACCAGAAAACAAATGGCGACCAGTAATAGATCTCAGTGTGGTAAATACATTCTTACATGTTCCCACTTTCAAAATGGAAACTGCAGAAGTCATTCGGGCTTCTCTTCAAGCAGGCGAGTGGGTGGCTTCCATAGATCTCACCGATGCTTATTTTCATGTACCCATACACCAAAAGTTTCAAAAGTATCTGCGCTTTCATGTACAGGGTCAGTCGTACCAGTTCAGAGCCCTACCCTTTGGGATTGCGACAGCTCCATTGGAGTTCACTCGAGTGGTGAAGGAGGTCAAGTTCATAGCTCTTTCACAAGGGGTTCGAATCCATCAGTATTTGGACGATTGGCTGGTGAGGGCCAAAGATCTGGATTCTTGTGCTCGGGATGTTCAAAAATTGATCAGTCTAGTCGGAAAGTTGGGTTGGATTGTCAATTTGAAAAAATCAGAACTCAATCCAACTCAGGATCTCGAGTTTCTGGGTTATCGGTTCAACCTTCGAGAAGGTTTGGTCTACCCAAATCAAAAGAAATTGGACAAGCTCAAAATTTTGGCAGTTTCCATTTTGCAAGGTCACAACACTACTCCAAGGAAGCTCATGTCACTAATTGGGGTCATGGCTTCCATGGAGAAAACAGTTCCTTTGGGTCGGATCCATATGAGACTGTTTCAGTGGTTTCTGAAGACCAACTGGCAGTTTCCCCAGTCATTGGACAAGGTGGTCCCAATTTCTCAGTTGATAAAGGACCATCTGGCTTGGTGGATGGATCCTCAAAACTTACTCAAGGGTTCGAATCTGCATCAGAAAGAACACAACATTCTGATGTTCACAGATGCATCAGAGAAGGGTTGGGGGGCTCACTTGAACAATTGTACTGTAAGTGGGTTCTGGCAGCCATCAGAAAAAGACTTCCATATCAATATTTTGGAACTGAAAGCTGTTTTTCTAGCTCTGAAACATTTTCAAGGACAATTAAGGCAAAAAATAGTGTTGGTTTCTTCAGACAACTCAACTGTGGTCTCCTATATCAACAAGGAAGGAGGCACTCACTCCTTCGAACTGTGTGCTTTGATGTGGAGAATTCTGGCTTGGTCCAATGCCAGGGAGATCCAGATCAGGGCCAGACATATTCCAGGGAATCTCAATGTGATAGCAGATTCCCTGTCCAGGAGGGACAAGGCCATTCAGACGGAGTGGTCTTTGCATCCTCAGGTCTTTCAAGGAATTTGCCAAGTTTGGCACAAGCCAATGGTGGATCTGTTTGCCACCAGCTTGAATGCCAAGCTTCCAACCTACGTATCTCCTGTCCCAGACGACAAGGCCTGGCAGATAGATGCATTGAACATCTCTTGGGAGGCTCTGGACGCCTATGCTTTTTGTCCAGTAGCCATCCTTCCTCAGTTAGTTCAGAAAATGATCACCTACAGGTGCAGAGTCATTGTGATAGCACCAGGGTGGCCGGGGATGCCTTGGTTTTGGGATCTGGTGGAATTGTCAGCCAAGGTTCCACTGAGGCTTCCTCAAGTGTACAATCTCCTGAAGCAACCCTTCAGTCTCAGATTCCACAAGAATCTGGAGTATCTGAACCTCCATGCTTGGTATCTGGACTCCTACAAGAAGGTCAAGGAGGATTCTCTGTTGAGGTGGCAGATAGAATTAAGGCACCTCAGAGAGAATCCTCAAGGCGAGTATACGATTCAAGGTGGGCCATATTTCAAAAGTGGGCCCAGGAGAATCAGGTGGATGTCACAAAACCAACTATTCCTCAGATAGCTGATTTTCTGAATCATCTTTTCACTGATAGGAACTTGAAACCTAGAACTATTGCTGGTTATAGAACCTCAGTAGCAGATGGGTTAGGGTCTGCAGGTCAAATGGTTTCTCAAAGTTTGGATTTGAATCGTTTGATTGCTAGTTTTCATAGGGACAGACCTTCAGCAAATAGGTCTATTCCTAACTGGGACTTGTCCTTGGTCCTACTTGCCCTCTCTCGGGCTCCTTTTGAACCTTTGGGTAAAGCTGATCTTAAGATTTTGACTTTTAAGACAGTTTTTCTGTTGGCTCTAGCATCTGGTAAAAGGCGTAGTGAGATTCATGCTTGGACTTTTGACTCCTTCAGTAGGAAAAGGGACTGGTCTCAGGTGACTTTTTCGCCTTCAACTGCTTTCATAGCTAAAAATCAGTTGGCTTCTGAGGGTCCTTTGGCTATTCAACCGGTAGTGATCCCTGCTTTGAAACCTACATTGGATCCTTCCTTGATTCAGGATAAGTCTCTTTGTCCAGTGAGAGCTTTGAGATATTATCTTGACAAAACAAAAGATCTCAGGAAAGGCAAGAAACTTCTTTTTGTAGCTATTAAGGAGGGCTACTCAAAAGATATCTCTAAGGCTACTATATCTTCTTGGATCAAACAGTCTATCATTTTGGCCTACCAAAAGTCTGATCAGGAGGTTCAAAATGTTTCCCAGGTCAAGGCACATGAGGTTAGAGCTTTGGCTGCCTCTTTGGCTTTTAAGGGAGGAGTTGCTCTAGATGAGATAATGGCTTCTTGCTTTTGGAGAAGCCATTCAACATTCACAAATTTTTATCTGAAAGATTTGTGCTGGCATAATGGTGATGTAATGAAAATTGGGCCTGTGGTGGCGGCTCAACATGTTGTAAATTGTTAATAGGTAATGTCATTATTAGTATTCTATTATTATAATGTCATTCTATTTGGACTATGTTATTGTATTTTGAAGCCAGTATTTGTATTGTTTTCTTATATTTGGCTTCTTGTTTTTCAGATGAGTTCTGAGATGGGTGTACAGCTGTAAATATTCCAGTTTGCCGTTAGTTTCCTGTTTTCTTGATGTTAGTGGTGGTGGTATGAACGGTATCAATAGATGGATTATGGCTTCCACAGTAATACTCAACAGATCGGCTTCCTCGTGATTGAGGTGAGTCTGGGTATGAATGCTTGTATGCTTGTGGTGTGCTTTATTACTGTTCATTTGGTTTGTAACTAGGGTCTTTATATTCTAGTACTACCCGCCATCCATGAAGGCTGAATTCAGCTATGGTCAGGAAATGGTAAGTGTATTTTTCGCAATAAAATTGAAAAATTTTGTTGTAATTTTAATTTTTATTAGATAAATACTTACCATTTCCTGACCAGGATAGTCCCCCCCAGCCTCCCCGCGGATTCAGTACTAGGTTACTAGGGGTGAGCTTTGCAACAAAAACAATGAATGGCGCCTATTGGCGTGGTCACATGACCATTGGGGGGCTTCCTACTTCCACACTCACTCACTGGCTTCTTAAGGTAGTATAAAACGTTTCTCAACGTTGGCCAGTGAGTTGGATGGCACCAACAAATAGCTATGGTCAGGAAATGGTAAGTATTTATCTAATAAAAATTAAAATTACAACAAAATTTTTCAATTTTGTGGCCATTTTATGGCGGAATGGGATGATCATCATTATCGTCCAAAATGAAGAGATGATTTGAAAGGCGATGATCCCTGTGCTAATTCGTCAAATTGTTCGATTTGTGCATCATTTTTTGATGAACAGAAGAGGAAGATCACAAATAGGAACAGATATAAAATTAAGAAAAGTCAGAATTGTTCATCTTTCGTGGATAATGGCGGAAAAGAGGTCAGTATTAATGATTCTTTGTTGGACGAGGAGGAGTCTTCAGCTTCAGTTTCATCTCAACTTCCTGTTTCACAAGAAAACAGGTCTTTAGAAGAGAAATTGGACAGGTTTTTTCTGAGTTTGCTTCTTTGTCACAAAGAATTCACAGTTTGGGACAGAAAGACACTGAAACTGTTGGTAGTCGTACTAGCTCCGGCAGGGACAGTTGTCAGGTTGCCAAGGAACCGGTGGTGAAATCTAAACCTTCACCGTCTTCTGCGAGTGCTGGGGCTCCAGGGCGATTGGAGAGAAGGTCAGTGACTCTTACAAGGGCTGAATTCGACCGACAGCCGGCGTCTGGTCATTGTTCTGATGAATCCGGTGGTGTATCAAGGAAAAGGTCTTATTCTCAATCTTCAGAGGAGTTGGATCCGGATTTGGAACAGGATGAGATTCATCTCAAAGAGGATCAGTTTTCTCTAGCAGAGATCAAGTCAAGAAAGTTGAACAACAGTCTATGGCTTTGCCTCCTGCTCAACCATTAGTGGAGTTATGGAAGTATAAGGAGTTTTCTGCTTTAGGAAGTAATGATATAGATGACAATGATCCATATCATCCACCTTTGTCAAAAGGACATTTCCTCACTTTTCCTAAACCACAGATGAAGTTTTATCAACTTGAAGTCTCTCCACGGTTTTTCTCATTGACTGCTCCAAGGATACAAGATCCTTTTAAGAACATTGCAACTTCTCCTTATCAAGCCCCTACCTCAATGTCTGCACCTTTGAAACAGTATTTGGCTTGGGAGACAGTTTCTAGGGAGAATATTCAAATTTTGAATCATGTTTTTTGGTTCAAGTCAGCTATGGAGAAGGCTACTAATGAGATGTTTGCAGAGATAGACAAAATGAAGGAGTCTGTAGATCAGGAGGATATTCAACAGAGACATGTGTCAGAGGAGGAGAATCAGGAGGATATTCAACAGAGTCATATTCAACATATGTGTTTCATGCAAAATTGTCTACACTTACAATCTACTACCATGGGATGTCTAGGCAAAGCTTTAGATGATATGTTGGATACCTCCTGGTTCTTCAGGTCAAATAATTTCTCAAAGGCTTGATTTGAATTGTTTGATTGCAAGCTTTCACAGGGATAGGCCTTCAGCTAATAGATCTATTCCAAATTGGGATTTGTCATTGGTGTTGCTCTCGGGCTCCTTTTGAGCCTTTGGCAAAAGCTGATCTTAAGATTTTGACTTTTAAGACAGTTTTCTTATTGGCTTTGGCTTCTGGTAAGAGGCGTAGTGAAATACATGCTTGGACTTTTGACTCTTTCATTTGGAAAAGGGATTGGTCAGAGGTTACTTTTTCACCTTTGGCTATTCAGCCTGTGGTCATTCCGGCTTTGAAGCCTACTTTGGATCCTTCTTTGGTACAAGATAGGTCTCTTTGTCCAGTGAGGGCATTAAGATATTATCTTGATAAAACAAAAGATCTCAGGAAGGGCAAGAAGTTGCTTTCTGGGGCTATTAAAGACGGCTACTCAAAAGATATTTCAAAGGCTACTGTATCTTTTTGGATCAAACAGTCTATCATTTTGGCCTATCAAAAGTCTGATCAGGAAGTTCAAAATGTCTCCCAAGTCAAGGCACATGAGGTTAGAGCGCTTGCTGCTTCAATGGCTTTTAAGGGAGGAGTTGCTTTGGGTGAGATTATGGCTTCCTGTTTTTGGAGAAGCCATTCTACCTTCACAAATTTTTACCTGAAAGATTTGTGTTGGCAAAATGGTGATATTATGAAGATTGGGCCTGTGGTTGGGGCTCAACATGTTGTAAACTGTAAACAGGTAATGTCATTACTATAATAGCTACATATTACATTAATGTCATTGCATTTAGTTTCTTTATAGTTGAAGCCTGTATTGGATATGTGTTCTTATATTTGGCTTCCTATTTTTCAGATGTGTTCTGATGTGATTGTACAGCTGTAAATAGGATGTTATGTTAACTGTTAATTTGCTGTTGATGAGTTTCTTCATGGTGGTGGTTTGAACAGTATCTTCACATGAAGTATGGGCTTCCATGGCATCACTCAGCAGTCTGGCTTCCTCATGATTGAGGTGAGTTTAGGTCTGAATGTTTGCATGATTGTTGTGTGTTTGATTGCTGTTCAGGGTTTACTGGGTCATTAACTCTAGTACTGCCCGCCATCCATGAAGGCTGCATTCAGCTTTGGTCAGGAAATGGTAAGTGTATTTTTCGCAATAAAATTGAAAAATTTTGTTGTAAATTTAATTTTTATTACATAAATACTTACCATTTCCTGACCAGGATAGTTCCCCCACCTCCCCATGGATACAGTACTGGGGTACTGGGGGTGA
Organism: Sabellastarte sp. h YS-2021; assembly: GCA_964017235.1. NCBI lineage: Eukaryota > Metazoa > Annelida > Polychaeta > Sabellida > Sabellidae > Sabellastarte > Sabellastarte sp. h YS-2021. The sequence goes on from OZ024930.1 coordinate 162,598,063, forward strand.
GTTCTGCCACAAAAACAATGTATGGCGCCTATTGGCGTGGTTACATGACCATTGGGGGGCTTCCTAGGCCACACTCACTCACTGGCTTCTTAAGGTAGCTTAAAACATTTCTCAACGTTGGCCAGTGAGTTGTATGGCTCCAACCTAGAGCTTTGGTCAGGAAATGGTAAGTATTTATCTAATAAAAATTAAAAGTACAACAAAATTTTTCAATTCGGTGGTAGACTTCAGAAAACATTATTTCATTCAGTGATTTGACTATGAGCCCATTCTTGTGACATATGTAAAAACTGCAGAATGGAAAAAGCCCAACTGAAGACACAAACAGATCTGCCACTGTGGTCTAGTGGGTGATAAATACTTACTTAGGAACACATAGGACCTGGGTTTAAGGCTAGTGTAACCACTTCTTTAATTTACACCTACTCTTATCTGGATTTGGCTGGCTACTCATACCTTTAGGGTCAAGGTTATGCTTTGTCTTGAGATATGAGCATGTGCAAAGCACACAGGCAGTAGCTGACTAGTTCTTTGTCTAGCTACTTAATAAAGTCTATTAATTGTACAGAAAGATAGCTTTATACATTGACTTCTTATAACACCTATTCTCATTCAGATTATCAATTTTGGCTAGCCCTCTATGTAATTAGTGTTTCCTTATGTCACAAGTTCTACTCAGTTGATTTTAGATATATTTATTCCACTTTCTCTTACAAAGTTTAATACACCAAACATATTGCTAGGAAAGCCCACTTACCCATTGTGTTAATGGAACTTACCTATTTCCCAGAATTCCTAGTAGCTAGCTCAAGGCAGGTTTGGAAGGATTGGGCACAGTTTTTGGGTTGAGAGTGAAGCAAGATCATTGTACCAGAATAACCAGAGTTTTTATGTTTAGGCCTTTAAAATTAATAAACATCTTTTGGAACTTTATGTGTTTTAATATGCTGATTTAATAATAATATGCTTGTGTCACCCACACAACGGTGACATTTTGGCGGAGTAAGCAACTCAAAAGGGTAGGCAATTGTAACCACTTCTTAATTTACACCTACTCTTATCTGGATTTGGCTGGCTACTCATACCTTTAGGGTCAAGGTTATGCTTTGTCTTGAGATATGAGCATGTGCAAAGCACACAGGCAGTAGCTGACTAGTTCTTTGTCTAGCTACTTAATAAAGTCTATTAATTGTACAGAAAGATAGCTTTATACATTGACTTCTTATAACACCTATTCTCATTCAGATTATCAATTTTGGCTAGCCCTCTATGTAATTAGTGTTTCCTTATGTCACAAGTTCTACTCAGTTGATTTTAGATATATTTATTCCACTTTCTCTTACAAAGTTTAATACACCAAACATATTGCTAGGAAAGCCCACTTACCCATTGTGTTAATGGAACTTACCTATTTCCCAGAATTCCTAGTAGCTAGCTCAAGGCAGGTTTGGAAGGATTGGGCACAGTTTTTGGGTTGAGAGTGAAGCAAGATCATTGTACCAGAATAACCAGAGTTTTTATGTTTAGGCCTTTAAAATTAATAAACATCTTTTGGAACTTTATGTGTTTTAATATGCTGATTTAATAATAATATGCTTGTGTCACCCCACACAATGGTGACACTAGGTACAGGCAGGCACGTAGTGGCTCAAATGACCACTTAAAATGACAGTCCTCTTTCATTTGCTTGTATCCCTAATGATAGACTAAAGAACCCCCAGGGTTGTGGATAAATGGTCTCAGAGTCTCTGTCTTTTTAGCTAGGGGGCTTGTCAGTCACTGTTAGAGTTTGGACTGTAGTGAATACAGTCAGGATCGGTTAAATGGTGCTTTGAGTCTTGTAGTTAAAAGAGATTGAGTATTCATATACAACAGATACAGTAGCAATGTCACTTAATTACAAGGAAACCTTAGAAATATGACCTGTGCAGGACCTATAACCAGCACATTTTGATCCTGATAGTTTTGACCAGTTTAAAATCCCTGGTGCTGCTTTTGCAACAGATTTCAAAGTGAGCTTGCGATACACGTTCTGAAATAATGTGCCACAGTACCATCTTTTAAAAAGGGTCTAACTTTGGCTACCATATCTGAAAAAGTGAAGGGGTATTAAAATATATATATATAAAAATGAAAATTGTGTATCCTACATGCTCATGGAATTAAAGAAGCATACATTAAACCACTTGAGGAACTTCTCACAGATCATTTGTGATTTGGTTTATTAAAATTTAATATCATGGGATGCCTTTTCACTGGTGCAACGAAGTGTGTCATTAAATAACTTAAAAACAAACTCTGTGATCTAATAATCTTTTTAAACTTAACACTGAGGTGTCTCGAATATTTTTCTAGTCTATATAGTACAGAAATATGATCCGGGTGTGTTTGAATGTCAAGGGGCGCGAAATTGGTGGATGGGTGTTAACAGATATATTATTATTACTAATATTGCTGTTAAGATATGACAACCCTATAAGGACATTTATATAGTACCTATAGTGTCCATTTGGCCAAGCATTGTTCACAACAAGACAAAAGTCTTGAGCATAAGCTGATCTTGTGCTCACTACCTATTATCTGATAACCAGTAGATCATCTTATGCACATCTACAATTTTTGTGGTGATCATAATTACTAGGAAGATAATAAAGATAAATATGTTCCACTTGACAAATACATGACAAAGTTTACTTTTTTCTTAATTTGTACAGGGCTGACATTATTTAGTTCCATTAAATTGCTACTCTTCAAATGGGGGGGGGGGGGGGGGGGATGGATATAATAGGGTAAGTCAATAATGGGTCTAGTTTGTAGCAAACACTGGAGATAACCTTACACTCAGGCTCCCGTGTGGTTTCATTTACTGAAAACTTGGTGTATTTTTTGTGAAAAAGAAGCCCATCAGACGTTTTTGAGTTGATGAGTAGTGAACAAACATGGCATTTCATCACTTGGTTCTCAACTGTGTGATCATGTGATCAAATCCACATCTTTGGACTTGATGAACTTGTAGAGAACCTGTCCCATTATACATATCTTTCTACTTGCTGTTGAGGGGGGCATTGAGAAACCCTACGTTGACCTTTCTGTGAAAATCATGGCACAGTCTGAAATTATTATGGGCAATATTTCGAATTTGAAAAAGCTATAACCTTCTATATTTCTGGTAGTTGCAATTTCAAAGACATAGATAAGCTCTTGAGTGACACTTTCATGAAAGGTGCTTAAAGAGACCTTGAATGTATGCAAAAATGGCAGATGTGTTGCTAATTCACCGCGCCAGAAGAGTACTCATTGAAGAGTAGAGTAACGGGGATAGCGGACTTGATTGCAAAATTCCTGCTTGTGGAGCCCTACTTCTATTAAAAATGATACAAATAGGAGGGACTTGTGATGAGGCTACACTAAGATCATACCAGAAAGCTGGTTTTCATCTAAAAATCTCTGACAACCGATTGTAGTATAAGAGGGTAAACTTAATGTCACTTTTAACATTTATAACACTGCTTTATTCCTGTTTCAGTTGCCTGCTTCAGTCAGTTTAATTCTGACTAATTTAACCGGAATAAATTGAAAGAAAAATTCTGCATAATCCAAACTGTATGTTGATTAATTTAGGATGCTTTTTCAGTGTATCGGATGTAATCTAAGAATTGAGTTCTCTCCTATAATGTTATCTTCTAATTGCCAACAAGAAAGCCTAATTATGGACTTGGATAAAATCAGAGGAAATTTGCATTATACTAAATCTCTATTGATTGTAGGTCATTAACTGAATTCCTCTGAAGTCCTCTTGTTGATGATTAATGTGCAAATTTGATATTGGTAAGCTAAAACTTTTGCATCAGAGTATGGCTGATACATCACTAGAATTGGATACATAGAATCTCCTTGAAAATGAATGTGGTTAGGAACAGCAGAACTGTTAAAATTCAGCATCATTTTTGCAAGCAAATCTTGTCTGAATGAAATTGTATTCCTTTGATCATTGATTGGTCACTTGATAAGTCTTTTGCATATAACTCTACAATGTGAAGCAAGGTTATCCTTGAACGAAAATCCACCTCCACTTGAAACAAGCTGATCATTAATATCCAAAAATTAATACAGAGACATTAAAAAACTGACAATTGCTGTGGGGTATGTTCAAAAAGGAAAAAAAAAAATGTGTCATGATACAAGACACACACAAAGGCCATCCCTCCATTAGAGAACTAACTTCTCTCTTAAAGGAGATGTTTTCAGTCTAGGAAAGAACCTATTATTTTTCCATTTTAGCAGTCATTAAGAGTTAAAGAATAATCAAGCTCAACTGCCTGGTAAGGATTACATGTCATGTATTTGATAGTGAAATCCTGTACAAACTCTCATATTCACTGCCGTGTTAATTTTGTTAATATGTTGCATAATGTAGTGGTAACTGTCATGAATTTGATTGTTTATTTAAGCTGTCTTACAATTTCTAACATTTATACACATAGGTGCCAATCATGGCTAAATATTGGCTACCCTTCAAGTTACTCCCCCGTGGTACCCATGTGAAGTGAAAGTAAATTGAAGATCTTTACAGCATATCGTGGCTGAAGAGAAGAAATTGGTTTACAAATTATTTACTGTGTGGCCATATAAACAACTGACACACAGCCACAAGAGTCACTTGCCTTGTCAGTAAGATGTCCTTGCAACATCTTCTGCTGGCCAGGGCCATAAATTTCACCAAAACTAATAGGGCCCCATATATTTCTATCTGTATGGCAGGATGTAAAGCTTCTCATACGTGTATATACATGTAAGTGTGCTATGAATATTGGTGAAAAATATGACTTAGCCTGGTAGTGGGGTAGGAGAGATTTGAACATGCAAACAAGCTGAATTCTCCCAAAAAGAGTGTCAATACTTGAATCACAAAGAACAGTCTGTGAGAGCTACAGGCCACGCAGAGGGTTTGTATACATGTAAAGCACATGTGCGTGTATTATACGGACATGCAAACTCTGCAAGTGAATGGAGAGCAACTGCAACACTAGCAGGGAAAATGCATGCACCGAAGTCTCTTGTACATTACCCTTGAGACATGGATGCATTTATAGCCATCCTGCGAGCATGCAGAGAATAATTTGCATGTCAATTTTCGTTGCGGGGTCTCTGCAACCTTGATAATCTGTTGTCAAATCGCACATGTAGCTTTTGTGTACCTTGCAAATTAGCCGATTTTTCTCTGTAACCAGGACGTACTGTGGGATGTAAGAGATGCTTTAGAGTAGCTTTAAGCATTAGATTTGACAAAGGAATATAATGTAAGTTTAAATGCCTTTGGCTTCTCGACTTTAGATTTAAAAAGAAAACTCAAGTAGTCATAAAAAGAAGTGCTAGAACTTGATTCTGCTTGAATATTAGATTTTACGAATATCTGATAATTATGCGCTCTCTGAATTTACATGCATGAATTTTACGGGTAATTAAAATAAACCAAATATTTGTTGTTATATCTGAGGCTGAAAGATGAGCTGCCAGAGTTTCATTATTTGTTTACTAGGAGTACTACTTGTATTTGAATATCATTTTACAACAAATATTCAAAAGTCTGTTTCAGTTATGTGTAAAATGCATATTCAAAAGTACACAGAACCATTGTGATACAAATTATTATGTTGCAAAAAACTTTACTGATGTCAATTTTTGTGTCGTTGCAAAGTTTCTCTATTTTTTTGGTTAATTTTGAAGTGAATCTGAGCTCTACTTCATGTAGATATTAAAATGTTTGTCAAGTGTGATATATGGAAAGTGGTTTGAGAAGGCAGCTGAGTTGCAAAACCTTTGAAATAGATAACATATATTTACCAAATACCATGTCTTATTACATGTAATATAATGTGTATTATTTCAAAACTAATTATAACTTGGTAACCTGCTGGACAGTTGTAGAAGTGACAAATATGTAACTGATGCTGTTCATACAATGTATTCTAGATTTAATTCATTAATGTTTAAATTCCATTCTGCTACTAGTGAGCTAAAGTATTTTCTGTTTAAAACATACTGTATGGCACTGTATGGATGTCAGTTATGGAATTTTGACTCCAGTATCACTGAAAAGGTGTATATTGCCTGGCGTAAATGCTGCAGACGTCTTCTTCAGGTTTCTAATAGAACACATTCAAACCTTATTCATCTACTCTGTGCTGATGTTGATATTGATGTGCAATTACACAGACGACAATTAAAGTTTCTTCAGAATTGTCAATCTAGTCCAAATAGTATTGTTAGACTCTGTTACAACCTTGTCTTGAGAGGGAGTAAATCTGATGTATCTTGTAGTCTAAACTACTTAAGTTCACAATATTCATTAGACAAATATCAGCTATATTGTTACAACAGAATGGAATGCTTCAAGGTTCCCAGTGAACAAGATATTGCTATAGCTGGTACTATTAATGATTTCATTGAAATGAGAGATTGTGCTCTACTTCCTGATTGTGACAAAAATAACATCTCTCATATTATAGATTTCCTCAGCTCTAGTTAGAGCGACTTATTTGCAGATAATATGTAAAATAATATATAGTTGATCTCATTTCTGTACATTCAAGTTCTCATGTTTTTATTTTCCTGTGTTTTGTGTTCAGTTTGAAGTGTTATTGTACATGCTTTAATGATCACTGTGCAACTTAACGAATAAATGAATTATTATTAAAGTACTGAGTAGAGTAACTGTGTTTTGCTATCATTATAAACACATTTTTGAAGCTCAGAATTATGAAAAAAAAATATATTCTTGACCAGGCTATATACATAATATAGTTCTGGGAAGAGGCCAAGTTAAAGATTTTGTTTTATCACTGGATAACAAAAATTTGGAAAATGTAGAGCAGTCTTCTCTCCATTGGTACACTATTGGGCAATTATATGAGAATGAATTTATTTCAGAATGTCTTTTTATTATCTTAAACTCAAAGAAGCCCAAGGACAGTTCACCAATTAAGGCATTGTTCAGAGCTCATCAAGACACAATTACCGATAAGGTCACATAGTAAATTCTGTACTCTCTGCTTATATTTTTTCGCCTTTCTTTTATAATGCCACATTCTGAGCCATATATTTTCATTACTTCCCTGACATTTAACTACACTGCAGTGTTAACGAGATAATGCTCGTGTCGCTTTCAATTGTTGGTGGTGTAAAATATACAATTTACAGTATTTTTTGAAAATATGGATGTATTGAATTATTGGATGTATAATATGGAAAATATGTGTTATTTTGAACCAGAAATTAATTTGAACCAGGCATTACTTTCAACCAGGTGTTACTTTGAACCATGTGTTAATTTGAACCAGGTGTTTATTTATTTGAACCAGGTGTTACATAGAACCAGGTGTTACATTGAACCAGGCATTACTTTGAACCAGGTGTAACATTGAACCAGGCATTACTACTTTGAACCAGGTGTTAACTGAACCAGGTGTTACATTGTACCATACATTAATTTGAACCAGGTGTTACATTGTACCATACATTAATTTGAACCAGGCATTAATTTGAACCAGGCATTACTTTGAACCAGGTGTAACATTGAACCAGGCATTACTTTGAAGCAGGTGTTAACTGAACCAGGTGTTACATTGTACCAGGCATTAATTTGAACCAGGTGTTACTTTGAACCAAGTGTCAGTTTGAACTCTGGCATCTATTTGAAGTGTAACAAATAGTGAGAAAAATTATAATCAAGGTATTCTGCACAAGACATTTATTTGATCCTTTAAGCTTTCAAAGGTTTATCCAATTGGTATGTCAGAAACTTGTGGCACTTTAAGAAGAACGTTTTGCAAATTGTACTACTTTAACACTGAAAAGAATATATATACTCAAACCTGTAATATTTTATTATGTACCTTAAACATTCATGAAATATTCCTGATTAGTCTAATAAGTGAACAAGTTTATTTTCTAAATGCTTTTCACATACGAAACAGATTATATGGCCATTTTAAAAAAAAATATTTTTAAAGACAAAATGTACCTGGTTCTTATAAGTTTCTTGCAACAGTTTCTTGTTTTTTTTTTTAGAAAATTCTAGAACAATTTTAAGAATGAGAATGTTAGGGAATATGAGCCCAAGCCATTGCAAAAGTCATAGAAAAAAGAGTTTTTGTTGTGATATTGTGGGTCAGGGCTTTTCAATGTATTTCCATAAATTTCATGGTTTTCTTGTTGATGTGAGCTACAACAAAACATGGAAGTTTTTTTGCCCTTCCAGATTTATTCATCTTTTGTTTGGAGCTTAAACAAACAAAAGGTCTATTCATAAAATAATTACCCAATGTGGTCTATTATTTAGCTTTTGATATTTGAGTGTCACTTTAAATATTCAGCCGTGTTGACCTAAGTTTACCATTCATAATTCAGTGATGTCAAATTACTTGCTAATAAATAAACTATTATTATTGCATTATTAATTACATTGTTTAAATGTAGGTTTATTTGCAAGTGATCTCACTGATAATTGAGAAGGATTATCAGTACATAAACTACCAATTCTGTGGTATAAACTGAACTTTGTTCCTGTCTATGTTATCTTTACATCTGCTGAGTATTTTTTACCATTGTGTCTTAAATGATCATGTAGGATTTCCTCTGTCCCTTGGTTTAGGGGTTTCTACTGTTGCAAAGTTGTGACTGAGGATTTAAGGCTGTATTATAATTAGGCAAACATTGAAAGTTACTTAGGTTCTCTGTAACTAGTAGACTCTGCAATTCTATTAACAGTACCATATTCAAATCATCAGTCCATAAATCAAGAGCAGTTTATCAATAGTTTTTTCCACAGTTTTTATGTCAGCTGATTTGTCAGTCAGCTGACATTATGGCATCACCCTGAGGTATCCATGTCTGCGTGAACAACTTCTCCAAAGTACAAGGCCCAGAGACATGCTATTACATTTAAAAGACACCTTATCTATCGAGGATGATAAAGTGTTTAAGGTATGTAGATCTGTCTTTTTGTCTGTTCCCCAGAGGCATTAGAAGATAGGTAACCCCACCCAAAGTGTGAAAATGTCAACACTTTAACACAATTTTCTCATTCACTATTGAAGGGATTTCTCTCTTAGCTTGCATATATGTACTAAGACCACTAGTAGATTCCTTTGTGTGAGTATCAGGCCTACATCTTCCTTAGTTATATTTTTATGAATTTTTAAAATAATTTTTCTGTATTAAAATTCATGAATTCATACAGTAAATCTCCTATAACTTGTAAAGTATTGCATTTTGAGCATTTTGTTAAAATATGTTGTTCAGTTACTTTTTCCAAACTACAACATTGTGAGTAACTTGGGAGTGTATCCCAATAGGTAAGTGAGTAATAGCTACTTTCTGACTTTTCAGTACCTTCCATAATGAGTAATATATTCTAATCTAAGCTAATGTGGACTTTTATTGCACTTAATCTTCATCAGTTGACAGACTCTAAGGCGTAGCTAGACAAAACAAATGTGGATAATCATTAATCCAATAATTTCACAGGGTAATTACCAAAAAGACACAGGGGTAACAGAGAGGCTATGGTGGATAGGCTTTTGCAAACAAGTAAGCTTTGAGCTTTTTCCTCAAGCAGGCAATAGATATGGCACAGCGTGCATCATTCGGAAGGTCATTCCAAATCTTGGGAGCATCAACAGCAAAACTAAGATCAAAATGTAAAATCACTCGTAACTTGAAAACTATTGCATTTGAAATATTTTGTTAAAATATGTTATTCACCTTCTTTTGGTTCAGCTATAATATAGTAAAATTCCAGACCAGTAGCTCAGTGCATAGCAGAGCAGTAGCTACTTTGATTTACTCATTGTTGAGTAAATCACTTGTACCTTGAAAACTATTGCAGTTACAGTATTTTATTGGAAGTATTTTTTCGTCTACTTTTGAGTCAACTGTAGCATAGTAATATTGTAGGCCTGTAGCTCATTGCATACCTCAGAAATAGCTACTTTGATATTCTCACTGTTGAGTAAATCATCTTTACCTTGAAAACTATTATATTTACAGTATTTTGTCAAAGTATTTTTTATATCTACTTTTGGGTCAGCTATAACATAGATAAATTACAGACCTGTAGTTCATTGCATAGATAAGTAATAGCTACTTTGAGGTTATAACTTTTGAGTAAATCACTTGTAACTGGCAAACTATTGCATTTTGATTATTTTGTTTAAATATGTTATTCATATACTTTTGGGTCAGGTGTAACATAGTAAAATTGCAGACCTGTAGCTCATTGCATAGCTAAGTAATAGCTACTTTGAGGTTATCACTTGTACTTTGAAAACTATTGCATTTACAGTTTTTGTTGAAGTTTGATTTCATCTACTTTTGGGTTAGTTATAACATAGTAAAATTGCAGAACTGTCGCTCCTTGCATAGCTGAGCAATAGCTATTTTCAGATATGTCCTTTTCTACTTTCAATTGTACTCTGAAGCTCAAAACACAAAGTCAGCTGACACAGAGCCTGTTCATGCGTACTGATTGCTTGTTCTTGCTGGCAGTCACTGGAAAAAACTTTTCCTAATGTTATAGATACCCCGTAATTTGTTCCAGGAAGAGTCTTAAACCTAGTTACTTGGCACATCTTTCTGTTTGGCTCCCTGGCATCTCAGGTTAACAAGCCATGCATGTACAGTAATTTTATTTTGTCCACCTAGGATCAGGCTATTGCACTGATCAAGAGTTGACTGACTTAGAATGTTTTAGATTTTAAAATAAAATAAAAAATAAAATAAATAAATAAAATAAAATTTATTATTTCACTCAGCAACCTCTAGATGTGAAAATGTGTTGGATCATGAAAGAATACTTTTTATGTCAGCTGACTTGTCAGTCAGCTGACATTATGTCATCACTCTGCGGCGTGGGCGTACGCGTCCGCGAACGCGTCCGCGTGAACAACTTCTTCTCCAAAACTACAAGGCCTAGAGACATGCTGTTTTTTTTAAAAGATACCTTATCTATCGAGGATGAAAAATTATTCAAGGCATGCAAATCTGTCTGTTCGTCTGTTTGCTAGAGACATTACAAGGGGGGTACCCCCACCAAAAGTGTGAAAATATCAACTTTTTATCACAATTTTCTCAGTGACTATTGCAGGGATTTCTCTCATATCTTGCATATATGTACTAGGCCAGAGGTAGATTCTCTTGTGTGAGTATGAGACCTGGATCTGTCTTACTTTTTTTTTAATAAATTTTTTTAATAATTTTTAATGCATTAAAATTCATGAAATCATGCACTAAATCACTTATAACTTCAAAAGTGTTGCATTTACAGCATTTTGTGAAAATATGTTGTTCAGCTACTTTTTTCATAGCTACAATATGGTGAGTAAGTTGGGTGTCTGTCTCAATAGCTAAGTGAGTAATAGCTACTTTTGGGCTTTTCAGTAACTTCCATTATGAGTAAAATCACTTGTAACTTAAAAACTGTTGCATTTAGAGAATTTCGTATAAATATGTTATTCAGCTACTTTTGGGCCAGCTATAACATAGTGAAATATCAGACCTGTAGCTCATGGCATAGCTGAGTAATAGCTACTTTTAGGTTATCACTGTTGAGTAAATCGCTTATAACTTGAAAACTATTGCATTTAGAGAATTTCGTATAAATATGTTATTCAGCTACTTTTGGGTCAGCTATAACATAGTAAAATTTCAGACCTGTAGCTCATGGCATAGCTGAGTAATAGCTACTTTTAGGTTATCACTGTTGAGTAAATCACTTATAACTTGAAAACTATTGCATTTAGAGTAATTTGTTTAAATATGTTATTCACGTATTTTGGGGTCAGCTATAACATAGTGAAGTTCCAGACCTGTGGCTCCTTGCATAGCTGAGTAATAGCTACTTTGAAGTTCTCACTATTGAGTAAATCAGTTGTAATTGGAAAACTATTGCATTTAGTGAATTTCATATAAATATGTTATTCAGCTACTTTTGGGTCAGCTATAACATAGTAAAATTTCAGACCTGTAGCTCATGGCATAGCTGAGTAATAGCTACTTTTAGGTTATCACTGTTGAGTAAATCACTGATAACTTGAAAACTATTGCATTTAGAGAATTTTGTTTCAATATGTTATTCAGCTACTTTTGGGTCAGCTATAACATAGTAAAATTTCAGACCTGTAGCTCATGGCATAGCTGAGTAATAGCTACTTTTAGGTTATCACTGTTGAGTAAATCACTTATAACTTGAAAACTATTGCATTTAGAGTATTTTGTTTCAATATGTTATTCACCTATTTTGGGGTCAGCTATAACATAGTGAAGTTTCAGACCTGTGGCTCATTTCATAGCTGAGTAATAGCTACTTTGAAGTTCTCACTGTTGAGTAAATCAGTTATAATTGGAAAACTATTGCATTTACAGAAATTTGTGCAAATATGTTATTCAGCTACTTTTGGGTCAGCTATAACATAGTGAAATTACAGACCTATAGCTCATGGCATAGCGGAGCAATAGCTATTTCCAGGTTCTCACTATTGAGTAAATCAGTTGTAGCTTGAAAACTATTGCATTTACAGTAGTTTGCTTAAATGTGTTGTTCACCTACTTTTGGGTTAGCTATAACATAGTAAAATTTCAGACATGTAGCTCATTGCATAGCTGAGTAATAGTTCCTTTGAGGTTCTCACTGTTGAGTAAATCAGTTGTAACTTGAAAACTATTACATTTAGAGTAATTTGTTAAATATGTTATTCACAGAATTTTTGGTCAGCTATAACATAGTGAAATTGCAGACCTCTATGTCATGGCATAGCTGAGCAATAGCTACTTTCAGGTTCTCACTGTTGAGTAAATCATTGTATCCACTGGATAGCCGCAGTGTGTAGAGAGAGATTTCACCATTAGTGCTCTAACGAAAAAAAATATTATAGCTAGCTTTCTTAAGTTTGCAGTATATATTAATAACCATAAAATGTTGTCTGGGAATATTTTTGGCCTCATTTTGAGAAACAAGATGGCCGCCACAGGTGTTTTTTGTCAGTCATGAAAAGTGCTTATATCTCCCTTATTATTGATCCTAGAGGTTTGGGATGATAAACCAACCTGTAGGAAATCATGGGGTGGGAATCTTTTGGTGTGGTCAGATTTGACCTTCAATGACCCCTCCTTCAAGGTCAAACAAGGATAGCCAAACTTAAAAGTGCTTATAACTCGCTTATTATTGGTCCCAGAGGTTTGGGATGGTAAACAGACAGGAAATCATGGGCTGTGAATCTGTTGATATGGTCCGATTTGACCTTGGAACCCTCCTTCAAGGTCAAATGAGGATAGCGAAAATTGAAAGTGCCTACAACTCGCTTATTATTGGTGACAGAGATTTGGGATGGTAAACCATCCCATAGGAAATCATTGGCTCAGATTTTTTTGGTATGGTCAGATTTGACCTTTGGACCCCTCCTTCAAGGTCAAATGAGGACAGCCAAGCTTAAAAGTGCTTATAACTCATTTATAATTGGTCCTAGAGGTTTGGAATGGTAAACCATAGGAAATCATGGGCTGGGAATGTATTTGTGTGGTTAGATTTGACCTTGGACCCCTTCTTCAAGGTCGAACGAGGATATTGCATTTGTAGTATTTCTTTAAATATGTTTTAACCTATTTTTTACACTTAAACAATTACCTTGTTATTTTCCTTCATAATACCATTTACAGGGCACAACATTTTTATCCTTTTCTTCTGTCAGCTTCGGAATTTCTTTCGAACTTGCTGTTCAGTTACCATTTACTGTATTTCTGTACAGCCCTTTTCCTGATAATTATTCTGTCCTCTAATCACCTTCACAAATCAAAAACACTCAGTCAGCTGACACAGTGCCCGTTCACGGGCACTCTCCTCTTGTTTAAATTTGCTATAATAATTTTTCCTTTTAGAAGAACAACTGTGAAATGTAACTATAGTTTGTACAGTCAAACCTCTTTAAATAGAACAATGTTACTCAACATTGCAGGTTTAGTAGAATTGTTTTCCTGATACATCGAATCAAGACTAGTGTTTCAACTGTAATGACCTGTGCAGCAGATTTAAAACATCATTGATTTTATGGATAACTTGTTGATCTAATGAGATTAATGCCTTCTTACCGTCAATTCCTCCTTCAGAAAAAAAAGCACTTAAGTTTCTTTCTTAAAGCTTATCAACCTTAGTCTCCTCATAACTTCTGTGTCCCCTTACTGCTGATCTTTTAACTTGTCACCGGATTTTTGAATAGAAATTGTACTTGTTGCAACATAGAGACTGAGTTTTTGATGGAGATTAATTGGTGTAAAAGATTTATATTGGGATTAGGGATGTGAGGATTATTTGTGTTCTCATTAAATAAAAGAGTAGAGTGAACTAGTTGGAGTACCAAATTAAGAAGTGGCAGTGTGTAAATATACCCATAAAAGTGACTTCAAAGAAGTCATTTCCAAGGTAACAAAAGTATTATGGGAGCCTCAATAGCCGAATGGTTAATGATAGGGTTACAGGTGTGCTGAAAACTGTAATTTGATTCCTTGAACCCGATACTTGGTTAATCTCTTGATTGTTACCCACAAAATAAACGTCTTTGTTTTAAAACTTAAAATGGTTGAAATGCATAAGACATGATAAAAATATTAGGATTAGGTCAATTATCATAAAGATCAAGAACCTGAGTTCTAGGCAAGTGTTTATGTTGCAAGATTTGAGGCCTCGTTGCGAGTTACATTAAAATATTGGCAAATGCCAATAGTAATATCTTTATATAACAGGTCAAATTTATACAAGTAAAAAATTTTAAATTGGAAACGCATAATGATACTCATTGATTTAAGCTCAAATCAAGTTATGTAGGTTGTTTTGTGACTGCATTGTTTATTGCTTGAGAAGACTTGTTCATTTTCTTTGACTCAGATTTTTAACTACCATATTTATCTGTATAAATGTCTCCTCCCTATTAAACACCCTCCCTCTTCTCTACCTTTGTATAGGTCATATTTCAGGGTTTTACATATCCTTTAACAGAAAAGGATTTTTTATTTATTTATTTGGGGTTTTACGTCGCTTTTAACACTGTACAGGTCATATCACAACGGGTAGTTAGAAGGACAGAAGAAACCAGTACATAGAGTTCGCTAGGGTTCTGTACTGTAAACTGCCGACCAACAGCAAGCAACTACCAGCTTTCCAACTTCAGGCCATGACGGGGATCGAACCCCGGCCTCAGAGGTGGGAGGCGAGAGTGTTACCACTCTGCCACCGTGGCCCCCTTTAACAGCCAAGGAAATAGAAACATAGCATGGCAGTTTTGATCAAACAGGATTTAAAATGATAGCATGTACAAAAATATGAGATAAAAGTCCATAATTTCTTCAGATTTAAGGTTTGTTACTAATATTTAAAGTTCTCTGACAATTATACATGCTGGCAATCAAGAAGAAGACTGTAAATTGTCCATTATCACCCACTGCCACCTGACTCCAGAGTTGTTTTTCGTGCCTTTAAAAGTCCCCCCTCCTTGATAAAAACTCATCACCCCCGAGCATTTATATGAATAAATATGGTAAATTGCTTTATTATGAAGTAACCTATGAATCAGTTCAGCCTTTAGAAAGTTGGCTAGTTTAGCTCATACCTCGGTTGTTTGAGTTTCAATCAAACACACTTTAACTTATGGAATTCACTTAGGGCCAATCCTGATGTGACTAGAAATGTGGAAAGGGAGGTTAAGAGCAACAATATTCGAAAACCAGTTCTTTTAAAATGCCATAGATAAATGCATTCAGAGATTTCTGCAGATTTATGCCAAAATATGTTCATCCTGAAACATCTGATGTGTCAATTAGAGGGGAATTGGCAATTTGCTTGAGTGAACAAGCTGGCAAAAATGAAGATATGGAACGTATAAATGCAAAAGTATTGGGTTATAGCTATCTAATGTAGCTTTCAGTGCCTGTCTGTAAGAAAAATTTGTGTTTTGTATCAGAAACCTATTTAGGTTTGATAATCACTGATTTATGATAGTATAATCTTTTACCCTTTAGGACAGATCACTTATGAACATGCAATTGTGAATATTTGTCACTATAATTAAGTGACATCCCTCACTTATAGCCAAGCCAGTATCTTGATTTTTACACTTCTTGGATTCTCAGTCACAAAGCCGAAATATAATTTAGTTTTATAGTAAATTCAGTCACTCATGTCTGTGAAGCAGTATCAAATACTCTTGTTAATTTATGTCGCAATCACTTTTCAAATATTTAAAATTTCCTCTTATTCATTTCAGTTGTCTCATGTCCTATTTAATAGTTCAGCTAATTTCTCAACTCTAATTTCTGTATCATTTAATTTCTTATTTTCTTCTCTCCTTTCTTTTTGGTTTTGTATTTCCTTTTTGATGTTTAATGAATTTCACCTCACAGTTTATACACTAAATTTACAATGCAAAGTTATGTGACAATTATTGGTTAGCTCAATCACATTACAAAGACACTAGACAATACAAAACAATGAAAAAAACAAAATGGCTGGCCAATTGAATGACATATAAGAGGAATTACCATTTATAAAACAATATATATTGGAACATTGTAAGAACATAAAAGATACACCATGACGTTATTAATGACACTGTCTTTCATATAGCATCAGTCAACTTCAAATAAAACTATTCTGTAAAAGCTTCTGCTGCTACAATATACCTCATGTTTACAAGGTTTCTTTGATTCATAGATCTTAATAAATATCTTTTTCATTTACCAGGAAGTTAAACTGAAAGTTTATGTGAACCAGGTAATAGATATATGATATATAATAGTAATTGTGTCATAAAAGGTCATCAATTTAAAACTATATTGAATAATCAAAATTAGAAAGAATACTCAATCAATTAATGACCTATATTTATGGATGTACATTCTTAACTTGGAAACTAGTCGGTGTCAGTAACAATCTTAATCCTAAAATACTAAATTTTAAACTGTGATAATGTACGTACCCACTAATAAACTCTATGTGCCAGATTTCCATTCCCTTGATTCTGGCTTGTTGTTGCTTCAGTTTGATTGAGATGAGGCAGCATGATGTACTCTGTACCATATTTTTCCAAAATCAAGCCCAGGTTGCTAATTAAGCGTCCCTCAAGGGACGCTTGTTTGTGTATGGGAGACCTTCAGGCTCCGGCGGCTCCGCCGGCTCTGCCGGCTCCACATTTTGTTTTCCTTATAACTCTGTAACCGTTAGGCGGATTCTTTTCAAATTTGGCAGGTTTAGGCAGTAGCCTTGGGCATTTTTTTGAATATGCTGCAGTGACATTTCAACCAATCAGAGAGGTCACATGACCAAAAATGTCTTTTTTCGATGGGGAAGCTTGTCCGGATGATAACTTGCAAAGGAATTTTATCAATTCACCTGAAACTTGGCAAATACATTCATTCTATTAAAATCTGGAAATCATTAGATTTTGGCATGGATTGGTTAAGAAATGGCCGAGTAATTAATGAATAATTAATCATTATGAATTTTCCAAATAAGGAAAACACAAAAATGCTTATATCTTGAAAACCGTGCTAGATAGAGCAATTTCGACGAAATTTTTGACCCAGAGGGTATCACTGCAGAGTAGCCATGCCAATTTTCAAAAAAAAATTTTCTCGCAAAAAATGGCAGCCATTTTGAATTTTCAGATTTTTCGCAAAATTGCAAAACATTAAAATGCTTATATCTCGAAAACCGCGCTAGATAGAGCGATTTCGACGAAATTTTTGACCCATAGGGTATCTGTGCAGAGTAGCCATGCCAATTTTCAAAAAAAAATTTTCTCGCAAAAAATGGCAGCCATTTTGAATTTTCGGATTTTTCGCAAAATTGCAAAACATAAAAATGCTTATATCTCGAAAACCGTGGTAGATAGAGCGATTTCGACTAAATTTTTGACCCATAGGGTAGCTCTGCAGAGTAGCCATGCCAATTTTCAAAAATATTTTGTCTTGCCAAAAATGGCGGCCATTTTGAATTTTTGCGCAAAAATTGCAAAACACAAAAATGCTAATATCTCGAAAACTGTGCTACATAGAGCGATTTCGACGAAATTTTTGATCTTCAGAGTATCTCTGCAGAGCAACTATCCCAAAGAGCTTTCACTCGGTGAAGTTTCAGACCCGTAGCTAATTATTCACCTACTCAAACTGAGTAAATGCTAATTATCTCTAAAACTATTGCGGATACCCAATTTTCATCAAATAACTCATTCATCTACTTTTGGGAGAGCTTTCACATGGTGAAGTTTCAGACCCGTAGATAATTACTCACCTACTCAAAATGAGTAAATGCGAATTATCTCTTAAAAGTATTGCAGATAGCCAATTTTTCTCAAATAACTCATTCACCTACTTTTGGGAGAGCTTTCACATGGTGAAGTTTCAGACCCGTAGCCAATTACTCACCCTCTCAAAATGAGTAAATGCAAATTATCTCTTAATAGTATTGCAGATAGCCAATCTTTCTCAAATAACTCATTCACCTACTTTGGAAGAGCTTTCACACACGAAAATGAAAAATTGTGAATATCTCGGAAAAGCTATTTCTTCTCCTTTAATGCTCGGCGGGAGATACACACTGCGGCAGTGGTCTTGTCAAAAATTTTTGTCTCCCCAAAAATGGTGGCCATTCTGAATTTTCAAAGTTTTTGCAAACCACAGAAATGTTTATATCTCGAAAACCATGCTATATGGAGCGAACTTAACAAAATTTTTGACCTGCTGGGTATCTCTGCAGAGTAGCCGTGCCAATTTTCAAAATATTTTTGTCTCGCCAAATATGGCGGACATTTTGAATTTTCGAATTTTTTGCAAAACACAAAAATGCTTGTATCTTGAAAACCATGCTAGATAGAGCAGACTGCGCTGACTTTGGTTGCCACAACAGTATAAGGCTAGAAACGAAGCATTTTCTTAATACTTTAGCACTCACCTTTATATCCTTTTCGGGACGCTTTGTTTTTGCTATGCAAAAACATTATCATTTTTTTGCGAGCGATCCTCTAGTTACTTTTTAACAACGGATATTAATTTCAATCTATAATGGACAGGCCTTTATGGTCGTCATCTTAATAGTTATTTGCAAGAAAGATGTGAGAACAGGCATAAAAATCAATAGGCAACACTGAGCTGATTTGCTAAACTAATATTATTAATTTGGGTTTCAATTGGGTCCATGGACTTAAAGGCTATAGTCTAACCTAATCTGGTCTTTTAGTGCAGTATCTGCCCCACAAGGGGTGAATCAGTGCACTGAATTAACAAAATAATGGGCAACAAAGTGATAGTTGACAGATATTCTTGGTCAGTTAAATCAGGAGGTGTTGGTTGTGTCTAATCGTATCTACTCTGGTCTGGTTCAAGGTCTTATTTACCAGGTATAGCCATAGATTAGAATGCCCGATTTGTTAGATCTTGAACTTCTTGTGGACAAAAAGACTTGTCCAAAGCAGAAAGGCAAATGTGAGATATTTGTTTGCCAGGAATACTAACCAGATGTTATTTTATGATGACACATATTGGTATACAAGATCAATTTTTGTTAAGTGTGCCTGATAAGTTTGTATATTAAAGGGACACAAGTGTGTCTTTACTTTAAGCTTTTATATAAAAATGAAGTTCTCAAATTATTTTGGGTACTAGAAGTGGAATACAATAATATGATGGTTATGTACAATATGTTGGAAACCAGCTAGTTACATAAACTTTAAAATGCAAAATGATTTTGCTTTTCTATGACATAAAAGGTTCAAGTTCAAATGATATAATTTCACTTAATCACCAAAACTCTTAATTTACAAAACAAATGCATTTCTCAATGTTTATACCAGACAGAAAGAAAATGTGACATATGGTTACCTTGATCTTATCTTAATCTTAATGTTAACTCTGTTGTAGATTCTTTTTTTCCATTTTATTGAAAACATTTTAAAAGACGTAGTAAAATACAATCAATACAAACAATATGTCTGGTAATTCTTCAAAATCCATTGGACATTGATTCAAATAAGTATCTTTTGTTTGAATTTTTATTTGAAGTATTCCAACATTTTCCTGTACTTGTATGAAATGTCTGTTGTCTTCTTGCTGTCATTCCTGTGACGTTAGCTTGTATTCAACATTTTAGAAAGGAAAGATATAATTTTCCAATAAAAGTGTCACAAAATGACTGTAAAAACTCATCTTCAAAGTGATATAACAGTCATAGTAACTGTTATATCTCAAATAGTTACTTGGGGGAAATTTTTTATTTCCTTTTCAACAATTTAACTTTAGTGAATACAGTTAAAAACATTTGTGAAATACACCGTGGGTGTAACCACCCCTGTTGGTGATTGCAGCTCAGTCTCCTTGGGCTTGACCGCATGGATGGTCTTGTCTGATAGGGCTGTAAATGTATTGTTGTAGGTCTTCCAACGGCCAGTAGAGAGGTGCTGGAAAGAAAGCATTGGGCACAGATGAGGTTACGTTCACATACCAGAAAGCAATACAAAAGACAGTTTAAATCTTTTTAGCTTCCATTTTATCTGGAGGGTTGCATGTGTGTGATTACACAGCTGTTGTTTTACTGTTTTTGGAGTTCTTTTTTAAGCCACTAGTTGAAGTACATGTTTGCTAAATATTGGTGGCAGGGTCAGGTATTAAAAGCCCCTATAGTGAGGAAGATGCTTAATGGTATCACACTTTCCACGCATCAGCTTCCCTCCCTCAAAAGTTGTCTTCTCTCTGTCACAAATATACGAGATCTCAACGTACTGTGATTTCTTTCATGATGCTAAAGTATATTGGGCTGCTTTCCTTCTGACTGTTTATACATTTTCTCGCATCTCGAATGTAGCTCCCCACTTTCAAAAAGCTTTTGATCCAACTAGGTATTTGTTAAAACAGGATTTTTGCAACCAGGTATCCATCTTCATGTAAAATGGGAAAAAATATCCAGGCACCTGAGAAAAAAACACATTGTCAAGCTTCCACAGGTCAGTGACCCTCTCATGTGCCCTGTCTATACACTAAGGTCAATTATTCAGAGGTCTTCTACCTCTTACTGGTGTTGGAGCAACATTGGTGCCCTTCTCAACTCAGACTCTTTTGAGGAGGCTGTGACTTAAGCATCCATTCTAAATCATATACAGCAGATGTTTGTTTGTTTGGTTTGGGTTTCCACCATTCTGTGGTGAATGTAGCTTATGAAGCAAAGATTCCTCTCCCATCTATACACATGCATGGCACAGTGATGCCATTTGGTCTTCCATATCTGATAACACCTCTCACTCTTTACAAGTGCCATTAACATTTCAGTCTTTGGTTAACGCCCGACCATAATGCTATTTGGGGCATTTTATTTGTCTTCTTATGTTTTTATGTCTCATGATATTTATGTAACAAAAATTGTTATCAGACTAATATGTTAGATGTTAATAAAGTAGATGCTCCAACCATACTCTCATTTATTTGCTGGTCGATGGATATTTTGGATTATGTATGCTTCTGTCTGTGAGATCTCACCTAATTACTGATAAAATAACCCAGCTCAAATCTCACGAGAGTTTTCTTGCTTCTCAAAAATCTCACGTGTGCACAACAGAGACTGGGAATATCTTCATACAAACTTCTTACAATACAAAGTGCAACAAGTTACATTCATTTGTCCCCACAGGTAAATAACTATCGTCTTGTAGCTTTGAAAGTTAGTTAGATAGGAATTTGTTATCAGTTAAGTTTCATTAATTTCATTGGTTTTCAACAGATAGCCTCTATATCTCTGGAATCCGTGCTAGGACTTTAAAATATAGGCTTGACTTTTGTACACAGATATAGCCAACTTCATGAGCTTAAGATTTGCCTTCAAGACCTTTGGTGAAAAAGGCTCCGTGATTCCCATAGACTGGACTTAGTCCATTCTAGAGTTTTGTGTATAGAAAATCTTCATCCTCAGAGGTGCAAGATATCATATTCTCAGGCCTACTTGTTGAGTTACACTATTTTTAAAACGTAATTATTTGGCGACAGCAACTACTTGACATAGACTCACAGAGCCATTTTCACATTTTTTCCACAACCGAATGCTTGTTTTGGAGACGGTTCACTAATTTTAAGCTATAATTGAATGGAATTGCCTTGACAGGACTGGGTTTTAAAATTACTTAAGCATGTGCAAAGCACTGTCATGGAATGAAAAGAGTTCTTATTGAACAAATAAAGCTTTGCGTATTTCATGTCACATTGATTTTTTACTTCCTGTGTGGTAAAATGCATCATTAAGCTCTTGAATGTTGGATTTGCACTTGAAATTTTAATTTATATGAATCCTTTTAAAGATTAGCATACTTTCATAAAGCATTACAATGATACTATGTAAGATCAAAATATATCTTTAGATTAATCATGCATGGTTTAAATATTATTACAAATTTGATATAATACATTTTCATATTACAGAACTATTTTAAGGAAATTATTCACTTGTTATCTTTTTTTAATATTAAAAAATGATATTGAAATAATTACCAATCAAAATTTGAAATATTGATATATGATGCCAAATTATGATAACTGAGTATTGAATAAGTGTTTTATGAATTTAATTGTTAAGGGAATGCAGTATTGTGTTTAAAGTCTAATAGAATAAAAGGGTTAGAATAATAATCAGACTAACTATAATTTTGAAGTTTTGACCCATTCTTTTAATTAAAGTTAATTAAAAGTTGTAGACTTTCTTTTCTATAGATGGAGTTATAATCTGCATTGAAGGCATTTTACAAATGTACATAATATCAGAATATGTTTCACTGTAACCAAGTTTTTTTTGCTTTATCATATTATATTGACATATTGTTTGGATGTTTTGATAAGTTTGAGTAACTCTGCTTTTCACTGAGTAAATTATTTGGCAATTTTTGTCATAAAGAGTACCGGTTATTGTTTATTAAATTTTATTTATTTGGGGCTTTAGGTCGTTTTCAACACTGTACAGGTCATATCACGATGGGTAGTTGGAAGGGCAGAGGAAACCAGTACATACAGGTGGTCAAGTTTCTGTACTGTAAACTGCCAAGCAACAGCAAGGAACTACCAGTTTTCCCTGTGCCGGGAACCGAACCCCGGCCTCAGAGGTGGGAGGCGAGAGTGTTACCACTCTGCCACCGTGGCCCCTGTACCGGGTATTGTGTATTGGTTTCAAATCTGTATTATAGTACTTGGCGAGTACCAATGGGTACTTAAAATGCTGTTTGGCTTATAACTTAAAAATAGTAGAATTGCTGTTGTCTATTTGAGTTAAGTTATTTGGCTATTTTTTCATGTAGACTTTTAGTGAAAGTTTTAGAGGTATCTGGCTGTATTTCTTATTGTATCCCCGGCGCGAAGCGGGGATACTATGGATTCATCATTGTCGTCGTCCGCATCTGCGTCTGTAGAGATTTCTTGTTAGCGACCTACAGTCCACATTTCTTTTGCAGGTGGCTTATCGCTTAAAAGTATTGCAGATAGCCAATTTTTCTCAAATAACTCATTCATCTACTTTTGGGAGAGCTTTCACATGGTGAAGTTTCAGACCCGTAGATAATTACTCACCTACTCAAAATGAGTAAATGCGAATTATCTCTTAAAAGTATTGCAGATAGCCAATTTTTCTCAAATAACTCATTCACCTACTTTTGGAAGAGCTTTCACATGGTGAAGTTTCAGACCCATAGCTAATTATTACTCATCTACTCAAAATGAGTAAATGCGAATTATCTCTAAAAGTATTGCAGGTAGCCAATTTTTCTCAAATAACTCATTCACCTACTTTTGGGAGAGCTTTCACATGGTGAAGTTTCAGACCCATAGCTAATTACTCGCCTACTCAAAATGAGTAAATGCGAATTATCTCTAAAAGTATTGCGGATAGCCAATTTTTCTCAAATAATTCATTCACGTACTTTTGGGAGAGCTTTTACTTGGTGAAGTTTCAGACCCGTAGCTAATTATTGACCTACTCAAAATGAGTAAATGCGAATTATCTCTAAAAATATTGCGGATAGCCAATTTTTCTCAAATAACTCATTCACCTACTTTTGGGAGAGCTTTCACATGGTGAAGTTCCAGACCCGTAGGTAATTACTCACCTACTCAAAATGAGTAAATGCGAATTATCCCAAAAAGTATTGCAGATAGCCAATTTTTATCAAATAACTCATTCATATACATTTTGGAGAGCTTTCAATTAGTGAATTTTCAGATCCGTAGCTACTTACTCACCTACTCAAAATGAGTAAATGCCTATTATCTCTAAAAGTATTGCAGATAGCCAGCATTTGTCAAATAACTCATTCACCTACATTTTGGAGAGCTTTCACATGCTGAAGTTTTTTTATGAATTTTTTATATAATTTTTAATGCATTAAAATTAATGAAATCATGCACTAAATCAATTATAACTTGAAAAGTATTGCATTTAGAGCTTTTTGTTAAAATATGTTATTCAGCAACTTTTTCTAAAGCTACAACATGGTGAGTAACTTGGGTGTCTATCTAAATAGCTAAGTGAGTAATAGCTACTTTTGGACTAACTTCCATCATGAGTAAAATCACTTGTAACTTGAAAACTATTGCATTTAGAAAATTTTGTATCAATATGTTATTCACCTACTTTTGGGTCAGCTATAACATAATAAAATTTTAGACCTCTAGCTCGTGGCATAGCTGAGTAATAGGTAATTTTGCCTTTCTGGTGGATACATCTTGCATCTGGCCACAGATGCGTCCTTAGTCTAGTTAAATACTGGGTACTTAAAGTAAGACATAGGTTATAATTAAGCGTCCTTGAAAGGGCGCTTATTTGTTTTTACCTCAGTTTCCTCGCCGCCTCTGCATTATGGTCTCCCTTGAATATCTCCCTTATTATTAGGTTTCAAACCATATTTGGCAGTTATATACCTTAGGCGTGGGAAAATATTTTTCTGCATGTTTAAATTTGACCTTTGACCTTTATGAAGGTCACATGATCAAAAACAATTTTTTTGAAGTACACCCTTGCGTCATCGCAGTTCAGGAAAAACTACTTGCTGCACAGCCTTATAATTTGACACACCTGTTCATACTATCAAAAACGCGAGCTGATTAGATTTTGGGAGCAATCCCTTGAAAAATGTCTCATTTATGAGTGATTTTCTGACACCTTCCAATCTGAAAGCCTTAAATTTAGGTCAACCCCCCTATTATTAGTCGAATCATTGATTCGAGTTATGTACTGAGTTGCGGTCACAATTTTAAATTCGCCATTTAAACCCTTAAATATCAATTCTGCATAATATTTTCTTCACATATCTGTACATGAAAGTGTATATTATACACTCTGCCATTTTGAAGATTTTTAATGCTTTTATTCAGTTATATTTTATACAGTAAAAAGCTTGTCTGGCACTACGTCTGGCTTTATCAAAGAACCCGTATGTCCTAGAAACTATTGCGTTTGCTATTGTAATGGCCTACTCGAAGGAGTCTTTTTTAACCGTTTCGTCTGCTGGTTTGTAGACGTGGAAACCCCAATTAATTTATTGGTCTGCTGGTTTATCACGCAGTCACTGTTAATATAAAATTGTTGTCTGCGCATCTACAGTCTATTACTCATTTGTCAAACAAATAAACCGCAAAGAAATTAATGAATGAAGTGACGTCACGGTAGTACTATACATTTTTCGTTCAGCCAATCAGAATTGAGAACACCTCTGGCAGAGACAATGAAAATATTTCAAACTCCGTAGTTCTACATTCAACCACTCGAAGGCACTTTTGCATGTCCTAGAAGTTAACGTGATTTCATTTTTCTGTCAATCCGTTTCTTATTTTATTAATTTGAAGAAGTTGTCTTCCAAATTGTTTTACAGTATATTTACAAAATAAACCAGTTCGCTAATCTTATTTCCTGACAATATTCTATAAAATGGACGTTTCAACAAAGATGAAATATATACTTTAAGCTACAGAACTCACGGCCATAGCACCAAAGTCATTAGTATTCTATGTCCTCGATTCTGATTGGCTAAACGACGAAATATTTCATTGGTAAAATATAGCATAATCTGTGACTCCCTATTTTCGCTCATTGTGGCTATTCGTAATATTGTAGAAACAACACACAAATATTTTATTTAAATACTTACAATTTGCTTCTGTAAAATATCCATATACAGTACTATATATCCACGCTTCAATATTGTCACGAAACCCTACAAAGAACTGCCGTGACTGCGCATATTTGCTCATTAATATTAATGAGGCAAGTCCGCGAACAGGAAATATGCTGGTAGTTTTCATCTTAAACCAGCCTTGTAGAATATTGTCAGGAAACCCCAGAAAGAACTGCCGTGACTGCGCATATTTGCTCATTAATATTAATGAGGCAAGTCCGTGAACAGGAAATATGCTGGTAGTAGTTTTCATCTTAAACCAGCCTTGTAAATTAACCAGCCTTTATATTTGTAAACATGCTGGTACTTTTCATCTTAAACCAGCCTTCTAAAACTGCGCATCTACAGACCCTTTATATTTGTAAACCTTTCACATCACGTCACTACAAATACCCATCTTGCGACACAAATCTGAAAACTTCCGTGAAAGCGGTTTCTAAATGCGGGCGATAATACAGAGTTTACAGATTTCAACACCCAGTGCTGTCCTAAGATTCGACTCTGTGGTTGGGTGAAGGCCAGCCACTTCAGTCTTGTCTTCTTAAGTATTGCAGTTAGAGCCATAAAATGTACTGGGAGGTAATAGGAAACCATATGTGGAGAGTCTAAATAGCCGGTCAGTTTTACCCCTCGGCCCCCCCTTATGGGTCAAACTGGGGTCATAAAATAGCTGCTTTGGAGTTTTTGCCTTATATCTCCTTTATCGTTGCTTTTATAGCTTCAGAATGTATTAAGAGGTATTGGGAAAGCATATTTTGAGAATCTAAATAGCCGGTCAGTTTTATCCCCCGACCCCCCCTTATGGGTCAAACTGGGGTCATAAAATGGTTGCTTTGGAGTTTTGCCTTATATCTCCTTTATTGTTGCTTTTATACCTTCAGAATGTATTAAGAGGTATTGGGAAAGCATATGTGGAGAGTATAAGTAGCCGGTCAGTTTTACCCGCCGACCCCCCCTTATGGGCCAAACTGGGGTCATAAATAGCTGCTTTGGAGTTTTTGCCTTATATCTCCTTTATTGTTGCTTTTATAGCTTCAGAATGTATTAAGAGGTATTGGGAAAGCATATGTGGAGAGTCTAAATAGCCGGTCAGTTTTACCCCCCGACCCCCCTTATGGGCCAAACTGGGGTCATAAATAGCTGCTTTGGAGTTTTTGCCTTATATCTCCTTTATCGTTGCTTTTATAGCTTCAGAATGTATTAAGAGGTATTGTGAAAGCATACACTCACAGTGCAGCTTTGTGCATTCTTAGCTTTACAGCATGCTTATTAAAACCACGAAGCATTTTAAACTTTCAGGGACGCTTTGCTTTTGTTAGCAAAAGCATACCTCTAGTTTGAAATATATGACGACTTTGCTATTTCCACTGAACAAGTTGTTAATTTGCTGCCTTTTTTATATAGATTAGTCAGTACAGGTTTCAGGTCTCTGATTGGAAGACTCAGTGAGGTAATAGCATATTTAAAACAGTACTTTTGCATCAGACTGGGTGAAATGTATAAATAGTGCTAGAAATGCTGCAGAGTTTTGTGCACAATTCTTTTATGTTTTTCTTTTTTTAACCCCAGCCCTGAATGTAGAGGCTAGGGTTATACATGTCCCTTGCACAATGTGGGCATCAGGGTTAGTGATAGCAGGCATAAAGTGTACGGGTGTTCCAGAGCTTAAACCCTTGGATTGATTTTTACCAAATCTTCAGAATAGGTTTAGTTTCAAGGTTATCTAGAACTGATTAGGGGAATATCTGGCAAAACTTTGAAGATTTTTGGGTGTCGCTACACCGCCGCCGTGCGTAGAGAGATTTTCGGTGTTAACACTCTCAGAGGAAAACTACACCAGCCATGTTTACCAAATTTGCAGGATATCTTCATTGGGGGTTAAACTTCTCTGGGACTGAAATTAGCGTCATTCTGAAAAACAAGATGGCTGCCGCGGGCATTTCTTTGAAAATTATCTACATTTTTGTACTGGCTGTTTCTCATAGGTAGAAGGTTGAATCTCTTCATAGGTGATATGCATGACAGATATATATGTCCTCTACAACCTTGCAGACATTTGACTTTGAAGCTCTTAATTCAAGGTCATCCACGGAGTGCCGAAGTAACCCACATAGCGGACTTTAAAAGTGGTTATATCTCCCTTATTATTGGTCCCAGAGGTTTGCAGTGTGAAACCAACGTATAGGAAATTATGTCCTGCAAATTTTCTGATGTTGTCAGATTTGACCTTTGACCCCTCTTTCAAGGTCAAAGAAGGTTAGCCAAACTTAAAAGTGCTTATAACTCGCTCATTAATGGTCCTAGAGGTTTGGGATGGCAAACCAACATATAGGAAATCATAGGCTGGGAATCTTTTGGTGTGGTCAGATTTGACCTTGGGCCTGACCTTCAAGGTCAAACGAGGATAGACAAACTTAAAAGAGCTTATAACTCACTTATTATTGGTCCTAGAGTTTTGGGATGGTAAACCAACCTATAGGAAATCATGGGCTGGGAATCTTGTGGTGTGGTCGGATTTGACCTTGGGCCCCTCATTCAAGGTCAAACGAGGATAGCCAAACTTAAAAGTGCTTATAACTCACTTATTATTGGTCCTAGAGGTTTGGGATGGTAAACCAACCTATAGGAAGTCACGGGCTGGGAATCTTCTGGTGTGGTCAGATTTGACCTTGGGCCCCTCCTTCAAGGTCAAACAAGGATAGCCAAAGGTAAAAGGGCTTATAACTTGCTTATTATTGATCCTAGAGGTTTGGGATGGTAAACCAACGTATAGGAAATCATGGGCTGGGAATCTTTTGGTGTGGTCAGATTTGAACTTGGGGCACTCATTCAAGGTCAAATGAGGATAGCCAACCTTAAAAGTGTTTGTAACTCACTTATTATTGGTCATAGAGGTTTGGGGTGGTAAACCAACCTATAGGAAATCATGGGCTGGGAATCTTTTGGTGTGGTCAGATTTGACCTTGGGCCTGACCTTCAAGGTCAAACGAGGATAGAGAAACTTAAAAGTGCTTATAACTTGCTTATCATTGGTCCTAGAGGTTTGGGATGGTAAACCAACCTATAGAAAATCATGGGCTGGGAATCTTCTGGTGTGGACTGATTTGACCTTGGAGCCCTTTTTCAAGGTCAAATGAGGATAGCCAAACTTAAAAGTGCTTATAACTCGCTTATTATTGGTCCTAGAGGTTTGGGATGGTAAACCAACCTATAGGAAATCATGGGCTGGGAATCTTGTGGTGTGGTTGGATTTGACATTGGGCCCCTCCTTCAAGATCAAACAAGGATAGCCAAAGTTAAAAGTGCTTATAACTTGCTTATTATTGTTCCTAGAGGATTAGGATGGTAAACCAACCTATAGGAATCATAGGCTGGGAATCTTTTGGTGTGGTCGGATTTGACCTTGGGCCACTCATTCAAGGTCAAACAAGGATAGCCAACCTTAAAAGTGCTTATAACTGGCTTGTCATTGGTCCTAGAGGTTTGGGATGGTAAACCAACCTATAGGAAATCATGGGCTGGGCTTCTTTTGATGTGTTCAGCTTTGACCTTGGGCCCCTCCGTCAGGGTCAAATCAGGATAGCCAAAGTCAAAAGTGCTTATAACTCGCTTATTATTGGTCCTAGAGGTTTGGGATGGTAAACTAACCTATAGGAAATCATGGGATGGGAATCTTTTGGTGTGATCAGATTTGATCTTGGGCACCTCCTTCAAGGTCAAACAAGGATAGCCAAAGTTAAAAGGGCTTATAACTTGCTTATTATTGATCCTAGAGGTTTGGGATGGTAAACCAACGTATAGGAAATCATGGGCTGGGAATCTTTTGGTGTGGCCGGATTTGAACTTGGGCCACTCATTCAAGGTCAAATGAGGATAGCCAACCTTATAAGTGCTTATAACGCACTTATTATTGGTCATAGAGGTTTGGGGTGGTAAACCAACCTATAGGAAATCATCGGCTGGGAATCTTTTGGTGTGGTCAGATTTGACCTTGGGCCTGACCTTCAAGGTCAAACCAGGATAGAGAAACTTAAAAGTGCTTATAACTCGCTTATCATTGGTCCTAGAGGTTTGGGATGGTAAACCAACCTATAGGAATTCATGGGCTGGGCTTCTTTTGATGTGTTCAGCTTTGACCTTGGGCCCCTCCGTCAGGGTCAAATCAGGATAGCCAAAGTCAAAAGTGCTTATAACTCGCTTATTATTGGTCCTAGAGGTTTGGGATGGTAAACTAACCTATAGGAAATCATGGGCTGGGAATCTTTTGGTGTGGTCGGATTTGAACTTGAGACACTCATTCAAGGTCAAACAAGGATAGCCAAAGGTAAATGTGCTTATAACTCACTTATTATTGGTCATAGAGGTTTGGGGTGGTAAACCAACCTTAGCTATAGGAAATCATGGGCTGGGAATCTTTTGGTGTGGTCAGATTTGACCTTGGGCCTGTCCTTCAAGGTCAAACGAGGATAGAGAAACTTAAAAGTGCTTGTAACTCGCTTATTATTTGTCCTAGAGGTTTGGGATGGTAAACCAACCTATAGGAAATCCTGGGCTGGGAATGTTTTGATGTGTTGAGCTTTGACCTTGGGCCCCTCCTTCAGGCTCAAACCAGGATAGCCAAAGTCAAAAGTGCTTATAACTCGCTTATTATTGGTCCTAGAGGTTTGCAGTGTGAAATCAACTCCTAGGAAATCATGGGCTGGGAATCTTCTGAGGTGGTCAGTTTTGACCTTGGACCTCTCCTTCAAGGTCAAACGAGGATAGCCAACTTTAAAAGTGCTTATAACTCACTTATTGTTGGTCCTAGAGGTTTGCAATGTGAAACCAAATTATAGGAAATTATGGGCTGGGAATCTTTTGATCTGCTCCGATTTGACCTTGAGCCCCTACTTCAACATCAAGCCTAAACCTAAAAGTGCTTATAACTCACTTATTATTGATCCTAGAGGTTTGCAATGTGAAACCAACTCATAGGAATCATTTGCTGGGAATCTTCTGATGTTGTTAGATTTGACCTTTGGCCCCTCCTTCAAGGTCAAATGATGGTTCACTGGTTTCGGTGAGTTGTCTTTCCGGTGGATAAAAATTTGCATCGGTTCTCCGATTCGTAGGTCTAGTTTGGTTTTGGGGACTATCTGGCAATGGCTGTGACCATTTGCAAAATATTTAAGTCTTTTTAGACTTACTTAAAGTTTTTAGTTAAAAAGTGGGCACTATTAAACTCATGTGACCAGAGTAACATTTTTATATCAGTATCAATGCTAGAAAAGCTGTTATTTCATAATAGTCTTCCATCTCAGGTAACAGATGCTTTCCTGTCATTATAAAAAAAAAATCATATCATGAACAAATAAAATGTAAGTTTTATTCCTTCTTCTACTACATGAAATCTGTTGCATCTGACAGATCCTTGTGGGTTCTGTATACTTTTTCTATGACATCTTGTTATTTTTCCCATGGATCCAGTAAAAACTTTTAACATTGTATCATATTTCTAGAGTTCTAGATTCTGGAAGATAAAAGTTTATTCAGAATAAAAATATTAATAAAGGTTTATGGAAATATGTGTCCAGCATTACCGTTAGCAGCATAAAATATGATGTACTATGGATTTATTGGAGTTGTAATTGTTATTGACTGGATTTGTCAAACAGTATATGTCAGTTATGATCACAAAGAGCTTTGTGTACTATACAGCCATTACATGATTCAGTCTCCAGTGGGCAAAATGCAGGAAATGATATTGTAGGTAAAAGATGAACTAGAATTTACATGATCTTGTTATTGCAGTTCTTGACAAGGCTTTAATGTTGTAATGTTTTAGACAAGCCCATAAAAGTAACTTTATTAGATTTTTATTCATTCAGATTCATAATGGCCAGACTTGAACTTTTATCAGAGGAAATTGGATCTATCTTGTGAAATTGTTTTATTACATGTCACTGAGTGCTAATTGAAAGGACAAGCTTCAGTGATGATTGCATAATTCGCCAAAATCCCCCCACAGAGTTTCTTTTAGGACTCAGCATGGACCCCAATGGCCCACTGGCTATTGAACTTCCGTAAATGTGCACTTGGATGTAGTAGCTGCAATTTTGATGTCCATATTCTAATAAGTTACAGCAGCTGTTTACAGGATATAAAAATTCAACATTGTCATCAGGTAGTGGCAATGACTTACTATAATTCTTAAGGCTTGTACACACTGTTCTAGTTGGGGCAATAACCTACTATAATACTTAAGGCTTGTACACACTGATCTGCTATGCTATATTGCGGTACAATCTCTCTTTAAACCAAAGAAATTCTTAAAGTTGTATTGGATAATACAACCAGACTGATTAAGAAGTTTTGGTCATTAAGTGTCCCGCAAGGACGCTTGTTTGTATTTAGGGTCCGCCAGCTACCGCATTTTCTATTGCTTATAGCTCGGCAACCACTGGGCAGATTCTCTTCAACTTTAGCACATGTAGCCCTGGGAAAAATTTCTGAATATGGTGCCATGACATTTCAACCAATCAGAGAAGTCACAGGTTTTTTAAAGGGGTGTGCTTGTCTGGATGATAACTTAAAAAGTGCCTCTCCTATTGACATGAAATTTGGCAAGTAGGTTTGTTATATAGATGTCTGAAAATCAGGGTACATGCAGAGTCAAGTGGCAACTTTTCCCAGCCATCTTGAATTTCTGAGTAAAATGAAAAAACACATTTATCTTGGAAACAGTGCAAGACATATTTTACCCCCGAGGTATCTGCAGAGTCAACTGGCAACTTTTCTTAGAATTTGTTTTCCTGCCATTTTTGGTGGCCCATCTTCAAATTCTGTGCAAAACACAAAAACACAAGTATCTTGAAAAAGGTATGAGATGGAGTGATTTCGATGAAATTTTTTACCCCCTGGGTATCCGCAGAGTTAACTGGCGATTTTTCAAAAATCGTTTTCTTGCCATTTTTGGCGGCCATCTTGAATTTCTGAGTAAAACGCACACAAAAACTCATTCAACTAAGAAACCTTGCATTTTGGCATAAATCGAAAAAATTAAACCCAGGAAGATAGTCATTTCTACATGATCATTAACACTCATTGGGACGTTTGTTTTTGCTGTGCAAAAGCAATTTCTTTTTCTCTTGTGAAGCAGTACTCTAGTTTGAATCAGAGCTCAGTGTGGTATATGGAGATTATATCTTCCAATCTGATAAAAGTTGGCAAGTTCTTCAAAGTGAAACTGCTGTTGTATCTGGTTTTAGAGTTTTGTCATTGGTGCATAGAAACAAGTTATGTCATACGACATCCACTTTATTTTTGGATCGTTTTGCCTTGTATCATATTATAGTGTCCTCAGTTAAGCCTAGTTGAAGGTAAATTTGGCGTCTTATCATGGGGTGTCATCACTTTGTGAGTCAACTCCCACAGGTGACAATGCTGAGGGCCTGTCCCAATTATGACCATGGTTTGTTAAACAGAATGTGAAAACTGTAACTTGCTTTCATTTGTTCTGTATCATGGTTGCTGTGTACATTGGTCTTTAGTCTTCACTCTTCTGTTTCTTGGTTCACATTTAGTCAAAATGGCTTTGAACTTTTTTAATGTGATCCCAATCCTTTACTATGCATTGTTGTATCTTACAGTATTAACACTTTACTGGATTTCTTAACTCAGTTAAGGTTTGTGTACAGGCAGATGCAGATGAAGATTATTGTGTAGTATATTTGACATAAGCAGAACTACCATCACTAGACTATTGCCTTAGTAGAAGTACTCACTAGGTCCCACCAAGTTTTGGTACAAAAAAAAGGATAACTAGAAGTTCTACTTGCAGAAAGTAGCCACGTTACTAGAACCTAATTTGATGAACCAAGTATGACTTTTCAAAGGTAGCTAAGGCAGAAGCAGAACCTTGCACTCTTGTGTTTACTTTAGTGTTAAATTCTGCAATAGGGAAACATAATAGAAGCGTTGTATTACTCTGTGTAGATGATTGTTCATGTAACAATAGCTTGTCATAGTGCATGATGTCTTCTGAAGTTCATAGTTTTCAAAATAATTATAACAATAAGTTGGCACAAGAAGAAGTAAATAGCAAACATATGCCATAGTGGGTAACAAACTCACCTAAGAACACAGAAGACTTGGATTAAAACCCAGGTAGTAGATATACAATGGCTGGGGGGAGTACTTGTAATGGTGGTCTTCTGTCATTGGGTCCTAACCCCAGTGGCAGGCTAATAGATCTCAGGGACATTGATAAATGGTCATCCTTGAGCATCTGTCTTTCAGTCAGGGAAATGTCTGTTACTAGGGAGCTTTGACTGTACTGGTGCAATCCTTATGGGTCAAATAGCGCTTGGAGTCTTTAGTATAAGAAGATATTGCGCCGAGTAAAAATATACAGTACAGCATTGGACATTTTTACCTCGTCCACTGTATATTCTTTTGGCTGTTATTGTTTTTTTTTACCTTATTTTTTTCCAAAAGTATGGCCCATGTGTTAATTAGTTTCCAAAATCTACTGGAGAAGGCATTACTTGGAACTGGGCATTCATTTGTAATATTAACCAATAGAAAATAAACAAACTTTACAGTCAACATGATCCACAGCTGGGGTTTATTTAAAACAGATGTCATTGCAGCGCCAGCCACATATATGAATTTTACAGTATTTTATAGAATCTTTATTGTGCTTTTATATAATAACACACAATAAATTTTGATGTCAAATTTATGGAAAACTGTAATTAACTTAAAGAAAATCGATTGCTACTTTATGATGTAGAAGAGTATGTTTACTGCCTGGCAGGCTGACAACATATATTTTTATGTGTTGAAACAATATAAAAGTTCAAAGGCTTCAACTTATTTAGAATGTAAAATGATAGAATTTGTTCTTTTCATAACCACATCACTATTTTCCCAAGATTATACATTTATTTTTCAGGAATATACCCCCTTTACCACATAATTTCTTTCATGTATTGTGCAATTTGATTGATTTGGTTGTTTTTGTCAGCACATTTATATCCCTTATATTGTGATGGATAGTTAGAATGGCAAACAAAACCAGTACATACAGTTTGTCATGGTTCTTTGCTGTAAACTGATCTGCAATAATAAACAACTACAGGTGATCCCTATTAGATTGGGCTGGGATGCCCTCGCTGCGCCTTGGTTTCATGTGATACCCTAACATCTCAGGTCTTTTTTTCTGTAATTGTAGCCCAGCGACACTCCCGTGAAATTTACAGTGACCACTAGTAAACCTATCAGCATGTATTGGTTCAAGGTAACACTTTTCTTTTAAATACTTTATATATTTTTTGCTATATATGTTTACAGCTGTTTTGTTAGGCAAAGTTGTATCTCATGTAAACTATAATTTGATGAAAATTTGACAAGTGACTGGAGTTGATCTTGTCTATACATCAAGCTTTGTTACACACAATAAGTGAATGTTTGAATAGATGTTTAATAGGCCACAGAGGGCAATTCCTAATGTGACTGGAAGTGATTGTCCAGCAATGTCTGTCTGAGAGGGCATATCGATTACAGAGGTTCTCCCGTGTGGGGTACAGATGGTCATATATTTGTCTCTGACCATTAATTTACTAACTAGTAGCATTTTTGTTTGCAGTTCATGTTAAAGTCAAATTGATGATGCTTAAACTATTAAAAACAATGTAGAAGCCATCAAAAACAAATGGTGCAGCTAATACTTTTAAGCCATTCAATATATTGGGAAGACTTCATTTAACCTTTCACCACTCCTTGAGGTCGATTAAGGATGTTAGTGTATTTCACTTTTCCCCACCTTGAATTTTTTGAATTTTGAAACAATTGTGGTAATTTAACATGACAAACTTGAACCCTACTATGACAAATCTGAAATGCCTAGCCAAATATTTTTCCAATGAGGACTTTCACATAACAGGGTTATATAATTGGAAATTGTCCTTGGAAGCTCTCACACATATATCTACTTAACATGGAACCTAATTTAATAGAGTTCTGTTTAATGTTGCTCTTAAATATAGACAAGAGACTTAGCCAGTTTTAGAGTTGGGGCCCTGCCACAACTGATCCTGCCAAAAAGGTGAGAAAAACTGTGAGTTACCAATTAAACTCTTACTGCCTTACCACTAGAAATATTATTAGTTGTATGACCTGTTACCAGCTCCCATGATTCAGAGAAGATAGGTCAGAAGACCCAACCACCATAAAACTCATTTCTCTTTGAAAGCTATGAAGTTCAGTTGAAAGATGATCTTTTAAGACTTGTGAGAGAAAATGACTGGGCTCGATTTTAATCGAAAGACCAATCTTATGCTATTATAAGAGTAGACAAAATAAGTTTAACCGGTGAAAAGGTAGGACATACCACCCAAAGATAGGTTACGACTGACTTGATCAGACATGAGTATTTGGGATAGAAATGGTCACGAAGGTTTTCAAAACATTATTGAAAATGGGATGGACACCTATGATCTGTGATTACACCCCAACCTTGATAAGCGAATTGATAAGTCACATGATCTTCCTTATTACACTCCTGAAGATGTACAAAAACTTACATGCAGGAACATATAGAGTTTTAACTGTAGTTTAAATTATAATACTAGAAGACTTAGCATATTGATTACAATTTGGACCATTTTAAGGTTTCTTTGGCTCTATCTTCTTCCCATTTACTTTTGTATTTCATCGGCTCTCTTTATTTACAGATTATGAGTAAGGGTAACGTTGTGGCTCAGGGACAAAGGAATGCCACATGGAAATCCAACAGCTTTGAGATACTGTTTGACGAGGACTTGGCTCAGAGAGCTTCTCCATCTTCGCGGGTGCTGGTGTGGTGCCTTACTTCAACTGGAGAGATCATTGTGGACAGCGTGGAACTGGTCGTAGATGGAACCTTTGCCAACAGTGTTAGTATAAATTTTAAGCTCGGTGTGAATGGTCTGTTTTATTCAAAATGGTCCCAGTTTGATGAGATGAAAGGTACTTACAGTTCTTTGTATCAACAAAATAACATAAAGTCAGATTTTTTTTTCAGTAGATTACTTCGTTTTCATAGATATTTGACATTAAATTTTAGAACAATTCATGTTGTCAAAAGATTTTTTACCATCATTTTATGTGTAACTAACATATATGCTTTGGTAGGGAAAATGATTGGTTAGGGATTGCTTTATCCTCTATCATTGGTGTCACCACATTTTGTTTTCAGACTGTAATATTCACAAACTGTGTGACGGATTCAATTCAAATTTGGCATGTGCATGTATTTGGCCAAAACACATGCTCTTTTCTAAGGTGATCTCAAACTCGCATCAATAAAAGAACTATATTGAGTTTGGGTTTTCCTATGTTTCTGCAGACTATACCGAAAACTATTTAACAAATTTGATTCAGATTTTGCATGTTTATCAAACTGTCCTTAGATAAGTGCCGTACATTAAGGTAACCTTATATTCCCAGTAATAACAGCTATAATTTCTTTATGTTTGAAAATTTTAGGACAAAATTCCAAACACTTTGACATTAATTCTAAGTATATATATAAGTTATGGATGTAACTCTTTTTAACGAAAAAAAACTTTTTTGTAGGGTTACCACCAAGGCATGTCAGTTAAAAACATATGGGTTTAAGGTTACAACACTTTCTTTTTCAAATGGGGGGCATATGGGCAGGGTCAGTGTTGTCATTACACTGATAATTTCAAGACAGTATTGAAAAAAAACTTGATGGATTAATTCAATTTTGGTATGTAAATGTAACGATTCATGTGCCCTACATTAAGGTAACCTTAAACTTCCACTAGTAACACAATTATATTTATTTAATTAAATTTTTTCATTTTCGGACAAAAAAAGTGACTCAGTGGCTTCAATTCAAATATGGCATGTAGATGTAACTGGTCCTGAAGATGTGCCCTATCTAAGGCCACTTTCAACTTGTGTGTATAAGAAAATAACATTGAGTTTAAGTGTCTTAATGTTTCTGCACAGTATAGGGAAATGGCTTGACATATTTAATTCAAATTTTGCATGTAGATGTAACTGGCCTTCGAGAAGTGCACTGCAGTGTGACTTTGAACTCCAGGTATAACAAAATTGTATTCACTTTAACTTTTACAATTTTTGAATAATATCTTAATAGGTGCTATGCAGTAGATTCAGATAGTCATTTTCTTCTGGATATGTTGAACCTTGAACAGAACCTACATGGCATGATGACTTTACCTTAAAAGTTTGTTTGTATGATATTTCATGTGGTATTTAAAAGTTTATTTAACTTAAACATTTACAGATATCTTGACCTAAAGAGAATCTCATGCTATTTCTATTGGTAGCTATACTTCAGCCAATAAATGTTACAGCTTCATAATTTGCAGACATTTTCTGTCGTAAACATTATTATCTCTACTATTATTATTTGGACCTTTATATAAATGACATCCTTTGCTGTGAAGGTTTCCCGATTCTCTGGAAACGGTGCAAAATAGAGTGATTTCGATGAAATTTTTTACCAAGAGGGCATGCGCAGTCATTGGCACATTTGCCCAAAATTGTTTTCCTCCCATTTTTGGTGGCCATCTCAAATTGCTGTGTAAAGTGCTAAAAATGCATTTTTCTTACAAACGGTGCGATATAGAGCCATTTCGACAAAATTTTAACTCCCAGAGCACAAAATGCAAAAACACATTTCTCATGAAAACGGTATGAGATAGAGCAATTTCGACAAAATTTTTGACCAACAGGGTAAATGCAGAGTCATCTGAGTTATTTTGCCAATAATTGTTTTCTTACAATTTTTGGTGGCCATCTTGAAGTTTTACATAAAACCAAAAAACACATTTATTTTGGAAATAGTGCAAGATAGAGCAATTTTGACAAAAATTCTCAACCCACAGGGTATACAGTCATCTAGCACATTTTCCCAAAAAAGCAGCCATTTTGAATTTCTGTGTAAAATTCTAATTCACGTATATCTCGGAAACAGTGCTAGATAGAGCAATTTCTATGAAATAGTTTGCCCACAGGGTATACAGAGAGTCGTCATAAGTAGTCAAAAACTAGTTAACAGATTTATTCAAATTTGGTATGTGGATGTAACTGTGTTAACATGACTCTCAGTTATAAGAGACCATATGGTTCAGGTGTCATACTCCACCACAGATGGTTTGAACTTTAACCTTCACCAAGGTCATGGAGATTATACCCTTGGACAAAGTTCTATTCAGATATAATGTTCCTTACCAATCTGGAGTATAATTGGTACCCACACAGTAGTGGTGTCATCACGAGCGGCGAAATCCCAGATTCACCGGTGATGAAAAAAATGGACGATAATCGAGAATTAATGATCATCCACGATGCATCTCATAAACATATTCAACCATTAACTTTAGCTTATTTTCGAAGGGATTTAATAAAAATATGGTGAAATATTCATCTATTTTCTACTTTTATGCGGTTTTGTTTTGATTTGTGATGTAACTATGGTGATGACCCTTTCCACTTCCTACCGGAAGTGAAAAAACGTAAGTTTTGTTTACTTTTTATTGCTTAAGATATCCACCATTTTAACAACTGACAGCACAAGTGAAACATAAAATCTATTTTATTTCAGTATTAGTTGTCAATGCACGTTATTTAAAGAGCAAATTTAGGTTTAATTTGTGAAACGATGACACCGCGATATCGCTCACTGTTTTGTTTACGGTATCGAGACCTCATATACCCAGACGATGACACCACTACCACACAGTAGTGCCATGTCTAGGAAAGTTATTTATAAATCAATAAAAATGTTCCTCAAATCATCATTCTATTCTATTCTATTCTGTACTTTTATAGCGCTGAATCTCTGCTAGGCAGACTCTAAGGCGCAACACCAAAATCAAATTAAAAAAATCATCTTTCCATAGCCGTTGCCAGGTCCAGTACCACGGAGACGCCGGATAGAGTGTATGCTAAGTTGGAAATGCCTTTTTGAAGAGATACGATTTTAACCTTTTCCTGAAACAGGCGAGAGTTGGGGCAGAACGGACCTCATCAGGCAAATGATTCCATTAAACGGGAGCATTAAAAGCAAAGCTGTGGCCAAAGTGATTTTTTGATTTATGTACAGATGGACAGAATTGAGGAACCTCCAAGAACCTTTTATCTGGATGGTTATATCTTGTACTATATCTTCCACAACGAGTAGACAAAAGAGGACCTAAGTAACTGGGATGATCATTGTGAAGAAACTTGTAAACTAGAGTGGCAGTTTTGAAGATGCAGCGAAATTCAACTGGGAGCCAATGGAGTCATTTGAGAATAGGAGATGCCCGTGTGTATTTGTTACAGTTTGTGACAATCCTAGCAAGTGTGTTTTGAATACACTGTAGTTTGCGCATGTTGAGACTGGACAAACTTCTGAAGAGAGAGTTGCAGTAATCAAGGCGGCTGGTCACCAAGGCATTGGCTGCCAGGATAGCAGCCTCATCAGTCAAGTGGTTTCTAACCCGCCTAAGACCACGAATTTGAATGAAGCATGTCTTACAAATATTGCGGACATGATCAGCAAAGGAGAAATTAGCCTCAAACCAGACACCAAGGTTCTTTACAACAACTGCTGGATGCATGAAATTACCAAATATCCTAACTGGGAGATAGGGATCTAATTTCTTCAGTTGAGCATGGGATCCAAACTCTGTTTTGTCAGGATTTAATTTGAGCATACTTGATGACATCCATTTCTGAACATCCAGAAGTCATGAATTCAGTTTGTCAAAAGCCAGGGCTGCATTTTTGTGAGACATATGAATAAACAACTGGGTGGCATCTGCATAAAAATGGAATTGATGTCAGGATGCGTTCGAATAACCTTACTCAAAGGAGTGGTGTATAAGGAGAACAGCAGAGGACCAAGAACTGAACCTTGTGGCACTCCAAACAGCAGCTCATGCAATTCAGAGAGGACTGACCCAATTTTAATTGCTTGGAAACGGTGGCTGAGATAGGACGTGAACCACTTCGAGGCTGTGCCGCACACACCAAACCATGACTTAAGACAATTAAGAAGAGTAGTGTGGTCAATTGTATCGAACACAGCCGACAGATCCAGTAAGACCAATGCAGTAGGCTCGCCCCATGATAG
The DNA here is from genome assembly GCA_964017235.1 of Sabellastarte sp. h YS-2021. Classification (NCBI taxonomy): domain Eukaryota; kingdom Metazoa; phylum Annelida; class Polychaeta; order Sabellida; family Sabellidae; genus Sabellastarte; species Sabellastarte sp. h YS-2021. The sequence goes on from OZ024930.1 coordinate 162,639,436, forward strand.
TGAGAGATGGATCTCGTTTTTGATATGCAGCAGGGCGGTTTCCGTGGATTGACCACTTTTGTATGCAGATTGCCTAGGATTATCAAGATTGTTACTATTGATATGTTGCATGAGCTGTTTAACAACTACCCGCTCCACCAATTTTGACATGAAACATAGTCCTGATATTGGTCGATAATTTTGCAAATCTTCATTTGGAAGTGATGCTTTCTTAATGAGGGGAGTGACAGGGAACATTTTATTTCAGAATTTACTGAGCAAACTCTGCCAGAGTTCCTCCGTCAGACACACACACAAAAAATATTTATTGTTTTCTCCACAAATAAATCCAGTTTCCCACTTAGTGCCACATTATCCACATCTGCACACAGTTTTGTAACCTTCCGCCATCAACAAGGGTAAAAACATGACCTGATTAACCTCACCATTTTGGGTAAGGTAAAAATAGTAATCTTTATATTCCTGTGAAGCAAATCTGTCCCAATGGTTAACAGCTCTCAGTAAAACAAAAGATCAGTGTATAAAATGTTGTACTGTGGAAAACCCCATTAAGTTAGATCTCAAGGGAACACAAAATACCTCAATGTAACAGGGAATTCCAGATAACCAGATTAACTTCAATAGGAAAATGCTCTCTAGCTGGTGTTTACATCTATTGAACAATGAAATATACTTTAAAAAATTTGAAATTTTTAAAAATCTTATTGCACCACTGTTTCATCTATGAGCCTTCCATAGAATCTTATCAAGCATGGAACCTTTACACCTTTTTTTGCTGCAGTGTTTAAGCCACTAGATTAAATCAACTTGTTTGGTGTGGATGCCTCAGTCAGACATTTGCAGAGAAAGTTTGATTATGGATCTTGTGATTTGTATTACCAAGTCTGGAGTGGTAATGTCACATAGCTACTGCAATGAATTTACAGCTCCGTCTGAAGTATATTTAGATGTCTTTTATTGGTGACTGGGAATAAATCCATTGGCCATGTGTAATGTACACAGTGATGCATTTAGATTCTGTGATAAATTGATAACTCTGTGTAAAAGTTTACAATGACATGTTTATTGCAGTGTCAATGTTTTTTCCTGCATATTTTGACCATTTTGAAGCCTAATATTGAACAACTGATAATCTATGTTTATTCAGTCACCATTTGTTTTTCCTATTCCTGTAAACTTTGATTTGGTCTGTAAAGTTAAAAATATAAGGTGGTTCCTATTTCAGGAACAGAACAAAGTGTTATACAATAGGTGAAGTCGCATTAGGCAACATCAATGGATGGATGTGGAGTAATGTTACTAAAGCTAGACATTTCTATTTCTAACAAATGTTTCAGAGCTATTATCAATTTTCACTGGCTGCAGATCTCTTGAACATGTATTGTTTCAAGTCTGTAATGAGAATCCCCTGCAGGTATGAAACTGTATCATCGCCCCTTTGTTATTGTATCTCTGGCCTTTTTCTTCTATATTCAGTGAATCTTAATTTAGTTATTTGATAAACTTTTCTTGTCCATAAAGAAAGATGTACATATATATATATAGCAAGGGTGTCACTTTGTTCTGTCTTTCCCCATTATTTTATTATGCACTGTTATAGAAGCTTTTATCCTTTTCAAGTAAATGATCCTACATATAGGCTGGGGAGGGATAACTTCACTGGGAATAGCTAATGTAGACTTCTGTTTATCACGGTGGTTGAAGTTGAGTCAAATGTCAAATCTCACACTAGCATATAAATTTTGCATTGAAGCATTTTTCATTATGCAAAAATCGTCTATTAATAACAGAGAGGAAATTATAATAGACCATGAAAAAAGTTTTTATTGATCATTATATAGCCCAAAATAGATTTGCCTGGCTTGTAAAAAAAGTACAAAATAAGGCTGTATTATCCATTACAGAAGCCCACTTTTTCTAATATAGCATCTTTATATTATTGTAAGATTTGTGAGATTCTACTTAGGATTTCTTTTGGTGCCATGTTGCTGATTATCTGTGTACCTTTTACTTGGAAAAAGGTGTTTAACCAAAGCGAGAACAGAAAAGGCTTAAAAGTTAGCGTTTTTTTACCCCACAGCCCTTAAGGGCTAACAGGGTATTGTTTTCACCCATGGTGTCCAGAAGGGCGGGCGGTCAGGCAGTTGGCAGGAAAAAGTTTGTCCAGGCTGTATCTCAGAAACCGTGAGGTGTATACTTGGTGGGGACATTGGTTAGGGGGTGTTTGACCGTAATGACCTTGACCTAAAATATCTTGTCCGGGCTATATGTCAAAATTGTAAGTTGTTGGAAGTTGATACTTGGTAGGGACATTGGTTAAGGTTGTAGGCGTGCAATTTCATGGTGTGACCTTGATTTGACCTTTGACCTGGTTGTAGTGACCTTGTCCTATAAAATCTTGTCTGGGCTATATCTTGGAAAGCGTAAGGTGTAGGAAGTTGATACTTAGTAGGGACATTGGTTGGCGGTTATAGGTGTGCAGTGTAAGGGTATGACCTTGATTTGACCTTTGACCTTGCCTTAGTGGCCTTGACCTATAAAATCTTGTCCCGGCTATATTTGAGAAACTCGAAGGCTTAGGAAATTGATAGGGACATTACTTAGTAGGGACATTGGTTGGGAGTTGCAGGTGTGCAACATCATGGTGTGACCTTGATTTGACCTTTGACCTTGATGGGGTGACCTTACCCTAAAATAGCTTGTTTAGGTTATATCTCAGCAACCATAAAGTGTAGGAAGTTAATACTTAATAGGGACATTGATTGAGGTTGTAGGTGTGTATCATTATGGTGTGACCTTGATTTGACCTTTGACCTTACCGTAGCGACCTTGAGATTGAATATTTTCTCGGGCTATATCTTGAAAACCGTAGGGTGTGGAAAGGTGTTACTTGGTAGGGATATTAGTTACAGACTGTACATGTACAACGTCATGGTGTGACCTTGATTTCACTTTTGGCCTTGCTGTAGTGACCTGGGGATATATATGTCTGGGATATATCTCAGAAATTGTAAGGTGTAAGAAGTTGATACTTGGTAGGGACATTGGTTAGGAGGTGTAGGTGTTCAACATCGTGGTGTGACCTTCATTTGACCTTTGACATTGCTGTATTACCATGAGTTTGTAAATTTTGCCCGGCCTATATCTCAGAAACCGTAAGGTGTACAATATTTGGGAAACTATATTTGGGAACGTATAAGGTGTAGAAGGTAGATATTTGGTATGGACATTGGTTATGGGCTGTAGGTATGCAATGTCATTGTGTGAACTTGATTTGACCTTTAACCTTACCATAGTGACCTTGACCTTTAAAATCTTGTCTGGGCTATATCACAGAAACCATAAATAGTAGGTAGTTGGGTACATTGGTTAGAGGGTGTAGGTGTGCATCATGTTGTGACCTTGATTTGATCTTTGACCTTGCCGCAGTGAATTTGACCTTTAAAATTTTGTCTGGGCTATATCTCAGAAATTGTAAGGTGTAGGATGTTGATTTTGGATGAGTCATTGGTTGGGGAGTATAGGTTTGCTAAATCATGTTGTTGTCTTTAATTTTGGCCCTGCATAAGTGTGTTCACCTGACATATTTCAGACATATATCTCTTATGACAAAGATACATGGATTGCTGTACCTTAAAATTATATACATTTTTACTTAATTGTGCTATTACCATAGACAGCTAATTACATCAATTAATAAATCTTAAGTGTCATAAGTTTTAGTTTTCCAATTAATGCTGTCATGAAGTTATTGAATTGTTTTGTTTTAATGATTTATCTTAACATACTTCTTCTTTCTCTTTCACATTATTTTCTCTACTTATGCATTATTTTCATCTTTATATAACTAACTCTGTTTGCTCTGAAAGTCTCCTGATCTGGTGCCAAAAATTTTTTCCCTGGGCTGTGGGGTACGGACATCTCCAATGCTATTTTCAAAATATGAAGCAAGCAAGTGTTTAGTAGAAAATACAATTATTGTAAATGGAAAATAATAAGAACATAATGGCTTGGTTCTGGGATTAATTGAGAGACACAGTGATAACCTGTTAATTGGAACTTATGTTTAAGTAGAAGCAAAGCTCTTATTATTCAAATTGAATACCATGTTATCTGGAATTCCTTGTTTAGCAGTAGAAGTAGTTTTCTTTACAGAGATCCAAGCAAACCATAAGTGGAAAAGTCTCCATTCTTCAAATAGGTTGTCTGAAGTAACTATGTAAAACAAAATGTTCAAAATTGAAAATATACAATGATATTTTATGATATCCAGTTTCAGAGAATACAACAACATTGTTCAGCAGAATTAAATTGATGGAAATATTGTATTAGTTCACTTTCATCATAAGCCGAGTTTTGACACGGACGTTGTGAAGCCAGGGGTCGATGCACATCATCACAGTGAAGCATAAAATATATTTACATAATGAGATTTTATTTTGCATATTAATTTTTTAATAACCTTATGATTACATTATAATTATATCCCCAGATGAAAGTCGGGGATATATTGGATTCAGGTCCGTCGCGCCGCCGCCGCTGCCGTAGAAATTTCCTTGTGTAGGCGATAACTCCAAAACCAATTAATATTTCTTTTTCAAACTTGGTACACATGTTAAGGATGCCCAAAGGAAGATCCCTATTTTAAGGTGACCTTAAACTCCAAATAATAAAGAACTTATGGCCACCTTAAGGTCAGAAATTGCACTTTTGACCACTTAGAGCCCTCTAGGTCACAAACTATGAGGCGTAATATATTCTTAGTACATGTGCCGAAAATCAAGACTTTAAGTTGAGGAGAAAATTGTGTTTGGGGCCCATAAAGACCCTACTTTGGACTTTTTTCCTAGATTTTTAACATATTTTGCCCTATAATTTGGAAGTGGTAATTCTGATGAGTCTCAAACTGCTCTAGGTGTAACTCTTATATGTAATCCTTGTCTGTGAAAAATTTAAAGGCTGTAGGTTTACCTGTTAGACCGACTTGAGGTCTCAAAATTGCCCACAGAGACCCAATTTATGGACTTTTTGCCACCTTCAAGCACTGTAGCTTTCAAACAATGTCTCTCATCTAAGTGAAATATCATCTGAGAATATATCAATATGTTTTTCTTGTATGTACTCCAAAATTTAGGCCTTTAATAGACATTTAACCCATGTATGAGGACCATAAATCCCCACCCGAGTGACCCTTTTTAGACATTTTTCACATATTTTGCCCTGTAACTTGGAAATGGTAAGTCTGAGAAGTTTCAAACTGTATTAGATACATATTCTATGTGTAATCTTAGTATGTGACAAATTTTAAGTCTGAAGCTTTAATTTGAAGGCCACATTGAGGTCTCTAAAAGGCCCACAGAGACCCAATATTTGGACTTTTTGCCACCTTTAAGCCCTGTGACTGTTAAACTATGTGATTGATGGAGCTGAAATCCCATCTGGGAATGCATTATTATGTCCTTTCTACATGTGCCGAAAATCAAGGCTTTTAGTAGACATTTAACCTGTGTATGAGGGCCATAAACACTCACCCAAGTGACCTTTTTTGACATTTTTTTCCGTATTTTGCCCTGTTATTTGGAAATGCTTAGTGTGACAAGTCTTAAACTGTATTATATATAATTTTTGTTTGTTATGTTTGTCCCCCCAAAAGTTTCAGCTCTGTAGTTTAATTGCTAAGGTCTCTTTAACAATTGTAAAATGCCCACAGAGACCCAGTTTATGGATATTATACCACTTTAAAGCCCTGTAACTGTCGAACTATGTGGGTCATAGAGCTGAAATCTTTGAATTTTTCAAAGGAAGTGCCTGTCTATTTAAATTTTTATTAATAATGTTATGGCTATCTTAGGCTTTTAAGTACTTATTTTTGTGTGTTATCTCTCTGCTTGCTGAGTTTTTAACTTTTTAAAATGAAACTGGTTAAACATATTCAAGTAGGCAAAATGGACACCGTTATTTTCTGGTGAGCTATAAGTCCCAATATTAATGAAATTATAGCCGTATGTAGTAAAAATAGGGGATTTGTAACCCTCAACTAGCCCAGTTTTATTCAGTTTGCCTCAGTTAATTTTGACACAGTTCCTACAGTTACTAACTCATTTCAGTTGATAATCGTATTCTTAAAATTCTCAATTCTGAATTATTATTATAAATCTGTTCTTGTGGTTTGATAATTATATCCCCAGACGAAAGTCGGGGATATATTGGATTCAGGTCCGTCGCGCCGCCGCCGCCGCCGCCGCCGCCGCCGCCGCCGCCGCCGCCGCCGCCGTAGAAATTTCCTTGTGGACGCGATAACTCAAAAACAAATTAATATTTTTTTTTCAAACTTGGTACACATGTTAAGGGTGCCCAAAGGAAGATCCCTATTTTAAGGTGACCTTAAACTCCCAGTAAAAAAGAACTTATGGCCACCTTAAGGTCAGAAATTGGACTTTTGGCCACTTAGAGCCCTGTAGGTCACAAACTATGATGCTCAGCTGGCTGAAATTTTACCTGACAACACATTAATATGTTCTTAGTACATGTGCCGAAAATCACGACTTTAGGTTGAGGAGAAAATTGTGTTTGAGGCCCATAAATACCCCCACTTGGGGATATTTTGCTATACTTTTCACATATTTTGCCCTATAATTTGGAAGTGGTAATTCTGATGAGTCTCAAACTGCGCTAGGTATAACTTTGATATGTAATCCTTGTCTGTAGAAAATTTTAGGGCTGTAGGTTTACCCAAAGGGGTCGACTTAAGGTCTCAAAAGTGCCCACAGAGACCCAATTTATGCACTTTTTGCCACTTTCAAGCACTGTAGCTTTCAAACTATGTCTCTCATCTAAGTTAAATATCATCTGGGAATATATCTATGTGTTTTCTTATATGTGCCCCAACATTTAGGCCTTTAATAGACAGTTAACCTGTGTATCAGGACCATAAACACCCACCCGAGTGACCCTTATAAGACATTTTTCACATCTTTTTCCCTGTAACTTGGAAATGGTAAGTCTGAGAAGTTTCAAACTGTATTAGATATATATTCTGTGTGTAATCTTAGTATGTAACAGATTTTAAGTCTGAAGCTTTAATTTTGAAGGTCAAATTGAGGTCTCTAAAAGGCTCCCAAAGACCCAATATTTGGACTTTTTGCTACTTTTAAGCCCTGTGACTGTCAAACTATGTGACTGATAGAGCTCAAATCCTATCTGGGAAGATATTAGTATGTTATTTATATATGTGCCAAAAATTAAGGCTTTAAGAAGACATTTAACCTGTGTATGAGGACCATAAATCCCCACCCGAGTGACCATTTTTAGACATTTTTCACATATTTTGCCCTGTAACTTGGAAATGGTAAGTCTAAGAAGTTTCAAACTGTATTAGATGCATATTCTATGTGTAATCTTAGTATGTGACAAATTTTAAGTCTGAGGCTTTAATTTGAAGGCCACATTTAGGTCTCTAGAAGGCCCCATAAAGACCCAGTATTTGGACTTTTTGCCAATTTTAAGGCCTGTGACTGTTAAACTATGTGACTGATAGAGCTGAAATCTCATCTGGGAATACATTATTATGTTCTTTTTACATGTGCCAAAAATCAAGGCTTCAAGTAGACATTTAACCTGTGTATGAGGACCTTAAACACCCACCTGAGTGACCCTTTTAAGACATTTTTCACATATTTTGCTCTGTAACTTGGAAATGGTAAGTCTGAGAAGTTTCAAACTTTATTAGATACATATTCTATGTGTAATCTTAGTATGTAACAAATTTTAAGTCTGAAGCTTTAATTTGAAAGCCACATCGAGATCTCTAAAAGGCCCACAGAGACCCAATATTTGGACTTTTTAACCACCTTTAAGCCCTGTGACTGTTAAACTATGTGATTGATGGAGCTGAAATCCCATCTGGGAATGCATTATTATGTCCTTTTTACATATGCCGAAAATCAAGGTTTTTAGTAGACATTTAACCTGTGTATGAGGGCCATAGACACTCGCCCAAGTGCCTTTTTTGACATTTTTTCCGTATTTTGCCCTGTTATTTGGAAATGCTTAGTGTGACAAGTCTTAAACTGTATTATATCTAATTTTTGTTTGTTATGTATGTCCCCCAAAAAGTTTCAGATCTGTTGTTTAATTGCTAAGGTCTCTTTAACAATTGTAAAATGCCCACAGAAACCCAATTTATGGACATTATGCCACTTTAAAGCCCAGTAACTGTCAAACTCTGTGGGTTATAGAGCTGAAATCTTTGAATTTTTAAAAGGAAATGCCTGTCTATTTAAATTTTGAATATTAATAATGTTATGGCTATCTTAGTCTTTTAAGAACTTATTTTTGTGTGTTATACCTCTGCTTGCTGAGTTTTTAACTTTTTAAAATGAAACTGGTTAAACATATTCAAGTAGACAAAATGGACACTTTAAGTGAGCTTTAAGTCCCAATATTAATGAAATTATATCCTTATGTAGTAAAAGTAGGGGATTTTTAACCCTCAACTAGCCCAGTTTTATTCAACTTGCCTCAGTTAATTTTGACACAGCTCCTACAGTTATGAACTCATTTCAGTTGATAATCACATACTTAAAATTCTCAATTCTTTTTGTATTTGAGTACCCCTTTTATATAGATTGTTTGTTTACCATTTATGCATCCCCCACCCGGATTCCCCCCACCCACCTCTGGGACCTCCAGCTATATTGAGTGACACTAAATAAACAAAGGTATTTAATGATATCAGATGAGAAACAAAGAACTCAATGGGGTTGCAGATCTTGTGTAATAGTGAGAGAGGTGTGGAGAAGGGGAGAGGGGTGGGGGTGGGAGCTGGTGGGCTTCATTACATATAACACAAAGGGGAGTCAGAACTGAGATTGTGTCACATATTTAGGTTGCATATATATGGACCACATATATAGGTATAGAGGAAATGAATAACTGAAAACAATTTGCAAATTCTAAAAATAATATAATAAAATAATAATATAAATAATTTTTTTTTAAATAATATTTTATTTGTGAACAAATATAGAAACAGATATGCGCTTTTGGGATTATGAATTTTAGAATGGACATTGAATCATCAATCATTTAAATACTTTGAAGGAAGATTGAAAAGTATGATGAGTTGAGTTAAAAATAATATTTTATTTGTCAACAAATATAGAAACAGATATGCTCTTTTGGGATTATTATTTTAGAATGGACATTCAATCATCAATCATTTAAATACTTTGAAAATATGTTTAGAGTTATCATTGCAGGAAGATTGAAAATATAATTATATCCCCAGACGAAAGTCGGGGATATATTGGATTCAGGTCCGTCGCGCCGCCGCCGCCGCCGCCGCCGCCGCCGCCGCCGCCGCCGCCGCCGTAGAAATTTCCTTGTGGACGCGATAACTCAAAAACAAATTAATATTTTTTTTTCAAACTTGGTACACATGTTAAGGGTGCCCAAAGGAAGATCCCTATTTTAAGGTGACCTTAAACTCCCAGTAAAAAAGAACTTATGGCCACCTTAAGGTCAGAAATTGGACTTTTGGCCACTTAGAGCCCTGTAGGTCACAAACTATGATGCTCAGCTGGCTGAAATTTTACCTGACAACACATTAATATGTTCTTAGTACATGTGCCGAAAATCACGACTTTAAGTTGAGGAGAAAATTGTCTTTGAGGCCCATAAATACCCCCACTTAGGGATTTTTTGCTATACTTTTCACATATTTTGCCCTATAATTTGGAAGTGGTAATTCTGATGAGTCTCAAACTGTGCTAGGTATAACTTTGATATGTAATCCTTGTCTGTAGAAAATTTTAGGGCTGTAGGTTTACCCAAAGGGGTCGACTTAAGGTCTCAAAAGTGCCCACAGAGACCCAATTTATGCACTTTTTGCCACTTTCAAGCACTGTAGCTTTAAAACTATGTCTCTCATCTAAGTTAAATATCATCTGGGAATATATCTATGTGTTTTCTTATATGTGCCCCAACATTTAGGCCTTTAATAGACAGTTAACCTGTGTATCAGGACCATAAACACCCACCCGAGTGACCCTTATAAGACATTTTTCACATCTTTTTCCCTGTAACTTGGAAATGGTAAGTCTGAGAAGTTTCAAACTGTATTAGATATATATTCTGTGTGTAATCTTAGTATGTAACAGATTTTAAGTCTGAAGCTTTAATTTTGAAGGTCAAATTGAGGTCTCTAAAAGGCTCCCAAAGACCCAATATTTGGACTTTTTGCTACTTTTAAGCCCTGTGACTGTCAAACTATGTGACTGATAGAGCTCAAATCCTATCTGGGAAGATATTAGTATGTTATTTATATATGTGCCAAAAATTAAGGCTTTAAGAAGACATTTAACCTGTGTATGAGGACCATAAATCCCCACCCGAGTGACCATTTTTAGACATTTTTCACATATTTTGCCCTGTAACTTGGAAATGGTAAGTCTAAGAAGTTTCAAACTGTATTAGATGCATATTCTATGTGTAATCTTAGTATGTGACAAATTTTAAGTCTGAAGCTTTAATTTGAAGGCCACATTTAGGTCTCTAGAAGGCCCCATAAAGACCCAGTATTTGGACTTTTTGCCAATTTTAAGGCCTTTGACTGTTAAACTATGTGACTGATAGAGCTGAAATCTCATCTGGGAATACATTATTATGTTCTTTTTACATGTGCCAAAAATCAAGGCTTCAAGTAGACATTTAACCTGTGTATGAGGACCTTAAACACCCACCTGAGTGACCCTTTTAAGACATTTTTCACATATTTTGCTCTGTAACTTGGAAATGGTAAGTCTGAGAAGTTTCAAACTTTATTAGATACATATTCTATGTGTAATCTTAGTATGTAACAAATTTTAAGTCTGAAGCTTTAATTTGAAAGCCACATCGAGATCTCTAAAAGGCCCACAGAGACCCAATATTTGGACTTTTTGCCACCTTTAAGCCCTGTGACTGTTAAACTATGTGATTGATGGAGCTGAAATCCCATCTGGGAATGCATTATTATGTCCTTTTTACATATGGCGAAAATCAAGGTTTTTAGTAGACATTTAACCTGTGTATGAGGGCCATAGACACTCGCCCAAGTGCCTTTTTGGACATTTTTTCCGTATTTTGCCCTGTTATTTGGAAATGCTTAGTGTGACAAGTCTTAAACTGTATTATATATAATTTTTGTTTGTTATGTATGTCCCCCAAAAAGTTTCAGATCTGTAGTTTAATTGCTAAGGTCTCTTTAACAATTGTAAAATGCCCACAGAAACCCAATTTATGGACATTATGCCACTTTAAAGCCCAGTAACTGTCAAACTATGTGGGTTATAGAGCTGAAATCTTTGAATTTTTAAAAGGAAATGCCTGTCTATTTAAATTTTGAATATTAATAATGTTATGGCTATCTTAGTCTTTTAAGAACTTATTTTTGTGTGTTATACCTCTGCTTGCTGAGTTTTTAACTTTTTAAAATGAAACTGGTTAAACGCCGGTTAAACATATTCAAGTAGACAAAATGGACACTTTAAGTGAGCTTTAAGTCCCAATATTAATGAAATTATATCCGTATGTAGTAAAACTAGGGGATTTTTAACGCTCAACTAGCCCAGTTTTATTCAACTTGCCTCAGTTAATTTTGACACAGCTCCTACAGTTATGAACTCATTTCAGTTGATAATCACATACTTAAAATTCTCAATTCTTTTTGTATTTGAGTACCCCTTTTATATAGATTGTTTGTTTACCATTTTTGCTGTAGCACTCCATCTCTTTGAGAGAACATGTAAACTGTGTAAAAAAGATGTAGAAGATGAGATACATTTTGTTTGTGTTTGTCCAGCTTTAGAGCTGATTCGTATGAAATATTTCAAAATTTTAAATATAGATAAATCTGAATTATTAATAGATCAATTATCAAGGGTATTAACTCATATGAATGTCAATATGGTTATTAATTTTATTTTTGATTTGTGGCAAGAAAGAAAAAGTAAATTATATTGTTAATTTTTATGTATTGAATTGCTGTCTTTATTTACTGTATCTTACCTCAAAATATGTTTGCTCTGTTTGTTATTAACTCTCTATTTAAAGTGACTTATAAGCCCATATAGGGCTGGGTATTACTTCAATAGTTTTTGTATAATCCTTGTCAACATAATACATGTCACTATAATAAACTAATAAACTAAACTAAGTCCCAACCCACATCCCCCACCCGGATTCCCCCCACCCACCTCTGCTTGCTGAGTTTTTCACTTTTTAAAATGAAACTGGTGAAACATATTGAAGTAGACAAAATGGACACTTTAAGTGAGCTTTAAGTCCCAATATTAATGAAATTATATCCTTATGTAGTAAAACTAGGGGATTTTTAACCCTCAACTAGCCCAGTTTTATTCAACTTGCCTCAGTTAATTTTGGCACAGCTCCTACAGTTATGAACTCATTTCAGTTGATAATCACATACTTAAAATTCTCAATTCTTTTTGTATTTGAGTACCCCTTTTATATAGATTGTTTGTTTACCATTTATGCTCAACCCACATCCCCCACCCGGATTCCCCCCACCCACCTCTGGGACCTCCAGCTATATTGAGTGACACTAAATAAACAAAGGTATTTAATGATATCAGATGAGAAACAAAGAACTCAATGGGGTTGCAGATCTTGTGTAATAGTGAGAGAGGTGTGGAGAAGGGGAGAGGGGTGGGGGTGGGAGGTGGTGGGCTTCATTACATATAACACAAAGGGGAGTCAGAACTGAGATTGTGTCACATATTTAGGTTGCATATATATGGACCACATATATAGGTATAGAGGAAATGAATAACTGAAAACAATTTGCAAATTCTAAAAATAATATAATAAAATAATAATATAAATAATTTTTTTTAAAATAATATTTTATTTGTGAACAAATATAGAAACAGATATGCGCTTTTGGGATTATGAATTTTAGAATGGACATTGAATCATCAATCATTTAAATACTTTGAAGGAAGATTGAAAAGTATGATGAGTTGAGTTAAAAATAATATTTTATTTGTCAACAAATATAGAAACAGATATGCTCTTTTGGGATTATTATTTTAGAATGGACATTCAATCATCAATCATTTAAATACTTTGAAAATAGGTTTAGAGTTATCATTGCAGGAAGATTGAAAATATAATTTGAGTTATGGATTCGGCGTCTGGGGATACACCATCTTCCTTGGAAGATATAAACAGAGTAGATTGATGTGCTGAAGTTCATATAATAATGGGTAATTATGTTTTTAAAAATTCCCGATCAAAACCTGTGGCGTGAGTGATGACCTGTCTGGGGATATGTTGGCGCCGAGTTGGCCCAATCTAGTTTGAGTTATGTATTCGGCGTCTGGGGATACACCATCTTCCTTGGAAGATATAAACAGAGTAGATTGATGTGCTGAAGTTCATATAATAATGGGTAATTATGTTTTAAAAAATTCCCGATCAAAACCTGTGGCGTGAGTGATGACCTGTCTGGGGATATGTTGGCGCCGAGTTGGCCCAATCTAGTTTATATTTAATTCTGGAGGTATATAATTTTCCTGTTGGACATTCCTTATTTATATATTTGATTTTATTTTAGTGATAAGATTAACTGAGCTTTTTGTATTTGATTACCCCTTTTGTTTGTTTACCATTTGTGCAGTAGCACTCTCTTTGTAGTCCCCCCCCATCCACCTCTGGGACCTCCAGCTATTGAGTGACACTAAATAAACAAAGGTATTGAATGATATCAAATGAGAAACAAAGAACCAGACTTTTCAGTGGGGTTGCAGATCTTCTGTAACAGTGAGAGAGGTGTGGAGAAGGGGAGAGGGGTCGGGTGGGGTTGGGAGATGGGGTTTGCTTCATTATCTAATAAGACAAAGGGGAGTCAGAACTGAGATTGTGTCACATATTTAGATTGCATATATATGGACCACATATATAGGAATTGAGGAAATGAATAACTGAAAAACAATGCAAATTCTAAAAATAATATAATAAAATAATCGAAGTGACTTGGCTACCGACAATGATGGTTTCACAGTATACAGCTTTCGGTTACCGTCTTGGATTTCCGATGACTATCATACATATCTACTGTCATAGACATATCAGTACTTTATTCAATTTTAAATAGTTTACACAAAGAAACACACAAACAAACATCTTAAATGCAACTGTCAATCAAATAAGTGAACTTACGTACGTGATTTGTCATATGTATCCCTGACTTACAATAACTGAATGTTAATGCAGCCATCGGAATTGCAATCAGCTAATAAGGCATGAAGATTTGGGTTGTCACTTACAATAACTGAGTGTTAATTAATGCATTGGGATGTGTACATAAATTCCGACATTTAGACGTGAGTACCCTTGTATGCATATCTGTCAGTTTTTCATTTTTATGTCAGCTGACTTATCAGTCAGCTGACATTATGTCGTCACTCTGCGGCGTGGGCGTCCGCGCACGCGTCCGCGTCTGCATACGCGTCCGCGTCCGCAACTTCTCCTCCAAAACTACAAGGCCTAGAGACGTGCTGTTTTTTTTAAAAGATACCTTATCTATCGAGGATGAAAAATTGTTCAAGGCATGCAAATCTGTCTGTTCGTCTGTTTGCTAGAGACATTACAAGGGGGGTACCCCCACCAAAAGTGTGAAAATTTCAACACTTAATCACAATTTTCTCAGTGACTATTGCAGGGATTTCTCTCATATCTTGCATATATGTACTAGGCCAGAGGTAGAATCTCTTGTGTGAGTATGAGACCTGGATCTGTCTTACTTTTTTTTAATAAATTTTTTTAATAATTTTTAATGCATTAAAATTCATGAAATCATGCACAAAATCATTTATAACTTGAAAACTGTTGCATCTAGAGCATTTTGTTAAAATATGTTATTCAGCTACTTTTTTCATAGCTACAATATGGTGAGTAAGTTGGGTGCCTGTCTCAATAGCTAAGTGAGTAATAGCTACTTTTGGGCTTTTCAGTAACTTCCATCATGAGTAGAATCACTTGTAACTTAAAAACTATTGCATTTAGAGAATTTCGTATAAATATGTTATTCAGCTACTTTTGGGTCAGCTATAACATAGTAAAATTTTAGACCTGTAGCTCATGGCATAGCTGAGTAATAGCTACTTTTAGGTTATCACTGTTGAGTAAATCGCTTATAACTTCAAAGCTATTGCATTTAGAGAATTTCGTATAAATATGTTATTCAGCTACTTTTGGGTCAGCTATAACATAGTAAAATTTCAGACCTGTAGCTCATGGCATAGCTGAGTAATGGCTACTTTTAGGTTATCACTGTTGAGTAAATCGCTTATAACTTGGAAACTATTGCATTTGGAGTATTTTGTTTCATATGTTATTCACCTATTTTGGGATCAGCTATAACATAGTGAAGTTTCAGATCTGTGGCTCATTGCATAGCTGAGTAATAGCTACTTTGAAGTTCTCACTATTGAGTAAATCGGATGTAATTGGAAAACTATTGCATTTAGAGAATTTCGTATAAATATGTTATTCAGCTACTTTAGGGTCAGCTATAACATAGTAAAATTTCAGACCTGTAGCTCATGGCATAGCTGAGTAATGGCTACTTTTAGGTCATCACTATTGAGTAATTCAGTTGTAACTTGAAAACTATTGCATTTACAGTATTTTGCTTAAATATGTTGTTCACCTACTTTTGGGTCAGCTATAACATAGTAAAATTTCAGACCTGTAGCTCATTGCATAGCTGAGTAATAACTACTTTGAGGTTCTCACTATTGAGTAAATCAGTTGTAATTGCAAAACTATTGCATTTAGAGAATTTAGTATAAATATGTTATTCAGCTACTTTTGGGTCAGCTATAACATAGTTAAATTTCAGACCTGTAGCTCATGGCATAGCTGAGTAATAGCTACTTTTAGGTCATCACTATTGAGTAAATCAGTTGTAACTTGAAAACTATTGCATTTACAGTATTTTGCTTAAATATGTTTTTCACCTACTTTTGGGTCAGCTATAACATAGTAAAATTTCAGACCTGTAGCTCATGGCATAGCTGAGTAATAGCTACTTTTAGGTTATCACTATTGAGTAAATCAGTTGTAACTTGAAAACTATTGCCTTTACAGTATTTTGCTTAAATATGTTTTTCACCTACTTTTGGGTCAGCTATAACATAGTAAAATTTCAGACCTGTAGCTCATGGCATAGCTGAGTAATAGCTACTTTTAGGTTATCACTGTTGAGTAAATCGCTTATAACTTGGAAATTATTGCATTTAGAGTATTTTGTTTCAATATGTTATTCACCTATTTTGGGATCAGCTATAACATAGTGAAGTTTCAGATCTGTGGCTCATTGCATAGCTGAGTAATAGCTACTTTGAAGTTCTCACTATTGAGTAAATCGGTTGTAATTGGAAAACTATTGCATTTAGCGAATTTCGTATAAATATGTTATTCAGCTACTTTTGGATCAGCTATAACATGGTAAAATTTCAGACCTGTAGCTCATGGCATAGCTGAGTAATGGCTACTTTTAGGTCATCACTATTGAGTAAATCAGTTGTAACTTGAAAACTATTGCATTTACAGTATTTTGCTTAAATATGTTGTTCACCTACTTTTGGGTCAGCTATAACATAGTAAAATTTCAGACCTGTAGCTCATTGCATAGCTGAGTAATAACTACTTTGAGGTTCTCACTATTGAGTAAATCAGTTGTAATTGCAAAACTATTGCATTTAGAGAATTTAGTATAAATATGTTATTCAGCTACTTTTGGGTCAGCTATAACATAGTTAAATTTCAGACCTGTAGCTCATGGCATAGCTGAGTAATAGCTACTTTTAGGTCATCACTATTGAGTAAATCAGTTGTAACTTGAAAACTATTGCATTTACAGTATTTTGCTTAAATATGTTTTTCACCTACTTTTGGGTCAGCTATAACATAGTAAAATTTCAGACCTGTAGCTCATGGCATAGCTGAGTAATAGCTACTTTTAGGTTATCACTGTTGAGTAAATCGCTTATAACTTGGAAATTATTGCATTTAGAGTATTTTGTTTAAATATGTTATTCACCTATTTTGGGGTCAGCTATAACATAGTGAAGTTCCAGACCTGTGACTCATTGCATAGCTGAGTAATAGCTACTTTGAAGTTCTCAATGTTGAGTAGATCACTTGTAATTTGAAAACTATTGCATTTAGAGAATTTAGTATAAATATGTTATTCAGCTACTTTTGGGTCAGCTATAACATAGTAAAATTTCAGACCTGTAGCTCATGGCATAGCTGAGTAATAGCTACTTTTAGGTTATCACTGTTGAGTAAATCACTTATAACTTGAAAACTATTGCATTTAGAGTATTTTGTTGCAATATGTTATTCACCTATTTTGGGGTCAGCTATAACATATTGAAGTTCCAGACCTGTGGCTCATTGCATAGCTGAGTAATAGCTACTTTGAAGTTCTCACTGTTGAGTAAATCAGTTATAATTGGAAAACTATTGCCTTTACAGAAATTTGTGCAAATATGTTATTCAGCCACTTTTGGGTCAGCTATAACATAGTGAAATTACAGACCTGTAGCTCATGGCACAACTGAGCAATAGCTATTCTCAGGCACTGACTGTTGAGTAAATCAGCTATAACTTGAAAAATATTGCATTTGGAGTATTTTGTTAAAATACATTGTTCACCTACTTTGGGGTTAGCTATAACATAGTGAAATTACAGACCTATAGCTCATGGCATAGTGGAGCAATAGCTATTTTCAGGTTCTCACTATTGAGTAAATCAGTTGTAACTTGAAAACTATTGCATTTACAGTATTTTGCTTAAATATGTTGTTCACCTACTTTTAGGTCAGCTATAACAGTGCAAAAATTCAGACATGTAGCTCATTGCATAAGTGAGTAATAGTTACTTTGAGGTTCTCACTCTTGAGTAAATCAGTTGTAACTTGAAAATTATTACATTTAGAGTATTTTGTTTAAATATGTTATTCACATAATTTTTGGTCAGCTATAACATAGTGAAATTGCAGACCTGTATGTCATGGCATAGCTGAGCAATAGCTTCTTTCAGGTTCTCACTGTTGAGTAAATCATTGTATCCAACCTGTAGGAAATCATGGGCTGGGAATCTATTAATATGGTCCGATTTGACCTTGGAACCCTCCTTCAAGGTCAAATGAGGATAGCCAAACATAAAAGTGCTTATAACTCGCTTATTATTGGTCCTAGAGGTTGGAATGAAAACCAACCTATAGCAAATCATGAGCTGGGAATTTTTTGGTGTGGTCGGATTTCACCTTGGACCCCTCCTTCAAGGTCAAATGAGGATAGCCAAACTTAAAAGTGCTTATAACTCACTTATTATTGGTCCTAGAGGTTTCGAATGGAAAACCAACCTATAGAAAATCATGGGCTGGGAATCTTTTGGTGTGGTCGGATTTGACCTTAGACCCCTCCTTCCAGGTCAAACGAAGATAGCCAAACTTAAAGTGCTTATAACTCGCGTATTATTGGTCTTGGAGGTTTGGGATGGTAAACCAACATATAGGAAATCATGGGCTGGGATTCTTTTGGTGTGGTCAGATTTGACCTGGGACCCCTCCTTCAAGGTCAATTGAGGATAGCCAAACTTACAATTGCTTAGAACTCGCTTATTATTGGTCCTACAAGTTTGGGATGGTAAACAAGCTACAGGAAATCATGGGCTGGGAATTTTTTTGTGTGGTCGGATTTGACCTTGGACCCCCTCCTTCAAGGTCAAACAAGGATAGTCAAACTTAAAAAGTGCCTATGACTCACTTATTATTGGTCCGAGAGGTTTGGGATGGTAAACCATCCTAAATTCTTTGGCTGGGAATCTTTTGGTATGGTCAGATTTGACCTTTGGACCCCTTCTTCATGGTCGAACGAGGATATTGCATTTATAATATTTCTTTAAATATTTTTAACCTACTTTTTACACTTAAACAATTACCTTGTTACTTTATTTCATAATACCATTTGCAGGGCACAACTTTTTTGTCCTTTTCTTCTGTCAGCTTCGGAATATCTTTCGAACATGCTGTTCAGTTACCATTTACTGTATTTCTGTACAGCCCTTTCCCTGATAATTATGCTTTCCTCTCATTATCACCATCACAAATCAAAAACATTCAGTCTGCTTTCCTCTCATTATCACCATCACAAATCAAAAACATTCAGTCGGCTGACACAGTGCCCGTTCACGGGCACTCTCCTCTTGTTTTTTCATTATGTACTCATATATGTATGTAGATTTTATATTGCCGGATGCAGAAGTAAAAGTTCAGTTATCTTTATCAGACACTGGCTATATGAACTAGTAAAATTAATTTGTGTGTACTTATATGACTTTTAGTTATTTTGATAAATAAACTAGTTGTAAACTAGTTTTATTGCCTTCCAGCATATTTTACCGACATCGGTCACACAAAGTAAAGGTTTCTGTAACCGTTGGCGGTTACACAGTCGCAGCCTAAAATAATAATATAAATAATATATAATTTTTAAATAATATTTTATTTGTGAACAAATATAGAAACAGATATGCGCTTTTGGGATTATGAATCATTTAAATACTTTGAAAATAGGTTCAGAGTCACCCTTTGCAGGAAGATTGAAAAGTATGATGAGTTGAGTTAGAAATAATATTTTATTTGTCAACAAATATAGAAACAGATATGCTCTTTTGGGATTATTAATTTGGAATGGACATTCAATCATCAATCATTTAAATACTTTGAAAATAGGTTCAGAGTTATCATTGCAGGAAGATTGAAAATATGCTCTGTTGAGTTATGTATTCGGCGTCTGGGGATACACCATCTTCCTTGGGAAGATATAAACTTAGTAGATTGATGTGCTGAAGTTCATATACCGTAAATGACCTATTTAGCGCATCCACCCTTGTAACCACACCCTACCTCTTTTTCCCGATGACAGTCCACAATATCCACATATTTTTTTATATATTGTACGTATTTTTACTTAATAAATTGACATTTTTATCATGACTTTCGAGTTTGTTTTCATCTACCGCCATATTTACAGGAAGTGGGTATTTCTAAATGTCGAAACACCGTTTTTCTACCGGATTGACCGAAACTTCATCCCGGAAAGTGTTTCATGATGGGTGCGCTAAAAGGGACATTTTTTCCCAACAAATATTGAATAAAAATAGACTTTGCTTAGCGCACTGTGCGCTAAATAGGTCATTTACGGTAACTTTTCCCAAGATTTATGGCATACAACAAATGGCTTACATAAAAAATTCCCGATCAAAACCTGTGGCATGAGTGATGACCTGTCTGGGGATATGTTGGCACCGAGTTGGCCCAATCTAGTTTTGGTTTGAAAATGTGATTGCCCTCATTACAAATATTCTTTTTGGAAAATATAAATTAGAGGATTAATTACCTCCACTAAGGAGGTTACATAATTAAGCGGCCCGCTGCCGCAGGATTATGGCCTCCCTTGAATAACTTCTTGGGCTTTCAAATTTTTCTTTCCTTCTTATCTTTTTTTAAAACTATAGGGGCGGGACAAATTTTGGGATACTTTCAGGAGACCTTAAGCTTTACTTAAGGTAACCTTAAGCATTTTTCAAAAACACCCTGTCATCACATTTTGGAAAAAAACACATACACTGGTGCTATAAAATTTACCAGGTACATTCTAGACCAAATTTCACAGGTCGGAAGGATTTTCTCATCAATCGGACCATAGATGCCGGAATGGGAGAGTTTGATTTTTGTAAATTTTTTAAAAATAGGTACTTTGTATCTCAAAAATGGTCAGGATTTTGGCTTTCTGTTGGAATAACTTATTCAGCTACTTTTTGATAATCTTTCACATGCCGAAGTTTTAGCCCTGTATCTGCAAGGGTCACCTTAATGTCAAAAAATAGGGGTTTTAACCCCCCAGTTCACTTAGTTTTTCACCTTTTTCAACCAAACTTGGCATATATATTAAGATTTACCAAAGGATTATCTTGACTTTATGTTGACCTTAAACTGTTAATATTATTGGAGCTATGGCCCCCTAAAGTCATAAAATTGGAATAAAACTGTCTGGCCCCTTTATTTTTTTCATTTTTTAAAAATCTAATATATATTGATATTGAGGTAGATCAAACGAAGACACTTACTACCAAATGATTTAAATATTAATAATGTTATGGTCATCTTAAACTTAAAATATAGGGTTTTTCAGCCCTAAGCTCAGTTCATATTTAAATTTTAAAAATAAAACTTGGCATATTTATAAAGGTTGCCAGAAGGGACATTCTGATTTTATGGTCACCTTAAAGTCTCAATTTGAATGAAGTTGTGATTCCTTACAATGAAAAAAGGAAGTTTTCAGCCTCCAGCTATCTTATTGTTCAACTGACCTCAGCTAAACTTTGTACACTTATAAAGGATGACAAAAGGGACATTCTTATTTTATGGTCACCTTAAAGTCCCAATATGAATGAAGTTATGGCCACATTGCAGTGAAATTATGGAGTTTTTCATCTCAAGCTATCATATTGTTCAGCTCACCTCAGTTAAATTTTGCACACTTATTACAGATGACAATAGGGACATTCTTATTTTCTTTCCACCTTGAAGTACCAATACAAGTACAGTCATGGCCATCTTGAAGTAAAAATGGGAGTTTTCAGCTGCCAACTGATTAACTCTTCAATAGCATCAGTTTAACTCAACACGTTGATTAAGCTTAAGGAAGATTTTATGACCTTTTTACTTAAAATTCTTGTATTGCAGAGACTTTGGCCATCTTAATATAATAAACATATAGTTCTTGCTCCCACCCCATTGATTTTAAGACTTTTTAAAACCACACCTGGCACATGTCTACTTAAAACAAAATTTCTGTTATCTGGCAAAGCTAAGCTGATGTGGTTATTAACATATTGCAGCTGATCAATGTTTATATAATATAAATTCCCAATTTTAGGCACATTAAAAAAAATCCCACATTCTTCTGATTCCATTTTTCTGGAATTGTGTGGATATGCCTTTCCTTTTTTTGGGGAGAAAAAGGCTTTAATTAATTCAGCTTTTGTTTTGCAGCAGGAGTTGTCTAGTTACTTATTCACATAGACTATTTAAATTGGTCCAATGTATAGACTTGACTTTTTTCAGAGGATAAGATGGCTGGGGAAAAAACAATTTCTCATAAACAGTTTTTCTTGTACAGTATTTTATGTATCTCCAGCTAATTGAAAAGGAATGAGTTGTCTCTTCTTTCTCATCCAACTCTGTATTTGGTTTTGTGTGATATCTATCTGGAGGCACATTCATAGCAAGTCTCACTGACTCACTTATGGCCTGCTGTGCTATTCATCCCCTTCTGCACACTGAGTGAAAAGGTTGATAAGGGATATCAAGATGTATTAATTTCCATTCATTAAGGGATATGCTTACAGTAAATCTTCTTGGGGGTAAACAATTCACAGAAGGACATTTATATTTAGGTTCATGGAAGTGGATCCTTCTGGAAGTAATAGCTCACATTCTGCTTATAATTTGATACTGCAACTGCTACAGTTTTTAAATAATCCACTTTTTCATCAGATACAAAACTCAGCAAAGCTTACATTCTGCTTACAGTCTCATACTGCAACTACTACAGCTTTATTAACCCAAATCTCCATCCGGGCCACTCTTTTTTGTCAGCAAAAACCTTTTTCTAGTTGGTTTTGTGCACTTGTCTGTTGGTTTGTTTGTCAATTTGTTTACAAAATAACTTGAAAGGAAAATTATAGATTTATGTTGATGAAATTTACAGGCAATGTTGACAGTGGTCCAAGAAACAGGTGATTAGATTTTTGTGGTGATCTGGATCACCATCTGGATCCAGGAATTTTTTTAAAGGATTCTTAATCATTGAACTCACAAGCATTATTGGAAGTTTTGAGCCTTGGTGGCAGAAGCAGGCGTTCTTTGAGTGCTTATTATCATTGTGTAGGCCATCTCACAATTGGTAGTTGAGGGGATGCACTGCTTTCCTCCTTTACTAATTTTTTTTTTTGGTCAAGATTCTGCACTGACATCCATTGAGTATCAGCAAATAACTATTGACATTCTCACTTCAGGTCCATCTGGGAGTCAAACGCAGTACCTGAGAGGTAGGACATGAATGTGTTACCCACTATGCTACCATGCCCTCCCCCTCCCTTCCTATCTTACCTGACTTTTTGATTTGGTCATGTATTTGGTATGTATGTACGTTTTTGTCTGTTGTGTGGTGGTGGTGATTCATATGGATAAACTTCTTAACAAACAACATAAAGGAATTGAATTAAATTGAGTTGAATAGATTGTCATTTTACTTCTGTGACAGGTGGAATTGAGTTTTGACAAGGATGTGGTAGAACCAGGTGAGGAGGTGACCATCTCAGTGAAGACTGAACCCAAGTCATGTGTGGCACTGCGGGCAGTGGACAAGAGTATAGAGTTGCTGAAAGGAGCTGAGAACCTCGAGAAGACGGTCAGTGAGATACACAGTAATGTGTAGTTTACATTTGTTGTCTCCAGAACACAGTCAGTGAGGTTTACATTGACGAATAGTTCACATTTGTCAAGTACCTCCAGAACACCATGACTGGGATTCAAACTGAGACATAACTCACACGTGTTGTTAATAACTGCCAGAACTCAAAGATTCACACTAATGCTTCATTCACACTTGTTGTCTCGGTAGATTTTTAAGCATAACAAGTCATATGAAATAGTCTGATGTTGTTCTCTCTCTACCAGGTTTTATTTCAATTTTGTCTTGTGTATCCAGTGACACATTATGGTGTGTTAACACAACAGTAATCATTGTTTCAGTTGTGACATGGACAAGGCATGTGTAACAGTGATTTTCTTCCAACACTTCATCTGCTGTAGCAAACCATGTGTGAATTAGAGTATGTAGAATGAAATTTGCCACACACTATGTGAAATTCACTTCTGGTTGAATGAATGTGTCCATGTTATATTTTTTTCATAATTTTGTCACAATGGTAAATAACTGTAGATTATTGCAGTTTAACATATTTTGACTGTATCACTACATGGGTCAAACATTGACAATAGCGGAAACAGGTTTTATTTAATTTTATTAAATAATTTTTACTGATACAAGATTTAAGACCTTTTTCTGAAATTTCTATCATCATATCTCATAGAGTATTTTATCTATGATTGGCTAAACCTTTGATATCACTTCGTGAAATATGATCCTTTTCACAAAATCACAAAGCAAGACATTTACCAGAGTATATGAAATTCCCCGCTGAGGTTCACCCTTTAAAGTAAGACAAAATAACTAACATTTGTGCTTACTCTACTCCGGGGGTTTCAGAGGCCTAAAATGGTCAAAGGAATCATCATAAATATGTAAAAAATTACTTGTAAGGGTCATATTTGTGCCATATTTTTTTCATATTCATTTGGTATTCATAATGCTCTCATACATGTTAGAAGATATAAGCTCATCAGACAGAGACTCTGTTTTAGCAGTATGCTGATGTAAAAGCCAGCATGATGTAAGGGTATGCTATATACACTGAAACTTTATTAAGCGTCCCTTGCGGGACGCTTGTTGTATTTGGGAGAAGCAACTCTGCCGGATCCGCCGGATCCGCTGGATCCACATTTTCTTTTCACAATAGCTTCGCAGCCATTTCTATTCACTAAAAATTTAGCAAATACCTTCCTCATATAAAGATCTGGGCGACATTAAATTTTAGCAGGGATAGGTTAAGAAGTGACTAAGTTATTGATGATTAATTAAGCATTAACAATTTTCTTAACGAGTAAAACACAAAACTGCTTGTAACTCCTTAACCATGTGAGATAGAGCGATTTCGTCGAAATTTTCAACCCACAGGGTATCTAAACAAACTACTTTTCTCCTACCCCAAAAATGGGGGTCATATTCAATTTTCGAATTTTTGACAAAAAATGCAAAACACAAAAGTGGAAATATAGGCTCATAAGGTACACATATAGAACAATATGTGATATATGAGTACTTTTTGAAACCATTTTCTTCATGAAATAAAAAATTACTTGTGGGTTTCGGCAAAATTTTTGACCTACATGGTATCTGTGAAGACTAGCCTTTCCAAGTTTCAATGAATATTTCACTTGCCAAAAATGACAACCATTTTGAATTTTCGAATTTTTTTCAAAAATGCAAAACACAGAAATGCTTGTATCTCGAAAACAGTGCTAGATAGAGCGATTTTGAAAAATGTTTGACCCACAGGGTATCTGTGAAGACTAGCCTTTCCAAGTTTCAATGAATATTTCAATTGCCAAAAATGACAACCATTTTGAATTTTCGAATTTTTTTCAAAAATGCAAACACAAAAATGCTTGTATCTCGAAAACTGTGCAAGATAGAGCGATTTCGACGAAATTTTTGATGCACAGGGTGTCTCTGGTGAGTAGCTCACCCAATTTTCAAAAAAGTACCCTTCCCAAAAATGGGGGTCATTGTCAATTTTCAAATTTGTGACAAAAAGTGCAAATCTGTCTCCTTAACCGTGCAAGATGGAGCAATTTTATCAAAATGTTTGAAACAAACTGTATCCAAGATAACTACCCTGCCCAAGAACCACTTTTCCTATATTCTGACTTTGTTGAGCTATAAGCAGAACTTTCTTGCATGATTAAGCTGCCATTATTTCTCCTTTTCGGGACGCTTTGTTTTTGCCATGCAAAAACAATCGCTTTGTTTTGCAAGCGATCCTCAAGTTAATATCTGAGCTTTTAAGTTTTCCCTAATTATAAAGAAACTTGATAATTTAGCTATTATATTTGTATGATTTATTGCATATCCGATTAAACCTATCTGTCCTGTCTGTCAAATATTGCAAATTGTCTTTGATGATTAAACATATAGCAAATGACTGATCACATAAGACAGTCTTATAAATGACCAATTGTTTTCACTTAATAAAGTCCAAATCAAAGTATTAAGATACATTTCCAATATAACCTCAAAGGCTCATACAGCAAATAAACCACCAAAATGCTTTGAGTCTTCTGAGAGATATCTAACAGAAAGATTGTGTTTGGATGTGAGAATGCTGAAAACGCTTGACATTTACAAGAATGCTCATGAAGTCTATTAGCTGGTACCACCATTTTCATTGGTATAAGTAATTTATATAAAAGGGTTATTATTATTTTTTTGTATTTATACTCAGCGCAGTATCTCCATGTACTACAGGACTCAAAGTGCTTTTTGACCCATTCAACTGTACAAGTACAGTCCAACTCTCAATTTACTGACATTCCCCTAACTGAAAGACAGAGGCTCAAGGATGACCATTTATTAAATTAATGCTTGCCATTTTAAGTGTTGTGAGATGATCAGTTACATATAAAGAACAAAACATGGCAGAGAGATTATATACTGGGAGTCTTATTATTAAAATAAAAAAAACCAAGAGTACTTGGAGAGTACAGCCAGCTGCCAAGTCATACATGGTTTATATCAGAGCCTTGTCTCTCCTTTCTTAAGAAAATTACTTTTTGTTTATCCATTTGGTGACTCTCAAAATTTGAGTTGATCTAAGTTTGACCAAGACAAAATAATCTTCTCATGTTTTTCATGAAAATACCACCAGTACTATTTGCATAATCATAACAAAGAAATAAACAAAGAAATAAACAGATGGTCATGAATCTAATAACTCCTTGGTCGAGGCCATAAATCGTGCATTTCTCTCTTGATGCAATGTGCAGTAAAGTTGGCCAGGTCAACCAATTGACATATTGATCGTCTTGACATTATAAGCCTCTACTGTATATTTTACTCATGAGTTTATCATTATTGCCATTTCTGCATAAGCTTACAGTTCACATATGAGGAATAGATAACTCAAAACCCAACTGGGGGAGATTTATAAACTCCATTGTTTTATGCGAGTCTGTAGACAAGTAAAACCCCCAATGTCTTTTCATTGCTTCTAAAACGTGATGTCTGGAATATTATCACAAACATAAAACAAGTCAGACTTTTCTTTGTAACTTCCAATTGACAAACCATAGAGCCATATGTGCCATTTAATTACCTCTGCCAGGAGTTATATTTGTCAGGGCCTTCCCTTGTTTGTCTGATTGTCTGATTTTTGCAGTAACTCTTAAAAAAAAACTAAAGGAGGGATCTTTCTGAAATTTTTATATGGGTAAGACCTGACACACCCCGTTCTTTTCTTTGTAGTTATTTTATATTTTAATGTGGTACACTACAACTGACATCTGACCTGCTGTTTGGATTTTTTTACTGATCATACTTTGGATACAATAGGAAAACTTGTGGAATGACTTATACAGAAAAAATATATCATATATGAAGATAACAATATTATATGAGTTTGTAGCACAAGTATAATATTGTTAATCTTCATGAATGATATATTTTGTGAAAAAAACTGTCATATATACAGCACCATTGAAAATATAAACTTTTATCTTTTATATTTTAACTTGTGATTTCTCAACCATTTCTGCATGGATTGTATACTAAAAAAATATATCCGCCCCCTATATCCCTCTATATTGGTCAAATATGGCTTGCGGTGGATAATAAGGTAATAACAATAATAATAAAAGAATTCTCAAATTCTCAACTGTCCCATTTTCACTGTATTTATATATAAAAACAGTATTTGGATGAAATTACACCGTAGGGCTGCTTGTCTGCTTGGTAGAGGTCAGTACTCTACGAGTGATTTCTAGTTTGACCATAAAAAAGGCCTATTTATAATTTTTATGACCCTTCTCTTATCCAACCAATATCTTCATTCCCAATATGATAAGATAATAGAGGTTTCTACTGTATAATTCTATCTTTAAAATTGATTCCCTTATTATAATGACACATATATGGTCCTCATTAACCACACCATTGGATTATTGTTGAAGCAAAGAGTGATTTTGCCCCAGACTGTTTATTACACCAAAAACTAATGAATGTAGACAAGTCCCCAAAGGGAAATCCTTTCTGGATGCCTCCTTGATATAAATTTCTTCATTTTCTCCGACAGATATCTTTTTGACATTTCAAAAGCAGACATGACTTTCCAGTTGCCTGGATATCTTTTATCATAGTAAATAGTATCTTTGGATCAAGCAGGTTTTGTTTTCTCTCTGAAAAAGCATATCTGATGACACGGATTTTG
Source organism: Sabellastarte sp. h YS-2021 (assembly GCA_964017235.1). Classification (NCBI taxonomy): domain Eukaryota; kingdom Metazoa; phylum Annelida; class Polychaeta; order Sabellida; family Sabellidae; genus Sabellastarte; species Sabellastarte sp. h YS-2021. The sequence goes on from OZ024930.1 coordinate 162,667,691, forward strand.
GTTTCAGTCGAGCAGGGTATGCTGCCAGAAACAGCTTATGTAAGAGACATCAAAGAAAAACCAAACATATTTCTTGTTTCTTGTCTCCTGCAATGGGCAATCCATAATGTGTGTTTGTGTACACTTTTCAGACCCATTATGTTTTTACCCTTGTTGATTTAACCAATAGACACTAAAACATGCTAAAAGAAGGGCATTAAAAGAAAATGGTAAAAAAAAATCATTTTTCTATTGGAAGTTTTAAACATAGTACTAAAGCTGTGTGCACGTAGATGGTATATCTTTTGTAGCTAGCTTTACATATTTGACTGTTGAATTAAATGTTGCGATTTCCTGGGTTGTACACTTGTACAAGGGAGAATTTTCCCAGATGGTATATCTCTGAGTTCTTATATTTTCCTTTGTTAAAGAGCTCTGAAATTAGAAAGTAGGTTGAACTGAAATTTTGCAAATATATGGAGTGAGCCAAGGAAACATTTGCTGATATAATGTCTTTGGCAAGGTCTAATGATCAAAATGATTGTATTTTTTTTTCTCGCATATATTTGCTTGTTAGCAGTTTTTTGAGGGGAACGCTGTTACAGCTACAATAGTGAAATTTGGTAGTCGGATTCTCAATGTAGAAATCTTAAGAATGAATCTCCCCAAAATACCAGATTTTGGCCACTTTAAGTGGTCGAGGGTAATCACTTCCACATTAAAAAAACCTAGTTTGGCTTGCTTATCACTTTCGCCTTGAGACTTGAGTTGTAAACACAGCTTATAGGAAGTCATGGACCAGAATTCCTCCCTGAGGTCACATTTGACCTTTGAACTCTTGTTTTAAGGTCAGACAGTGTTTTTTTTAAAACTAGAAGCCGTTATACCTAATCTAATCTACTGCTTTGCAGGCACAATATCTTCTCCAGAATGGGGAATCTCGGTGCACTAGGTTAACTAAAGTAGTGTTCAAAAGGATTTACAAGGGATGGTCTAAATCATTAATCCAGGGGTCCGGGTGTGACCAGTGATCTCACTTATTAGTGTTCCTACAGGTTTGGGATATACACACAGTGGGAATGCGATTTTTGGGGGTTACTTTTAATCTTTAACCCTTTGTATTTTTGTACATTAAAATCCATTATAATACCTCTTATTATCTATCCTGTCAAGGTTTGGGATATCTTTTACAACAGTTTCTGGATAGTCAGGGGCCATATTATATTCACATGGTAGCAATTACCCTCATATTCTGGGTGGAAACATCGTTTTAGATGGAATGGTTTTTTGTTTTGACTTGTTAATGTAATTAACTGGTTTGACCCATGTCCTCAATGAGAAACATGAAAAGACAATTACACTTTTCATTTGATATTTGTATTTGCCCAGTGTAAACTCTGAAGTGGCCGAAGTTTGGTAATCTTTAAAAGCTCTCACACCAGCCTTATCAACTAAATGTCCAGAAGGTCCATAATTTACATAAAAAGAATTAGTCTTATTGGCGTACCTATCTTCAATATTCATTTTCACAAAGTGAATGACAATTTCCAGTAGCCAATTGAAAATAAAGAACTGACACTGAGTATTATTTAAAGTAATTAGACGTAAAATAATTACTGTTATTAAATTCCTTCCCTTTCCTAACCTGTATCAGTTTTTGGCAATAAACCCATTCTTGACAAGAGAAACAGATTACACTTTTATGTGTAAACCTGTGGTTTCACATTTAGATTTCATTGTTATAGCAATAATGTAAGTATTTTCATTCCTATTTAAATTAACATTAAAACATGTACAAGAATGAAGAAATAGTTCTGTGTTTCCCTTTCTTAGTAAGGAGTAAGGACGAGTCTTAATTCCGTAAAATTTACTAAAGAAATTCACATTAATAACTCTTTATGGTACAATACTAATTACATTCATTTGTAAATATCACTGTAGTAATTTAGGATTTTTATACAGGTTAAAAACTTTATAATAATCAGCACCACTGTATACTTATTAAACACAGCATGAGATAGAAATAATGTTTTTTTTATACTTTGACTGGAATACATCTACAAAGTTATTTTATGAAATTAATAAAGCTTACCAAATTAAAGTCATTTTGCATAATTCTAAGCACTGCATAAAGCTGTTTGTGTTGTAGATTTACTGTTACATACTCTGCTTGAAGTTTGTGAGATTTACTATATTATTTATGTGTCAGCCGACTAAGTGTTGCACCATTGTATCCATATATCTGTTAGATACTCAAGGGATCTGGGATTCATTATCCAAAATTTTCATTTTGTCTAGATTTCACAACGGTAATACAATCGTGATGACATTATATTTGAAAAACTTTAAATATATCATGAACGTGAAGGATAATGCATTCTAAAGCTTCAGTTTCTTGGAAAATGTTTGTTGGCAACAGTGCCTCATTGGCGACATTTAAAATACTCATGCTTCAAGCATCACCTTTGGTTCAATTTAACACTTCATAAATTTTTGTTATATTTTTCACAGGTGGAAAATGAATTGAGTGAGTTTGATTCAACGTCAAGCCCAGTAAGGTATCCTATCTGGTTTGACAAGAAGCGAAAGAGACGATCCATCTGGTGGTATCCAAGGTACAATTCTGGAAAAGACACTGCTGAAATATTGGAGGTAAGCTCTTCATTTTTGAGCAGAATAAAACTGAGTCAACTCCAAAATGTGAAAGTATTAGTGAAAGATTGCTTAATGTTTCATTCTCTGAAACATTTAAAATTCTCAGTAACACTAGAAAATTTATTCTGTGACTGGCTTTATATGGAAATCTACCACCAATTTGATATCAGGCAGTAACCATAGCCCATGATACATTCACATACACTAGAACCTCTGTTATCCGACCCTCTATTATTTGAATTTTCAATTATCGAACATCAAACCAAGTCAATTATGTCCACCCCCCTGGGGGGTGGATATATTATTTTTGCTTTTTTCGCCGTCCGATGTCCGATGTCCGATGTCCGTTGTCCGATGTCCGATGTCCGGCGTCCGGCGTCCGATGTCCGGCGTCACGCATGGTTTCCGCTCATTTAAAGGAAAAGTATTAGAGCTATTGTCACCAAATTTGGTATGCAGGCTTATTGGGTCAGTAGCTTGCTTGGGATTGCTTTTGGCTGTTGTACCTCTTTTGCTTACTGAGTAATACTTAAGTACAGCTATTTTCAGTACCCATTGGTTTCCGTGCATTTAAGCCAAAATAATTAAAGATATTTTACTACAATTTTGAATACAAGATTGTTATGTCCATAGCTCGCTTGGTATTGCATTTGGGACTGATAGCTTTGTCAGTACATGAGTAATAGCCATTTAGGTACTTCATTGTGTATTTTCAGTACTACTTTTGAGTAATTTGCTTCTATCTCCTTAACCGTGCGAGATAGAGCGATTTCGGCAAAATTTTCGACCCGCAGGGTATCTGAGGAGTGTACTCTTTGCAATTTTCAAAAAATTTTCCCCTCCCCAAAAATGGCGGCCATTTTGAATTTTCGAATTTTTGCCAAAAATGGCAAAACACAAATTTGCTTCTATCTCCTTAACCGTGCGAGATAGAGCGATTTCGTCGAAATTTTCGACCCACAGGGTATCTAAGGAATGTAATATTTGCAATTTTCCAAAAATTTTCCCCTCCCCAAAAATGGCGGCCATTTTGAATTTTCGAATTTTTGCCAAAAATGGCAAAACACAAATTTGCTTCTATCTCCTTAACCGTGCGAGATAGAGCGATTTCGTCGAAATTTTCGACCCACAGGGTATCTAAGGAATGTAATATTTGCAATTTTCAAAAAAATTTCCCCTCCCCAAAAATGGCGGCCATTTTGAATTTTCGAATTTTTGCCAAAAATGGCAAAACACAAATTTGCTTCTATCTCCTTAACCGTGCGAGATAGAGCGATTTCGGCAAAATTTTCGACCCACAGGGGATCTAAGGAATGCAATCTTTGCAATTTTCCAAAAATTTTCCCCTCCCCAAAAATGGCGGCCATTTTGAATTTTCGAATTTTTGCCAAAAATGGCAAAACACTAATTTGCTTCTATCTCCTTAACCGTGCGAGATAGAGCGATTTCGGCAAAATTTTCGACACACAGGGTATCTAAGCAATGCAATCTTTGCAATTTTCAAAATATTTTCCCCTCCCCAAAAATGGCGGCCATTTTGAATTTTTGCCAAAAATGGCAAAACACAAATTTGCTTCTATCTCCTTAACCGTGCGAGATAGAGCGATTTCGTCGAAATTTTCGACCCACAGGGTATCTAAGGAATGTAATATTTGCAATTTTCAAAAAATTTTCCCCTCCCCAAAAATGGCGGCCATTTTGAATTTTCGAATTTTTGCCAAAAATGGCAAAACACAAATTTGCTTCTATCTCCTTAACCGTGCGAGATAGAGCGATTTCGTCGAAATTTTCGACCCACAGGGTACCTAAGGAATGCAATCTTTGCAATTTTCCAAAAATTTTCCCCTCCCCAAAAATGGCGGCCATTTTGAATTTTCGAATTTTTGCCAAAAATGGCAAAACACAAATTTGCTTCTATCTCCTTAACCGTGCGAGATAGAGCGATTTCGTCGAAATTTTCGACCCACAGGGTATCTAAGGAATGTAATATTTGCAATTTTCAAAAAAATTTCCCCTCCCCAAAAATGGCGGCCATTTTGAATTTTCGAATTTTTGCCAAAAATGGCAAAACACAAATTTGCTTCTATCTCCTTAACCGTGCGAGATAGAGCGATTTCGGCAAAATTTTCGATCCACAGGGGATCTAAGGAATGCAATCTTTGCAATTTTCCAAAAATTTTCCCCTCCCCAAAAATGGCGGCCATTTTGAATTTTCGAATTTTTGCCAAAAATGGCAAAACACTAATTTGCTTCTATCTCCTTAACCGTGCGAGATAGAGCGATTTCGGCAAAATTTTAGACGCACAGGGTATCTAAGCAATGCAATCTTTGCAATTTTCAAAATATTTTCCCCTCCCCAAAAATGGCGGCCATTTTGAATTTTCGAATTTTTGCCAAAAATGGCAAAACACAAATTTGCTTCTATCTCCTTAACCGTGCGAGATAGAGCGATTTCGTCGAAATTTTCGACCCACAGGGTATCTAAGGAATGCAATCTTTGCAATTTTCAAAAAATTTTCCCCTCCCCAAAAATGGCGGCCATTTTGAATTTTCGAATTTTTGCCAAAAATGGGAAAACACAAATTTGCTTCTATCTCCTTAACCGTGCGAGATAGAGCGATTTCGTCGAAATTTTCGACCCACAGGGTATCTAAGGAATGCAATCTTTGCAATTTTCCAAAAATTTTCCCCTCCCCAAAAATGGCGGCCATTTTGAATTTTCGAATTTTTGCCAAAAATGGCAAAACACAAATTTGCTTCTATCTCCTTAACCGTGCGAGATAGAGCGATTTCGTCGAAATTTTCGACCCACAGGGTATCTAAGGAATGTAATATTTGCAATTTTCAAAAAAATTTCCCCTCCCCAAAAATGGCGGCCATTTTGAATTTTCGAATTTTTGCCAAAAATGGCAAAACACAAATTTGCTTCTATCTCCTTAACCGTGCCAGATAGAGCGATTTCGTCAAAATTTTCGACCCACAGGGTATCTGAGCATTGTACTCTTGGTAATTTCTAAAAAATTTTCCCCTCCCCTAAAATGGCGGCCATTTTGAATTTTCAAATTTTTGCCAAAAATGGCAAAACACAAATTTGCTTCTATCTCCTTAACCATGCGAGATAGAGCGATTTCGTCGAAATTTTCAACCCACAGGGTATCTAAGGAATGTAATCTTTGCAATTTTCAAAAAATTTTCCCCTCCCCAAAAATGGCAGCCATTTTGAATTTTCGAATTTTTGCCCAAAATGGAAAAACACAAACTGGCCTTAACCGTGCAAAATAGTTATTTTGTTGAAATTTTCGACCCATAGGGTATCTAAGAAATGTACTCTTGGCAATTTTCAAAAAAATTTCCTTTTCCCAATAATGGCGGCCATTTTGAATTTTCAAATTTTTGCCAAAAATAGAAAAACAGGAATTGGCTTCTATCTTCTTAACCGTGCAAGATAGAGTGATTTCGTCAAAATTTTCAACCCAACCAATGCAAAAAGGCATGAAGCTGAAATAAATTACATCTACACTATCAAATATTTAAGCATCATTGATATATTTTACAAATGAAACAGGGTCTTGTAAGACTACTGTACAATTTGGGCAAAAGGTTCATGGGTGGACATTACACATGATAATGTGTGTTCTTCTATGCTATCCTGTTTCTATTCGCATCTACTATCAACAGGGCGGCCTATTTCTAGTTTAAACCTGTTTTAGCCTTTTTATTATCTGATCGTTCTATTGTCCACCTTAATTGTTAGTCCCCCAAGAGGGTCAAATAGTAGAGGTTCTACTGTATTAAGTGTTCCCGGAAACAGAAGGATTTGATTATTTTTAATATTGCCTAACAGTTAAACTCTAAACAGTCATTTTATAACCTGCGACTTTATCATGTCAGATGATTGTTCTGTCACACTTCCTGATAAAAAACACAGTTGCTCTCCTCTGGGGATGAAAGTCAGGAATTTATAAACACTATCACTACTCTCTGGGGTGTTCATGGCTCTGGTGGTTCTCTGAAATAATGTTACCACCTTCTGATACATTGCCCTGCTTACATAGAGAAAGGTGACCAATACCCAGGTCAGCCAGTTTTGTTGTTTAAACGTAAGCAGTTGCATTTTTGGCTGTTCCGTGCTCCTCTTGATCTATCACCTCACTACTATATCAACCTGCTATTCAGAATTGTCAGAGGAATTCATTTCCTGTAATGTTGACCCTCACCAGTTTGCCAATATGTCATGAGTGTCTGGTTTCAAATTGGGACTAATTTTGTGTCCATTCTTCACCTTCTCACTATGTATCCCATCAGGTCTTCCTTGTTCCCTGTTTTTCCTTCATTTCCCTCTAACTTTGTGGCAGTCAAATCTTTAAAGGTTGTTCAACATTCTGCTGAGTCAGTAGCAAACTTGTAAAATACTAGTGCTGGGACTCTGCCATTTGTAGAGACTCGATTATTGCCCACTTCAGATTGATTAATCATTCGATTTAATCTATAGACTTTGAAAATCACAAAAATTGTAAAATAAGCATAACTAAACATATTCATATTATCAACTAACAAAATAATAAAATCTTACTTGTGGAATATCATTGTTAAAATATGCAAGTTAGAAAATGTGAGGTCTCTGAATCACGTGGGGTTTCCAAACATTATCTTAAAATATGCAATTTAGAAAATGTGAGGTCACAGAATTCCGTGGGATTTCCTAGCAATATTGTAAAATAAAATATACAAATTATAAAGTGAGATCACAGAATTCCATGGGATTTCCTAGCAATATTTTAAAATAAAATATGATGAAAAGAGGATTGACACTTCCATGTACATGCTTCTAGTTCGGCAAATAGGGGTTTAATTTGGAGTGATGCCATCATCGATCCATGCATCGAACAGACTACTAATCGTCCAAGCACTACGAAATGCCATACTATTTGCATTAATTCTAATTTAATTCTAATTTAACTTTTATAGCGCTTAATCTCCACTGAGTAGTGGACTTAAGGCGCAACAAGACAATAGCAATATGCAAATTCAAAGTCCAGGGAAAAAAACAGGTCGGCACCACGGAGAAGCCATAAGAGAAAATGAGCTAAGGAGGATAAGCCTTTGTGTAGAGATAAGTTTTGAGCTTCTTTCTAAAAGAGGCAATAGTGGGTGATGCACGGGTGTCTTCAGAAAGTGAATTCCAAACAGTGGGAGCATCAAAGGCAAAACTGAAGCCAAACTGCTTGGTGGACTTGTGAATTGTAGGTTGAAATTTTGGTACATTTAGGAAATTGTCAACACTCTGACTGCGTCTAGTATTGTAAGTAGTGCGGTATGTGGATAGATGTGGAGCGAAATATTTAGGGAAACCAGTATGAATAAACTTGCACACCAGGGTAGCCAGTTTCAACTCTGAGCGAAACTGAATAGGGAGCCAATGGAGTTTCCTGAGTATCGGAGTTATCCGAGTGTATTTACACGAATTTGTAACAATTCTAGCAGCACTATTTTGGATAGACTGTAATCTATGAAGATTGCCTTTGGAGAGACTCCTGAAAAGTGAGTTACAGTAGTCCAACCGACTACTAACAAAAGCATTGGCAACCGACACAGATGCATCCTGAGTCAAGAACTGCCTAATATTAATCACCATAGATCACTTTGTTACATTTTTGTCACTTAAACTTATTTTTATCAATGTCATAGAAACCCTTGTAGAAATATTGAGTTTTCATCACATAAGACTAAATTCCTGTCCCTCTGTCGTGAACATTGGCCACTTTCGGATTGTCTTTACTCTCAGTCATTTGCAATCACTAATGTATGACCCTTTCTGCTGTGTTACCTGGACACAACAGATGATCATATGCTTATATCTGTAGAGTGGGAGCGGTTCCCCCATTTACTGGTCATTACCTTATATGGTAATTAAATGTTTGTTTACTTTGGCTGTTGTATTAGATGGTTCAAAACCTGTAAGCAGTTGTTAAGACATGTAAACGATTAAAATAATTACAAAAACATTTACAGAGTTAGTATTTGGCACTCCAACAAAAATTGGGTAAGTTGAATGATCATAACATTTTCAATGTGAAACTCAGACGGAGGGTATCCTGTAATTGGGTCACAAGTATGGGTACTCCATCATGTTTGTTTTGGTTATATCACACATACCTTAACCCTTTCGCTACTGAAGGAACATTATTCCATGGGACTGTAGCCATATGACGTCATATCACATCAGAAACGCCATTGAAGTAAAATAATAACTCACTACCTTATGCACTTTATTTGTGGTATTTTTCGGCATATTTGATTAAGAATTGATGAAAGTTGAATGGGAAAATGCGTGGGAATTCCCCAAATAAAAATAACCACGAGTAAACAATATGCAGTTATATGCCTTAAATACCGCAATATCTGCAGAAAGCAGTTAAAATGGGCGAAATGTTGAATTTTTTGTAAAATATGGCATAACTTTCATATAAAATACTTAAAAAGCCGGTTTAATACTGATATACCAAAGAAAACGTATAACAGTACACTGAAGGGAAAGAAAAAATATATATTATTGCCGTCGACCGTTGGTCGACAGACATGGTCCCTTGTAATACACATTGATGTCGACTGCTAGTCAACATACATGGTAGCGAAAGGGTTAAATGGGTAGAAACTTGGAAACGCCCATAAATTCAGCTTGTGGCCAATCATGATCACAGGTAGAAAAATATAGTTTTGTAAGATATATACGGACTGGTATATTACGTCATTACTATTATTGCACATTAAAAAGCAGTCTGAAAGATAAATGAGTGTGTGTTTTGTTGTGCACAGCAAGATTTTAACTTCCAGTTGTGGTAATCAATATTTTATGATAAACTTACATCAAGAAGTAGAATAAAAGCCCAAATAAATTTTTTTTTATCATAATTACTAAGCCAAGCAGTATGTATATCCCATATTTAATCCCAAAAAGATTACCAATTAATTTCGGGATAAATATAGGCTACCACAAAGTGTTTCTGTTCTGTCACTGAGTTATAAATGCTGATATAGACATATATATTTTTCATTGCCACTCCAGAATTCAGGTGTGATTTTGATGACCGATGCTTATGTCCACGAAGAAATTCAACGTGAGTACATAATGTCTGAAGTGTGTTTTGGTTTGATTAAAAATAACAAATGTAATTTTATACAGCCTATGTGCAAAGTAACCTTCTGTTATGGAACAAGGTTGATAACATGCAATTCAATTATGTAAAGAAGTTAGCGATTTCCTAGTGTCTCACATCAGAAATATGTTTTTAGATAAGTTCTTATAATTACTCCCATTGAATATTCTTTCTAAACTGCCTCATTTTTTCCCATTCAGAAGCAAACAGATTAATATGTATTAATCTCAAGACCAATCAACCTGCAAAAGATGAGACACTTGTTTGTATATAGGAAGGGATGTCTCAGTGTATATATTTTATTTTGCAGTATAATGTCCCAGTTGAGACACAGGATATAATCCATTGTGCAATTTATGGCCAAATTTCCAGGGAATAGCTTCATATATTTTGGGCTAAAATGTTTAATCTTATTTGCGTAATTATGTAACATTTTTGTGACAAGCATCTCAGAAATTTAAAAATTTAAAACCACTTATTATTTTAATACCCACCCTCCACCCCCTACCCCTATTTCAGGCATCAGACAAAAACATGCCATGCTGACAAAGAAGAAATTTGAAAGTGATTTTTAAAGCGTAAATCCTAGTCCTTCGACGTTACATTAAGGATAGAAGGGTGTTCCAATAAAACAGTCATTATAATAAATGTTATGGTGACATATGTCAGATCAAAGTGATTTGTCCTGATGCTGGTGATTCAGTTTATGCTTGTGTTAATATTATCAATCATTTCGGTAACATTAAATTTAATGGATATAAATGTGTTTTACACAAAGAGACCAAATAAAAACACCTATATGAAAACCTTATCCTAGCAGACCTTAACATAACTTTCTGTTACAGGGCTCATATATTAAATAAAAATAAGTTACAGTTGTTTGGTCATTGTTTCTGCAAATATTTATCCTGTTAATTTTATGAGTGATGTTTTTAAATGTCAGAAAATCAGGCCATCTACCATATGTTTTTGCAGTGCGATGACATATTTAGCATCTCCATTTATTCCATATTGTGCAGATTTATCCGGTGTTATTTTTCCACTAAGATGAATTAGTGGGTGGACAGTTAGATGTATGGTTGATAAATTGCAGTGACAATGTACGTTCATGATCAGTTACTGACGATTTCTAATAATCGATTATTCAGCTTAAATCTTACCTTTCTGTATACTATATGTCAAAATATCCAGGTGCTTTAAAATATTTTGGGTGATTTTATTTGCTAATGGATATATTTCTCCCAAATTTTTGGTTTGTTTAGGCTTATTGCCATATTTAGAGAATGTGAGCATTTTCTTCAGATGATAAATGTCAGAAATTTGTAAAATATCAAAAGTCTTACCAGATTTCTGGCTCGATCGTCAGTCAGAATATGGCTGATCGATTGACCAGGAGCAATGGGGGGGGGGATTCTGATCACAAAGCTGAACTGTGAATTTTTGAACCTATTTTTGAAATCACTATATGTGTGTAGTGGCTGTTGATCAAATGTAAATCTGAGGATTTCAAGCCTACTATTCTCAGCAGCTGTCAAAACAAAGTTTTCTCTCAGACAAAAATTAGTTTAATTTCTGATACCTGATAGTTTTGAGTTGCTGGTACCCAATAGTTTTGAGTTACTGATACCCAAAAGCTTTGGTTGCAAAATCTTGACCACCTCCTGCTTTCCTTCATCCTCTGAACTACTCATTGGGATATGATAGTGAACCAGAATTAATCAGTTACATTTATATACGCCATAGTCTGCCATTCATGACAATAACGAAACACCAAAAATACTATTTACTGTGCCATTTACTGCTTGTTTGTTAAAAAGACACATTTAAAATAATTCAAAAGAACAAGCAGTATTTTATATAGGGTAGATTGCAGTATTACAGTTGTGCCAAAGTAAGAAGTATAACAATTTAGTTCCTAGCTTTTTGCACATAGACAAACGGGAAAGATAAACTATCTTCATTCAATAAGTTTTCTAGTTTCACCATGAGAATTGATATAATAAGACTCTCTGTATGATCATAGATACATCCTGTTTATCTTTGCTACTTTCAAGCAATAATTGACTACAGTGGTTCAGGGGTTCCTGTGCCAATACTGTTTAATGAGCCTGTCCAAATGCAAATTGATGATGGCGACGTCTATTTTGATGAGATTGGGAGTGAAAGTGACCCCTCGAAGGATGCAAACAAAATCAGAACAGAGTTTCTAGAGACATGGCTTTGGGCTGTTTACAATAAGCCAGGGTATAATGCACTCCTACATATAGTATACTGCCTGATAGTGTACTTCCAAGCTTTTCATGGAGCTGCGTTATTGTTTCTATATATTATTTCATTATATATATATATATATGAGTATATCCAGTATATATAGTATGTAATTGAAAAAGAATATGCTATAAATACATGCAAAACATTGCTATTGCACTTCTACTCAGGCCTTGTCCAGTTTCTTTTATTTTGCGTTTTTATCTTTATGTCAGCTGACTTGTCAGTCAGCTGACATTATGGCACCACTCTGCAGCGTGTGTGTACACGTCCGCGTCCGCGTGAATGACTTCTCCTCCAAAGCTACAAGGCCTATAGACATGCTGTTAATTTTAAAAGATACCTTATCTATTGAGGATGAAAATTTGTTCAAGGCATCCAGATCTGTTTGTTGTCTGTTCCCCAGAGCCATTACAAGTGAGGTACCCCCGACCCAAACTGTAAAAATTTCAACATTTTATCCCAATTTTCCCATTAACTATTGCAGGGATTTCTCTCATATCTTGCATATATGTATTAGACAACAAGAAGATTCCCTTGTGTGAGTCTCAGGCCTGGATCTTTCTTAGTTATTTTTTTATGAATTTTTAAAATAATTTTTAATGCATTAAAATTCATGAAATCATGGACTAAATCACTTATAACTTGAAAAGTATTGCATTTAGAGCATTTTGTTAAAATATGTTATTCAGTTACTTTTTCCATAGCTGCAACATGGTGAGTAACTTGGGTGTCTATCCCAATAGCTAAGTGAGTAATAGCTACTTTGTGACTTTTCAGTACCTTTCATAATGAGTAAAATCATTTGTAACTTGAAAACTATTGCCTTTAGAGAATTTTGTATAAATATGTCATTCAGCTACTTTTGGGTCAGCTATAACATAGTAAAATTTCAGACCTATAGCTCATTGCATAGCTGAGTAATAGCTATTTTGAGGTTATCACTGTTGAGTAAATTGCTTGTAACTTGAAAACTATTACATTTAGTGTACTTTGTTTCATGTATTATTCATGTATTTATGAATCAGCTATAACATAGTAAAATTGCAGACCTGTAGCTCTCGGCATAGCTGGGTAATAGCTACTTTGAGGTTTTCATTGTTGAGTAAATCAGTTGTAACTTGAAAACTATTGCATCTAGAGAATTTTGTTAAAATATGTTATTCATCTACTTTTGAATCAGCTATAACATAGTAAAACTGCAGACCTATTGCTCATGGCATAACTGAGCATTAGCTATGTTTAGGTTCTCACTGTTGAGTAAATGAGTTGAAACTTGAAAACTATTGTATTTAGAGTATTTTGTTTAAATATGTTGTCAATCTACTTTTGGGTGGACTATAATATAGTAAAAGTGCAGACCTGTACCTCAATCCCTAGCTGAGTAATAGCTACTTTGAGGTTTTCACTGTTGAGTAAATCAGGTGTAACCTGAAAAATATTGCATTTACAGTATTTTGTTTAAATATGTTATTCACCTACTTTTGGGTGAGCAACAACATAGTAAACATGCAAACCTGTACCTCATTCCCTAGCTGAGCAATAGCTACTTCTCACTGTTGAGTAAATCAGTTGTAACTTGAAAACTATTGCATTTAGAGTATTTTGTTTAAATATGTTGTTCACCTACTTTTGGGTGAGCAACAACAAAGTAAAAGTGCAGACCTGTACCTCATTCCGTAGCTGAGCAATAGCTACTTTGAGGTTCTCACTGTTGAGTAAATCAGTTGTAACTTGAAAACTATTGCATTTCGAGTATTTTGTTTAAAAATGTTGTTCACCGATTTTTGGGTCAGCTTTAACATAGTAAAATTAACATAGTAAAATTGCAGACCTGTAGCTCAATGCATAGCTGAGTAATAGCTACTTTGAGGTCTTCACTGTTGAATAAATCAGTTGTAACATGAAAAGTATTGCATTTACAGTATTTTGTTTAAATATGTTTTTCACCTACTTTTGGGTGAGCAACAACAAAGTAAAAGTGCAGACCTGTACCTCATTCCGTAGCTGAGCAATAGCTACTTTGAGGTTCTCACTGTTGAGTAAATCAGTTGTAACTTGAAAACTATTGCATTTCGAGTATTTTGTTTAAAAATGTTGTTCACCGATTTTTGGGTCAGCTTTAACATAGTAAAATTGCAGACCTGTAGCTCCAATACATAGCTGAGTAATAGCTACTTTAAGGTTCTCACTGTTGAATAAATCAGTTGTTACTTGAAAACTATTGCATTTAGAGTATTTTGTTTAAATATGTTATTTACCTACTTGTGAAATTGTAGACCTGTAGCTCATGGCATAGCTGAGCAATAGCTACTTTTAGATTTTCACTGTTCAGTTAGTCAGTTGTAATTTGAAACTATTGCATTTAGAGTATTTTGTTTAAATATGTTGTTAACGTACTTTTGGTTCAGCTATAAAATAGTAAAATTGCAGACCTGTAGCTCCTTGCATAGCTGAGTAATAGCTACTGTCAAGTTCTCACTGTTGAGTAAATCAGTTGTAACTTGAAAACTATTAATTTACAGTATTTCCTTAAATATGTTATTTACCTACTTTTGGGTGAGCTATACCATATTAAAATTGCAGCCCTTTAACTGATTGCATAGCTGAGCAAAAGCTTCTTTGACATTCTGACTGTTGAGTTGTAACTTCAAAACTATTGCATTTGCAATATTTTCTTTAAATATGTTTTCAACCTACTTTTTACACCTGAACAGTTACCTTGTTACATTCCTTCTGAATACCATTTGCAGGGCACAACTTTGTGTCCTTCTGTCAATTCTACTCTGAAACTCAAACACACAGTCAGCTGACACAGAGCCAGTTCACGGGCACTGATTGCTTGTTTTAGTTAATATGGCCACATCTTGAATTTATTTGCACATTTTATCATAACTTTGGTGAGGTTGATAGGTTTTGTGTATGTCTAAGTAAAGTTCACCTGCCCATTATACGCTTTAGTACAAACCATGGAGATGTTGTTTTTTTTTCGAAAAATAAATTATAACCTTCAATTCTAACACTGTTTCAACTTATTATTACTCATTTTTCAGTCCACTTGTGTTTATTCTTGCTACTTTGCACCATGTTGTGATTTCATAACCCCTTTATGCAGTTTATTACTGTCTTTCACTCATTACCTCCAAACCAGGTATTATCGCCCACTTTACCAGGAATTACTGAGTCATTGTCCAACTTGCTATTTTACATCATGTTGTGACTATTCTTGTACCCTTCGTGTTCCTGGCCCAGTTAGGGATTACTCTGCTCAATTTTCTCAAATAAGTTCCCTGCACATGCCAATGTCAAGTGTCTTTTGCTTCTGTTACTGTTATCCAGTGACATCGTCCTTAATCCAGGTGCTATAAATTTTGGCTTTGTGAACTGTCATTCTATCAGGAATGAGGTCCTTGATTGGTGACACAATTGTTTCAAATAATCTTGGTATTTTGGTCCTTGCAGAAACTCACATTCAAATTTTTGATACCGACACCACTGAAGTCCATAACTCCAACTGGTTTTCAACTCACTCACAGACCCCGGATGGCTGGTTTTGGTGGTGGTGTTGACTTTCTCACTAGGAAAGACTTACCTACTAAGACTGTTGATGCACCAACATATTCCACTTTCAAAAATATTGTCATATCAATTGTCACCCATTCAAAATCATTTGTTGTGGCTTGTGTCTATTACACCCCAAGTTCATGTTCCTCTGCCTTTCTTGATGATTTCCTGTTTTTCTGTAGTTTCTGTCATCTCTGACTTCATCCTTCATCATCTCTGGAGACTTTAATATTCATGTGGATACAGATTGTGTCTACCAAAAAAAATTCTTTATCAAACTAGATACTTCTAATCTTGTCCAAAATGTAAACAAATCTACCCACTTGCATGGTCATATACTGGATCTGAGACTCAGCCCAAGTGATTTCTCTTTAATCAGCAATGTGATAGTTGATGATTTGGTCTGTTGTTGACGCATTGGTGAAATGTCATCTGGATTTTGCATGTCCTGCGATACCAAAGGTTGACAGTATTTCTTACCGCACGTATCATAAAATCAACATGCAGAGCTTTTGTGAGGATCTTTCAAACACTTCCTTTGTCATATCTCCTGCTAGCACGACTGCTGACCTGTATGATCAGTATGTTAGCGATCTTGGTGGTGTGTTAGACAGGCATGTAACATTGATTTGTCAAAGAGCTAGGAAAACACCAGCTGGATGACTGTCTGATTTATATTGTTGGGCCAAATCTATCAGTTGTCAATTTGAGCGCATGTAGCATAAGGATAGGTCTCAGTTGAGCAGAAAATGATTGCACAGACAGATTGCCCGGTGCAATGCAATCATAAATAGAGACAAGGCTGAATACTACAGCATTATCATTAGTGACAACAGCCAGGACCCAAAGAAGCTATGGCATGCACTTCAATATGTCCTTGATATGGGCCAAGAGATGACTCTCCCTACTCATCAGTCAGAAAATTCCTTTGCAAACCAATTTGCTTCTCTTTTCAATCAAAAAATCAAAAGGATTTGTGACATGTTCACTAAGCCTCCTTCACAACAGTTATGCTACCCATGTGTACACCTCCCAACCTATCTTGCATTAATGAGGTCTCGGAGATTGAGGTACTAAAAATCATCAAAAATTCTCCTACAAAATCATGTCTTTAAGATTCAATGCCTACTTTCCTTTTGAAAGATTGTGTGGAAATTTTACTTCCGTCAATTACAAAACATGTCAATCTGTCTAGCTGAAGGTGTGTTTCCTCAAATATTCAAGAAGGTGGTTGTTACTCCCCTCATTAAGAAAGCATCACTTCCAAAGGAAGATTTGAAAAATTATCGACCAGGATCAGGAGTATGTTTCATGTCAAAATTGGTGGAGCGGGTAGTTGTCAAACAGCTCATGCAACATATCAATAGTAATAATCTTGATAATCATAGGCTATCTGCATACAAAAATGGTCCCTCCATTGAAACCGCCCTGCTGCATATCAAATATGAGATTCATCTCTCACTACCATGGGGCGAGCCCACTACTTTGGTCTTACTGGATCTGTTGGCTGCGTTTGACACAATTGACCACACTACTCTTCTTAATTGTCTTAAGTCATGCTTTGGTGTGTGCAGCATGGCCTAGAAGTGCTTCACGTCCTATCTCAGCCACTGATTCCAAGCAAATAAAAGTGGATCAACTGTCTCTGAATTGCGTGTGCTGCTCTTTAGAGTACCACAGGGCTCAGTCCATCGTCCTCTGATGTTCTCCTTATAGACCACTCATTTGAGTAAGGTTATTGGAATGCACCCTAACATCAAATTCCACTTTTATGGAGATGCCACCCTGACGTCAAATTCCACTTGTATGCAGACGTCACCTAGTTGTTTATTCATATGACTTTTTGTCTTGTAAAAAATGCAGCCCTGGCTTTTGACAAACTGAATTCATGTCTTCTGGATGTTCAAGAATGGATGCCGTCAAGTATGCTCATTAATTAAACCCTGAAAAAACAGAATTTATCATCTTTGGATCATATATTCAACTCAAGAAATTAGATGCCTATCTCCGAGTTAGGATATTTGGTGATTTCATGCATCCAGCAGTTGTTGTAAAGAACCTTGGTGTCTGGGATGATGCTAATTTCTCCTTTGCTGATCATATCCGCAATATATGTAAGACATGCTTCATTTAAATATGTGATCTCAGGCAGGTTAGACAGTATTTGACTGATGAGGCTGCTACTCTGGCAGCTAATGTCTTGGTTAGTAGTCACCTTGATTACTGCAACTCTCTCTTCAGGAGTCTGTCCAGTCTCAACATGTGCAAACTGCAGTGTATATTCAAAACACACTTGCCAGGATTGTCACAAACTGTAACAAATACACACAAGTATCTCCTATTCTGAAAAGAAACCATTGGCTCCCAGTTAAATTTTGCTGTATCTTCAAAACTGAAGTTTCTTTACAGTGGTCATCCCAGTTACTTTGGCTCTCTTTTGTGTATTTATCAAAGACGTACTATAAGATACAACTGTCTAGATAAAAGGTTCTTAGTGGTTCCTCAATTCTGTCCATCTGTACATAAATCCAAAAAAACACTTTGGCCACAGTTTGCTTTTGATGATCCCATGGTTTGGAATGATTTGCCTAATGAGGTCCATTCTGCCCCAACTCTCATCTGTTTCAGAAAAAGGTTAAAATCATATCTCTTCAAAAAGGCATTCCCAACTTAGCATACACTATTTCTGACATCTCTGTAGTACTGGACTTAGCAACAGCTATGGATAGATGATTTTTTTAAATTAGATGCGCCTTAGAGTCTGCCTGGCAGAGATTAAGCGCCATAAAAGTACAGAAGAGAATAGAATAGAATCTTAGTTTAAATATTCATGACTAATATATTTGTATGTGTGTATATTTTTTACTCCTTGTGTGTTAATAAAAAATGATAAATAAAAAAAAATATATTCGTATGTTGGAACCATATTACCAATTATATTTTGTAATATTTTCAGGAAAAAATTAAAAAATATATGTATATTTATATGCATATTTACCATTTGTAGTTTCACCATTTTAATATTAAACCAGTATATTATTTGTATATATCTTTTTATATCTGTATATTTTCCTTTTATATCTAGATTTAAAGACATAATTTAATATGAGATTTGACTGATTACTTTTATAAATGTAAATTATATGCCTTATCTTATATCTTAGATAATTTAGTAAAAGCAATGTGGGTGGGTTTTTTTACTTATTTATATTTTTAGTTTCTCATTCGAAAATTAGCATTATTAGAAGAAGAGAAATGTTTCATTATATTTTGTATTGTGTATATTTTGTCTATTAAATTTTGCTTTTAAAGTTTAGTTAATGTGGCATAGCAATATCGTATAAAATATCTATGCCATGTTCTGATATTTGCATACAAGTTTTTGTTCGGTGCAATGTTTTTCTCCAGGGTGGGATATTATGTTGCATTCGATTGCAAAATCCAGCTGGAGTGATGTTTCCAGAGACATAGTACCACAAGGTGGGGAGATTATGCCCAAAATAATGTCAGAAACCATCGAAACAACAGTGAGGGTGGAGTTCCCTGAAACATGGTTATGGATTGGCAGCATTGTGGGGTAGTTTTGTGTTTGCCAATGCAAGAATGTTGTACTATCTGTATTATCTATTCCTCTTTGGTTTGAGACAAGTCTGTGGAGTAGATTGTAGTGATTTCAAACTCTATTATCTGATTTTCCAGCTTTCAGTCAGTTTCTATGATCGTTCTACATGGTGGAAATTTGTCTGTGGCCCTGTAAAGTGCATGTTCTTTTTCTGATGCATCCCCAATATACCTAACAAAGACTTCACTGGTAAAGGAAGTTTGCGATGATAGTTTTCTATCATCTTATTTTGTTTATTTTTTCCAGATAGACTTAGCCAAAACTTAGACTTAGCAGCTGTGTAAAACCCTCTAAGACCACAAACTTAGCGTGAGTTTAAGATAACTGTCTTAATTTTAAGTCTGAGTCCAGGCTTAGTCCTTTTGTGAAACTGGCCCCAGTGCTTTTTGTTTTGATAAACAACCCCTTTTCTATAGGGCCTGAGTGAAGTATATTTAAATAATCTTATTACAGATATAACACAGGTTATGTTCTTTCATATTTTCAAGTGATAAAACATTATTGATATATTTCTCAATCTCAAGGGTTATTGTATCCACCGGATGGATTCGGTGGATACTTCGGTCTTAGTGTTTGCTTAACGCCACCGCGCGTAGAGAGATTTTCAAAGTTAATGCTCTCAGCAGAAAACTACACCAACTAGCTTCACCAAATTTGTAGGATATCTTCATTGGGAGGTAAGATGGCTGCCACGGGTATTTCTTTGAAAATTATTACATTTTTCTACTGGCTGGTTCTCATAAGTAGAAGGTTGAATCTCTTCATAGGTGATATGTATAATGGGTTTTTGGATTTGAGTGTATTGCAGTGATTGCTGCAATACTTGTCCATTTCAGTAATGACTGTTAAATTTGACAGAGTAGAAAAAAAACAGGAAAAACATCAGGCCATGTTTTTAGCCAAAAAAACCATGATAATTTAAATTTTATCTTATTTTGATTCAAGAAATTTGGGGAACACTAGACTTTTATTTAAAAAAATAGCTGTTGTGGTTTTTGTTTAATGAAACAAGCTTGATTTGGAATCTCATTTCCTTGCTTACATCAGTGGCATTAGATTTCTGTCAGTGCAATCAGCCATCCTGTAGGAATATGTTTTCCAGGGCATTTCTTTGTCATTGAGGTGAAGTTCAATTAGTTGCCTGAACTAGGAAAAATTGGTTCTCATACTTATCAGGGCTTTTGCATTTGTTTCCCCTCTCATTCAGACAAATGTTTTTCTCACTTAGACAGATGGTCTGAAATCTCTGAGGAGACTTTGGTCATCTAAAGATTTGTGATGTCTGCTTCTGGCAATATATCAAAAATCATCTTTAGAATGTTCTGATAAAAGTTGGGTTAAATGTCTTCCGAACAGAAATATTGCATTTGATCCCACTGTCAGGTCTAGAATTGGATTTTTAAAATTGTTTTGAGTATAATTCTTTAACTCCATGTCACTGTTTCTTGTTAGAGACTTAACGCATCAGAAAACCTTTTTAAATTATGATTCAAGTAGCAGTGTGACGATTAAGTACATTTAGTATCCTTGTATATGGAATTGGTATGGGTAATGGACTAATGGGTACATGTAGAGCAAATGTTAAAATATTGTTCATTTCCATAAAAAAACATGCATAAAATCCAGAATTCAACCAGATTTTTTTCTGGAAAATTCATAATTTCTCTTAGATTCACAGGGTATGTTCCTTTTTATTATTTTCAATAAATCAATCACCATATTTTTATCACTAGTGTATGACTTGGTTTACACTAAAATGCCAAGATTCGGTTCGATTTTCATAATACGGATACTCAGGTATTTATTTGATTCCATGTCATCCACTTTATATTTAGTATAAGGACTAATATAGAATTTTAATATTGATATAAAAAAAACTCTAATTTCGTTATACATATCAAAATATCGTTTCACACCTTAAAATGTATTGCATGCTAATTACTGATACCTTGTATATGAAAAATTATCTTGTTGATCTACAGGAGGTATTTAAAACTATCATAAAATTTAAGATAAAACGGCCATAGTAATTTAAAATTTCATAAAATTTCTTTTAAAATGAAATTTTTATCATCAGCCTGTAGTAATATATCCTTCATTTTTGTCCTCCAGTGAAGTTTCCCACTTACCGTTGTCACCGTGTGATTTAATGTAGATGTTCATGTTGGAGTCGCCAGTCTTTCCATTGAAAATATATAAAAAAGGTAGAGAAAGACTGAAACTGCTGTTACTGAATGAAAACAATTATTGTTCATGCAATCCAGAATTATTACAATGCCTTTTCTTCTGATGCCATAAAACCTTAAGTTCATGATTTTCATTTCAAATGCTGTCCTTCTATACCATCCTATTAGAAATTAGACATTGATTTCCATGTATTTGGATCTTGAAAATGGAACATGAAAAACAGTCGTGTTTCAATCAAGAATTAATCAGTAATTTACACTAGAATTTTCATTACTTCAGTCATTTCCTGTTCTCAACAATTTTGCTGCTTTTCTGCCAAATCCAGTGGAGTCTAATTGTTTGGTAACAGTCAACAGATAAAGTGAGATATTTGTGCAAAGAAACCTAACTGTGGACTGTGTATATTATGTATTTCTTGTCTGGAAATAAGAAATGAAAAGCACTAGGAAATTGTCCTATTCAAGTGTCCCTTGCGGGATGCTTGTTTGTATTGAGGGAGAGGGGAGAGAGAGAGGTTGGTCCATCAGAAAGCAAAATCGGAAAGATTGACAAGAGTCGAGAGTAATTATATCAAACATAAATAACAAAACCCCAATTCAGGTAAATTCTACCTAATATAAAGTTTTAATGGAGTTAATGTACCTTGGTATGACATATTAGCAATCTACAAGTAGTAACTGAGGACTGGGAGGTTGGCACTTGAGAAGACATGGACCTTTCATAAATTAGCCAAAGTGTAACCATAAATGATAGATTAAAAATATCAGATACTGTGTACTTATTAGTGTACTAAAAATTGTTTGTCATTCATTACAATTTTGTCAATTGTTCCACAGCAAGATCTCTGCCTGCTTTATTGTACAAGGGTTACTACAGGGGTGTGCCATCTGTAATGGATTCTGTATCTAATCCCGAACAGACACTAAACCATAAATAGTTTAGAACTTCTGTTATGTGACCTTTTATTGTCTGAATATTCAATTTTATTAACTTATTTTCATGCTCCCAATCTTGTTTTTCTCCTGTTATTTTATGTCAAAATAGTTCTTCTATTTTTATGAAACTTCAATTGTCCAATATCAATTTAACTTTCCTGGCATAAATGGACAATATAGATTGTACTGTATAACACGTTTAAATGGAATTTAGCAGGATTTGTTGAGGGTGAACATAATGATGAAGAGGAAACTGATATGCCAAAGTGCCATCTATATTCCTGTGTGAAACCCTCTTGCATTTATTTGCATTATAAGCAAAACAAAGTACTAGGTGTGATGTTAATCAATGAATCAATTATTTTATTACATTAATACATCTTTCCTAATGGACAAATGCATATACTGGGCACAGCTGATCTTGCCAAATGTTAGAAAAAAGACTTTTTGAGCTGGGCTCTGGCCGGGACCAATCGTGTCCTGTTCACTCACCAGTTGGGCATGTCACCCTAAGCTCTTGCTAGATGGACCAACATACTGCCTCTTTTTGTTTGGAGCGAACGCCGGTACACGCTTGGACTTTTAAAGAGAACTTTTATTGCGTTAATACATCCTATCCAATGGACAATTGCTAATCCGGTCGGCGCAGACCGGCCCGCCAAACGACAGAAAAAGTCATCTTATATGAGTGCATAATGCCCCCACAAGCTGGCCGGTCTACCCAGTACTGTGCACTCTCCAGATGGCGCCTTGTACTTCCTTCCTATCTAGACAATGTAACGTCATATCATCTTTTTCGTTTGGCGCGTGTGCTGTGCAGACGTGTTTTCAACATCTCCAGATATTTTAAGGAAAAGTGTGCATTATGACGGATTTTCAACCTTATATGTGGATAGTTCCAGTGTAGAAGTGTTATCTACTGATCAAGCACGGATATACATTTAGAAATCTGCTGGAAACGCTCCCTAGTTGACTCAATTTATTGTTGATGATAGGGCAGTAATCGACGAGAAATATGAAGGCAGCCATTTTGCTAGTTTCCTCCCATTCAACCATTGTGTTGTTAGGGGCAGATCAACATTATTGAGGAATTATGGACATACTACTTACAGGTATTTTCATCCGTGTCTTTTGTTTGAATGTACCATCTATAACCTTCCAGCTACAGTCACCATAGAGACGTCTTAGAAATCACGGGAAACCTCAGTCTACGTAGTTTTGAACACTGTAAATAAAATGAATTCCCCATGAAAGGTGCATTTTTCATCAGAGCGCACTGGTAAAGACTTCTCTGCTGTAAGGCATCAGTCACACCAGCCAGCTCGAGTATTTAGTGTTTTTTCATCAGGAAGCATGAGATGAATTCTTCAGTTTTCTTCAGAGCGCACTGGTACAGACTTCTCTGCTGTAAAGCATCAGTCACACCAGCCTAGCTCGAGTATTTAGTGTTTCATCAGAAGCAAGAGTTGAATTCTTCAGATTTCTCCAGAGCACACTGGTCCAGACATCTTTGCTGTAAAGCATTAGTCGACCGGCAAGCTTATATATATATATAACTACATAGAAGGAATTCCATCAGAAGAGCATGAAATTTGAATTATTGTGATATCAGTCCCTCCCTTGCGGACCCGGCTTTGTTGTCGGTAGTGAGGGTTGTGGATGGCCAGTTCACTGGTTTTATCACGAAGAAGAAGGAATTTTCATCTACAAATCTTCAGAGCGCACTGGTCCAGGCTTCTCTGCTTTTAAAGCATCAGCCGGCCGGCCAGCTGAAAAGAACGCGACCTCTGACATCATATCCAGTCAGCCAATCACGTGTCCTTCCTACGAAATCACGAAGCTGGTCACATGATTCATCGACCAGGTCACGAAGTTAATCACGTGATTCACCGAACAAAAAGGTCGGAAGTGCATTCTTTGCACTCACGTCCTCTGTGATTCCAGTTTTTAGTTCCTGAAATTCACCTCCAGCGCACTGGTACAGACTTCTTTGCTACAGGCATCAGTCGACCAGTCAGTTCACGTTTACTGTGATATAAGGAAAGAACGCTTCCAGTGAGGGCATCTCCCCGAACTTGGTCACATGATTCACCGACTAGGTCACGAAGCTGATCGTCAATCAGCCAATCACGTTGTCCCTCCGACCAGCTTGTGACACACCGATCAACAATTGTTTCTAAATATAGGTCACAAGGGCTTTCCCAGCAACTGTCAAATCATTAAATTAATTAATGGAGGAAACGTGCAGTAAGCTGAATTCAACACAAGATAGTTGTAAGTACATTTACTTCAACAACTGGTTACAGTGTACCGACCGGCTACACAGCCTTGTACACTACCATGTACACTAGCTTCAACAACTGGTTACAGAATTACCGACCGACTACCGGCTAAACAGCCTTGTACAGTTACTTCAACAACTGGTTATGGTGTACCGACCGGCTACACAGCCTTATACAGTAGCTTTAACAACTGGTTACAGTGTACCGGCTACACAGCCTTGTACAGTTTTGTCAACTGGTTACAGAGTGTACCGACCAGTTACCGGCCTGCACTGAACAGCTTGCTTCGTATTAGCCAACTACCAAGCCTTCTTGCCTTACCAACCAGCACTAAGAATCACCAACCCAAAGGTCTCCTACCAGCTGACCACTTCTCATCAGCAGGCTATTCACCGGCCTAAGACTGATGACAGGCCTAATAATGTGTAGTCCCTGACAGGAAGTATTTTCCTACACAGAAACTGCTTTAGCCGGTTACAGAGCTCACCAACTGGTTTCTAGCTATACAGTTTTACTAAGCAGTTTTGCTTCACACCAGCTAGTTACAGAGACTACCAACCTGCTATCGGGTGCAGTTGCTGTCTTGCCCTTTTCAATACTGGGCTCAGAGGACCTGAACTGACCAGCAGACCACATGTGGGCTACCTAGTTAGTAGACCAGTAACTAAATTCAATGGTCAGACTAACCTGCCAGTTTTTACTGGTTACAGAGTCCTACTGGCTACAGAAAATTGCTGTGGCCAAAATTGCTGGTTACAGAGAAATCAAATGGGGTTTTTAGAACAGCAAGAAAAAATGTGGTTCACAATCGAACAAGTTTTCATTGTGTCTGGTTCAGGGGTTAGCCATCATACAAATGACAATGTTTACATGCTCCACCTAACAGGCAGCTGGTCTAGGGTCAAGAGTCTATGTAATGTGAAGAGTTGTGTCAGCCCCACCCGGGCTGGACCACAGCAAGAACAGTTGGACTGTTAACTGGTATCATTGTCACCAGGTCAGACCAGTGTCCAGAGGGACAGTAAATGTTTATCAGTCTACCAAAGGTTGCCCTAAATTACCTGAAAGGGCCAGACTAAATCACCTTTGGGAACTTGGAACTTGGGAGATGGTCCCCAGGTAGTACAATTTTGAAGGAGGGCCACACACCTCCTTTCTAGACCAGACCAGGCTTGACAAGGACCCTGAACATCATAAGCTGCTATGTCAATCACCACAGGAACCTCTACCTGTCACAGACATTACATCAGCTTTAAAAAAAAAAAAAAAAAAAATGGAGACGCTGGAGACCATCAGAACCTCCCTCCAACAAGGGGGGTGGGTTACCTCTATAATCGTACAAGGATGCCTACTTCCATATACCAATACAGGAACAGTCCAGGAAATATCTTGAGTTTTCATGTACAGGGTTAGACATACCAGTTCAAGGCACTGCCTCTCGGTTTGTCCACAGCAACCATGGAGTTCACTGTAGTACCAAGGAGGTGAAACTGATGGCCATACACAAGGGTATAAGACTCCACCAGTACCTAGATGACTGGTTGGTGAGAGCCACATCCCACCAGGCTTGTCTCCAGCATACACAAGATCTAGCGAAAATATACCAACATTAGGTTAGCTGCTGAATTTAGAAAAATCAAAACTGGAACCAAGCCGGTCTTCGACCATGTAGGTTACCGGTTGGACCTCAGGGCAGGTCGGGTCCGAATGACACCAGGCCGTTGGCAGAACCTTCAGGACAAATACTAGAAATACTGTCACTACTGGCTTGTCCGGTCCGGCATTTCATGCCTCTGATAGGTTTACTAACAGCCACAGGAAAGCAAGTTCACCTAGGCCGACTTCATATGATACCCATACAGTGGCATCTGAAAAACAACTGGAGGGTACCAGTTTCACCAGAAAAGGTGATTACAATACTAAGGTCCTTGCACCCACATTTACAATGGTGGCTGCAAGAGGACATTATTGGCCTTACAGGCTAACCATTATACCCAATAAAACATGCTCTACAAATCTTTACAGATGCATCAAAAGAAGGGTGGGGCACTTGCTTAAACGAACGCACTACAAGAGGCACCTGGTCCCTTCCAGGAAGCAAGTTGCATATCAATAACCTAGAACTCAAGGCAGTCTCTCTAGTTACAAGACCTCTGCATACACAAAATAGTACTTGTAGAGACAGACAACACCACAGTGGTGTCATACATAAACAAGGAAGGAGGCAAGAGGTCGGGCCCACTTGGGGCTCTACTATGGAGAATCTTGACCTGGGGCACCAGAAATCAAGTGACTCTCAAAGCCCGACACATTCCAGGCCGGCTGAGTGTGGTAGCAGACAAGCTATCCGTGCTAGACCAGACCATCCAGACAGTGGTCTCTCCTTCAGGAGTTCTTCCAAGTATTATATGCAGCAGGTGGCATCGGCCTCAAATAGACCTATTTGCCACGAGGTTCAACAACAAATCGCCCTTGTTTGTGTCTCCGGCACCAGATTCCCTGACCACAGCAGTGGATGCACTAAGTCTGCCATGGGAGGATGTGGATGCATATACCTTCCCACCAGCAGCCATCTTGGGCAAAGTGGTGGAGAAGTTGTAGGACTCCCCATGCAAAAGAATCATTCTGATTGCTCCGGGGTGGCCCAACATGCCTTGGTTTTGGGATCCAGTGGCCATGCCCAGTCAAATTCCACTGAGCCTGCCCAATCTGCCCAACCTGTTGACACAACCATTCAATCAGATCCCTCACAGAAATCTGACAAATCTTAATCCTGATGCACGGCTCCTGGAGCCTCAGCATTCAAGGAGCAGGGCTTCTCTGAGGCGGGGGCAGCAAGAATTGAGGCTCCTCAAAGGGGATCAGCCAGATCAGTCTATGAGGCAAGTGGACCATTTTTACAAGTGGTGCGTCACTAATCAGGTGGACCTCAGGGTACCCCTGTAAAGTCATTTGCTGACTTCCTTATATACCTTTTGAGGACAGGAAGCTACAGCCCAGCACCATTGATGGTTACAGTTCAGCCATTGCTGATAAACTGGGAAATTTACCCTTCACCATCAGCAAGGACAAAAATCTCGCTTGTCTCCTGGATAGTTTCCACAGAGACAGACCCAAAGGCAGGAGGGGCATACTCTCCTGGAACCTCTCACTGGTCTTGCACTAGCTGAATAAGGAGGCCTCCTTGAAGCATTTGACCTTCAAGATGGTATTCCTCTTGGCTCTTGGGTCGGGCAAACGCAGAAGTGAGATTCATGCTTGGCAAGCAAAGATATTAGACACCAATCCGATTGGTCAACGGTGTCCCCGTATCCATTACCCAGCTTTCTATCCAAAAAATCAGCTGGCCAAGAGGGTTCCAGACAGTGTGGCCCAGTGGTTAAAACAGCCGTGGCCCCATCTCTGGATGGGTCCCTCAAGTCTGACAGGTCCCTCTTTCCGGTTAGAGCATTGCGCTACTATTTGGACAGGACCTCAGACCTCAAGTAGAATAAGGATGTGGTTCTTGTCTCCTTTAAGAAAGGTTTCGACAAAGACATCTGCCTTTATCTCCTCTTGGATCAAGCAGACTATGATCCTATGTTATGAGCTCTCTGACCAGGAGGCCCACTCTTTACATCAGGTCAAAACCCATGATGTTAGGGCCTTTGCTGCTCCTAAGGTCTTCCAGTCGGGGTCTCCTTAGATCCAATCTTGTCAGCCTGCCACTAAAGTCACATAATACCCTCACACAGTTCTATCTGAAGGGTGTGGCTTGGGCTGACTCAGAACTTTACCAATTGGGCTCAGTATTGGCTGCTCAGCAGATCCAGAGGTGGCCCTTGGATTGAGGAGATTTGTATATAATTATGTACATAGTATAAACAGTTTCTACATGTACATAATAAAAAAAAAAAATGTGTGATGTGCTTCCTTCGGGAGGTTTATTGGCATTCTGAGACTGAACTCATCCCTCTCTTCCCCCTACCTCAGAGCAGGTGTGTTAAAAAAAAAGAATTAAAAAAGGGGGGGGGGGGCGACGTCGGTATAGCCCCGGGTAACCGACTGCTGGCAGCCGACCATGGCCATACAGGGTTTCCTGACCTTAAGGTCAACCCAGGCCTGGGCCTATAGGTCTCCTGACGAAGTCAGCCTAGACCGTAGGTTAAAATTTGCTTTCATTTGCGAGTTCACGTAAGTCCCTTAAGTAACTTACCCGCCGACCAAGCGGTAGTTATTCAGCAATTGTCCATTGGATAGGATGTATTAACGCAATAAAATTGCAAATTTAATAAGTAAATAAAATTTTTAAAGTTAAAAATTAATAAAATTTAAAGTTAATACCCTATCCAATGGACACACAAGACCCTCCCAACCAACCCCGCTATCAGCTTACTAGGGGTCTAGAGGTTTAGACAACGAAAAGATGATATGACGTCACGTCTAGACAGGAAGGAAGTACGAGGCGCCATCTGGAGAGTGCACAGTACTGGGTAGACGGGCCAGCTTGTGGGGGCATTATGCACTCATATAAGATGACTTTTTCTGTTGTTTGGCGGGCCGGTCTGCGCCGACCGGATTAGCAATTGTCCATTGGATAGGGTATTACCTATAAAAATTTAATTTACTTATTAAATTTGCAATTTTTTTTTTGTGTGTGTTAAATATGTATATAGTTTATATATATAGTTTAAGTTTGTGTTATGGCATCACCAGGATAGTCAAGAGGTTCTTATGGCCATGTAATGGCTGTGCTCGATGCTCATGACAAGTGTACTTGATGCAGAGACAGTGGTTTAGGGCACGATCTGTGTATGGCTCAAAAACCTTGCAAGATTTGTTAAGAATTTACCTCATCTCAGAAGGAAATGTTGTCAACTTCAATATTTGCGAAGACAATAAGCTGGTTTACTGGTTGACCCCAAGGAGGATACAGTTTTGGGCCCAGTAGAAAGTGTTGCAGACAATGGTATGACCTTGCAATCTTCTTTTTTACCGGAGTGTGTCCCAGTCTGCTTCAGGGCCTATGTCATCATCTGTTACCTGTCAGTCTCCACTCTCACTGGTCAAGGCAGCCTTCCGGACTGATCTGTGGATGAAGTACCATTGTTTTCTACTAGTCACCAGTCAGACTCTGAGCCTGTTTATGGTGACAGCAGGGAACTCCTTTCTACTGCCAGTGATCAGGAGATGTCTTTCAGGGAGACTATTATGTCTGTTTGCAGTTTTATAGGATGGGCCCATGTCCCAGTGTTTGATCTCTCCTATAGCAAGGATTGGGAGAGGGCGAAAGGAAAGAACTCTAGACCCTCTGGGAAAGTTTCTGCCTCCTTACCTCCCAATGATTGATTTTGCCAGAAGCTTGAGAAGTTAAATCTAGAGGTTGTGGAAGGCTACCCTACCCAGTCACAGGACTTGTGTGGTTTGAAGGTTGACCTACTTGTGAGGAGACCTAAGTCTTAGTCAAAGTGGTATGACATGCACCAGCAAAAGACTGATTTGCCTCATCAACCAGACTGAACCATCTTTTGTTGGTGCAGCGAGGAGGCAAGGCTGAACTCGGAGTACTCAAGGATTGCAAAGTAGCATGTCTGTCATCTTCTGGTCCAGCCTCTCAGACACATCAGTCAGGACATACTTAGAAGGTGGGAAAGGTGTGCCAAGGAGGGTTCTTATGTTTTTAAGCAGGCTGCTGGCTTCAGTGTATGTACAGCTGAAGTACATGACAGACTTTTGGATAGTATTGCCACTCTCCAAGCTTAATTGCTTAATTGTCAAAGGGCAAATCCTCAAGTATTGCCACTCTCCAAGCTTAATTGTCAAAGAGCAAATCCTCAAGGTTGTGGATGCTCTCAAGGGTCTTAAGGACCTGGGTTCCTTCCATTAAAGCATTTCACTGTCGCTTGGCACTTCACTTTATCATTTTGCTGACAATTGGTTTGTCCAACTAGGGAACTTTAAGCTTTTATGATGGGATGCCTTTCTGGATCATGTGAAGTTGGATATTAAGACTGATATCTTACACAAATTAAGAACTGCCAATCTGTTCAGCCATGGATTGTTTCCTGATGCCCTTCTGATGCAAGCAGAGGAGGAGATCCATCAGCATGAGACTACTAGGTTTGCTCCAGGGTCCGCTTCAGGCGCCCCTGAGCTCTCCTCTAAGAAGTCTGACTACAGATATCACCATTACGACCAGAAGTCCTCTCAATTCTCTCAAACTTGTGAATGGTCCCAAACCTCACTTTTCCTCCAAGCAGGCCCAGTCTGGAAAGCAGCATAAATGACAATTATTGTATCAGTCTAACCAATCAGATTCCAAATATGTTGGATGATTACCATCTGGAGTCTCCAGAAAGTGTTTGAGGCTGGCAAATCTTGGCAAGTTTGGCAGTCCCTGGGTTCAAATCCAAGAGTGGTCTCTATCTTGCAAGAGGGATACCAGCTACCTTTCAAGGTGAGACCACCTCTGACAATTAGGTAACCTCTGATTATCAGCAGATAGGCAAGTTCTTTCAACAACTTCAACTTGAAGGAGGCTTTACAGTCCCTGATACAAAAACAGGTAGTAAAAAGATTGTGGTTCTGTCTTCCCTGGCCTTCTACAACAGGTTGTTCCTGGTTCCCAAACCAAACAACCAGTGGAGGCCCATCTTGGATCTGAGCACTCTAATCTTGTACCTGCAAACCACTACCTTCAAGATGGAACCCCAGAAACAATATGACTCTCCTTTCAGCAAGGAGAGTGGGTCAGCTCCTGGGTCAGGTCCAGGAAGTATCTGAGGTTTCATCTGAATGGTCAGACTTACCAGTTCACAGCCCAGGTTGGACAAACCTAACTGACTTTGACGGGTGTCCACACAGGGATCTCCAGAACCTAAAGCTTTATGCATGGCTCCTAGAGCCACATCAATAAAAAAAACAGGGGTCCGCTGACCAAGTTCCGGTGAGAATTGAGGCTCCTCAGAGACATTCAACTAGAAACGTCTATGAATCAAAATGGTCCATTTTTGTCAAAGGGGGCGAATCTAGTGAGGTGGATTTTAGGACATCCTCTATAAAGCAGATCTCTCCTGCATCTTTTTCAGCGGAAAAATCTCCAACCAAGCACTATAGATGGCTATAGGACAGCTTTAGCAGACAAAATTGAAAATAATAGCCTTAACACTAGTAAGGATGACAGCTTGAACAGGTTCTTGGGCTGGGCAGTTTTCATCAGGACAGACCTGAAAGATACTGAGGTATCCCCACTTGGAATCTGTCTCTAGCTCCTTTTGAGCCTCTTGGGAAAGCTCTTAAGCATCTGACATTAAAAATGTTTGATCCTCCTGCTAGCTTTGGGTTCTGGAAAACGAAGGAGTGGAATTCATGCTTGGCTTCTCAGAAACATTAGACACCAAGAGGATTGGTGTAATGTCTCCTTATATCCCTCATCCAGCTTCTTATCTAAGTATCAGCTGGCCAAAGATGGACTAGAGTGTATAGTCCCAGTGATTATTCCAGCTTTGGGACAAAAGTGGTGGACAAGGGCGCATCTTCTCATTTAGGCCATTTGGTTCTTTGGTGCTGCCATGAACAAAAGTGGCAGACAGGTGATTGCCTGTTTTCCTGTTCACCTTCCCCAGGAATCCTTGGGACTAAATTATGTTTTTCCTCCATCCCTTCTTCTCTCAGGTTGAGTGGTAAAAAAGTGGGGGAACATGGATGAACTAGTAAGCCTTGTACCCTAAAATCAGATTTGGTAGCCACAGTTCTTACATGAGTCCCTTTGTGAGCTACCCTCCATCCACTGGGTAGTTTTCCTGCATTTATCCATTAAGTAAGATGTAATAAAATGGAAAAGTCAATAAGTAAATTAAATTTTTATAAGTCAACACCTTACCTAGTGGACAAAGGGAATTCCACCCTACCTTCCCCATAATATACAGCTCAACAGGGGCCCATACTAAGGGTAGGAAACAAAAAGAAAGTACGTTGCTCAATCTAGTAAGAGTTTGGGGTGACATGCCCACCTGGCGAGTGGATAGGACGTGACCGGTATAATGGTAAGTCTTCCCCTCCAAAAATCTTCCCCCCAGAGGGGGGGGGGGGATTTTCTGGAAAATAATATGACCCACCTGAAAATATTCCTCCCCGCTAAAGGACATTAACCTTCAACTGATAGTTTTGTGCTTTATTTGTATTTAGAATAAATTATGTATCATCTAAAATTTACAGACCTGCAGTTTGTCATTTCATCTTTTACTATCTTTTAAGATTTATGATGATAATACCTTCCATTTTGGTGGCTCCATTAGTTTTACTTGTATAAATTCTGTGAACGAAACAATATCATGAAACTCATTATGCACACATAGCCTGCTTATAGCAGAATCTAAAGTGTGATCAATGTCTGTAATCTCTAACATACTGTTAGCATAAACAGGTTAGATGTTTTGTAGTCTGCATTTTTTTGCCTTTTATGTTGCTTTTATATTGTAAAAATTATTGAATTCCCTAATATTCTTTATGCACTATTAAGTGGAGAGCCGAGTTTGGTGTTTTTTAGTGAGACTGGTTGTGTGCTGGACAAATGCACTTGTCCACTAGGTAAGGTATTAACTGTAAAAATATAATCTACTTTTTAAATTTTCCACGCAATTAGTTGTACATGTATTGGAAAGTTGAGAAAAAGATGGATGAAGCAAATGTTGCTGTTGCTTTTCTCACCAATTATGCAGATTTTATTCCGGAGTGTTGTTTTTAAGTACTGCAGGTTTATCAGTAATATTGCTTCTCTCCAGGATACACTACATGGTGGTACTATGGGGAAATCGAAACTCCTCGAAATGCCCCAACTCCAGCATCCACCACTACTAGAGCTTCAACATCAACGTCTCCACCAGTAAATGTGGCAGACGAAACACAAGATGACAAAACGGAAAATATCAGGGAAGAATTCCCTGAAACCTGGCTTTGGCTTGATTTTAAAACAAGGTAGTATAAATAAATATAGTGTTTGCTGCTATTTCTTTTGTAATGCTTTATAATGCTTTTATTACCGGGTTTCATTTTTGCAATCTTTCCAAACTGGGGGGGGACTGCTTCTTTGATTTTGATTAAAAAGGAGGAGAAGCTGAAGAAACACATAACTTGTCTCAAATGAAAAGATTGGTATTATCAGCAAAAAGATTAGCCCCTACAATGTGCTCCCAACTGCCATGATTCATGAAGATGTCAACAATAAAGATGTTCCCATCACTCTTGAAAAGAAGCTGATGAACAAGATCACTCGTTTCCATTTTTACTGGAGGATTAGTCACACATTGATGAGATGAGAGAATAAAGCAGATACCACCCAAAAGGTCAACTGTAACATCTGAAACATTCATTGCCAATATATTACTGACTGGAAAAAGTTGAGAGTGTCATCACAGATTATCAAAAATTTATAATTTTTTTTCTAGATTTCTGCAATTTTGTGACATTTTCAAAAATTGTGACTATCAGTTTCAACCCTACAGGGTACTTAAGTGCTAGGAATGCCAAATCAATGTTTTTAAAATTTCTTATTTTGGCAATTCTTTCAGAGTCTATGTTATATTCAAAATATCCCAAACAGCAGTTATTGAATTTACTGATGAAACCAAATGGTTCAAACTATTTCCCAGATATATTAGCTAACGTAGTGTCCAGAGGGGGATTCTATTTTTGTGCTAATACTCCCACACATATGATGACATGTCTTTGCACAAAGTTTCCTGTTTGGAACACAACTGTCAATTTATACAAGTACATGTAGAGTAAGAAATCTAAAATTCGCCACATATCTGAAATTCGCCACATGTGAAAATACTAATAAAATAAATGCATTGTGGTGAGATTTGTTGAATGTATAGTAAATTATGGCTTTTTGAACTGAAAAATACCAATTTTTACACAAAATCATCATTTTCTTCATAAAATTAACTAAGGTTTTAGAGGTGGCGAATTTTAGATTCCTGGCGAATTTTAGATTTCTTACTCTAGTATAATTTG
The DNA here is from genome assembly GCA_964017235.1 of Sabellastarte sp. h YS-2021. Lineage (NCBI taxonomy): Eukaryota > Metazoa > Annelida > Polychaeta > Sabellida > Sabellidae > Sabellastarte > Sabellastarte sp. h YS-2021. The sequence continues at coordinate 162,702,336 of OZ024930.1, forward strand.
GATGCTTCCATCTGGGGTAAATAATATATATGAACCATTTTCAGAGAATTCTGTGCTTCTACTATGTCCTAAGTCAGGCATTTAGATTGTGTGTTTAGTGTTTCCTTTAAATTTACCTGTTGAGCAGAGCCCCCATTACAGATGTCTTGAGAGCAGTGTCAAAAGTATTGTTTTTCATTGTGAACATACTTTTGTCAACAATGTTTTTGCAAATATCTCAAAAAGGTAATGGATAATAGAGCAAAGCTTTTTATTTTTTTATGATGACCCATCTTGGATATTTGTAATTTGCTTACTTTTTTCAACATATACCAGTCACTTATTAGTTTTAAATTAATAAATGATAGTTGACATTTTTTACTTTAATTTGGCATGCTTTCCTTTTGTTACATAAATATGACTTTTCTCTTGAAATATGTTATTTTGTGGTTGTCTTTATTTTTTGCAGGTGTTAGTTGGGGGGCAAGAGTGTCAAGAACTTTTTCAAGAAAATTTATTTTATAGGATGATTTAATGTCAATTTAAAATGTAGTTTTATCCTTTTTATCAAAATATTAAAACAAAGACAGCTCACAATGGTAGATATGAGAATCAGGTGGTTATTTTACCATACTTGATAGCCACTGAGAGCCCTTTGGTGAAGAATCTAGGGATCTGAAAGACTTTCAGGGCCTTTTTTCAGAGCCATATCACCATAACTAACACAAGCACGAAGCTTATCTCAGTGAGGAAAAAACCTTAATGTGACTGTGCATGAAAAGGGTGTATTACGTAGGTTTGCCTGTCATCATAAAATTACCTGGCAAACAACAAAGTGTTTTGATGGAATGAAGTGGGGTTGTTTAACATAAGTGAAACTTGAAATAATATTCAACCTGAAGTTGCGAAAGAGAGCGGGCTATGTTTAGTAAACAGATCCACTTTATTTTATTGATCAAGAAATTGACACACAAGTTGTCATGCAGTTGGTAACTCATTTCTGGGTATATTTCCAAGAAGCCAAATTCCTCTCATTCTTTAGTCAAGGGCATTTTACAGTATCTATGCAATGTATTTGAAATGATTTGAAAAGTAATAGTTAATTTAGAAACAACATATTGGTGAAGCATTGCACAGTGATGAACTAGTAGACTCCTTATGGATCAACATTAAACTTAATGGAGCTGTTTCAATTGAAAGTTCAGTTTATTTAATCTTTCCAAAGGTAACCCCCAACACAGGAACAGGAAATGTGAAATTATTGGCAAAGTTAATTCCACATTAGCATCCTTCAGAACATATTTTCGTGTGTTTTTAAATCCCCAAAAGTTTATCCTTAATGTGATGTCCTATACCCATATCAGTATACAACATTCAATAATTTAAACACATTATTCGTCGTTTGAGCAAATATTCAACAAATCCCATTTAAATAGATAAGTATCTTAGTGTGTGTTTCAATCAGGCAGATGTCAGCCAATGAACACCTGACCCTGAATGTACCACTTCTTTTTTAATTTACATCCAGGGGCCGATTTCACAAAGGGACTTAAGTCCAGATTTAGACTTAAATCTAAGACTTTGGTCTTAAATTTTGTCAAAAGAATGTTAAGTCTGTGGTCTTAGACTTAACGGATTTCACAAAGCAGCTAAGTCAATGAAATTGCTAAGTCAGTGGACTTAAATTTAAGTCTGGGAGATAGTGGGCTTAAATTTTCTAAAGAGGTCTTAAATATGGCCGCCATAAACTTTTCTCCACCTCAAAATTTGAAATGGCTGTAAATAAATTATAATTATACAGAACACCTCACCAAAGTAGTGTTTGGGAAGTTTATATGATGTAACAAGGTTTTCTATTTCAAAACAACATTCATCCTTAGATAAAATACATAAAATAAAGAATATATGGCACCAATATTATATTTTGCATAGATACAAAAGGTCACATGACACAGAAAACCACTGTGGTTATTTGATAAGCCTGGACTTAGCTAAGTCACCTTTGTGAAATCCATTTTAAGTCCCAGACCTAGCTAAGACCCAAGTCTTAGACTTAGCCAATAAAGGGACTTAGTTAGTCCTTTAGTGAAATCGGCCCCAGGGGTCGGTTTCACAAAAGAACTTAGCCTGGACTTAGACTTAAAATCAAGACTTTTGTCTTTAAATCATGCTAAGTCCGTGGTCTTAGACTTAGCAGATTTCACAAAGCAGCAACGCCTAAGCTTTGACTAAGTTTTGGGGCTCAAAATTAAGCCTACCTGGGAGTGGGCTTAACTTTTGTAAACAAAGACTTAAATATGGCCGCCATAAATTTATCTCCACTTCAAAACTGGAAATGGCTGTAAGTAAAGTATAAATACATAAACTATCACGCTAATGTAGTCTGTGGAAAGTTTTTATATGATAACAAGCTTTTCCATTTGAAAATGGAACTTATCCTAGGACAAAATGAGTCAAATTAAGGATATTTGTCACCAATATTATATTTTGAGTAGAAATAAAATATCACATGACACAGAAAATCACTGTGGTTATATGATAAGCTTGGACTTAGCTAAGTCTCCCTTTGTGAAATCCATTTAAGTCCCAGACCTAGCTGAGACCTAAGTCTTAGATTTAAGTCTATGACTTAGCCAAAAACTTGGCTAAGTCTAAGACCTCTTTGTGAAACCAGCCCCAGGCATTACCATAAACCAGATTCAAACAGCTGACAATAGCTGATATTTTACAACCAGGACCCAAAATCCAATGATTGGTGGTGGGTGACTGGTTGTAAATATATTATTAAAAAGTAGTATGCACTAATACTTTAATCCTACAAGCAATTTCTTTATGATAAATGTTTAAAATTAACTTTTGTCAGAAAGATATGTATTGTCAGCATACACCACAAACACCACACCAGTTTGAATGACAAGAACTCCCTTCTGGTCTGATATTGAAAAAGTGTATTGTCTGATATTGACAAAACAGTAAAATTTGGTTCTCGGGTAACTCTGACTGATCTGGTGCTTATGAGTCTTTGCTCTTGTGTGCCAGTTTTGTTCTGATTTTTCTGTGGATACTTTATACATTTAGAGCAAGGAACTTACAGAGTAATGTACCAGTTTTACTTTCCAGCATAAATGGACGATACAGGTTGTACTGTACTACTCATTAAAATGGAATTTTGCAGAATTTGTTTAGGGTGACCACAATGATGAAGAGGAAACTGATATAGTGCCATATATATTCTTGTGGGAATCTTTTTTGCATTTATTCACATTATAGCCAAAACAAGGTACTAGGTGTGCAATCAATTAATCTATCTGATACATTAAATAATTATTCTTGTGTGAATCCCTCTTACATTTATTGGACAGTTGAGAAAGGATGGATGACGCAGATGTTGCTGTTGCTTTTCTCACCAGTTTGCAGGTTATATTCTGGAGTGTTGTTTTTAAGTAGATATGTGGTACTGCAGGTTTATCAGTAATATTGCTTCTCTCCAGAATACACTACATGGTACATTATGTATTACCCAACTCCTGCACCTTCAACAACAACGGCTTCATCAACACAGCCATCAGTAAATGTGGCAGACAAAAAACAAGAGGTCGAAGGGGAAAATATCAGGGAAGAATTTCCTGAAACCTGGCTTTGGCTTGATTATAAAACAAGGTAGTATAAATAATTAAAGTCTTTCGTGGTCTTTGTTTTATAGTATTGGTTTATTTTCACTTACAAATTTCAGTAAATTCTGAAATCTTTGTGAATAGTTTGGAGTGGCCACAATTGTTTTGGATCTAAAGGATGATCATTGTTTGCTACAGTTCTTCAAGGTTTGTGCATGGATTGTACACTAGTGGTACTGGACACATTGTGATGTAATCTCTTTTAAAGTTTCTATGAATGAATCAAGGAAACTTTTAAATTCATTTTTGATTTTAAATATAATGAAAAATAGCATGACAGAATACAGAGTGCTGTAAATAATTAAACATTTTTGAAAGTTTAATTAGTGCATATTTTTGAAATTTTATGGCATTTTCAAAAATCATAAATAGTTTGGATCATTTTTGACCCAACAGGGTGCTCAAAGGTTTACTCAGATGGTAAAAGATAGAGCAATTTGTCCTTGACGGCAATAGATTCAAGCTGTTTCCTAGACTTATGAGATAGCACCTGGAGGGAACTCTATTCTTGTGCTGTTTGTACTCTTGTACATTTGGCATGGCACAAAGAAAAGTACAAGCATTTCTGTCTGGAATTTGAACACAACTTCTGCTAAACATAATTACCGGGGCGTTATAATTTGGACACTTCCATTATAGAAAAATTACTGGCCGTATTTGGAGAATTCTCTGTACATTGCACCAACTATCAGCCTGTTTGACTGCGTATTGAGAGAATTTTTGAAAGATGTCACACATGCAAACTGGGTTTGTTTACAAATAAATTGTAATGGAAACCCAAACGAAGTGTCATGGAAACCCAAATTATTTTGGGCATACTTTTCTCAAGTTTTGGTTGCCTTCCTGGATTTTTTTTACAATTTTATAACTTTTTTTTCAAATAACATGAGTCATTTATTTTTATTAATTGATAAAAATTCTTTATTGATATTTTTTCTCCTTTATATGGCATGCTTTTTATTCTACTGTACAATTGGCAAATCCTTTTGGTCAAAATTATTGTTGCATAATTTTTTTCGTTAATTGTTCTTTTTGTGTACACTTTACAGCTTATATAAAGAAATAGTGGTTTACGGCTGAACCTTTTGTCATAGTTCAGAACATATTGATAAAAAAAGTTATCAGAATACCAGTGATTGGTAAAAATATTGAAGATATTACAACTGTTATATAAAAACACTTTTGCTTCAGACTTATATTTATTTATTAATAGCTGATATACTGGTAATTGTAATCTATGGTATATTGTTAACTGAATTTAGTTTGAGAGTTAGTGCATCACATACCAGGTTATGTGATCATAGAAAGTCTAGTCTGTTAGAAATTCCATTTCTAAGGGTAGAAAGTCCAAATGTAGTTCTACTGGTAGAATGTCAAATTGTGCTTGATTGAATTTTCAACCATGGCATGTGGTAGAAGCAGAATGGTTATACTGATGCAGATATACGCTACAATAGCTTACCACGTGGGACTTAATGCTGTTCTCGGGTTGCCACACCCGGGGCCAACGTCATAGAAAAAAATATCGTTCTTGTTAGCCACCGGATATACTGGTAGTTGTCGTCACGTGATATCTTCTGACCAATCGCCCTACTTTCTTGTTGGCCACGATTGACTGGTAGCAGTTTGTAAATATACAGACATTTTCATTTATTTCTCAGTCTTTACGTATTGTTGGAGGCTAATATTTGGATATTTCTTTTTATATATTTCATAGATTATCCTGTAAAATTATTAATTTCACAACTTAAGTATTTTCCTTACAATCCGCGTGTTTTGAGTTTTCTCGGTTCAGGCAATTCCAATTGTACGTCTTTTTATTGCGTTAAAATGTCTCTCCATCAAGCAAACAAAGACAAACCGAGAGCTCAGAAATGCCGCCATTTTTGCTTCAGTTTTGATAATCATAATTACTGCCCTACCTGTAGGGAGGCTGGCAAGGGAGATGACCCCTGTGTCACTTTTGAAGCACCCTGCCATATTTGCACGTCTCTCACTGATGAACAATTGCAAAAAATTCAAAACAGGAAGCGGTATTTAAAAAAGCAAAAAGCGGAAACTAGTTCTAAAGATGAACTAGATCTCTTGGGTGAAGGCGATGGGGACTCTTTTACTGGTTCTAATGCAGACCTTGAGAGTGCTGCCGATAACCTCTTTACCTCACCCCCCGTCCTCAACCTCTCACCTTCAGTTCTTTATCATTGAAAACCCCAGCTAAAGCTGTCCCACCAACCCCAGGTACTGTTTTGCAAAACAAAATTCAAAGAAATTTAGAAAAATCCCTGGGTGATTCCTTAAATATACATATTCAGCAGCAAATGGGTTCCTTCCAGGCATCCATGTTAGAAGCATTTCAATCACTCCGAGAGGAGTTGGCAGTTAAAAAGCCAGCCGAGGTTGATCCCTCGCCTCATGCTTCAAAAGCTGGTCCATCCAGCAACATTGCTGCTCATCTGGACCTACCCCCTCTGAGGTCTAGTACTAATGCTCAGTCCGAGGCAATGGATGTGGACGTTGGTCCAGCACTCCCTCCTCGACTAGTACTTAACCAATCTACCTCGGATCAGTACGTTGCCCCTTCTGAGGCTATACCGAAGGATTCCTCGTACTCACACAAAAAACAAAGCCACAGACAAACAGTAGCACCGAGCTCTGCCTCGGATCAACTGGATGAGGATTCCGACGAACCTCGGATCCATCCTAGACCTAAGAAACACTCTGACAAGAGCAAGCATAAATCTAGGTCCAGATATGTGTCATCTTCAGAGGAAGATCACTCCCCTGTTGCCAGACACAGGTCTTCTAAGCCCTCTAGGGCTCAGCCCTCAGGCGCAGCTTCTGATCAAGACCTCCCACAACATGATCCAGACCTCCCTTATTATAGGGAAGTAGCCCTGTCTGACATTCCCTCCCAATACTCTGAAGAGGTAGACACCTTCAGGCGCATTCTTTCTCTCCCTGACCCCAGGGACTCTATGCCTAGGTCTTCAACTTCAGTGTTGGGTCTGGATGACGAAAAAGGCCGTCAAGAGCTCAGACCTAGAGGTCCTTCCTCTATCCTACCACTTAGCTCAGTTATCAAGGACGCCTTTGATAAATTTCAACATGATTTCAAAGCTGCCAATTTAGCTGAGGGAAAATATGTCGAGCCTCCTCCATCCACTTCTAAGTGGTATAAGGTTGGACAGCCCACTTTTCAAGACAAAATCCAGGAGTTGAATACGGACTTTGCTAAGATCTGTATTACTCCTAGACCTCCTGGGGCACCAGTAGCCAAAGTCCCTCTGCCAGTTCTTAAGGAGCTGGAACATCAGGCTAGACAAAATATTTCAACCCACAATTTCACCGCTGCCTTTGCCAAAACCTCTTCTTCTTGCAATGCTTCCTTGGAAAAGTGCCAACATAGCATTAAGTCAACTGTCAAGAAGATAAAATCTCAGATCCAGAAAGGTGCCAATCCTGAGAAAGCAGCAAAGCGCGGATATGAGGAAGTTGCTGAGTACTTGGATTTTTGGAACAAGACGGTTCTTGTTCAACATAGAGCTCTTACCTGTCTCAGCAAATCGCTAGCCCATATTCTCCAGAGGGAATTATATTCCATGGCTAATACCGGCGTGCTTAGGCGCGAAGCCGAAATAACTCTATTACATCCCCAGCTAGGGGAAACGAGACGCCAAGAACTTAGGAACTCGTCCTTCTGGGACTCCTCCTTGTTCGAGTCTCAACTTGTAAAGGAAGGTGAGGACTTCCTTCTCAAAAAAGGCACCTCAAAAGATTCTCAGGGTTTCGCACCCTACCAGAATAAGCCCTTTCGTGGCCCCCACAAGAAAAGAGGCTCCTACAGGAAACGCCCCTATGGGGGCAATACCTCTCAAAGCAGTAAGCAGTCCTTTCCCTCGGGAAGAGGAAAATCCAACTTCAGAGGCTCCAGGGGTCGTTTTCGACCCCACAATAGGGGAAGGGTGCGTGGAAACCCCCCTTCTCAATGACTCCTCCAAAGCCTCACTCAGTCCACCAGTAGGAAGTCGCCTCCGTTCTTTCAAGAGAGACTGGCTAATAAACAAATGTTCTCAAAACGTGTTAAACATTATCACCAATGGCTACGTTCTGCCATTCCGTTCAAAGCCAAACTTGATCAGATTTCCTCTGATTCTATCAGAGTACAAGGCCCAACAAAAAGACCAAGCCTTGGCCACTTGTATCCAGTCTCTCTTGTCAAAGAACGCCATCGAAAGGGTGGAAAACGTAAAATCTCTCGGGTTTTACAGTCGCCTGTTCCTAGTACCCAAGCCTCACCAAAGGTGGAGGCCAGTCATAGACTTAAGCAGGCTCAACACTTTTCTACATGTAGAAAAGTTCAAAATGGAAACCCCGGAGTCCATCAGGACTTCCCTGGTCCCAGGGGAGTGGGTATCGTCGATAGACCTGTCGGACGCATACCTTCACATCCCCATCCATCCAAACTCAAGGAAGTACCTAAGGTTTTGCTACAAGGCCCAGGTGTTCCAGTTCACCTCCCTACCTTTCGGACTGGCCACAGCCCCCCAGGTCTTTACGATGATCGTAAAGGAAGTGAAACTAATGGCCCTCTCAAGAGGACTCAGAATTCACCAATACCTGGACGACTGGCTGATCCGGTCCCAGTCTCAGGAGGAATCTCAAAGGGACACACAGGCAGTGGTAGACCTAACCCAATCCTTGGGTTGGATAATCAACCAAGAAAAATCAGAACTGAAACCTACTCAGGTGTTTTCGTTCGTGGGCTACGAATACCACCTCGATTCAGCCCTTGTAAGACCCACTCACGAGAGATGGCTCAAACTTCAGGATTTGATCCTACGACTCAAGTCAAAACGTGTTTTGACTGCAAGATGTTTGATGTCTCTAATTGGGTTGCTAGCCTCAACGGAGAAAATGGTCCTGGAGGGACGCCTTCACATGAGGCCCTTTCAGTTTCATCTCAAGGAGCACTGGAGATATCCTCAGTCGCTGGACAACCTCCTTCCTTGGACAGAAGCCATTGTAGCCCACCTAGATTGGTGGCAAAACCCCTCAAATGTGATGAAAGGCGCAGACCTTCATCCCAAGGACCACAGTATCCAACTCTTTACCGACGCCTCAAACGAAGGTTGGGGCGCTCACTTAGATCAAAATTCTACAAAAGGGCTGTGGTCAGAGCAGGAAAAAAGGCTACACATAAATGTCCTGGAATTGAAGGCGGTCTCCCTGGCCCTACGAGACTTCAAGGACCAGTGCCAGAATCAAACAGTGTTAGTTGCAACGGACAACTCAACAGTGGTAGCCTACATCAACAAGCAGGGGGGAACTCACTCAGCAGAGATGTGCGCTCTCCTGTGGAAAATCATGACCTGGTGCCATCACTACCATATAACATTGAAAGCCAGGCACATTCCAGGGTGTCTGAATGTGATGGCCGACCTCCTATCCAGGTCCAACCAAGTGCAGTCAACAGAATGGTCTCTGCTCCCTCAGGTCTTCAAGCAAATCTGCCGGAAGTGGTTCACCCCTCATGTAGACTTATTCGCCACTCACCTGAATCACAAACTCCCTCTATATGTGTCTCCTATCCCAGACCCAAGGGCCTGGAACATAGATGCTCTGAACATAAACTGGACCAACCTCACAGCCTACGCCTACCCTCCTACGGCTCTCCTTCACAAGGTGATCCAAAAGATCAAGCAATGCCATTGCCTGATCATCGTGATAGCCCCAGGCTGGCCAGGGATGCCCTGGTTTTGGGACCTAGTGCAGCTCTCAACAGAGATCCCACTACAACTCCCAGTGTCAACGACCCTACTCAAACAGTCCCACAACTATGTGTTCCACAACAATCCACAACAGCTGAACCTCCACGCCTGGTGTCTAGGAGCGGACAACTCCAAGAACAAGGCTTCTCTGTGGAGGTGGCAGAGAGAATTGCTGCCCCTCAGCGGTCATCAACAAGGACCATCTACAGGTCAAAGTGGGCCCTATTTGAAAAATGGTGCAGAGAAAATTCGGTGGATTTCTCCACTCCATCTGTGAAACAAATCTCAGATTTTTTCATGTACCTGTACCAAGACTTAAACAGGCGCCCCTCGACCATTGATGGTTACAGGACTGCAATCGTTGACACTTTGGGCCCAACGGCCCAACACATTGCACACAATGCAGACCTTCATAGGTTACTCTCCAGTTTTCACAGGGATCGTCCTAAAAGTTCCAGAAATTTACCCAAGTGGAACCTTTCTGTTGTCCTTAACGAGCTCACCAAAGCACCATTTGAGCCCATGAAAGACTCAGACCTCAAACATCTTACTCTCAAAACTGCTTTCTTGCTAGCCTTGGCCTCCGGCAAGCGCCGCAGCGAAATCCATGCCTGGGTCGCAAACAAAGTAGCTAATTTAGGCCAATGGGAAAAGGTGGCCTTGTTCCCTTCTTCTGATTTCATAGCCAAAAACCAACTAGCAAGAGAAGGTTCTCAAAGTGTGTCACCAGTGACTATCCCTGCTTTGACTACCATTGTAGATAGACAATTTAAGGAAGACAGGACCCTGTGTCCCGTGCGGGCCCTGAGGTTTTATTTGGACCGAACTAAAGACCTGAGAGGGTCTCGTTCTCTCCTTTTCATCTCCTTTAAGAAAGGACATACCTCAGACATCAGACCCGCTACACTCTCCTCATGGTTGAAACAAACCATCCTACTTTGTTACAAACAAGCAGATCAACAAGCCTTGGACTTGGTCGAAGTCAAAGCGCATGACATCCGGGCCTTCGCGGCCTCTAAGGCCTTTTACGGTGGAGTATCGGTGGACCAAATCATGCAAGCCTGTCACTGGAAAGCTCACAACACATTCACAAATCTTTACCTAAAAGACCTTACTTGGTCGGACACCGACAACAATATGTATCTGGGACCCGTGGTGGCGGCACAACAAGTCCTAGATCCTTCCCCTCAGACCAGTTGTCCTCGGAAAGAAAAAAAGGGGGGGGGGGGGGGGGGGGGGGGGGGGCACCTCCGCTACAACCAAGTCTTCAGGAGTCTCTCCCAGGATCTAGGTATTCCTTTACCTTCAAGATGTTACGGGTAAGGTCATTTTATTTTTTAATTATCAGGTAATTTCTATTAAGGACTTATTCAGTTGTCGTTAATCTCATATTTCAGGTTAAAAATTTCATGAGATGCCCAACCACTTGGTCAGTCACACGTGAAGGTCTACTAGGGACCCTTAGACCTCGAAGTGAGCACCGCTGCACTTCCGTCCTACTACCAAACATCTGGACAGTTTTAGCACTGTCCCCTTTTTACTTAGGTTTTTTGGCTCGTTACAGGCCCGATCTTCGGGATCGGGGCTCTGTAAAAGGGACTCAGACTGGTTTTTCTGGCACTATTCTGTATATATTAATTCAAATCTTAGAAAAAATGACATATCTTCCAGTCTCAGCTGTAATCCCGCCACCGGGCGGTTGAATTCAGCATTAAGTCCCACATGGTAAGCTATTGTAGCGTAATAAAATTGTAAATTTTAATTACTTAAATGTAGCTTTTATAAGCTACAAGCTTACCATGTGGGACTTAGGAGAGTCCCACCCTGCCTCCCCGCTGTTTACAGCTGAGGGGTAGGTTTAATAAAAAAAATTTCAACAAGAAAGTAGGGCGATTGGTCAGAAGATATCACGTGACGACAACTACCAGTATATCCGGTGGCTAACAAGAACGATCTTTTTTTCTAAGACGTTGGCCCCGGGTGTGGCAACCCGAGAACAGCATTAAGTCCCACATGGTAAGCTTGTAGCTTATAAAAGCTACATTTAAGTAATTAAAATTTTCAAATTTCTTGGTTTTTGAAATAACCTTTTTTTACCTGAGTTTCAACTTTGTCCATAATTTCTCGCTGATCCCTTTGACATATTTCACTGTAAAGGTTTTGTATGCAGTTCTACAATCCGAAAAGATATAGAGTTGATTAGGTTTTCATCATGACTCTATGCCGACTGCTATATTTGAATTATTGTGCTTTTTAAAGTTGAATAATGCCACAAAAGAAACACTTTCAAGGATTGTAATTGATTATATTACTAAAGGCTTAATTGAATAAATATAAGTTATATTTATTGTTTGAATTTCCCACAGTTCTCTGAATTTGCTTGTTACCCTTCATGTGTTGTAACTGAAATGCTCTGGGATTGTATTTCAGCTATGATAGTTTTTGTACACAAATGACTCAGAATGAGTACCTAATGATTCCCCCTCACTATAAACCAAGCATCAACGTGGATATTCAGTGAGGGAAGAATGGGTTATCTTTGCCTGTATAAATACTGATCATAGCTTGAATTACATCTCAGCCAGCAAGTTCAGTTAAATTACTAGATTTGTGATTGTAAATATGAAAATCAGGAGAACCTTAAATTGAATTTTAGACTGAGGGAGGGCTAAATTTATCTGTGTAACTCATCGCAAACACATTAAGCCAGACTGCTGCCAATTCTTTCTGTAAATTCCAGAGCCAGCCCCACCTCTAGTAGAACAGGATCTGTTAGCCAGCTCACTAAAGTAGCAAAGGCTGAAACAGTGAGAAAGCTATTTCTAGAACCTGACTCTGGATTATCTCAGACTCAGGATATATTTAAGTTAACAGATTGTATAATGTCCTCATAAAAGCACATGTTTGATCCTCTTATGTTTCGGATTCATGAGAGGCATTATTGCTGGAGACTTTCTGTAGACAGAATATTATTGTTTTACATAAATTTGTCGGTTGAGAACATTCTGTTTTTATCTTGGTGATTCTGCAGTTGAATGAATTTCCTTTTACGTTTGGTTCAAGTAGTTCGAATTTATGATTAGATATTGTACAAGTACAAGACAATCCATTTTCTGAAACAAAATAAGCTGCTGTCAGAGAGGAGACAGCTTTGACAAATCTCCATAAGCTTTGAATGTTCTGTTTTTCATGTCAACATTTACACTAAAATTAACACAACATGAACAGAAATAGTATGACCAAATGATATTACAGAAGTTATATTGCAGTGTTCATATTTGTATCCACCGGAGGCAACTGGTGGATACTTTGGTTTAGCCGCCACCGCTGTGCGTAGAAAGATTTTCGGCGTTAACGCTCTCAGAGGAAAACTACTCCAGCTAGGTTCACCAAAGTTGCAGGATATCTTCATTGGGGGGGTAATCTTCTCTGGGACTGAAATTAGCCTCATTATGAAAAACAAGATGGCCGCCGCGGGCATTTCTTTGAAAATTATCTCAATTTTTCTACTGGCTATTTTTCATAGGTAGAAGGTTGAACCTCTTCATAGGTGATATGTGTAACAGATATACATGTCCTCTACAACCTTGCAGACATTTGACCTTGAAGCTCTTAATTCAATGTCATACACGGAGTGCCAAAGTACCCTACATAACAGACTTTAAAAATGCCTATATTTCCCTTATTATTGGTCGTAGAGGTTTGCCATGTGAAACCAACCTATAGGAAATCATGTGCTGCAAATCTTCTGATGTGGTCAGATTTGACCATGGACCCCTCCTTCAAGGTCAAATGAGGATAGCCAAAGTTAAGAGTGCTTATAACTTGCTTATTATTGGTCCTAGAGGTTTGGAATGGTAAACCAACCTATAGGAGATCATGGGCTGGGAATCTTTTGGTGTGGTCGCATTTGAACTTGGGCCCCTCATTCAAGATCAAACGAGGATAGCCAAACTTAAAAGTGCTTTTAGTTTGCTTATTCGTGGTCCTAGAGGTTTGGGATGGTAAACCAAGCTATAGGAAATCATTGGCTGGGAATCTTCTGGTGTGGTCAGATTTGACCTTGGACCCCTCCTTCAAGGTCAAACAAGGATAGCCAAAGTTAAAAGTGCTTATAACTTGCTTATTATTGGTCCTAGAGGTTTGGGATGGTAAACCAACCTATAGGAAACAAGACCACTGCCACGGTGTGTATCTCCCGCCGAGCATTAAATAGCCCAGACAAGATTTTATAGATCAAGGTCACTACAGCCAGGTCAAGGGTCAAATCAAGGTCAGACCATGACGTTGCACACCTACATCCCCTAACCAATGTTCCTACCAAGTATCAACTTCCTACACCTTACGGTTTCCGAGATATAGCTTGGACAAGGTCTATTACTCACTTAGCTATGGAGAAACTACTGACCATGTTGTAGCTGTGGAGAAAGTAGTTGAGCAACATATTGGAACAAAATACTCTAAATGCAATAGTTTGAGAGTTTATAAGCCATATAATTATATTAGGTAAAAGTGCTATTACTCAGTCAAAAGTAGGCCAAAGTTCACCAAACCCAACAGCATAGGATACCGTTGTACTACCCTGTGGCTCAAAAATTTGCTCTAAATTGCTCTATCTCTTATGGTCTGTGAGATATTTGTGATTTTTCACATTTTCACTAAATGTAGCATATATAATTAGCTACAGGTCTGAAACTTCACCAAGTGAAAGCTCTCCCAAAAGTAGGTGAATGAGTCATTTGAGAAAAATTGGCTATCTGCAATACTTTTAGAGATAATTCGCATTTACTCATTTTAAGTAGGTGAGTTATTACCTACGGGTCTGGAACTTCACCATGTGAAAGCTCTCCCAAAAGTAGATGAATGAGTTATTTGATAAAAACTGGGTATCCGCAATACTTTTAGAGATAATTAGCATTTACTCATTTTGAGTAGGTGAATAATTAGCTACGGGTCTGAAACTTCACCATCTGAAAGCTCTCCCAAAAGTAGGTGAATGAGTTATTTGAGAAAAATTGGCCATCTGCAATACTTTTAGAGATAATTCACATGTACTCATTTTGAGTAGGTGAGTAATTAGCTACGGGTCTGAAACTTCGCCATGTGAAAGCTCTCCCAAAACTAGATGAATGAGTTATATATTTGAGAAAAATTGGCTATCCGCAATACTTTTACAGATAATTAGCATTTACTCATTTTGCTCTTATGGTTTGCTAGATATTTGCGATTTTTCACATTTTCACTAAAAGTAGCAATAAAGTAGCCATTACTCACTTATGCATTGGGCAACAGTTGTGAAACTTCGATATGTTACAGTTCACAAAAAAGTAGATGAACAACATATTTGACAGAAATTATGTAGCTGCAGTACTTTTGAAGATATAAGTCATTTACTCATTATGGTTATCATTAAAAATGGACAAAGTAGCTATTACTCACTTAGCTATGGAGATACACTTCCAAACTACTGACCATGTTGTAGCTCTGGAGAAATTAGCTGAACAACATATTGCAACAAAATACTCTAAATGCAATAGTTTGAGACTTATAAGCCATATAATTATATTAGGTAAAAGTGCTATTACTCACTCAGAATTAGGCCAAAGTTCACCAATCCCCTTAGCATAGGACATTGTTGTACCACCCTGTGGGTCAAAATTTCGCTCGAAATTGCTCTATCTCGTACGGTTTGCGAGATATTTGAGATTTTTCACATTTTCACTAAAAGTAGCAATAAAGTAGCCATTACTCACTTATACATTGAGTAACAGTTGTGAAACTTCAATATGTTACAGTTACCAAAAAAGTAGATGAACAACATATTTGAGAGAAATTGTGTAGCTGCAATACTTTTGAAGATATAAGCCATTTACTCATTATGGTTATCATTAAAAATGGACAAAGTAGCTATTACTCACTTAGCTATGGAGATACACTTCCAAACTACTGACCATGTTGTAGCTGTGGAGAAAGTAGCTGAACAACATATTGCAAGAAAATACTCTAAATGCAATAGTTTCAGAGTTATAAGCCATATAATTATATTAGGTAAAAGTGCTATTACTCACTCAAAAGTAGGCCAAAGTTCACCAAACCCCAAAAATTTTGAAGAGCGTAAAAATTCATTAGCCGGGCGGGAGATAATCATGGGCTGGGAATCTTGTGGTGTGGTCGAATTTGAACTTGGGCCCCTCCTTCAAGGTCAAACGAGGATAGCCAAACTTAAAAGTGCTTATAACTCGCTTATTCTTGGTCCTAGAGGTTTGGAATGGTAAAACAACATATGGGGAATCATGGGCTGGGAATCTTCTGGTGTGGACGGATTTGACCTTGGACCCCTCCTTCAAGGTCAAACGAGGATATCCAAGCTTAAAAGTGCTTATAACTTGCTTATTATTGGTCCTAGAGGCTTGTAATGTGAAACCAACTTATAGGAAATCATGGGCTGGGAATCTTTTGACATGGTCAAATTTGACCTTTGAAGGTCAAACAAGGATAGCCAAACTTAAAAGTGTTTATAATTTGCTTCAGTGTGAAACCAAGTAATGGGAAATCATGGGCTGGAAATCTTCTGATGTGGTCACATTTGGCCTTGAGCCCCTTCTTCAAGGTCAAAGAGGACAGCCATACTTAAAAGTGCTTATAACTAGCTTATTATTGATCCTAGAGGTTTGCAATGTGAACCCAACCTATAGCAAATCATGGGCTTCAAATCTTCTGTTGTGGTCAGATTTGACCTTTGGCCTCTCCTTCAAGGTCAAACAATGGTTCACTGACTTTAGTGAGTTGTTTTTCCGGTGGATACAGTTTTGCATCGGTTCTCTAATGCGTAGGTCTAGTTGTAAATATTGTTACAATGGGTTATTTTGTTTTGAGTTGATTTATTTGAAAAGTCTTTTGCAAATTACATTAATAGGACTGCTGGAGAAAGGATGTATGATGCAGGTCATGCTGTACAAATTGTGCTATAAAATTTATCAGGTACATTCTAGACCAAATTTCCAAGGTCGGAAAGGATTTTCTCATTAATTGTTACAATGGGTTATTTTGTTTTGAGTTGATTTATTTGAAAAGTCTTTTGCAAATTACATTAATAGGACTGCTGGAGAAAGGATGTATGATGCAGGTCATGCTGTACACCTGTGCTATAAAATTTATCAGGTACATTCTAGACCAAATTTCCAAGGTCGGAAAGGATTTTCTCATTAATCGGACCATAGATGCCTGAATGGGAGGCGTTTTATTTTCGTAATTTTTTTAAAAATGGGTACTTGGTCTGTATCTCAAAAATGGTCAGGATTTCGGCGTTTTGTTGGAATAACTTATTCAGCTACTTTTTGATAATCTTTCACATGCCAAAGTTTTAGCCCTGTATCTGCAATTTTAAGGTCACCTTAACATCAAAAAACGGGGTTTTAGCCCTCCAGTTCACTTAGTTTTTCACTTTTTTCAACCAAACTTGGCACATATATTAAGATTTGCCAAAGTAATATCCTGACTTTATGGTGACCTTAAACTCAAAATGTTAATGGACATTTGGCCTGCTTAAAGTCATCAAATTGGAATAAAATGCTCTGGCTCCTTTCTTTTTCCATTTTTAGGCGGGTTGCGTGTAACCAACCCACCTATTAGATTGATGTGTCCAACGTCCGTCTGTCCGTCTGTCTGTCTGTCCGTCTGTCCGTCTGTCCGTCCACATTTTTCGTTTCCGGACTCTAACTTTAAAACGGTTTGACCAATCAAATTCAAACTTCACAGGGAGATAGATCACCATCATAGCTAGGTTCCTTTCGAAATTGGTGAAATTCCGTGTGTTCGTTTGTCCGTTTTTCGTCCATTTGTCTGTCCATCCATCTGTTTGTCCACATTTTCGTTTCCGGACTCTAACTTTAAAACGGTTTGACCAATCAAATTCAAACTTCACAGGGAGATAGATCACCATCATAGCTAGGTTCCTTTCGAAATTGGTGAAATTCCGTGTGTTCGTTTGTCCGTTTTTCGTCCGTTTGTCTGTCCATCCATCTGTTTGTCCACATTTTCGTTTCCGGACTCTAACTTTAAAACGGTTTGACCAATCAAATTCAAACTTCACAGGGAGATAGATCACCATCATAGCTAGGTTCCTTTCGAAATTGGTGAAATTCCGTCTGTTTGTTTGTCTGTTTTTCCGTCCGTTTCTTCGTTTTTGTCCGTTTTTCTGTCCATCCATCTGTCCGTCCACATTTTTGTTTCCGGACTCTAACTCGAAAACGGTTACTCCAATCTAATTCAAACTTCACAGGGACATACATCACCATCATAGCTAGGTTCCTTTCGAAATTGGTGTAAATCCGTCCGTTCATTTGTCTTGTTTTTCTGTCCATTTGTTCGTTTTTAGGCGGGTTGCGTGTAACCAACCCGCCTATTAGATTGATGTGTCCGACGTCCGTCTGTCCGTCCACATTTTCCATTTCCGGACTCTAACTTGAAAACGGTTTGACCAATCAAATTCAAACTTGACAGGGACATAGATCAACATGATAGCTAGGTTCCTGTCGATATTGGTGAAATTCTGTCCGTTCGTTTGTCCGTTTTTCGTCCGTATGTGTGTCCATCCGTCTGTTTGTCCACATTTTCGTTTCCGGACTCTAACTCGAACACATTTACCTTAAGTGGGTAACCTAACATTTCTTTCCTTGTTCCTAAATTTAATGAGAGCAGTTGCTAACCTTGTTTCCTGCGTGCGCAACCCGCCTTTTGGGGCACCTCTGACCCTCTTGTTTTATATTGAAATTATCACTGGTATTAAACTAGATAAAAATAATACTTATTGTCACCTTAAACTCAGTATGAATGGAGTTGTAGCCACCTTAAAGTGAAATAAGGGGGTTTTCAGCCTCCAAGTATCTTATTGTTCGACTGACCTCAGTTAAACTTTGCACACTTATAAAGGATGGCAAACCACAGGGTTATCCTGACTTTAAGGTGACCTTAAACTGTTAATATAATTTTGGCCCCCCTAAAGTCATAACATTTGAATAAAGCCATCGGCTAAACTTTGTACACTTATAAAGGATGACAAAAGGGACATTCTCATTTTATGGTCACCTTAAAGTCGCAATATGGATGAAGTTATGGTCACCTTGCAGTGAAATTATGGAGTTTTTAATCTCCAGCTATTGTATTGTTCAGCAGAGTTCGGTTAAATTTGTACACTTTTAAAGATGACATTAGGGACATTCTTATTTTCTTTCGACCTTGGAGTTCCAATACAAGTACAGTCATGGCCATCTTGACGTGAAAATGAGGATTCTCAGCCCCTAACTGATTTACTGTTCAGTAACATCAGTTTAACTTGACATTGATTATACTAAAGTAAGATTTTGTATAACATTTCACTTAAAATTCCTGTACTTAAGAGGTTTTGGCCATCTTAACATGATAAATATATACTTCTTGCTCCCTCCTAATTTATTTTAACACTTTTTAAAACCACACCTGGCATATGTATGCTTAAAAATATTTATGCTGTCTGGCAAACCTAATCTCTTAGTGTTTATGAAGTTATGACATCTTCAAAGAAAAAAATGAGCTATTTATGATGCACTGATGTGGTTATTAACATATTGCAACTGATCAGTGTTCACATAATATAAATTCCCAATTTTAGGCAGATTAAAAAAACACATTCTTCTGATTCCATTCATTTGGAAATGTGGGGATATAACTTTTCCTTTTTGGAAAAAAAGCTTCAATTGATTCAACTTTTGTTTTGTAGAAGGAGTTGATGAGCTACTTGTTCACATAGACTATATAAATTGGTCAAATGTATACACCTGACTTCTTTCACAATATAAGATGCTTGAAAAAAACCACTTTCTCATAAACAGTTTTTCTTGTACAGCATTTTATGTATCTCCAGCTGAGTGGAAATGAATGACTTGTCCTTTTCTTCTTCCTTACCAACTCTGTTGTGTGATATCTATCAAAAGGCACATTCATGGAAAGTCTTTCTATGCAAAACCACACACACACCCCCCCCCCCAACTCCCCTTTAGTGCACACAAAAAGCAAGTGGAAAAAAGAATGGCCTCAGTGGGGGAAGTGGGGGGGTTCATGGAGGGAGATGATAGATAGAGATATATATGTTACGCCCAATCCACGAAATTGCCCATTTTGTGAAATAGGCAAGAATTTTGCCCATTTCATGAAATGGGCAACTGACTTGCCCATTTCACGAAATAGGCAATTTATTCATATGTGGCTTGCCCATTTCGTGAAATAGGCAATCTTATGTATGAAAATGTAATTTCCATGCATAGATGAAGAAAAACTTTAAAAATATTGAAACTGTTATTTCAAAAGAAAAAGGTAAATGAATTGCATTATTCTGCTAGTTTTGGGAAAATATCTGCTTTTTAAGAGTAACATATTTACACAACTTACAACTTTAAAATATTTATGTCACCAAATTATGAAATAAGAGGGCCCATTATTTAATGAACATTCTTTAATGTTTGATCAAAAGTCAAACTATAAATTGTGTGTCTTAATTAGTAGTACATTTGAAGTATATACTATATGGCCTTAAACTCTTTTCTTTTTAAAATGTATATTTTATAAATTGTCAAATATCAAAGGCTTACCTATAAATTGCATGCCCTTATTATTGAAAAGAAGACATGTTACAATGAAGGGCTTCTTTGCAAGATTAGCATTCAGTTTATGTGTAAACAGGGCCTAACTGTGAGGTGTATTGCAATCTCAAGTCATGGCCTCTGCATGTCCAGGTTCTGAGATTTGATTGCAATTTGATTCTGTGGCTACAAAGGTTTAACTGGTTCTTTGATCATGCCTGTGATCTCTTCCTTTACAAACTACACAAGGAAAATTTTTGCAACAATTACTTTCATCACTTGGCAGATAATACACCTGAGCAGCTTTCATAAAACAGCAATTTAGTATAAAGAATATGATTACAATTGTGATTTCTTTATAGCTTTGTATTTCAATTGCCATATTCCATGGCATACTAGTATAAATACCCCCAATTTCTCATTGGTTTTTCATAGTGCTTTCAAAGTTCAAGAATACAGCAAAGAAATATATTATTTTTGTGTTTTTCTTTGAATAGTGGACATGGGTCTGGCTATTGATAAATGCACATCACTCTGGACTGTTGACTATCAACATAAAGTTATTAGTGTTTTGAGGCAGGGTAAAACTGGTTGTACTTTATCAAGAGACAGTTACCATATTCTGAAAACTTATAAATTAGTATCTTTAGGTGGTGTTGATAAAGTGGCAAAACACAATGACAAGTACATGGCACACAAGGATGAAGTGATCAAGAAGTCATCAGGGAACTATCCACTTTATGGCCAGGGTGTGTCCTTGTGAATGGTCGTCCCAGACATCCCCAAAGTCAAGGTTCTGTGGAAAGAGGGAATGGCTCCATGAAACTGAAACTCCAAAGCTGGATGCGGGATAACAACACAGCATCCTGGAGTGTAGGGATTCGCTTTGTTCAGTGGTCCATGAACAACACCTACCATGAAGCAATCCACATGGAGCCATACAAGGCACTAACTGGAAACAAGCCAAGATGTGGTTTGGCCACTAAACTTCCTGCTGACTTCCTTGCTCGCATCACCACAGGAGTGACAGAAGAAGAACTGATTCAACTAATGGACATAACCACTGAAGATGTTGAAGATGACAGAGTACCTACAGATGAACTTCCAACGCCACAGAGCAATACTCCCATCTCACAAGATGCTCATACCCCTGAAAGTGTCTCTGTGCCAGATGTCCCAACAACAGAAGATATCCTGGTCCAGGAAGATGCTCCTACATCAGAGGTTTGTGCTTCAGATGATGATGCTACCCCAGAAGATGTTCCATTCCTAGACGTTCCTAGACTTCTACATTTAATTAATTTTAGCTCAAGTGGGAAATGAATTTTTGAAACTTTAATGCATTCAAATTCCTGAAGTGATGCACTAAATCACTTATAACTTGAAAAGTATTGCGTTCACAGCATTTTGTTAAAATATGTTATTAGGCTACTTTTTCCACAACTACACCAAGTCCAGTAACTTGTTTGGTCTTAATTTTGTGCATTATTGAAGTGTGGAATGGATCATGATCTCCTACTCTTATTCCTAAGCCTAGATTTTTAATTTCAATTGCTAAATCATTCATAAATATTGCAATATATAAACTCATACTTTTCTTTCCCAATAAATCCAGTAACATTTTTCTAGCAGTATAGCTTGACTTGTTTGTAACTTGATTTTTCTTGTAAGCAATAACTCTGAAGCAAAATCAGTAACTTTTGAACAAAAAGTCTAACACACTTTGGTTCACTGGATTTTATTAGTGGTTTTGTTAAGTTTTTAGTTGAAGCACAACCAGTAATTTTAAACAATAGTTCTTAAGCATCTTAGACCGCTGCATTCAATTAGTGTTTTATACTTAAGTCTGATACTAATGACATTTTGAACAGAAATGTCTGTGGTCAGTGTACCCTTTCACTTGAGACCTCTTCTCTGAGAACATTACCAAAGAATGTAGGACATACAGAATCCGGGAAAAAAATGCCTCCTGGACAAAATGCCTCACAGAAAAAAATGCCTCCTGGAAAAAATGCCTCCTAGAAAGAATGCCTCCTGGATATTTTGTGACTAGGAAAAAATGGCTCCTGAGAAAAAAAAGTTATTTCAACTTGTAAACATGTTACATATGAAACCTATAACGTATAATATCAAAAACATGTTAATTTCAGATATGTACAGTCAAAACCAGAACGTACAATATCGTGAAGTACAAATTACAAATATCTTCTTGAAAGGGTATCGCTTCAGCTGTACTCTGGAGCAGTTTAAAAGCAGGATTTATGGCTGTGAGGTTTCTTGATGAAATAGTTGTGGCCTTTATGGCTTACAATATTGCATTCTTATCAAATTACAACATAGGTTATCCCCTCTGTAAGGAGTTGATCGCAGTTAGATGCACTAGGAGGGGCAGAAATGTAATTACAAGAAAAACACGACACCTGTCATAATGGAAACCAGAGATGAGCAGCCAGCCAAAAGGGTGAGAAGCACCAGCAAAACCTTACAAGAGAAACTTACATACCTTTGTACAGCTAAGCAAAATGGGTAAAAGACTGTGAATTTTTGACAGGCATTGGCGACTATAAGACTCAAGTGGAAAAAATGAAGATGCCTCTGAAGTTGTAATGTGAACCTGTAGTGTTATAATACTTGAAAGAACTTTTTTTCTTAGGAGGTATTTTTCCTGGTCACAAAATATTCAGGAGGCATTCATTCTAGGAGGTATATTTCCTAGGAGGCATATTTTCTAGGAGGCATTTTTTCCAGGAGGCACTTTTTCCGCGCATCGGACATACATTCTTTTGAGAAGTAAATTTCACACCTACAATTTCTCTTCTGCCAGGCTGTGGTCGTTCTTTCATTTGTTAAATATGGTAACATACACAATGCAATAAACTTTACATTTTCTATTCCTTGTGATGCATATCTTCACATCTTTTACGGCTTACTTCACACTTTTTCGTCAGGGCCGCTTCGTTTTTGTCAGCAAAAACATTTTTCTAGTTGATATTTGATATTTTAAAATTTTTATTGGGCATGCTTTCCTCATTCTGTAATTTTTCAAAAATGTTTTTAAAATATATTTTTAGTTTACTTTTTCATTGAAAGTTGGTGATTTAATGTTAAACTTTTTTTCAAAATCAGAACATCAAAATGAAGATACCAGTACACCTGTAGTTAGTAAAAATAGGATATTGCAAATGTTATACCCAGTATTAAGGCAATGACTTTATGTCAGATTTATAGCCACTATACTAGTAAAATTATCTGTATTAACTGGATTGTGTTAAGAGTTTTGAGAATTAGTGACAGTAATATATGTCATACCTCTTTGGATTTATTTTCATGGTATGTGTTCTCATTTGCTTTTTCATTTTTTGATCTTGGATGATTTTGTGTAGTCTATATGTAGAGTTGAATTTCATTTTATTCGGGTACATAGCACATTGGATTTAGAAATTAATTACTAGTCCAACTAGATATGATATGATTTTTGTGATAAAATTCCTCAGTTAATTGCTAATAGGACTAGGCACAGATTAAATACAGAATACAACTGGTTGTGAACTCTTAATTTTAAGTGGTCATATCATTAGCAGTGTATTAAATCAGTAAATATCAAGTTTTATAGTTGACAGTGATTTCATATTATGCCATTCATGCCCTCAAGCCAAAGTCAGACCTCCAGTTATTGATCTTCCAGTCATTATTTGCAATTGTCATGCTGACACAGGACCATGTAAAGTTTCATCAACTTTAGAGCAGGAAATGCGACAATCCACCAGAATTATGTGAAATGAGCCAGTGAGTATTTTGAAGGAATATATTTAAAGAAAGTAGTTTCAGTCAAAGTTGGTAATCTTGCTAGCCCCAGACTTTGACTTTAAAAGCATTCTCTGTTCAGTTGATTTTAGTGGTGATATTACAAGTGACAGCAGAGGATTTTTGTAAAAATTATGCAAGTGGCAAGTAAAAAAACAAAACAAAAACAGTTCAGCTTAATTGTTGCAGCTACCTTTGTTATAAATGCTAGATATGGTCAAACACGCCACAATTTACTCCCTTATTACATGTTGTGGCAATTTTCATTTTTTTGTGTGGATACTTTAGAAACTAGGGGTGTTAAAATGTTGCAAAGAATCATAATGTTTTAGGACTTCATGTTGGATTGATATTTCTCTTGATATAGGAGTGAACGGTGTCCATAGATTATCAGAATATTATTTTTATTTTTGATTTGTGGCAAGAAAGAAAAAGTAAAGTATATTGTTAATTTTTATGTATTGAATTGCTTTCTTATTTATTGTTTCTTAGCTCAAAACATGTTTACTCTGTTTGTTATTTACTCTCTGTTTAAAGTGACTTATAAGCCCATATAGGGCTGGGTATTACTTCAATACTTTTTGTAGAATCCTTGTCAACATAATACATGTCACTATAATAAACTAATAAACTAAACTATATTAGATGTTGTTGATATCAGGAGCAAATAATTACCCTTCAGCTAGCTTTCCTGAGAGGAACATAAGCTGATGCGACTGAAATACAACTGTTTCACATTTTTTACTTTTGATGGATGTATTTCTTTGAGAACTTCATCATATATAAGTGTGGTTTTGAATGTCCAAAGCTATTTTATGATCATAACTTTATTCTATGAAGCTATATTTGTCACAAGGCTTTTCAGTGAAACCCGATGGTTTTGTTTTTTTCAGTCACTGAAAATTACTTACCTACTATTCCTTTATCAGGGTTTTACTCAAGTGACCAATATCCTTTGTTCTTGAAGCCTTATTTTAGGTAATTATGGTAAACCCAGGATCTTGATTTGATGTTATGTCTAGTTGGAAATCAGTATATTGTGTCTTAGTCTTTTGAAGTGGAAAGTGGAGACATTAAATCTTGTCTATCTGTCCTGTCTGTCACAAACTTTAACCTGACCCACAACTTTCCAATCCCATGATAGATTTTCACCAAACTTAGCAAAAGGGTGTATCCCAAAGAGTTTCACAGTTGAATCAGTTAGCATTACATTTGTTTCCATTATATTTGTATTTTTATAGTAATTTTATGGTTTGGGGATTTTATGTGGCAGACCTAACTGTCTGCCGGATTATCATGAAGTTTAAGATTTGTGCATGATCCAACAGAACCTGTTGGCAACCACATTTGTTTGCATATCCAGGTTTGTGGCATTTTTAGTAGACATAGATTGAATCCTTTAATGCATTTTCATCAGTGTAATGAAAAAGTATATCCTAGAGTTTTTGTATGTAAGTGTGCAACCCTACAAGATATAGAGTTGATTAGACTTAGATCATGACACCATTTTGCCTATTATTTGAATTTAAAGTATTGTGTGTTATTCAGAATTTGTACAATGCTACAAAAGATCCCCTTTCAATGTTTAAATTATATACATTAAGTCTTTGGTGAATAAATGTAATATACATAAACAACATACTGGTGGCTCTAAATAAACACATAGAATAAGGTGATATTGTTGTTTGAGTGTTCTTGTAATTCTCTTGTAATTAAAGTTGCTTGTTAGTCTTTGGGTGTGGCAACCAGAAAGGCCTCATCGGGGACTTATTCCAGCTATGACATTGTAGTGATTTTTAATTACTGAGAGCCTCAAGATTCCCATCTCGGTATAAGTCAAGTGAGCTCAGGTTTCTTATTTTGGGAAACATGACATAGGATGGATCTTCGTTGAGGTGAAGATATAATATCTTTACGTATTAGCACTACTAATAGCTTGAAGTTCAACTTAGCCCGTCGGCTCAGTTAAATTACAAGATTTATACTTGTACATACCCATTACCCTTGGAATGCATCTCAGGTTGAGGCACAGTTTATCTGTACAACCCACCTCCTCACAAACACTTTAAGCCAGACATCTGTCAATTGTTTCAGTCATCTGGCTTGCGCGGCCCATTGATATGCCAGTCTTAGAATTTGGTGGAGCTGAGCGAGCCCCACCTCCAGTAGAACAGGATCTCTCACTTCAACCAGATGAATCAGCAGAAGCTGAACAAGTGAGAAAGCTCTTCCCAGAAACCTGGCTCTGGACTATCTCTGACTCCGGGTATATTTATACCAACAAATAGTATAATATGCTCATAAAAGCACATTTTGGGTCTTGGTATGTTAGGAATTCATTAGTTATTATTTCTATTAGTGATACTGTAGACTAAATAGTGTTGTACATACCATATTAGATTTATAAGTTGAGAATATCCTGTTTTTGTCTGGGTGATTCTGCAGTGTTGTTAATGGTGTGTGTTACTTTAACTTATGTTCGGTTTGGATCAGTTTTGATTAGGTATTAGATATCGTACAATTACATGAAAGTCTATCTTCTGAGACAGCATGTCGTACAAAATAAATAACTGTCAAAGAGGGAGTTTGGACATATAACACTGAATATTATTTTTTATATCAGTATTTACTTTGAAAGTAACAAAAGATAATAAACAAATAATACATAAGTGATATTGCAGATGTTATAAGACTGAAGTGATCGTATTTATAAATTTTGTCACAAAGGCATATTGCATCCACTGGAGGCATCCGGTGGATACTTTGGTTTAGCGTTCGCTACGCCGCTGCCACCGTACGTAGAGATATTTTCAGCCTTAACGCTCTCAGAGGAAAACTATCCGTCTGTTTGTCCACATGTTTCCGGACTCTTAACTCGAGAACGGTTTGTCCAATCGAATCAAACTTGACAGGGACATAGATCACCATCATAGCTAGGTTCCTTTCGAAATTGGTGTAATTCAGTCTGTTTGTTTGTCCGTTCGTCTGTCCATTTGTCCATTTGTCTGTCCATCCATCTGTCCGTCCACACTTTCATTTCCGGACTCTAACTCGAAAACGGTTTGTCCAATCGAATTCAAACTTGACAGGGACATAGATCACCATCATAGCTAGGTTCCTTTCAAAATTGGTGTAATTCCGTCCTTTCATTTGTCTGTTTATAGCATAGATACAATTATGTAACCTAGATTACAAGTTTTACATTTCTTAGCACGTCGAACACATTCACCTTAACTGGGTAACCTAGCATTTCTTTCCTTGTTTCTAAATGTAATTACAGCAGTTGCTAACCTTATTGCTGCCTGCGCAACCTGCCTTTTGGGGCATCTTTGAGCCTCTTGTGTGAGTTCTTTATATGCAAAAACCCATGGACAGATTTTAACCAATATTTTCAGTATATATTTGTTGCAGGGGGATCTAGAAGAGTAGCGATTATGTTTTTTGGCAACTTTTGGAAGGAACTGTTGCCATGGCAACACTATTTTTCTGTTTCTTGGACCTAGAAATATTTTTGTGGTTTCTTTCCATTCCAAACGCTGCATGGGTTGGAGCTGATTAGCTTTCCGGCAATATCTGGCAACAAGGGTTGCCATGGCAACACATTTTTCTGTATCTATATTGTGAACTTAGAAAGTCCTGAAGAAGACCTGTTGGGTCAGGTAACCTTACACTCCACAAGAAATGATGATGATTTTGCTTGGTGGCAGAGTGAGTGTTCCACAAAATGGTGGACAACAGAAGTCCGTTCTTTCCTCCATGAAGGAAGGCGACAAACAAGACAGAGAGGGCAAGCATTTTAAGAGTAGGCTTCCAAAATGATACATAATAGAGTTTCCTACTGAATGCTGATGTCTTGTAAATAGTTATTCAGTGATAGCTCCATATACCAGTGCCACACTCAGTAACCCCCATAGGTTATGGGAGTAAATATTTGCAAAATTTGAGGAAGAGTACCCGCTTGGTGTTCCAAAAAAAGAAAAGAAAACAACCAAAATTTGGGTATTGGTGTTTTTGCATCACAGTCTAACAGGAAGTGAATTTCTGTTGGTGTAAACAAATCTCTCCACAATAAAATTTGACATAACTGCTGAAACATGGAAACTTTTGTTGAAAACTGATATAAGATAATCAAATAAGATCTATTATTGGGTTTTGATGGAGAACCGGTTTACCACGTAACAACATTTTAGCAATTAATTAGTGATATCTTAAGATTGTGGGGGGAATCTTTAAAAACATAGGTGATACAGAGTGTGGCACTGGTTATTATGCATATCAGTGTGTTTGTCTGTATTTCTGTCTGCCCCTGTGCATAAGTTAAAAATTATACATTGGATCTGGGTTATATTTTCAACAACTTAGGGCTTCACCATGGCTCACTCCTCACAGATGGTCTGGATCTGCAAAAATACTACCAGTTAGCCAACTGTTTATATTGACCCAACGTAATGTTTGTACTTTCGAATTTCATCCATTTCAATCTATAAACAAAGCTGATGACACGGTATAATTCTACTCAATTTTTATGTAACCACCTTGTTGGTTTCTTGTTGTCTTGTCCTATGGGACTGGCTTGTCATGCTGAGATGAAACTGCTCCATGAACAAAACCGACTGTAGAGTTAGGGAGGGCCGGCTCCAATGGAATAAACCATAAATGGAATTTAGCAGGATTTGCTAAGACTGAAAAAAAATGTTGAAAAGGAAACTGATACATTATAAGACATTTTATATTGCTGTGTTAGTCCCTTATAAGTTTATTGGACTGTTGAGCAAGAATGTATGAAGCAGATGTTACTATAAACCCAAATGTTCCATTCAATTTGCAGTCTACAAGGAAATTCTTTGGTGTTGTGCAATACCTCCTTCAGTGGCTCGACCAGTAATTGAAAAAGTGGCGGACACAAAAGAGGTGAAAGATGAAAATGTCAGGAAGGAATTCCTTGAAACCTGGCTTTGGCTTGGTTTTAAAACAAGGTGGTGTACATACACATATGGGGTTTTTTTTTGTTTTACAATGTTATCTTTTTTGTACTTACTAATTTCAGTAAATTCTGAAACTTATTTGCATTAAGCTTGGAATGGCCATATTTGTTTGGTTATAAAGCATGATCAATGCAAACAAACGGGTGCAGAATGCTATTTCCCTGGGCTGCGGGATATGGGCATCCATGATGCTATTTTCACTGTTGATATTACGAGTTGACAGTAAAATATATTTTAAAATTTCACAAGTGATGAGTCAAATAAAATTTAGCTTAATTCTCTGAGCTACCTTTGATGGCCAAGTCTTTTTTAATATGATGGTGACTTTAGTTTGTGAAGCTGTATTTGTCATAATGCTTGTTTGTGAAACCGAATGGTTTTGTTTTTAGTAACTGAAAATGGCTTACGTGATATTCTTTTATCATAACAAACAAACATAAGTAACAAATATCCTTTGGCCTTGAAACTTTATTGTAGTTATAGTAAACCCAGGATTGTGTCTTAGTAATTCTCTTTTAAAGTGGAAAGTTGAGACATTAAGTCTTGTCTGTCTGTCACAAACTTTAAACTAATACATAACTTCCCATGACAGATTTTCACCAGACCTAGCAGAAGGGTGTATCCCAAAGAGATTGACAGTTGAATCATGTGTTACCATTATATTTGTTTATTTTATTACGCTACAATAGCTTACCATGTGGGAATTCTGAAACTTATTTGCATTAAGCTTGGAATGGCCATATTTGTTTGGTTATAAAGCATGATCAATGCAAACAAACGGGTGCAGAATGCTATTTCCCTGGGCTGCGGGATATGGGCATCCATGATGCTATTTTCACTGTTGATATTACGAGTTGACAGTAAAATATATTTTAAAATTTCACAAGTGATGAGTCAAATAAAATTTAGCTTAATTCTCTGAGCTACCTTTGATGGCCAAGTCTTTTTTAATATGATGGTGACTTTAGTTTGTGAAGCTGTATTTGTCATAATGCTTGTTTGTGAAACCGAATGGTTTTGTTTTTAGTCACTGAAAATGGCTTACGTGATATTCTTTTATCATAACAAACAAACATAAGTAACAAATATCCTTTGGCCTTGAAACTTTATTGTAGTTATAGTAAACCCAGGATTGTGTCTTAGTAATTCTCTTTTAAAGTGGAAAGTTGAGACATTAAGTCTTGTCTGTCTGTCACAAACTTTAAACTAATACATAACTTCCCATGACAGATTTTCACCAGACCTAGCAGAAGGGTGTATCCCAAAGAGATTGACAGTTGAATCATGTGTTACCATTATATTTGTTTATTTTATTACGCTACAATAGCTTACCATGTGGGAATTCTGAAACTTATTTGCATTAAGCTTGGAATGGCCATATTTGTTTGGTTATAAAGCATGATCAATGCAAACAAACGGGTGCAGAATGCTATTTCCCTGGGCTGCGGGATATGGGCATCCATGATGCTATTTTCACTGTTGATATTACGAGTTGACAGTAAAATATATTTTAAAATTTCACAAGTGATGAGTCAAATAAAATTTAGCTTAATTCTCTGAGCTACCTTTGATGGCCAAGTCTTTTTTAATATGATGGTGACTTTAGTTTGTGAAGCTGTATTTGTCATAATGCTTGTTTGTGAAACCGAATGGTTTTGTTTTTAGTCACTGAAAATGGCTTACGTGATATTCTTTTATCATAACAAACAAACATAAGTAACAAATATCCTTTGGCCTTGAAACTTTATTGTAGTTATAGTAAACCCAGGATTGTGTCTTAGTAATTCTCTTTTAAAGTGGAAAGTTGAGACATTAAGTCTTGTCTGTCTGTCACAAACTTTAAACTAATACATAACTTCCCATGACAGATTTTCACCAGACCTAGCAGAAGGGTGTATCCCAAAGAGATTGACAGTTGAATCATGTGTTACCATTATATTTGTTTATTTTATTACGCTACAATAGCTTACCATGTGGGACTTAATGCTGATCTCGGGTTGCCACACCCGGGGCCACCGTCTTAGAAAAAAAGATCGTTCTTGTTAGCCACCGGATATACTGGTAGTTGTCGTCACGTGATAACTTCTGACCAATCGTCCTACTTTCTCGTTGGCCACGATTGACTGGTAGCAGTTTGTAAATATACAGACATTTTCATTTATTTCTCAGACTTTACTTATTGTTGGAGGCTAATATTTGCATATTTCTTGTAATATATATTATAGATCATTCTGTTAAAGTTTCATTTTCACAGGATAAGTATTTTTATTGCTGTCGCGTGTTTTGAGTTTTCCTCGGTTCAGGCTAATACATTCTACGTCTTTTATTGCGTACAAAATGTCTACACATCAAGCAAATAAAGACAAACCGAGAGCGCAGAAATGCCGCCATTTCTGCTTTAATTTTGATACTCATAATTTCTGCCCTACCTGTAGGGAGGCTGGCAAGGGAGATGACCCCTGTGTCACCTTTGAAACCCCTTGCGAAATTTGCACGTCTTTTACAGATGAGCAACTACAGAAAATCCAAAACCGGAAACGGTATTTGAAAAAGCAGAAAGCGACAACTAGTTCCAAAGATGAACTAGATCTTTTGGGTGAAGGCGACGGGGACTCTTTCACTGGGTCCAATGCAGACCTCGAGTGTGCTGCTGATAGCCTCTTTACCTCACCCCCCCGTCCACAACCTCTTGCCTTCAGTACAGCTTTGCAAAATAAAATCCAGAAAAATTTAGAGAAATCACACGGTGATTCCTTAAATATACACTTACAGCAGCAAATGGGTTCCTTCCAGGCATCCATGTTGGAAGCTTTTCAGTCACTCCGAGAGGAGTTGGCTGTAAAACAGAAAGTCGAGACACAGTCTTCGACTCTTGCTTCAAAACCTGGCTTGTCCAGTACTTCTGCTGCCCCTCTGGATTTGCCCCATCCGAGATCTGGTACTAACGTTCCAAGCGAGGATATGGATGTGGACTATGGTCCAACTCTTCCTCCTCGTCTAGTATCTACTCAACCTTCCTCGGATCAGTACGTTGCCCCCTCTGAAGGTCATCCCGAAGAGGTTTCGTACTCTCACAAAAAGCAAAGCCATAAGCAGCCAGTTGACCCGAGCTCTGCCTCGGACCAACCAAATGAAGATTCCGATGAACCTCGGATCCCTTCTTCTAGATCCAAAAAGCACTCTGACAAGAGCAAACATAAATCAAGATCTAGATATGTGTCATTTACCTCAGAGGAGGATCACTCCCCTGTAGCCAGACACAGGTCTCCTAAGCCCTCTAGGGCTCAGCCCTCAGGAGTAGCTTCTGACCAAGACCTCCCACAACATGATCCAGACCCCCCTTACTATAGAGCAGTAGCTTTGTCTGACATGCCCTCCCAATACTCTGAGGAAGTGGATACCTTCAGGCGTATTTTGTCTCTCCCTGATCCCAGGGAATCTATGCCCAGGTCTTCCACCTCAGTGTTGGGTCTGGATGATGAAAAAGGCCGTCAAGAGCTCAGACCTAGAGGTCCCTCCTCTATTCTGCCACTTAGCTCAGTTATCAAGGACGCCTTTGATAAATTCCAACATGACTTTAAGGCTGCCAACTTATCTGAGGGAAAATATGTCAAGCCTCCTCCCTCAACTTCCAAGTGGTACAAGGTGGGACAACCAACTTTTCAGGACAAAATTCAGGAGTTGAATACAGACTTTGCTAAGATCTGTATTACTCCTAGACCTTCTGGGCCCCCAGTAGCCAGAGTTCCCATGCCAGTTCTCAAGGAGCTAGAACTTCAGGCTAGACAAAACATCTCTACCCTCAACTTCACCGCTGCATTTGCCAAAACCTCATCTTCTTGCAATGCTTCATTGGAAAAATGCCAACATAGCATTAAGTCTACCGTCAAGAAGATTAAATCTCAGATTCAGAAAGGTGCCAATCCTGAGAAAGCGGCAAAGCGCGGATATGAGGAAGTAGCTGACTACTTAGATTTTTGGAACAAGACAGTACTTGTTCAACACAGGGCCCTCACTTGTCTCAGCAAATCTCTAGCCCATATTTTGCAGAGGGAATTATACTCTATGGCTAATACCGGCTTACTCAGGCGAGAAGCCGAGATGACTCTATTACATCCTCAATTAGGAGAAACGAGACGTCAAGAACTCAGGAACTCGTCCTTTTGGGACTCTTCCTTGTTCGAGTCTCAATTAGTGAAGGAAGGTGAGGACTTCCTTCTCAAAAAAGGCACCTCAAAAGATTCTCAGGGTTTTGCACCCTACCAGAATAAGCCCTTTCGTGGTCCCCACAGGAAAAGAGGCTCCTACAGGAAACGCCCCTATGGGGGCAATACCTCTCAAAGCAGTAACCAGTCCTTTCCTTCGGGAAGAGGAAAATCCAACTTCAGAGGCTCCAGGGGTCGTTTTCGACCCCACAATAGAGGAAGGGGGCGTGGAAACCCCCCTCCCCAATGACTCCTCAAAAGCCTCACTCAGTCCACCAGTAGGAGGTCGCCTCCGTTCTTTCAGGAGAGACTGGCTCACAAACAAATGTTCTCAAAACGTGTTAAACATTATCACCAATGGCTACGTTCTGCCATTCCGTTCAAAGCCAAACTTGATCAGATTTCCTCTGATTCTGTCAGAGTACAAGGCCCAACCAAAAGACCAAGCCTTGGCCACTTGTATCCAGTCTCTCCTGTCAAAGAACGCTATCGAAAGGGTAGACAATGTAAAATCTCTCGGGTTTTACAGTCGCCTGTTCCTAGTACCCAAGCCTCACCAAAGGTGGAGGCCAGTCATAGACTTAAGCAGGCTCAACACTTTTCTACACGTAGAAAAGTTCAAAATGGAAACTCCAGAGTCCATCAGGACCTCCCTGATTCCAGGGGAGTGGGTATCGTCGATAGATCTGTCGGACGCCTACCTGCATATCCCCATCCACCCAAGCTCAAGGAAATACCTAAGGTTTTGCTACAAGGCTCAGGTGTTCCAATTCACCTCCCTCCCGTTCGGACTAGCTACAGCCCCCCAGGTCTTTACTATGATCGTAAAGGAAGTGAAACTAATGGCCCTCTCAAGAGGACTCAGAATTCACCAATACCTGGACGACTGGCTGATCAGGTCCCAGTCTCAGGAGGAAGCACAAGTGAACACTCAGGCAGTAGTAGACCTGACTCAGTCCTTGGGATGGATAATAAATCAGGAAAAATCAGAACTGAAACCTACACAGGTGTTTTCGTTCGTGGGCTACGAATACCACCTCGATTCAGCCCTTGTAAAACCCACTCAAGAGAGATGGCTCAAACTTCAGGATTTGATCCTACGACTCAAGTCAAAACGTGTTTTGACTGCAAGATGTTTGATGTCTCTAATTGGGTTGCTAGCCTCAACGGAGAAAATGGTCCCGGAGGGACGCCTTCACATGAGGCCCTTTCAGTTTCATCTCAAGGAGCACTGGAGATATCCTCAGTCGCTGGACAACCTCCTTCCCTGGACAGAAGCCATTGCAGCCCACCTAGATTGGTGGCAAAATCCCTCCAAGGTGATGAAAGGTGCAGACCTTCATCCCAAAGACCACAGTATCCAACTCTTTACCGACGCCTCAAACGAAGGTTGGGGCGCTCACTTAGACCAAAACTTTACCAAGGGTCTGTGGTCAGATCGGGAAAAAAGGCTTCACATAAATGTCCTAGAATTGAAGGCGGTCTCCCTGGCCCTTCGAGACTTCAAGGACCAGTGCCAGAATCAAACAGTGTTGATCGCGACGGACAACTCAACAGTGGTAGCCTACATCAACAAACAAGGAGGAACACACTCGGCAGAGATGTGTGCTCTCCTGTGGAAGATCATGACCTGGTGCCATCACTATCACATAACATTGAAAGCCAGGCACATTCCAGGGTGCCTGAATGTGATGGCCGACCTGCTATCCAGGTCCAACCAAGTGCAGTCAACCGAATGGTCTCTGCACCCACAGGTCTTCAAACAGATCTGCCAGAAGTGGTTCACCCCTCATGTAGACTTGTTTGCCACTCACCTGAACCACAAACTCCCTCTATACGTGTCTCCTATCCCAGACCCAAAGGCCTGGGACATAGATGCTCTGAACATAAACTGGACCAACCTCACAGCATATGCGTACCCTCCTACGGCTCTCCTTCACAAGGTGATCCAAAAGATCAGGCAATGCCAGTGCCTGATCATCGTAATAGCCCCAGGCTGGCCAGGGATGCCCTGGTTTTGGGACCTAGTGCAGCTCTCAACAGAGATCCCACTGCAACTCCCAGTGTCAACAACCCTACTCAAACAGTCCCACAAGCTGGTGTTCCACAACAACCCCCAGCACCTGAACCTCCACGCCTGGTGTCTAGGAGCGGACAACTCCAAGAACAAGGCTTCTCTGTGGAGGTGGCAGAGAGAATTGCTGCCCCTCAGCAGTCATCAACAAGGACCATCTACAAGTCAAAGTGGGCCCTTTTTGAAAAATGGTGCAGAGAAAATTCGGTGGATTTCTCCACTCCATCTGTGAAACAAATCTCAGATTTCTTCATGTACCTGTACCAAGACCTAAACAGGCGCCCCTCGACCATTGATGGTTACAGGACTGCAATCGTTGACACTTTGGGCCCAACGGCCCAACATATTGCACACAATGCAGACCTTCATAGGTTACTCTCCAGTTTTCACAGGGATCGTCCTAAAAGTTCCAGAAACTTACCCAAGTGGAACCTTTCTGTTGTCCTTAACGAGCTCACCAAAGCACCTTTTGAGCCCATGAAAGATTCAGACCTCAAACATCTCACTTTAAAAACTGCTTTCTTGCTAGCCTTGGCCTCCGGCAAGCGCCGCAGCGAAATCCATGCCTGGGTCGCTAACAAAGTAGCTAATTTAGGCCAATGGGAAAAGGTTGCCTTGTTCCCTTCTTCTGATTTCATAGCCAAAAACCAACTAGCAAGAGAAGGTTCTCAAAGTGTGTCTCCGGTGACTATCCCTGCTCTGACTACCATTGTGGATAGACAGTTTAAAGAAGACAGGACCCTGTGTCCCGTACGGGCCCTGAGGTTTTATTTGGATCGAACTAAAGACCTGAGAGGGTCTCGTTCTCTCCTTTTCATCTCCTTTAAGAAAGGACATTCCTCAGACATCAGACCCGCTACACTCTCTTCATGGTTGAAACAAACCATTTTACTTTGTTACAAACAAGCAGATCAACAAGCCTTGGACTTGGTCCAAGTCAAAGCGCATGACATCCGGGCCTTCGCGGCCTCTAAGGCCTTTTACGGTGGGGTATCGGTGGACCAAATCATGCAAGCCTGTCACTGGAAAGCTCACAACACATTTACAAATTTTTACCTAAAAGACCTTACTTGGTCGGACACCGACAACAATTTGTACCTGGGACCCGTAGTGGCTGCACAACAAGTCCTAGATCCTTCCCCTCAGACCAGTTGTCCTCGGAAAGAAAAAAGGGGGGGGGGGGCACATCCGCTACAACCAAGTCTTCAGGAGTCTTTCCCAGGATCTAGGTATTCCTCTACCTTCAAGATGTTACGGGTAAGGTCATTTTATCCTTTAATTATCAAGTATTTTCTATTAAGGACTTATTTAGTTGTCATTAATCTCATATTCAGGTTGTAAAAATTTTATGAGATTCCCAACCTCTGGGTTGGTCAGTCACACGTGAAGGGCCCCTTTTGGACCCTTAGACCTCGGAGTGAGCACTGCTGCACTCCCGTCCTTCAATAAAACATCTAGACAGTTTTTAGCACTGTCTCTCATTTACTTAGGTTTTTGGCTCGTTACAGGCCCGGCCTTCGGGATCGGGGCACTGTAAATGGGACTCAGACTGGTATTTCTGGCACTATTCTATACATATTAACTCAAAATCTTAGAAAAAATGACATTCCTTCCAGTCTCAGCTGTAATCCCGCCACCGGGCGGTTGAATTCAGCATTAAGTCCCACATGGTAAGCTATTGTAGCGTAATAAAATTGAAAATTTTAATTACTTAAATGTAGCTTTCATAAGCTACAAGCTTACCATGTGGGACTTAGAAGAGTCCCACCCTGCCTCCCCGCTGTTTACAGCTGAGGGGTAGGTTTAAAAAATTTCAACGAGAAAGTAGGACGATTGGTCAGAAGTTATCACGTGACGACAACTACCAGTATATCCGGTGGCTAACAAGAACGATCTTTTTTTCTAAGACGTTGGCCCCGGGTGTGGCAACCCGAGATCAGCATTAAGTCCCACATGGTAAGCTTGTAGCTTATAAAAGCTACATTTAAGTAATTAAAATTTTCAATTTTATAGTAATTTAAAAATGAAAGTTTATGGGGGTGGTTTGGGGATTTTATGTGGCAGATTTAACCCTCTGAAGAAACTGTTGGCAACCACATTTGTTTGAATACCCAGGTTTTGTGGCATTTTTAGTAGACATAGATTGAATCCTTTAAT
This sequence comes from Sabellastarte sp. h YS-2021, assembly GCA_964017235.1. Classification (NCBI taxonomy): domain Eukaryota; kingdom Metazoa; phylum Annelida; class Polychaeta; order Sabellida; family Sabellidae; genus Sabellastarte; species Sabellastarte sp. h YS-2021. Next base: position 162,739,598 of record OZ024930.1, read on the forward strand.
GCTTTTTCATCAGTGTAATGAAAAAGTATATCCTAGAGTTTTGTATGGAAGTGTGCAACCCTGTAAGACATAGACTTGATTAAACTTTAATCATGACACCATTTTGCCTGTTATTTGAATTTAAATTATTGTGTGTTATTTAGAAGTTGCACAATGCTACAAAAGATCCCCTTCCAATGTTTAAATTAAATACATTAAAGCTTTGGTGAATAAATGTAACATAAATAAACAACATACCGGTGGTTCTAAATAAACACGTAGAATAAGGTGATATTGTTGTTTGAGTGTATCACAATTCTCTTATAATTAAAGTTGCTTGTTAGTCTTTGGGTGTGGCAACCAGAAAGGCCTCATCGGGGACTGTATTCCAGCATTGACATTGTAGTGATTTTTAATTACTGAGAGCCTCAAGATTCCCATCTCAGTATAAGTAAAAATAACTCCAAAAGTTTGTGTGAGGGGAACACATGTTTTGGGAAGAGGGATGAAAACTTGTTTTTTGTGGTGTTTATTGGCCAGATAAGTAAATAAATTTTGCACTACAATAACAGACAAAATGTAGAGAGTACATTAGTTGCAGTGAATTTCAGAAAAGATGACTCAATTGGGATAAAAACTTATAAATATGTAAAATAATTGTCACAGTAAATCCAAAGTGGCAATAATATTAAAGACCACTAAATGGAATAATACAAGAAGCTAAATCAATTCACAGACCAGAATTCAAAGGAAAGTGATAAAACAATAATATGGGCCAGTGGTGGGCAAGGTTCTTATTGAATTAACAGAGAACAATTAAAGGAAACAAGATCACATTGGCTTGTTGTGGACAGGCATTTATTCAATAGTGTTTCTAAATATATCTCAGTGCATGTTTGTAACCAGTTCCTTGGTGCATTAATTGGGTCATTGGTGTTCAAAGCTTGACAATGCTACCCAAACACTTTGATAATAAAATCTAGATGGAATACAAAAATGTCATGTAGTACACCAAAACGTAAACATTCAAAGATGTCTTTCTCACCAGAACAAACAGAAAAGCAAAAGGAAGATAAGCAATATTTCAAAGAGCTTTTTAGGGAGGTGCTAGATGAAAAGTTCAAAGAATATTTACTGCCTGTTGAAGTGGATGTACTTCAACTCCGGGAAGAAATAAAAAATATAAAAGATCAGCATACAAGTGCAGTAAAAGAGTTAAAAGAAGAAAATGAAAAGCTCAAAGACCAGATACAACAAATGGAACATTACCAAAGAAAAAATAACTTAAGATTGTACAATGTCTCTGAAAACAAAGATGAGAATGTGGAAAAAACTATAGTGACTTTATGCAATAAATATTTAAATAGTCAAGATGCTCTGAATAACCGTACGTTTGAAAGAGTACATAGACTTGGGCCAGTCTCCAAGAATAAGTGTCGAGTGGTTATTGCTAGGGTTGCTAATTACAAAGACAAACTTAACATTATGGGTTTAAAAAAAATACTTCTAGAAAGAGAGCACATAGCAGTAGCTGAAGATCTTACAACTGACATGGATCGAAATAGGAGACAACTACTTCCTGTGATGGCTTCAATAAGATCTTCACTGGATAAAGAGGACAGGGCAAAAGTGTTCCTGAGAGGAGACAAACTTATTGTGAAAGGTGTTGCTTATAGGGTTAATGAACTGGATAAATTACCACCAGAAATGGATATGAACAAGCTTTTCACTCCAACAAAAAAGCACATCACCGCTTTCTATACTAAGCACAGTGCGTTGTCAAACCACTACCCTTGCAACTTTGTGATAGAGGGCAAGCAATACAGCAGCATGGAGAAATACCTGTTCGTTCGATTGGCCAAGCTCTTCAAGGATGATGATCTGGAGAAGAGACTGACAAAGCTCAACAATCCGGTGGAGATAAAAGGGTTAGGGAAGAAGATAAAGAACTACAACAAGGACATTTGGAGAGGGGAGATTGAAAGTATCTTGCATGACGGACTTATGACGAAATTTTCACAAAACCAGACTCTAAAAGAGATTCTATTGGCCACAAAGGATACTATTATTGCGGAAGCCAACAAGTTTGACACAGTGTATGGTGTTGGATTTTCCCTTGGTGACCCGGAACTGTGGAATGAAAACCTGTGGAAAGGGGATAACCTGATGGGCAAAGCTCTGGTACAAGTGAGAGACATACTCAAAGCAGGACTGTAACTTGTTCAATTGAAAAACTGTATTCTAAGGTAAACTTTATTACTCTCTGGTTAACTAAGCTATTCTTTTTCTTGTTTACATTTGGAAAACTTGATACACTAAATATAAAAATTAACTTTGTGTACTTGTACTGAGTTTATCATCTTTGGTTCGAAGAGACAAAGGGATAAGTTGAAAGCATGTTTTCCAATTGATATCCTGGGCAACTCACTCTGCCCTGCAGATTCAGTAAAAAATCTGGGTGTGTGGCTTGATTCAGATTTCTCTTTGTCCAAGCATGTTCAGAATGTCTGCAAAAGTTGTTTTGTTAAACTCCGTGACTTCAGACATGTCAGGCGGTTTCTTACTCATGATGTTTCTGTGCTTGTAGCCAACGCTCTTGTTAGTAGTCGGTTGGATTACTGCAACTCACTTTTCAGGAGCCTGTCCAAGTTCAATCTACGCAAATTACAGTGCATCCAAAATAGTGCAGCTAGAATTGTATCAAACACCAGTCGATACACCAGCATAACTCCTGTGCTAAAGAAACTGCATTGGCTTCCTGTTGAACAGCGCATTGTGTTCAAGACAGTCACACTTGTTTATAAGTATCTTCACACAGGTTATCCCAGGTATTTTTCACCACATCTTTCTTCCTACAGCAGTTCTTATAGTACCAGGCGCAGTGAAAGTGGTGGTAATTTCCTAGTTATTCCAAAGTTCTGCCCCTCTGTTCATAAATCTGTCAAACAGTTTGGTAATAGTTTTGCGTTTGATGCTCCTACTGTGTGGAATACTCTACCTGATGTGATTCGTGCCTCTCCATCCCTGGCCTCCTTCAGAAAACAGCTTAAAACCTACCTGTACACCAAAGCATATCCACCCTAGCCTGAATCAACCTCCTGGCGTTCTCCGTGGTGTTCGACCCCCGTTATGTCCCTGGACACAGAATTTTGTTGACTGCTTTTTGTTTTGTTGCGCCTTAGAGTCCTCTTGTTTGGGGAGATTAAGCGCTATAAAAGTCCAATTAGAATTAGAATTAGAATTGAAAACCTCTACTTTAACATTTACTTTGTTGCTTAAGATAATTAATACTAAATAGTATTTGTTATGGTTCTTTGTGATAGGTCAATTTCTTTTGTAAAGATGAAAATTCAGATGTAATGCGTAGAATAAGGTGACGTTCATTACTAATATAAAATAGACATTAAAAAGACAGATGGATGTAACTGCAAAGTAAACTATTTTTTAAAGTTTTTTAAAAAGGTTTTAATTTAATGTATACTTAAAGATTCCTGAAGGGAAAATCACTTTTGAGAGTGAAAGTAATAGTGATTAGAATCTATGAATCTTGTAGGTTGAAAGTTGCAGTTTAAGACTTTGAAACTTAGAATTAATTTTTTACAAATTAAGTAATCCGGAGTAATATTTGAAAAGATAAAATGTATTTAATATATTTAAGCAAGTATATATTATGAACCACTAATGATTAAATAAAGTTGAAAAGGCAAAAATTGAGTACCAATAAGTTTGAATCCAGAATAGGTATGTTTCTCTTTGCTTTTGTAAATAGGTCTGGAAACACTGCTGCATTTATTTGTCCATCTTCAAATGACTGTGTTTTTGTGTGTGTTAGTGTTGAGTATCAAAAAGAATATTTTGCTATGTTGGTATATCTCTGGCAAGAGCTATGAATACACCTGTATACAAGCACTGATATCATATATATTGACATTTAATTTAAACTGCCTGTATATAATCTTTAGAAAATGGATATTAGTCTATATATTAAATGAACTCATTGGATAAAGAAATAGCTGTCAACTCTTTCAATTGCAGAGGCCTTAGGGACTCCAATAAAAGAAACACAATCTTCAATTGGTTAAGGTCAAGACATAATGGCATTACAATGTTACAAGAAACACACTCTGTTCAGTCTGATGAAAATAAGTGGGCTTCTGAGTGGGGTGGTGATGTATTTTTTTCTCATGGGAGTAGGCAAAGTAAAGGGGTTGCTATCTTAATACCTCCCAAGATGGGGACAAAATTACAAGTGTCGAATGTTTTAACAGATAATGAAGGCAGGATATTAATTTTAAACTCTATGATTGATGAAAACTCGATGCTTTTAGTAAATGTGTATGCACCAACTAAAGATCATATTGAACAGCAACTTATTTTTTTAACAAAATTGAGGGGTTACTTAGAACAATTTAGTGAAAAACAGATGATAATTGGTGGGGATTTTAATACTTACCTAGATATTAAAGTAGACAAAAAGGGAGGAAAACCTGAGAGGAGTTCAAGATATACAGACAACTTATTAAGCCTTATGGAAGAATTTGGCCTAAAAGATATTTGGAGGCAAAGAAATCCGGAAGATTTAAAATTTACAAGAAGGGAACACACTAAAGCTGGTATAGTTCAGTCAAGGCTAGACTATTTTCTTGTTTCTGGCATTGTGACGTATAACATTTTAGATACATCTATTAAACCTGGATGTAAGTCGGATCATAGCATCATCCGAATATGTCTAAATGTAGTTAAAAGTCAGCGCAGAGGTAGAAGCTACTGGAAATTTAACAATAAACTTTTGACAGATAAAGATTACATTGCACTAATTAAAAAGGAAATTAACGACATTACAGTATCTAATACTCTGCAAAATTCAAATACAATGTGGGATTTTGTAAAATGTCAACTGCGATCAGTTACATTGTCTTATTCAATATCAAAAGCAAAAAAGAACAAACAAAAGGAAATTGAGTTGTTAAAAAGATTACAGACATTGGAAAATGACATAGAAAATATAAAAAATTATGAAGAGTATAACAAATTGAAAACTGAATGGGAAGAGATAGAAGCTGTAAAAGCAGAAGGCAGAGTCTTTAGGTCAAAATTACAGTGGGTTGAGCAAGGGGAAAAGAATACAAAATTTTTCTTAAATTTAGAAAAAAGAAATTATGATCAGAAACACATGAAAAAATTAATACTAAATGACTCAACAGAAATAACACAGCCAGAGAAAATCCTTGATGAACAAAGAAAATATTATCATAATCTGTACGCTACAAAATCGTCTGATGAACAAGATAATACAGAATTCTTTGCTGAAAATATACCTAAGCTTAATGAAACAGAAAGAAAAGACTGTGATGCACATTTATCCTTGGTAGAAATAGGAAAAGCTTTAAAGCAACTAAAAAATGATAAGTCACCTGGGAATGATGGTTTCACGACAAATTTCTACAAATTTTTTTGGCCGGATATAAAACGTTTACTCTTTGAGAGCTATAATTATTCATTTGAAACAGGAATGCTTACAAATGATCAAAAACGGGGCATTTTAAACCTCATTCCAAAGGCGGATAAAGATTTGCGTTTTTTAAAAAACTGGCGGCCGGTAAGTTTGTTGAATACAGACTATAAAATATTAACAAAGGCGTTAGCAAATCGAATACAAAAAGTGTTACCAAAATTAATTCAAGCAGATCAAGTAGGATATATGAAAAACAGATATATAGGAGAAAATATAAGAATTATTGAAGACATTATGAACTACACAGACTTAGAACGCTTGCCAGGTTTTATTATTTTAGTAGATTTCGAAAAGGCTTTCGACAGTGTTGAATGGCCATTCCTTTTCAGAACATTAAAATCATTTAATTTTGGACCATCGTTTTTGAAATGGATTGAAATATTATATAATAAAATCGAGTCATGTGTCAGCAACAATGGTTACTTTTCAAAATATTTTGAGCTCAGTAGGGGTATAAGACAGGGGTGTCCCATATCCGCACTCCTTTTCATTTTAGTCGCTGAAGTAATGGCAATTAAAATTAGAAATGATGAAAAAGTATGTGGAATAAAATTTAGAAACATAGAATATAAAATCTGTCAGTTAGCAGACGATACAACCATTTTTGTTAAAGACACTGATTCCATAATACAATTATTATCTGTAATGAAAAAATTTCAAAATTGCTCTGGTCTTAAGATTAACGTTGAGAAAACTGAAGTAATCCCTGTTGGCATTTATAAATTTAAAAATAAAGCATTACCAAAAGAAATAAGTAGAATAAAAATTAATCACGGCAGTTTTAAAACACTTGGAATATGGTTCTCTTATAACTCCAAAGAAAATGTTGAATTAAACTTTGAGGTAAAGTTGAAAAAAAATGGAAATAATATTGAACATTTGGAAAAAAAGAAGCCTCTCATTAAAGGGTAAAATTTTGATTATGAAAACACTAGTCTTGCCTCAGGTAAATTATCTGTTGTCAGTCTGTTACTGCCCAGATCATATTTTACAACGAATAGATAAAATGCTCTTTAATTTTTTATGGAACAATAAAAAAGCAAAGATAAAAAGAAGCACGATAATTGCAACATATTCGGCAGGGGGACTTAAAATGCCAGATATATATGGCATACACTTTACTTCAAAGATTAAATGGATTAAAAATTTGCTTGCACTGCCTGCCCAACAAGGGAAATGGCAACACTTAACATAGCACCTGTTTAATACACCACGACACCTTTTCAGAAAGAAACTTACAGATTGCTATGAAAATAAATGTCTTACATTATTCCACAGACAAACTCTAAAGTGTTGGTTGAATTTTTACGCAGTATCACCTGTTACAGTAAACGATGTTTACAATGAGTATATATTTGACAATAAATATATATGTTCTGCCGGAAAACCATTGCAAGCAAAATATTTTAAACTATTAGAAAATCAAATAACAAGTTTGATTGTGGCAGATTTGACAAATGGTCAAGGACAATTTTTGTCTTTAGAGGAGTTTAAAGAAAGATCACAATTAAAAATTGACAAACTAAGTTATAATAAAATAATTAGTTCTGTACCTAAAGATTGGAAAGAAAAAATTAAGAACATGCCATCTTCAGATATTATTAAATCGTCAAATCCAAAAGTTTTAGTCAGAAAGAAATTTACTGATATAACCAGAATAAATAATAAAGTACTATATTGGGCAGTGCTGCAACATAAGATTCATGAGCCTACCTCACTGTATCATTGGATTGAAACTTATCCATTCATGGAGGCTGCTCCGTGGCATAAAATTTTTACACTTACAAGTATAATTAGATTAGAACCATATTTTCATAGTTTTCAATATAAATTAATAAACCGATTACTCAATTGTAATTATAACTTGTATACCTGGAAAATAAAGGATAGCCCCAGCTGTAACCACTGTGGACAAATTGACACAATTGAACACCATTTATTCTATTGTAGTTATAGTAAAATATTCTGGAAAGAAATTCAGATCTGGATGCAAAAAAATTTAACTGTTACAACTTCATGTGATTACACTGTGTGTGAAATTTTATTTGGCATTGGAATACAAGAGAGGAATATGAGTGCACCAGTAACTCTAGAAAACATTATTATTTTGCTTGCAAAATGGTTTTTAAATAGGTTAAAGGTAGAAAGCAAACCCTTTATAATTAGTGAATTTATTAACTTGTTAAAAAGAAAACTTGAAATATATCGAGAAACCTTTGGCTCAACTGAAAGCCTTGAAAGAGTTGATAACGAAATGCAAAAATTAATTCAATTTACTTTAAACAAAATTATGAGTGCAGGCTTTTAAAAAGTATTAAAATACAAAGATAAATCATTCAGGTGTTTTGGTTAGGTGTTTCTTTTATTTATATAAGCATAGCTTTTGTATGTTGTGTGTATGTTTGTATTTAATTGTCTTTGTATTTTGTAATTGTTTTTGTAATGTATTAAAAAAAAAAATAAAAAAAAAAAAAAAAATTCTCTTTTAAAGTGGAAAGTCTTTGTCTTGTCTGTCTGTCACAAACTTTAAACTAATACATAACTTCCCATGACAGATTTTCACCAGACCTAGCAGAAGGGTGTATCCCAAAGAGATTGACAGTTGAATCATGTGTTACCATTATATTTGTTTATTTTATAGTAATTTAAAAATGAAAGTTTATGGGGGTGGTTTGGGGATTTTATGTGGCAGATTTAACCCTCTGAAGAAACTGTTGGCAACCACATTTGTTTGAATACCCAGGTTTTGTGGCATTTTTAGTAGACATAGATTGAATCCTTTAATGCTTTTTCATCAGTGTAATGAAAAAGTATATCCTAGAGTTTTGTATGGAAGTGTGCAACCCTGTAAGACATAGACTTGATTAAACTTTAATCATGACACCATTTTGCCTGTTATTTGAATTTAAATTATTGTGTGTTATTTAGAAGTTGCACAATGCTACAAAAGATCCCCTTCCAATGTTTAAATTAAATACATTAAAGCTTTGGTGAATAAATGTAACATAAATAAACAACATACCGGTGGTTCTAAATAAACACGTAGAATAAGGTGATATTGTTGTTTGAGTGTATCACAATTCTCTTATAATTAAAGTTGCTTGTTAGTCTTTGGGTGTGGCAACCAGAAAGGCCTCATCGGGGACTGTATTCCAGCATTGACATTGTAGTGATTTTTAATTACTGAGAGCCTCAAGATTCCCATCTCAGTATAAGTCAAGTGAGCTCAGGTTTCTCTTTGTGGGCAAACATGACATAGGACGGATCTTCGTTGAGGTGAAGATATAATATCTTTATGTATTAGCACCAGTCATAGTTTGAAGTTCAACTTAGCCTGTCAGCTCAGTTAAATTACAAGATATATACTTGTACATATCCATTACCCTTGGACTGCATCTCAGGTTGAGGCACAGTTTGTCTGTACAATTCATCTCATGATAAACATTTAAGCCAGACCTCTGCCAATGTTTCAGTCATCTGGCTTCCGTGGCCCATTGATATGCCAGTCTTAGAATTTGGTGGAGCTGAGTTTACTTTAACTTATGTTCGGTTTGGATCAGTTTTGAGTAGTTATTAGATATTGTATAATTACATGAAAGTCCATCTTCTTGGACACATTGCCGTACAAAATAAATAACTGTCAAAGAGAGAGTTTGGACAGATAACTCTGAATATTATTTTTTAGATCAGTATTTACTTTGAAAGTAACAAAAGATAATAAACAAATAATACACAAGTGATATTACAGAAGTTATAAGACTGCAGTGGTCATATTTATAAACTTTGTCACAAAAAAAAGGCTTATTTTGTTTGAGGTTGTTTAGAAGAAAAGTCATTTGCAGGTATCACTTACAGCACTGTTGGGGAAAGAATGTGTGATACAGATCATACTATACAATAACAATTTTCTAGTCCCTTTTCAGGTATCATTCCAGAATTATATTTCTTGTATATGTATATGGCAAAGTAACCTTTTATCAGTGATATTCCTTACCTCCGGAATATGTGTTTTCAACCCACTGGTACCTCCTTCAAGCTACACCTACAGTTCCTACAAGCACAATATCACCAAGCCCCCCCATCACCAAATATGGCTGTCAAAACGCAAGAAGTCCAAGATGAAAATGTCAGGGAGGAATTCCTGGAAACCTGGCTTTGGCTTGATTTTAAAACAAGGCGGTATCAATGGAGATTGGTGTTCCTGCCTTTTCCTTTTATTTCTTATTATACCGTCCTGTCTCTCTGAAAAGTTCATGTCTTTGTAAACACTCAACTCTAATCTCACATTATTGCCCAAAATTGCTGTTATGGTCTGTTTGAGTTAGATTAAACCATCTAAAGCATTTAAGTTCGTATTTGATTATGTTCTATTTTTTCAATGTACTTTTCCTTATTTTAGCGTTTATTTCACACCAATTTATTTCTAATAGATTTGTTAATTAACAACAGCATTTTGTTTCAAATTGGTGATTACTAAAATATGGATAACTGGATTTTGTTCTTTTTTCAGATTACCTGATTGGTTTTCTTTCTCATAACCACCATACTCAAATTTCACAATATTTTTTGATATTGCTCATAGGCATTTCAGAGAGAAGTTCTCAGACACACTAGGCCTTGTTTTGTGCGAATTTTTAAACAATTGTAATGCAAGTTTTCATCGTTATTATCAGTGCTAGGTCTTTATGCATTTATGTATGTGTGTGTCTATTTGTCATGTTTTTTACATAAACCTTTATATCTCATTCATTCACAAAGAAATCTTCACCAAATTTGTAGACAATGTTTACTATGAAAACATGTCTGTAAAAAATTTGGGCCTTATTTTGAAAAACAAAATGGCAACCATTATAATAGCTGATTGCCCAAATATAAAAAGATGTAAAACTTAAAACTTTTCAGGTAGGTTTATCAGATTTCCACAAAATGTATATAGCTAGGAAAGCTTGCCTAAGAATTATTTTGGCCACATTTTGAAAACAAAATTGCTGCCATGTCACATCTTTAATGCCAAATAGAGGTCATTATATTAAATACCTGATATCCCCTTATCATAGTGGTTCAGAAAATAACTTGAGGAGATCATGGCCTGCAAATCTTTTGCAGGTGTCAAAATTTGACCTTTAACCTCTGCTTCAAAGTTGATTTCAGTCATCATGCTGCAAAGATCTCATATCGCTCAGCTTAAAAATGTGAAAACAACTGTTTAAATAGTGGCCTGTGAATCTATTGCAAGTACAAAATTTGACCTTTGACGTCTGCTTTAATGTCATGTGGTGTCATACTATAAAGGCCTTATATCTCCCTTATCATTGGTCTTAGGACTTGGTCTTAGGAAACAATCTGAATGAAATCATGGCCTGGGAATCTTTTAGAGGTGTCAGATTTGCCCTTTGACCCCTTCTTCAGGGTCAAGTTTACCTAATATCTTTTTTATCTGATTCATCAAATTTGCAGAGAATGTTTTATGAATATAAAACATTTCTATAAAATGTTGACCTCAGGAAGATCAGGAGGATCATCATTATAATTAAAGGGTCTTATATCTGTCTTATTATTGGTCCTAGGATTTCAAAATGTGAAAAACACTTGTAAGAAATTATGGCCTGTGAATCTTTTGCAAGTGTTGAATTTAACCTATGGCCCCCTCTTCAAGTTCGATTTCAGTGTATTGTGCTTATGATAAGGGCCGTTATCTCTCTTATGATTGATTCTTGGGCTTCAAACCCTGTTTCAAGGTCACATTTTTTACTTAATACTCCCTAATCTGTCAACATCTAACAAAAAAATACTTAACAACAACAAAATTGTAACAGATGATATTGTAGAATTGCAGTGGTCATATTCATTAATTTTGTCACAATCGGTCATTTTGTTTTGAAGTGATTTATTATGTCCACCCCCCCATTTTTTGCTTTTTCTGCCATCCGCCGTCCGGATACTTGGTTTCTGCTCATTTGAAGTAAAAGTATTTATCCTATCTTTACCAAATTTGGTGTGGGTGTTTATTGGGTTAATAGCTTGCATGGGATTGCTTTTGGTGAAGATATCTCTACAGCTAACTGAGTAATAGCTACTTAGCTACTTTTATGTACTTCTTTTGTTTCCGGGCATTTTAAGGAAAAATATTTGACATATCTTTACCAAATTTGGTATGAGTAACAGTTAGGTCGATAACTTGCTTGGGGTTGCTTTTAGTGATAATAGCTATATAACTGACTGAGTAATAGCTACTTAGCTACTTTGCCAAAAATGGCAAAACCCAAATTTGCTTCTATCTCCTTAACCGTGCGAGATAGAGTGATTTCGTCGAAATTTTCGAACCAGGGTATTTAAGAAATGTACTCTTGGCAATTTTCAAAAATATTTTCCCCTCCCCAAAAATGGTGGCTATTTTGAATTTTCCGATTTTTGCCAAAAAATGGCAAAACACAAATTTGCTTCTATCTCTTTAACCGTGCGAGATAGAGCAATTTCATCGAAATTTTCGACCCATAGAGTAACAGAGCAATTAATGTACTCTTGGCAATTTTCAAAAAATTTTCCCCTCCCCAAAAATGGCCGCCATTTTGAATTTTCGAATTTTTACCAAAAATGGCAAAACACAAATTTGCTTCTATCTCAACCGTGCGAAATAGAGTGATTTCGTCAAAATTTTCAACCCACAGGGTATCTAAGAAATGTACAAAAACACAAATTTGCTTCTGTCTCCTTAACCATGCCCAATAGAGCAATTTCATTGAAATTTTTGATCCACGGGGTATCTAAGCAATGTACTCTTGACAATTTTCAGAAAAATTTCCTCTTCCCAAAAATGGCGGCCATTTTCAAATTTTTTTTTGCCAAAAATTGAAAAACACAAATATGGTTCTATCTCCTTAACCATGCAAGATAGAGCGATTTCGTTGAAATTTTCGACCCAACAAATGCAAAAAGGCATGAAGCTGAAATAATTTACATGTACACCAATAAATATTTAAGCATCCTTGATATATTTTACATATGAAACAGGGTTTTGTAAGACTACTGTACAATTTTTGCAAAAGGTTCATGTGGTGGACATTACACATGATAATGTGTGTTCTTCTAAGCTATCCTGTTTCTATTCATATGTCGCAGCTACTATCAACAGGGCATCCTATTTCTAGTTTGAAAAGTCATACATTTATATGACTGTTGGAGACAGGATGTAATTCTAATTTGATTTTTTTTGCACTTTATCTCCCCATACAAGAGGACTCTAAGGTGCAACAAAACCAAAAGAGCAGTCGACAAAATTTCAGTATCCAGAGACAGAAGAGGGGTCAAGCACAATGGAGAATGCCATGGGATGATTCAGGCTAAGGTGGATATGCTTTGGTGTACAGGTAGGTTTTAAGCTGCTTTCTGAAAGAGGCCAGGGAGGGAAAGGCACAAATCTCATCTGGAAGAGCATTCCACACAGTGGGAGCATCAAAAGCAAAACTATGACCAAACTGACAGACAGATTTATGAACAGAAGGGTAGAACTTTGGAATGACAAGGAAATTGCCACCACTTTGAATACACCTGGTACTATAAGAAGTGCTGTGGGAAGGAAGATATGGAGCAAAATACCTAGGCAAACCTGTGTGAAGAAACTTATAAACAAAAATTAGAATTACATCCTTTCTCCTAAGGGACTTTACATGTCCATAAGCATCAGACATCCAATCTGCAGAATCTTTGTCAGTCTAGATATGAGAGGTGCAGGCCTGTAAAGAATATTACCCAAATCATGTACATATTTTTCATAAAGATACACTACAGCAACAGCTGGAGACTTGACAAAGGAAGTATTTTTGAGATCTGAGCATAAGTCAGACTTGATATGGTGATACCTTATATATTGAACTATATTTGGAGTGTGAGCCACTTGACGAGGTAAGGCAATTGTGTATTTGAGTAATGCATGATCAGATACAAAATCACAAATTTTGATATCCACAATAGTATCCTGATCACTGGGGGATAGAATGAGATCCAATATGTGACCTTCCAGATGAGTAGGTTTATTGACTGTTTTAAATCACATGAATCAAGAAAGGTCATAAATTTATAACCATCACCAACTGGAACATCAACATGAATTTTGAAATTGTCCCGGATATAATATGAAAGATTAATATATGACAGGAAACAACAAATGACATGAATTCTTCTTGAAAGTTACAGGTACATGATCCTGGAGGATGATAGATGCAGGCAAGCAACAGAGAATGGCCACGAAGCCCGATTGACACCACCATGTTCTCTAATGACCGATAAAAAGGAGATTCTATCTTATGGGGTCTGTAGGAGGACTTAATGAAAAAACCAACACCATCACCAATACCTGAGGTGCGAGGCTTGTGATGAAAATTAAATCAGGAGGAGTTATAGACCGTGAAAAGCTGTCTGAATGAAAGGGACGAATATGAGTTTCCGTGAGGCATAGAAAGTCAAGGTTAATTGAAGCAACCATATCGGCCAAGAGTGGACCCTTTCGGATCTAGCATTCAAAACACCGAGTGTAAGCGGACCAGGGTTGAGGGACACATCTCCTCCCAGTAGCAGTAATAACATAAGCCCTCTTCTATTAACCATGATTAATAGAACACAAATATGAAAGTTTTTTGCAACCCGTATCAAAGGAGGATATGATGTATTAGATACTCTTTTGTTGAACCACTCATACCTGTGAGCCAGTACAACTGTAAACGGTGCCATAAAGAGGAGTACCTGAACAGTAAACACAACTGGTGTCACAGGTTGTTCATAAGTAAGAAGCCATAGTCTAAGCTCAACAGTGGGGGGCCTCAAGTAATATATCCCTACACCTCAGTGCAGTCACAATTCTTTAACCTGTGGGCGACTCACAGGCACCCTAACACCCCACAATTCAGCCTCACCTTAAGCTAAGCGACAACACCACCAGACACCAACAACAGGAGTAATGGCTATATACTGATTGGAATTATACTAAAAGAAAACTTGCAAGACACAAATTAAATTGTTGATAATAGACAATACTTGATGTAGGAAAAACATCTATGAAAAACTTAATGAGAATAACGATAATACCCAGCAAGATGGACGATAATGCCCGCTTTTTGAGGAAGTTGGTGCAACAGTGTACAGGAGATATAAAAACAGGATCAAACTAAAGAAACTACTGAGTAGTAAAAAAGCAACATATACGATTATAATTCCTTTAAAATGTGCTACATATACATAAAATGACCGTTGTTATAGTGAGATTTCCAAAAAAATCGTCTCTGTGGTGTGTACTAAAATACACAATCATGTACAATGCAGATCCTACTGTGCTATGCAGATTTTGTGGCCACTTTGTAGGTTTTATTCCAGAATGTTGTCTCCTAAATATTTATGTGGCACTGTAATTTCATTAGTGATATTTGTTATCCCCAGAATATGTGTCAACCTATTGGTACGCCAATACACCCACTCCTACTCCTGCAACTACAGTACTGACAAGCACAGTGTCACCAAGTCCTCCATCACCAAATCTGGATGATAAAAAGCAAGAAGTCCAAGATGAAAATGTCAGGGAGGAATTCCCGGAAACCTGGCTTTGGCTTGATTTTAAAACAAGGTGGTATCAATGGAGATTGGTGTTCCTGCCTTTTTCTGTAATATCTTATTACAACGTCCTTTCTCTCTGAAAAGCTCATGTCTTTGTAAACGCCCAACTCTAATCTCACATTATTGCCCACAAATTGCAAATTGGTGTCATTCTTCAGTTAGGTCAACTCCATTTGAAACTTGTAAGTTCATATTTGATTACCTTACTTTTATTTTCAACATGTTTCCTTAGTTATTGGCAGTTATTTCATATTAGATTTTTCTTATCAATTGTTACATTAAGTACATTTTGCTCCCAACTGCTGAAAAGTAAAACTTGGGTAACTAGCTTTTAGTCTTTTCATATTGCCTTGCTGGTTTTCTTTCTCATCACCACCCATCGCAAATACTCGTATTTATTTATTAAATATTTATTTGGCATATAGCTCATGGGTGTTTCAGAGAAAAATGATTGTATATCTTTTTTATATATCTAAATTTTACTATATTTTATGGAGTACTTTAAATGATAAGGAATTACCATTTATTTTGGAGACAGCATGATGACGTGAAACCTGCTAAACTTCATAAATGACAGAAATATTAAGTTTCCCATTTATTTATTGATGACACGGAAACTACAATTGCAGGTCAGCAATACTTTGCCTCAGACTGAGTCAGACCAGTATCAAAGAGATTTGCTTTTAAATGAGATAGCTCAAGAAAATTCTTTGCCTGTTATATGTATTAAATTCAGAATATGGCTGGTTATATGCTTAGTCAAGAAGATGGTTGTTTTGTGACCTTCATTTTGAACTTTAAGGTCGGTGACAACTGTCAGAAGTCGGATTTCATCTTGGGGTCAAGCTTTTTCAATTGGATCACCATACTCAGAACATGCAGTTTTGGGTCCTGGAGGTTTAGAATGTAAATTTTTTTTTTATGATTTACAAACCTTTTTGCTTGATCAACTTTTATATACAACTTCTTTGAAGGTCAAACAACATCACTACACGTCAAAACCTTTGTATCTCTATTATTTGGGGTCATCTTTCCCTTTTGAACTCTCCTTGGAGAGTAGAGAGAGATGCTCCTTTACTTAAAAGGCCTGGTGTCCTTTTGTCTTGTGACATATTACAAGGTCTTACAACTTTGGCATGTATGTCATCAACTTCACCAAAATTAGAACACCTATAAAGATGCTGATGGTATTGTGTGATAGCTTATTATTATCTTGACTCTAATTAATGTTCTTTATGGCATTAGGATCTGTCTGTTCTTTTGCTACAGTGCTGTAAAGTACTTAGGTGATATTTGCTAAAATTTCCAATAATTTGGATGCTTCATGTTTGGGTGAGGAATTTTTGTAAATTTTGTGTAGGGAGTACACTGGATGATTTTTATTGCATGTGAATTAAAAACTTGACTTTTTATTCAATAAGTTTCTGTGATGTTTTTAACCATTTTTTGATGGAATATTTCATCTTATTATGGAAAGCAGCATTACAACTTTCATCTGTCAACATCGAAGAAGCAAAAAGGAAACAAGTAATTTTTTAATCACTTAGGGTACGCAAGAATTTTTGCATTGATTATTACTCCAATATTTTAAATTAAAAAAAATTTGAGGACTGTCTTCCCTTTTGCAATTTTGCAATAATTATCAAGATTTCAACTCATTTTACAAATTCAAGATATATATGTAGTTTCATTTGTAAGCCAAAATTTGTAATATTTAAACTGTTGACAGATTTTGTTTACTTTAATTTATTTTTTTTCTGTGAAATTTCAAATGTATATATTAACAGTTTTCAATAGTGCCAACACTTTCAAGCAAGCTGTTATTAGACCTCTTGTCAGGAAACCAAATATAAAAATTAAGAGTACAAAAAAGTTAAACGGAAGTGTCAAACCATCCAGATATTTCAAAATTACTAGAGAAGGTTACCTCTTGTCAACTAAAGGAATACAAGCAGGAAAATAGTCTGGATGAACCATTACAGTCTGCCTATAAGCATTCTCATTCCATCCAGACAGCTCTTTTGAAAGTCTTTAGTGATATTCTTACAAGAAGGATAATAAAGAACTGGTATTTATCAGCTGCTTTTGAAACAGGTGATCACAATATACTTGTGAGTTGTTTAAGAAGCTGTTTTGGAATCACAGAAAAAGCAACCTAATTAATGTAATCATACTTGCAGAGTAGCTGTTACTTTCTTAGTGTGGTAATCAGTTTTGTTGTATTGAAATCTACCCACAAACAAGAGAGAAAAAGTTATTGGAAGTTAAATATACTTACTTATTTCTGGTGTACAGTCATTTCTTTTCAGATGTCTTAGTGAGTATGCAATCAAACTAATGAAACTGTCGCAAA
Organism: Sabellastarte sp. h YS-2021; assembly: GCA_964017235.1. Classification (NCBI taxonomy): domain Eukaryota; kingdom Metazoa; phylum Annelida; class Polychaeta; order Sabellida; family Sabellidae; genus Sabellastarte; species Sabellastarte sp. h YS-2021. Next base: position 162,757,048 of record OZ024930.1, read on the forward strand.
CTTTTCTAATTTGCGTTCAGAATCGGGTATAAATATCTTTTTTATTGCATTAATACATCCTATCCAATGGACAATTGCTTTACCGGTCGGCATGACCGGTCCCGCCAAAAGCCAGAAAAAGATGTCCTGTATATACTACTGGCAGGACCGGTCACAGAGTGTGCATTCGCTAGGTGGCGCATCGTACTTCCTTCTTGTCTAGACAGCGTGACGTCATAGTATCTTTTTTGTTTGGCGCGTGGAGTGTGCAGATGTGTTTTCTACAGAGAGACGTTTTTGAAGTTTATCAATGAATTTATCCATTTTATGAACTTTTAAGTTTATTTACTTACTTCTGCGAGTTCTATCATGATCATTTAATATAATATTGTCTTCTGCTGGTCAGAAAAGAGGAACTTGCGGGCACGTTATGGCTCTGTTCAACAACCACAAGAAGTGTGGCAGTTATAGGTTTTGTGGACCACCATCTGCCATTTGCAATCCCTAGGTATGCTGGGACTCTAGTCATGACTTTTTGTTTATTTTTATCAGTCTCTGAAAAGGTGAATAAAGTTACTGAAAAAAATGACTGAAATAACAATCTTATTTATAAACATAATTCAAGGACAGTTTGTTGCATTAATACTTTCAGGATTCAAATGCAGGCATTGTTGGAGGTTATAATTCTTCGAACTGGATTCATACATAAATAAAAATTTCAAAGTTGAAAATATTTGGTTTTCATCAGTGCAGTGTTGTAGTCTAGTCAACAGTGTATGTTACCTTTTACTAATATTCAGTTCAAACAAGTCTGATTACTTTTACTCAGTTTTGAATAACATTGCAAAACATTTCTATCAACAGAATCTTCTACAAACTAAGTAGCTGTCAAAGAGTCACATTTGCACACCCAAAGTAACACACCAATACGAGATTACGGATAGACGTCACAGAATTTTAAGGTAGATTATACAGCAAGATGGTAATAGAGATGTGACTTAGGCTCTAAGGCGTCAGAACTATAAGACTCATGAAACTGAAGGTAGAATGATGTATTTCATGTTTAATATTTATTGTAAAGGTAACATACCAATGAGATTACAGATACAATGTCACAGAAGTTTTAAGACTCACATTTCCATTGCCATTTTACGATATACTAACGCTTCAGAACTATATAACTCATGAAACTGAATGCGTTATATCCATGGAGTTACATGTCTAGTAGCAGTGAGAGACTATCAACAGCAGAACTGTAAATTGTATTACAAAAGTAATAGAATATTCACCAATTCTTTTACATTCAGACACTTTTACAAAAACATTACATTTCAAATGTAAGGGAGATCCTGAGATTAGAGATACAATTATTGGTGGATAATCAAGTAATGGAATTAGATAGGCCAACAGAAGGTCACTGGTGATGCTATGATACTTCATAGCATGACATGTGATTGAAGTGAGAGTGAGGCCAGAATTGCCAAATTAATGAATGGACATGTTCCCACAAAATATTATGCTGTACATAGAGAAATAGTACCACATACTATATAGATCTATATTACAAACAGCAAAGGCCACCTCACAGACCCAGTTATCTTGTATATGTTATTAATTTTTCCCTTACATTAAATTTTCAGACAATCAAAATACAGTCTTACGAGACAATATTTCACCATAGCACCTCTCATACTGACACATCAGATGCCTTTTCATAAGAAGCTGTCTCTTGGAACTTGGCCGTGAATTGGAATATATTCCAGATATTTCTGTGTTTTTGTAATTATCATCTATGACATCTTAATGTTATTCCCATGGAATTCTTTTAAGTAGTGTCAGGGATTACTTTTCTACCAATTTTTAGGGGTTTTTTAGGTGATCATGCAAGTAGTACTGTATTGAACTGTTGGTTGCATTGAACATGTGTCATGTTAGGAAGAAAAATACCTTTATATTCAGAAAGGACTTTTCTTTAGAAATTTGCCTGTATATTTTCACTCTGGCAGAATTACAGCTTCTTGTATAAAGTGTCATCGACAGTCTCATAATCTTGGTATTTGATTGTGTTCAGGAGTAGAAATTTAGTTGTTTTATTTGGTTTTAGATAAAGTGTTATTCCATTTTCTTGGTGGGGTGTCAAGTTATATCATTAGACTCATCATATTTTTAATTGAAATGTAGCTATGCAAAATATGGTTTGTCAACTTGAATTGCTGTCTCATTATCTGGCCTTGCATTATGTACATATTGGAATGCCTGGGTTTTCTTTCAAATTGGAATTTTAGCAGATCAAGATGCAGCCACAATACTTGGAGTGTTTTTTTTATTTATTTTTATTGCCACAAAACAATGTTACATACATTTACAATAACACAAACTTTTAAAATTAATAGACTAACATAATGTATCAATAATATTTACTTTCAAGGTTCAAAAATCTAAAAGGAAAACAGAAAAGAGCAGAAAGAGAAAATATTTGGAGTGTTATAGAAAGAAACATAAATAAACCAGTAGCCCCTAATATATCAGATACTGTTGTATGCTGGAACAAATATATATTTGTGCCATAAGCATAACTCTTTAAACCTGTTTTACTCTCTGCTGTTTGGTAGTGTATTAAAATACATATCATATATCAGGGATCATGTCCAAAGTGACATAGATTCTTTAGACATTCAGTATGTCTGCTTTTTCCTTTTCACCTGCTAGTCTGTACGACTAATTTTTGCTTCATACCAGATAGCTCTAATACATGTTGTATAAAAGTAATAACGTTTTTCTATTTTCTACTAAAGGCCAGAAGGCCAGGAGGAGATGCAGAAGTAAAGCTTGTGTAAGGTTGAAAGATGATGATGATGATGATGATAAGAGTGATTCAAGGGATGATAATGAGTGAAGCAAATACTGAAGCAACAACTAATGTGAGGAAGCTGTTCCCAGAAACATGGCTTTGGCTCAGTACCTTTGCGAGGTAGTTCAAATAGAATGGTCAGGGATATCTTTTACAGATTTCACTTTTCTTCAACTGATTTTTAATTTGCTTCTTTATATTTCTGCACTTTTTTATATCACCCAGGCATTTTTTAAGTTAACAGCTGCAGTTATTTCTGTGCTTTTTTTCAAGTGGTGATTTCTAGCTTGTGATGTTTTAAGGAAATTTTTGATGCTATTTACTCTTTGCTTGATATTGTGATGGAAAAGAAATGCTTTTCAGCATTTGGCCCATGAGCGAAATGTATGCTGCTAGTCTACAGATATCTCCAAAATGTTTTAAACACTATATCAACAACAAGGTGGTAGAGTGTTGTTTTCCTACATACCAAAGCTGTCACAATGTGCCTACTAGAGCTCCTCTGTCTCAGGTTTTTACAAGTACCGGTCTGATTCACATAAGAGAGTGTAAAATACCCGTACACGTGATGACCTGTACGCCAAAACTACAAGTACAGGTACATGTTCCAGTTGAGGGGCTTTTCAGTTAAAATACACGTTTGGTGTTGATGAGAGTGAAGGGACCAACTATTCAGTTTTTTATATTTATTATTTTATTGCTAATTCACAAATGACCAAAATACTGCACTTTCACATTCATCACCTTAAAAAGTAAAACACATATGGTAAGAAAAACCCACAGCAAAAATGCCAAAACTAACATACAGTTTCATCAAACATGAAAAACACATGAAAACTCTTCCATGCCCACACCCATACTAATATTAAATAGTTCGTACCTTCATAGGCCATAGTTTTATACAGAAATACCAAGGTTTTACAAGATTTTTTTAACAGCACTTCTTACCAGGAAAGGTTGTCCTGATTTAATTTTTTATATAAATAAGGTTTAAATGCATATTAAACTCCCACTTTTCTGCAATATTCATGTATATAGTCTGTTATAAAAGCTAGAAAACCGGTTTTATTTAATCAGTTTTGATGAACTTCAAAACACCTCCTCCACGCTGTAAAACCTCAAGCTAGACGTTTTACCTGTGAGGTGATGACGTCATTATTACACTTTGCAGTAGTCTACCAGTCACAACGGGAACGGGTATTTTAAACTCTCTATTGATAATATTCTCACAATGGATGATTTTCTTCTTTCTTCACTGATTTAGACAAATACTTGTACCCTTGACATTTATAGAATAATTTGCAAGGATATTAAGTGAAACAGATCTTACTGCAGAAAAATTTCTCATCACATGTTATGTTCACAACAGCTCCTTAATAATGATCAGACATGTAAGTGGATGCGGTAATTGTATGAGATCGAAAGAATAGTGGTGTCAGGAGTCCATCTATGCAGGTGCAGTATGCAGCTTGTGGTTGTTATTTGTATATTTTTGTGGTAAATAAATCAACATAGGTAATGTGCAGTTCTTTAAGTGACTATAACTTCCTTTATGATTTCTTGTCCAATTTTAAAAAATTCTTTCAACATTCTCTCCGGTTAAATATGCTTCAAAATTTTGTTACCAAATAACCTTTATATTGTCCATAATAAACATGGGGTTAGAGGGCAATGGAAAGTTATTAAATCAAAAGAGTTTTTTTAGCATTTGGTTATTTTATTGCCTCTAGCCATGGCTATGTTTGATTAAAATAATTTTTGTAGTTTATTTTTTTAAAAATTAAGACTATCAATATTGGAAATGTTATGACGTATAGATTACTTTTGGTAACTGACAACACTCAAGGATGCCATGACTAATCATTAACAATTTTGAAAAAGTTTATTTTACAGTGCATATCTCTCTTGACTTTATAGTATGTTCAAAATATCAAAGATACACAGAGGCTGACAAAGCATATGTTTGTTTTTTCAATTTTAGCAGATCATTGTTTGGCTATTGCAAATTTCTTGCTTAATTAAAATTAACATCTTGGCTGTTGTGTGATTATGCAGTCCTGCAAAGGAAATTTTGTGTGTAGTTTGTATGTGAGTGTACGTAGGTACCAAGAAGATTTCTCACTTTATGGTAACCTTAAACCTGGATTTGTTCTCCTTCAGTTTATATGTTACATGAAAAAAAAATTGTTCAAAGTGTTTAAAAATGTGTTGAAAACTAGTCTTGTATTTTCTGTTGCTTTAGTTAGATAAGAATGGTCTTGGATCACATTTATAGGTGCCATTGTAGCCTGTCAGCTTGATAGAGAACCTCAAGGTTCCTTCCTCAGTGTAGATCAATTGAGTTTTGGTGTCTTTGTAGACATTTAGTGAGACATCAGGGTGTACCTTTCGAGAAGGAAAAAATGTTACTATGTACTAAATATGTTTAAACCAATTAAGAATAAAGATAAAGGTCAGATTGAGATGACTTATGTTGAGTGTGGTGATAGATTAGCCTGAGTATACTTCTCTCCATAGAAAAAGGACAAACGTGAACTAAAAATGAAACTTCAAAAGCATGTAACAAAAAATGTAAAATCAAGTAGGTTTTTGTGTGGTGATAATTTTATGAGCACTGTTCAGATAAATATCCCAGTTTTATTGATTTTCAAATTATGATCTTGGGTATACACAATTTTTCCAGTTTAAAGGTTGAGAATTATTAATGTGCACATGGATAAATGTGTTAAGGCTTTGAAATTTGCTTTAATACAGAAGATTAATTTTTTGTGTACAAATAAATAGATGATTTGTCATTTGTACACTCTTTACCACACAGACTGAAAATATTTACTGCGCCATGCAGGGTATATTTCTTGTAAATAAAATCAAAATGTACTTCAAAATGTATCTGGACTATAACTTGGAAATTGCTAGTTGTAGGAAGTTGATAATTGATAAGGAATTGGTTGAAGTTATAAATGTGTAACATCATAGTGTGACCTTTGTGGGACCTTTGACCTTGGTTCCGCCAGAATGTCTCCACTTTCATATTTAAGACATATTTCTCCCATCACAAATACATATGGATTGCTACAAATGATTACTATACATGAATGTACTTTTACCTTGTGGTGCTTCCTCTGTTGATAGCCATCTCTCAAGCAATAAATTTTATAGCTTCATTACTTTAACTTTACTTATTGATGCTGTAAATTGGAGACATTGAGACATGTATCTCAGTGACTACAATATGCTATTGCATTGTTTTATTTTCAAATTGATACTTTACAAATTTGATACATATGTTTTCTCCCGCTTGTTATTGTTAGTATACTTGCCATAGCTTACACTTTTAATTCTATGTTTAATGGTGTCCAATGTTACTTTCCTGGACTGCAGGGTACATGCATCTCTGATGCTATTTCTCTGCTCATTTTGCCAGTTATGTCTGTCACGATCACAGGAGAGCTATTCCTATAGATGTATCTGATTTCAGATTTCGACCATATTTTCAGTTTTCTATGAAATAGATGTAATGGCAGCTTATTTTGGAGTAGATGATACAACAGGAACTGAGGGAGTCAGAGAATTGTTCCCAGAAACTTGGCTTTGGACAATCTCAGACACCGGGTATTTGATTGTGTCCAGGGATGGGAATTTAGATTTTGTTTCATTTGCATTGGTTTTGGACTAAATGTTATTTCCTTTTCTTGGTGAGTTGTTGAGTTGTGTCTTAGTTGTGCCAGCTTGTAGAATGGTTTTGAAATGTAGTTATACAAAATCTGAATTTTTAACTTGAATTGCTTATTTTTCACACTGCAAAAATTAAAGGGATAAGTTTTTTAGTCCTGCATCATGATACATATGCTTTTTTTCCCTATACACCAGATTTTTATCATGTTTAGGTGATGAAAAGTTCATCATAATTTGGAGTATTTTGCACAGATGATTGTTTCAACAAAATTTCATAAAACAGCTTGTACACGGAAGCACCGTAAGGTAGCAAAACATACATCATTTCACAAAAGTAGTGATGAAACGAGCACTAAGAGAGTGCATACCTCCGCCCAAGCACATGATAATAAGTAAATGGGAAAATCCAGATTATTTTTTCCGTATCCAGATGGTGATCCAGATCGCTGTCAAAATCTAATGGAATCTAAGTTGGACCAAGACCCCTCTTCAGATTTTTTGAGGAAGATCCAATTCTAATTCTAATTGGACTTTTATAGCGCTTAATCTCCCCAAATAAGAGGACTCTAAGGCACAACTAAGCAATAAGCAGACATCAAATCCAACCAGCAGCATTTGTGTAATTCTGCCTACAAACAAACAAAGAAACAGACCAAGCAGTCATAAAAATAATACCTACTTGGCAGTGGTAATAGATCTATCTTTTTCCCCCTTTTCTACTTCTGATGAGTTGAAATATGTGGAATAAATAGACTAAGTTTACTTGCAAATTACAAAGTACAACCTAATAAATAGCTTTTTTTGCTTTTGAAAAATCATATGCAAGATCTAGTTTTTGCTTTTTGATAAACATTTGAAATTTTCTTAGAATAAAGTGTTAAGGAGGGTAATCAGTCTTCTGTCACAGAGCGACATGCAATATTTAGGGGCTTTGCCTTTTGGTAAACATTTGAAAAATTTTCAGTCTTCCTTTACTGAGCGATAACCATGTCAAAACTTTCTGTCTTTCCATCGATTCATAAATGGAGTATATATTTTTGTTTTTGTCCAAAATTGGCAAGAACGTGGAATTAAAAATTAAATATTGCGTAATGTGATTATTAATCCTTATGTAAATCACAACTTTGCTGCAACTATATTCCTCAATCAAATTTTATGCCCTTCAGTCGTAATTCCAGTTAAGTTAAAATGGTAGCCAGAATAATTCCTTGATAAGAAACTTAAAATTGCTTTAGGCATCATTCTGCCATATTGCTGACTTACACATTTGGGAAATAACTTTGTTAATAACCCAGTAATGTTGAAATCTTATGACGAACTGAACAGTGAACCAAAACATAATATATGAGGAGTCATGTTCATTTCAGAATGTAAGGTGGTTCAGTCATCATAGTCAGGGTTATTTTTTTACAGATTTCACTTTTCTCAAAGTTTTCTACTTTTCTTCTTTGTATTACTAGGATTTCAGATTTTAAAGCTTAAAGGCTACAATTTAATGGGTTCTTTTTCTTCCAATAGCGATTTTCAGCCTCTGAGACTCCCTGAATTCCCCTGAATCGGAGCCTCCAATGTGACATAAGCATATTGAATAAGGGTTGTGCAAACATGGAAATTGCTGAGCACAGAATACTGTGAATATGACCACAATGCAGCCATACATATGTATGTTCAGTGATATTCTTTTGTGTTGTCAAGCAATTCTTGATTCATATAGACACTCAAGAATGCTAGAACCAATTATTAGCAATTTTGACAAAGTTTAATTTCACAAATATCTTTTACAGCTTCATAGCACTTTTGCAGATCACATTTAATCTAAGGAAAAGTAATACATACATAACAAGATGCACTCAGAGAGAGCAAAACGCTCGACTCCATGTGACCAGTCTCTCAAGTGACAGAAAGTATTGTAAGGAAGACAATAAAATAAAACCAAACATGTAAATTAATCTTCATAGAAATATCAAGTAGAAAGCCAAAGTCATTAAAAATACATTGAAATGGGACCTCTGAAAATTCATGATTTTTTTTTTGTATCCAAAAGAAGATCCAGATCCTTCTTTTAGTAAGTTCTTCCTTTGGCCAGGTCCTATCCACCAATTTTTAATAAAGATCTGTTCATTACTTCTGGAATAATCTAAACACACACACAAAAAAAAACAGACAAAGAGACAAACAATTAGCAAACAAAAACATAAACTGCAACTGCTGGTGGAGGTAAAAATATTGCTTAAAGATCACTTCTTGGTGAAAATCATGCGTGGTAATTTTTTGTCAAGGAATTGAAAGAAAAAAAAACAGAAAATAAAAACAGAAATAATAATTGATAAAATGATGAATATATCACCTCCCTCTCTATTATCTTTATGTCAATTTCAAGACATAAAATGAGAGGAAATATTTTTACCTAGGTTTGTGACCTCACAATGACAATTGTATTGTGACATCACTGAGTAATGACATCATCAAGAGCAAAGTATTGATTTTTTACGTATGGGATGAAGAGAAGCAGTTTCACTGTGTATTCCCAATTAGAAATAAGAAAAACTCTCTCCTGACTTTAATTTTCAAACATATTACACCAAATTTGGAAGAATCTGTCTCTACCCCATGAAATACCTCCCCACCAAATTTGAGATTGATTGATGTTATAGTTTTTGAGTTATAAGGGCACAACGGTGCACAGACAGACTGACAGACAGACAGACAGAAACAAACTGATTACAATAACCCTCTCCTATCGTCGAGCGTTAATAATAATAAAATAATAATGAGACAGAGTGACTACGAGGTCATTTTTGACAAAGTGTTAGAATTCATGTGTCAAGGAAACATGTCATTATTTTTTTAAGAAATATCAGCTGATGTTAGTGCTGAAAGGACACTCAATTCCTGTATTATTACTAACAAGAGCACTCTGAGAGTGCAGACATCCACCGTCTCCTGATTTCTTTTTTTTCGTGAAGTTTCTAACAGTTGTATTTGCGTAATCCTGCTGACAGACAAACAGGTGAACAAAGCGACAAACAAATGATAATGAAAATAATATCTCCTTAGTGAAGATATTACCTGGTCTTGGTACAAACCTTGCTGCTTTGAATTTTAACACAACCTTCTATATACAAATGGTAAAATCATCAGTTTAGCCACATGGCCATGTTGGGGGAAATCTGTGCATGTTGCACTGAATATTCCCAATCTATCCATACACTTATAAAATTATAAAATATAAACAATATGAACTTGGAGAAAATAGAGAGCCTGAGTATTCATACCTTCTCCCCCTAGACCAAGTGACTTTGAAATTATCTTAGTGTGACCAAAAAAGCCATCAGAAAATATCTTTAATGAAGAAATGCAGGTGCTAACTATGTTTATATCAGTCAATTAATATCAATAAAAGTTAGATTGAGATGAAGTATACAGATTACAGAGTATTAGATTACACCGGGTATTTGGGAGCTTCCATCCAGATGAAAAGTCCAAACATATGAAGTCAGAAGTGAAGAGACTTGCAAAAACTGAGATTTCAAGAGAGTAGTTATTTTATGAGGAGACTCTCGGACAAGGAATGTGTCTGTTATATTTGGTTGTAAAATTTTGTGTCTGAGGTAAACATAATTTTTGTCAAAATAGTAATTGAGGATTATTAAGGTACACATTGACAGAAGATGTTTTGTACAGCCTGGTCAGCTTGGAGTGTCTGCAAATAAGTAGATCATTTATTAATATTTGTAGCCTACACACTCTTTACTACACAGATGGAAAGTATTTACTGTGTTATATGCAGGGAATCTCTTGTGAGTATATTAATACTTAAAATCATAATTTAGGACAGTTCACCCACAGACTCTTGGCATTTGTATGGAATGTTGTCTTTTTCAGACAAGGGGAATTTACATAATGGCTCTCTTCTTCTGGTCATTTTGGTAGCCATTTTTTTCCATGAACAGCTATTCCTGTCGATACATCAGTTTCAAGTAATCAAGTAAGGTTAGCTGCATTAAATTTTCTAGTTTTTCCCCCATATTTTCAGCCTGGCCAAAGTACTACTACTTTGAACGTGCAGAGGATGATTTTGATGTTGATTTAGCATTGCCAGCAGCACCAGCTCCAGAAGAAGTGGATTCCCCAGACACTTCCAGCACTGAGACTGCAGAAACTGAGACAGTCAGAGAATTATTCCCAGAAACTTGGCTTTGGACAATCTCAGACTCCGGGTATTACATTATGTCCAGGGATGGAAATTTAGTTTTGGTTTCATTAGGTTTGGGAATATTAGTGTCGTTCAATTATGTTGGTGAGGTGTTGAGTTGTATCATTAAGTTGTACCTTCTTGTAGATAGACCATTTGAATTCAGCAACTTTCTGTTTGAAATGTAGCTATACAAAATGTAATTTGTCAACTTGATTTGCTACTTAATTGCAATAACAAGTTGTAGGTCAAAGATAAATTTATGCAATCATACCATATTTTAGTGTTTAAGTGGTTAGTAGTGGTTAGTTGTCTATATTATTTCACCATTTTTTCACACTGATAAAACTCCTTGACACTATATATTTTATAAGACATAAACTTTTCTTCTTGGTGGGGACTTTGAACACTTTCTAACCATGTTTCAAGATTTGGTATTTGATGTTCATTACGTTTTACAGAAATACATTATGTATACCCCTTAAAAGATAGCTACTGCAACCAATTAAAAAGTATCATTCCTTTTAAAACATGTGTAACATCTAGTTTTTACTTTTCGAAAGAGTTTTTAAGTATTCTGGAGAATATAGTAATAATGCTACGAAGGGAGATAAGTCTTCTTTTGTAGAGTGAAAGCTGCAAAGGAAATTCAATTTCTGTCAAGTGATGCTGCTGTGTGAAGAATGTATTTTTGTTGCAGTGAGATTAGTGCTAATTTAGGTTCAAATAGGCCAGTACAATCTGAATATTGTCACCAAGGTGTTGACTGTAAAGCTACATCTGTCTCCGATCCCTCCACACCTGCCTTGAGCTAGCTACTAAGAATTCTTGCTAAGTAGGTAGGTTCCATTGACACATTGGGTAAGTTTAACTTAGCTTTCCTAACAACATGTTTTGGATGTATTAAGTTTTGTAAGAAAAGTGGTATAAATATATCTAAAATCAATTAAGTAAAACTTGGGACACAATGAAACAATAATTACATAAAGGGCTAGCCAAAATTGATATATAAAACTATCTTTCTGTACAATTAATGGACTTTAGAAGTAGCTAAACAAAGAACTGGTCAGCTACTGCCTGTGTGCTTAGCATGTGCTCATATATCTTAAGACAAAGCATAACCTTGATCTTAGACAGAGGTATGAGTAACCAGAAAAATGAAGATAAGAGTAGGTGTAAATTCAAAAGTTAAGACATGGTTACAATATTATGTAAAGTGGTAATTATTCCTTCTCTATTAAATCGTAAATCTGCTGCAAAATACCTAGCCTTCATTCAGGTTCAGACCAAGTTTTATTCAGGAGTTCCAAAAAAAAACATTTCCTGTGTCTTGTAACTGTTGAAATAAAAAGTAAAATTGTTTAAATGTACACATCAAAATGAAGCTCAATAAAACTATACACATTATGCTCTTTATACAATTTAAAGTTTATTTTAAACCCTATTAAGTTATGTTAGGGAAGAGCAAATAACTAATCCAGGTTTGATAAAATATCTTCAGAGAAGGTCTCCAAAGGACTTATTGTTAATTTAAAGAAAATAATATCTAGATTCGGTAAACATCTTCAGAAAACACCTCCAATGGATCGATTATTATTAATTATTACAAAGACCTAATGGCACTCATGCATTATTTGAATTTTTGCCAGGCAAAAATAGCAAAACAAATGCCCTCACACTCAGTATTTATTCCTACAATTAACAAAAAATAATTTCAACATTGTATAGTAACTAAAAATTCGTTCAGGCATGATTCGGTTACTACTGGTGGTGTATACTGAGCGATTTCCTATGTTGATAACTCAATTAAAAGCAATTTAATGGACCAGCCTTCCAAAAGCTTTATGATTGCTGTAAAAAACATAAGATAGATGCTATAGGCATTTCTGAACATTATTAGAAATGCACTAAACAGCTTTTTTATTTCATAAAATAATTAGGGGTCTAATGATGTTAAGGTATACAAGTGAGTATGTCTGGTGTGTAAGTACTATAGTCTTGCTTCAGGATTGTAAATTTCTGAAAAAGATTATTCACCTACTTTCCCATCTTCTATAAGGGTACATGAGGTTTCACTGGTAGCGTTTAGCTTTATTGACTACTGTACAACATTACTTATCCCTCCTTCACTTCAATCGAATGTAATACATTTTGTTTAAAAACAATAACATTTTCAATTTTCTACTCTAGTCAGTTGGAGATGCAGAAGTGTAGCCTGTGCTTTCTTTGAAGCATTTGACACTATTGCTTCAATGTGTAAAACTTATAATGAACAACACACTGATCCAGGAACAGATATATATATCAATGATGGTGCCCAAGATGACTTACAGATTCTTTAGTCACATTTGGTGTCTCTTCTTTTTCATTTTCCACAAAGTCATCAGATTTTCAACTGCTTCTGTTCAACTAATTCTCACTCCTACCAGATAGCTCAACATGTACTGTTTAAAAGTAATAACATTTTCTATTTTCTACTCTAGCCAGGAGAGGATGCAGAAGTATTGTTTGTGCAGAAGATGCTTTTTTGAGTAGTTCAAGTGAAGCTATCAGTAAAGCAAATACTGAAGCAACACCGAATATAAGGGAGCTGTTCCCAGAAACATGGCTGTGGCTCAGTACATATGTGAGGTAGTTCAGACAGGATGGTCAGGGTTACTTCTTTTACAAATTTCACTTTTCTTCAACTTTTTGTATTATACTTCTTTATCTCGCTGGTATATTTCATATTTTTTAGTTGAAAAGCTGGAGAAATGCTTTTGTCTTTTCCAACTTATGAAGCTTTAATAGGAAATATATTTTTACACTTGCATCCAGATGGCAAAAGTATCAACTGCTTTTCAGTACTTTGGCTGAAAGTAAAATGTGTAGCCCCATTATAGACTTCAGAAGAAACTTAAAAAAAACAAGGTGGAAGAATGTTGTTTAGTGCATACCATTTAAAAATATGGTTTGGTTGTCTTTCAAGGTGTTATTAAACCAATTCGTTCTGATAAACATTCCCATACTGGGTTGTATTTTTAGTTGAATTGATTTATGTAAATACTTTTACAGATTTTTTTGCTACTTTTTAGGTACACAAGAACCTATGTTATGTGATATATAGGTGGACAGTTGTATCAAGAAGAGTGATGTGATGCTGAAAATGACTTCAGTACTTTCTCAAAACAATTTACTGTGAAAATAGTGCCACAATACACACATGTTCACAGTGTATCTCAATAATAAGCATTGATTATGTGGAGTAACATCTGTCTCAAGTACTTTTAAGGTTTTATTAACCAATTACATTTTTCATCATTGTTTGTATCCAGCTCGTATCACAAGACCTTGGTACTTTGGTCGTCCAGTTTTTGGAAGACCTGAAAACAAGAGACCTTTGGCTACAGCATTACCAAGACCAACCACCACCACCTCATCATTTGTGAAAGAACCAGATGTGGATGATGTAAAGCAAGATGTCCGGGTGGAATTCCCTGAAACCTGGCTTTGGCTTGATTTTTTAACCAGGTATAAGAAGTTGCAGATCAGTTGCCGTTTTGGGTATTTCTTTTCATGATCTTCTTTGCTGAAGTCTTGTATTTTTATTACCTTGTGGAATCTCTTTGATTAGGTTGAGGCTTCCATATTGCTTTGGTGAGAAAGCTTGGTCAACAAGGGCTATTTTAAATCCTGTAACTTTGGAAAGAAATCTTCATACGTATATGTCAGTGGGATTCCTTTGTAACCATAGATATTACATAGAAGGATTATCTGTATAGATGTTTGCACTTTATTTGCTTGTTTCATTGCAGCTAGTGGTGCATTAGTCAGTTGTATCAATTTATTCTGCACTAATGACCCAGTTTTTAGCTTTTCTTGCTGCATGGCTTATAGGGACGTGGAAGACAGCCTTTTTTGCATCGGACAGAATTTAAAAATAATATTAATACTTAATTCCACGGTGACAATGAAAACGTTTTTGCTGGAGAGCTAATGTATCTTTAACACTGCTGATATTTATACCAGCCAGTGTCATTTTCAACATCACCTTGAGAATGGATAATTATTCATCAGCTGTTAAAACTTTTCTCTTTTTCACCTTTTTTTATTGCTTTTTATCTCCCGCCCGGCTTGCCGGAGGGAGATCATAATTTGCACCATGTGCGTGTGTGTTCTTGTTTACGCATTTAAACTGAGGACATAACCCTGGTTGCACACCTTCTAACCGAGGACGCACTGCCAACCGAGGACGTCCTCAGTTAGAATCTTGTTAGAAATCCAATAAGTATACACTAAATAACCTTTTCTCAAGTTTTCATTGAATTCTGAGATATGTCCTCAGTTAGACTGTAAAACACCTAGCACATATGTATGGAGTTATAGGAATTATTAAAAGCTGTTAATATTCTCCATGCACTCCATGTCCTCAGTTCCTCCATAAAAATCCAAGCACACTCCATGTCCTCAGTTGTACATAAAAATTCCTGCACAGAATTCTAATGATGTCCTCAGTTATACAGGTTAATACTTGGACACCTATGTCCTCATATTGGTATTAAAATGCCAACTGTGTGCTAAATTGGATATTTTGAATTTTTTTCATCTCTAAATAATGCACAGAGATATTGCTATATATTTATATGAGGGACAACTAAAGTTAGTATATTGATCTCATAATTTTTGTACCAAAACTTGTTTTTAATAATAAATGATTAAAAACAGATTGTAGACAACATGTCTTAAACACCAGATATGTGGTATGATATCACAATAGATATATGCATAATTTATCCTCATTTTAGTGGTTGAATTGATATATAAATTAATAAATATAATTAAACTAATTAAGCAGATTTATTCTTTCTAAATCTAAATTGGCCTTTAATGTTGAGTATGTGATGAAAATGAGAAATATTAACACTTGTTTCATTTAAAATTGATGGATGCTCTATAATGTAGATAATCCCATACCAACTTATTCAAGGAATAATATGAAATTAACATATTTATGAATTTGCTAAGTTTTTTTTAAAAGATAGGGAGACAGAAATAAGAATATGGGCTATGCAAAAGTAAAATAACACAAGAAAGAGTTGAATATGTTTTTGTCTGTCAGTTATGTGGCTTTTCCATAATTAAGCTGAAGTAGGAATACTCCTTTGTGCAGGTTATTTAAATCAAATTCTTAATGAAAAACAATAATTTGAATGACCTTAAATGTGTTTTTGATGAAATTTTAAGGATATGTCTGAAAAGGAAGAAATGATTAAATTTTGGGAGTGATCCGGACCACTCTCTGGATCTTCTGCATCCATGAAATGTAATTTTTAAACACAGAGTTGTGGATGGATTTTGATGAAATTTTCAGGAAATGTCCTAAATGGGACAAGGAACAAGTGATTAGATTTTGGGAGTGATCTGCATAACTGTCTGGACTATCTGGATCCGTGGGCATGGCTGCCATGGGCATTTCTTTGAAAATAATCAACATTTTTCTACTGGCTGTTTCTCATAGGTAGAAGGTTGAATCTCTTCATAGGTGATATGTATAACAGATATACATGTCCTCTACAACCTTGCACACATTTGACCTTGAAGCTCTTAATTCAAGGTCATCCACAGAGTGCCGAAGTAGCCCACATAGCAGACTTTAAAAGTGCCTATATCTCCCTTATTATTAAGGCTGCAATGATTCTTCAGTTACTCGGAAACGAAATGATTCAGTCTCATACTCCAGTCAAGAAAAGTGAACCGGGTCTTCGAAAACAACTAAAAATAGATCTACCACAAAATTAGATTTTATTGCGTTAATACATCCTATCCAATGGACAATTGCTTTACCGGTCGGCGCGACCGGTCCCGCCAAACGTCAGAAAAAGACGTCCTGTATATAATACCGGCAGGACCGGCCAGGAGAGTGCATTCGCCAGGTGGCGCATCGTACTTCCTCTTCCTGTCTAGACATCGTGACGTCATAGCATCTTTTTCGTTTGGCACGTGGAGAGTGAAGACGTGTTTTCACGACAAGCAAATTTTTGTTACTACACCGTACACATCCATTTTATTTCATCTTAAAGAAGTTCTACAGTGTTATCTACGACTATGTCTTCTCCAGGACAGAGACGAGGTTCCTGTGGTCACGCTATGGCTGGGTTTGACTCCCACTCCAAGTGTGCACGTTGTTGAGATAAGGGGGTGGGTGACGACCCTTGCGTCAAGAAAGAATGTGATGTCTGTAAGGGGTTTACTCCTGAACAGATTCAGCAATTATCAACAGAGAGCGAAGAGACAAGAAGGCGACTGCGTCCTCCTCTGCTCCTACTCTCGTGGACCCTGCACACGTTTCTGGGTGTGCTGGGTAAAGTGGAGAAGGTCAAGGCTTCACAGCCTCAGTCAACCCCTACTACTGCCAAGAAGACGAAATGTAGTTAGTCTCCCAAGCCCTCTGCCAGCAAGAAAAAATCTTCCAGTAGCAGACCTTCAGCTGATGATTTGAAAGAGCTAGATGATAAATGGGCAGAGAGGTTCTCCTGGCTGGAGGCGATGCTGTTGGCCAAGACTTTCACAGTACCGGTTGAACCGGTTGTGAAACCAGCTTCAGATGTGACTACCAGCCAGAAGCCATTTTTTGACCCTGGTGCCACCACCAGCAGTCAAACTGCAGTGAATTTCGGTCCCTGCCTTGATCAGGCCTCCGGGGAAGCAGTAGATGAGATGCAGACAGCCACCCAGCCTCTTGAGGCTCCCGGTGCCGGGACAGCAACCCAGCCTGTTCAGGCCCCCGGTTCAGTCCCTGATGGTCAGCCCACCGGTGAGGGAGATCTGAGTGCAGCATCTGACAGTGAAGCTGACCAGCTCAGTGTTAACGGTTCCCTGGATGATGAGATCCACCGGGACCGGTCACCAGACAGGGATGTCACCAGGGATGAGGCTGACCAGGAACCTACTGAGGAGGCCAATTATAGAGAGACTATGAGAGGTGTGAGAAACTTCATGAACTGGCACAAGATTCCTGAGTTTGAAACTGTGTCCTCTGCTGCAGATGACAACCCCTTTGCCGGGCACGTGTTCAGCCTACCGGTAAAGTCTCTGTGAAACTCCCTGTGGACGACTGGTTGTGCAGGAAGATGTCTACTCTCAACCTCACAATCACAGAAGGGTATCCCACCAGGAACACCGACAATACTGGCCTCCTCAGGGATCAGTTTGTTAAACCTCCCAGATCTTCCAGATGGTACGGGATGCATGCTGAGAAGAGCAGTGAGAGTTCAACAGTACGCACCTGGTCACCGGACCCTGCCAAACTCAACCATTCCTTCAGCAGGGTTGCATGCAGAAACCTACCTACTGCCCCACCCTGCCGGGCCTTCAGTCAAGATCTGCTCAGGCATTGGGAGAGAGCAGCACGGGAACAGACAATAATGTGCAACCAGGCTGCTGGTTTATCAAGGTGTTTGACTAGGGTTCAAGACTCTATGGCCACTCAGCTTAAAACCCTACGTCTTGACAGCAAGGGCAAGTCATCAGAGAAGATGAAACAAGCTGTGAATGAACTAGAATACTTGACCACTGTCAACCGGTCAATCTCCCAAGCCATGGCCAGAATGATGCAGGACTTATCTGAGGGTGTTTTTCTTAACATGGCGAACTTCACTCTGGCTCGCAGAGATAGTTACCTGGACTACCTACATGCTGGGGTGAAGCAAGATACTGTGAACACCTTAAGAACGTCTCCAGTTCATCTCAATGCACTGTTCCCGGACCAGCTTATCTCCAAGGCTGAAGAGGAAATCAGTAAACATGAGGAGAGTGACTTTAAATTTGAATGTAGACTCTTGTGTTGCAGATGCTCATATTGTCACCGGGTTGCCACAAAGGAAAGGCGTAAATCCCACTTATTGTCAAATGTACACAGAAATAAAATATGTGAAAAATGTTTCTTGTGTAGGTCACTTGAGTTCTGTAAATCTTGTCAACAATGCCCCACATGCTGTTATAGATCCTCCTGTAGGGGCAAGGTTACACCAGTGTTGGGTGAAATGGGATGCTCTGGGTTCGAGTCCAAAAGTAGTCACCACACTGAGGGAGGGCTACAGGAAGTATATGCGTTTTCATCTCCAGGGTCGGTCCTACCAGTTCAAAGCCCTACCCTTTGGTCTATCCACAGCTGCCATGGAGTTCACAGTGGTGGCCAAAGAGGTCAAACTCCTGGCACTTCAGAGGGGTATAAGGATCCACCAGTACCTAGACGACTGGCTGGTGAGAGCCTCTACCCACGACACTTGTCTCCAGCATACACAAACCTTAGTGACCCTTTGTCAGGAACTAGGGTGGCTGGTGAACAAGGAGAAGTCAGAACTGGCTCTCAAACAGGTTTTCAACTTCGTAGGTTACCAGTTCGACATGAAAGAGGGCAAGTTTAGACCAACAACAGAACGTTGGCAGACCTTGACAGACAAAATCAGATCAATACTGTCGGATCCGGTATGCCCGGTCCGAGAGTTCATGTCCCTCATAGGTCTACTCACAGCAACAGAAAAACAAGTCCACCTAGG
The DNA here is from genome assembly GCA_964017235.1 of Sabellastarte sp. h YS-2021. Taxonomy (NCBI): domain Eukaryota; kingdom Metazoa; phylum Annelida; class Polychaeta; order Sabellida; family Sabellidae; genus Sabellastarte; species Sabellastarte sp. h YS-2021. The sequence continues at coordinate 162,776,285 of OZ024930.1, forward strand.
GCAACTTCACATGAGGCCCATACAGTGGCACTTGAAAAACAACTGGAGGGTCCCAGAGTCACTAGAATAGGTGATCCCGGTCCCCAACTCCCTCCACCCACACCTAAGGTGGTGGCTGGAGGAAAGCAATGTGCTACTAGGTCAACCATTACACCCTCTAAAACATGCTCTGCAAATATTTACAGACGCATCAAAAGAAGGTTGGGGCGCTCACTTAGACGAGCATACTGCAAGGGGAACTTGGTCCCTTCCAGAAAGCAAGTTGTACATAAACCACTTAGAGCTAAAAGCAGTATTTCTAGCTCTAAAAGAGTTTCAAACCCTCTGCTGCGACAAGTCAGTACTGATAGCTACAGACAACACAACAATGGTTGCCTATATCAACAAAGAGGGGGGGATGAAGTTGGGCTCTCTGTGTGCCCTACTGTGGAGAATCCTGTCCTGGTGTACCAGACAGCAGGTAACCCTCAGGGCACGTCACATCCCCGGCCGGCTGAACGTGATAGCAGACAAGCTATCCAGACTTGGCCAGACCATTCAAACAGAGTGGTCACTTCATCCAGAAGTATTCCAAGCTATATGCCAGGTGGACTTGTTTACAACCAGATTCAACAACAAACTGCCACAGTTTGTGTCACCGGTTTCAGACCCCCAGGCATGGGCAGTGGATGCACTCAGCCTCTCCTGGGAGGACCTGGACCCATACACCTTTTCACCAGCAGCCATCTTGGGCAAAGTTTTGGAGAAGTTACAGGACTACCCTTGCAACAGAATAATTCTGATTGCCCCAGGGTGGCCCAAAATGCCCTGGTTCTGGGATCTAGTGGCAATGTCCAGTCAAATCCCACTGTGTCTGCCCAACATACCAAACTTAGTGTCTCAGCCATTCAACCAGGTCCTTTACAGGAACCTGTCAAATCTGAACCTACATGCCTGGCTCCTAAAGCCTCAGCAATCAAGGAGCAGGGCTTCTCTGAGGCAGTGGCAGCACGAATTGAGGCTCCTCAAAGAGGATCAATCAGATCTGTCTATGAGGTAAAGTGGACCATTTTTACAAAGTGGTGGCTCAGTAATCAGGTGGCCTTCAGGGCACCACCTTGGAAAGCCATTGCTGACTTCCTCCTGCACTTGTTTCAGGACAGGAAGTTGCAACCAGGTACTATTGATGGCTACAGATCAGCCATTGCTGACAAACTGGGCAATTCCATCATTAATGTCAGCAAGGATGAGAATCTCTCTCGTCTCCTGAACAGTTTCCATAGAGACAGACCCAAGGGCAAGAGGGGCATCCCCTCCTGGAACCTTTCCCTGGTGCTACACCAGCTGACAAAGGCCCCCTTTGAACCCCTAAAAGAGGCCTCCTTGAAACATCTGACTTTCAAGACTGTTTTCTTGCTGGCCTTAGGCTCTGGTAAACACAGGAGTGAGATCCATGCTTGGTTACATAAGAACATCAGACAACAGTCAGACTGGTCTAAGGTGTCCTTGTACCCCTCACCCAGCTTCCTATCCAAGAATCAGCTGGCTAAGGAGGGTCCAGATAGTGTGGCACCAGTGGTCATTCCAGCCCTGGCCCCATCTCTGGATAGGTCACTCAAAGGTGACAGGTCCCTATGTCCAGTTAGAGCCCTGCGCTACTACTTGGACAGGACTTCAGATCTTAGGCAGAATAAGGAGTTGGTTTTTGTCTCCTTCAAGAAAGGGTTTGACAAAGACATCTCACCTGCCACCATCTCCTCATGGATAAAACAGACTGTGATTCTGTGCTATGAGCTCTCTGACCAGGAGGCCCTCCCCTTACATCAGGTTAAAGCCCATGATGTTAGGGCCTTTGCTGCCTCTAAGGCCTTCCAATGAGGAATCTGCTTAGAGGAGATACTGTCAGCCTGCCACTGGAAATTTCACAACACCTTCACTCAGTTTTATTTGAAGGATGTTGCCTGGGCTGACTCAGAGCTTTTCCACCTGGGACCTGTAGAGGCTGCCCAACAGGTACACCACCAGGCCCAGAGGTGAGGAGATGTTGTATATATATGTAAATATGTACATACTGTAAATATGCTAGATATGTATATAGTGTAAATATGTTGAAATGTACATATGTTATACAAAAAAAAACAAAGAAAAAAAAACAAAAAAAACTGTGACTTGCTTCCCATGGGAAGTTTATTTCTTCTGGGACTGAACTCAGCCCCCTCTTTCTCTTTCTTCCCCCTCACAGATCAACCCAGGGAAGGGAAGAAAAAAGGGAGGGCAACATTGGTAGACTCCCGGGTAACCGGTTAGTTGGTAGCCGACCTTGACCTCTCAGGGTTCTCCGAGTCCCTAGGTGCTTACACGCCTACCAAGCGGTAGTTATTCAGCAATTGTCCCTTGGATAGGATGTATTAACGCAATAAAATTGCAAATTTAATAAGTAAATTAAATTTTTATTGGTTTGCAATGTGAAACCAACCTATAGGAAATCATGTGCTGCGAATCTTCTGATGTTGTCAGATTTGACCTTGGACCCCTCCTTCAAGGTCAAACAAGGATAGCCAAACTTAAAAGTGCTTATAACTCCCGTATTTGCACAAAAGCTATATGGCTAGAAAAGCTAGCCTGATAGTAATTTTGGCCTAGTTCTAAGAACAAAATGGCCGTCATATTGCATGTGTTATGTCAAACAGGGTTATCCTATTAAAAAGGCCTTATATCTCCCCTAAAATTGCTCCTAGAGGTTCGGAATTTAAAAACAACTTGTAGGAAGTCATGGTCTGGGAATCTTTTTCAGGTATTGAATTTGACCTTTGACCCCTGCTTCAAGGTTAAATCGGGTCATCACACTTATTTGTCAAACACCCTTATTTCTCCCTTTTTATTGGTGCTATGGCTTTAGAATGTAAAGATAGACCATGAAAATTCCTGGCCTGCAAATGTTTTGGAGAAAATTTTGGCTTTATTTGAAAAACAAAATGGCCACCATAGCAGATTATTTCAAAATCATTAGGATGCTATAAAAATGTAAATATCGCATCTAGGTTGATCAAATTTGCACAAAAGATATAAGGCTAGGAAAGTTAGCCTGATAGTAATTTGACCTAGTTTCGAACACGAAATGTCCATCATATCAGATGTTTAATGTTAAATGACATTATCCTATTAAAAAGGTCTTAAATGTCCCTTATCATTGCTACTAGGGGCTCCAAATGTGAAAACAACTTAAAGTCATGGTCTGAGACTTTTCTAACTGCTGACTTTTACTTTTGACCCCTTTTTCAATGTCAAGTGGGGTTATCTTACTACAAAGGCCTTATCATTATATTTCCTTTAGTTCTCCATTATTACTGATTCTAAGTCGGGAGATAACTGCTGCGGCAGTGGCCTTGTATATTTTGTAATTGATTTCAAATAAACAGTGGCATATGTTATCAGCTACAAATCTTATCAAGTAAATTTAATCATTGATATTGTTAAGATCATTGACTGTTTGACAGATCATCTTGCAAATGTATGTCCTCTGTCATATAGATTAATTCATATATGTGTGTCCTCAGTTTGGTGGCAAATGTACCATATGGTGTGTCCTCAGATTGGCAGAACACATGTAAAATGTGTGTCCTCTATCGCATATATTAATTCCTATACTTGTGTGTCCTCAGTTGGCTGTAATACATAACTAAGTGTGTCCTCAGTTTGACAGATCATGTATAAAGTGTGTGTCCTCTATCATGGGTATTAATTCCTATACTTGTGTGTCCTCAGTTTGCTATTAAATATATGACTTAGTGTGTCCTCAGTTTGACGGATCATACATAAAGTATGTGTCCTCTATTATGTATATTAAATCCTCTACCTGTGTGTCCTCAGGTTGCTGGTAAGGGTACAACTAAGTGTGTCCTCAGTTTGACGGATCATTTTTGAAATGTGCGTCCTCAATCATATGCATTAATTCCTATATACTTATGGTCCTCAGTTGGATAGTAAACATACAACTAAGTGTGTCCTCAGTTCTCTTGTAAAAAACCACCTTTTAGAAAATAAGTTTTTTCTCAGATTTAAATACATGGGATGATATAAAATAATTCATTTTATGCATATCAATCAAAATCTGATGTTTAAACACAAAAATAAAGATGTCCTCGGTTGGATAGTAAAAAACCAGCGTCCTCGGTCTACACCATAAACCTGTATGCGTGGGTGCGTGCGTGCGTGCGTGTGTCACGCAGTTTTCTCTGAAACTACTACAGATACACATTTTTGGTAAATCACGAGTCCTAATGAATTTTTTTGCTCTTCAATATTTTTGGGGTTTGGTGAACTTTGGCCTACTTTTGAGTGAGTAATAGCTTTTACCTAATATAATTATATGGCTTATAACTCTGAAACTATTGCATTTACAGTATTTTGTTCTAATATGTTGTTCAGCTACTTTCTCCACAGCTACAACATGGTCAGTAGTTTGGAAGTGTATCTCCATAGCTAAGTGAGTAATAGCTACTTTGTCAATTTTTAATTATAACCATAATGAGTAAATGGCTTATATCTTCATAAGTATTGCAGCTACACAATTTTGTTCCAATATGTTGTTCAGCTACTTTCTCCACAGCTACAATATGGTCAGTAGTTTGCAAGTGTATCTCCATAGCTAAGTGAGTAATAGCTACTTTTTCAGTTTTTAATGATAACCATAATGAGTAAATGGCTTATATCTTCAAAAGTATTACAGCTACACAATTTTGTTCCAATATGTTGTTCAGCTACTTTCTCCACTGCTACAACATGGCCAGTAGTTTGGAAGTGTATCTCTATAGCTAAGTGAGTAATAGCTACTTTTTCAATTTTTAATGATAACCATAATGAGTAAATTGCTTATATCTTCAAAAGTATTGCAGCTACACAATTTCTCTCAAATATGTTGTTCATGTACTTTTTTGTGAACTGTAACATATTTAAGTTTTACAACTGTTGCTCAATGTACAAGTGAGTAATGGCTACTTTATTGCTACTTTTAGTGAAAATGTGAAAAATCAGAAATATCTCTCAAACTGTAAGATATAGAGCAATTTCGAGCAAATTTTTGACCCACAGGGTAGTACTAGAGTATCCTATTGCTAAGGGGGAAAAAGTTTGGTGAACTTTGGCCTACTTTTGAGTGAGTAATAGCGCTTTTACCTAATATAATTATATGACTTATAACTGTCAATGAGTAAATGGCTTATATCTTCATAAGTATTGCAGCTACACAATTTTGTTCCAATATGATGTTCAGCTACTTTCTCAACAGCTACAATATGGTCAGTAATTTGGAAGTGTATCTCCATAGCTAAGTGAGTAATAGCTACTTTTTCAATTTTTAATGATAACCATAATGAGTAAATGGCTTATATCTTCAAAAGTATTGCAGCTACACAATTTCTCTCAAATATGTTGTTCATGTACTTTTTTGTGAACTGTAACATATTTAAGTTTCACAACTGTTGCTCGATTTACAAGTGAGTAATGGCTACTTTATTGCTACTTTTAGTGAAAATGTGAAAAATCAGAAATATCTCTCAAACCGTAAGATATAGAGCAATTTCGAGCAAATTTTTGACCCACAGGGTAGTACTAGAGTATCCTATGCTAAGGGGAAAATGGTTTGGTGAACTTTGGCCTACTTACTCACCTCCTCAAAATGAGTAAATGCGAATTATCTCTGAAAGTATTGCAGGTAGCCATTTTTTCTCAAATAACTCATTCACCTACTTTTGGGAGAGCTTTCACTTGGTTAAGTTTCAGATGCGTAGCTAGTTACTCACCTACTCAAAATGAGTAAATGCTAATTATGTCTAAAAGTATTGCAGATAGCCAATTTTTCTCAAATAACTCATTCATATACTTTTGGAAGAGCTTTCACTTAGTGAGGTTTCAGACCCCTAGCTAATTTCTCACCTACTCAAAATGAGTAAATGCGAATTATCTCTAAACGTATAGAAGATAGCCAATTTTTCTCAAATAACTCATTCACCTACTTTTGCGAGAGCTGTCACTTGGTGAAGTGTCAGACCTGTAGCTAATTTCTCACCTACTCAAAATGAGTAAATGCTAAATATCTCGAAAAGTATTGCAGATAGCCAATTTTTCTCAAATAACTCATTCATTTACTTTTGGAAGAGCTTTCACATGGTGAAGTTTCAGACCCATAGCTAATTACTCACCTACTCAAAATGAGTAAATGCGAATTATCTCTAAAAGTATTGCAGATAGCCAATTTTTCTCAAATAACTCATTCATCTACTTTTGGAAGAGCTTTCACATGGTGAAGTTTCAGACCCATAGCTAATTACTCACCTACTCAAAATGAGTAAATGCGAATTCTCTCTAAAAGTATTGCAGATAGCCAATTTTTCTCAAATAACTCATTCATCTACTTTTGGAAGAGCTTTCACATGGTGAAGTTTCAGACCCATAGCTAATTACTCACCTACTCAAAATGAGTAAATGCGAATTTTCTCTAAAAGTATTGCAGATAGCCAATTTTTCTCAAATAACTCATTCACCTACTTTTGGAAGAGCTTTCACATTGTGAAGTTTCAGACCCATAGCTACTTACTCGCCTACTCAAAATGAGTAAATGCTAATTATGTCTAAAAGTATTGCAGATAGCCAATTTTTCTCAAATAACTCATTCATATACTTTTGGAAGAGCTTTCACTTAGTGAGGTTTCAGACCCCTAGCTAATTTCTCACCTACTCAAAATGAGTAAATGCGAATTATCTCTAAAAGTATAGAAGATAGCCAATTTCTCTCAAATAACTCATTCACCTACTTTTGCGAGAGCTTTCACTTGGTGAAGTTTCAGACCCGTAGCTAATTTCTCACCTACTCAAAATGAGTAAATGCGAATTATCTCTAAAAGTATAGAAGATAGCCAATTTCTCTCAAATAACTCATTCACCTACTTTTGCGAGAGCTTTCACTTGGTGAAGTTTCAGACCCGTAGCTAATTACTCACCTACTCAAAATGAGTAAATGCGAATTATCTCTAAAAGTATTGCAGATAGCCAATTTTTCTCAAATAACTCATTCATCTACTTTTGAGAGAGCTTTCAAATGGTGAAGTTTCAGACCCGTAGGTAATTACTCACCTACTCAAAATGAGTAAATGCGAATTATCTCTAAAAGAATTCCAGATACCCAATTTTTCTCAAATAAGTCATTCATCTACTTTTGGGAGAGCTTTCACTTGGTGAAGTTTCATGCCCGTAGCTAATTACTCACCTACTCAAAATGAGTAAATGCAAATTATCTCTAAAAGTATTGCAGATAGCCAATTTTTCTCAAATAACTCATTCATCTACTTTTAGAAGAGCTTTCACATGGTGAAGTTTCAGACCCATAGCTAATTACTCGCCTACTCAAAATGAGTAAATGCGAATTATCTCTAAAAGTATTGCAGATAGCCAATTTTTCTCAAATAACTCATTCATCTACTTTTGGAAGAGCTTTCACATGGTGAAGTTTCAGACCCATAGCTAATTACTCACCTACTCAAAATGAGTAAATGCGAATTATCTCTAAAAGTATAGAAGATAGCCAATTTTTCTCAAATAACTCATTCACCTACTTTTGCGAGAGCTTTCACTTGGTGAAGTGTCAGACCTGTAGCTAATTTCTCACCTACTCAAAATGAGTAAATGCTAAATATCTCGAAAAGTATTGCAGATAGCCAATTTTTCTCAAATAACTCATTCATCTACTTTTGGAAGAGCTTTCACATGTTGAAGTTTCAGACCCATAGCTAATTACCCGCCTACTCAAAATGAGTAAATGCGAATTATCTCTAAAAGTATAGAAGATAGCCAATTTTTCTCAAATAACTCATTCACCTACTTTTGCGAGAGCTTTCACTTGGTGAAGTGTCAGACCTGTAGCTAATTTCTCACCTACTCAAAATGAGTAAATGCGAATTATCTCTAAAAGTATTGCAGATAGCCAATTTTTCTCAAATAGCTCATTCATCTACTTTTGGAAGAGCTTTCACATGTTGAAGTTTCAGACCCATAGCTAATTACTCACCTACTCAAAATGAGTAAATGCGAATTCTCTCTAAAAGTATTGCAGATAGCCAATTTTTCTCAAATAACTCATTCACCTACTTTTGGGAGAGCTTTCACTTGGTGAAGTTTCAGACCCGTAGCTAATTACTCACCTACTCAAAATGAGTAAATGCTAATTATCTCTAAAAGTATAGAAGATAGCCAATTTTTCTCAAATAACTCATTCACCTACTTTTGGGAGAGCTTTCACTTGGTGAAGTTTCAGACCCGTAGCTAATTACTCACCTACTCAAAATGAGTAAATGCGAATTATCTCTAAAAGTATTGCAGATAGCCAATTTTTCTCAAATAACTCATTCATCTACTTTTGAGAGAGCTTTCAAATGGTGAAGTTTCAGACCCGTAGGTAATTACTCACCTACTCAAAATGAGTAAATGCGAATTATCTCTAAAAGAATTGCAGATAGCCAATTTTTCTCAAATAAGTCATTCATCTACTTTTGGGAGAGCTTTCACTTGGTGAAGTTTCACGCCCGTAGCTAATTACTCACTTACTCAAAATGAGTAAATGCGAATTATCTCTAAAAGTATTGCAGATAGCCAATTTTTCTCAAATAACTCATTCATCTACTTTTGGAAGAGCTTTCACATGGTGAAGTTTCAGACCCATAGCTAATTACTCGCCTACTCAAAATGAGTAAATGCGAATTATCTCTAAAAGTATTGCAGATAGCCAATTTTTCTCAAATAACTCATTCATCTACTTTTGGGAGAGCTTTCACTTGGTGAAGTGTGAGACCTGTAGCTAATTTCTCACCTACCCAAAATGAGTAAATGTTAAATATCTCTAAAAGTATTGCAGCTAGCCATTTTTTCTCAAATAACTCATTCACCTACTTTTGGGAGAGCTTTCACTTGGTGAAGTTTCAGACCCGTAGCTAATTACTCACCTACTCAAAATGAGTAAATGCGAATTATCTCTAAAAGTATTGCAGATAGCCAATTTTTCTCAAATAACTCATTCATCTACTTTTGAGAGAGCTTTCAAATGGTGAAGTTTCAGACCCGTAGGTAATTACTCACCTACTCAAAATGAGTAAATGCGAATTATCTCTAAAAGAATTGCAGATACCCAATTTTTCTCAAATAACTCATCTACTTTTGGAAGAGCTTTCACATGGTGAAGTTTCAGACCCATAGCTAATTACTCACCTACTCAAAATGAGTAAATGCGAATTCTCTCTAAAAGTATTGCAGATAGCCAATTTTTCTCAAATACCTCATTCACCTACTTTTGGAAGAGCTTTCACTTGGTGAAGTTTCAGACCCGTAGCTAATTAGTCACCTACTCAAAATGAGTAAATGCTAATTATCTCTAAAAGTATTGCAGATAGCCAATTTTTCTCAAATAACTCATTCATCTACTTTTGGGAGAGCTTTCAATTGGTGAAGTGTCAGACCTGTAGCTAATTTCTCACCTACTCAAAATGAGTAAATGTTAAATATCTCTAAAAGTATTGCAGATAGCCATTTTTTCTCAAATAACTCATTCATTTACTTTTGGAAGAGCTTTCACATGGTGAAGTTTCAGACCCATAGCTAATTACTCGCCTACTCAAAATGAGTAAATGCGAATTATCTCTAAAAGTATTGCAGATAGCCAATTTTTCTCAAATAACTCATTCACCTACTTTTGGGAGAGCTTTCACTTGGTGAAGTTTCAGACCCGTAGCTAATTACTCACCTACTCAAAATGAGTAAATGCGAATTATCTCTAAAAGTATTGCAGATAGCCAATTTTTCTCAAATAACTCATTCATCTACTTTTGAGAGAGCTTTCAAATGGTGAAGTTTCAGACCCGTAGGTAATTACTCACCTACTCAAAATGAGTAAATGCGAATTATCTCTAAAAGAATTGCATATACCCAATTTTTCTCAAATAAGTCATTCATCTACTTTTGGGAGAGCTTTCACTTGGTGAAGTTTCACGCCCGTAGCTAATTACTCACCTACTCAAAATGAGTAAATGCAAATTATCTCTAAAAGTATTGCAGATAGCCAATTTTTCTCAAATAACTCATTCATCTACTTTTGGAAGAGCTTTCATATGGTGAAGTTTCAGACCCATAGCTAATTTCTCACCTACTCAAAATGAGTAAATGCGAATTATTTCTAAAAGTATAGGAGATAGCCAATTTTTCTCAAATAACTCATTCATCTACTTTTGGGAGAGCTTTCACTTGGTGAAGTTTCAGACCTGTAGCTAATTTCTCACCCACTCAAAATGAGTAAATACTAATTATCTCTAAAAGTATTGCAGATAGCCAATTTTTATCAAATAACTCATTCATCTACTTTTGGAAGAGCTTTCACATTGTGAAGTTTCAGACCCATAGCTACTTACTCGCCTACTCAAAATGAGTAAATGCGAATTCTCTCTAAAAGTATTGCAGATAGCCAATTTTTCTCAAATAACTCATTCATCTACTTTTCGAAGAGCTTTCACATGGCAAAGTTTCAGACCCATAGGTAATAACTCACCTACTCAAAATGAGTAACTGCGAATTATCTCTAAGAGTATTGCATATAGCCAATTTTTCTCAAATAACTCATTCACCTACTTTTCGGAGAGCTTTCACATGGTGAAGTTTCAGACCTGTAGCTAATTACTCACCTACTCAAAATGAGTAACTGTGAATTATCTCTAAAAGTATTGCAGATAGCCAATTTTTCTCAAATAACTCATTCATGTAATTTTAGGAGAGCTTTCACTTGGTGAAGTTTCAGACCTGTAGCTAATTACTCACCTACTCAAAATGAGTAAATGCGAATTATCTCTGAAAGTATTGCAGATAGTCAATTTTTCTCAAATAACTCATTCATCTACTTTTGGAAGAGCTGTCACATGGTGAAGTTTCAGACCCATAGCTAATTACTCACCTACTCAAAATGAGTAAATGAGAATTCTCTCTAAAAGTATTGCAGATAGCCAATTTTTCTCAAATAACTCATTCATCTACTTTTGAAAGAGCTTTCACATGGTGAAGTTTCAGACTCGTAGGTAATTACTCACCTACTCAAAATGAGTAAATGCTAATTATCTCTAAAAGTATTGTGGGTACCCAATTTTTATCAAATAACTCATTCATCTACTTTTGGAAGAGCTTTCACATGGTGAAGTTCCAAACCTGTAGGTAATTACTCACCTACTCAAAATGAGTAAATGCGAATTATCTCTAAAAGTATTGCAGATAGCCAGTATTTTTCAAATAACTCACTTCACCTATATTTTGGGAGAACTTTCAATTAGTGAATTTTCAGATCCATATCTAATTACTCACCTACTCAAAATGAGTAATTGCCTATTATCACAAAAAGTATTGCAGATAGCCAGTATTTCTCAAATAACTCATTCACCTACATTTTGGAGATATTTCACATGCTAAAGTTTTTTTTATGAATTATTAAAATAATTTTTAATGCATTAAAATTAATGAAATCATGCACTAAATCGCTTATAACTTGAAAAGTATTGTATTTAGAGCATTTTGTTAAAATATGTTATTCACCTACTTTTTCCCACAGCAACAACATGGTGAGTAACTTGGGTGTCTATCTCAATAGATAAGTGAGTAATAGCTACTCTTTTGGATTTTTCACTAACTTCCATCATGAGTGAAATCACTTGTAACTGGAAAACTATTGCATTTAGACCTTCAGGGTAGTACAAAAGTGTCCTATGCAAAGGGGAAAGATTTCAATTTTCGCCACTTTTGGCGGCCTTCTTGGATTTTAGCAGAAAAAAATGAAAAAGTGTGAATATCTCGAAAACCATAAGAGATGGAGCAATTTCGAGCGAATTTTTGACCTGCAAGGTAGTACAAGAATGTCGTGTGCAAAGGGGTAAAATATCAATTTTCGCCACTTTTGGCGGCCTTTTTGGATTTTTGCGGAAAATAGAAAAGTGTCAATATCTCGAAAACCGTAAGAGATAGAGCGATTTTGAGCAAATTTTTGACCTGCAGGGTGGTACAAGAGTCTCCTGGTCAAAGGGGGAAAATTTCAATTTTCGCCACTTTTGGCGGCCATCTTACATTTTTGCGGAAAATGAAAAAGTGTCAATATCTCGAAAACCGTAACAGATTGAGCGATTTCGAGCGATTTTTTGACCCACAGGGTGATACAAGAGTGTCCTGTCCAAAGGGGAAAAATTTCATTTTTCGCCACTTTCGGCGGCCATCTTGGATTTTTGCTGAAAATGGAAAAGTGTCAATATCTCGAAAACCATAACAGATAGAGCGGTTTCAAGCGAATTTTCGACCTGCAGGATGGTACAACAGTGTCCTATGCAAAGGGGAAAAATTTCAATGTAGTATTTCTTCCCCTGCGGTACTCGGCGGGAGATACATACCGCGGCAGTGGTCTTGTTTTATGTGAAGTAAGTTCAGTTGACTTTGTATATGCATATCAACACACGAGGACAAAGAAAAATTTGAAATATATTTCTGCCTTTACACAATTTTAAGCATAAAAACAATTTTTATTAGCCGTGTTGCATGTAACCAACCCGCCTATTAGATTGATGTGTCTGACGTCCGTCTGTCTGTCCATCCACATTTTCGTTTCCGGACTCTAATTCAAAAATGCTTTGTCCAATCGAATTCAAACTTGACAGGGACATAGATCACCATCACATCTAGGTTTCTTTCGAAATTGGTGTAATTCCATCTGTTTGTTTGTCCGTATTTTGTCTGTTTGTCCGTCAAAATTTCCGTTTCTGGACTCTAACTCGAAAACGGTTTGTCCAATCGAATTCAAACTTGACAGGGAGATAGATCACCATCACAGCTAGGTTCCTTTCAAAATTGGTGTAATTCCATCTGTTTGTTAGTCCATTTTTTGTCTGTTTGTCCGTCCGTCAAAGTTTCCGTTTCTGGACTCTAACTCGAAAACGGTTTGTCCAATCAGCAGTTACTAACCTTATTTCTGCCTGCGCAACCCGCCTTTTGGGGCATCTTTGACCCTCTTGTTTCTTTTCATAACAGTAAGATTTTTACCTTAATTATTCAGTGAAGTTCAGTGTGCAGGTCATGATTACAAAAAAGTGTCATTCTTCTGTATTCCTACATCAAAAATTCACAGGTAAATAGTCAGCTTTTCTGTACAGAAAAGACAAGACTTTATCTGGTAATTTTACAGCAATAGGTACCAACTTGAAAGCAACCTATTACTGTTGAATGTTAACTGAAACAATGAGCCATTATAACTGACTGGTTGTTCTTTTCAAGTTATATTGTGTTATTTATTTACTTTTGCGAGGACCTTCTATGCATAGTGTTATAATGAAGTCAATATCTGTTGGGGTCTTGATTTTGATTAGTGCAAGTGAAAGTACTATGTCTAGTAAGGGTTAGTAAATATGAAGTGGCCAAATATTGTGATGCTGGAGATATCCTGTAGTTTTGGAAGTCCTAAATGGAGCTTTATTGAAATATGTTCCACATTATGTTTGAGAGTGCACTCAGAAAATAAATGCATTATTGACTTACCTAATCCACACTGATTACAGTGAGATGTTTTTGTTTCAAAAGACTTCTTCACTCTTAAAGCATTAGATATAAACACCCATGAGGCAGCCAATGCGTAATAATTACTGAGCTTTGTACTTTTATCCCCCATTAATAAAAGTTGTAAAGTTGATATGGGAATAGTCGGTGGATTACACCTGTCCATCCTTCCAAAATCAGTGTCCTCTCACATCCACACAATAAAAATTTTTCACAGAATATGTATCCCACTGAAAAATTATATAGCAAATAATTTTACCAAGATTCAACAAAAAGTTTTTGGGACTTGGGAATTTTTAGCGGTTTTAAGGACTTGAAAGCTTATGCATGCTACTGACACCAAACCTGAAGCTTAATTGCTATTAAACTTTTAGAATATGGTAACCATAAGAGTTACAAAAGTCAATCTCTTCTGGTTTTTACTGAAATTCTAGCAAATAACTTGAACTTTAACATGGGTTGTCATGAAATACGCGGATGTGAGTTTTTTCCTAATTCTTGCTATTGGTTTGCTATGTATATTAAAGTTAACTCTGCTGAATAATGAAGTGAACCTCCGTGGCTTGGATTGTTTTTGTTTTCAATCTTTATTAACACTGGTTTCATTTACAGCCCACCAAAGAAAAATAACAAAGGTTTCAAAGTATTTAGATAACCACTTTGTTGGAACTTGTATACCAATTGAGAGCCATCTTGAAAACAGAGCGATGCTTGATAGGCAATACATTTTACATGTCAATCTTGAAAAAATTTCCTCCAAAATAAAATCAACAGTAAAATTAATGCGTGGAGGGGACTTCAGTATGACTCAATATGGGAAATTGCATTAGACAAATGTGTCAAAAGTTTTCTCTGTACAAGTGCATTATTATGCAAGCAGAAGTATAAGAAATTGACTTCCTTCCTTCCTTGCTGATTTATGTAGAAGCATCAAAATTAAGACAGTAACATGTAAATGTATGCATCAGGCAAAAATAATATATTGTACTTTTTCCAGTCATATATTTAAGATTTCAAGGTTATGCTTTTAGCCGATTTATCTTCTAATATCTTAATTTTATCTCCATTTGCCGGTCTGATTTATAAGCCAGTTGACACAGTATGCATCACATACATGTATATACAACAGTCAAGACTAATGCAAGCCACTTTTGGGTTCTTTTGCATTGACTAGATATATTGCGGTGTAATTTTAACAATGATATTACTTATATCCAGACCTAGTTGGGACCTCTTTTTGGACTGAAGTTTTTTGAGAGATCAAACCCTCCTGTATGTAGCAGTACAGTATCTGTGAAAAACACAAAATGAGGAAGATGACAATCAAGAAGATTCCAATAATCAAGAAGAAATTGTCAGGATGATTTCCCTGAAACTTGGCTAAATTGGCTTGATTTTAAAACCATGTGGTTAGATAGTAAGAATGGTCATCGCCTGTGCTGGTCTCTCCCTTCATTTAAAATTTTTGTGAAATGTTTTATTTTATTACATTATGTTAATGGCTTGGGTTTACCATATTTTTAAACAAAGCATGTTCAGTTATAATAAGGAAACTGGAAATACAGTCTTAGACTAATGGAATATATAGCAGCAGATTTAATGCAGCTTTGTTTTGCTTTGAATAAGCTGATGTGTTATTATCAGAGTAGAATTATTCTGTTGATGACAGACATACAAGAAAGGGTTCCCAGCATATATGAAACAAAAGCTGTATTCTATATAATAATAATAATACTGGAATATCATTGGGGAAATGTATAGAGAAGATTATCAAAGTTCACCTGGTATGCATAAAATTTATACCCACTACTAAGGGTGTGAATGTGGTAGAAAAATGAATGTAGTGTAATGCAAATGTTAGGGGTGGTTAAAATACAGTAGAACCTCTATTATCCGATCCTCTATTATCCATATTTTCAATTATCCGCCCTCAGACTCACTCTCCCAACTCCATTTAAACCTGTTATTTTTAGCCCTTCTATTATCTGACCTAATTGTTGCTTCTAAGAGGGTCAGATTATAGAGGTTCTACTTAGTAGTGTCATTATGAGTGGCATTATTGCACTTTCACCGGTGATGAAATAAATGAATGACAATCAAAGATTAATGATCATCCTCGATGCATCTTATAAACATTAATTACCATTAACTATGGCTTACTTTCAGAGGAATTTCATAAAGATATGATAAAATAGTTATATCATTTTTACTTTCATGCAGTTTTGTTTTGATCTGTGATGTAACTTATGATGGTGATGACTAAGTTCCACTTCCTACAGGAGGTAAAAAAAAGTAAATTTACTTTTTTTGCTTTAAATATTCACCATTTTAACAACTGTCAGCACAAAAGAAATATCAAATTTAATTTTTTTTTCAGTAAAAGTTATCAATGCACATCTGTTTGGGGACAATGCTGACAATTTTCTGTGCTTTTAGTTGAAAGTGTTTAATATACACCCACCATACTGTACCTTATAATTAATCTGTATTTCTGTCAAAAGTTTCTGCCATGCTAAAATATAGTAACATGGTGTTTATTACCTTAAATACCTACCCAAACTTGTAGTACCCGTGATGATTAAGAAGGCAGTTTGATCTTAATGTATGACTATAACCTAAATAGATCTTGAATATATTAAAACCTATTTCAAATAATATTATGTGTCACTTTGGCAGGATTTTGAAGACCATTTCTTTCTGTTTTAGGTGTAACTAGATTCAATAATGACAGTACAATAATTCTGTCAGTATTTGATATACTCAAGCTTTATTTTTGTGGCAGTGATCGCCTTCCCATTACCCAAATTACCTGGCTTGTAAAAAAATTAGTCAGGTGACAATTCTAGGTCAGTGATCAATGGTTGTGATTAAGGGAAAAGGGTGGGAAAATGGAGTTGAACAAGAAAGTCTCAAGATGCTTCCTAACAGATGTTACAAAGGGATTAGTTCTTATATGAAGAGAGTCCTGGAAAGAAGCTATATAATGGCTGGAAGTATTAAACGGTTTTGTTGGTTTTGAGAACTTTGTTGTCAAAAGAGAAGACATAAATGAACTTTGATTTGGGCAACTGTGTCAGGTATTTCTAGATAAGACATACAGATGGAGTTTTTCTTGGAGGTATTCTGGTAGGCGATATCTTAAGGCATTGTATGTGATCAGCTCTATGTTGAACTGTACCTGGATATTGAGTGTCTAGCCTACAGAGTAGATTGTGAACACACTTTAGTCTTCTTAAGTCAAAGTCTGCGAGTAAGGCAAAGAAGGAAAATCATTTACTCTGTTGAGATTGAGCAGATTGTGGATCCTGTATAAATGTCTGATATGAATACAAGTCAACATATGCCCCTTTCACACTACAGACGGTATGTCCCCTGGTTACAGGTGTTCCTTGGTCACCCCATTTCATCCGAGTTGTTCACACCACAGACAGGTGTAATTCGCAGTTATAGTGCATTTGGAGAAATGCCAGTGTCCTTCAGCTACCGTTCGAGATTCATGTGCGACCTTGTGTCACAGTGGCGAAACGTCCATGTATCTCCACTCACCTTATGTCACCATATTACACCGAAAGTTGACTGAATCACAACCTTATGTACACCGTGGACCACACCTTCTGTTACTGTAGTAAGAAACGGATACACACCGTGATGCACAAAATCTTCTGCGCATGTTCATGGTACCAAAATCAGAGGCTTAAATTTTAAACAGTTTAAAATTTCCATAGGACTCATAAAGTAATGGACAGTTTGCCACTGACTCGCAAGTTGCAAACAGATGTCAGACGGTGATTCAAGGACAGGGACGTTTCACCAAACGCGGCCTACCATGGGTGATACCGCCTGTAGTGTGAAAGGGGTATTAATGTCTTTGAATACATGGTCAGAAGGAGCTATGTTGGACTCCAACACTACCCTTAGATATTAGAGGAAGGTGCAACCTGATTTCCAAGAATATCAGTCTTAAATAAAGGCAAGAGTTATTTATGGTTTGTCTTTGAACTGATCAAAATGAAGTCTGAATGGAAATAAATTCTGATAGTTTAAATCAGTTGTTTTTATCCAAGTAATATTGTAGTAGCAGTAATATCCTTCAGCTTTGGTACCAAAAATATGACTGTGTAACATCATTATCTCTGACAGCTCAGCTGTTAACTTAAATCTAAGCTACCTGTGATCTTCATGAGTTCAGACTATGGCCAAATTTTACTTTAATATGAGTTTTTAAAATCTTGGAAAAGTGAAAAAAAAAACATTGGGAAAATTCAGTGTAGTATAATAAATTTAAAGTTTTGGTGTTGCAAAGATTTTGTCTGTTATGGTAAATTTGTAATATCACTTCTAATATGGCATCTCTTGTATACTATTTTATGTGTGGGTAGTACAGACAAATATTGTCTAAGTTGCTGACTTAGATTTCATAATGTCAAAAAGATCACTCTTTTAGTTGTGCTGTTACCCTTTACCATTATCTTGAATTTTGATGACTGAACTTTTCATACATAGCAATCAATATGCTGTACAAACATCCCACTTATCTCAGACCAACATAATTTCTTTTTCCTGTCAAGCATACTGCATCAGAGAATTTGCAGTCATTGTTGTGTCCCATCTTATTCCTTAGAAATGTGAAACAGACCCCATTTTCTTTATATTTCAGTGGTGTATGAATATCTTCTCAAACAGTGGCCTTTGATAGTGGAGACTGTATTTGAATGAAGGGTTGATTCAGATTTCAAAATTTACCATAATTTCTGTAATTATCAGTGTGTCACCATACATAAAGAGGTAAAGATTAATACAGTCTTAATGGAAGAGCGTATGTGCAGTTTACTTTAACCATGAAATATACACCCCATTATTGCTAATCTCTTACCCAGTTCAAATAAGTGTATTTTTTCAATTGTCACCATGGTACCATTGATTTGATTGCACTTTTACTTCATGACTCTTCCACTCATGTTCACCATATTAGTGGTCTTTGAAACTCAGATTGAACTGGACGAAAAACTGGATGATATGTAGCTACAGCAATAGGTTTTTAAGTTTTATCCAGCTGTCTTGCAGACTTTATTGTATTCTTAATTAAAACTTGAGTAGAAACTGCAAGATATGTGGCTACAGAAACAGATTTAACATTTTTGCAGAGACTGGATGGCATGTTGCTACAGTAATAAGTCTTTTCTTTAGGTTTATCCAGCAGACGTTTTTGTGTTGCCAATTTAAACTAGAAGAAAAATTGTAAGATATTTGATTGCAGGTAAAGTCTTGTTTTAGATTATCCAGCAACCTTTGTTCTGTTGCAAATTTATATGTGAGAAGGTTTTTTCTGTTGCCTATTCAAACTAGAGGAAAGATTGGAAGACATGTGACTACAGATATTTTTTTTTTTTTTGGAGGGGGAGGGATTATCCAGGAAACTTCATTTGCCAAATTGCATATAAGAAGAAGTCAGATGATACATTACTACAGTGACAGGGTATGTGAAAATGTATCCATCAGCCTATGTTATGTTGCCAATTAACACTTAACTGACAGTAAAAGGTATGGATAAATTATTATAACAGGTTGCACCACTATGTCTTTGGCAGATTATTTCCAGTATCCCATGTATAATGAGCGATATGCTATGGCAGACAATGACTATATGGAGGCTGACCTGGCAGATGACACAGATGACATTGAGATTGAAGAAACAAAACCCCCAGAGGAGGAAGACTCCAGTGTCAGGGAACTCTTCCCAGAGACCTGGCTCTGGGAAGTGTTTAATGTTTCAGGGTATCTACATACATAGTGCTTACACATCTTGAAGTTTGCGTGTTTGTTTATAACACTTTTCCTCACACAGTTTGAGCAACTTTGTAGAGTCTTAACATGCTTATTCTCCACTACTTGATGTACTTGACTTAAATACTAGGAAATATAAAGACTGGCTTTTTATATTCTCATCACCCCATTGACTTTGAATACATTTTGCCAGTTTTGCTTGAACATTTGTCAATTTTCTGTAAATATTTTTAAAAATTTGTAACCTACAAATATTTTACATCTGTATCATAGGAAAGATCATATTTTTATACATGTAGTCTCATTTTCTGCTCACTCTCTTTTTGCATTAAAATCCATGCAGAAAAGGCAGAGATATTTAAAATTTAAAAAAATGCTTTTTGTATTTACTGGTGCCCCTTATTTTGATATATTTCATAGTTGCCTTTTTGAATATTTTAGAATTAATATTGACTTATTTTGCTAATTATTCAAACAAAAGTAGTGGATAATAAATGTAAAATAACCCATCTGAAGTATATTTTTAAATTTCATCACTCAAAAAGACAATGTTTTTCCTACAAATTTGGATGTTATTTTTAAATGTCTTTACTCATGATGAAATTTAAAAATATTTGTCATTGGAGTAATTTTTCAGTGCTTTCTAACATCTCTTTCAGAATAGCTAGATACAGTGTAGATGTGTTCCTGTTTTTCCATATCCTTTTTCTCATCACTTTAACATCAATCTGTTTGTTCATGTGTTGCTTTGTAGAGTCTAATACCATTATCTCAGTGTATATTTGAACAATTTACTACACCATTTTACTACAATAAACACCCCATCTCTAAGGTTGTGGCCCTTTTAAAACAATTTTTAGTGAGCAAACCATACTCAGTGGGAAAATCCCCAATTAGAGATTGTCTTTTTTAGTAAATATACATTGTGTTAAGAATATAAGATTTTTTCAGAAATGTGGATGATATGTCTTGCTGATAGTGACAACAAAACTATGTGTAGTAATTTACCGTAGCCCGCGCTCTGTAATGCCCATGGGCAATGTGACCAAATATTTGCAACAGTTGGGTATGGGTGTTTACGACAATGAAAACCAGCCGGGTGTTTCGAAAAAAATAACCCGAATTTGGGGAAACCGTGTTTTAGCACACACCGACTGGAAGTAGAATATACGGCTGGTAAACAAATCTCAACACAATAAAACTTGACATAACTGCTAAAATCAGAAAAATTTTGTTGAAAATAGATATAAATTAATCACATGTCACCGATTATTGGGTTTATATGGAGAAAGTTTACCTCGAAATGACATTACAGTGGCATATTAGTAATTTATGAGCGATAACACAAGATTGTGGACGGGCGCTTTCAAAAGCATGAATGTTACAGAGTGCAGCTACGGTAGTAATACAAAGCAATTTAAAATTCAATTTTGCCTTTTCAAAAAGCATTTAAGGTGTTGCCCATACAGGGCGACAGTTATCTATTGTTTAAGAGAATATCCTTTATGGAAAAATTTTTGACTGCCATATAGAGTATTTTTTATTATATACTAGTTTTTTTAATACAATTATTGTTAATAATTCCATGTCTGACACTAAAGAAAATCATTTTGTGGAATACTTTATACTTCATTCTAACATTTATTTTATTACCCTAAGGCTTTAACTTTTGAACTATTTCAACCTTTCGAAATACAAAGTGTATTTCACTGTTGAATAAATCAGTTGTAACTTGAACGTTATTGCATTGAGAGAATTTTCTTTAAGTTATTCACCTTCTTTTTGGGTAAGGTATAACATAGTAAATTTGCGGACCTATAGGTCGTTGCATAGCTGAGGAAAAGTACTTTAAGATTCTTACTGTTGAGTAAATCAGTTGTCACTTTGTATTGACAGTATTTTCTTTAAATATGTTTTCGCCTACTTTTTATATCTTAAAAGTTTACTTTGTACTTTACTTCTGAATGCCATTTGCAGGGCATAACTTTTGTGTCCGTTTCTTGTTTCACTTCTACTCTGAAACTCAAAACACAGTCAGCTGAAACAGAGCCCATTCACGGGCACTGATTGCTTGTTTGTAAACATCAGGGGCCACATTCTTGACTGGTTTTCAAGCCAGATTTTAAGGTTCAGTGGACTATATATACAAAAGTTAAGCCTAAGATTTAACTAAGACCTTTCGAGAATATGGCCCCTAGATGGCCTGATATCGGGAGCAGAGAACTCTTTCCCTTTAATATGCATAAATCACACTGGTTTTACTGCTCGTACAGAGTGCACTAAGTCTTGTACTCTAGGCTCTTTACCAGTAGCATTGTTTCTGAAACAATTTCTGTTTGTGCACCATGTAGTTTTGTTGGCCGGATCTAAGGAGGCTTTTGCTGATGTCAGTTTCAAAGGCAGTGCCAAAGCAGATGACCGCCAACAACCATCTAGTCCAAATGTTAAGGACATCCCACCAACCTCTAGTTCAAAGGTTGAGTCCAATACAGAGATCCGACACCTATTCCCTGAAACCTGGCTCTGGATTATTCACAGAGTACCAATGAGTATGACTTTTAGCATATTCCAAATAGTACACACATATGCTAGATTATATGTTGTGGAAGTTTTTGAATCATTTGTTTGACATTTAGATCAATGATAGATGGTTACTATTGAATATATCTGTCCCATTATGTTTATGATTGTGTTACAGCTTGAGTTTGAGAGATTGCTTCACAGATTGATTTCATTAAGTTACATTACTTCTAATGGTTCCCGGAGTTTCTGTTAAGACCATATCCGTTGGCGGGTATTCAACAGTAAATATTTACTGATGCCATGCCTGTCAGCTGGCAGTCAACACCAGTTTATGGTTATTTTACTTTGAAATTCTTTCAGCACTGTGTAGATTCTACCAATAAAACTGTGGTCTTTGTTTGAATTCTTTGTTTGAAATATTTTGCATAAGGATGATATGTATGATTAGGAATACTTATAGTTTGAGTTTTAGCAAATTAAACTATGAACTCTTCACCCCTTTAATTTGCTTATGTACAGTTAACTGCTTGTCAATTACTTGCCAAGGGTGCAATCATTTTAGTTACCAGTACCTTTGATGTTTTTGTTGTAATGTTTGAGTTACCAGTATCTCTTGTGTTTAATTGCACTACTGTTAAGTGTTAAGGGTTTTATTTAAATCTGATGCTACAACTTTAGACATTATGTAACTTGATTTCCCTAAGTAATGTTTGACCATACACATGATTTCATGTTGATATTGTTTTTCATTTGTTCATAACAGATTATGTTTTATATTATTATTATTGTACATATACATTTAATTATTTTAGATGTTGATTAAAACAGCACTACTTTGTAATGTGCAAATGTAACACTTGTCACAATAGTTTTCTCTATTTGCTGTATATTATCTTTTACCTTTAGAATTTTAACAAATTTTCTACTTTGATATTCTTAACTTCTTCGCATTTATTTTGGTTTTATTGGTATTTAACGTAAGGTGGTTAATGTCATTGTTAACTTTAAAAGGCTGATTTTAGTTTGACAATGGTGTGGTATTTATCGTTATGGTGAAGGCTGAGAACTGTATTATGTAATATCATCTTTATTGACTTTTTAAAGCATTGGTCCCCAGAGGTTATATTATGTAGCAACAATTATTTTGGCATGTTATTGTAAACTTTCTGTTATGATTGTTACACTTCAGTAAAATAAATTTTAGTGTAAATTTGTGTAATACTACTAAAACTATTATTTTTTAGTATCTTGAAACTTATCTAACAAATTTGCTCTTTTAGATAAGTCTAGGCTTTATTTAAATTAGAAGAATCTAACATTGAATCTATTAAACAACAGATTGGCAGACAGTTTGATAGATTAGTGGCAATTAATTTATTGATTTTTGATAAATATTTAAAGTAACTGTCACTTTGGTTTAAAAAGTATTAATTAAATATTATGACTCATTGCATGATGTTTATCAAGACATAATACAAGTAATGAATCTCTATAGACAATATTCAGTTATGAATACTTAATACAGTTATGACACAATGTCTGTGCATCTTTCTAGTATAATGTGATTGTTCTGCATACTTGCATAATTTTCCAATATTCTTGATACAAAAGATGTAAAAATCTTTTATTGCTTTAATTTTTTTTATTTAAAAATTGTTTGATGGCTGAAAAAAGCATAGCTGTTGCATAAAAGAACATGCTTGCTGTAAATATAAATTGATTTACTTAAGATTATAGTAAAAGAAACCTAAATATGTAAACATGTTACCATTTATTATACCTAAATGAATAGAATATGAGAAAAAAGATATAAATGTACATTACAAAATACATAAAACATGATTTAAATATATCATGTGGATCTTATTTACTGTAAAATATATTTACAAAATTGTAAATGATATTCAAATCTCCACTTTTGTAGCTTTTGATCCATTCAATTTTTATTTTAATACATGACATTGTATCAGTTGAAACTGTTTACAGAAATAATTTCAATGTCTTTAGAGTATTGTATATTTAACTGTGTGTTGTAGACATCCACCTCATGCCACAGTTCCCAAGTGCATGGTACAAATTGGGATTTTTATCACTTGTCTTGTAATTGGTTCAAATCCTGCTCACAGGAACATTGGGGGTTCATTGAGGGCATGTCCTTATATGAACTCAGCTACTGAAATGAATATAAAAATCTCCACCGTTGACCTTAAGACATTAGCTACATGGTGAACTTGTATAACTGGAACCTTCAATATGCACAGGATTTGGTTCTTGTCATAGATAAATTTACCCTATTCCTACAAAAGTACTGCAAATTTTTATGTAGGAACCTGAATATAGGTTCCACTTATATCTAAATTCTACTTATAGATTTACCTATTTAGTGTTTTACATCACATCTAGTGCCTTTGTATCAGTTATATTGTGATGGGTAGTTAGAAAGGCAGAGGAAACCAGTACTTAAAGTTGTTCTAGGTTCTGTACTGTAAACTGCAGCCCAAAAGCAAGCAACTGCCAGCTTCTTCACACTTGTTTCAAACCCTGATCTGTTACCACTGCCCTACTTTGGCCCCTGTCATACTTATACAGAGTATACTGTCTGTCTAATGCATTTAGTTATATATCGTTGGCATTTACTATTATATGTATGACATTCTCCTGTAGGTGTATAACATGTGTGTACTTTGTGCCATAAGTAACAGGAGCAATCATTCAGGACAGATCACTCTGAAGGAAAATGCCCCTGATACCATCACCACTTTCATAACCACAGCCTTTGCAATCAATAAGAAGCAAGGAATAGGCTTCACACCAAAACCTGTAGAGGTTTGTCAATATATTATCATCCTACAAAAGAGCAAAAGTATTAGTGGTGGAGTGATTAGAGATGGGATTAATTTATATACTGATAACAATATACAATCACTTTTAGTCACTGACTATATCAAATGATCAATAAGTCCATATGTATCTTACCTTTGTATATAGAAATAAGTATAAATACTGCTTTTAACATATTTTATGCAGTTTTACTCATTAAATTGACAGATTTGTAAAGATTGTTGTTTTGTTGTTCATTACAATATTTACTGGAAGCGGGTATTTTTGATGGATTCTAAATGTGAAAAACTATACATTCCATCCCAGAAAGAGGTTTATTGAAGAATTTCCAGCAATGAAGCTAAAAAGGTGAATACTTAATTTTTGCTCAATTGCTGGTCCTTAAAGTGGACAATGAACCAACTGCATATTACTAACATTTTTTAATACTATTGATCTCCGTTACTATCAACTACATGCCAGTTCAGAATAGGTTGTACTAGTAAAAGGAAGTCAGTCAACTGTAGTTGTGATATTAATATATAATTTATTTGCCCCAATGCACTCTCACCAGTGACTTATTTATACACCTAGTAAGAACTGTTGAACTTTGATATTTCTTGTGGTTTACAGCTGACCGTCTTCAAGAACTGCTTTGCTGATATCAGGCTGCCATTTTCTGCTGTTAGAAGTGAAGAACTAGAACTGAGGGTGGTCGTCTTCAACTACCATAAGTCAGAGCAAACGGTAAAGAATTTCCCACCACTTGCCTTGTGCCAGAGCCCATAATTAATGATATTTGAAGAATTTCTACCTCTGAAATGGTCATAGCTCGAGTTTTTTTTGAAACAGTTTATTTCAATAGACTTACCTTTTTTCACATTGTCAAATGCTTATTTGTGCAATACTTTGTGGAATCGGAACAATAATAAGTGTTATAATCTAAATTATATATTTATTTACTGAAGAATCAATAATGTGTGCATGTGCATTTTGTTAGGGAAATGAGTTTACAACTTAATAGTGTAATCTATGATTGACAATGTGTTGATTGCATAAATCTTCACAAATTAGAAGAATTCAAATGAACAAAGTTAAATCTTACCACACAGATAAAGTTTCTTATGTTTACTAAAGATTGTTAGTCTGGATAGATAAATGCAAATATAATGACTCGTAAATTTCTTTGAGTTTCTATGGTGTTTTTCATAAATTTTATAAGGCAGTTGAAAAAAAATAAAGAAGATTATACACAAGTGATCTTGTAGGAAGAGTAGAAATTTAAAAAAAAAATTATTGATGGATTATAACAATGGGTAAAAGACTGTATCTTTTTGTAAAATAGATAACAGTTACATTGAAAAAATCTATGAATGACGAGTTTTATGCCCGTGGAGACAATGAAATCAGTCCTACTAAAGCACAAGAGTTGGTTAAGGAAATAAAGGTAAGCACTCATCCTATAATTAAGCGTCCCTGAAAGGGTGCTTATTTGGTTTAACCTCAGTTTCCTTGCCGCCGCCGCCGCCGCATTATGGTCTCCCTTGAATATCTCCCTTATTATTGCAAGCTTTTTAACCATATTTGGCAGTTATATACCTTAGGCGTGGGAAAATATTTCCACACGCTTAAATTTGACCTTTGATCTTTATCAAGGTCACATGATCAAAAAATAGTTTTTTCGGGTACACCCGCCCGTCATCGCAGTTCAGGAAAATCTACTGACCGCAGAGGCTTGTAACTTCATACACATGTTTATACTATCAAAAACGTGAGGTGATTAGATTTTGGGAGCAATCCGATGAAAATTGACCGATTTATAAGTGATTTTCTCACAGGTACCAATCAGAAAGCTTAAAATTCATGTGAACCCCCCTATTATCTTCTTAAGTATTGCATTTAGAGCCATAAATGTATTGGGAGGTAGTAGGAAACCATATGTGGAGAGTCTACAAAGCAAGTCAAATTTCCCCCCTGACCCCCCTGTAGGGGTCAAACTGGGGTCATAAAATAGCCAATTTCATCTTTTCCCCTTATATCTCCTTTATTCTTGCTTCTAGAGCTTGTGAATGTATTAAGAGGTATTGGGAAACCATATGTGAAGAGTCTAGATAGCTGGTCAGATTTACCCCCGGACCCTCTCTTATGGGTCAAACTGGGGTCATAAAATAGCCAATTTTGTGTTTTTGCCTCTTATCTCCTTTATTCTTGCTTTTAGAGTTTTAGAATGTATTAAGAGGTATTGGGAAACCTTATGTGAAGAGTCTAGATAGCTGGCCAGATTTACCCCCGGATCCCCCCTTATGGGTCAAACTGGGGTCATAAAATAGCCGATTTTGTGTTTTTGCCTTTTATCTCTTTTATTCTTTTAGAGTTTTAGAATGTATTGAGAGGTATTGGGAAACCTTATGTGAAGAGTCTAGATAGCTGGTCAGATTTACCCCCTGGCCCCCCACCCCCACCCCCCACTCCTTTTATGGATCAAACTGGATTCATCAAATAGCTGATTTTGTGTTTTTGCCTTATATCTATTTTATTGTTGCTTTTAGAGATTTACAATGTATTCAGAGGTATTGGGAAACCTTATGTGAAGAGTCTAGATAGCTGGTCAGATTTACCTTAAGATAGATGTGTTCAAAGCATTGTGTCATAAACTTCTTGCCTTTCTAAAGGCTCACATTTTACTATGCCTTTTTCTAAAATGTAAATAGATATATGGCATTTATAAAGCACTGTTACTCTTTAATTAAGTAGCTTTATGGTGTAGCTTTCGACCTATTATAAGTATTGATGCTTTATGCATTCTTAGCCAGAGCATTTATTCAATTAACTTTTCGCAATTTATGACCATAGAAAACAAAATAAAGCTTAAATTTTTCTTTCATGTTAATGCATGAACTTCTACACTGTCTGCTTAACTTTCACTTCTTCTCTCAGCACTGCATGTCTTTATTTTCAAAAACCTTTTTCTACTGTATATTATATTGCAGTGAACCTTTTTGGGACGCTTAGTTTTTGTTAGCAAAAACATTTTTCTAGTTTGTTATAATTTGACATGATGACAAAATAAATTATGAAGTATTGGAGGAAACTGTATGCAAGCAGAACGAGTGTTAGTCAATACAGGTGTAAGTTGAAGTAGTTTTGAGGTCCCAGCACTAGGAAATGCGGTATTGTTGACAATAAGTGGAATTTAACCATAACTAGAACAAAATTCTGTGAATGTTGTTGGTTCTACTTACTCACCACTGTATCAATCTTATAGAGGTTTACCCAAGGTAAAACCATCTGATGAGCTCATTTCATATACCTACAGGGTCCTGGAGAGTACTGGGACTCGGTATATAAAATCAGTTGTGTTTAACTTCTCTGAATCACGGTGGGTATGCTTAAGTCTTCTATATTAAAAGAAATGCCTGACAGTATTTCCTCCACATGTCAGCTGATGCAGTGCCCAGTTTATGCAGTCTATTAATGTTTTGGTTAGTAGCTGGTTTAGCAGGTACTGTATTAGTGGTATACTTTTTAAGACTTTTATCAGTGGTGATAATACCATAAGAACTCATTCGATAAAGACTGTAAATTGTGTAACCTTTGTGTCATCATTTCAGGTCCCTGCCAATGATGGTAAGGAAGTGACCTTTGACATCAAACCTGTCGAGATTGGAGACATCCCAATAGAGGTTCACATCAGGTCTACTCTGTGTAGAGATGCCCTGAGGAAAAATCTCAAAGTGGAGGTAATAATGAAGTGAGAGATATAGACATTTGGGTTGATTATTGCAACAGTTGTATTTTTGAAAAAAAAAAGTTGAATTTCACAGAAAAGATAGGAAATATGATTTTGAGGTCAAGTTTCACCCTCAAAGGTATTCAATTGTACCTCAAATTTTATTTTGGGTTAATTTCATTTTCTTTATAGTATTTTGAAAATTGACAAATAATTTGGAAACAGCAAAATACAAACTGAATTTTAAGATCAGTTTTTATCTTTTCGGGCTCTAAGTATATTGGGCATATTCTTGAGTTCTGTCCATATAATGAAACAGTGGAGGCTGTTTTTCAAAGGGAATTTTCTTGTCCTTCAAGATACACCTTAAAACGGTTCCACTGTACATCATAAGAATGTACTGACACAGTGCCCTGCTGGGGCATCACTTGTTATTTTTAGACTGAAAGGTGACTGAAGTGAAGACTGACTCAGGTCTTTATTCTGCCAAACAGTAGCAAATTTTAGAATTACACTGAATTAATCCTAAAGGACTTTGTTTTGCTATCATCTAATAAGCTAAGATTCTCAAGAAGATTTGATATTTCAGAAATTGGAGTTTGTATGTAAATTAAAGACATCTTTGTGGCCTAATGTGCAAACATTTATAAATTCACAAACAAGTGCTAACTTTGTGTTTATTTTTCTAAACATATTTAACATACAAGTATTATGTATGCATCATTAGAAACTTTTAACTTAAAGGTACTTTTACAAATCTTCTGCTAATTTTGTTGCATTAAAATCCATGCAGAAATGGCAGAGATATCTTGATATAAAAATTGAAGTTTTTATATTTACTGGTACCTCTTACTATATGTACATTGAAAGCAGTTTCTTTTTGTTTGCAATTTTAAATAAATATTAACATATTTTACTTATTAGTCAAAAAGTGGTGGATAATAATGTGTGAGATAACCCTTGTTCAGTACATTTTACATTTGATTTCTCAAATACACCAAAACAACAAACATTCTCATCTATTATGTTTTTGTTTTGGATTACAATCATATAAAATTATACAGGTAATTCCTATTATATGTACCAAACCTGCAGTGGTAACACACTCGTCTCCCAACTCCCAACTCAACTCTCCCAACTCCCAACTATCCGAGTACAGATCCTGGCCTGACCTCAAGTGGGAAAGCTGGTAGTGGCTTGCCATTGGTCGGCAGTTTTCAGTACAGAACATTGACCAACTGTATGCACCGGTTTCCTCTGCCCTTCCAAAGCCCTACAAAAATTCAACCAATAAGGTACTAGGGGTGATGTAAAACACTAAATGGATAAATATATGCACAAAACCGTTTGTGCTACTAATATTGTACTGTATATTTTATAGGCTGAAGGAGAACCCTGTGACTACAGTGATGCCGACCTCTTCTCAGTGGAAAATGAGAAGAAGACTAGGAATGTGAAAATCAGCTACCCTGACAATGTGGTGTCAGACTCCCAGAGAATACAAGTCACTGCAATAGGTAAAAGACAAAAAGCCCTACTTGACATATTCGAGTATAACTTAATATTCCCGTTTAACATTACAGTATTATTTTCCATAATCCAGTGTATTTCGTCTCAGTAGAAGGAAACATTGGACAGTGCATAGTATTTTGTATTTTACCATCAATTCTTACTAGTTACTATGGAAAGGTGTACATTTTTTATAAAGAAAAATTTCCCTTCTCTGCCAATTACACACACACAAAAAAAAATTCCCCCACAATTATTATTGATGTATCATGACAAAGATAGTTTTGCAGTGCTGCTGTTAGTTTTTGTTACATTAAAATCCATCCTTAAATGACTGAGGAATCATATGTTAAAACCTTAAGATGTTTGTAGTCATTGGTGTCCCTTTTAAAGAATTTATTCATGGCTGATTTTTGATGTGGCAACCATTTCTTTATACCAGCATTTTAAGAGTTCCTCATATGGTTCATCAAATCTAGTGTTTCTTTCTTTTTCTGATAAGAGGTCTTGGAACATATCAAGTTTTAGCCTGAGCTGACCTAAAAAATCTTGGCATATAATGGATTCATCTTATGCATTCTTGTTAGTGTGTTTAGTTATTTATCAAAGAAAATGGTGGATAATAAATTTTATAATGTCCTATTATAGAACCTTAGATATCCAACCTTTAAAACCAATGAACTGTTTTCCACTCCCATTAGTGTATAATATATGCATTTCCATTGCCTTTAACACTAAAGTACCTCTTCTAGTAATGAATCTTCTATTATTAAAACATCAAAACAAGATATTACTCTCCTAGCATGTTAATATAATTTTTTTTTTCACTGCTGATGATTATCTGTAGATGAATTCTGTAGATCAGTGATAAAAATCTGTTTCAGTAAATCTGCTCATATTTTGGTTTTCTTCTGTTGTATAAGCAGTTGAAAGTCATATTTTGTGGTAACTTTACAGGAGACATTATGGGCCCATCAATCTCAAACCTTGACAAGCTGATCAAGCAACCATATGGCTGTGGAGAACAGAATATGCTGAACTTTGCCCCCAATATTTATGCATTGGACTACATGGAGGCAACAGGGACTGGAACAGACAAACAGAAGGCAGATGCCATAAAAAATATGAAAGCAGGTGTGTATTAAAATACGAGAATTCCATTAACAATTTAATGATAAATATAATAATAAAAGCGAGGTCTTTTTGAGACCTTATTCCATTTGAATTACCTTATTTTTGTGGAATTTTTGATTGAATAAAAGTGTGTTTTTTTGGTACTTTGACATATAAAATGATTCAACTGCACATGATGAAGTTCAAGGACAAAGGTTACTGTTAGTACTGCAACGATAGTTCGGTGGTTCGGTATATTCGGTCATTTTCGGTGGAACAGAGATCCGCGAACCGCTTGGTGGCAAACGAAAGTTCGCGAATCTCATCCCGAGTCGCGGTAACGCATATATATTGCATTATCGCCCGCGTTTTCGCTGTAAATATTGGGAAAATTAGACGAATTTTGTTTAAAAATCAAATAAAAGGACACATATATTGTCTTTTTAACCCAATTCCTCCATGTTTCCTTGCTTCTAAATGCCTTAATTTGATTGGTCGAGCAGAAACGGTACTGTCCAATCATACTTCGTTTAACAAAAATTCGGTATTTATCAACAGAAAACACGTTTATAGTAAGTGATGTAAACTCACCAGTGGATGTAAATTTGCCACTTTTTTCATAGTTTTGTTAAATATATATAGAAATAAATATCTATTGCACGACAAGATTTTATTATCCAGTTTTTAATATTTTCACTTTTTAAGGTATATTTTTGCATAATGCACTCTTACAAGTGACTTCAAAGACAATTGTTAACAAGTAATAGCAAACATGAACACTGCTCATTTGCGCTTATGTTTGCAAATGACCA
Source organism: Sabellastarte sp. h YS-2021 (assembly GCA_964017235.1). Lineage (NCBI taxonomy): Eukaryota > Metazoa > Annelida > Polychaeta > Sabellida > Sabellidae > Sabellastarte > Sabellastarte sp. h YS-2021. Next base: position 162,808,166 of record OZ024930.1, read on the forward strand.
CTGCACAGGCAAGTTAAATTATGTCAAATTGATTCGTGAATCGATTTGGTTTGCAATGATTGATTCGCGGATCGATTCGGTTCGTAATATTTTGATTCGTTGCACCCCTAGTTACTGTTGGGGTCGAATGTTTTATGTCTTGATGCAAATAACTCAGTTTAAACCTTTGACCTCCAAGATCAGAAATACCACCAAATATTTTCTGTCCTGTCTAAATTACTAATCATCTGAACATGTACCCTCATGGGAGTTTTGATTGACAACATAGAGCAAGTAATTTGACATTCACAGTTTATTTACTGCAGTCAGAAATCTCTGCATTTGTCCTTGTGTGTAATTTATTGCAAATTCTTCATCACATCAGTTATGTGATTACTGGAGGCAGTTTAGTTTACCTGATGAATAATTGTATCCCCGAAAAGCGGGGATACTATGGATCATGCATGGTCATCGTATGCGTACGCGCCTGCATCCTCGTCCGCAGAAATTTTCTCGTGTTCAATCTACAAGCCCCATTTCTTTGGGGGTTCTTTTTAACTTTGCAAGTGGCTTGCTATGGCAGAGATCTGGCCACCCTATTGTTTTGGTAGCCAAGGAGTCAAAATTATGCTCTGGGGACTCAAAAACGTCAAACATTTTGAGTATTGTTTGTGTTCAAGCTGTAGGGCACAGTTTCTTTCAGATTTATTTTATATTTATTGCATGAATTGGTGGGTATCAGGTCTCACCACCCTATCTTTTTTTAGACCTGGGGTCAAAATCAAGCAAGTAATAGCTATTTTAAGCCCAGGAGTCAAAATTATGCTCTGGGGAGTCAAAATTCAAAAACATAAAAAATTTTTACTTGTAACTTGAAAACTATTGCATCTAGAGAATTTTGTTTTAATATGTTATTCTGCTACTTTTGGGTCAGCTATAACATAGTAAAATTGCAGACCTGTGGCCCATTGCATAGCGGAGTAGTAGCTACTTTGAGGTTCTCACTGTTGAGTACCGTAAATCTGTTGTCACTTGAAAACTATTGAAAACTAAGTCGCTTATTATTGTATCCCTGGACGAAAGTCGGGGATACTTAGGATTCAGTACAGTCACGCCGCCGCCGCAGAGATTTCCTTTTGGACGCGATAACTTAAAAAATATTTTAGTTAGAACTTTCAAATTTGGTATGTGGGTATATATGGGCAATGCCACGAACGCTATTGTTTTATTACGCTACAATAGCTTACCATGTGGGACTTAATGCTGTTCTCGGGTTGCCACACCCGGGGCCAACGTCTTAGAAAAAAGATCGTTCTTGTTAGCCACCGGATATACTGGTAGTTGTCGTCACGTGATAACTTCTGACCAATCGCCCCACTTTCTCGTTGGCCACGATGACTGGTAGCAGTTTGTAAATATACAGACATTTTCATTTATTTCTCAGTATTCACGTATTGTTGGAGGCTAATATTTGGATATTTCTTTAAATATATTTCATAGATTATACTGTAAAATTTTTAATTTCACAGCTTAAGTATTTTCCTTACAATCCGCGTGTTTTGAGTTTTCTCGGTTCAGGCAATTTCAATTGTACGTCTTTTTATTGCGTTAAAATGTCGCTTCATCAAGCTAACAAAGACAAACCGAGAGCTCAGAAATGCCGCCATTTTTGCTTTAGTTTTGATACTCATAATTTCTGCCCTACCTGTAGGGAGGCTGGCAAGGGAGATGACCCCTGTGTCACTTTTGAAGCACCCTGCCATAGTTGCACGTCTCTCTCTGATGAACAATTGCAAAAAATTCAAAACAGGAAGCGGTACTTAAAAAAGCAAAAAGCGGAAACTAGTTCCAAAGATGAACTCTTTACCTCACCCCCCCGTCCTCAACCTCTCGCCTTCAGTTCTTTATCACTAAAGACCCCAGCTAAAGCTGTCCCTCCCACCCCAGGTACTGTTTTACAAAACAAAATTCAAAGAAATCTAGAGAAATCCCTGGGTGATTCCTTAAATATACATATCCAGCAGCAAATGGGTTCCTTTCAGGCATCCATGTTAGAAGCATTTCAATCACTCCGAGAGGAGTTGGCAGTTAAAAGGGCTGCCGAGGTTGATCCCTCGCCTCATGCTTCAAAAGCTGGTCCATCCAGCAAATCTGCTGCTCATCTGGACTTACCCCCTCCGAGGTCTAGTACTAATGCACAATGGATGTGGACGTTGGTCCAGCACTCCCTCCTCGACTAGTACTTAATCAAACTTCCTCGGATCAGTACGTTGCCCCTTCTGAAGCTATACCGAAGGATTCCTCGTACTCACACAAAAAACAAAGCCACAGGCAAACAGTAACACCGAGCTCTGCCTCGGATCAACTGGATGAGGATTCCGAAGAACCTCGGATCCATCCTAGACCTAAGAAACACTCTGACAAGAGCAAGCATAAATCTAGGTCCAGATATGTGTCATCTTCAGAGGAAGATCACTCCCCTGTGGGCAGACACAGGTCTTCTAAGCCCTCTAGGGCTCAGCCCTCAGGTGCAGCTTCTGATCAAGACCTCCCACAACATGATCCAGATCCCCCTTATTATAGGGAAGTAGCCCTGTCTGACATTCCCTCCCAATACTCTGAAGAGGTAGACACCTTCAGGCGCATTCTTTCTCTCCCTGACCCCAGGGACTCTATGCCTAGGTCTTCAACTTCAGTGTTGGGTCTGGATGACGAAAAAGGCCGTCAAGAGCTCAGACCTAGAGGTCCTTCCTCTATCCTACCACTTAGCTCAGTTATCAAGGACGCCTTTGATAAATTTCAACATGATTTCAAAGCTGCCTATTTATCTGAGGGAAAATATGTCAAGCCTCCTCCATCCACTTCTAAGTGGTATAAGGTTGGACAGCCCACTTTTCAAGACAAAATCCAGGAGTTGAATACGGACTTTGCCAAGATCTGTATTACTCCTAGACCTCCTGGGGCACCAGTAGCCAAAGTCCCTCTGCCAGTCCTCAAGGAGCTGGAACATCAGGCTAGACAAAATATTTCAACCCTCAATTTCACCGCTGCCTTTGCCAAAACCTCTTCTTCTTGCAATGCTTCCTTGGAAAAGTGCCAACATAGCATCAAGTCGACTGTCAAGAAGATAAAGTCTCAGATACAGAAAGGTGCCAATCCTGAGAAAGCAGCAAAGCGCGGATATGAGGAAGTTGCTGAGTACTTGGATTTTTGGAACAAGACGGTTCTTGTCCAACATAGAGCTCTTACCTGTCTCAGCAAATCGCTAGCCCATATTCTTCAGAGGGAATTATATTCCATGGCTAATACCAGCTTGCTCAGGCGCGAAGCCGAAATGACTCTATTACATCCCCAGCTAGGGGAAACGAGACGCCAAGAACTTAGGAACTCGTCCTTCTGGGACTCCTCCTTGTTCGAGTCTCAACTTGTAAAGGAAGGTGAGGACTTCCTTCTCAAAAAAGGCACCTCAAAAGATTCTCCGGGTTTTGTACCCTACCAGAATAAGCCCTTTCGTGGCCCCCACAAGAAAAGAGGCTCCTACAGGAAACGCCCCTATGGGGCAATACCTTTCAAAGCAGTAACCAATCCTTTCCCTCGGGAAGAGGAAAATCCAACTTCAGAGGCTCCAGGGGTCGTTTTCGACCCCACAATAGGGGAAGGGGACGTGGAAACCCCCCTTCCCAATGACTCCTCCAAAGCCTCGCTCAGTCCACCAGTAGGAAGTCGCCTCCGTTCTTTCAAGAGAGACTGGCTAACAAACAAATGTTCTCAAAACGTGTTAAACATTATCACCAATGGCTACGTTCTGCCATTCCGTTCAAAGCCAAACTTGATCAGATTTCCTCTGATTCTATCAGAGTACAAGGCCCAACAAAAAGACCAAGCCTTGGCCACTGGTATCCAGTCTCTCTTGTCAAAGAACGCCATCGAAAGGGTGGAAAACGTAAAATCTCGCGGGTTTTACAGTCGCCTGTTCCTAGTACCCAAGCCTCACCAAAGGTGGAGGCCAGTCATAGACTTAAGCAGGCTCAACACTTTTCTACATGTAGAAAAGTTCAAAATGGAAACCCCGGAGTCCATCCGGACTTCCCTGGTTCCAGGGGAGTGGGTATCGTCGATAGACCTGTCGGACGCATACCTTCACATCCCCATCCATCCAAACTCAAGGAAGTACCTAAGGTTTTGCTACAAGGCCCAGGTGTTCCAGTTCACCTCCCTACCTTTCGGACTGGCCACAGCCCCCCAGGTCTTTACGATGATCGTAAAGGAAGTGAAACTAATGGCCCTCTCAAGAGGACTCAGAATTCACCAATACCTGGACGACTGGCTGATCAGGTCCCAGTCCCAGTAGGAATCTCAACGGGACACACAGGCAGTGGTAGACCTAACCCAATCCTTGGGCTGGATAATCAACCAGGAAAAATCAGAACTGAAACCTACTCAGGTGTTTTCGTTCGTGGGCTACGAATACCACCTAGATTCAGCCCTTGTAAGACCCACTCACGAGAGATGGCTCAAACTTCAGGATTTGATCCTACGACTCAAGTCAAAACGTGTTTTGACTGCAAGATGTTTGATGTCTCTAATTGGGTTGCTAGCCTCAACGGAGAAAATGGTCCCGGAGGGACGCCTTCACATGAGGCCCTTTCAGTTTCATCTCAAGGAGCACTGGAGATATCCTCAGTCACTGGACAACCTCCTTCCTTGGACAGAAGCCATTGTAGCCCACCTAGATTGGTGGCAAAACCCCTCAAATGTGATGAAAGGCGCAGACCTTCATCCCAAGGACCACAGTATCCAACTCTTTACCGACGCCTCAAACGAAGGTTGGGGCGCTCACTTAGATCAAAATTCTACAAAAGGGCTGTGGTCAGAGCAGGAAAAAAGGCTACACATAAATGTCCTGGAATTGAAGGCGGTCTCCCTGGCCCTTCGAGACTTCAAGGACCAGTGCCAGAATCAAACAGTGTTAGTTGCGACGGACAACTCAACAGTGGTAGCCTACATCAACAAGCAAGGGGGAACTCACTCAGCAGAGATGTGCGCTCTCCTGTGGAAAATCATGACCTGGTGCCATCACTACCATATAACATTGAAAGCCAGGCACATTCCAGGGTGTCTGAATGTGATGGCCGACCTCCTATCCAGGTCCAACCAAGTGCAGTCAACAGAATGGTCTCTGCACCCTCAGGTCTTCAAGCAAATCTGCCGAAAGTGGTTCACCCCTCATGTAGACTTATTCGCCACTCACCTGAATCACAAACTCCCTCTATATGTGTCTCCTATCCCAGACCCAAGGGCCTGGAACATAGATGCTCTGAACATAAACTGGACCAACCTCACGGCCTACGCCTACCCTCCTACGGCTCTCCTTCACAAGGTGATCCAAAAGATCAAGCAATGCCATTGCCTGATCATCGTGATAGCCCCAGGCTGGCCAGGGATGCCCTGGTTTTGGGACCTAGTGCAGCTCTCAACAGAGATCCCACTACAACTCCCAGTGTCAACGACCCTACTCAAACAGTCCCACAACTATGTGTTCCACAACAACCCACAACAGCTGAACCTCCACGCCTGGTGTCTAGGAGCGGACAACTCCAAGAACAAGGCTTCTCTGTGGAGGTGGCAGAGAGAATTGCTGCCCCTCAGCGGTCATCAACAAGGACCATCTACAGGTCAAAGTGGGCCCTATTTGAAAAATGGTGCAGAGAAAATTCGGTGGATTTCTCCACTCCATCTGTGAAACAAATCTCAGATTTTTTCATGTACCCATACCAAGACCTAAACAGGCGCCCCTCGACCATTGATGGTTACAGGACTGCTATCGTTGACACTTTGGGCCCAACGGCCCAACACATTGCGCACAATGCAGACCTTCATAGGTTACTCTCCAGTTTTCACAGGGATCGTCCTAAAAGTTCCAGAAATTTACCCAAGTGGAACCTTTCTGTTGTCCTTAACGAGCTCACCAAAGCACCATTTGAGCCCATGAAAGACTCAGACCTCAAACATCTTACCCTCAAAACTGCTTTCTTGCTAGCCTTGGCCTCCGGCAAGCGGCGCAGCGAAATCCATGCCTGGGTCGCTAACAAAGTAGCTAATTTAGGCCCATGGGAAAAGGTAGCCTTGTTCCCTTCTTCTGATTTCATAGCCAAAAACCAACTAGCAAGAGAAGGTTCTCAAAGTGTGTCACCAGTGACTATCCCTGCTTTGACTACCATTGTAGATAGACAGTTTAAGGAAGACAGGACCCTGTGTCCCGTGCGGGCCCTGAGGTTCTATTTGGACCGAACTAAAGACCTGAGAGGGTCTCGTTCTCTCCTTTTCATCTCCTTTAAGAAAGGACATACCTCAGACATCAGATCCGCTACACTCTCTTCATGGTTAAAACAAACCATTCTACTTTGTTACAAACAAGCAGATCAACAAGCCTTGGACTTGGTCCAAGTCAAAGCGCATGACATCCGGGCCTTCGCTGCCTCTAAGGCCTTTTACGGTGGAGTATCGGTGGACCAAATCATGCAAGCCTGTCACTGGAAAGCTCACAACACATTCACAAATTTTTACCTAAAAGACCTTACTTGGTCGGACACCGACAACAATATGTATCTGGGACCCGTAGTGGCGGCACAACAAGTCCTAGATCCTTCCCCTCAGACTAGTTGTCCTCGGAAAGAAAAAAAGGGGGGGGGGGGGGGGGGGGGGGCACATCCTCTACAACCAAGTCTTCAGGAGTCTCTCCCAGGATCTAGGTATTCCTTTACCTTCAAGATGTTACGGGTAAGGTCATTTTATTTTTTAATTATCAGGAAATTCTATTAAGGACTTAGTCAGTTGTCATTAATCTCATATTTCAGGTTAAAAATTTCATGAGATGCCCAACCACTGGGTTGGTCAGTCACACGTGAAGGTCTAATAGGGACCCTTAGACCTCGAAGTGAGCACCGCTGCACTTCCGTCCTACTACCAAACATCTGGACAGTTTTAGCACTGTCCCTTTTTACTTAGGTTTTTGGCTTGTTACAGGCCTGATCTTCGGGATCGGGGCTCTGTAAAAGGGACTCAGACTGGCATTTCTGGCACTATTCTGTATATATTAATTCAAATCTTAGAAAAAAATTACATATCTTCCAGTCTCAGCTGTAATCCCGCCACCGGGCGGTTGAATTCAGCATTAAGTCCCACATGGTAAGCTATTGTAGCGTAATAAAATTGAAAATTTTAATTACTTAAATGTAGCTTTTATAAGCTACAAGCTTACCATGTGGGACTTAGGAGAGTCCCACCCTGCCTCCCCGCTGTTTACAGCTGAGGGGTAGGTTTAATAAAAAATTTCAACGAGAAAGTAGGGCGATTGGTCAGAAGTTATCACGTGACGACAACTACCAGTATATCCGGTGGCTAACAAGAACGATCTTTTTTTCTAAGACGTTGGCCCCGGGTGTGGCAACCCGAGAACAGCATTAAGTCCCACATGGTAAGCTTGTAGCTTATAAAAGCTACATTTAAGTAATTAAAATTTTCAATTTTGTGACCTTGACCTTCAATCTCAAGGTCACTGGTGGCCTCTTAAAGGTCAGATTTTGGCCATTTTTTCACTTTTTGGCCCAGTTCTCCTATACAGAAAGTCAGATCATCCTATGGCTGGTATATATAATACATATATATGTTCTCTGTAAGCATGCAGAAATTTGACCTTGAAGCTCTTCATTGAAGGTCATCCACTGACCGCCAAAGTACCTGACCGAGGGTCATTTTTGGCCTTTTTGGAGATATTTTCACACTTAATGCTGACTATATTGCATGGAAACTATTGAAAATGGCTTTGGAGGTTGAGTACATGATGGACTTCTACCATCCAGGCTTACTGGTTACAGATCTTCATTTAAGGTCATCCACTGACCGCCAAAGTACCTGACCAAGGGTCATTTTTGGCAAATTTGGAGATATTTTCACACTTAATGCTGACTACATTGCATGGAAACTATTGAAAATGGCTTTGGAGGTTGAGTACATGATGGAGTACCAGCATCCAGGCTTACCGGTTACAGATCTTCATTTAAGGTCATCCACTGACTGCCAAAGTACCTGACCGAGGGTCATTTTTGGCCCTCTATTTGTTTGTTTGTTTGTGAACAATATAACTCAAAAACTGACAGATGGTTTTTGATAAAATTTTGAGGATATGTCCAAAATGGTAAAAGGAAGATATGATTAAATTTTGGGAGTGATCCGGATCACTGTCTGGATCTTCTGGATCCATGAAATTTAATTTTTAAAGACAGATAACTCAAAAGCTTATGGGTGCATTTTGATGAAATTTTCAGGAAATGTCCTTAATGGGACGAGGAACAAGTGATTAGATTTTGGGAGTGATCTGGATCACTATCTGGATCATCCGGATCCAGGTTGCCAGATGTGTTTGTGTACAATATAGCTCAAAAACTTATGGATGGATTTTGATGAAATTTTCAGGATATGTCTGAAAAGGTAAAAGGATGAAATGATTGAATTTTGGAAGTGATCCGGATCACTGTGTGGATCTTCTGGATCCATGAAATGTAATTTTTAAAGACAGATACCGCAAAAAGTTATGGATGGATTGTTTCAGCAAATGGCCTAAATGGTACAAGGAACAAGTGATTAAATTTTTGGAGTGATCTGGATCATCTGGATCCAGGCTGCCACATAATCTTGGGATGGACTTTGATATTTTTAGGATATGTTACAAATGGTAAAAGGAAGAAGTGGTAAAAGGAAGAAATGAATCAATTTTGCGAGTGATCTGGACCACTATCTGGATCTTCTGGATCCAAGAAATGTAATTTTAAAGACAAATAGCTCAAAAAGTCATGGATGGATTTTTATGAAATTTTCAGGAAATGTCTTAAATGGGACAAAGAACAAGTGATTAGTTTTTTTGAGAGTAATCTGGATCACTGTCTGGATCATGTGGATCCAGGCTGCCAGATGTGTTTGTGTACAAGATAACTAAAAAACTTATGGACGGATTTTGATGAAATTTTTAGAATGTGTCTGAAAAGGTAAAAGGATGAAATGATTGAATTTTGGAAGTGATCCGGATCACTATATCAATCTTCTGGATCCATGAAATGTAATTTTTAAAGACAGATATAAGTGAAAGAACTAGTGATTAGTTTTTGGGAGTAATCTGGTACTATGGAGAATCCTGACCTGGTGCTCCAGGAAACAGGCTCAAGACCGACATATTCACGCCTTAACTATGTCCCGTCCGGGGATACACTGCGTCGAGACGCAATCTCTAGTTGGTCCTAGAGGTTTGAAATGTGAAACCAACCTATAGGAAATCATGGGTTAGGAATCTTCTGATGTAGTCAGATTTGACCTTGGGTCCCTCCTTCAAGGTGAAACAAAGATAGCCAAATTCAAAAGTGCTTATAACTCGCTTATTATTGGTCCTAGAGGTTTGCAATGTGAAAACAACCTATAGGAAATCATGGGCTACGAATCTTCTGATGTGGTCAGATTTGACCTTGGGCCCCTTCTTCAAGGTCAAACAAGGATAGCCAAATTTAAAAGTGCTTATAATAACTCCCTTATTATTGGTCCTAGAGGTTTGAAATGTAAAACCAACCTATAGGAAATCATGGGCTAGAAATCCTCTGATGTAGTCACATTTGACCTTTGGCCCATCCTTCAAGGTCAAACAAGGACAGCCAAACTAAAAAATGCTTATAACTTCAGGAATCTTCAGCCTCTGTGTCTTTTATTATTGCTTCTACAGGTTTGCTATGTTTGGGGAATGGGAATACACCGCCGGCTCACAATAAAGCGAGCGGCATAAGTCTAGTTTTTATCATTTTTGTTTCTTTAAATGAGATTGTCATGAATATTGCTTGACCATATGACATTTATTTTTGCATTGCTAAGCTGGTAAAATTACAAATCACTGGTGAATTCCACACACTGTACCTAATTCACCTTTCGTATTCTAGCACAGATCACCCAGGAGAAAATGTTCAGCTCCATATTTCATTGAAAAAAAAATAGAAAATTAACATGGTCTGAAAAATACAATTGCTAAAATTGCTGCTGAAACCAAAGTCCACCCAGGCTATACATTGACATGAAAAAAACAACAACAAAAATAAATATATAAAATTAGTTCATAAATAAAGAGACATGGGTGTGTTGTCTTTTAAGTTTAACTTTCATATAGAAATGATATAAAAACAATAAAGACTAATAAGTGTATTTTATATGTATGAAGTTTACAAGAAATCTTTCTAGGGGCATTGGAGCTGCGATTCCAAAATATTACAGGTCCAATGCAAAAGTTGCAAGTCCATATTTCAATATCAGTTAAATCAGTTGTGACTTTTACAGGATACCAGAGAGAGATGACGTTTGTCCATTCTGATGGGTCATTCAGTGCATTTGGAAAGAGTGACAAGAGTGGCAGTTCTTGGTGAGTCGTGTTACTAAATTACTAGCTTACCATGAATTTCACTCAACTAAGTCAATGTTTCTGGTAAATATGACTTTACCACAAATCAGCTGTTTAAGCCTTGTACCAGTGTTGATTCTAGAATATATTGCTTACATGGTTGTGAGGCTTTTTGGCTACAAGTGCTAATTTGGTCAAATTTTACAGTTGTCAATGAATGGAAAGTGCATTTTCAGTCAACAGCAGGAGATGTAAGGACGGGTTAGCATGAGAGTTTTAAACTTTTTTGCAAAAACCAAAACAATATATGCAGAAAGAGATTAATAAGGTGAAGAATAATCGATAGTTCAAATATGTTTCAAATAATGTTTTTTAACCTATATGACCTGTTGCAATCGGTTATGTCTTTGTGAGAAATTGCAAGTTTATAAACATCCCATTATTTCTGTACCAGAAACATAACTGGTGCAAAATCATAGGAATTTTGTACAGCTGGAGTCCAACTTTTTTGTGCGTCCTACACCCTCCTGAACATTGAAAAAAAATTCTAGAAGGAAAGGAATGGGTCTCCAGTAGATTTGCATTGTTAGGGAATGACATAAAATCCGAACTGCTTCTGCAGAGATCTTGTGATATTCAGCAGTGATTCCTAAAAATCATGCATAGTTCAGTATGTAATTCTGGGACTAAAGCCACACAAATTGCCCAGGAACACTAAAAGAAAATCTGACAGGTGATGAGATCGGTAAGGTTTATAAACATCCTACAACAAATGATGTAGAAACCTAAGAGGAATACAGGTTAAAATGCAGCATTCATCAGCTGGCCCTGATAATTATCTGCAACCAACAATGCAGCTGAATGGCTTCCTGAATCACCAAAATGATGACAATAACACAGAACTCCATACATACATTCCAAATCTTCTTTGGTTAAAAATAAGACGTTTATAATTGTAGTTGATAAATATATATCAAATCGTGTGACTCACTAGTACAATGATAGAGTACAATAACTCATGGTAAGTTTTAAGTTCCATACCTTAAAAATCGCATCATTGTGTTAACCAGTGTGTTGGTTTGCATCAGCAAATAACTACTCCATTTGGATAATATTCCTCATATTTTGACAGTAGTGTTATAATCTTTTTATAAATTTTACTGTTTAATGTAGAGTAAATTAAGGCTTTTTGAACTGAAAAATACCAATTTTAAAACAAAACATCATTTTCTTCATAAAATTAACTAAGGTTTTTTTTAGAGGTGGCGAATTTTAGATTTCTTACTCTAACTAACAGATGTTTATTAATTTTCTGATTGATTTTTTTTTTTTTTTTTAACTCAACTCATCATATTTTTCAATCTTCCTTCAAAGTTTTTTTTTTTTTTTTATTCATAGCTATAATGATTTACAATAGAGTATATAGTATAACAATGGAAAAAAATTAATATGTACGCATTAATTTCACATACAAAAAATAGACATATTATTATTGTTTTCATACACGCAACTTGCCACAAAAAAAAGACGATGCACACACACACACAAAGGGGACGCTACACACACACTCTGATACATTGTGACAAGTTTGTATACAGGAATGCACTCACAATAATCCATACAAAGTGCAAAAATGTGTCTCTGATGTATTCAACTCGTTTTTCTTATTGTATATATTGTGTAGAACATGTAGCTTAGACTTTAAAATTATTAAAAATTCCGTAAAGTTAATTTCCTTTTTGCAATTTTTAACTTTGTTCATGTACCATTTACCTATAAGTATGAGGTAGTTGATACAGTAAAATAGGGGGTCTTGGTATAAATTTAGCCCCAACATAATTTCACAAACAGTAAAATGTATATTAATATCAAAAGTGTCTTTTATTTTTTGGGACATTTTTTCCCAGAAAACTTTACTACTGCTACAGTAATATAAATGGTGTTCTAGTGTGTCTATTGACATGCAATAGTCACACTTTGGACTATCAGTTAGTTTCCACTTGTGTAAGTTTTCTTTGCAGTTTATAATTCTGTGAATTACTTTATACTGAAAACTTTGATAATATGGCTCACTAATAACTTTGAATGGTAGGGTGTAAGTGTCTTCCCATGAATGATTTTCCAGGAATGTAAATAGATTTGACCATGTATTTTGGGATGTTGGTTGTTTGACAGTTCTACTAATTAATTCTTGATATATCTGTTGCGGCTTTATTTCTGTTATTTCTTGCAATTTTGTTCTCACTCGTCCATATATTTTGTCTGGTAGTCTATTACTGTCACCAATCGTAGTTTGATCTTGACGTGTAATTTTAGCCAAAAATGTTGAAGTTATATGACTTAGATAATTTTCATATGATTTCTAATGAACAAATTCATTTAACAATAGATTATGATTTATTTTTAGAACTGATCTTGCTCCGCATACGTGGCGAAACGATCAGATATGCCAGTCATAAGAAAAAACAAACTGTTGAAAGTGAAAAGAAACTGATATGTGAAATAAATGCTTTAGAGCAAGAAAATTTATCTGAAAATATTAATATTTTGGACAAAAAAAAGTTGGAGCTGGAAAACATCAGGGGAGAAACTATTAGGGGCCATCAGATTCGCTCACGTATACAATGGCTAGGTGATGGAGAAAAACCCAGCAAATATTTTTGTTCCTTAGAACGCCATAACTACACTGATAAAACTATCAAAAAAATAATAAAGCATGACGGAACAATTTTGGTAGACCAAAATGGTATCATGTTTGAATTAAAAAATTTCTATTCAAACCTTTTCAAATCTTTTGATCATCAATTAGAAGATATCGACTTAAATCAACTACTAGCCGGTTATCAAGTAAATACGCTTAGTGCTGAACAAAGTAGAAGCCTTGACGGACCCTTAACATATAAAGAAATATCATTGACTGTAAAGCAAATGAAAAATAACAAAACACCAGGAATTGACGGGTTTCCTGTGGAATTTTTTAAACTATTTTGGAAAAATCTTAGTCACTGGATATTGAAGGCGCTAAATCAGTGTTTTGAAAAAGGGACATTCACAATTTCCTTAAGACAATGTATTATAACATGCCTACCAAAGAAGGGTAAATCTAGAGAATTTCTAAAAAATTGGCGACCCTTATCCATGCTGTCTGTTCTATATAAAATAGCTTCTGCTTCTATTGCTAATCGAATCAAACCATATTTAGATCATTTAATAAGCCCTTCCCAAACTGGTTTTGTTTCTGGCAGATATATCGGCGAGAGCACCAGATTAGTGTATGACATAATGAACTTCACGGAAACCAAAAATATACCTGGGCTCCTCATGCTAATTGATTTTGAAAAAGCGTTCGATTCGATATCATGGAATTTTATATATAAAACTTTGACTTATCTGGGTTTTGGGAGAAACTTTGTACAATGGATACAATTATTCAATAAAGATATACAGGCAAGAGTTATACAATGTGGTATCACATCAGAAACCATCAATATCGGCCGAGGTTGTAGACAAGGCGACCCAATTTCAGCTTATTTATATATTTTGGTTGGACAGATACAATCTATTCTTATTTCACAATGCATTGATGTAAAGGGGATATCCATTAATAATTTGGAATTCAAAATTACACAATATGCAGATGATACCACCCTTTTTTTAGATGGTTCGCATTCTTCTTTACAAGCAGCCTTAAATATATTGGAAATTTTTGGCTCAATCTCAGGTTTAAAGGTCAACACAGACAAGACAAAATTAATTTGGATAGGAAAGAAAAAACATTGCAAAGATAAATTAATTACCAAAGGATTACAATGGGGATGTACTCAGTTTGACCTCCTGGGATTAACTTTTTCAGTAGACCTAGATAGTATGTTAGAGCTGAATCTTAGTCTAAAACTAACCGAAATTAAAGATCTCATCAATATATGGAACAGAAGATATCTCACCCCAATAGGAAAAGTGACTGTAATAAAGACCTTTTTTCTGGCCAAATTAAATCATCTGTTTCTAAGTCTACCAAATCCAAATGATATATGGTTAACCCAATTAAATGATATATTATTCAAATTCATTTGGTCTGATAAGCCAGACAAGATAAATCGGAGAACTTTAATGAAGGAAAATTGCCTGGGGGAATAAAAATGATAAATGTAAAACTATTTTTAAGTTCTCTTAAAACAAGTTGGCTTCGAAGACTATTCAGAGGAAAAGATTCCACCCCTTGGATTAAGTTATTTCAACTCACAGTAAACTCCAAACTTGACAGAATTCTAACACTTGGCCCAGAATATATTAAATTACTGAAGCAATGGACAACAAATAAGTTTTGGCTACACACATTTGATTCATGGTATAATGTCCTAAACAACCAAATCTTTCAGTCTAAAAGTCACTTACTAACATCTCCTATTTGGTATAACAACAAAATTTCAGCTGAACCCCTATTTTTTTCTGATTGGTACTTAAAAGGTATAATAACAGTCAGTGATATATTAGACCCAAGGGGTACAATTATGAGCTGCAATCAGTTACAGAGACTTTATCATTTGGATCATGTCAACTTTCTTTCATACCTTCGTGTAAAACTTAATGCCCTTAAATTTTTAAAGGATAATGATCAACAAGACAACGACTCTCTAGCAAGACCCTTTATACCGAACCATATCCGGATTATATTCAAGTCATCTAAAGGGGTCAGTGATTTTTATAGATGTTTGATATCCATGGAAAAAAATAATCATTCTTCAAAAAAACGATGGAGTACGGATTTAAACACACATATAAATGAACAACAGTGGAAGTATATTTACAGAACATGTTTCAAAACTATCCAAAACAATAACCTGATATGGTTCCAGATGAAAGTATTGTACAGAATACTCGGGACAAAACAGTATCTTCAAAAAGTGGGGTTGTCCGATTGTTCCTTGTGTCTCAGATGTAACAATGTATCAGAAAGTATTTTGCACTCTTTTTGTCAATGTGGTCAAGTGAAACTTTTTTGGGAAGCTATCGAAAAGTATCTTGTTGAAAAAATTAACTTTAAAATAAAATTTACTGACTTTATTATAATCTGTGGTTATCCCTTGCATGATCAAAACAATATCCCAATTAACACATTAATTATTGTCACCAAAAAATACATTTTTGAAACATCCAAATCTGGCAGTAGACTAAACATATCAGCCCTTAAGCATAAGCTTTGTCAGATATATACAGACGAATGTCTGTTATCAAAGATTGGTAAAATGGAAGAAAAATTTGTCAAAATCTGGCTTCGATGGCTTCCAGTATTTTCAGAATAAACATTTTAAAAGTTTGAATTAATCTTGAAGTAATTTTTTTTTTCTTTCAAATGTACATGTTATAGTGTCTTTTCAATTATGTAGCATGTAACAAATTGTTTTTTTTTGTTTTTTTGTATTACATGTTGATTAGTCCTATTATTTGATTTAAATTCTCTTTTAGTCTGGAATTGTAACTTTGTCTGATAGAGTGTACAACATTGTGAATTGTGTATATGGTTATTACAAATATGGGAAACAATAAAAAATGAAAAAAAAAAAAAAATGTTGAAGTGTTCACAATATTTCTTAAACTTAGATATTGTAAAAAGTTTAAATTCCAATCCAATTTAGTATTTAAATTGGTATTGTCTAGTGTTTTTCCTGTTGCCATATTTATAATATCAATTATCTTTGTGCCATAATTTTTAGTGGTATTACACAGACCAAACATCTTTGGTGTCAAACTGCTTCCATCTTAATTTTCTGATTGATGTTAATCTGTATTTTTTTAGGTTGACAGCATTTGTGTTGAGATGTTTCAACCAGGCAAAAAATTACATTACCATTGACAAAAATGTTTTGGCCAAAGGAGCAAATTTCCTGATTAAGAACCAGAACCAGGATGGATCATTTGCAGTATGATAAATATATATTTTTAATATAGTTTAATTTCAGGTGTATAAACTAATGCAAAATTACCTATGTAAACTTCTGAACTATTTTGTAACTGGAAATAGAGATTCATGTAACAATTATATGTTATGTTTACTTTTTTCTGCAATGTACCTTAAAGTTAGATTATAGGCTTATGAAGGAGAAACTCTAGGGTCCAGTCCTGAAGATTGTATCCTTGTACAGGTTCCCTTCTGTATAATCTTTGCTCAGGAATATAAATGGGTAGTATAGAGTACTGGGTATTAAGAGGGGTAGAGGAAAAAGTTAAAAGTTTTATTTGGTAATAACATTTTGTTATGTACCATGGAAAGTGATGGAACTTTTCTTTCCCTCAAATCTGCCACGTTCGGTATGTTTTCACCATATAAATTGAGTATTTCAAAATATTTATATTGAAGTCCAGGTGTTAAAATAGTTTACTCTGTTAGGGATGTGTATCGCAGTGGTTAAACAATTGCATACTAAGTTTGAAAATGATTGGAAATAAAACTAGCCCTTTGTAAGTTTTTTTGAGTGCATGTCAAAAACATGCCAAAACATGTCAAAAACATGTCAAAAACATACCAAAACACTTGCTACCAGCAACTTGCACAGTTACACCAGGCATGAACCAAAAGACAGATAATATAAAGCAGCTGAATATTGGTAAAGTAATATGTCTGTGGATATGAAGCTATATAATTACCATGTGACCTGCCCCGCGTAATTGTTATTGGCATTAAAATACGTATATTAATGAGCTTGTCATCATAATATCTCACCTGATGATTTCTTCATTGGTATTTATAAGTTCACATAAATATTTGTATTGTACACAAAGTTCGGTGCATCATGTAAATACTTGGGAACTTACAGCATATTAATGAGCAAATCTAGACTCATATGTAACTGCTAACTTGTGAACCAGATACCACAAATAGCTACAAAATGGTTTTGTGTTTTGTTTGAAAGTGTGGTTTGTTGCCTCTTACATTTGTTTTGGTCGGGACTCAAAGGGGAATTCATATTTTTGTGCAGGAACCTGGTCGAGTGCTTCACAGTGCCATGCAGGGTAAAGCAGCACGTGGCATTCCATTCACAGCCTACATCGCCAAAGTACTGACAGAACTCAAGGCAGAACTAGACCCAGTAAGACTGAAACATAGAGTTTTACACACCGGCATGTTTTGACATGGAGTATTACACAAAGAGATGTTTAAACATAGGGTTTTTACACACAAAGATGATTAAACATAGAGTTTTACACGCAGAGATGATTAAACATAGAGTTTTACACACAGAGATGATTAAACATAGAGTTTTACGCACAGAGATGATTAAACATAGAGTTTTACGCACAGAGATGATTAAACATAGAGTTTTACACACAGAGATGATTAAACATAGAGTTTTACATGCAGAGATGATTAAACATAGACTTTTATGCACAGAGATGATTTAACATAGAGTTTTACACACAGAGATGATTAAACATAGAGTTTTACACACAGAGATGATTTAACATACGGTTTGACACACAAAGACTATTCAACATAGAATTTTACCCACAGACATGTTTAAACATGGAGTATTACACAAAGAGATGTTTAAACAGGGTTTTACACACAGAGATGATTAAACATAAAGTTTTGCACAGAGATGATTAAACATAGAGTTTAACTCATAAAGATGATTAAACATAGAGTTTTACACACAGAGATGATTAAACATAGAGTTTTACAAGACAGCTATAAGACAGGGTCAATATTTATTTTTCATTCTGTTTCAGACTTTGCAGAAAAGGGTACAGACAGCACTAGTCAAGGTTCAGGCTTACTTGGAGGGACAACTGGACAGTATTAAGGACAATGCTTACACCCTGGGCCTGACATGTTACTTCCTCTGTGAAGTGGACAGCAAAAAAGCAGACAAATGTATGGAGTACTTTGAAGACTTGGCAGTCAAACCAGGTGTGTTATTTTAGGCTGAATCCTGTACAACAAGGTGAACAGTTTCATAGCATTTACCTGTTACTTCACAGTTAAGTCTCACTCGATAATCATGACAACAACATTATAGGGATGAGAAACTGGGTGGGATTTGTAACTCCATAGCTAATTGAGTAATAGCAGAGAAATGTATGGACTACTTTGAAGACTTCACAATCGAAACAGGTGTGTTTTGGAAGGCTGAATCCTCGGTTATGTGGTACTTTATCTGATTTTTGACACTTTGGCTTTGTGCAGTGGCTGTCACAGCCCCATCATTACAACTGACAAATTGTTGCCAGAAATATCTATTAGTTATTTTGTCGATAGTGCCCTTACTTGTAAGCTATTTTTTAAAGAAAAAGCAGTCAGATATTCTTGGTAATTTATAATTCTTCAGGGACTGTATTCAGGAAAGGTCATAGCCAAGTCATAGGATTAACTTTTATATACAGACATGTCCAATTTAAGCTTAAAATTTGGTTAAGTCCTAAGATTGGTACAGCACCTGGTGTTTTTTCACATTTTGTCCTATTTCATGTAGATTTTTGAAAGCTTTGTCTACCTGTTCAATCATAAATTTTTCACTTGTAACATTGTGACTCCATGTTGGTAAGGAACCATGTTATAGGTCAATACACTTACCATTTCCTGACACTCACAATTTCTTAGAACTGTCAAACTTAGTGATCACTACAGATATGCCAATTTCAAGGCACAAAAACCACCTTATAATGGCAAGACAGTTTGCAGAAATCTATTCTCCTGATAATCAGTCATGAGGCTTGTTTATTTGGCAGGTGGATCTATGTACTGGGACAATAACAAAGGCACTTCACCCGAAGAGACTGATGGATGGTTCCCACCGTATAGAAGAGAGGCAAGTAATAACATCGAGACATCATCCTATGGGCTGCTGACCTACTGTCTGAAGGGGGATGATGCGAAGGCTGCTTTGGTGGCAAAGTGGCTGTCAACTAAAAGAAGTAGCCTCGGAGGATACGGCTCAACTCAGGTATGCATCGTTTTGGTATGTTGTTACTGGTTGATCCTGGCAAATCTTGCGATACAAGAAATGTAAAAGGACTTTTTATAAAATGGGCCTAAGTGGTGGTTCAAGTGCTTATTGTTATATATTTAACTGTTAGGGTCAAATGGTTTATCTCAAGGTTCCACCAAAGTTCTTATTTGGTCAGAGATAAGATAACAGGCTCCTGAAATGGGATGACTCTGTGGAGAAACCAAGTTACAACCGGGCAAACAGTGTGCTGTTTTAAGCCGTTGATTCAGAAGTAGTTTTGTACTCCATAAATGGTTTGGGTAAAACCAAGATTTGTATCTGGCAAATTTTTGCTTTTCATATAATTATCCTTTTTTTAACACAGTTGAATTTTATTTTGGGATGAATTTGTTTACAGAAACTGTACTGTGTACATCGGCTGTGTAGACGTCAATATTGATTTTAAAAATAAAAATAGTTTAATGTCATCTGATGTTGGGGAATTAATATTTTCTAATAAAAGGTCTGAATCTGGGATACTGAAAAAGGTTTGCTGTAGCGTGTCACCAAATGCTAACAGGAAGTAAAGCTTGTGAAAGATTAAAAGGTACAGGTTCTTCACATTGCATGATTTTTTCAAATATTTGTGGTGTTAGTTTATATTTATACAGAAAATAGCAATATTGATATATTGCTTTGCACATCAATATCGGCAGCATTCTCCCAAACAATAAATATAGCTAATATTGATAAACAATGCATCCATCAATCAACTGCAATATTTGTCTCACTGATGCTTGCCCTTGTTATACATTAAAAAAACGGGGAATCCATATTCCGGCTGGCTATTCCACTACAGATCCCTAGCCGTGGTCCATGCCAGAATTGCTTAACCTGGTTTCAGTTTTAAGGACCTAATATTTATCTTTAGTTGCAAGAGGAAGGTGTTTATCAGAAATCAATGTATATTGGTTCAATATTTTAATTAAAACTTTTGTAATTATGTTAAGAAAACTATGCAAATGATGGTCTGTACACAGGATACAGTGATTGGGCTGCAAGCTCTCGCTGAATTTGCAGCCAAAACAAGCTTTATGGGAAGTGATAGTGTTGATGTGAAGATCACATGGGACAGTCAGTCACATGACTTTGACACCATCACCAGGAGCAATGCAGATGTCTTGCAACAGTATGAAGTAAGTTTGAATTCAATATTTCTTTGTGTTACACACATTCAACCAGCATGAATATTAAAAACATATTCTTGTTTCAAGGGGTAATCAGTTAACTGCACACAACCAGGGTCCTTTTGTCATATATGTCAAGGTCAATTTAAGGTCAAAATTTGGGTTTTACATACAGTTCAACAGCTTCGGTCATATTAGGACAAGAACTCCGCATTGCCATTCATTGGAGTGAAAGCCACTCAGACGATTCCAGACTTCCTAACCACTAGGCCAATGGGGACCCTGAACACATTTGCCAAGAAAAGTGTCATAATGTGATTGCTTGTCTTGGAAGTGTGACCCAAATATGTCCTCAGAAGGAATTTTGAGCCATTTCTGAGATAATTAGGATTTGACCTTGGTTTCAGTACTGAAATACATGCTCTTACATCCTTGTATTGTGCAGCATGCTGTAATTACCAAAATAAATGCATTTATTGTAAACATAAAACTACCAGTAGTAAATAGTATGACATGTTTTATAATTTATTTTGTAAAACCTTACCCATTTAAATGTTTAATTGTATCCACCGGATGCATCCAGTGGATACTTTGGTTTAGCTTTCACTGTACCACCGCCGCCGCTGCTGTGCATAGAAAGATTTTCACATTAATGCTCTCATAGGAAAACTGCACCAGCTAGGTTCACAGAAGTTACAGGATATCTTCATTGGGAGGTAAGCTTCTCTGGGACTGAAATTAGCCTCATTCTGA
Organism: Sabellastarte sp. h YS-2021; assembly: GCA_964017235.1. Taxonomy (NCBI): domain Eukaryota; kingdom Metazoa; phylum Annelida; class Polychaeta; order Sabellida; family Sabellidae; genus Sabellastarte; species Sabellastarte sp. h YS-2021. The sequence continues at coordinate 162,829,441 of OZ024930.1, forward strand.
AAAACAAAATGGCCACCGTGGGCATTTCTTTGAAAATTTTCTGCCTTTTTCTACTGGCTGGTTCTCATAGGTAGAAGGTTGAATCTCTTTATAGGTGATATGTTTAACAGATATACATGTCCTCTACAACCTTGAAGATATATGACCTTGAAGCTCTTAATTCAAGGTCATCCAAAGTACCCCACATAGCGTACTTAAAAAGTGACTATATCTCACTTATTATTGACCCTAGAGGTTTGCAATTTGAAACCAACCTTTAGGAAATCATGGGCTGGGAAGCTTCTGATGTGGTCAGATTTGAATTTGGATCCCTCCGTCAAGGTCAAATGAGGATAGCCAAACTTAAAAGTGCTTATAACTCGCTTATTATTGGTCCCAAAGGTTTGCAGTGTAAAACCAACTTATAGGAAATCATGGGCTGGGAATCTTCTGATGTATTCAGATTTGACCTTTGGCCCCTTCTTCAAGGTCAAACGAGGACAGTCAAACTTAAAAGTGATTATAACTTGCTTATAATTGGTCCTAGAGGTTTGCAATGTGAAACCAACTTATAGGAAATCATGGGCTGGCAATCTTCTGATGTATTCAGATTTGCCCTTGGGCCCCTCCTTCAAGGTCAAATGATGGTTCACTGGCTTTGGTGGGTTCTCTGTCCAGTAGATAGAAATTTGCATCATTTCTCCGATGTGTAGGTCTAGTTTTAGTTAAGGATATTATCTAGAATGTAGTTGCATATACATGGATCTAAAGCTAGTTATTTTAAGTAAGTAGTACACTTAGTGTATTTCAAAGCAAAAAGCATATATTTTATTGCGCTACAATAGCTTACCATGTGGGACTGATTGCTGTTCTCAGATGGCCGCAAGGTATCATGGCCAACGTCTAAGAAAAATAGACATTTATAGTTGGCCGTAGCCTCTGGTTGTCGTCTCGCGGTACACTCTCACATTCGTCTCCTTTTCTCGTTGGCCGCCTGATTTAGCAATGCTTTATTTTAGAAGGAAAGATATTTCATTTTTACAAGGATATCCTTGTCATTGAATATGGAAACTACATCAGTTTCCTTATTTTACTACATAGAATCATAATTCGGTGTCTTTTCATAGCTCAGGTAAGTATCTTTACCATTTTTTACAACTGAAGTCCACTTCCGGGTTCACGTTGTAAAGAAACAGCGACTCGTTTATGTGGTTTCTAATACAGGATATATATATATGCCTGTCAGTAAAATAAAATATTTAACCCCTATCTGCTTCATTATTGGACCATTTTAGGGTTTAAAAATATATAAATATATAAATTTAACCCAAACGAGTCCTTGTTGAGTGAAATCATCGGAAACAGCAATTACTCGCAACTAACACACGTCTCGTGTAGGTAGTTTATATACAGGAATATATGCCTGTTGAATTCAAATAAAATAAATTTTGTAAGGGTTTATCCCCGTTCTGCTAGAGTATTTGTCCATTTTAAGGGTTAAAATATGATATAAAGCACGAAACCTACTTTGGGAATCCTCGGGGAAACCCCTGTGATGACGTCACGTCTAGACAGAATGTGCTGAGAGACGCGTGTTTCTTACAGTACGTTTACAAATAAAATAAAATTGAATGAATAAAATAAAATATTTTATCCCTTCTTTCCTGTATTATTGACCATTTGAAATGTTAATACTTAAATAAACAGGAATTTAATCCTTCCTCAAATCGTCTAGACAGTACGTGCTTCTTCAAACTAAGGTAACTTTGGTTTGACCTTATTTTAATTCATCCAATTTTATAATATAAGAAATATTGTACTTGTTTTTTAGATTCTATGTTATTTAATAAAATTCTGTGTAATTATTGCTTTCCTTATCTCACAACCAGCCCTACCTGCAGTGAGGCAGGGGAGGGGGCAGATGACCTCGTGTCACTCTTGATTTACATACGTAAATCCAGTTGTGTAGTTCTCTTCAAAGAACCCTTTAAGGAAAGCTTACAAGGAAATTATAAGATCCAGATCCAACTTCTTTCTAGCCAGGGTGGATCAGATCCCTGCTTGAATCTGAAGCCAGATTCGATCTTAGTTCATCCGAGTTTTTAATTCAACCGAGAATCGGATGCATTACTTCCAACTTCTATCCACCCGAGTATGATTTGATACTCGGATTTCATTGCACCTAGACCCGATGCTCAGATATCAGATCCGAGATTCGGATGTCTGCTACCCCATCCCATGCTCGGATGATCGGATGTTGCTCTAAGCTCCAATGCTCGGATGATCTAATCTAAATCCGATGCTTGGATGATTGTATTAGATCTGATCCTCGGATGATCAGATCTTAAATCTGATGTTCGGATGGTGGTTCTAGACCAGAACTCTGAACAATCCTAACACACACTTGGACTAATAGTCCACAAGCCTGGCAGTAAATATTCCTTATTGGGGGCTTCGGTGCAAGTCCAAGTCCAAGTCCTCCAGCCCTTCTGTCCTGACTGTATTTTAGGGAAGTAGGTTGCCTGACTTCACCCTAACCATTTTCTGAGGACATTGAAACTTAGGCAGTTTTTGAACCTCCCTGCCCCCAGGGAATTTATGCCTAGATCCTCCACAGTCTGGACTCTGAATGATTTACCAGGCCAACAGGAACTTAGGCTGCTAATTTCCCTTAAAATGGAAAAACCTTGTTTTGAACACAAATTACAAGTTTTCAAATCTTGTATCTCCCTAGGGGCCTCCTTGGGTAAGCCCCCTCCCCCTTCTGGTCATCAAGAGTTGAGCTTCAGGCTGCTCTTCACTAGGTTCCCCTGAATACAACCTGGTTATGGATATTTGTTAAGACAGTAGCAAGGCTACTACCAGACAGGTCAAACTCAATTTCATGGTGCATATAAGTAGTCAGAAGGGGTATGGTGAATTCAGGTGAGATACTGGATCTAGTTTAGGAGGGACCAGAGTTCCTCATCAAGGCATCTGTAATAACTCTCAGGGTTTAGGCCCTATTAATCAGCCCTTTCCATCCCCACAATCTAGAGGCTCCTACAGGAACCACCCCAATGGGGGTCATTCCATTCCAAGCAGTATCCATCGTTTTCCCCAGGTAGAGGGAAATCGAGTAACAGAGGCTCAAAGGTCGTTTCGACCCCACTCCAGGGGACGAGGGCATGAAAACCCTTCCCCAATGACTCCTCCAAAGCCTCCTTCAGTCCACCAGTAGGAGATCGCCTCCGTTCTTTCAGAAAAGACTGGCAAACAAATCCTGTCATTCTTTTCAAATCCAAGTCCGGTCAGATTCCCTCTGATTCGGTCAGAATACAAGGCCCTTCAAAAGACCAAACTCTGGCCTCTTGTATCCGGTCTCTTCTGTTAAAGAATGTAATAGAAAGGGTGGGAAAAGGTAAAATCTCTCGGGTTTTACAGTCGCTTGTTTTCTAATCTCCAAGCCTCCCCAAGTGGAGGCCAGTAATAGACTTAAGCAGGCTCAACACTTTTCTACACATAGAAAAGTTCTAATGGAAACTCCAGGACCTCCCTGACTCCAGGGGAATGGGTATCGTCGATAGACCTATCACACGCTTACCTTCCCTCCCCATCCACCCGTACTCAAGGAGCTACCTAAGGTTTTGCCTCAGGTCACAGATGTTCCAGTTCACCTCCCTTCATTTCGGTCTAGCCACAGCCCCCCAGGTCTTTACAATGATTGTAAAGGATGTGAAGCTAATGACCCTCTCTAGAGGAGTCGGGCTTCTCCTATACCTGGTCGACTGGCTGATCAGGTCCCAGTCTCAGGAGGAAGCCCAAGTGAACACTCAGGCAGTGGTACACCTAACCGAGTCCTTGGGGTGGATCATAAATCAGAAAAAATCAGAACAGAAACCTACTCAGGCGTTTTTCGTTTGTGGGCTTCGAATACCATCTAGATTCAGCCCTGTAAAACCCACTCAAGAGAGATGGCTCAACTTCAGGATTTGATCCTAAGACTCAAGTCAAAACAAGTTTTGACTGCAATATGTTTGATGTCGCTAATTGGGTTGCTTGTCTCAATGGAGAAAACGGTCCCGGAGGGACGCCTTCACATGAGGCCCTTTCAGTTTCATCTCAAGGAGCACTGGAGATATCCTCAGTCGCTGGACAGCCTCCTTCCCTGGACGGAAGCCATTGCAGCACACTTAGACCGGTGGCAAATCCCTCAAAAGTGATGAAAGGTGCAGACCTTCATCCCAAGACCACAGTATCCAACTCTTTACAGACGCCTCAACGAAGGTTGGGGCGCTCACTTAGATCAGGTTCTACAAGGGTCTGTGGTCAGACCGGGAAATAAGGCTACACATAAACATCCTAGAATTGAAGTCGGTCTCCCTGGCCCTTCGAAAGCTTCAAGGACCAGTGCCAGAACCAAAGAGCGCTAGTTGCAACGGACAACTCAACAGTGGTACCCTACTTAAACAAACAAGGAGGAACTCACTCAGCAGAGATGTGTCCTCTCCTGTGGAACATCATGACCTGGTGCCATCACTATCACATAACATTGAAAGCCAGACACATTCCAGGGTGCCTGAATGTGATGGCCGACATTCTGTCCAGGTCGAACCAAGGGCATTCAACAGAATGGCCACTTATTTGCCACTCATCTGAACCTCAACGTTCCACTGTACCTATCTCCTGTCTCAGACCCAAATGCTTGGGACATAGATGCTCTGAACATAAACTGGACGACTCTCACTGCCTACGTTTACCCTCCGACGGCTCTCCTTCACAGGGTGATCCAAAATCAGGCAATAGCATTGCCTGATCATCGTAATAGCCCCAGGCTGGCCAGGGATGCCCTGGTTTTTGGGACCTAGTGCAGCTCTCAACAGAGATCCCACTGCAACTCCCGCTGTCAACAACTTTTCTCAAACAGTCCCACAATCATCTCAACCTCCATGCTTGGTGTCTAGGAGTGGACGGCTCCAAGATCAAGGCTTCTCTGTGAAGGTGCAGAGAGAATTGCTGCCCCTCAGAGGTCATCAACAAGGACCATCTACAAGTCCAAGTGGACTCTATTCAGAAATGGTCCAGAGAAAATTCGGTGGATTTCTCCACTCCATCTGTGAAACAATCTCAGATTTCATGTACCTGTACCAAGATCTAAACAGGATCATCGTTGGTTACAGGACGGCCATTGTTGACACGCTTGGCCCAGCGGGCCACCATATTGCACAAAGTTCGGACCTTCACAGGTTACTCTCCAGTTTTCACAGGGATTGTCCCAAAAGTTCCAGGAATCTTCCAAAATGAAACCTTTCTGTTGTTCTCAATGAGCTCACAAAAGCACCCTTTGAGCCTATGAAAGACACAGACCTCAAACATCTTACTTCCAAAACTGCTTTCTTGCTAGCTTTGGCTTCCGGCAAGCGCAGCGGAATCCATGCCTGGGTTGCAAACAAGTATCTAATCTAGGCCAATGGGAAAAGGTTGCCTTGTTCCCTTCTTTTGATTTTATAGCCAAAAACCAACTAGCAAGAGAAGGTTCACAAAGTGTGTCTCTGGTGACTATTCCTGCTCTAACTACCATTGTAGACAGTCAATTCAAAGAATACAGGACCTTGCGTCCCGTGCGGGCCCTGAGGTACTATTTGGACCGAACCAAAGACCTGAGAGGGTCTCGATCCCTCCCTTTCATCTCCTTCAAGAAAGGACACACCTCAGACATCAGGCCCGCTACTCTGTCTTCATGGTTGAAACAAACCATTCTACTTTGTTATAAACAAGCAAACCAACAAGCCTTGGACTTGGTCCAAGAATTAAGCGCATGACATTTGGGCCTTTGCGGCCTCTAAGGCCTTTTTATGATGGGGTATTGGTGGACCAAATCATGCAAGCCTGTCACTGGAAAACTCACAACACATTTCGAAATTTGTTCCTAAAAGACCTTACTTGGTCAGACAACGACAACAATATGTTTCTGGGACCAGTGGTGGCGGCACAACAAGTCCTAGACCCTTCCCCTCAGACCAATCATCCTCGGAAAGAAAGAAAAGGGGGGGGGGGGGGGGGGGGGCACATCCGCTACAGCCAAGTCTTCAGGAGTCCTTCCCAGGATCTAGGTATAGGTTTACCTTTCAAGATGTTACGGGTAAGGTCATTTTGTATTTTTAGTTTATCAAGTATAAGATGTATTAAGGACTCATTAATCTCATGTTCGGTGGCAAATTATGAGAATTCCAACCAGTGGGCTGGTTTTTTCACTCGTGGATGGTCCCTCAGGACCCTTACACTCCTTAAGTGAGCATGTCTGCACTTCTCTCCTACAATCAAAACATCTTGACAGTTTTAGCACTGTCATCCATTCTATTCAGGTTTTTGGCTCTTTACAGGCCCGGTCTTTGGGATTGGGGCACTGTAAACGGGACTCAGACTGGTATTTCTAACATTCATTCTATCTATTACTTCAAAATCTAAGAAAAATTGACATATCTTCCAGTCTCAGCTGTAATCCCTCCACCGAGCGGTTAGATACAGCAATCAGTCCCACATGGTAAGCTATTGTAGCGCAATAAAATTGAAAATTTTAATTACATAAATGTAGCTTTTATAAGCTACAAGCTTACCATGTGGGACTGATAAGAGTCCCACCCTGCCTCCCCGCTGTATTACAGCTGAGGGGGTATGGTTTAACTTTGCAACGAGAAAAGGAGACGAATGTGAGAGTGTACCGCGAGATGACAACCAGAGGCTACGGCCAACTATAAATGTCTATTTTTCTTAGACTTTGGCCATGATACCTTGCGGCCATCCGAGAACAGCAATCAGTCCCACATGGTAAGCTTGTAGCTTATAAAAGCTACATTTAAGTAATTAAAATTTTCAAACTTATAGTTCCATGACACAGCTTTAAAGTAAAGCTAACTAACACAGATGACAGAAAGTGGTGAACATCTTGAAAACTCAAGATTAAAAATTTTTATTTCAGCCATTCCAGATGCTACTATAGTTTGGCCTGTCTCGAATTTTTCAGATCCCCAATCCTGGTGACGTGTCTAAGGTGAAAATTATTGTGAATGGTACTGGCACAGTTCTGGTACAGGTAAGCAAAATTTAATATTCAAAGCTTTCTATGAACCCTTTGGAAATGGGTGGGGGGACACAGTGGGTGCAGTGGGTAACAGACTTGACTCCTACAACTGGAGGCCCTGGTTTGACATAGAAAACTGGTATTTGCTTGCCATTGGCCGATATTTTGTTTTGTTGTCAATACAGCATCTCATCTATAAGCTGTTGGCAACGACTCGGAACATGTCTAATGTCTCATGATTTATGCCTTACGGATTGGATGGTGTGCCTTAGAATCCGTTGATACGGAGATTAAGCACCTGGACAACTGATTGATTGATTGATTGATTGATTGATTGATTGATCTATATAGTATATACTACCTTCTTCCATCGCTTCAACTACCCATTGTGATATGACCCTGTACAGTGTGTTAAAAGCAACGGTTACATTAACCCAAAACAGTCAATCAGCTGGTATTATGCTATTCAGTAAGCCAAAGTACACTAATTATAACTTTAATAATAATAATAATAACATTATAGGTGGAAGACAGGCTCAGTCTTATAAATATAAAGTCTGAATTTTTTTTTTTTTTTTGTCTACGTACTTTCATGAATTGTGGCATAGTACAATGAGTACAAGTCTCCTCACTGAAGTTAAGCAGCAATGGCCTACTCTAGTACTTGGATGGGTAACTGCCTCACTGTACTACTCGTGTCTGATGGCTTTGCGACTTGCGCTAGTATACCGAAACCCCTTTTGACCTTGTTTTATGAGTTTTTGTAGTGGCTACTCAGTGTATTCGCAGCAAAATTTCAGTTCCAAATTCAGAAAGCTATGGTACCGATTTTATATGTTGATATTCATGACTGCTAGTACAAAGATTTAATACTGACAATAGGATACTTAAATGGACAAACCTGTGGTTTCAACTTTTAATGTGATAAATCTACCCGTCCTTTCCTATCCAATTCCAGAGGAAAGCTATAAATAAGATATATACAGTGTACTCCTTCTGCACCTGACCTTTGTACACTTAGAGGACCAACAAGGAGATTGACTACTACGGGGAGATTACTTTGCTTACCTTACAGGTTATTATCCATATATGGTAATTAAAGCATTCACTTTTTGTTTGTCAATAAGTTGTATGGTTCCAACCTTTACATTTTTAAGGAAATAGTAAGTGTTTATGTAATTTAAAGTTTTCCAGTTGGCTTTTTATTTTACCCCAACCCCCACCCCCCCCAAAAAAAAAAAAAAAAAAAAACTGTCACTTATTCTCACTCGTACATCTTGCTTGACTAAGACACAACTGACCAGAATCAAAGATGTGTCAAAATTATGCTTGTTGGTAAGTGTTCAAGAAGACTGCTTTAATATTTGAGATACATGGCGAGACAATTTATTCTTCATTATTCTTTCATGATATTTATTCTTTATTTATTATTATTTTTTTAAGGTGAATGTATTTTTCAACAAGGAGGAGTCTTCAAGTCCATCTGGATATGATCTTGTAGTGAAAACAACAGACATTGATGGACAAGTCAAAATCATTGCCTGTGTGAAGTATGTCTACATATGTTGTGTAACTGTTGCCTAATTGAGCAATAATTTGTATTGTCAAGTAAATCAGTATTATTATATTGATCCATTATCAGATATTAACTTGATAAATTGATATAGTTGTCTCAGTTTTTTGTGTTAATAAGTAACTGAATTGACACATTTATTCTGCTACTTTATATCACTAAAATTACTTTAGGAGAAAAATATACCAGCCTTTTCAATTTTTACCATGTAGAATAGTTCTTTAAAAAAATATTTGCTTAGTTTTATTGTTAATTATATTAGAACTAAACGGAAATGTTCAAAAAGAAAATAAATAATAAATAGTAGGAACATTTGCACAGAGCAAAATTGATAAATATATTTATAGCAATCATATGTTTGTTGACCATTTTCCAACAATAGCCATTAGAAACAAAATGGTCAGTTGATGAAGATCTTTCAGGTATTTTGGTATTGCAAGAGTTACTAATAGTAGGCATGATCCCATTGAAACAATCCCTTGACTAGTTTGCAAAAGAAAATTCTCACAAAGTATGTCTCTCTGCACGACCAGCAAAAATGAAGAAGCAAACCATTTATTAACAAAAGGAAGATAGTTATGAGTCCTGTTTGCTGGTGGACAGACCTCTGTTAGTCTTTGGTCTAATTTAAGATCCTTTTTATAAAAAAAATTGCATGTCTGTGTTATCCATCAAGTTGGATAGCTCAAACAAATAGTTATTTTTGGAAAATGGTAAATATATCTGATAAAAATTCATCTTCTAATTAATTTCATTAAACTGTGAAATATTCTATTTAAGATACATATACATGTAACTGATGCCTCTAAGGAAGGAAGATCATTGGGTGCCCTACTGGTTAGCAAGTTTGGAATTTAATCACAGGCTGTCACCTTAGTATTACGGGGATGGTGATTAAGGCTTCCGAGTATCTTATTTACTCCATATTTGCTATTAGGAGGCAAAAATTATCTGCCCATTGCTTATACTGGAAGCAAGTTCATTTCATATATTCCCAAGGCTTTCAATATCAGTGACTCGGAAATTTGCCCGTTACACTCTTGTTGATACTCACTGTTGGAGTTCTTGTAACTCTGCATATTTGGGCACATCGCTAGGTTTGCCACAGGTATTAATATGTGTAATATAGACACAACTGTTTGATTGCATTATAATTATTTTTCATAATGTTCTCGTATATTTACTCAGCCTAGCTAGCTGTGGAGACCACCCCCGCCCCCCTCCCAGACAAGAAAGGCCTCTGATAGAGTGTTCATTATGACAAAGATATTTCATGTTTGCATTATGGACTCGAACTATTGAACAGGCTGTGAAAATCCACTTTGATTTTGTAAAGAAGGATGCAGATTTGGACCAGAAGAAGGCTGTTAAAACACCTTTCAGATCCAAATCACATTTATGTATTCCATATACAGGTACAACCTTGCTGCCAGTGGGATGTCGGTGATGGAGTTTGAGATGTTGACTGCACATGAACCAGATATCAGCGGCCTGGTCAGCAAGTACGGTGCAATTGGAATGAGGAAAGCTGAGTACAAAGACAATAGAGTGGCCCTCTACTTTGATCAGGTGAGGGCTGTGTTAGTTTGAGGGCGATCTTTTTTATCAGAGTCAGGAATGTATCAGAGATTCTATTTTAAGAAAATCTATCTCCTAAATTGTGACTTTTCTAAGAGGGTCTCTGGGGATAGTGACCGTCCATAGTCCAACCTCTGGTGAGAAAGTTCCTGATTTGACATTGACCAAAACAAATTTATATATCAAATATTAAATGAAATTGCATCATTAATAAATAAGTATCAAGTAAACTGTCCATCTAACTTAATTAGTTTTCATGGTTTTAGTGTTACTAATATGCTTTTGAAAATTCTCAAACCGTGGAACTTAATATAAGCAGTTTTCAATGAATTCCAAAAGATTTAATCTGGATTAATATCTGAACTTTTGATGTTCATATGTACCCAAAGAATTGATTGTGACATGAATTGATTGTGACATGCCATATATATGACCTATCTATGTTTTAGAGATTATGGACTAAGCTGGGGTGCAGTTGATCAAAAACATTGGTTTCCAGGGTCAAATGTTATGAGAAAAGGGGCATCTACCTGTACTCTATTCACAGTGTACTTTTTTAATCAGATTAGAATTGATCCAGGGATGATTTTTATGAAAAGAAATTATACCATATGTTAAGGAAGTATTTGAAAGGTGCCAAATTGATGTAAACATCCTCTTAGGTGCCAAACTCCAAAAAGGGATAACCCAATTACAAGAGGGTGGCTCCATGTTTGTGTCTAATTCTAATTCCAATTGGACTTTTATAGCGCTTAATCTCCCCATACAAGAGGACTCTAAGGTGCAACAAAACAAAAAGCAGTCGACATAATTTCAGTATCCAGGGACATAAGAGTGGTCAAGCACCACGGAGAACGCCAGGGGAATGATAAGGAAGAAGGCTGTTGAGGGGGATCAGCATTGATAACAATTTGTAGGTGTTTCTCTTGAGAGCATGTCTGTTCTAGTTGAGTGGGCTAAAATAAAAAATACTTGGTACATTAGAAAAGCATGCTTGGACCGTGAGCTAGCAGTGTACCTGAACACTGTGATAATTGTAACAGCAAAGCTTATAAAATTATGTGGATTAGAGGAGACACTTTAAAATATTGAATCAGCTGAATCCTCATGTTTTTGTTTCCACTTTTGCCTAATATCCACTTAAATCTATAAAAATAAATTTGCTTTTACTTCCCATAATGTTTGGGTGCCCAAAATTCAGCTTGCATTGGTTCTTATGTAAAATCTGGTGTTCTAGGATGTAGTTGTCATTGGCATTAGTCTGTGAATTAGGAAATTATCATTAAAATTTATTTATTGACTGTGTAGTGATTCTTTATGTTGATTAGTTCACTGACGAGGAGGTGTGTGTTGAGCTGACTGCTAAGCCCATATCTCCTGTGAAGAACCTTCAGGCAGCTCTTGCTGAGGTCTACTCGTACTATTCATCAGGTAAGTACAAGAACAAAATAGAAAATTAAAACTAAATATGTGAAAAATTATACCTGGTGACACGCCCCTTAAAATTAAAGCAAAGGTTGTGATAAATTATGATATTAAATAGATGGTAATGCATAGACTTTCTGCAATTATTCATTTTAACCTCCTTTGCAACTTTCTAAAGCATAAGAATACAAAGTCCTTGTATAAATTTACAATAAAATGTGTTGCAAATGTTTCTACACTTGATGGCTAACAAAGAGAAAGACATTTAAGTGGTCATGACAACCAAAGAATACATCTGCCACTGTGGCCATGTGGAAAACACACTCACTTTGGAACACAGAGGACTTGGGTTCAAACCCAGGTGCAGGGTGATACATGGTGGTTCAAATGACCGCTTAAAATGACAGTCCTCTATCATTGAGTCCTACCTCTGGTGGCAGGTTAAAGAACCTCAGGGACATTGATAAATGCTCTTATGCACCTGCAGAATACGGACCTAAATATCTCATTTTGATGTATTCAAGTACACATGGACGTTGTATATATCTGCATTTCTCACTTATAGACAAGATACCTGGTGAAATCAGCTTTGTGTGAAAAATAAGAAATCCAAATTAATACAATTATAAACTAAAATACCTTCAAAATTCACAGCATTGCATCTTCTATCATCAAAAAATACCCAAATCTGATCTTTTATTGCGTTAATACATCCTATCCAATGGACAATTGCTTATCCGGTCGGCGCAGACCGGCCCGCCAAACATAAGAAAAAGATGTCCTGTGTTTCCACCGGCTAGGCCGGTCCAGTACTGTGCACTCACCAGATGGCGTGTCGTACTTCCTTCCTGTCTAGACAGCGTGACGTCATAGCATCTTTTTTGTTTGGCACATGTACATTTTGCATGGATTTTCTGAGCGAATTTTAATTCCAAGTTTTTTGTAAGAACTCTTTACTACTTCATTTTATTTTACGTTCTACAGATTCTAGAAGACTTATAGACCATTATGTCTTCTCCCAGTCAGCGACGGGGTAGTTGTGGCCATATGATGGATGGGTTTGATTTTCACACAGTATGTGCACGCTGTCGTGACAAGAAGAAAGGACAGGATCCTTGTGTAGAAAAGCCAGGTTCTGACAGCCTGCATTGTAATTCACTCACCCCAGAGCAGTTGGCTCAGTTATCTACACTGTATAAGATCAAGAAGGAGAAGCGTGAGTTGAAGTCTTCTACTCCAGCTAAGAACCCTCCAGTTTCTGATGCCACTCTCAGTCCCACCCTTGTGGACCCGGCCCTAGTGTCGGTAGTGGGCGTCGTGGATGGCCAGAGCACCTTTAGGTCGCCTGGCTTGAGTGAGCAGCCAGTAGAGAAGAAGAAGAAGAGGGACGACAAGAAGGCTACTAGTTTCAAGTCTGCTAAACCAGAGAAGTCGGGCAAATCTACTTCTCACTGGCCTTCCTCTTCAGAAAGTACCGACCAGAAACTGGAAGTCATGGAACAAAAATGGTTCAACCGGTTAGTCATTGGGCCATCCTCAGGAGCCGGTCTTCTCTGCTGTGAAGGTCGCACTGACCCATGCTCCACCGGCCAATGTTATCAGCACACAGCCCTTTTTGAAGCCTTCCGACCAGCCTTCACACCGACCTTCCTCAACTTTACCAGCTACCGACCCTGCTAGTTCAGCTGCTGCCTCAAAGGCCGGATCAGACACTTCTCAACCCTCTCAGCCACCGGAAATTTCCGGAGTGACCAGCCAGTCTGCTTTACAGAAACCCACGTCCAGTGCGTTTGACTCTACTAGGAGGGACAACCCCTCTAGCACTTCGGATTCAGAAAGTGTAGCTTCCGACCGGCCTGTACTTGATCTATACCCAGAAGAGGGTGAACTTTCCGATGAACATGATGTTTCCTTTACTGATCCTGACCAGTCTCTCTCAGAAGAACAGTCCTATAGGGAAACTATGAGAGGGATTCGGTCATATATGGGTTGGACCCACATCCCTGACATGGATTCAGGCACCAAATCATCGGATGATAACCCCTTTGCGGGACCCAAGCTATAGACCCCCGGAAAAATTTCTGTCTCCCTCCCCACCGAAGAGTGGTTATGCAGCAAGCTGAATAAACTCAACCTTACCCCAGTACAGGGTTATCCATCCCGCACCACTGAGGCAGGAACCCTTCAGAAGGACCAGTTCGTCCAGACAGCTAAATCGCAATCAAAGTGGTACCACCTTCATACAGAACCTAAGAAAGACTCTAGTGACTCTGTTAAATCATGGAATACCGGATCTTCCCGGCTAAATAGTACTTACTTGAGGATAGCCTGACAGGCCGGCATTGCCTCAAACCCACCAGACCAATATCACAAGAGAACCTCAGAAAGTGGGAAAGGTCGGCAAGAGAGTCCTCTGTAATATGCAACCAGGCTGCCGGATTCAATCGCTGCCTTCTTAAGGTCCGGCAGAATATGCAAACCCAACTCAAATCTATCCGGACAGAGTCCAAAGGCAAGTCTTCGAACAAGATTGCAACAGCTACTGATGAACTACAGTCCCTCTTAGATTTTAATGCCAGTTTGTGCCATGCCATGGCGAAAGCTATGGAACATTTAACTGACTTTGTATTTGTGAACATTGCTAATTCTACCTTGTTGAGAAGAGACTCCTACCTGTCGTATCTCAAGGCCGGGGTTAAAGCAGATACTTTAAATGCCCTTAGAGCAGCCCCTTTGGATCTGGATACCCTCTTCCCTGATAAGATTGTCAAACAGGCAGAGGAGGATATAGCAGCTTTCGATAGAAATCGCTCCGGATCAATATACAAGAAGGGTAGATACCACCCGTATGAGAGACAGGACAAGAGGTCAGACAGTAAAAAGTCAGACTGACCAGCTTGGAAGAACATCTCTTCTCATGGCCAGCACCGCAGAGGAAAAGGCAAACATCAATATTCCACCCAACCAGCCAAGGGCCAGCAGCCGTATAAATGACAATCAATGTGTAGAAATGTTACAGGCACGGCTGCTGGCTGGGAGCTCACCACAGACTTTAAACAATGTTTCACCTTTAAATGTAAAGCCTCTTGTTGTTTCAAGTGTTCATACTGCGCCCGGGCATTCCCAAAAGAAAGAAATAAGTCCCGGGTCAGCAGGTTGTCATTACACAAATTATACATTAAAGTCTGTGAAAAGTGTTTCTTGTGTCACTCAATTGTCTTGTGCTCAACCTGTAACAAATGTCAAAAATGTTGTCCCAAATCTGCCTGTAGGGGCCAGACTTCAAAACTTTTGGCAAACTTGGCTGGATCTGGGTGCCAGTCCGAAAATAGTTCAAACCCTGAAGGAGGGTTACATCCTTCCTTTTCGGATCCGGCCAAATCTCACAAGGTCTCCCACAGTCATAAGCTGCTATGTCAATCCCCACAGGAACAGCTACCTGATGGAGGCATTACATCAGCTTATAGACAAAAATGCTGCCGAACAACCGGCTGTTTTTGGTACCCAAAACCCAACAACAAGTGGAGACCGATACTGGACCTGAGCAATCAAAACCCCTTTCTCAAGGTGGAGAAATTCAAAATGGAGACACTGGAAACCATCAGGACATCCCTCCATCAAGGGGAGTGGGTCACCTCAATAGACTTGAAGGACACCTACTTCCACATTCCAATACAGGAACAATCCATAAAATACCTGAGATTTTTCACCCAAGGCCGGACATACCAATTCAAAGCACTACCTTTCAGTCTGTCCACAGCACCCTTGGAGTTCACTGTAGTAGTAAAGGAGGTGAAACTGATGGCCATGCACAAGGGTATAAGAATCCACCAATACCTAGACAACTGGTTGGTGAGGGCCAGATCCCACCCACCAGTTCTGTCTCCAGCATACTCAGAACCTAGTAAAAATGTGCCAAGACCTAGGTTGGCTGGTGAATGTAGAGAAGTCGGAGCTGGAGCCCAAGCAAGTCTTCAGTTTTGTAGGCTAACAGTTCGACCTCAGGTCCGGTCGGGTCCGACTGACACCGGACAGGTGGCAAAGCCTTCAAGAGAAAATGAGAGGACTTTTGTTACTACCGACCTGCCCGGTCCAGCAGTTTATGTCCTTGATAGGTTTGTTAACAGCCACAGAGAAACAAGTTCACCTAGGCCGACTGCATATGAGGCCCATACAGTGGCATTTCAAAAACAATTGGAGAGTGCCAGAATCTCTAAACAAGATGATTCCAATACCCAGGTCTCTGCACCCTCACTTACAATGGTGGCTGGAGGAAATCAATGTGCTCCAAGGTCAACCATTGCACCCCTTACAACATGCTCTGCAAATTTTCACAGACGCGTCAAAAGAAGGGTGGGGCACATTGCAAGAGGGTCATTGATATCCGGGTACCCGTTGAGATCACTATAAATTATCTGGAACTAAAGGCAGTGTTTCTAGCTTTAAAAGAGTTCCAAGACCTCTGTGTGGACAAGATAGTCCTAGGGGCCACAGACAATACAACTGTAGTGGCTTACATAAACAAGGAAGGAGGCCCACTGTGTGCCCTACTTTGGAGAATCTTGACCTGATGTACCCAGCGACAAGTAACTCTAAAAGCCCGACACATCCCAGGCCGACTGAATGTGGTAGCAGACAAACTATCCCGGCCGGGTCAGACCATCCAGACGGAATGGTCCCTCCTTCCAGAGGTTTTTCAGGCACTATGCCACAAATGGCACCAACCTCAGATAGACCTCTTCGCCACGAGGTTCAACCACAAATTGCCTCAGTTTGTGTCCCCAGTACCGGATCCCCTGGCGATATCAGTGGATGCCCTCACTCTGCCATGGGACAATCTGGATGCATACGCCTTCCCACCGACTGCCATATTGGGCAAAGTGGTGGAGAAGTTACAGGACTCCCCGTGCAAGAGAATCATTCTGATTGCACTGGGGTGGCCCAACATGTCTTGGTTTTGGGATCTAGTGACCATGTCCAGTCAGGTCCCCATCAGTCTGCCCATCCCGCCAAACCTGTTGACACAACCCTTCAGTCAGATCCCTCACAGAAATCTGACAAATCTGAATCTCCATGCATGGCTCCTAGAGCCACAACAATCAAGGAGCAGGGGTTTTCTAGAGCAGTGGTGACAAGAATTTAGGCTCCTCAGAGATCAACCAGGGCAGTCTATTAGGCAAAGTGGACCATTTTTACAAAGTGGTGCATCACTAATAAGGTGGACTTCAGGGCACCCCCTATAAACTTAGTTGCTGATTTCCTTATGTACCTCTTCGAAGACAGGAAATTACAGCCCAGCACCATAGATGGTTGCAGGTCTGCCATTGCTGATAAGTTGGGTAACCCATCCCTTAATATCAGCAAAGATGAAAATCTCACTCGTCTCCTGGATAGTTTCCACAGAGACAGACCCAAAGGTCAGAGGGGAATCCCGTCCTGGAACCTTTCCCTGGTTTTGCACCAGCTGACAAAGGCTCCTTTTGAACCTCTTAAAGATGCGTCAATGAAGCATCTGACCTTCAAAACAGTTTTTCTCCTAGCCCTTGGCTCGGGCAAGAGAAGGAGTGAGATACATGCCTGGCAGCAAAAGAACATCAGACACCAATCCGATTGGTCCAAGGTGTCTCTGTATCCATCACCCAGCTTTCTCTCTAAAAATCAGCTGGCCAAGGAGGGTCCAGATAGTGTGGCCCCAGTGGTTATACCAGCCCTGGCTCCCTTTGTCCGGCCAGAGCTTTGCGCTACTATTTGGACAGGACCTCAGACCTCAGGCAGAATAAGGAGTTAGTGTTTGTCTCCTTCAAGAAAGGCTTCGACAAGGACATCTCCCTGCCACCATGGATCAAGCAAACTGTCATCCTGTGTTATGAGCTCTCCGATCACCAAGCCCACACCCTGCATCAGGTTAAAGCCCATGATGTCAGGGCCTTTGCTACGTCTAAGGCCTTCCAGTCGGGAGTTTCCTTAGAACAGATCCTATCAGCCTGCCTCTGGAAGTCACATAATACCTTCACACATTTCTACTGGAAGGATGTGGCCTGGGCCGATTCAGAGCTCTACCATTTGGGTCCGGTAGTGGCTGCACCGCAGATCCACAAATAACCCAGGACCTAGAGGAGATCTGTAAATATGTAAATAGTTGTACATATATTTAAGAACCAATCAAAAAAAAAACTGTGTTGTGCTTCCTTCGGGAGGTTTATTCTTACTTCTTATGGGACTGAACTCACCCCTCTCTTCCCCTACCTCAGAGCAGGTCTGTTAAAAAGGGTGGGGGGAGGGTAAGTCGGTTTGGACCAATGGGCCGGTCCCTATTAACCGACTATGGCCTTTAGGGTTTCTGACCACAAGGTCAACCCGGGCCTGAAAGAAAGTCAGTTGTTAGTTTGTTTATGAGTTCACCTAAGTCCCTAGTAACTTACCCGCCGACCAAGCGGTAGTTATTCAGCAATTGTCCATTGGATAGGATGTATTAACGCAATAAAATTACAAATTTAATAAGTAAATTAAATTTTTATCAGTTAATACCCTATCCAATGGACACACAAGACCCTCCGACCAACCCGCTATCAGCTTACTAGGGGTCTAATAGGTTTAGACAACAAAAAAGATGCTATGATGTCACGCTGTCTAGACAGGAAGGAAGTACGACACGCCATCTGGCAAGTGCATAGTACTGGACCGGCCAGCCAGTGGAAACACAGGACGTCTTTTTCTGACGTTTGGCGGGCCGGTCCGCGCCGACCGGATAAGCAATTGTCCATTGGATAGGGTATTAACTTATAAAAAATTAATTTACTGATTAAATTTGCAAATTTCTCTGTACATGTTTGTGAATGTCCACAGATGTGTACATCAGTTTCTGGATGTCTGATGACTGTGAATCTATAATCTCTAGAGAAGGCTCGCTTTTACTCTGATATTTATTTGGATTTCAGACCAGCGTGCAACAGTCCTCTACGCCCCAGTGAAGTCAGGTACGTCAGGTGCTGGTTCCTGTGGCTCAGTTTTCTGGCTAACCTCTCACACAACAACTGTACTTGTATTAACCATACTATACTCCATAGTCTATACTGCTTCTCACTACTGATACGTGTGTGTGATTAAGTTCAGAGTTTCTGTGTGTTATATGTGTATATATTATTGTTAGAATACATATATTATGTTAATACATATTCTATGTTATATGTATTAGATATGTTATAGACTTGGTACTGGTGATAAAGAAATGGCTTTATATATTTATTGCTTGTTTGACTGTATAACTATTTGTGGGTAAAGGTTTTACATAAAACTAAATGAAAAGGAAACAGACAAGTGGGTTTCGAGGCTTTGTAGTTTATAACCAGTGCTGTTTATATTTCAATTGAGAGCAAAGTTTTCAAAAAAAATCAAGAGATATTAATACTAGTATAAATATACTTGGCAGTTTGCCTCAGAACCATTTTTTAAATCATGTGTGGCATCTTATTACTGTTTCTGTTTATGTATGGAACAACTTTTATTGATTTAGATACTTTTCCAAAAGTATTCAAAGAAGTGGTTTTATTTATTTATTTTAACGATATTTTTTGCATGTCTTTTATTATGAAAAGTTTAACTTTTTACATAGTTTGGAGTGTTGGATTTGGATGATGTTGGATTTGAACTTTTATTAAAATTATTCTTGTATTTGGATAAAGTTTGAAAACAAAACATTATCTTATTAATTCAATATTTTATTTGCCTTTTGTGTACATTTTAATTGAGAAAAGTGTTGAAATTTATCATCATCTGGCTTAAACATTGGCAAAGTAATGTGTTGAACTGTACTTAACTGGAGTGATTTTTTAAATATTCTATTTTATACAAGGTATACTATGTTTTGTTTTTACTGTCATGCAATATATTCACTGCTGCGGAATGCCATTATGTAATTTTACACCTTTACAAACATAATTTTATGAAGTTTCATATTTTTTGTATATAATTGTCAATTTGTGTATATGTCAGCAAAAAGTATTTACAAATTAGTCTTTGTTTATTTTTAATTTTATAGTACAGTGTCGGGCATTTCAGTTTTGCATTTCTTTGTTTTTCATGTTGAACATATTGCTTTGTGTATTTTAATAAATGAAAGACAAAATGTAGAATAAACAATGCCTTTAAAGCATCCATCAGTGATGCTTGAAATTATTAAAAGCTGGTTGTGTCACTTTGGTGACAAATAAAGTGACAGAATTAACGTCCATTTTTATTCAAAATATGATCATTTTGTATTTTTAAATGCTTTGAAATAACATTGAACCCCATGCAAACATAAATATCATTACAATTTTAGGAAAATTTGACGTATTCCAAAAAAAATTAGTGACAATTATTGCTACCGGAAACCCAGACATATAGTTGTAAATGGTAGCCCAGCCACTTCGAATATATTTAACCCCTTCACAGACTCACATAAACAGAACCAACAACAAATTTAACACATGAATCAGTTAAATATTCAGATATTTTTGTTGAAATTAGTAACCCTGGTGTAAGTGAATTAAGTTAAAGTACATAGCTTTTGTAAATTATGTCAAGGTTTGCAATACTTTATAACCTGATCATATACTGAAATCCTTGTGAATTAAAAGATTGTGGTATCTTCATAAGTCATTTCAAATCAAGGTGTCATGATTGCAGTTGCAAAATCACAATTATAAAGATAGAACAAAGTTGTATGTTCTCTAGAAACTATGACAGAAAGTACCATATTTGATTAATATCTTGTTTAGAAAGTTATACATTTCCTTACTCTGGGTCAATTTTACTTTACCGGTACGGGATCCGCCATATTTGATAATTGTAGGAAATTGTCAAGGAAATATGAAATTAAATTAACAGAGTTATAAATGGGGGCAAGCCCCCAACCCCCATAAATAGTATTCATGTGTATTACAATAAAAAGTAAAAACTAGTCCTTACTCTTATTTACACTTTATTTTCCACTCAAAATGAGAGTAAATCAATATTCTATAGTCAATCTCAGGTATATAATTATGATGATACAGTGATATGAAAATTGGTGATGTTGTGATGCAACATTTCTGTGATCGTGATGATCCTGTAGCTGGATGTAATCTATGGCACAAACTAGTACTAGTTGTGTAATATGGCGATAAGCTGTGAAGTGGTTAAATGTCATATACATTGTGTTTATATATTTTATTGTATCATAAATAACATGTTATTGTTATACCAATGATTTAGTTATTACACTTGTGTTCCACATTTCAACATTTTGTAGACTGTTATAAAAATATTTATAAGACAGTTATATGACAGTTATTTGACAAATCTTACTTTGTTTCTCAGATGTTTAATTCAAATAAATTACTCATCCTACTACATTATTGCTTGCCTCTATACCTGTACTTTCAAATTTGTTTGTCTGTCACATCTTAATAAATAATACAGGAACTAAATCTTCACATTTTTCATGATACTCATACAATTAATAAATTATCTAACCAAATAACATTCTACATAGCCTACATTCTATTATCTGGATACTGTTTTAGTATCCAAAATAAGACCTGCCAAAGAAAGTATAACATAAGTGTTAATTGCTTACAGATGCCAGTCAAACAGGTATTTTGTATAATTATGCATTAATTTTAATGATAAAAAAATGATATACATATGTATAACCAATCGTAGAACTTTCCTTTGTACGAACGTACGCGTAAATAAATATTAAATTATAATATCATATTGAAGTCAATTAGATCTGCCCTTTAGACCATTACTATTTGTATTTATTGCATTTTTCAAAATCAATAGTTATATTTAAATTTGGAAAATTTTACTTGGGATCCAGATAATGAATGTTCATTTTCTCATTAAAATATGTATATATGAAATTATATAATCTAAATTTCATGTAACAGACTTCTTTCCCTGCAGTGCATACACTTTTATCTGAAGGTTGTAGAATGGTTAGAGCATAATTAACAAGTATGTGGAATGGGTTTGTCTGTACAAATACATCCTGCTGTGTAGACACGACTTACAGGTAAGTGTAAGTCTATATAATGTTACCATACACAAGGTGATTGTTCTGTTGCGGTGGTCACACTCCTCCGAGACCTTCCCATGGATGACAATCAACCAACAGTACTCAGCTTTAGTGCAAAGTTTTAGCCGAGACCTGATAAAAGCCTAAAATTGCACTTACTACTTGCTCAGACTAAGTAAGATTCAAATCTAGAATCTTGTTTAGTTGTTATATCTTTATACATATTATATGTATGAATCATATAAATCATTGTTGCATTTATCAAAGGTCTAAAATCCACACTTGTCATTCTTATGTGCCAGTCATTGATGAAGCATAAGGTTTATATAATATCCAAAATTCTAAAGCTAGACTACTTCAAACATTCCTTTTAAATATCCTACTGGCAAAGACCAATAAATACACTATACAGGAACATTTAGGTGTATCACACTTCCTTACCATACCCTGAACCAGGCTATTAAACTGTGTGTTTTTATTGTCTTAATACATCTTACCCAATAGGCAGTTAGCTATACCAGTTGACTCCAAGCAGTATAGCTTATTGTCCATTGGGTAAAGTGTTAACTTAGAAAATTAATATACTTATAAAATTTCATCTGTTTATCATGTTCAAATCTAGGTCACGAGAACATGTGGGAATCACTTTGGGTCTATCCTGTTATAACCTTCACCTTTGAAAGGAACATTTTTTATCACAGAACATGACGGTGGTGTTGTGGTAATGTACAGTATTCTCTCTGTTCTGAGGGGGTTCATAGAGGTACTGGGTAGCACACTCATCTCTGAGGCTCTGCTGTTCAAACCCTAGACCCTATGCTGGAAAGTTTGAATTTGCTTTCTGATACCCAGTGGTTTATAGTGTAGAATCTTGACTGACTGTTTTCCAACAGTGTACAAAGAAGAGTATGTACTTGTTTCCTCTGCTCTTAAAACTCCCTGTCGTGGTATTACCTATACAGTGTGTTGAAAGCAATATCAAAATCAAATAAACCAAATATGTGTGGTCTGGAGCTATTGTTGTCCAATGGTTTAAAACTGCAGGATCTTGAAGAATTAGTGTGCAGTGCTTTTTCTTAAACCATCTTGCCACCCATAGTGATATCACTTACAGAATGTGTGGACAGCCATAATAAACTCCAACCAATCAGGATTACAAATTTAGCATTTGATTGAATCCAGGTAATAACATGGGCTTAACCCTGTGTTCCTCCATATGTCATCCACACAGAAAGAATGACAGAAAACAATAGACTTGCCTTTTTATGTCAGCTGACTTGTCAGTCAGCTGACATTATGTCATCACTCTGCGGCGTGGGCGTACGCGTCCGCGTGAACAACTTCTTCTCCAAAACTACAAGGCCTAGAGACATGCTGTTTTTTTTAAAAGATACCTTATCTATCGAGGATGAAAAATTGTTCAAGGCATGCAAATCTGTCTGTTCGTCTGTTTGCTAGAGACATTACAAGGGGGGTACCCCCACCAAAAGTGTGAAAATTTCAACTTTTTATCACAATTTTCTCAGTGACTATTGCAGGGATTTCTCTCATATCTTGCATATATGTACTAGGCCAGAGGTAGATTCTCTTGTGCGAGTATGAGACCTGGATCTGTCTTACTTTTTTTTAATAAATTTTTTAATAATTTTTAATGCATTAAAATTCATGAAATCATGCACTAAATCACTTATAACTTCAAAAGTGTTGCATTTACAGCATTTTGTGAAAATATGTTGCTCAGCTACTTTTTTCATAGCTACAATATGGTGAGTAAGTTGGGTGTCTGTCTCAATAGCTAAGTGAGTAATAGCTACTTTTGGGCTTTTCAGTAACTTCCATTATGAGTAAAATCACTTGTAACTTAAAAACTATTGCATTTAGAGAATTTCGTATAAATATGTTATTCAGCTACTTTTGGGCCAGCTATAACAGTAAAATTTCAGACCTGTAGCTCATGGCATAGCTGAGTAATAGCTACTTTTAGGTTATCACTGTTGAGTAAATCGCTTATAACTTGAAAACTATTGTATTTAGAGAATTTCGTATAAATATGTTATTCAGCTACTTTTGGGTCAGCTATAACATAGTAAAATTTCAGACCTGTAGCTCATGGCATAGCTGAGTAATAGCAACTTTTAGGTTATCACTGTTGAGTAAATCACTTATAACTTGAAAAGTGTTGCATTTAGAGCATTTTGTTAAAATATGTTATTCAGCTACTTTTTTCATAGCTACAATATGGTGAGTAAGTTGGGTGTCTGTCTCAATAGCTAAGTGAGTAATAGCTACTTTTGGGCTTTTCAGTAACTTCCATTATGAGTAAAATCACTTGTAACTTAAAAACTATTGCATTTAGAGAATTTCGTATAAATATGTTATTCAGCTACTTTTGGGCCAGCTATAACATAGTGAAATTTCAGACCTGTAGCTCATGGCATAGCTGAGTAATAGCTACTTTTAGGTTATCACTGTTGAGTAAATCGCTTATAACTTGAAAACTATTGCATTTAGAGAATTTCGTATAAATATGTTATTCAGCTACTTTTGGGTCAGCTATAACATAGTAAAATTTCAGACCTGTAGCTCATGGCATAGCTGAGTAATAGCAACTTTTAGGTTATCACTGTTGAGTAAATCACTTATAACTTGAAAAGTGTTGCATTTAGAGCATTTTGTTAAAATATGTTATTCAGCTACTTTTTTCATAGCTACAATATGGTGAGTAAGTTGGGTGTCTGTCTCAATAGCTAAGTGAGTAATAGCTACTTTTGGGCTTTTCAGTAACTTCCATCATGAGTAAAATCACTTGTAACTTAAAAACTATTGCATTTAGAGAATTTCGTATAAATATGTTATTCAGCTACTTTTGGGCCAGCTATAACATAGTAAAATTTCAGACCTGTAGCTCATGGCATAGCTGAGTAATAGCTACTTTTAGGTTATCACTGTTGAGTAAATCACTTATAACTTGAAAACTATTGCATTTAGAGTATTTTGTTTCAATATGTTATTCACCTATTTTGGGGTCAGCTATAACATAGTGAAGTTTCAGACCTGTGGCTCATTTCATAGCTGAGTAATAGCTACTTTGAAGTTCTCACTGTTGAGTAAATCAGTTATAATTGGAAAACTATTGCATTTACAGAAATTTGTGCAAATATGTTATTCAGCTACTTTTGGGTCTGCTATAACATAGTGAAATTATAGACCTATAGCTCATGGCACAACTGAGCAATAGCTATTCTCAGGTACTGACTGTTGAGTAAATCAGCTATAACTTGAAAAATATTGCATTTGGAGTATTTTGTTAAAATATATTGTTCACCTACTTTTGGGTCAGCTATAACATAGTGAAATTACAGACCTATAGCTCATGGCATAGTGGAGCAATAGCTATTTTCAGGTTCTCACTATTGAGTAAATCAGTTGTAGCTTGAAAACTATTGCATTTACAGTAGTTTGCTTAAATAGGTTGTTCACCTACTTTTGGGTTAGCTATAACATAGTAAAATTTCAGACATGTAGCTCATTGCATAGCTGAGTAATAGTTCCTTTGAGGTTCTCACTGTTGAGTAAATCAGTTGTAACTTGAAAACTATTACATTTAGAGTAATTTGTTAAATATGTTATTCACAGAATTTTTGGTCAGCTATAACATAGTGAAATTGCAGACCTCTATGTCATGGCATAGCTGAGCAATAGCTACTTTCAGGTTCTCACTGTTGAGTAAATCATTGTATCCACTGGATAGCCGCAGTGTGTAGAGAGAGATTTCACCATTACTGCTCTGATGAAAAAAAATATTATAGCTAGCTTTCTTAAGTTTGCAGTATATATTAATAACCATAAAATGTTGTCTGGGAATATTTTTGGCCTCATTTTGAGAAACAAGATGGCCGCCACAGTTGTTTTTTGTCAGTCATGAAAAGTGCTTATATCTCCCTTATTATTGATCCTAGAGGTTTGGGATGATAAACCAACCTGTAGGAAATCATGGGGTGGGAATCTTTTGGTGTGGTCCGATTTGACCTTCAATGACCCCTCCTTCAAGGTCAAACAAGGATAGCCAAACTTAAAAGTGCTTATAACTCGCTTATTATTGGTCCCAGAGGTTTGGGATGGTAAACAGACAGGAAATCATGGGCTGTGAATCTGTTGATATGGTCCGATTTGACCTTGGAACCCTCCTTCAAGGTCAAATGAGGATAGCGAAAATTGAAAGTGCCTACAACTCGCTTATTATTGGTGACAGTTTACCATCCCATAGGAAATCATTGGCTCGGAATCTTTTGGTATGGTCAGATTTGACCTTTGGACCCCTCCTTCAAGGTCAAATGAGGACAGCCAAGCTTAAAAGTGCTTATAACTCATTTATAATTGGTCCTAGAGGTTTGGAATGGTAAACCATAGGAAATCATGGGCTGGGAATGTATTTGTGTGGTTAGATTTGACCGTGGACCCCTTCTTCAAGGTCGAACGAGGATATTGCATTTGTAGTATTTCTTTAAATATGTTTTAACCTATTGTTTACACTTAAACAATTACCTTGTTATTTTCCTTCATAATACCATTTACAGGGCACAACTTTTTTATCCTTTTCTTCTGTCAGCTTCGGAATTTCTTTCGAACTTGCTGTTCAGTTACCATTTACTGTATTTCTGTACAGCCCTTTTCCTGATAATTATTCTGTCCTCTAATCACCTTCACAAATCAAAAACACTCAGTCAGCTGACACAGTGCCCATTCACGGGCACTCTCCTCTTGTTGAGAAAAATAAATTTTACACAAAACTTAGTTAAGATTTATTGGCTACAGTAATCACCAGTTTATACAGTAGAACCTTGATTATCTGTGGATTAACCAAACTGAAACCTTGTCTCCCTACTGGCAGTACAAAAATGCACGGTCTACCGTAAGTGACACTACAGGATATCACACCATCTTGGAAACCATTAATTTTAGTACTGCATAAAACATGCCGTCCACTGAAAATGCCTAACTTCTTTGATCTTTAATGCCATTGTTTCAATTGGGGAGGGATTAATTCATTTACACGACCCCACTCCAAAACTTCTTTGATAATGCGCCAATCACTGAAAGCATGTTCGATTGGGTGTTGGATTAATAATCTCCCAGTGGATTTACATAAAAAACACCACCATTGAAAGACAGCTATTGAAAGTCTAAAAGTGCAATTAACAGACCATTTCAGTATTTAAAGATCTGGAATTATCCCCTTTTTAAGTTCATTTCATGTTAAAAATTATAACAGTGGGGTTTTTATGACCCCTGAAATTTTGAGGGTGGGTTTTTTGTGGGTTGGCCAAAAAAGGTGGGGTTTTTAACGGTGGTGTTTTTATGGTGGTTTTTTTATGATCCCCTCCAGAGTAGTAGATGAATTCACAGACTGTTGTGTATTGAAATAATATGAAGAATGGATTACACATACCAACCGAACCTACATAATCGCTGAAGACTCTAGGGGTTTTACAATAAATAATCTCCCGGAGCTTTTTAATGGACAAAATGCATGACTACATATATACAGATATGAAGCAAGTAAGTTGCAATTAGTAGGTGAGTTTATTACATAAATATATTAAACTGCTTCATCAGTAACCACCCATGTGTATGTTAAAACATAAAACGATTATCATATCCCTTCAATTATTGCCCACTGGATAACCCATATACAGGGAATTTTGAGTTTCAATTACCTGACCCAATTGTCTCCTATTCAGTTTGGATAATCGAGGTTCTACTGTACATATACTGAGCTCCATCAGTAACTCCTGTACATTTAGTTTACTGACTACAATTGCAACTAGTATATGTTTAATTTATTTCTTACAGTAATCCCAGGTATTTAATTTTTGACTGCATAATCATCAGTATATATGTTAATTTATTGGGTTCCATAGCCTAAGAATATGTTTATCGGGTTTAATAATCACAAACATGTACAGAATAAGTTATCAGTATATGGGTATCATTATATCTGTATGTATCCATAAAACCTGAAAAATCCCTGGGCTTTAACATATTGATGTAGACTAATTCCTAATAGCTACAAGTATTTTTAGTCTAAAGAGTAAGATATGCTGGTGGGGGACAAATGCAAACTGCATTGTTTCATCCATTCTGTATCTTTCAAAATTGATATGGAAAAATCTTGGCTTGAACTATTTCATATATACTAATTACCAAGCTTTGTCTTTGATATAAACCTTCTTAATAAGACAATATTTATATACAGTGCAAGCTTTTCTTTCCAGGCATATTATGAGAGTTGGATTTTTGTTTGAAAATAGGTCATAAAAAGGAAGAAGTATTTTTGTTGTAAGATGTTAGAAATATTATACCTGGGAGAGTAGATTTGTGTTGATAAAATCAAATCTTTGGATAACAAAAGGTTGGATAATAGAAGTTTTACTGTGTTACTCTGCAATATTTCAAAATATTTGTGTCTTAGTAAACTAACTGATAATATTTTCAACTTAAAGACAAAACAAAGCAATTAACCTTGGTGTACAGATTGCCAATTTTGAAATATACTGCCATGCTAAACGTTTATATCAGTCATAATTTAAGGATAACCTTGGTAAAATATAAAGCTGCATGATAGAATCTTTGGTTGGTTTGATTTAGAACAAATACACATGCAACTGTTTTCCGACTTTTTAATTTTAATTACGTTGGTGGTGTATATTAATCTAATCCATATAATTATTATCCTGAGTCAGCGTCACCACTTTTACAGATTTTGGCATAGATTTATTTCATTAGCTTTACCCATTTGCCTTTGCATAACAGTCCGTAGCAAAGTATAGATGCAATGGTAATATTGCTTGTTTGAGTTTATTGCTGATTTTTCAAACTGTGGCCTTACTAGAATATGATGATACAAACAAAAGAAGACTGAGTATGAGTGGATTTTTTTGGACAGAGTAAAGTGAAGCACAGGTAATACAACAAGAAGTTGAGAAGTTAACCTTTATGCTTGTAGTACCTATGCTGACCAAAGTACTGATTATGTAACTAAGCAACACAGTATATGTATGTTGAAATTATACATCATGAGACTGGCCATAATACTGCTGCCCTGCTTACACAGGTTAGCCCAAGGACTAGCCTTGGGAGGGGAGAGGCAGGGGGCTTCTACTGCACCTGATGAAAAATATCAGCCTTACAACCAAGACTAGAACAGTATGTAAAAGCGAAGTGATTATTGTGATGATTGAAAAAACAACTTGTAGAACCCATAAGATTACATGGGGACTACTTTATCTGTGCAGTAAGAGGGCATACTCCTGACTGTGGAACAGGGGTAACGATAAATTTTCAGTGCTGGAGAGCCCATGTGGAATTTGTAGTCTTTTTTTCAAACACAACAAACACAGAACAAACATGCACAAACTATACATACAAATACATTATACATTATTCTACTCATTTCAAAGCTACTAAAGGCATTTTTTTATTTTAAAAATATTTTTTTCACCTTATTGAAAATCACAGCATTGACCCCTTTCTGTCCATGGATACCAATATTGGTCGACCGTTTTGGTGATAGTGCATCTTAGGGTCCCCTTGACAAGGTTAAATTTAGTGCTATGAAAGTCCAATTAGAATTGTGTTGTATTTATACTCAGCTTAATATTTACTTGGCATTATGTAAAACATAGTCTCTATAGAATGCTAATCCCTGTCATATATGGGTCCATAGCAACATATGTTATCATAAATGTTTTTTGTATCCCCGGACGAAAGTCGGGGATACTTAGGATTCAGTACGGTCACGCCGCCGCCGCCGCCGCCGCAGAGATTTCCTTTTGGACGCGATAACTTAAAAAATATTTTAGTTAGAACTTTCAAATTTGGTATGTGGGTATATATGGGCAATGCCACGAACGCTATTGTTTTGTGACCTTGACCTTCAATCTCAAGGTCACTGGTGGCCTCTTAAAGTTCAGATTTTGGCCATTTTTTCACTTTTTGGCCCAGTTCTCCTATACAGAAAGTCAGATCATCCTATGGCTTGTATATATAATACATATATATGTCCTCTTTAAGCATGCAGAAATTTGACCTTGAAGCTCTTCATTGAAGGTCATCCACTGACCGCCAAAGTACCTGACCGAGGGTCATTTTTGGCCTTTTTGGAGTTATTTTCACACTTAATGCTGACTATATTGCATGGAAACTATTGAAAATGGCTTTGGAGGTTGAGTACATGATGGACTTCTACCATCCAGGCTTACTGGTTACTGATCTTCATTTAAGGTCATCCACTGACCGCCAAATTACCTGACCAAGGGTCATTTTTGGCAAATTTGGAGATATTTTCACACTTAATGCTGACTACATTGTATGGAAACTATTTGGAGGTTGATTACATGATGGAGTACCAGCATCCAGGCTTACCGGTGACAGATCTTCATTTAAGGTCATCCACTGACCGCCAAAGTACCTGACCGAGGGTCATTTTTGGCCCTCTGTTTGTTTGTTTGTGAACAAGATAACTCAAAAACTGACAGATGGATTTTGATAAAATTTTCACGATATGTCCAAAATGGTAAAAGGAAGATATGATTAAATTTGGGGAGTGATCCGGATCACTGTCTGGATCTTCTGGATCCATGAAATTTAATTTTTAAAGACAGATAACTCAAAAACTTATGGTTGCATATTGGTCGACCGTTTTGGTGATAGTGCATCTTAGGGTCCCCTTGACAAGGTTAAATTTAGTGCTATGAAAGTCCAATTAGAATTGTGTTGTATTTATACTCAGCTTAATATTTACTTTGCATTATGTAAAACAAAGTACCTGACCGAGGGTCATTTTTGGCCCTCTATTTGTTTGTTTGTTTGTGAACAAGATAACTCAAAAACTGACAGATGGATTTTGATAAAATTTTCACGATATGTCCAAAATGGTAAAAGGAAGATATGATTAAATTTTGGGATTGATCCGGATCACTGTCTGGATCTTCTGGATCCATGAAATTTAATTTTTAAAGACAGATAACTCAAAAAGTTATGGGTGCATATTGATGAAATTTTCAGGAAATGTCCTTAATGGGATGAGGAACAAGTGATTAGATTTTGGGAGTGATCTGGATCACTGTCTGGATCATCCGGATCCAGGCTACCAGATGTGTTTGTGTACAATATAGCTCAAAAACTTATGGATGGATTTTGATGAAATTTTCAGGATTTGTCTGAAAAGGTAAAAGGATGAAATGGTTGAATTTTGGAAGTGATCCAGACCACTATATGGATCTTCTGGATCCATGAAATGTAATTTTTAAAGACAGATACCTCAAAAAGTTATGGATGGATTGTCATGACATTTTCAACAAATGACCTAAATGGTACAAGGAACACTTGGGAGTGATCTGGATCACTGTCTGGATCATCTGGATCCAGGCTGCCAGATGTGTTTGTGTACAATGTAGCTGAAAAACTTATGGGCGGATTTTGATGAAATTTTCGGGATATGTCTGAAAAGGTAAAAGGATGAAATGGCTGAATTTTGGAAGTGATCCGGATCACTGTATGGATCTTCTGGATCCATGAAATGTAATTTTTAAAGACAGATACCTCAAAAAGTTATGGATGGATTGTGATGACATTTTCAACAAATCACCTAAATGGTACAAGGAACAAGTGATTACATTTTTGGAGTGATCTGGATCATCTGGATCCAGGCTGCAACAGAATTTTAGGATGAATTTTGATGATATTTTTAGGATATGTTAGAAATGCTAAAAGGAAGAAGTGGTAAAAGGAAGAAATGATTCAATTTTGCGAGTGATCTGGACCACTATCTGGATCTTCTGGATTGATGAAATATAATTTTAAAGACAAGTAGCTCAAAAAGTCATGGGTGGATTTTAATGAAATTTTCAGGAAATGTCCTAAATGGGACAAGGAACAAGTGATTAGATTTTGGGAGTGATCTGGATCATCTGGATCCAGGCTGCCAGATGTGTTTATGTACAAGATAAATCAAAAACTTATTGACGGATTTTGATTAAATTTTCAGGATATGTCTGAAAAGGTAAAAGGATGAAATGATTGAATTTTGGAAGTGATCCGGATCACTATATGGATCTTCTGGATCCATGAAATGTAATTTTTAAAGACAGATACCGCAAAAAGTTATGGATGGATTGTTTCAGCAAATGGCCTAAATGGTACAAGGAACAAGTGATTAAATTTTTGGAGTGATCTGGATCACTGTCTGGATCATCTGGATCCAGGCTGCCGCATAATCTTGGGATGGACTTTGATATTTTAGGATATGTTGCAAATGGTAAAAGGAAGAAGTGGTAAAAGGAAGAAATGATTCAATTTTGCGAGTGATCTGGACCACTATCTGGATCTTCTAGATTCAAGAAATGTAATTTTTAAAGACAAATAGCTCAAAAAGTCATGGATGGATTTTTATGAAATTTTCAGAAAATGTCTTAAATGGGACAAAGAACAAGTGATTAGTTTTTGGGAGTAATCTGGATCACTGTCTGGATCATCCGGATCCAGGCTGCCAGATGTGTTTGTGTACAAGATAACTAAAAAACTTATGGACGGATTTTGATGAAATTTTTAGAATATGTCTGAAAAGGTAAAAGGATGAAATGATTGAATTTTGGAAGTGATCCGGATCACTATATGGACCTTCTGGATCCATGAAATGTAATTTTTAAAGACAGATATAAGTGAAAGAACTAGTGATTAGCTTTTGGGAGTAATCTGGTACTATGGAGAATCCTGACCTGGTGCTCCAGGAAACAGGCTCAAGACCGACATATTCACGCCTTAACTATGTCCCGTCCGGGGATACACTGCGTCAAGACACAATCTCTAGTTATTACATGATGTTACTGGTTTACAAGTTGGTCGTCAATCATCTCCTCAGCTCTGTTTCTTTGGGTTCCAATACAGTTCTTGGTACATTTAGGATGTACTCAATGACCTTAGCTTTTGAAATGCAGGTAAATCACCATACTTTTACGTATGACTGAACATATACTAGGTACATAGAAAGTAACGCTGGGATTTCCTTATCCATTTCTAACTCAAATTTGTTTTAGTGTATTGATCTATATTGAAATAATATTTTGATTTATGCTTGATTTGTTAATTGGAAGTTGTAAAATGTTTCAATTATCTAGTCTGTTGTTTTCTTGTATTCCTCTATTTTTCACTACAGTAACAGATCCTGAAACGAAACCAGTGGTGGATGGCTCAGGTAAGACTTCAATCTGACAGTTAAAAGAAAAGGCAGATGAGACTCATTTATGAACAAATGAACCAAAAAACACTCCCGGTTCTATAAAATGTACTGCTAAACAAAAATCCTGACATATGCATAGCGAGTGCCACACGATTTTAGTAAATGTAATTATAACAATGGGTAATAATTATCTACAGTGAATGGAAGGGTTTAGTCACATTTCTTGCCAAAGGATAATCTGTCCAACCTCAGCAGGAGCAACAGAAGTGTTTTTTTAATACATTCAAAAATCTTTGGCCTTTAACTGCATCTATATTGTTGGTTATTGACAAGGAACACATCTGCTTTCAGAACATTCTCTGTAATCTGATGCACATTTCACTATTTTGTCACGTGAAGTAAAATAAACTCATGCTTATCAGTTAACTTTTGATTGTCATGAAGAAGTTGATTTCCAAAGTAATGTAGCTTTTGATACAATTTATTCTGCTGTGCTTGGTTCTGAAGATTATATCTGACTGCACCTTGTATATATATTTAATGTTAATTGGAGGAGATACTGGGTTATTCATTCAGGAAAATATGTGTTCTGCATTGTTAAATGGAATGCTAATCAGTTCTCTCTGCTGATTGCTTGGTGTTAAGGTCTTTCTTTATACAATTTGTATTTCAAGGCACAATGTCAGTTTCAGTTTCTGATACAAAAATATTTGTCATGCAACAATATTTCAATTTCTGATACAAAAATAAGTCTATCCAGTATTACAAATTAAGGCAGTTTTACTGCCATAGTGAATCAAAATAATTCAAAAGTTAAAAAGCAGCAATGAACACTAATCAGTCTCAAAGAACTCTATGCTTAACCCTTTGACAGCCTTATTTTGGGACTAGAAGTCAACAGCAAAGTTGAAAATAACCAGTGCCATATCTGTCAACTATCAGTCAGCTTCCATGCGTGTCAATTTTACTTTCATTTAGCACTGGCTAAATATGTGACATTACATATGTGATGAGGAACACCTGTGCTGTGTGTTGTAGCAACTTTAACTGTCTGCAAAATCTTCCACTAGGAATTTTCTTTGCAAGAGTTAAATGCAGCTTTGTTGTTGGGAAGGGGTAAGTACACACGTAACAATTCTGAAAGTGCCTTGGGTGTTTTGTATTGAACAGGTGTGGTCAGGCTGTCTGTTGACATATTTCTCACTGTTGTCCTTGGTTTGGCCACCTGCTTCAGATGGCAGTAAAACAGACACAGTGGCAGAGGATGTACATCCCAGAAAAAAACATACAGATGAATGTATGCAGAAAAATAGAGAACAATGAACATTTCTTTTTATTTCAAGCAAATTTATCCATGAGCTGTTATATACAAAACATTAACTACATTTATATTAAAATAAATTTGTAAGTAAATAGTTTCAGAGTAAAGGGACTATTATTAATAAAAAAACAATTAAGTGTTTGTATTTGATTCAAGTGAATGCACTTAAGAAAGGTATAAGATATTGATGTAGGAACCAATGAACAACAGTTTCTTCTTTATATGTTAAGTAGATTTATTAAACAATAATTGCAAGTAGAGAGTATCTTAACAGTTGAAGTTGTATTTACCAAGAGGTGTCATCTACGTTTAATATTTACAAGATACATATTTCTTTGCACATGCATAATTTCCATTGTCATTTATCTTTTATTGGCCCATCCTGAGATCAAAACCCATCTGGATGCATATTTCGTCACAATCTATATACATCAGTACTTTGCAAGGTCTGCCAAGATATAGATGCTAAGGATGAAAACAAGTCTATTACTTTGGCAAAGGTAGCAGTAATTTTCAAGGCTTTATCATGTTCCAAATATAATCAATGTATGTCTGTTCTTCACAAAAATTTGAAAATCACATCATTTGAGGTAAATATATGACGGGTAATTCAATTGTAATATTTCTGGAACCAGTGTTACATAAATGCTAAGTTTATCCATTTCTTACTGCCTCAGAAAGAACCTTAATAATTTAATAACCATCCTTCGATCAATCCAATTTTGAAGTAAAAAAGAGTTGGAAAAATGAGGAAACTGTTGTAATTTTAAAAAGCTACATAAAAACCCTTGTATGAGTAAATTAAAAAATATACTGCAATTACCTCTGAACATTGAACATATCAACATTTTTTTTCTTTCTAATTATTTGTTTTAATCTATTGAGTTACATATACCTGAATGTAATTTGTATTTTAAAAGAGGCTTCTGTTTTAACATAAAGGCATTTACAGTGTATCCCACTTCCTATTTGTTGTAAAATGTAATTTTATTATACTTATTGTATTTTGATCTAATGTACAAACTCGTTTATTTACATTTCTAATGTACAGCAGACTCTGTATAACTGGAACCACTGATATACACATGGCCTGTTTCTAGTTTCTTATTAACAGAATCGATTCTCAAAAATAATTGCCATCAGTATTACACAGATTTGAAACATGAAGCAAAAAATTGTTGCAATCACACCTTAATAATTTTCAAATATTTATTTGATTAATATGTATATTAATATGCTTTGCAGTGAACACAGGGAGACAATCCAGGACACGGTCTGGAAATAGTTGCAGTAAATAATTCCTACACTTTTTTTACATGAATTACTATTTACCTGTGAGTGCTAAGTAGCAAACTCTTGCTGCAAACATTTGTCATCCTTTTACTGAGGGTTTTTATAAGGTCATTCATGCTTGGTGCACTGCAACTTGTACAGGTTTACATGGTGAAGTACAATTCAATACAAAACAAAAAGCATTACCATCATAGTCACATTCCAGACCTGTGACAGTGATGCTTAAATTCAGTTTTAATCAACAATAGTACAGCATTTACTCATGTTAATACCTCAAAACTGCTTCTTCTTTCACAGAATTTAAACACTGGTTCTATTTATAGAGTGTACTGTGTTATAAAGACTTTGTGTAATATTCTACAGTTTACATGTTTTGCTGTGCTTCATCCTTATGACTGTTAAGTAATTTGTCTTTTTATCCTATTTTTGTGATAAATAATTCTTGAAAATTTGCTCTGCTTTGTCAATAATTTGATAACAATAAAATGTCGACTAATAAAAGAGACTTTGATTTTGTCCATGCATAATGGTTTGGTTGCATTTTTATGTCGTCACTCTGCGGCATGGACGTACGCATGAGCGACTTCTCCTCCAAAACTACAATGCCCAGAGACATGCTGTTTCTTTTAAAAGATAGCTTATTTATCTAGCATAAAATTGTTCAAGGCATGCAGATCTGTTTGTCTGTTTGCTAGAGCCATTATAAGTAAGGTACCCCCCACCCTAAGCATGAAAATTTTAACACTTTATCACAATTTTCTCAGTGACTTTTGCAGGGATTTCTCTCATATCTTTCACATATGTACTAGGCCACAAGTAGATTCCCTTGTGTGAGTGTCAGACCTGGATCTTTCTTAATTATTTTGTATGAATTTTTAAAATCATTTTTAATACATTAAAATTCATGAAATCATGCACTAAATCACTTATAACTTGAAAAGTATTGCATAAAGAGCATTTTTATTTCATAAAAATGTAATATACTCTACCATATGAAAACACCTGGGTAAGCTTTGCTTGGCATTCGGTGACCGCCACGTACACCGTACATAGAATTTAAAATATGAGGGGAGACCCTCTTTAAACTTATATACTTGCTACCCTTTGACCTCTGGTGACCTAATTCACTCTGCCATGCACAGTAATACAGAAATAGTTCATTCTTTTTGTGGCGGTTGAAACTCGGCATTTTTGCTACCTCATTAAGTCCTGCATTTACACGTATTTGATGCTCCCTAAGGACACTTCTGCTGTTTTATTCACCCTTTCTCCATTTTATTTACCTTTTACTTCGATTTCTGGTGAATTTATTGTGTACTTTGGGCAATATTTTTATGTATTTTTTCAAAATTCTTATTATCGCTCATCTGGTCACGTGGTGTTAGAATGTCGGATTGCCTTTGGAGATATTCATTTCCTTGGTAAATTAATTCGTTTTATGCACTTCTACAGGCATTATAATTTTAATTTACAGTTTTCCTTCATTCTTTCAACGAAATTCTTCGTTTCACCGCGTATTTTGACCGTATTGTCACCTTGAGTGTGCATTGTTTTTCACGTAGTCACAAAGTTCGTATTATCGCTCATCGGGTCACGTGTTGTCAGAATGTTGGATTTCCTTTGGAATTATACATTTCCGTGGTGAATTAATTTCTTTATGCACTTCTACAGGCATTATAATTCCCCATTTACGGTTTCCTTCATTCTTTTCATGAAATTCTTCGTTTCACCGCGTATATTGACCGTATTTTTGGAGCTTTTTGCGAATCATTCACCAGGTCACGTGACAATGACGTCACATCCAAAATGGAGGTCAACCGATTGGTTGTCAGAAAATATTCATTTTCATAGTGATTACAGCATTTCCAGGTTTGTTTATGCATTCCTTCTACATAATTCTTTTAGTATTATTATGTCAAAGCATAATGTGTAATAATTTCCATTGTTAACGCATATTTCATAGCGTAACATTACGGTATTTACTACCTACCATTCACCGTTCATTACTTGTACAGGCCTTTCATTTGACATTTCTGGGATACAGATCCTGGTTTCAGTGTTTTGGGGTTCAATTCTGAGCCCAGGGTCTCCATTTCAGCCTTTTCCCCACCTTCAATTCTGGAGGATGGTGGTTTACGGCTCTTGGGGATGACTTTGTCGTCCACCTTTGGAGATCCATCTCACTGTTACTGGTTTCCTACATTCCAAATTTGTCACTTGGTCATTTGCTTTCTCAGTCCATTTTCAGTCTTTTGGCCTCTTTTGTGCCTAAGGCTCAGCCTAATCAGGCTGTCTTTTTGGGCTGGGATTACTTTCTCAAGATCATTTTTTGTTCAGGGTCCCTTAAGAAGAGTTTATCAGTTGAATCCAACTGATTTTGCTACTTCCTAAACACAGCTCCATTCATTTTCTAAATCTAGAAAATTGTTGTTTGGGGCTTGGTGGAAATCTTCTGTTACTCAACAGCTTCCTATTGCATTTTCACCATTTTTTTAGATCTGACTTCCAATGGGCACATCTCCCTTTTGGGTATGTTAATGTCCCTGTGTCTTTAGTTAACCTTTAGGCAGACTTCAGGGACCCTATTCCAACATTTTTGGTGCCAGTCTGTTAGACTTTATGGATGCTTAGGACTTTGTCCTTCAATCTTCTCCACAGAAGATTTTAAGTCTTCCTGTCCAACAGAATTAGGGAATAATTTGTCTGCTCTTTGATCAGTCTTATTTCTTTCTTAGTCGTCCACTTTTTCCAAGCTTAGAAGTTACTTCATGAGGCCAGATACTTACTTTCTGTCACTCATTCATTTTGAGATCTTCTCATTCTAAGTTTTATAGGTTGGGTAATTACCCAAATTTACCCTCTAAAACTTAGTTTTGCCAGGTACAAACCCTCTTCAGAGGGTTTATTGGGTTGACTTTCTCAGGTTTCTGGACCTGGGGTCTAGCCTGGTTGGGTTCTTAAGACCTTCTCTTCCCTAGGCAGAGGTCCTCTGCTATTAGGGGAGATCTGAGATGGACCTTCGGGTCCTTAGTACTGTGGAATTTTTTCCTTCAGTCCTGTTTTGTTGATCACTTATTCAGGTTGATTGACCAGGCAATACTTCTCAGTGGTCTTTTTCATCCACCATGCTTTGGACATCTTTTCAGTGGATCTTCCAGCTCCATTTTAGCTGGTTGATCTATGGCCTTTTTCAGCCATCTTTGCACTTTGTTTTGAGAGATTTCTTTATCTATTTCCCTCTCTTGTGCCTAGTCACTTGGTAGGGTAAGTTGGGCCAATAAAGACCTTTCTCCTCCCAACTAGGGAGTCTTCTCTCTAACTTAGTGCTTTAGGGATGTGGTTCCTTTCCAGGTTCCAACATTCTGATGGTGGAATGCCTTCCAGAGGCAGAGGCTCAGCCTCCACCTCTTTGTTGATGTCCTTCAAGAGATAAGAGTGGTTTTGTATTTTGCAACTTTTCACTCTTGCTCCCAGATCCCTCCACTTGCCAGTGGGAGGTCAACTGATTTCTTCCATTTCTATTTGAAATGTTTATGTGCAGCCTTTCTTTTTCCAGTATTCTGGAACTTGGTTCACATTCCAGTGGTCTCTCAGATTCCACTTTCCTGATTTCTTCAACTCTTCTCCACAGAAGAATACTGTTCTTTGTCATTCAGTCTCACACTGGCTGTTCACATGGGCAGTTCAAGTATCTTGAGCTCTTGTTTTCCTGATTTGTTTTTTTCAGGGCATTATCCTTGACAAAGATATACTGGAAACCAACCATTAGATTTATATCTTTTCCTGGTTCTCCAGACTATCAGGATGCAACTTATCAGTTGATCATTTTCTCAATTGGCCAGTGGACCACTTCTCTTCCTCAATATAACTCCTTTCTCTCCTTTGGCTTCTTTGGTTCACTCTTGCTCAGAGTTTTGCTTTCGGCAGGGTGTACCACTTTGTGGCAATGCCTTAGGGCCTAGCTACTAGTCTTTCAGGATTTACTTCCTCAGTCAAGGAAGTAAGGAAAGTTGGCTTTGAGGTTGGGCATCTCAGTGCACATGTTACTACATATAGGCTCATTAGAGCCAATAGTTGTCGAGGCTCATTTGCAACTCTCTTAGAGTTGACATTCAACTTGGAGTGGTTCTAAGCAGGAAGTATTTAGGTCTGTTCCTACAACAGGTCTCCTTCCTGGGTCAGGTTCTTAGCCTGTCTAAGGTGTTCCTCTTAGGGACAAGGTTCTGTCTATTCAGCAGCTCATCCTTTCTCTGCCTGGGAACACATTTAAATTTCCTCTCCAACTGGCCACCTTTATTTCTCTTGGCTTCCACTTGGAAGCCAACTTCTTCAATTTCCTCTCCAACTGGGCACCTTTATTTCTCTTGGCTTCCACTTGGAAGCCACTTCTTTGTCCGCACATGACACTTCTTCAGTGTCATCTCAGGACACTTTGATTTTCCTTCTCAAAGGTGCTCTGCTTGCCCATTCTTTGATCCTTCTATGAAGGTATTATTTAAGATGGTACTATCCTGGGAACTATGTCTTTGCATACCTCCCTTTAATTCCCTAGTTTTTACATCTACTTTCTTGGATGTTTCACTTTAGGGTTTGGGAGTTCTTT
This sequence comes from Sabellastarte sp. h YS-2021, assembly GCA_964017235.1. NCBI lineage: Eukaryota > Metazoa > Annelida > Polychaeta > Sabellida > Sabellidae > Sabellastarte > Sabellastarte sp. h YS-2021. Next base: position 162,869,554 of record OZ024930.1, read on the forward strand.
GTGCTCTTTTGACCACCTAAGGTCCATCTTTGATGTAGCAGTCCAATCTGTTCATTAGTTCTAGAGCTCATAGCTGTCCTTTTTGCTCAGACATTTGTTCCTGTATTATCCTTTCATCAAAGGATCATCCTTTCAGCCTCAAACAATACAGATGTCTTGTTCTCAAGACATTTGCTCCTCACTTGTCCTTTCTTTAAGGGACACTTCAGATAGTTTCAGGTAACACTGTTGTCTGTGCTTTCTTTTTTATATCAAGAGAGCTTCCACTCTTGGGACAAGTGTATCTATTTTGGCACCTTTTGCCATTATTTTTTCAAGAACAAGTCTGTTCTTCCACCTACTCATGTTCCAGGGGCATGAATCTTTGGCAAACCTTCTCTGGAGGTCTTATCAGACCCTTCATTTGAAGTAGTCTCTCAAATTTTGGATCATCAGTTGGCTGTTTTAGACTTCTCATCTGATTTAGATCTCTTTTGCCATGTGATTCAATCACAAGCTGCTCTTGCATGTGCCTCCGTTGCTAGATCCTTAGGCTCTGGCAACAGATGCCCTGGAGTGCTTTGGTCCGGAGTACTTGTTTTACTCCTTCCCTCCTTCAGCTCTTTGTCCTCTATGGCCAGGAAGTTAATCAACTTTCAGAGCTGTACCATTCTTCTTGTAGCCTTCCTTGGCAAGTGCCAAGTTTTGAGTCTCAAGATTTCCTTTAGGAAAGCCATTATCTCTTCCTCTTATTCTTCTATAACAATCTCATCTAGAGTTTTGTTATTAATTTTTATGGAGTTCCTTTCTTCAAGCTTTCAGGCTGAAAACTTGTGAGAAACATAGCCACTCCGCCATGCTTCAACTGTCCCATTTATTGCTGTTTGTTCCTTTTAAGGAATTATTTTTCAGACAATAAGGGATACAGGTCAGCTCTCTCCAGGTACTACTTGGAGTTGGGTTCTTATAGGGAGCTTGGAAGTCTCCTTTAGAGCTTCTTGAAGTCCACAATAAGGGTAGTCGTCACCTACCTTTTGGTACTTAAACCTTGGTTCTGCAGGCTCTTACCTGACCCTGTCGAAATGGTTATGATTTTATTCTGAATTGTTATGCACAATTCATAATATTATTCAGAATAATTTTTATGAAATTTTCATATTGTTATGAACGTTAAATGGAACGATTTCATATATGTTAAGAAATTATTATGAAATGAATTTATTATGAATATTATGAAAATATTGTTAGGAAGTTATTATGAAATGAATTTATTATGAATATTATGAAAATATTATTAGGAAATGTTTTCATAATGTATGCTTAATATTATGCATAATTGTATTCAGAATAATTTCTTAATTTTATAAACTATATGCTCTTTTTATGAAGAAAAAATGCTTAATAATTGCATAACATATGCATAATAATGCATAAAAAATTGTTCCATTTAACATTTTCCTTAACAAATGCATAATGATATGAAAATAATTCATAATATATTAATATGAATATTATGAATATTTGCTATCAATATTATGAAAAAAATCATAACGTAATAATGCTCTTTATGAAAAATATTCATATCAATGTGCTTAATGTGCCAGTCATACTGACTGATGTGTATAAGCATATTTTATGAATATATGCACATAAGAATGCATAATAATCATGGGTGAATTAAAGACAAAAAAAGTGTGATTTCTTACTATACAACTGTATATTCTTGATAAAGACTATTTTACAAACGGATACAAAATACACTAATAGCTAACAAAAGGACAACCAATTACATTTAATTTTACCCGAAAGAAAAGACTATTATACAAACGGATACAAAATACACTGTTAACTAACAAGAAGAAAACCAATTACATTTAATTACACCCACCCACCCCCCCCAGACTATTTTACAAATGGATACAAAATACAATATTAACTAAAAAAAAGAAAACAATTACATTTAATTTCGACCACCTACCAGTCCTCCCCTGCAAGACTATTGTACAAACGGATATAAGATACACTAATAAATAGCAAAGATTCTTGATTACTTAATAACTAGCAAAAATTCTTGTTTTGACCTACCCCCCCCCCCCCCCCCCCCCCCCCCCCCACTATTTTACAAAAGGATACAAAATACACTATTAACTAACAAAAAAACACCCATTTAATATCACTCACCTACCCCCCCCCCCCCTAACAAAAAAAACCCAATTACATTTAATTTCACCCACCTACCCCCCCTCCCCCCATATTTCTATTTAGTCCATTTAGTCCAACATTTTTAATCTTTTGGATTTCTGTTTGGCCCGCAGAACTTTCTGAATGCTCTGCAGGCCTTCGGTCAGCCACCGCTGCTGGAAGCACGGATCAACTCTTTGCATCAGGCGTTTGAGAAGGCCCAGTTTCTCGGCATTGAGGGGCGGGCGAGGATTTTCCCCACTTTTCCCGGTTTTTTTTCCAGTCACAGAGGACTCAATCAGTTCGTCCTCTGTAAAGATTGTCTTGGCCAAAGCTTTAAGGGCTTCTGCTTTTGACCCAGGGCCAAAAAACTTTGCCTTTTCGAGGAGTTCTTGCTCCGAGAAGCCACAATCCAGCTGGACAGCACTCAGAGTGGTACTTTCTGTTTCCCTCGCTGAGCTGTGTGCCCCCATCACCAATGCCGGTGGTTCTGCCGATGCCTTTCTCATGTCATCGACAGTTTTCTCCAGCCTCCGCACTTTTCGCTGGAGATGAGCGAAGTCAGCCTTCAGCTTTTTCAATTCCTCATCTTGTGGTCTTAAAATAAAAATCAGTAATTTAGTTAATTGAATTTCTGAAATCCTGTTTGATACTTAGGTGGAGAGTTCTTAAGTATCCTAAGTGAATGACTAATACTTTTTAAAAATTCTAAGATCCTTTAAAAGACATATTGCCAAATATTAAGCACTATCAAGTGTCGTTTCAATTTCTCACTTATAATTTATTTTGAAATTTAAAAAAATCTTTTTTTTTATCCTGAAAATTTCGTGAAAATCCGTCCATAACTTTTTGCATAATGTAGCTAACAGACAAACAAACAAACGCCGATGAAAACATAACCTCCTCGATGGTGGTAATAAGTCAAATACAGATTTTCATAGCTGTTTGAACTCTTTAGAGCAATGGAGGTAGTACATTAATGAAATTTAATCACCTTTGTGAAGTGATTCTGTGCCATCCTACTAACAAATATACTCCAATGGAAATATAAGACAATACTTAAATTTTTCAACAATGGTAAACCAATGAAAGCTTACCTTTGGCGTTCAAATAATGGTGGACTGGGCATGGAATCTCTACTTACATCTGAAAGAAATAAAAAAAAATGATTTAAAAGCTAGAACACTGAACCTGCATCTAATTGACTTGGAAAGCAAGCACAAGCCTATATGGCATATTAGAAACTCAATTCAGTGAATGACACTGTCGTTTTGGTTTATGTAACCATTATTTTGCTTTAGCATTACAATATGCTTTCCATATCATTGTATTTTATCAGCTATAATTAAATATTAAATAATCACTATACAATTATAAAACCAACCGAGTATCATAATATGATTGATATTTGGTTGCTGAGACTGTTGATTGAGTGAAATATTTTTATTAATTTTCAGAATCTAACCAGTTTTTTTGTAGATATTACCTATAAACAAATTAGTTATATGCCTTACTTTTAAATAACTCATAAAAGCAACACATTCTCCATTCAAATTCCATTCTACTGCACCACACAATCAAAACTATGCTCCATTATACTTGGGCTTTAACTAATTTTCAAATTACTAAGATAAATGTTAAACAAGAATAAAATTTTCCTTCACAGTTTTTTGTGATTTCACTTCACTTGTTTGAAAAAGAAATGGCAGCAAATAATCAATGTCCACCAGGTACTTCAAAACTCTTATTTATTCTCACTATTGTAATTTGAATGAGGGTAAGTTAACACAAAAACTCATAATTTGGGAAAAATAACAAAAAAATAACCCCTCATAGGTAGTACCAGAAGTAAATATTAAACATAATGCGTTGCTGAATACCCCTCGGCATTGGACAAAATTTGTAAGGCAATGGTCACAGGGTCAAAGGTCACACAGTCAGACCAGGACGTTGCACAACTAGTCCCCTAAAGAACATCCATGCAAAGTTTAAATTTCCTACAGTCAACGGTTGGGGAGACATAGCCCGGACAAAATCCATGGACAGACAGACTAACAGACGAAATGCTGATACCAATACCCCTATAGCCAAATCTGCTGATGGGTAAAAATTAAGTCGCAAATACCTGATTTAGGCTCCACAATCACTTCAGGCTCATTCACATTCCTTTTTCTCGGATTTTCCCCTGTGAATAATAAAGACAACATTTAGTTTCATTTGAATAACACTTTTGCTGGAAGCAGTGTCTTTTTTGTTTATTAGTGTAACATGTCACATGTCATAGTATTATTCTCATTTCAGGGTAAAATAGAAAAGTATGGGGAAACCTGTCACTACTTTTTGAGGTGATTCACCAATACACTAGATTAAGTGATTGGTCTTCCTAATTTCTTCATGGCCTAAAATTTGCTTGTATAAAAGTGCTCACTTTTTATGACATTAAACCATCCTATATTTAAACATTTGGTTGAAAAAAAAACAGATTTCATGCAATGATAAGAATGGTGACTTACGCAAATAATGCCAAATATGCAACTGGCGTACATTGTAGAACATTTAAAAGAACACAAAAACTAAACTTATCAGAAAACACAATAGTAAAAATAATCATGTCCACAAAATAAACCCTTGTAATGGCTTAAAAATTGTTCTCTGACTGTTATCGAAACAACAGCTCATTTTGTTTGTATATATTGATGTATATAATATATATATGTAGTCACATTGCCTTTTAACATGCAACAAATTAAGGAAAAGATATGCTACATGTATACATTTCAATTTACAATTGATTTCTGACTATAATATTAATATTATATAAATTACTAACCATTCACTGAAGGGACAGTGACAGATGAATTGATTTCAACCTCAGTAGGTGCCATCGAATTTGTAGATTCAGTAGCTTTGGATATGGTTTCAATCACAACATTCACCTCTTCTTTTGTAGTTCTTGGTTCTGAAGCTACTTTAGCTGATGAAGTGCTTGTAGGGATGGGTTCTACTTTAACTGGCGTGGCGCTCCTGGGTAGGCCTCTCACTTTAGCTGGAGTAACACTTGTAGGACTGGGACTTTTTTCAGCAAGAGTGGCACTTGTTGAGTGAGAATCCAATGTTGCATTTGAGGGAATTTTTCCCTCAGCAATTGCCATTAGGTGAGCTTTGTTTTCTGCAAAATAAACGTCAAAAGTTTTGTTATCACGTGTAAACGTGTATACAGATGGATTTACTGACTTAAATTGAGCTATAATAATAAGGAATCTCTGGTAAAGTTCCCACCCAAAGGTTCTCACCCAGTAAAGTTCCCATCCTTATAAAGTTGAAAAAGTGGAAAAGTTTCCACATTTAATTTTCTTTTACATTTATATCATATTTCTGGTTCTTCTTTCTTCAGTTAAATAATGATATATTATTGTGCAGATACATAGGAAGTTAATTAGGGAGGAACTTTTTGTGGAAGATTTATTTGAAGGAAGATTTATTTGAAGTAAAGTCAATAGACTATACACAAGCTGGTCACTCTATTTAGTAGAATTGTTGTCTTTGGAATTAATTAAAATATTCCAAACCAACTATGTCATATAGGATTATTTGCTGCAGACCCTTATGCTTTTTTCCAAGTCCTTTATTTGGAGTTAATTGCAATATACCAGAGTACCTGTGTCATCTATGATTATTTGTTGAAGACCCTTATGGAGATACTTTTATTTGGAGTTAATCACTCAAATGCCAGTCACTGTTCCCTCTGGACACGATCTTATGTGGGAAAGTCTTATGTGAAGTGAATCACATAAATTCCATTTTTTGCACTGCTAAGAATTGAATATCATAAATGGCCAGTCAAGAAATTTTAACATGACAATTGTGTACCAGTGTGATGACCTACTAGATTCAAATGCATTCAGAAATTGTTTTAACTATTATGAATGTCAAATAGAAATTATTTTAAAATGTGGGAACGTTTTCACCCCTTCAACTTTTGGGGTGGGAACTTTACCAGGTGGGAATCTTTGGGAGGGAACTTTACCAGGTGGGAAGTTTTCCGTACACCAATAATAAGGAGCACAAGGTTTTGCTGGAAATGGTGAATTACATTGAAAACCTCAATGATCTGTCAAATAAAGATGATTGCTGGTATAAGTAAATTTACTAATCCAGTTTGTCTCAGTTTAATTTTGTATATCATAAAAATGACTACAATAATTAAGTTCCCCAATCACTGAAAGAATTAGTTGAAAGTTCAGTCAGAATATGATCAAACAGTAACAATGAAGTCATAATCCAATTCAAAATAATATACCCGGTACAAGATATGAGCTCAGAGACAGGCTAGTTAAAAATCAAACTATCCATGACAAGCCTTTAGTGTGTTCACTCAAGTATATTTAAGCTAGCCTTGGCCATACCACAACACAGTCATGTGTTTATGATTTTTTTAATAGCTATAATAAACAGAAGAAAATAAATATTTCTATATTTACCTGTGCTTCCAATGGCAATGATTTCTGCCCTGTATTCCTTCCCACAAAATTTTGCCTTGACTTCCTCCCCAACTTTATATTGGTGGAATTCTTTTCTTGGGGCCAATATGCTGGTCATCCTCAAAACACTACTTTTACCTTCTTTCACAAAGGTCCCATCAGGAGACACAACAATCCAATCTGATACAACCAGCGGTGCACTCATTTTGAATGTATCCAAATTGCTTTAAGTGTTTTATTTAAACAACAATTACAATTATTAATCACTTGACAAAGGAACTGAAGCACATGGAAAGTAAACAACAGATAAGACAAACTTGGAGGGAAACTGAATCAGCCAATCACAATCACTGCTTCCCCAGCTACAATCCAAACTGAGGCACATATCTTCTGACTCCAGATTAAGGTGAGGGGTTTTTTCCCTTGTCTGATAACCTTACTCAAATACTTAAAACTTACTTGACATATACTACCTGTTTAAAATGTTTGGCTTTTCATTCACTTGAATTATATTTTACTATCTCTAATGTCAGTTATAAAAAAATTATAAATCGCAATTAGGTATATCAATAAAGTGAAATATTTTAATGGTATATTAAGTTTACACTCAATGTCACAAATATTTTGTTTACAGTTGTCTCAATGCTTCAGTATTCAAAGATGCTCAGACAGTAAACTCGGACAATCTGCTGCATATATATTTATACCCCATAAATGTTTATATGGTGAAAGCCGTTTACTTCTATTTTTCATGAAACCTTTTAAAAGGGACATTATTGAAATGTAATTCTCCCAGGGAAAATGTGTAGATCCTCTCTATATAAATACTAACCTTTCAAAATTTTTAAACCAGTGTTTTTGTCTATTTTAAAGGGCTTTACTACGTTTGTTGAGGTTTATCTCTATTTCTCACATACTGCTGGGTTACAAGTTAGCCTTTCCTAAGTAATATTTGCCATATATGTGCACATTTAAGAATGAAAAGGAAAGAAAGATGTATCCACTAGTTGGTTTATTTAAATAACCCTCTTTAATGTGGGGGGAAGTGGCAAATAGAAGGATCTGGAGAAAGTCTCTTGCTCAGGCTTTCAATGGAACCTTATGAGCTTTGGAGCAGATTTTTTACAAACATAACTCAGGAAAGGCTAAGGGTTAATTTGCATAATTTGCACACATGTGTGGACCAAGTAGTTGCAGAGATTTGGAATAGCTGATGTTGTTTGCTTAATATGTGGTATGTCATATGCACAATTCATCTTGTGGAAGAAACTGTAAAAACTGTTTCTGAAACATAGTTTAATATTTAGTCAGACATTTGTTACTTTTGATTTTTTATTGAGTGGTGGATTATGTAATATGGATCCAAATCACAGAAAATTGGACTACTTCTCAAAACTTGAGGTAAATGGAAAATCTCAATTCAAGTGTCAATTATGTCAAAAAGTGCTATCAACAAAACAAAGAATGCTGGGCCATTTACAGAAGATACACAATTTCAGTAAGTATTTTATTGTGATTAATTTACACGAATTTATGTTTCCATCTTTGAGCCAATTCTCATGTAGAATTAATCAATGTGCTTTAGTGCAAAGACCAAACCTAGCCTGGCCTTCCAGGCTGTCTACACCGGAATGCAGTCCAACCATGTATTTGCTGTCATTATGCACACATTTTTTCATTGACTCATCTGAGAGACATTCTCTCTGACAAGCTAGGTATCTCTGATCATGTGTGCATATGACTCAGCCTGTGTGCATTGTCAGGCAGGCTAACAAAAACCTTGAGAAACAAATGCTTAATAATATAATAATTAAGGATTTTTTTCCATTTTCCAAATTTATTTCTATACAGTACTGTTTTCACAAGGTTTTTTGCCCTGAAGATATTTATTGTTCCAATAAATCTATCTTGCATTTATATAATATATAGATATATATATAATGACAGCCCATTATATTAATTTTAATGAAATTTTAAAATTTGTATGTACTGAATGATGGTATTGTTCCACTGCTTTTTTTTTCTTTTTGTGTAGCTATGTATTTATGTTCTGTGTAGTTATTTGTTCTTTTGTTTTTTTTGTTTTTTTGTTTAAAGTAACATTGTACATGACTGTATATATCTTGTATGTACGAGAAATAAAATAAAATAAAAAAATAAAATATACTATAATATGTCAACTTTGCCTTTACTTTTCAATTTGTTGGGAGTTAAGCTGACATAAATTGGTTCAACATATACTATCTGTTCTCCCTGACAGTTGATAGTATCAATGTAATTTTAATGTACAGACCTGCGTATAAAATACTGGTATACATTTTTGCATTAACCTTTACTTTAGAATATAAAAACATCCATTTGAAAGTAAAATGTTTTAAGCTCTCTTACCAACACCTAAATTAATAACCATCATTACTGTGCATCTTAAAGTTACTTTATGATGAATATTATGTTTTAGGTCCTGTGAAGAGAGTAAAGAAGTTGTACTTAGAAAATGAGGACATAATCATTCCACGGACAACATTATACAGACAAACAAAGAGAGAAACTTCTGCTTCTTGTTGTATAAGAAGAGCTCCTGTTGGAAGAACATCTGCAGAACATACTGAAAGTGTATGTCATATTAATGTACTAGATTTTCATCTAGATTCTCATACCATGAAACCACACCATGAAGGAAATTCCTTAGATGTGGAAACTTCCTTCAATGACAGTGACATGAAAGACACAAGTATTAGTTCCAGTGATTTTGAGTGGACTGAGTGTGAAACATTGAGCTTAAATTCAGATCTTAGTGATCTTAGTGATTCAGATAAAGGTTTGGAAGATGATTCAAACAGTAGTGATGAAAGCTTTGAAAGTGTAAACTCTGCATCATGTAACGAAGACTTCAATTCAGATCAACAGAAACAGTTGAAATTATTACAGTGTTTCATGAAACATAATTTACCTGCAAGTGCTTGTCGAGATATTTTAAATTTCATTCCTGGAGAATTGTCATACGATAAACTGCTAAAGCAATGCGGTATTGGAGACTTCTTTGAAATCCATTATTGTGAAATTTGTTCTGCTGTTTTCCCAACCGAAAATGAAGAAACCTATACTTGTTCTACAGAAAACTGCTCAGGTTTAAGGTACACAGGAGATCTCCATTCTCAAAGAACTCTTCCAAGATCTGCCAGGAAAACATTTATCTTGGCCAATTCACAAAAGCAGCTGCGTAACTTGCTTATGTCAAAAGGTAAATAAATATATTACTAAGTTACTTCCTCTCTATTCAATATGTATTCCTACAATAAAGGGTCAATTTATGTCCAGGTAACATTGTATTTGTTATAGTATAACTTTTGCCTATTACAGAAATATATACACCCAAAATAATCAGCTAATTTAATTCTAACCTTACAAGTAAACCTAAAAATCTGATGTTTTTAACAATTTCAGAAAGTTAAATTTTTATTTTAAGCTAAACATCTTGTTTTACAGTGTCGAATAGTATCTCAATTAAAGATGAAGATACTCAGTGACAAGGGACCTGCCTCTATAAACTTGAGACAGAGGTGTCATGAGTCAGTATTTGGCAATATTTATGATACATTCAACAACTAAAACTAACCAGTGACATCTGTGGCGACTGCCGAGTAAATTTTTTGCCAGATGCCCAATATGCCTCTCCCAGTTGCCCATCAGTTACTGGTAACTAAAAAATGTCTGTAAGTCATCCTTAACTCTTATCAGTCAAAACATTATTAAATCATTGCTTCTGTCTAACCATGTTTTAACCAAAAATGTATGTTAAACCTTTTATATTATGAAATATACCCTATTGTTACAGACTGTCTGGAGAAAGTTGTGGGAGAAAAACAGCGTATTTACAGAAGATATTGTGACAATGCTGACATCACAGATATTACGGATGGCTCTGCATACAGATCTCTGTTGGCAGATGATCAGTTTCTCAGTGGACATGACAACATGAACCTAACTGCAACATTTAATACTGATGGGATATGCCTCTTCAAAAGTACTCATGTAGAATTGTGGCCTTTGTATCTTATTATCAATGAACTCCCCACACAAATGCGTTTTGCGCGTGAAAACATTCTTCTCTTAGGATTATGGCAAGGTCGAGGAAAACCACCATTTCAATCCTTTCTTTCCACATTTGCAAATGAAATGAAAAAGATGTTCCATGATGGTGTTAAAGTCAATTTTAATGGAGAAGATATTTGTCTGAAACTCGCTATTGTTTGTGCCAGTGTGGATTTGCAGGCCAAAGCTGGTGTTCTAAACATGACTTTATTTAATGGTGCATTTGCCTGTATCACTTGCGAAGAAGAGGGTTTTGTGGCAGCACAAGGAAAAGGTCATGCCAGATGTTACCCATACAGGACCAGAGAATTGCGTGCACCTCAGAGAACCAAAGATTCAGTGCAGCATTGTATGAGTAATGGAAGTTCTAACAGCCGTTGCAAAGGATTCAAGGGTCAATGTAAAATAGAGTTTCCAGTTTTTGACATTGTTACAGGTTTTGTACCAGATTATATGCACGGGATTTTACTTGGCATCTGCAAAGCTTTGACAACACTTTGGTTTGCCTCTAAAAATAATAAACAACCATATTTTGTTGGAAACCAGCTACATGTTATCTCTTCTAGGCTTTGCAATATTAAACCAGTTGATTATGTGATGCGACTGCCACGAAATATTGAAAAGGATTATGCTAGTCTCAAAGCAACTGAGTATCAATCTTGGCTCCTTTATTATGGCCTACCTTGTTTGAAGGGCATCCTACCTGAGCTATACCTGGGTCATTTTTCACTATTATCTGAAGCTGTTCACTTACTTTTGAGTGATACAATGGACACTGAAATCCTTAATCGAGCATCAATGCTTCTGGATTTGTTTTACCAGCAGTTCCAACAACTTTATGGTGATGGATCATGTGGACTCAATGTCCATAACCTTGGTGCTCATTTGGTAGATTTTGTTCGCATGTGGGGACCAATATGGGCTTGGAGCTGTTTCTCCTTTGAAGATATTAATAGCATGGTTCTCAAGTCAGCTCATGGTACAGGCAATGTAACTAAACAAATTTGCAAATGAAAGAAGCTGAAAGCATGATCAAAATTAAATGCAAAAGTGAGAGTTCAGTTAAACCATGGAGTAAGTTAAAACACCTGAATAATTGTGAGGTTGCTGGAAAGATGCTTAGTATCAATTCTGATGAGCCACACATTGAAGAGTTGATAAAATCCACCAATGCTGGAAAAATTTCAAACATTAAGAAGTGCAAAGGGTCCTTGTGAATGGACAGAAGTTATATTCAGAAATGTACACAAGGATGAAAAAAAGAGCCTGCAATTATGTTTTGCTCAAGGATGGGAGAAAAGCTGTTATCAAGTTTTTTATTGTCAATGTAACATCCAAAGACGTACATGCAGCCGTCGCCTTTTTAGAAAGTAGTTCATCCTCCCTAGATCAACTCACTGGTGGAAAGCATATTATACCAATAAGGGAGACATGCCATATTGAACTCATACCTGTTACTGCTATAGTTGAGAAGTTGTTTTTTATTAACACTAAAACAGATTGTCTATTTATTAGCCGAATGCCAAATATGCATGGTCATAGCATATTAAAGTAGATGAATTGGGGTATATCAATTTCTGCCCCAGCAATTTCACCCCCAAAATATTTTGGTAACTTGAGTAGGTATTCTTATTGATAACTCTACCTGGGCATTAAAAACAAATACCCTACAAATAATATTTCATGATAGGGATAAAAAGGTCTGGGGACAAAATTGGAGTAAACCAATGCATCTACATGCTGACAAAACTGATAGTAAGTGTATATGTGTATTATACAATGTACAAGTAAAATGTTAGATGTACCATGAAGAAAGGTTTCAGAATGGGTTTAAGCCACTTTGTTAGATTATCATTTGTTTTAAAATATGACTTCTGTTAACTTTCTTATTGTAAATATTCTGTTTCATAAAATATTTGTAAAATTATTTATAAAAATGTAACTGTATTATGTTTTCTAAGTTATTTATAAAATTATTTTAAAAATTATTTTATTATTTTTTGACATTTTATTGGACGTTTCTTAAAATATTCATAACATTTATCTATTATGAATACATATTATATCAGATATTTCTTAAAATATGCATAACATCAATTCATTATGAATATGTATCTAATTTGATATTTCTTAAAATATTCATAATAATACTTTATTACGAATACGCATGTTGCTTGATTTCATATTAAAATCTAATTAAGCATATTATTCTTAATCTGGTTCATAACATGTTATATGCTATGGTATTTATATTCATAATGTTATGAATTTCTTCATAATGAACTTGGCAATTCATAACAGCTCATTTCATAAAAATTTTTATGAATTTTTTCTGCAATCGTATAAGAATATATTCATAATATTCTTAACGATTCATATCAATTCATAATGTTATGAAATTCATTTCGACAGGGCAAGGCTCCTCTTGAACCCTGTTTACTTGCTGAGCCAAGTTTTTCACATATTAGACAGTCTTTCTTACTCCCTTTCTTTGGGAAGGAGAAGGAGTGATTTTGATTCCTTTATTTAAAGGTTTTCTCTCACTCTCTAGGGATGGCCTAAGTCATCCTTAAGTCAGATCTTTCTTTCTTTCCTGGCTTAAGCCAGTTATCTTCAGAAGGCTCTTCCTGCTTTGACTTTTTGTCTTTGGTCAGGATGACTTAGAGGACCTCTCCTTTCCTACAGTCAGATTCCTAAGATACTATCTGTCTAGCTACTCTGACTTTCTTAGGAGGATTTCTTCTTGGTTTTTCTTCTGAAGTTCAAAGAGGGTGATATTGCTGCTCAGACAATATCTTTTGGGATAACATTTTATTCTTTATTCCCTCTAGCTCTGTTCCACATGTGAAGGCCCATGATGTTTTTGCCCAGGTTTCACTCTGGTCTCTTCGGTGGTTTCCCACTGCTTCACATCATGGGGGATTCCTCTATCGATTCTTGCACTTCACTTATTCAGAGATGTTGTTCTTAAGAATCTCTATGATTCCTTAAGTGTAGTGGACTTTTGTTTCCACTCAGCCCATTCTCTCTCTTCTACTTAAATTCCTCAATTTAAGTCATTCTGAGACTTTTTAGTCTCAGAAAAAGGGGGTGGCATTTCCCTTTTAGGGATTCTGTTCTTCATCTCCATTTTCAGAACCGTGCTTCTTAGTGCCTCTTCGGATGTTCCTATTCTGAGCACAGTGGCATATTTATGCCCTCTCCTTTGAGCTGACCTAATAGGGTGTAGACAGCAGTGCTGAAGTTCTTGCAGTGGTTAATTCTACTCATTTAACTCAATAGAGTTTTTTCTTCAGCACAGAGGTTTTGGGTTCAATCGCACCAGGAACTATCCTCTTTATGCAATTTAACTTAGGGTGGTTTTCCTCAGCTGTTTTTTTCCCACCATCCTTCCATGTGGTCATTCAATCCAAGTGTTTTCGTATGGTAGAGTATATTACATTTTTATGAAATAAAATTTCATATTTTTAAATGTAAAATACATTTTTATGAAGAAAAATGTATATACTTACCATATGAAAACAGCAAATCACCCTCCCGCCTGCCCCACTTTTTAAAGACCTTTTTCCAACATTTATGTTTATTCACAAAAATAATGAACTACTTCTGTATTACTGCACATGGCAGAGTGAACTAGGTACCAGGGGTCAAAGGGTAGCAAGTATATAGCTTTAAAGAGGGTCTCCCCTCATATTTTAAATTCTATGTATGGTGTACGTGGCAGTCACTGAATGCCAAGCAAAGCTTACCCAAGTGTTTTCATATGGTAAGTATATACATTTTTCTTCATAAAAATGTATTTTACATTTAAAAATATGAAATTTGTTAAAATATGTTATTCAGTTTATTTTTCCATAGCTACAACATGGTGATTAACTTGGGTGTCTAAGTGAGTAATAGCTACCTTTGGACTTTTCAGTAACTTCCAACATGATTAAAATTACTTGAAAACTATTGCATTTAGATAATTTCGTATAAATCTATTATTCAGCTACTTTGGTCTCAGCTATAACACAGTAAAATTTCAGACTTGTAGCTCATTGCATAGCTGAGTAATAGCTAATTTGAGGATATCAGTGTTGAGTAAATCAGTTAGAACTTGAAGACTATTGCATTTAGAGTATCTCTTTAAATATGTTATTCAACTATTTTTGGATCAGCTGTAACAAAGCAAATTTGCAGACATGTAGCTTATTTTATAGATGAGCAATAACTATTTTGAGGTTATCACTGTTGAGTAAATTAGTTATAACTTGAAAACTATTGCATTTACAGAAATTTGTGTAAATATGTTATTCAGCTACTTTTGGGTCAGCTATAATGTAGTAAAATTGCAGACCTGTAGGTCATTGCATAGCTGAGCAATAGCTACTTTGAGGTTTTTTCTATTGAGTAAATCAGTTATAACTTGAAAACTATTGACTTTAGAATATTTTCTTTAAATATGTTATTCATGTACTTTTGGGTCAGCTACAACATAGAAAAATTACAGACCTGTAGCTTATTTCATAGCTGAGCACTAGCTATTTTGAGATTCTCACTGTTGACTAAATCAGTTGTAACTTGAAAACTATTGCATTTACAGTATTTTGCATAATATGTTATTCAGCTACTTTTGGGTCAGCTATAACATAGTAAAATTGCAGACCTGTAGCTCATTGCATAACTGAGTAATATCTACTTTGATGTTATCACTATTGAATAAATCAGTTGTAACTTCAAAACTATTGCAGTTAGAGTATTTTGTTTTGATATGTTATTCACCTACTTTGGATCAGCTATAACATAGTAAAATTGCAGAGTTGTAGCTCATTGCATAACTGAGTAATATCTACTTTGATGTTATCACTATTGAGTAAATCAGTTGTAACTTCAAAACTATTGCAGTTAGAGTATTTTGTTTTGATATGTTATTCACCTACTTTGGATCAGCTATAACATAGTAAAATTGCAGAGTTGTAGCTTATTTCATAGCTGAGCAATAGCTATTTTTAGATCTCACTGTTGAGTAAATCAGGTGTAACTTGAAATCCATTGCATTTAGAGTATTTTCTTTAAATATATCATTCACCTACTTTTGGGTCAGCTATAACATAGTAAAGTTGCAGACCTGTAGCTCATTGCATAGTTGAGCAATAGCTACTTTGAGGTTTTTTCTATTGAGCAAATCAGTTGTAACTTGAAAACTACTGCTTTTATTGCGCTACAATAGCTTACCATGTGGAACTTAATGCTGATCTCGGGAGGCCGCAGGCATCTGGCCAATGTCCAAGAAAAATAACATTTATAGTTGGCCGTGGCCTCAGGTTGTACTCTCGTGGAACTCTTGTCATTTCTTCCTCCTTTTCTTGTTGGCCGCGTGATTTGGAAGTGTTTACTATTTGCAGTCATATTTTACTCTATTTCCCAGTTTTTACGTATTGTTGGATGTTATTATTTTGCTTAATTAATGTTTTAGATTATTCTGTGAAAGTTCCGTTTTGACTGGATAAGTATTTCTTTATTTTTTTGCATTTTGTGAGTTTTCTTGGTTCAGGTTTGCTTGTATGCGTACATTTTATTGCTTAAAAATGTCTTCCATTACCCAAAGAACAAGCAAAGATAAACCTAGATCTGTGAAGTGCCGGCATTTCTGTCTTCCTTTTGATAGCCATAACTATTGCCCTTCCTGTAGAGAACCAAATAAAGGTGATGATCTCTGTGTTACTCTCGAATCTCCATGCGAGATCTGTGCTAGCTTCTCGGATGAACAGATGACAAAAATTAAAAACAAGAAATGTTATGTAAGGAAATAGAAAGCTGACACTTCCAGAGACAATGAGCTTGACTTTTACTGGGTGACGAGGACGTGGATTCATTTACAGGATCTCAGGCAGACCTTGAGGGTGCTGCTGAACAGTTATTTGCATCCCCACCATGTCCTCAGCCCCTGTGTGTCTAGTCACTCTCTCTTAAAACCCCAGCCAAAACTGTCCCACCTACTCCAGGTACAGCTTTACAGCAGAAAGTTGAGTCCAAACTTGAAAAATCCCTGGGTTCTCACTTTAACATCTAATTAAAAAAAATTACAACAACAAACTGGTGTATTCCAGGCTTCTATGTTTGAGGCAATGAAGTCTCTCCGAGACGAATTTCAGTCTCTCAAAAAGAAGTCTAAAGGGGAGGTGGATCAGACCTCTTCTGCCTCTAAGCCTGGTACTAGTAAATAGCCCGAGAACCTGGACCCAACCCCTCCGAGAACTCAATCTTCCTCTCGGGCGGATGAGGCTATGGATGTGGACTTATATGGTCCACCCCTTCCTCCTCATCTCAGAGATAAGCAGTCCATTCAGGACTCTGACCCAAGACATCATCTTGGAGATCAACAATCCATGCATCAATCTGACCCAAGACAGGGGAAGATCAGTCCTCTGTATATAAACATAGGTCTTCCAAGCCCTCTAGGGCCCCTTCCGATCAAGACCAACCTCAACACGACCCAGATCCTCTTTTCCACAGGGAAGTAGCCATGGCTGACTTACTCTCACAATATGCTAAGGAAGTGGAGTCAATCTCCCTGTCCCCAGTTAAACTGTGCCCAGGTCTTCCACCTCTGTTCTGGGTCTGGACGACCAAAAAGGCCAACAGGAGCTTAGGCCAAGAGACCCTTCTGCTATGCTCCCACTTACTTCTCACATCAAAGATGCTTTTGATAAGTTTGAACATGATTTTGTGGCCTCTGGCTTACCCGAGGGTAAATATATTAAACCCCCACCCTCCATTGCAAAGTGGTACAAGGTGGGACAGCCTTGTTATGAAGACAAAATCCTGGAGTTGAATACAAACATTTCGAATATCTGTATCTCTCCTACACCCTCAAGAGCCCTATGGGCAAGGTTCCCAATCCAGTTCTTAAGGAGCTGGAACATCAAGCTAGGCAAAACCTCTCCACTATTAACTTCATAGGTGCTTTTACCAAGACTTCATCTTCTTGTAATTCCACTTTAGAGAAGTGTCAACACAGTCTGAAGTCTTCATTCAAGAAAGTTAAATATCAGACTCATCCCAGGGGATGAGGGCGTGGAAACCCCTCCCCCCCAATGACTCCTCAAAAGCATCCCTCAGTCCACCAGTAGGAGGCTGCCTCTGTTCTTTCAGAAGAGACTGAAAAATAAACAAATGTTTAGACAGCGTATTAATCATTATCACCAATGGCTATGTTCTGCCATTCATTTCAAAACCAAGATTGGTTAGAACTCCCCTGATTCGATCAGGTTACAAGGCCCTTCACAAAGAACAAGCTCTGGTGTCTTGCATCCAGTCTCTTCTGTCAAAGAACGCAATAGAAAGGTTGGAAAATGTAAAATCTCTCAGGTGTTATAGTCGCCTAGTCCAAAGGTTGAGACCAGTGTTAGACCTAAGCAGGCTCAACACCTTCCTACTTGTAGAAAGGTTCAAAATGGAAACTCCAGAGTCCATCAGGGCCTCTCTGATTCCAGGGGAATGGGTGTCGTCGATAGACCTATCAGACACCTACCTTCACATCCCTAAGGTTTTGCCACAGGTTACATGTGTTCCAGTTCACCTCCCTTCCTTTTGGACTATCCACAGCCCCTCAGGTCTTTACTACAATTGTAAAGGAGTTGAAGCTGATGACCCTCACAAGGGGAATCAGACTTCACTAATACCTGGACGACTGGCTGATGAGGGCCCAGTCTCAGGAAGAAGCCTAAGTGAACACTCATACAGTGGTAGACCAGACTCAGTCCTTAGGGTGGATAATAAATCAGGAGAAATCCGAACTAAAACCTGCTCAAGTGCTTTTGTTCGTGGGCTACGAGTACCACTTAGATTTAGCCCTTGTAAAACCTACTCAAGAGAGATGGCTCAAACTTCAGGATTTGATCCTACGACTCAAGTCAAAACATGTTTTGACTGCAAGATGTTTGATGTCGCTAATTGGGTTGCTCGCCTCAATGGGGAAGATGGTCCTGGAGGGGCGCCTTCACATGAGGCCCTTTCAGTTTCACCTCAAGGAGCACTGGGGACATCCTCAGTCACTGGACAGCCTCCTTCCTTGGACAGAAACCAATTCAGCACACCTTGACTGGTGGCAGAATCCCACAAACCTGATGAAAGGTGCAGACCTTCATCCCAAAGACCACAGTATCCAACTCTTTACAGAGGCCATAAATGAAGGCTTGGGCGCTCACTTAGAGCAAACCTCTACAAAGGGTCTCTGGCCAGACAGGGACAAAAGGCTACACATAAATGTTCTAGAGTTGAAGGCGGTTTTTCTGGCCCTTCAAGGACCAGTGTCAAAACCAAACAGTGCTAGTTGCTACAGACAACTCCACAGTAGTAGTCTACATAAACAAAGAGAAACCCACTCGGCAGAGATGTGTGCTCTCCTGTGGAAAATCATGATCTGGTGCCATCATTACAAAATAACCTTAAAGGCCAGACACATTCCAGGGTGTCTGAATATGATGGCCGACCTACTGTTCAGGTCAAACCAAGTCCAGTCAACAGAATGGTCACTGCATCCGCAGCTATTCAAACAGATCTGTCACAAGTGGTTCACCCCTCATGTAGATCTATTTGCCACTCATCTGAACCACAAACTACCACTGTATGTCTCTCCAGTCCCAGACCCAAATGTTTGGGACATAGATTCTCTAAACATAAACTGGTCGGGTCTCACAGCTTATGCTTACCTTCCAACCTCTCTCCTTCACAGGGTGATCCAAAATATCAGATGGTGCAATTGCCTGATCATTATAATAGCCCCAGGCTGGCCAGGGATGCCCTGGTTTTGGGACCTAGTGCAGCTCTCAACAGAGATCCCACTTCAGCTACCAGTGTCAACAAATCTTCTCAAACAGTCCCACAACTATGTGTTTCACAGCAATCCAGAACATCTCAACCTCCACGCCTGGTGTCTAGGAGTGGACAGCTCCAAGAACAAGGCTTCTGGGTTGAGGTGGCAGAGAGAATTGCTGCCCCTCAGAGGTCATCAACAAGAACCATCTATAAATTAAAGTGGGCTCTATTTGAAAAATGGTGCAGAGAAAATTCGGTGGATTTCTCAACTCCCTCTGTGATACAAGTCTCAGACTTTATCATGTACCTGTACCAAGACCTAGACAGGTGCCCTTTGACCATTGATGGTTATAGGACTGCTATTGTTGACACTCTTGGCCCAGCAGGACACCATATCTCCCAATGTTCAGACCTTAACAGGTTACTCTCCACTTTCCACAGGGATTGTCCCAAAAGTTCCAGGAATCTTCCAAAATGGAACCTTTCTGTTGTACTTAATGAGCTCACCGAAGCACCCTTTGAGCCTATGAAAGACACAGACCTCAAACATCTTACTCTCAAAACTGTTTTCTTGCTAGCTTTGGCCTCCGGCAAACGCCTCAGCGAAATTCATGCCTGGGTTGCAAACAAAGTCTCTAATCTAGGTCAATGGGAATATGTTGCCTTGTTCCCTTCTTCTGATTTCATAGCCAAAAACAAACTAGCAAGAGAAGGTTCTCAAAGTGTGTCTCTGGTGACTATTTCTGCTTTGACTATCATTGTAGATATACAATTCAAAGAAGACAGGACCTTGTGTCCGGTCCGGGCCCTTAGGTATTATTTGGATCGAACCAAAGACCTAAGACGGTCTCGATCCCTTCTCTTTATTTCCTTCAAGAAAGGATATTCTTCAGACATCAGACCCGCTACTCTCTCTTCTTGGCTTAAACAAACTATCCTACTTTATTACAAACAAGCAGACCAACAAGCCTTGGACTTAGTCCAAGTTAAAGTGCATGACATTAGGGCCTTTGCGGCCTCTAAGATCTTTTACAGTGGGGTATCGGTGGACCAAATCATGCAAGCCTGTCACTGGAAAGCTCACAACACATTTACAAATTTTTACCTGAAAGACCTTACTTGGTCAGACAACGACAACAATATGTATCTGGGACAAGTAGAAGCATCACAACAAGTCCTAGACCTTCCCCCTCAGACCAGTTATCCTCGGAAAGAAAAGAAGGGGGGCACAACTGCTACAACCAAGTCTTCAGGAGTCTAATCCCAGGGTCAAGGTATATGTTTACCTCCTCAGGATGTTGGGTAAGGTCTTTATCATTATTTATTATGCATTTGCATAATGTTTAAGGACTTATTAAGGTTGTCATTTAATCTCATTTTAGGGTGGCTTAAATTTACGAGATACTCAAGCCTAGGGGCTTTTTACTTCTCAAAGTGAGCGTAGGCTGCACTTCTCTCCTCCATTTAAACATCCTGACAGTTTTTAGTACTGTAATTTATCCTTTCTGGTTTTTGGCTTATTACAGGCTCAGTCTCCGGGATTGGGCACTGTAAATGGGACTCAACATTCATTCTATTTACTACTTCAAATCCAAGAAAAATTGACTACTTCTTCCAGTCTCAGCTGTAATTCCACTGGACGGTTGGATTCAGCATTCAGTTCCACATGGTAAGCTATTGTAGTACAATAAAATTGAAAATTTTAATTACTTAAATGTAGCTTTTTATAAGCTACAAGCTTACCATGTGGAACTGAAGAGAGTCCCACCCTGCCTCCCTGCTGTATTACAGCTGAGGGGTATGGGTCAAAAGTTGCAATGCAAAAAGGAGGAAAAATTGAGAAGAGTTCCACGAGAGTACAACCTGAGGCTACGGCCAACTATTAATGTCTATTTTTCTTAGACGTTGGCCAGATACCGGCAGCCTCCCGAGATCAGCATTCAGTTCCACATGGTAAGCTTGTAGCTTATAAAAGCTACATTTAAGTAATTAAAATTTTCAAATTTAAAGAATTTTGTTTAAATATCTCAGGTCTTCACTGTTGAGTAAATCAGTTTTAACTTGAAAAATATTGCTTTAGAGTATTTTCTTTAAATATGTTTTTCACCTAGTTTTGAGTTAGCTATAACATAGTGAAATTACAGACCTGTAGGTCATGGCATAGCTGAGCAATAGCTACTTTCAGGTTCTTACTGTTGAGTAAATCAGTTGTAACTATTGCATTTAGAGTATTTTCTTTAAATGCATTGTTCACCTGCTTTTGGGTCAGCTATAACATAGTAAAGTTACAGACCTGTAGCTCATTCTATAGCTGAGCAATAGCTACTTGTAACTTAAAAACTATTGCAGTTAGAGTATTTTGGTTTAACATGTTATTCCTCTACTTTTGAATTAGCTATAACATTGTAAAATTGCAGATTTGTAGCTCATGGCATAGCTGAGTAATAACTACTTTCAGGTTCTCACTGTAGAGTGAATCAGTTGCAACTTGAAAAATATTGTATGTAGAGTATTTTGTTTAAATATATTGTTCAATTACTTTTGGGTCAGTTATAACAGTGAAATTGTAGACCTGTATGTCATGGCATAGCTGAGAGGGTCCACGGTGGCAGAGTGGTAACACTCTCGCCTCTCCCCTCTGAGGCCGGGGTTCGGTTCCCGGCACGGCCTCAAGTGGGAAAGCTGGTAGTTGCTTGCCATTGGTCGGCAGTTTACAGTACAGAACCGTGACGAACTGTATGTACTGGTTTCCTCTGCCCTTCCAACTACCCGTCGTGATATGACCTGTACAGTGTTGAAAGCGACGTAAAAAAGCCCAAATAAACATGGCATAACTGAGCGATAGCTACTTTGAAATTTTCTCTGTTGAGTTAATCAGTTGTAACTTGAAACTTTTAACTTGAAAACTATTGCATTTAGAGAATTTTCTTTAAATATGTTATTCACCTACTTTTGAGTTAGCTATAACATAGTAAAATTGCTGAGCAATAGCTACTTTTAGATTTTTACTGTTCAGTAAAACTTGAAAACTATTACATTTAGAGAATTTTCTTTAAATATGTTATTCACCTACTTTTGAGTTAGCTATAACATAGTAAAATTGCTGAGCAATAGCTACTTTTAGATTTTTACTGTTCAGTTAATCAGTTGTAACTTGAAAACTATTTCATTTATAGTATTTTGTTTAAATAAGTTAACCTTCTTTTGGGTTAGCTATAAAATGGTATAATTGCAGACCTGTAGCTCCTTGCATACCTGAGTAATAGCTACTTTGAGGTTCTTACTGTTGAGTAAATCAGTTGTAACTCGAAAACTATTGCATTTGCAGTATTTTCTTTAAATATGTTTTTAACTTACTTTTTACCGCTTAACAGTTCCCTTGTTACTTTCCTTCTGAATACCATTTCCAGGGTACAACTTTTGTGTCCTTTTCTTCTGTCACTACTACTCTGACACTCAAAACACACAGTCAGCTGGCATAGAGCCTGTTCACGGGCACTGATTGCTTGTTTTGTTTATTAGAATAGGCTGTAGGGCACACAGGAATTGTTTTGTCCACCATCATTAGCATTGCCGGTGTTGTCATCACACATCCTCACACTTTGTTTAGACAGTATCTCAAAAACCCCTAGTCTGAAAAAATTCAAATTTGGTATGCGGATTTAACTGGTCACAGAGATTGCACTATGTTAAGATAACTGTAAACTCGCAGAGTTACTGATTTAATACTGATTCTGGCCAGTATCTCAAAAACAGTGTTGATGGATTTCTTTCAAATTTGGTACTTGTTTGTGACTGGTACTGAAGCTCTGTTTGAAGATGACCTTAACTCTTTTATATTGAATAATTATTGAATTAGGTTTCTCTCTTCCACACAGTCCAAAAAGGGTGACAGAGTCACTTCAAAGTTTGTGGAAAATGTAATTTGCCTAAAAAAGTGACTAACAATAAGACGACCCTGATCCCCCCAGTAATAACAGAAATACATTTCCTTAAATTTACAATTTTTGGACAACATCTTAAATTATAGACAATATATTGAAAGCATATATAAGATCTGGATATATTTTTATTTATTTATTCATTAAAGTGACATAATATATAATGTTTGGTAGAAAATAGCATATATTATTAATATATTATTTAAAAAAAACATTAATTGATAAAGACATTTTCTCCTTAGTTTAACACTACAGTTTACACAAAAGACTATTTCTATACTTCCAGAGATCATACAAAAATTTATTAGTAACTTTTGTGTTTTCATGATACACAATACTCTGAAACTCTTCTTGAATACCTTGACTTTTATTAATATTAAGTTTATGATGGTACCCCATTCAAATATTTGTATAAATTGGACAAACACACAAGAAATGCATTTCATTTTCTGTATCTCTGTTACATTACTGACATACCCTTTCATTAAGTATTTTTCCTACTATATCTTCCTCATTCAATTTGAAGTGGTAGTATACCAATAATGGAAACTGCCAAAACACAGATCTTTCATGTTTTGGAAGGTAGAGAGTAGCATACGCTTCTGCCTTAATTTCCTTTTGGAATAATGAATATGTTCTGAGTTTGGGTTTGGATGGAAGTATAAATTGCCGTTCATTATGTATTATTTCATCAAGTTTACTTTGATCATTAGAAAGATCCACTTGTTCACCATCACAAAATTGAGCGATTGAACAGATTCTAATATTTTAAGTATATGACACAAGTGTTAGGTGTAAAGTTTTGTAAGCTCTATTCAAAAATTGTGTTTGTGAGACAACTGGATTCCATTTTGCAGATTTTGTTCCACAATCTTAGGAGATAAAAAAACCTATACTTTGGAAGAGTCCAACCCATATCACCTTGATAGCCCATAACTGTTGTATTTCTATATAATCCAAAATAACATCTAATTGCTTTGTTATAATTTTTTCTGCATTTGCATAATAATTATGACCCCAGACACTGCAGCCTGATGCTAAAATAGGCCAGACACCGGTATCAAACAGTTTTGTGAAAGTTTTGAAGTTTATTTCTTTAACCTTTTTGAAGTTACTTATTATTTCATTGAGGGCTCTACCTCCAGATAAAAGCTTGGAACATGTTGAAAATCTAAAAACTCATGTAAGATAACACGTAGGTGTTTATCTGTGAGATAGTAAACACTTCATTGTCCCCAATGTGGAATTTAAATTTTGATTACATTAGGCTGATTTAAAGTATTAAAACATACTATTGTAAACCATAACATTAAGAATCTTTACGTGTTTCAAACCAAGTAGCCTTAACAGTTTCTCAGAAGTAAGAACTTCTACCTTTCTCCCTGCCAATCCTTCTCTTAAAGAGGTCCTAGAAAAGTTTGAACAAGGTTTCAAAGCCAACTTCCCTGAATGGAAGTTTATCAAACCTCCCCAAACCACAGGAATGTGGTACAAGATGTTGGAGCCCTGTTTTGAAGAAAAATGCAGGACTTAAAGAGAGACTTCAGTATCTACACCTTCCCTAGGCCCTAGGCAGCTCAATGGGGAAATATTCCCTTACAGGTAGTAAAAAGAATTTGAGCATCAAGCTTGATTAAATTTCAGTACCCTCAATTTTTCAGCTGTATTCAATCGTTTTTTTCAGTTTCTAACCTTATTTTGGAAAACTGCAGAGACAGTATTAAAGCTACTGAAAACAGATAAACCCAAGAAGGTCAGTAGAAATATCTATTAAAATATATATAGAAACGACTACGTCGAGATCCTGATTGAGAAGATCCATATCCAACAGAGGGCCTTAGCATGTCAGAGTAAAGCCCTGTCCCATATTTTCCTTTATTCCATTCACAATTGGTGAAGGTAAGGAAAGTGTTTCTGCTTCAAACTCTAAACTCCAAAACTGGAAGGGAAAGGGTTTCTCCTTAAAACTCTAAACAGTCTCAGGGTTTCAGACCCTACAAAAATTATCCTTTTTTGTGGTCCCACTGTAATAAAAGAGCCAGATACAAAGTGCTCCTATGGTGGACAGTCCACCCTAACCAGCAACCAACCCCCCAACAAAGGGAATTCAAGCAATAGAGACAACAGGGGCCACTTTAGACGTTACAGCAGGGGCCGAGGGCGTGGCAATCCCTCTAACCAATGACTGTCAAATTTTAGCTGGTGACTAGTAGGAGGTCGCCGCAGTTCTTTGAGAAGGGAATGGCTAGAAGAAAACTGCTTAAACAATGTATTGAACATTATCAGAAATGGTTACTTTCTTCCATTCATCAACAAATCAATTCTAGCCAGACAACCCATGATTCTCCCAGTTTACAAAGACCATCAAAAGGATCTAGCCCTGGCCTCTTGTTTCCAATCTCAATAGAACTGTAAGGTCTCTTGGCTTTTACAGTCGCATGTTTCTAGTTCCAAAGCCTTTTCAGAGATGGAGGCTAGTCATTCCCATCCACCCAGGCTGAAAAAATACTTTTGGTGCACCCACCAAGCTCAAATTTACCAATTATATCTGCCCTTCAGGCCAGCGACAGCCCAACATGTATTCTCAGTGGTAATCAATAAGTGAAGCTTATGGCCTTCTCCAGAGGAAACTTGGAGTCAGACACCAATACCTGCACAACTGGCTCATCAGGGTGCCATGACAGGGAGAAGCACTTCTAAATACAAAGACCATTGTGAACCTAACAAAGTCCTTGGGTTAGATCATCAATCGGGAAAAGTCACCAACTCAGGTGTTCTCCTTTTTGGGTTACGGATACCACCAGCCTTTGTAAAACCCTTTTAAGACAGATGGCTCAAACTGCAGGATTTGATCCTCAAATTAAGTATTCAATGTATGCTTTCACTGTAACATGTTTCATGTTGCTTATTTGTCACAAACATCTAAAGAGAAAATGGTCTCGGAGGGTCACCTTCAAGTGAGACCTTTTCAGTGGCAACTTAAAGAAAACAGGAAATTTCCTCAGTCGCTAGTCAACCTCCTACAATTATCAGAGACCACATAGCTGAAGTGGATGAGTTGTGAAATCCCCTCAATGTCCGGAAGGGTCAGACAATCATCCAAAAGACCACAGCATTCTGATTTTTACTGATGCCTCAAACATGTTTTTGGACACTCGTTTATATCACGACTCAGCAAAAGGTCTTGTGGTTGAACTAAATATGTCTACACATAAACATATGTCTGATATTTGGAACTATTATTTAGGTTTTTGGCTTCACAGTGCTTAGTTATAGCTTGCACACTGTACTTGGGACTCAGACTGGTACTCTAATATTTCTATTTCAAAATGTCAAGAAAAATTCACAAATCTTTCCAGTCTCAGCTGTAATCCCTCCACCTTGTGGTTGGATTCAGCATTCAGTCCCAGATGGTAGACTAATGTAGCCCAATAAAATTGAAAATTTTAATATGTTAAATGTCGCTTTTATTTGTTACAAGCTTACCATCTTTGACTGAGGAGAGTCTCACCTTACCTCTCTGCTGTATTACAGCTGTGGGGTTTGGGCAAAATTCCAACTCAAGGAATCTGTAAACTATGTCACTATCTACGTCACCTCGCGGCAGCAGGTACTGCCACCGATAGTGCAATTTAGCCATTATAGGCTCATTTTGCTTGAGTTGGCCAGACTGTCAGCAGCCACCCAAGATAGCATTCAGTCCCAGATGGTAAGCTTGTAGCTTACAAAAGCTACATTTAAGTGATTAAATTTTTTTAATTTATTTGCTTTACCACATGTGTTTTGAGAGTTTTGAAATAGAGGTGATGTTAGACACTGGTCAGTAGCTTTAGAGTGTTTTCAGGTTAGCCTTTTTAGACATGGGCATGACAGAAATAACCTTGAAACAGGATGGAGAACTGCCTTCCTCCAGAGATTAATTCACTGTGTTTGTAATAGTGGTTAAGAGTATGTCAATCTAGTCATAGTGATGTTAGGATTTGGGTGTAAGTCACAGGTTGCACCTGATAATTTTAGTATTTCCTCTTCAAACATAGTTAGGAAAGAGGGCTCAGCAACTATAGATACTAATCTGGATCTTACTTTAGCAATTTTATCGGTAAATGTAGTTACCAAGAGTGTTTGCTAGGCTAGTCTAAAGGTTAGGATCATTAAGATAGGTCAAATTAAAGTTGTATTGTGATGTTGCATACATTCATCCTCAAGTAATGTCACCAACAAGGGTGAACCTTTTACACCTGACGCTTTCTGATATACAACTGAAGACAAGATTTCTCTCCCCCCACTTACCCACCAGCCTGATTGCCCTCCGCCTGACCTCACTTTCAGACGCCATGAGTGACAACAATACCTACATAGCCTTGACAGGCTATGGGACAAAAGTGAAAAGTAAAAGTATTCATGATAGATATCTGTAAAATTACAGCGGATAGTTGTTGGTGTATGTGAAAATTTTGCCATTGAAAACTTCAACATTTGAACATTTTTTAAAAATATGAAGTAATGTGACACACTGGTTGCCAATTGAATATCATTTTACAGGTTTACTTCAGAGTCATTTACAAATTATTGTCACCATTCAGAGTCTGTTAAAAGTGCAAAATAACAGGTCTTATTTTATCTTGCAGCATCTGTGTGAATGAATTGTATGTAATAATTCACTTTGTGATATAATTCATACTGTTGAGAACAAAGACGATGTGGTGCATATCACAAGTCTGCACATTGTAAGAATTCAGTTCATTAGGAGAACAGTAATAGTTCATTGACTAATTTAAAAATAAAGAACAGTTTTATAGTGACACAAAGCGTAAGTAAAACATTTTCTTGCTTGTAAAATACAGTATTAATTTTAGTTTTTAAAGATTTGCACAATTGTGGTTTTATATCACCCTACACTTGTCCCTGAGTCCTGTTAAATGAAAGTAAATTGTCACTCGAAACTGGCATGAACAATTTCCAAGATGAAAAAAGGAATATATTATACATACAAAATAATCGAACAATTTACTTTGATACAAACAAATCTATCAGTGTTAAGAATTAGAATTCTGATGACTTATTGTTTCCTTGATGCATCGCCTCAAGTATAATAAGTGTTATTGCCACTTTAGTAGAAAAGTAACATCAGTTCAGTTTTGCAAAATATAATTAAAGTTCATAGTAACAAAATATCTCCTGCAAAAACATTGTAGCAATGAAATTTTACCATTTTGGCTTTTGTAAAAAGTAGCATTCAGAAAGTCTGAAATATTTATGTAGCCTGATTTAGTTTAGTATAAAGAACCTTTTGCTATTTCATTTGTTTCAAGTTATGCTTGAAGTACCCATGGGATCTGATGAGCCTATTACAAAAACCCTAATGACGTTCCTGAACAAATAAATGGAAAACATTAGGATTTGTTCCTGTACATTTGTGCAAAATACTTATGTACTAAAGTGCATATTTAGATATGCAGTCAAGAACTAAGTACTAAAGTTTTAAGCTGTACTCATACTGATCTTACTACTTTTTTCAACCTCTGAGGTCGGTGGTTCAAACCCCAGACCTTATGAGAGATAGTTGGTAGTTGCTTAGTTATGGTCGATAGTTGGTAGTACAGAACCTTGACCAACTGTATGTACTGGTTTCCTCTGCACACAAAACTATCCATTGTGATATGACCTAAACAGTGTGGAAAGAGACAGACATAAAACCCCAAATAAATACATACCACTTTTTATGTCAGCAAAATTTTATTGTTACCAATTTAAGTTTTGACATACCTGTAAAGGTGAATATAGAGATATGATTTTGCCTGATTAACTATAAATGTAATAATGCACCCGGTGATTACTCATAAACTATATCAAATATCATAATGTGCCTGATGATGTTTAACAAACTTTTCTTCAACTAAACATATTTAACAGATATTACAATTTATATCCTCACAAATGCTAATTTGTATTGAAGTTTACTGCACTGAATTGGACATTTTTTTATGTTTCTGTCCTAATAAACATATTTGAGGTTTGCAGATGTTTTGGTGAAGGTTAAAAATGAGGGGCAGGTAACCCATTTATAATAGAAGGTTTTCAAAACATTTTATTAATATTATTTATTAAATGTCTCATGACAAATGTTTAAAAAAAAGTTACAAATGAGCATTACAGTGTCTGAAAAATATTACTTTGGCATTGCTTAGCAATATTAACCTTCATTGTGGTCAGAGGTCAAATTCAACATGGTTTTAGGTTGCTCACGAATGAAAATATTATAAGACACTGGCTTAAAATAGAGCCCTCTTCAATTCTTACTTTTAGGGATTCCAGACACCAAGCATGTATATCACATACTTTCCCTGAAATGAACAACTCCCAGTCTTTTTCAATTTTTATATTTGTATTGTTATTTTAGCGTGTAGGACAGTGGCCTTGCATAAGCTAAAATCTGCTGGAAGCTAAAAACACATTTATTTCAAAAGGATCCTGTTTTCCTTTTTTATGATTGGGTTGATGGGATATTTTAATGTTTTTTCATGATACTAGTTTAGTACTTTTTTACATAGATTACATGGATTATATGGATTGGATGGATCTTTAAAAGTTTGTGCACTGAGTCATGGACATTTTGTTATCCACTTGAGTTTTTAGTGAGGTAACTGAAAAGGAAATGTGTTTCCGATGAGGAATTTAGAAGAAGATATTTAATAAAAGTACAAAAATATTTGCAAAAACCTTCATACTAAGGAAAGTAAATCACCTGTACTGTTTTGAACTGGCTCTCTTTCCTCAGTGTTGGTATCAACTGTCACTGGTTGAATTAAGACTAAAATAAGAGAAAACTTGAAAATAAACAACTGCATGTTGTTAAAAATAAGGCTAATGTACTGTTTGACAGAAGTTAAATCTTTACAGTCGCTTCCTCTGTCTGTCCCCATTACTTGTTTACATTGTTACTATAACAATAACAAAGTTTGTTATGAACCTGTTACGTCATCACTCATTCATTGCAAGAAAAACTACATTGGCTTTCTCAGCAAAATTTTGTGATATTTTTTTTCAAATGTGATATTTTGTGACTCTCACACTGTATATTTCATGAAACAATATACAGTTTATATTTCCTAAGGTGTTTGTGTAGGCAATGAAGTTATATTCAGAATTTGTTTTTAAAGCATTTATATCGGATTGAAGACCAACATATAATAAATCATCTGTATAATTTATCAATGCCTTTTAAGGATATAACATATTGCATCTGAACAACACTAAAAGAAAAGTAATCCATGACAAAAGCCAAAAGGAAACAAAAAGTCAATATACTAGTCATGATGCTTCAGACCAGGAAGATCCAAGTCTCCTGGGTCTGTTTTAATAAGCCTGTAAACTCTACTGATATCAACCATATACAGCATGGCTCAAGGACCAACTTGTTTCAATGTGTCAGTAATGTTGTCAACCGAGGGATGATTTAACTAAAATTCTGTAAACACTGTTTTTAAATACGTTTCTTGACAGAAATACCTTTAGACCAACGTTGACTGTAGCTCTTTCAGTAGTAGAGTTTGGTTTTTACCTAGTCATGAAGGGTGAAATGTTTGAGAAAAATGGCTGCCATTTAAGTGGACCAGTTATAGTTACGTCTTTATATATTCAAAAAATGTACCTTGAACTTGCAAGGTAAAAGTATGTCTAACTTCTGTAAAATTAAACATCAAGACAGAAAAGATCTATCAGTGTTCTGTACCAATAGCTTTTCATTATATCTGGGATGGTTTTTAGGTATGTAGGATCACTTGTGTGCAATTTCACAAAGGGCTTAATGCTTTTAAGCCAAAGTTGAGCTTCAGTACTATAATAACAGACAATTATTCCACCGCCAAGAAATTACCTAGTCTGGCTGAAAAGTAATTTATGCTACAAGGTATTTTGTCAACAAGGCATTCTATCCAGAAAACCATTTTTTCCACAAGGTCTTTTTGGGGATTTGATGTACCTTTCAGAGTTTTTGATACTATTGTGGTTTTTCTTTTGCAGCATCACATGAAAACATTAAAGAAAAAATGGATTGGTTAACAGTATGGACATCCTTATTCCTTGTATCAGCTTGTTATCTTGTATCAGCTGAAAACACGTAAGTTAAAAAGGTCAAACTGTCCTAAAATGAAGAAGCGAAACCAGATGTGTAAGTTACACCACCTATATGTTTTTATTTGTTTTACTGGAACAAGCAAAAATATTGGTTTAATGTTATATTCAGCATACAATAACTGCTATTCCTATATGCCCTTTTGTAAAATTCTGCAGAATAGTTTTTGGGCCTTAGACCCTTCTGTACTGTAATAATATGTTTTTTGATTCATATGTGTATGCTCTTTCAAGCCGTAGACACCTTAAATTATAAACAATGATCTTACATCCATATCTTATGTGGTTAGTGAGAACAGGAAACATGCTTCCGTTGAACAGCATTTGCGTTGGTGATACACCAGGCCACAGTGGTGTAGCTCGATAGGCATGTAAACCCAGTTAAAAATCTTATTTACTGTCCAATGACTTTTTCAGCAATTTCTTGCAGTTTTAACAGCTGCTTCAGCAAGCCCATTGCTTTTAGGGTAATGCGGTGGTGACGTTTTCTGATGGAATGACCAATCATTTGTGAATGTCTGAAATTATTTTGATTTGAACTGCTGCCCATTGTGACTCACTAGTACATCTGCTGTTCCATGCCTGGCAAAAGCTGCCTTGATCTTGCTGATAACTTTGTAGAAGTTGTATTTCTCAGCTGAAATACTTCTGGGTACAACAAAAAGTAGTTGCATATGAGGTATTCCTTACCACCATATGTTCCAAGATCTGCCCCAACTTTCTGCCAAGGTCTGTTTGGTACCTCGTGGTGTTGTAGGGTTGTTTGTTGTTATATTCACTGAATCTGATACACATGTTGCACTTTCAAACCATTGTTTCTATTTCTTGATTGATTCCAGGCCAGTATACAACCTCTCGTGCCCTTCGTCTGCACTTTTCTATGCCCATGTGACCAACATGGATTTGACTTAAAATTTTTCCTCTCAGTGTTCAAGGAATCACCAGTTTGGACCCTTTTAAGATAAGGTCATCTGCCACTGAGAGTTCTGCTCTTATGATCCAGAAACAAGCTGTTTCTTGTGAACACATCTCTTTGCTGCTAGGCCATCCTTGTAGGATATGCCATTTAAGATCTGCCATCACAAGGTCTTCCAGTGTATGTTTCCTTATTTGTTCCAACCACTTGTCATTCAGGGGCAAAGTTTCTATCACTGTATCCACTGCAGCCTCTATTTCATCCTGCAGTTGCTGATCACAATCACTGGTTCCTGATTTTGTGTCAACTGATCTTGACAAGGCATCTAGACCAGGTAGCTATTTCCCTGGTATATATTGTACTTTAAGGTCATACTTCTGTAGTTGGAGCAAGAGCCTTTGAATTCTTGCTGAACATTCGGTCAGTGGTTTCGTAAAGAGATTTACCAGAGGACTGTGGTCAGTTTAGACCAAAGTAGTACCTCCTAGCCCATTCATGCAACTGTCAGCTGAGATCTTGGTCTCCCTTGCTGGATCATAATATTTAAGTACTGGAGCATTCATCAGTAGCTCTTTCAACTGACTGAATGCTGCATTAATTTCTGGACTCCATATCCAAGGCACATCCTGTTTAGTCAGCTCTTTTAGCAGTGCTGTCTTTTCTGACAAGTTTGGAATCCACTTGACCAAATAGGTAACCATAACCATCCTGAGGCCCTTTCATATTTCTTATGGCTGATACCTTTCTATCATCTAGTACAACTCCATGACTGGTCAGCCTATCACCCAGGAATGTCAGTTCTTTGACAGCTGTTTCAAACTTATCTTTACTTAGCTTTAAAGTTATTTTCCTTTGCTATCTTTAGAACTTGCTTTAGGCTGTTGAAATGAGCTGTGTGTGAATCACCCCAAACAATTATGTCATCCATTTACGTATCCACATTAGGAATCCCTTGAAACATCTCATTGATCTGTTGATGGTAGGCTTCTGGTGTCGAGGATATCCCAAATGGCAGGCGCAAATATCTATAATGCCCAAATGAAGTTATAAATGTTGTAAGGGAGCTACTTTCTTCAGATAGTTTTATCTGATAGAAGCCCTGGGATGCATCAAGCCTGGAAAACACCTTTGCTCCAGCAAAGTTAACCATGATTTCTTCTCTGGTTGGCAATTTGTAATGCTGTCTCTTAATAGCTCTGTTTAAGTCCTGAGGTACAAGACAGATTCTTACATCAACATTCTTCTTTGGTGCTATCACAAATGAGCTTATCTAGTCTGTAGGCTCCTCCACTTTGCTGATTATGCCTTGCTTGATCATCATATCAAGTTTCTCTGTTTCAACTGTTCCCTCAGCTTAAATGGCACATTTCTACAGTTCTTTCTAACTGGGGTAAAATTTTATCTATCCTGATTGCGTGCTCACCTCTCAGTTTACCTAAGCCTTGAAAAACGCACATTTTCTGTCAGCATCGTTTTATATTCAGTGTCCCAGTTTTTAAACTCCCCATCAGTACTGCTTATCTTTATCCCTTCCACCCCATCTGTGTCTGTCACTTGTACTGGTGCAAGCAAGTTTATCAAGCTTTGCCTGGTATAGGCTTCCCAACTGAGCAGTGCTTATGAATTACCCTTCACAATATGAAAAAAAACAACTTTACTGCTCTGTTTTTGTACTGCACATTCAGCACACACTTCTCCAGTACTTCTATTTTATTGTTTCCATGTGCTCTTAACTGCACTTTTGTGGAGTGAAGCTTTGGTTTTCTTGACAGTGAGTGATAACTATTTTTACCCATTGTACAAACCTGTGGACCAGTGTCTAGTTTTATTGGTACTATTGATCCATTTCCAGATAATGGTAACACCCAGTCTCCATGTACACTGTGCAGTTGTACACCGTCTGTGAATAGTTCAACACAGTCACTCTCTTCTAACACAAAACTGTCTGACTCACCAACAGCATGTTGTTTTTTTTTGTTTCACAGCATTTCCTGAAGTGGCCTTGTAATCCACATTTGAGACACTTTTTACCAAATGCTGGGCATTCCCCATTATCATGATTGGAACCACATCTGTTGCATTTTTTCTTGAGATCATTTGTCTGTGTCTTTGCTTTGCTAGGAACATATTTCCTACCCTTTTTGGTGCTAAATGCATTGACACCTGTAGATTCCTCTACACTGAAACTAGTAATTTGTTGCGCTTAGACCTTTACTGTCTCTCCTGCTTTACAGTAGTTTACACTGGTTTTCAAATCCAGCTCTTTTGTTCTGAGAAGTCGTTCATGAGTTACATTATCACTTATTCCACAAATTATCCTGTCTCTTATCAGTGAATCTCTAAGTTCATCATACTCACAGTTGAGACTAAATTGCTTCAACCTTATGACATAATGGTCTATGGTTTCACCTGGGCCTTGGTTACATTGATTGAAGTGGAATCTTTCCAGAGTAACATTTTTCTTTGGATTACAGTACTCCTCAAATTTATCTAGAACAGTTTTAAGGTCATACTTGGACTACTCCCCTGAAAGTGTTGTAGATATTTAATCCTTCCTCACCTATTATGTGAAGTAATAGTGATGTTTTCACTTTATCACTCTCTCCTGCTTTTCCACTAGCATCTAAGTACAGTTCAAACCTTTGGCGGAAATTTTTCCAGTTTGCTGCCACAGCACCACTAAACTCCATTGAAGGAGGCTGAGACAAAGAAGAAGCCATTTTTTCACTTACATGTGTTGTTAGCTCCAGGACAGTTTATCCTTCTGATATATGATACTTTTTATCACACTCTGTTTTAGACATTAACAGACGAATCACTGTTCTTTAATAAACTTCTGACACCATGTTTTGTTAGTGATGAGATCACCCAGATCCAGATATTTAAGGATCTTGTCATGTGATCTGATATTTTTGCATAATCATTAGAAGGAAGGACACACACAGTTGTTACAGAAGCATGAGTCACTCAGTGTTACTATAGAGTTGGATATCACAACAGCATATGTGTGTATTTCAAAAACAGAAGGCAAAGACTAAGGATATCAGAAAATCTCATTTTGGGTTTTAACAAAAATTGTGTTATCTGTATTTTCTTTTTTGCTGTTTTCTTGAAGGTTAAAATGAAAAAGAATATGCTGTGTCAACTCCTAGAGCTAAAAGTTTCAGCTAATGTCTTTTATTTCAAGGTATGCAAACACACATCCATATTTTAACTATGCAGGACAAGTGATCAGTAGGTACCCAGAATTCCATAGAATACAGTTTTCACGTGGCACAACTTGTCACTTGTATCGCTCTTTACGATATGCAAGTATGTTTCTCAATAATCTGAAATTGAATTCACTGAATTTTTCATCTAAAATTTGCTCTACCTTAATTTATGACCAGGACAAGGACGCATCTATGGCCAGATGCAAGATGTATCCATCGGAAAGGACAACTAGAAAATTCTAAAATATTCAGACATTAAAGGAGTAGTCGTTATTATCCAGTGGGACCCAGATTTACCCGAAATTGCTCTATCTGTTACAGTTTTTGAGATAAATAACATTTTCCATTTCCCCGAAAATTCAAGATGGCAGCCAAAAAGTTTTTAGAGGCCCTATAGGAGAAGTGTACTCAGTACCAAGGATGTCCAAAATTCCTCTGAAATTGCTCTGTCTCTTATGGTTTTTGAAAGGAACGACAATTTTCATTTCCACCAAAATTCAAGATGGCTCCCAAAATTGGGAGAACTTTTTCAGAGGTCCTAGAGGAACAGTCCCCAGTACCCTTGAGGGCCAAAAATTTGCCTGAAATTGCTCTATCTCTTATGATTATTAAGATAAACGGCATTTTCCATTTCTGCCAATATTCAAGATAGTGGCTAAAATAAGGAAACATCTCAATTTTTCAGAGCTCCTAGAAGAGTAGCCCTGTGGCTCCCAAATTTGCCAAAAATCACTGTATCTCTTTTGGTTTTTGAGATGAACAATATTTTCCATTTCTGCCAAAGTTCAAGATGACAGTCGAAAATTCGGAAAAAATCTAAATTTTTTCCAGAGGTCCTAGAGAAGTAATACTTACTTCCAAAATTTGCCCAAAATTGTTCATTGGCAAATAAGCAAAGTAGATTTAACTCAGCACTGGATCTACAACTATGAAAATTTGCCATGACACATATCAGTAAAAAGTAGTTGAACAACATATTTCATACGAAACCTCCAAATTGAATAGTATTGAAGTTACAAGTGATTTACTGATTGAACAAATTGTTGAAGTAGCTATTACTCAGTTGCCATTATAGCTACAGCTCTAAAACTTTGCCATGACACAAAACATCAGAAAGTAGATGAATAACATTTCGATAAAAACCTCTTGGTGTAGTGATTTTGAAGTTACAAGTGATCTACTCACTAGCAAAGTAGTCATTACACACTGTGGAGCTATAGCTGTGAAAATGCGCCATGGCACAGAACATCAAAAAGAAGCTGAACAACAAATTTGATGAAAAACCTCTAAATTGAATAGTTTTAAAATTATAAGCAACTTACTCATTGGCAAAATGTCCAAATAGCTATTGCTCAGTCAGATGTGGAGCTACAGTTCTGAAAATTTGCCACCACACAGAACATCAGAAAGTAGTTGAACAACATATTCCACAAAATGCTCTAAATTCAATAGTTTTGTAGTTATAAATTATTTACTCAAGGATGAAGTATCAAAGTAGCTATTACTCAGTTAGCTACTGAACTACAGCTCTGAAAATATGCCAAGACACAGATCATCAAGAAATAGGTGAATAAAATATTTCACAAAAATCCTCTGCATTCAATACCACCTTGTAAGTACACAGCAAGTAGCTGAACAATATGTTTTAGTAAAATGCTGTAAATCATATTGGGGTTATTAGCTATTTTCTTAAAGTAGCTACTGGCACTATTACCCACTTAGTTACAGACCTAGACATGTAACATTGAGGCAAATATTGAGGACATCTAATCTAATCTAATGTGGACTTTTATAGCGCTTAATCTCCATCACTGATGGACTCTAAGGCGCATCTAAACATAAAGCAAGGCAGTTAGCGTTAATCAAGGGACATAGCCAGGTCGTACCAAGGAGACACAGATGTGACGGGGGAGGCTATGGTGGGCAGGCTTTTGCAAACAGGTATGTTTTAAGCTTCTTTCTGAAGGAGGCAACTGATGTTGCACTGCGAACATCTTGAGGGAGGTCATTCCAGATCTTCGGAGCATCAAAGGCAAAACTATGGCCAAAATGTTTGGCTGACTTAAAGACTGATGAATGGAAGGGAGGAACTGTAAGGTATTGATGATCTGGGTGACTATGCCTAGTACTATAGGGACAACTACTAAAAGACAAGAACGGTTCGAAATAAGAAGGAGAACCACTATGCAAAAATTTATACACAAGTGTTGCAGTTTTGAAAATACAACGGTACTTAACAGGCAACCAGTGGAGTTTCTGTAGAATGGGTGTAACATGAGCATACTTTCTATGATTTGTAACAATATGAGCAAGGGTGTTCTGAATACTTTGTAATTTGTGCTGATTGAAACCGGACAAACCTCTGAACAGAGAGTTACAATAGTCCAGACGACTACTAACCAAGGTATTTGCAGCAAGGACTGCCACTTCAGGAGTGAGATACTTTCTAATTCTACGGAGGTCACACATCTGAATGAAGCACGCTTTCCAAGTCCTCTTGATATGCTCAGAGAATGAAAAATCTGCATCAAACCACACACCTAGATTTCTGACGGAATCAACCGGATGAAGAAGGCTACCAAGAATGCTAACAGGAATGTGAGAGGAAATCTTCTGACATTGAGCCTTGGAACCAAAGACAATAAACTCAGTTTTTTTCAGGGTTGAGCTTCAATTTACTGAGAGACATCCACTCTTGGACATCATGAAGGCAGGCATTTAGCTTGGCAAGAGCCAAAGAAGCATTCTTATTGGAGAGATGGATGTATAACTGAGTATCATCCACATAACAATGGAATTTAATATGCGGGTGGAGGCAAATAATTTTACTAAGTGGTGTTGTATAGAGTGAAAACAGTAACGGACCCAGAACAGAACCTTGTGGGACTCCATAGATGAGATTGCTTAATTCAGATAGTGTGGAGCCTATCTTAATGGCCTGGCAACGATTTCTTAAGTAGAAAGCAAACCGCCTTAGAACTGTTCCACCAAGACCAAACCAGGATTTAAGGTAACCAAGGAGAATATTATGGTCTATAGTGTCAAATGCGGCTGATAAGTCAAGAAGTACTAGAGCTTTTTTATGAGGGGGGTGACAACCGCCTTTTTGAAAGAATTTGGGAAAGATCCTTCAATGAGAGAATAATTTACGAACTTGGTAATAGAGAGGAGAGGAGGATATCAAGACAATCCTTAAGGAGGAATGTTGGTATAGGGTCTAGTGAGCAAGATTTAGTGGGGGATTCACTAATACACTTATAGACCTTGTCTTCAGTGACAGGCATAAAGGCATTGAAAGCAGGAGGCACCGAATCCGATGCATCATTGAAATGGCCAGAAGTAAAAAAGGTGTCCCTGATTTTGCTTATTTATTGGAGAAAAAAGAAGCAAACATGTCCGCGAGGCTTTTGTCTGAGCTATGAGCAGGCAGGACAGTCTCAGAGGTGTGATGCAACACCTTCCTCAATGACTGCCATAGCTTTTTGGGGTCACGACTATTTGCAGTTATGAGATTTGTATAGTATGAGCCCTTGTCTTTATTGGCCAGTCGATTACACCAGGCAATTTCCCTGCGGAGTCTTGACCTGTTCAACTCTGACTTATGTTTTCTCCACCTTCGTTCAAATTGCCGCCTAAGAGATCGAGCCATGTGATACGAATCAGACAACCACTCATCAGACTGCTGTTTAGCCTTGCGTAAAATAATAGGAGCATGCTTGTCAAATACCTGTGTAACACCAATTATGTACTGATCATAAAGTTCTGCAGCAGTACCTTCAGGGGGCCGTACAAACGGTATATTAGAAATAAACTCAGTTTTTTTCAGGGTTGAGCTTCAATTTACTGAGAGACATCCACTCTTGGACATCATGAAGGCAGGCATTTAGCTTGGCGAGAGCCAAAGAAGCATTTTTATGGGAGAGATGGATGTATAACTGAGTATCATCCGCATAACAATGGAATTTAATATGCGGGTGGAGGCAAATAATTTTACTAAGTGGTGTTGTATAGAGTGAAAACAGTAACGGACCCAGAACAGAACCTTGTGGAACACCATAGATGAGATTGCTTAATTCAGATAGTGTGGAGCCTATCTTAATGGCGTGGCAAAGATTTATTAAGTAGGAAGCAAACCACCTTAGAACTGTTCCACCAAGACCAAACCAGGATTTAAGGTAACCAAGGAGAATATTATGGTCTATAGTGTCAAATGCGGCTGATAAGTCAAGAAGTACTAGAGCTTTTTTATGAGGGGGGTGACAACTGCCTTTTTGAAAGAATTTGGGAAAGATCCTTCAATGAGAGAATAATTTACGAATTTGGTAATAGAGAGGAGAGGAGAATATCAAGACAATCCTTAAGGAGGAATGTTGGTATAGGGTCTAGTGAGCAAGATTTAGTGGGGGATTCACTAATACACTTATAGACCTCGTCTTCAGTGACAGGCATAAAGGCATTGAAAGCAGGAGACACCGAATCCGGTGCATCATTGAAAGAGCCAGAAGTAGAAAAGGTGTCCCTGATTTTGCTTATTTATTGGAGAAAAATGAAGCAAACATGTCCGCGAGGCTTTTGTCTGAGCTATGAGCAGGCAGGACAGTCTCAGAGGTGCGATGCAACACCTTCCTCAATGACTGCCATAGTTTCTTGGGGTCACGACTATTTGCAGTTATGAGATTTGTATAGTATGAACCCTTGTCTTTATTGGCCAGTCGATTACACCAGGCAATTTGCCTGCAGAGTCTTGACCTGTTCAACTCTGACTTATGTTTTCTCCACCTTCGTTCAAATTGCCACCTAAGAGATCGAGCCATGCGATACGAATCAGACAACCACTCATCAGACTGCTGTTTAGCTTGCCTAAAATGATAGGAGCATGCTTGTCAAGTACCTGTGTAACACCAATTATGTACTGATCATAAAGTGCTGCAGCAGTACCTTCAGGGGACCGTACAAACGGTATATTAGAAATAAAGTAAGTTAAAATTATTAAAGCAAAACACACTACAGCCCCCTAAAAACCAGTTAATTAAAGTGTTGTTGTAATAAGTAATTTATGGAGTTGCAAAAACGACTCAGTTGGGCATTTTAGGGACCAAGGGCTGGCCTTGATGGACAAGCTTCAATTCCAAATGTCTGTAGGCTACAGAGGACACATATATCTTTTAAAAATGTTTATCATAAGAGATTCAAGTTTCTATTGATGAGAAGAAACCTCAGAATGTGCTGTGATAGCCATCTTATTTTCAAAATGAGGCCAAAACTATTCGTAGGCAAGCTTTTGTTATGATGAACATATCCTGCAAATTTGAGAATTCTATCTATAAAAAAAGTCAATGGCAGCCATCTTGTTTTTGAAAATGAGGGAGCTTGAAGGTGAAATGTCTGTATGCTATAGAGGATTTATATATTTATTAAAAATATCAACCATGATTACAATCTACTTTCCATAGATGAGAAAAGGCCTCAGAATGTATAAAACTCCTGGATGACTGCCAAAGAAATGCCCATATTGTCCATCTTGTTTTTCAAAATGAGACCAACAATATTCTTATGCAAGCTTTTGCAATGATGAACATATCCTGCAAATATGAGAACTTTGACTATAATACCTTTTGCTCAAGAGGGAGTTATCCAAAAATCTCTACACACTGCTTCATGCCTGACAAAGCACTGCCTATGGCAGCCATTTTGTCTTTCAAAATGAGACCAAAAATATTCTCAGGCAAGATTTTGTACTGATGAATATATCCTGCAGATGCTATCCGGTGGATACAATAACTATCAGAATTGAAGTGTGTCAAATTAGCAAAATATTAGTTGTTCCAAATTTTTTGTTCAAAATATTTAATAACATTGTCTATTTACAACTGAAAAAATAATATTGTGCAAACAAAAAGCATGTTTTCTATCTAATTTAATCTACTGCTTTGCAGGCGCAATATCTTCCCCACAAAGGGGAACCCAGTGCGCTGAGTTAACAAAAATCATTATCATAAGGATCAGAAATCCGAAATTGTGGGTGTGACCAAGAGGGAAGGAGACTAAGTTGGGAAACTGGAATTAAAGAGGTGGGTTTTGAGGTGTTTCCTGAAAGATGCCACAGAGGGGCTATTTCTTATTTGGAAGGGGAAAGAGTTCCAAAGAACCAGGGCATAGTGACTGAAAGAATTGGAGAAAAGTTTGACTGATTTATAAACCTTACAGTCAAAAGTGGGGGTGTGAAGGAATTCAAGTTTAGGGGTACTTTGCTTTGTATTCCTGGAAGAGGTGTAGGGATGAATTAATTCTCTGGTTGACCCTGGTTGAGAATTTTGTATGTAATGAGACCAATTTTGAATTGTATCCTATATTTGACAGGGAGCCAGTGGAGTTTTTTTCAGTTGAGGGGTAATTTGAGGGTATTTACAGGAATGGGTGACAACCCTATAGATTGAGTTTTGGACTAACTTCTTGCAATCTTCTTAACTCAAAATCTGTAAGTGACAAGAATAGGGAATTGCTAAAAGAACTGATGTATTAAAGTCTAGAAGGGGACGAATTCTATAGAGGTCTCTTGCATGGACTCGGTGGACTTTATGACCTGTGACACATGGTCTGAGAATGAGAAATTGGAGTCGAACACCATTCCAAGGTTCCTAACACTTTGTGCTGGTGAGACCTGATTACTGAGAATATTGATTGGAAAGTGAGGAAGGAGTTGTTTACCGTTGTTTTTGGAACCTATCAGAATAAACTCAGGGTTGAGTTTTAATTTGTTTGTGAGCATGAAATTTTGAATGTCGTTTAGGCAGGTTTTTAGTTTTTGTATAGAGTGAGAGAAATTTGTTGGTGAGAGTGTTATGCATAATGTAGTGTCATCGGTGTAGAAATGGTGGTTAATACTACTGTGAGAGTGAATGATTGAGCTAATTGGGTTAGTGTAGAGGAGATAATCAAGAACAAGAAAAGTGGGACAAGTGTCAAGGGAACATGATTTACTTGGAGTTTTCATAATAATTTTAGTTAATTGATCCTTGATTACAGTAGAGAAAGTGGAAAGCACTGGGGGAGGAGAGTGTGGGGAGATGTGTTGTGACTTCAGGGAAGTAAGAAAAGTCGAGCGTATTTTTTCAATATTTTTCTGTGAAGAACTCAACAAATCTGTCAGCCAAGAGCTGAGGGGGATTTATGATGGTAGCATCTTGTTGGCAGTCTGTGTAACACATCGCCAAGGATTCGCCATAATTTTTGGGGGTCATGGTTGTTATCCTGAATTTTTGCTTTAAGAAATTCGGATTTGGCCTGCATGCAGATTCTTTTGTATTGGTGGACTTTCTGCATGTATTGAGATCTGTTGAAGTGAGATTTATTTCTGCGCCAAATCTTTTCGAACAAATGCTTGGTCACTTTTCCCCAATTACAGCTTTGTTAACCCATCCTTGGATGTACTTCGCCTTGGTATGTTTGGTGTGAAGTGGTGCATGTTTGTCAATAAGGGTGAGAGTATTATTTTTGAGAGTATTATTTTTCATTGTAACAGTTAAATAAATGTAATTTTAGAGTTTAAAGTGAAACAATCATGTTTCATTAGTGTAATGTGTCAGCCCCTGAGTTACTGATTGGAATCCGCTTGAAAGGCCCTACTGAAAAAAAAACTAAAGGAAAAAACCCTGCACTTT
The DNA here is from genome assembly GCA_964017235.1 of Sabellastarte sp. h YS-2021. Lineage (NCBI taxonomy): Eukaryota > Metazoa > Annelida > Polychaeta > Sabellida > Sabellidae > Sabellastarte > Sabellastarte sp. h YS-2021. Next base: position 162,912,952 of record OZ024930.1, read on the forward strand.
TTGACACTCGTGTAGAAAGGTCCTACACCATTTTTCGAGATTATGCTGAAAAGCCCTACACATTATGTGTGGTCAAGTAATGAAAATTAAGACGGCTATTCAGGGTTGATCATTATTTAAATGCCTCTTTCAATTATTATTGAAACTGCGTTGTGCTGTGATCTTCATTCACAATACCGCTTTAAACTTCTACAAACAATAAACCATGTTACTTGATTAAAAAGGTGAGACCCACTCTGGACTGGATTTATTCAGTCATTAGATGATAACTGATTAACACAAATATGGCTACCCAGAGTTGAACATTGCAGTGAAATTTTCAACCAGAAACGAAGCTTCCACCAAACAATTTTTACAAGCAAATGAACTCTGTATTTGCTTCTAAGGATTGGGATTTGTTAACTTGCTTGATATTAGTAGTTTTGTTCTTTAATGTGCTATATGTATTTTAAATATTGAAAATAGTTTTTATTTTTATTTTGTAAAACAATAGATATTTAAACTGTAATTTATATAGCTTAACTGCAATGTCCCCCTGATGGATCTAGAAATATGATAATTATGCTTCAAACCTATGAATATATTTATACTCATGGAATCATGAATACATTAAAATTTATTTTGACTATTTTGCAAAGGGTTAACCAAGTATACAAAAAAAAAACAGAAAAAACTAGAAGTCAACAAAATTCATATCAGATATGCTTAAGCCATGACAAAACTGACAAAACTGAAAAAAGGTTTTGCAGAGTTGACAAAATCCATTTTCATTTATGCTTATGGCATGGTCAACAAAGTCAATGAAAGATACGTGCTCAATGTTGACAGAGTCTACAAAGTCGATAAAATATGGCTACATGTGCTAAGTGCTGTTTTGCCAACTTTGTCCACCTTTCAATCAATTATGTCTGTTACATATATAGGCACTAAACCAATGCATTGTTTGATCTAAGTATTATACACATGTATTACCACATGAGGTACTCGAGTTATTAATTTTTGTATTATTAGGTAGTGATGTTTATTTTACTTTGTTGTATTGATCTATTTATAGACTGGGGGAAATCCCTCTAGGCTTCAATAGCCTCAGTGATTATATTGAAAGATTTGGGGAAACCCATTTAAACTGGTTTCTAGAACTTCCTCACTTGATCTGGTGACAGGTGTTACTTTCAAGTTAGTTCTATAATATTCTAGACACTTCCATAGCTATATATAAAGACTGTGCATATGCCCACAAATGAACATAGTGTTCGCAGGCTAAAAGGAAGGCTACTTGTGTCTGAGAACTAATATCAAGTGGATATAAACTACTTGTGTGTTTTTAACATTTGCTGAAGCTAACTGGCTACATTGTCTGGATAGATTTGCTGTACTTTGGATACTTTTTGCGTCTGCATGCAGTGTGTGGTTCTACCAGAGAGTGGATTTATTGCATTTTGGACATTGTCCATATCTTGGAGCGGATAGTTCAGTTGTGCAAACTCTCTGAATATCTCTATACAGATATTTTGTGTGATTTTGTATCAAAAGGATCACAGGATAAGGACATTTTGTGTTATCAAACATTGAACAGGATACAGATATCTGTGTATTAGTGGACACCAGAGTGATAACAGGACAGATGAGAGAACGGATTGCTGGATACAGTGGAGAAGCTAAACTGCCAGTTATTGTGGTCAGTCAGATTGATTTCATTATTGTATCATTGTATGTACTACTGAGAGCATACCGGTTGACTGTAATCCTTATTTTAATTGTTAAATAAATTTGTTAAGTTAAACTTTTTTTCTTTTCCTGTTGCAACTTAAAAGCAACTGGTAATTGCTACCGTGCTTGACACATGACCGTAACAATGTCTTTCAGTTTTTGTCATTTTGTTGACTATGTCGACCTGTCAACACTAATAAAAATATTTTTCATTTTATTTTCATTTTGTCGACCTGTAGGCTTTGTCGACCTCTCCTCCAATAAATGATGTATGCATATATCTTTTCATTTTGTCTTTTTTTTACCTGTCGACCTAATACTTTTTCTTTTTTGTCCTTTGCCAACCTGTCCGGCTTAGAGTGTAGATGTTATACTGTGTACTTAAAGCTATTTTACCAAATCTCATGGAACAACAAAACTACTTCTACATTTGTTCTACATAACCAGAAACTGCAAACCATGGGCTAGCCTTTCTTTAAGGCTTGAGTTATTTCTAAATAGAAAAAAACGCCTTTTTTAGCTTGTAATTCACTCTTATACATACTGGTATCTACATCGAGATACTTCTGAGACAGACTTAGAAACCTGTTGAGTGAACGTAGATCTCCTAACATGAAGAGGTGAAAAATGAATAAAAAGGTCTTTGTGTTTTAATAGGTTTTGGTACAAATTAGAGCCTTAAGCAAGGCTAACTACAGGCTTTATTCCAGTGAAACCTTCCTGGCACCTGTTAATTGCTTCCACTTAAATTGCACCTGGGAGTTTCTCTTTTGCAAGAATTGTTCAATATTGTGTGTTCCACTCTGTGGTAATAACCATGCATGGCAACCCTTTTGAGACACCCATATTAAAGATACATATTTATTTTTATTTCAACTACATGACTATAAGTGTCCAATATTTGAAATATTTTTACAATAACTTAGCCATTAACCTGTACTCCATGTAACATCAGTTATTCTGAAAGAGAGTCAGGCTATGATTATAGAAACAGTTAACAGTTTGTGTAACTTTCAGTAGAAACACTTGCTATCAACTGAGTATCAGGCAGTTCACACACTGTTACTGAACGCAAATGCATAAAGATCATTCAGAAAATAAGTGGGATGAAGTTGGGACATAACAAAGCAGTGGTAGACTGAAGTTACAAAAATTATAAGAAGATAATTACAGTTTGCAATGGAAATACTTAACCCCTTCCACTGTTAAGCCAGTCAACAATGAAGGCAAACTCCAGTTAACTGAGGGAAGCTAAAATTCATGTCTGTAAACTGGGTATTAAATTCATGACCGTTGTCCATTTGTTTGTCAGCAGGAAGACACAAATACTACTGGTTGGATCTTCATGAAATTATGAGGTGGGTCTTGGTCCAACGTAGATCTCATTAAATTTTGAGAAATTTCCCTTTTACTTATTATTGAGTCATTACATGTGGCGTGAGGCCGTGGCGGGTATTGCTTTTCAACGATCCGTAAATCTGAATTTCAATAATAACACTACTTGCTTGTCGTTGACATTCCCTATTGTCGTTTTACCTCATACATATCACCCTAACAATTAATATATTTACAATATTGCTTCAATCTGCTTCATTTCCTCAGAATTATTCATATACCTAATTATCGCCCACATTCCCCGTTATCGTGATAGTAAGTATTCAACCCCTTGTTGATTTCATTCACATTCCCCGTTATCACCTGACATATTTTAGTCGTTATTTTATGGTTTCCATATCCTAGTGTTTATTTTATGGTTTTAATCTGATTATAGTCATATACATGGTTACCACTTGCTATGTCTCAGTGATTTTTCTATGGTCCTCTATGTCCTGGCATTTATGTTCATTGTAGATTTCTATAAGGTGTTTCTAACTCTTGCTTGTCATAGAATCATAGAATTCATGGGTCTTCTGCTTTCATGGTTTGTTAACCCTTAAAGCCTTTTGTGATCTTTTTTCATTTCTTTTTTTTGTCATTTATTTTACATACAGTTGATTTCGGCATAGTCCTTGTTCCTTCTTGCTTTTTGGATCTGGTATAGTGTTTCTTGACAATGTTGGCCTTCAAAGCTATTTTATTGATTTGTTTTTTATGTGTTGGTTTCTCTCAGAACTGGTTAAATGCTGACAAGGGACTGAATTGTGAAAAGGTAGACAGAAGCATCCCATCTATTTTTCGGCTCCCTGTTGTTGTACGTAAATATTGCTGCCTTAGGAACTCAAAACAGGTCCCTCCAAAATTGAAACTAAAAAACCTTCTCCTACTCCTCCTGTTGTGCGGTGATGTTGCTGTAAACCCTGGCCCAACCAATTTTGGATTTGTCAACTGTAGATCCATGAGAAATAAAGGCCCTCTTCTACATGACCTCATTAAACGCAGTGACTTGGATATCCTGGGCCTGGTTGAGACTCATATCAGACCAACTGACACTGATGGTCTCCTGAACTCCGTCACTCCAACAAATTACAACTTAATTCAAAAACCAAGGTCTACTGGATTGGGTGGTGGTGTTGGCTTCCTGTGTAGGAAATCCTTTTCTCCCAGTATTGTCTCTTCACCGGTGTTTAGATCATTTGAAATCATTATATTATCTTTCAGGTCTGAGTACAATAGCTTTGTTGCAGCTTGTGTGTATCGTCCCCCCGGTTCTTGCACTACTCAATTTCTGGAAGATTTTCTAGCTCTTTCTGGCTTTCTGTCTTCAATCGGTTCTAATTTTATCATTTGTGGTGACATAAATGTTCATCTGGATGTTGAGTGTGGTGACAGGTCAAGGTTCTATGACATCCTTCAGTGCTGCAGTTTGATTCAATGTGTCAATAGTCCGACTCACATACTGGGTCACACTTTGGACGTTTTGATATCTCCTGGTGACTCAGATTTTGTCCGTAATGTCAATGTTGGGGACTTTATCTCTGACCATGCTGCAATATGATGCCAACTTGATTTCTCCCACCCAGCAATCTGCATTGGAAAAATGGTCTCTTATCGAAGGTATCATAGGATTGATATCAACCAGTTCTGCAAAGACCTTAGAAATATTCCATTTGTACTCTCTCCTGCAGGAACCGCGACAAAATTGTATGATCAGTACCGGGCTGACATTACCCAGGTACTTGATAAGCATGCTCCTATCATCTCACGCATGGCAAAACGGCAGTCAGATGAGTGGTTGTCTGAGTCATATCGTATGGCTCGCTCCCTAAAGCGGCAATTTGAGCGGATGTGGAGAAAATATAAGACATTGTCGAACAGGTCGAGGCTCCGCAAGCAAATTGCATGGTGCAATCGACTGGCCAACAAAGACAAGGGTTCCTATTATGCCAATCTTATAACTGCAAATAGTGAAGACCCTAAGAAGCTATGGCAGTCATTAAGGAAGGTATTGCATCGCACCTCTGAGACGGTTCTGCCAGCTCATAGCTCGGAAAAAAACCTTGCAGACACATTTGCTTCTTTCTTTACAAATAAAATAAGTAAAATCAGGGACACATTCTCCGCTTCTGGTTCATTCAATGATACACCTGATTATGTGCCCCCCGCCTTCAATACCTTTATGCCTGTGACTGAAGACGAGGTCAGAAAGTGCATCAATGAGTCTCCTACTAAATCTTGTCTACTGGATCCCATACCAACATTCCTCCTCAGGGACTGCCTTGATATACTCCTTCCATCTATCACCAAGTTGGTTAATTACTCTCTTAGTGATGGCTCTTTTCCAAGTGCTTTCAAAAGGGCTGTTGTCACCCCCCCCCCCATTAAAAAGGCATCTCTGCCCAAAAATGACCTTAAGAATTATCGCCCAGTATCTGGTCTTTGTTTCCTCTCAAAGTTGGTTGAGTGAGTTGTTGCTAAGCAACTTATGTCACACATCAATATTAACAAACTGGATAATCCACATCAGTCAGCCTATAAGCCAGGACATTCTTCTGAAACAGCTCTATTGTCTATAAAGAACGAGGTACATCTCTCTCTGGCATGTGGCGAACCTACAGCTCTAGTCCTTCTGGATTTATCAGCCGCGTTCGATACCACAGATCACAGCATTCTTCTCACTTACCTTAAATCCTGGTTCGGTCTTGGTGGAAATGTACTTATGTGGTTTGCTTCCTACTTGGGTGATCGTTGCCAGGTCATTAAGATAGGCTCTACTCTATCTGAATTAAGCAAGCTCATCTACGGCGTTCCCCAAGGTTCAGTTCTCGGTCCATTGCTGTTTTCACTTTATACTACACCACTTAGTAAAATCATCCACCTTCATCCACATATCAAATTTCACTTCTACGCGGATGACACACAGCTTTACATCCATCTCTCTCATAAAAATGCCTCGGTGGCTCTCGCCAGGCTTAATGCCTGCCTTCTTGATGTGCAACGATGGATGTCTCTCAGTAAACTGAAGCTTAACCCAGAGAAAACGGAGTTCATTTTCTTTGGCTCTAAGTCTCAGCGTCAGAAGCTTTCCTCCTACTTTCCTGTTAGTATCTTTGGCAGCCTTATTCATCCGGCTGATTCTGTTAGAAATCTAGGTGTGTGGTTCGATGCAGAATTTTCATTCTCTGAACATGTCAAGAGGACTTGCAAAGCGTGTTTTCTCCAGATGCGTGACCTTTGTAGAATAAGACAGTATCTCACTACGGAAGTGGCAGTCCTAGCTGCAAATGCCTTGGTTAGTAGTCGTCTGGACTACTGTAACTCTCTTTTTAGGAGTTTGTCATGTTTCAATCTTCACAAATTGCAAAGTATTCAGAATACCCTTGCTCGTATTGTTACAAACCATAGAAGGTATGCTCATGTTACGCCCATTCTGAAACAACTCCACTGGCTGCCCGTGAAGTATAGATGTATGTTCAAAACTGCAACTGTAGTATATAAATTTCTACATAGTGGCACCCCTTCCTACTTTCAACCTTACTTGTCTCCCAGTAGTAGTTCCTATAGTAACAGGCGTAGTCACCCAGATTGTCAATATCTTACTGTTCCTCCTTTCCGCCCATCAGTCTTTAAGTCTATCAAACATTTTGATCACAGCTTTGCCTTTGATGCTCCTAGAATCTGGAATGAATTCCCTCATGATGTGCACAGTGCAACATCAGTTGCCTCCTTCAGAAAGAAGCTTAAGACTTATCTGTATGCAAAAGCCTATCCGCCATAGCCTCCCTTGTCACCCTGTGTCTCCTTGGTACGACCTTGCTATATCCCCGGATTAATGTTAATTGCCTTTGTTCTGTTGCGCCTTAGAGTCCATCTGAGATGGAGATTAAGCGCTATAAAAGTCCACATTAAATTAGATTAGATTTAAAAAAATCATACATGCCTTGGCGGAGGTTTGAGCTCTCTCAATACTCTTGCTTGTCATGAAATGCAAACTGATACAAAGAATGAAGTATACTCTATACAAGCCTCCTGCATATTTGTATACTTAAAATGCGCTGCACAATTAATTGCTAACTTCTATTGCATAAAATGAGGACCCATCTGATGGTAATGCTTTCTATCAAGTATGCTCCCTGTTTGTTAGCAACTTCAATATTTATATTTTATAGGACCTATTTGGTACTCATTCCCGACTATTTAAGACCTGGTCAGGAGTTTGGGGCCTGTGTGAGCATTTTTGATTCGGTGAAGGCAGATGTCAAAGTGGAGGCCAAACTGCAGTCTATATCAGATGATTCTGTGCTAGTGTCCAAAATGGACAATGTTTCTCCAGGTAATGTGACAACTGTGATTATTTATAATTTCTGCATCAACAGCCCAGTCAAGGTAGTCAGGGTCCATCAGTCGAATATCTGTTTGAAGACATCTACAAGTTTGCATTTTGCAACCTGACTTACCTTGTCCAAACTGTTCAGTTGTTTCTGCCTCACAACCGCTCTTGTTATTACTAACATTTAACCGATCTTGTTATTACTAACATTTTTGGCTATTATGACTGGGACTGTAATCACAAAAGAGGTCAAGATCAAGTTAAGCTAATAATCAGCTCAAGTTTAGTATAAACAGTTGTAAACTTGAGCTGATTTTTGGCTCAACTTGAGTTTAATCCCTTTTGTCAATACCAACCTTGATCTTGTTTGAGTGTTTGATAAAATACCTAGACTAAGAAGTTGACAATTGTAATATCCTCATATATATCCCTTCTATTAATACCTGGGCTTATGGGGATTTCCCTTTAGCTCAGCTGGATAAGAGCTACACTTGTATTTATTTCCGAGTGTAATCCAAAGGTTGTGGGATCGAAACCCAGCAGAACCAATCACTAATTTCTCTCTTGACAGCACACAATGCAGATAAAGTTCTAAACAGGAGTAAACAATCTCAGTATGGAGTAGAATTCTGAAGGTCACCGAGTTCATCATTCACCAAGATTAACAACCCAATTTGGGAAGTCATGGTCACCCATTGAAAATATTCCTCATGCTTATAATCTTTGTGAGTGAGTGTGTTGCTCTTGACTTTGTTGTTAATTGCAATCTTTTCAGTTGTTTACTGAATGACCAGTGTTTATTGGGCTCTTCCTTCTGCCCGATAATGCCTTACAATAGGTTTAAGACCCTGTAAGTTATTTATTCGGGAGGTGGATCTTACCAATAAAAATTATCTTAAAGCCATCATAAACCCATCGTGTACGCAAGTTCTGGTACTTCCTAATGGGTTAGGATCATCTTATCATCTTACACCCATCTTAAACCTACCTTACTGCTTGTAAAGTCATCATTTTCATCTTACAGTAATCTTCAACTTATCTTTAACCTATCGTAAGTCTATTAAAAACGCTATCGAGAAATATCAGGATTCTATCTTAATCCTATCTCAAACTACAACCATGGATCATGAATGTTTTCATTTTTTCCAATTGTGAACAAGGTTTACTATCAGATTGCAATAGTGGAACAGCCCTCTTAGGATTTTACCATATACATTGTCCAAACGTTGGTAAAATACTTTCAAACAATTTATAATGGCGCATGACGAATGCAGTTAAAACCACAAGAGCTGGGGTGGGTTATGCAGCCGTGAGATATTATAAATCCCGACTTGATTTGCATGACCAAATTTGCAATAATTTTATGATACCCCTATTCAGTTGTTGTGGGTGAACCTGCTGATCTTCCCAATGGATTGGTAAGGGATCTACTTGCAAAAGTTGTTTCATCATCCTTTACACACTTTTGGGAACCTATTTGGGAACCTATTTGTGGCATTTGTGGTCATTCATGGAAAATATTCAGCCTTTGACCCTCAGACAAAAATTCTTTCGATCTTTTCATTTGTTACAACTAATCTTTTGGGTGTTACAACCGATCTATTGGATGTCCAAACATTTATAAATATTTAATGAAAGACTTAAAAAGAAACATCAAACCTCAATTAATATATATTCCAACTGTTAATGTTATCCAAAACAAAAAATTATGGCTGAAATTGTGATCGTTTGTTCTTGTACACCTGTTTCATTGCCATGGGTGAGCTTCTGGACTATCCTTATTTAGCTGGAGGAAATCTAGTTGTGGAAGTCTTATGACCAATCGATTTTACTCTTGAAGGTGTAGAGCTCTATGATTTTAACAACAAATGAGTTTCTGTTGGGCACTATTGGCTGACATTCCACATGAACTATCTAGTGTGAATTCTTATACAAATTACCCGTAATAGATATATTGTGAAATACTTTTTAACATTTGTGATTTTTGTTAAAATGCTGTAGGGACACAAATATCTGAAATATTCTAAGAGAGCTATTTATTTCTTCCCTTTAAGCTACAAAATATATATGTGATCTTTTTTTGGGAACCATCTTGCATTCATGTGACTTAAAAGTATTTTTAAAGATAATAATTGCAAACATCTCAGAAACAGAAAGGGATGCAGCACTTTCAACATTCAATGTTAACATTATGTTTTATCATCCAACGTACATAGAGAAATCAGTTAAGAATCAATTCACATCACCACGAATCATGCCGAAATATCATATACCCCAGTAATCACTCAAAATCTGCTTCATGTTGAAACATAAATCAGTGACTGCCATCTTGCCTCTGTTGTTGGTAACTAATAAGAACTAAAACTCCTGGTTTCAAATACCAATCGATGTTTCATTGTTAAACACAAGCTTGCACTGAATTGTGAGATACAGTTTATTGCTTGTAAAACTTACCGGGTCAGTCTTCTAGGTCTATCCCAAACCCTATGTATGTGATGGATTCATTTGGTCACTGATTGCTTGTACTTTGTTCATGCAATAGTTTCTATGGGGTTACAACTCTGGAGTTATGTCCATCCCTCTAAAAATATAGAACCAGATTTTGTCCGAACAAAAGCCATTGTTTTTTTCTGAAATTATTTAATTTAAATAAATTAATGCAACAAATCATGTTTCATTGCATAATTGATTTAATTTAAGCTTTTCAGAAATGAGAAAAATCAATAATTTCGAACTATTGAGCAATGTGAGCTATTGAGCTAAACACAGAAAAACTGTTCGTCGGATCAAATGAGGGATTAATTAAAATCATGCATTAATAGGATCTGAATTACATGAAATGCACTAGATATTGTTTTTTTTGTTGTTAGATTATTGCCTCGGCCAAAGAGGTATTATTTTCATGATCGTTTGTTTATCTGTTAGTCTGGTTGTTAGCAGCATTACACAAATACTACTGGTTGGAAAAATTAGAAGATGGACCTTGGTCTTACGTAGATCCAGTTAAAATTTGAGAGTGATCTGGAACACCGTCTGGATATAAAAAAAAATCTGTATTTTTCCATTTACTTGTTATCATGTGCCTTGGTGGATGTCTCCACTCTCTGAGGACTCTTGTTTCATATGTACTTTATCTATTTTTAATATAATTGATATTCACTTATAGATGAAGCAAACTGTATGAATTTTCTAATTTTTCACTGTGAGAATACCTAGACATCTTCGTATGTTTTATCTGCGCTAAGAGTGTTTTACGCCATCCAGGATATTGTCATAAGCATATTTAATGGTTGATAAATGGTGATAGGTATTATTGTATGGAGTCCAGGAACTGTTTCTCTATCATCTTTATATCTCGTTACCACGAGATGACAAGTCATTCCCACGAGAGAGTAAGTTGTTCCCACAAGATAACAAGTCATTCCCACAAGATAGTAAGTCATTCCCACAAGTTAGCAAATCGGTACCACAAGATGCTAAGTCGTTCCCACAATTTAGTAAGTCGTTCCCACAAAAGAGTAAGTAGTTCCCATGAAATAGCAAGTCATTCCCACGAGCTACTCAGTCATACTTTGATGCCAATGTACAGGCAATTTCTGTGTATATCATACCTAACTTATCTTGAGGGAACAACATAATATCCTGTGGTAACAACTTCCTCTGGGGTATAACATAATAAGTGGTGGTAACAAGCAAGTAAGTGTTAGCAATGGGTTAGTAAGGGGTGGATATGAATGAAAACACAAGGATTTACTATCTTGTGGTAATCACTTAGTATCTTGTTCCCATAAGTTAGTATCTTATTCCCACAAGTAAGTATCTCATACCCACCACTTAGTATCTCATTACCACAACCTAGTGTCTCAGTACCATGACTTACTAAGTTGTGGTAAAAACTCAATAACTTGTGGGAATGAATCTCGTAGTTACAATTTACCAACTCATGGTAACAAGATAAAAATGATAATGAAACTGTTCTATGTCTCTTCCTGGGTTACGTAATTATTGTTTTCAGTACTTGTTTTACTTGTTTTTATTTTCATTACGGTTATCTGAATAGTGTATTTTGGTAAAAGTAGCAAGTAGCAAATTGGTACTGTACCTTTTGCTTCAACATCCGAAATACTTTCTAAAGTGACTTATAAGTGCATATGCAAGAGACTGACATTATGCAGGAACACATTATTTCAGTAACTAAACTAGCTCAATTTTCCTATATTTTCACAGATATTTGTGTATGCCTTCATTTTTCTGAGTTTTCTCTATATACTTTACATAGTGCATCAGAGGGCCTCGTAACTGTTAGATGGGAGTGCAAAATTATAATTCTTCCAATCCTGCTAAAATGGTGTCAAAAATTGAGTTATCCAAGTTTGGTTGCTTCAGTTTCCTGTAAATTACAATATCTCAGTCACAATGCCAAAAAAGATTTGGCTGGTAATTCATATTATCCCGTTAATATTGGCAGGATCAGTCCTAGACCTCTAATTTTAATCCATCTAGCCTGTCTGATAGGTCTCATAAGGGGAAATAGGAAAGAATCAAAGTATTCTGAACAAAGGGGTTAATTTAAATGTAAGTGATATGTTGTAAAGTTACGGTACTGAACTTGTAATTAAACTGGCTTTTATTTGTCTGTTGTCTATTCTTCTGTTTCTTTCAGGCTCTACAAAGACTTTGGCACTTCAAGTAAGTGAATAATTTTCAGATTTATGTCCTCTGAATTGATTACAATGTCATCTTAAACAATAAAACATCCCACGAATGAATGTTGCAATGATTCATTGAAATTGCACAGAGACAATAAACAAAACGCAGAGGTATCACAAATGGAATGTATTTTTGTTCATAATAATGTATTGCTAAGAAGATTGTTACTGTACATCACCCATTACCAACTATACATGGCATTATGAAGTAAATTTATTATGCTTTTTAGATGTTTTTAACTTTCAAAAAAAAAAAAAAAAAAAAGAAAATAAATGCGCAGCCAATAAATTTGTAAAAATAAAGATAGCATGCGTCAGTTCAGCAGTCAGTATAAATGAAACCTAAAATAAGAGTCCATGATGTTATTACAATGATAAACCTTGCCCAGGCTCGGTAACAAAAAAAATTAGTGTTTTCCATTGGTACAAAATCACAGAAAAAAAATTTCAAACTCTCTTTGAAAAGATAAAAGAAAATGTATTACTGAGATCATTTTTTATGTGCACACCTTCAAAATAGAATAATATATACAATATATATTATTGATTAAAAGCAGCCCAAAGAAAAATAGAAAGTTTATATTTATTTTTAATTCCTTTAAAATTGATTTTATTTTACCGTCGATAACTGGCAAGTATTTGTCAAGAAGTTATTCAGTGTAACAATAATTAAAGAGAAGACCAAAAATAAACAGAAACTATGATAATAGTTTATAAAATAAATAGCATATTGTATACTTTTAAGTGTGAAAAATGCCATTGACTGATAAAACAAACCAAAATGGGTTATAATATATAAGACGTAATTGCCTGGCCATTGTTTCAGTGACACTAACCAGTGTATCTTGACAAGTAATAGTGGCCAAAATAGTGGTGTCCAGTTTAAGGGTAACAGGAAAAATTGTCTTCAGCCAAGTCAAGAGGCTTATGGCCTTATAATATTATCTTTATATATTTTGACCTTTTAAAGCTCTAGTGAGGCTTGTACTTCTTTTTTTCTTTTTTTTTGCCTCCAGACTTTTATGAAATGTGGCGCAGCATGATGAGTGTCTGTTCACTGAAGTTAAGTGGCGATGGGCTAAGTTAGTACTGGGATGGGTGACCGTTTTGGTACATTACTCAGCTCTCTAATGGCTTTACAGCTCGGGTTAGTAGACTGAAACCCCTTCTGGCCCTGTCTGGACTGGGTCTCATCAGAGGCATAAAATTGCAGTAAGCTGACCTCTAAGATACTAAAATTTTCTTCGGGTCCAGCATGATGGCATGCCCCGGGGCACTAAAAATGTCATTGGTGATTATTTTCAATTTTGTGACAAATATATTTTATATACATGTTAATATCTCTTGTTAAGTCTGAATAGATCTTGTGCAGTGATCAGTGTATTCCTATAAATAAGCATTTCTCTGGATAAGATAAGTCTGGTCTTTTTCTTACAGAGGAGAGTACAAAATTTGAACATCCTAAAGATAAGTCACTCCTCTACCCTAATATTACCTATGAGTGCTTGGGTGACAAATGCTCAAACACAAATACTTTTAAATAGGTCCGATGATCGTCTCAAATATGCCTATGACCTTCATAATGAAATGATAAGTCATACTAATAAAGCTATGCTTGGGACAGTCAGAAGGCCACCCGGACACAATCATGGAGGGTATCTAGGAGGGCAATTTTCCCAAATTCATTTGGATTGGTAAGTAGGCTATGCAGCCATTTTACTTTGACGTTGGTGTTCTTGAGTAGAATCACAACTTAAATGGTGGAAATGGAAAGATATAAAATTTGATAACACATATCATGTTACATGATGAATAAGTTTTACAAGTAAATAACTATCAAATTTACAATAATAGTATGAATACTTGTCACTAAAAACATAAAAATTTAATATCTCACAAATGTAATAACCTAAAAATATCCAATATCATTATGCATTCAACACAACATGAAGTTTTGTCTACAGTTTGAGAGTGACATTAAAACTCCATGAAGCAAGATACTTATGGAAGAGTTTGAACTCTTTCAGAAAACGTATTTCCTAGTCAAGTGTGACACTCATCTTTTCAAATATAAAATATTAACTTATTGGTATGATATATAGGTTCATATATACTCTGGATAGTATTAATTTGTACAAGCTAGTAATGAGCAGCTCGTCTGTACATGCATTTTGCTTATATAATACAAAATCTTTATGCTGAAATTAAAATAAACATCGATTAAAATGATTTTCCTTTAAACATCGTGCAGGAGTATGCCATAAATACACTATATGTTGTATCATATCACATTATGCATGATGCAGTCTACACTTATGAACTTGTAACTGACACCTGCTTACTTAAGTTTATTCCTTAGGCAGTCATGAATTTTTATTTTAGCTGTAGAGAAAGCTTGTAAGTTTATATGTAATAATAAGGAGTGCTAAGCTTGTAAGTTTATATGTAATAATAAGGTGTGTGACATAAAAACTGAATGTTAACTTGATCCCCATGCTGTATTTCAGCCTATCCCTGTTGATATGTATTTTACTGTTTTAGGTTCAATCCTTCCATGGTTAAAATTCCTCTATGGTCTTGTACATATAGTTTTGGTGAACAGAGATTCCAAAGTAAGGTGTACAGAATGAGTAAAATGTACTCAGCTAATCACCCCATTTCCATTTTCTGATAAGACCTGTCATAACTTGTAGTATTATATGGCACATTTCATTTATGGAGGCATTCCACTTGAGCTGATTGTAACAGACCTTAGCTGGCAAGCCATAAAGTAACAAGGGCTGCTTTGTGGGAATGATCTAGCATAAAAATGTTTGGACAAAAGATAGAGTCAGGCAGACGAAAAGACATGCAGGATCAGTGAAATTGCAAACATGTTTAGTGTTTAACCCAATCTGAAAGTAAAGTCGGGAACCCCTAACCAACCCTAACTAACACTGTATACAAACCAAACCAACCCAAGAGTGGAGGTTGTTCGGCTCAAGTGGAAACCCCACATAAGTTGATAATTAAAAGTCTCAACATTTTAACACTTTGTTATGGCTCATATTTGATCGAACTGTGAAAAATCAGCCAATAAATCTGATTATTTATCCCACATTATGGCTTTAAGTTATGTAAAAAAGAATTAATATATCTCTAAGATGTTTAATTTTATATATTTGGGTTTGACATCACCCTTAACACGTTATATCATAAGAGGTAGTTTTAATGGCAGAGAAAATCAGTACATACCAGATGGTCAGGCTTCTACTTTGTAAACTGTCAGGCGTCAGAAAACAAATACTAGCATTCACATGTAGGGTCCGGACTTGGATTTGAACTGCTGACCGCCTGGTTGAGGCGAGTATGTTCACCACTACCCCACTGAGCAACCATAGAGCCCCCTGAGAATGATGTATCAAATTTTGATTTGTTAAAACCGGTTTGGATTTCTCAGATGATTACAAAACGAAATAATGACTTTGTCTTGTGACCTGTAGATTCCAGACTCTGGTCTAAAGGGCAAGTACAGATTTGTGGTGGAAGGTTCTGGAGGTACAACCTTCTACAATACAAGTGTGGTCTACACAGACTTTAAAAGCCTTATCATCCTAATCCAGACTGACAAAGCCATCTACCAAGCAGGACAGTCTGGTAAGCCATTAAAATCAAGTGTTGTATATCAATGAATAATTTGTAATTGTTGACTATAATTGATTTAATAAACACATTTATGTATCTAACACTGCTTGTTTTTGACAATCCAAGCATAAAAAGTAGAGCCATAAAATATGATCAAACACATAGAGAAAACACATAATACACAACAAATATAAACATCTTGATTCTTTGTCTGATTGCTTTTGCAGAGAACTTTTAAAGCTGTTCGTGGCATCTGAATCTTACGGAAGCTCTGGACTGCCAAACTTTTTTTATTTTACTAACTTGAATATACCAGTTAGTTAACTGAGAATATATCAGTTAGTAACTGGAATATACGAGTTAATAAGTGGAATATACCAGTTACTAACTTGAACATACAAGTTAACTAACTTGAATGTACCAGTTAGCTAACTTGAATACACAACTTAGATAACTGGAATATACCAGTTAGCTATCTTGAATATACCAGTTAAAAACTGAAATATACGAGTTACTAACTGGAATATACCAATTAGCTAACTTGAATATACAAGTTAGTAACTGGAATATACCAGTTAGCTAACTTGAATATACGAGTTAGTAAGTGGTACATATGAGTTAGCTAACTTGTATATTCAAGTTAGCTAACTCGTATATTCCAGTTAACTAAAAGGTATATTCCAGTTACTAACTCATATATTCTAGCTACTAACTCTACTAGCTACTAGCTACTAACTAATATGTTCCAGTTATTAACTTGTATATTCCAGTTAACTAACTAGTTAGCTAACTTGTATATTCAAGTTAGCTAACTGGTATATTCATGTTAGGTAACTCGTATATTCGAGTTAGCTAACTGGTATATTCAAGTTACTAAGTCATATATTCCAGTTATTAACTTGTATATTGAAGTTAGCTAACTCGTATATTCCAGTTAGTTAACTTGTATATTCCAGTTAGCTAACTCGTATATTCCAGTTAGTTTACTCGTATATTCAAGTTAGCTAACTCGTTTATTCAAGTAAGTTAACTGGTATATTCAAGTTAGTAACTTGTATTCTCCAGTTACTAACTCATATATTCCAGTTAGTAACTTGTATATTCCAGTTAGCTAACTCATATATTCAAGTTAGCTAACTCGTATATACAAGTTAGTTAACTGGTATATTCAAGTTAGGTAACTGGTATTTTCAAGTTAGTAACTTGTATATTCAAGTTATTAACTCGAATATTCTAGTTATTAACTCGAATATTCAAGTTAACTAACTGGTATGTTCAAGTTAGTAAAATAAAAAAACTTTGGCAGTCCAGAGCTATCTATCTATCTATCTTTTTGAAAGATCACTTTAAGTGAGGTCCATTTCTAACACTAATAACAACCAAATTTTGTTACCCTTTGGCTTCACAAATTTTTCATACTAGGAATCGTAAATCTTATTCCATATAAGTGAATTACAATTTTGACTTTTCTTCTACTCCATCGAACTAGCCAAGTTCTTATATTTATTTCCAGTGGGTGCACAAATGTTGAACTGGAATACCTTTCCTTAAAGAATCTGTGAATAAGGGATTTAGATCAGTTCAGATGAATTTTCTCATTGTGTTAGTTATTTTACCAACAATAAGAGTATCTAAGTTGACTGTAATTATTATTTTGATTGTTAAAGTAATTCATCAAAAAGATAGAAAACAAAATGGAAAATAGAGCTAGAACTATAGAGCTAATAGAGCTATTTTCAACTCATTTCCAAAGCTTCAGAACTCTCAGTATGGGTATCTTCCTAGTTTTATCAACCAAATTTAACTATCTAAAAATGAAACCATGTTATCTCTCTTCTAGAAATATCAGCTGACACAGTGCCCAAGGGCACCCTGTTTTCAGTGACTATAGTATGAGAGCTGTAAATGTTAACCAAATTTCATTTAAAAAAAAAAATATTGTATAATACCATATTTCCTTATTTTTTGCTGTCAAACTAATTCTTATTTTCTATTTCTGATACAGTGAAACATAATATGCAATTATATTTTTTGCATCAGGCATCATTGCAATGAATCTGATGCAATGGTAGCATTTTAATCCTCACACCTATGCTTCAGTAATTAGATGGTCTACCAAAACACCACCCATAGTTCATTAATGTATCCCTTCTGATAGCAGTTCTGACCATGAACGTTTCTCTTTTTATGACAGCTGATGGAGTGGGGAGAGGTAGTTTTATTTCATACAATTTCTTATTTTGACTATTTGCAGTCTTAATCCGCATCATGGCTCTGGAAGTTGATCTTAAGCCTTACACCGCATTGTTTGAAGTAATCATATTTGTGAGTATCCAATTTTCATATAAAACAAACAGGTTGAGAAAATGTTTTAATTAATGTTTTTAGCATTTGTCGTTTCTTATTTTCATTAAAACAGCCCTCGAAGAGCACCAAGACCTCTGCCAAGGAACGTAATAATAAATAAATAAGGGAATATCCAGTTTTTTGTATCCAGACGGTGATCCAGATCACTCTCAAAATATGGTAATGGTATCTAAGTTTTTGCAAAGATCGTCTTATAATTTTTAAGAAGTTCCAATCAGTTGTATTTGCGTAATTCTACTAACAAACAGCCAAATCAGTGGTCGTGAAAATAATTCCTCCTACTTTCTAATGTGCCAAGACAAAGAAAGTTACAATCATATCATTGAGTCATAATCATGAACAGAGAAGGTTTTGAACACTTAAATACAATTTCATTGTAAATCTTTTACATTCAAGGTGCCTTCTTTCAAGTTTTTGTAATAAACTGCACACCAATTTCCCTACTTTTTAGACTAAAATATCATTTAAAGGTAAAGTGATGCTGAGCATGTACATACAGAAAGGTATGCCAAACTCAATAGTTTTTAGTGGTTATTTTGACTTCTGGTAATAATGGCAGAAAATAGAGGATCTTTTTTATAAAACAATCAGCAATGTGGCAAAGCTTTTGAAAGTATAGAATGAGATACAAAACATTCAAATATATACAAAATACCTTGGTCGTAAATACACAAATTGATATTTCATAATCATAGTGTTCATCATTTACGTTAGTGTTGATGCATGTTTTTATTAAACCGATACCACCATATACTGCATGTTTCAAATAAAGTTCAAGTTGTGATAACAGTGAAATCAAGTAATATTCCTCCAGACAATTATTTCTAAGCAAAAGCACTCGGAGGGCGCAGACTTCCGCCGAAGTTTGTAATAATAAGTAAAGGAAAAAGTCTTGCTTTTGAGTATTCAGAGGGTGATCCAGATCATTCTCAAAAAGTTCTAACCAGTGAAATTTATTAATCAAGTTAAGCAGGAAACTCAGGATTTTTTTCTGATCCATGCGGTGATCCAGATTGCTTTCACAATTTACTGTGATCTAAGTTGGACCAATATTTCATTTTTCTATAAAGTTCCAAACAGCAGCATTTGTATAATTTTGCTAACAGACAAACGGACCGTCATGAAAATAATACCAACTTGGCAGAGGTAATAAGAGGATTTTCTACCAGCAAAATTCTACTTAAAGAGTTTTAAATGTGTACAAATACTTAAATATCCCAAATTGCTTATTTCATATCCAGTTTGAGAAGAGAGGATCATTACAAAATTTGTGTTCCATAAAACACAATTGACTAGAGATGCACCAGCCTTCCAAACTTATTGATTTGTTCAAATTAAACATTTACTCGATCTGCACTATTAAACGCTATGATTGATTTTTTGTCATATAACAACATATAATTGAGGGTATTGAAGAAAATGGTGGATACTTGTTGATCAAGATTCTGCACTGGACACCAATGGACTGTGTTAAGTAACTACCAACTTTATGATTTCTGGTCAGGAATAAAAAAAACCTAGAACCTAAAAGGTAGCATGCGAGTATGCTAACCACTGTGTATAAACCCACTAAGTATTACATCAACATTTACTAGTGACTATGTTGCATTTCTTGTGTACAGTTTCAACATATACACACAACAAACAACTGCAGTTTATCGCTAAGTAAAGTTGTTAAGATTTGTGTAGTCACATTGTCAATTATATTACAAAACAAATAATTTTGTATTTTTTTATATTAAAGAGATATTTGCAGTTAGAACATATTCCTGTGATGAAGTTTAATCTTCTTTGTTTTTTGACTTCAATGAATCATATCTATAACTATATACTTGTATCTTCCGAGGAAAGTTGGGCATACTTATGTTTTAGCACTGTCATGCTGCAACCACAGTGATTTCCGTCCATCTGCAATAACCCTCAAATATTTTACATGCATCTTCCAAGTTTGGCAGGTGACATCAGCATTCAACAATAAGACCAATCGTGCCCTTCTCAATGTAAATTTAGGGCATTTTTTCATACTTAGGCCTGGTTGTCACACATAGGACAGATCATCCTATGGCTAATATATATACAAGACGCATGTATATCCCTGATAAAGAATATGCCGGAATTTTTCCTCCAACCTCCATCTTCAAGCTCATGGCTTACCTCAAAATAGTGGTATATTTTTGGTGTGTGATATTTTTATTTATAACTCTATTACCATTGATCGAGGGGGGTTGCAACCTTTATATCTTTTTGTTATCGCTCCAAGACTTCTGTTGCATTTCACCATGTCTCCTCTGGGGATACGCTGCATCAAATATATGCCATGTATAGTTTGTTTTCACAAGTATAGTTAGGCACAATTTTACATTAGGACTAAAAGGTCTTGTGTCTTTTAATAAAGGACCCCAAATATAATAAGTTGAGCCAGCTCAAAGAGACAGACACAAGTGGGAGAGACTGTGCCTTTATCCTCAGCACTGAGTTTCAGCTGGCTGATGAGCCACCATTGGGGAATTGGGAAATAATGGTGAAGACTGAAAATGTAAGAAATAGTCCTTACTGGTTTCTAGCAACGTGTAAATACCAACCAAGTTATCCGTAAATAATTTCCCCTTTTGCTTAAGTAATAGTCCAATTATTTGTAAGTAATTGTACAGTTATCAATATTTAATAGAGAATGAACAAGTAGTCAGTATTAAATTCATGCTATTGGGACACTGGAAGGGATTCTTATGTTGTTTTACATAAACAATTTTAATGCTTCCATTTGTAAGTTTTAAGATTACATATGAAGTATTAAATTATTGATTGTGTTGTTGTAATGCTTTAATTACTATTTTATGATTATTATATTCAGGGAGATGTGAAGGAAAAGACATTTATAGTGGAGGAATATGGTGAATATGGTTATCAATATTTGTATGTCCATAATACGGACGCCATACAGTATAAAAATACTTTTACTTTTCAAAATCTATCATGAGAAAAATAAAAACTGATTTTTTTGGGGGGCATGACAAAAATAGTTTATTGTAACTGTTAACTTTTTGGAGACTTTGGAAAGGACTTAATGAATTGGTTGCTGTAAATAATAAATACCGTTGGGATAAACAAAAATGTTCAATAGTATTATGGTAATCTTTACTTGGCTATTTCTGCATTATATAATGAAACTCTCTCTTGTGTGCAAATTAACAATATCAGAACTGACTGGTTTGTTACTAACCAAGGGGTCAGACAGGGTGACAATCTATCTCCAACACTTTTCAACATTTATATCAATGATTTAGCCTTGGATTTAAAGAAAATGAATTTGGGTGTAACTAGGGAATCTCCATGTGTGCATATTATTATATGCAGATGATATTGTTTTAATTAGTAAAAGTGAACAAAACCTTCAAATTATGTTGGATTTTGTAAATAGTTGGTGTAACAAATGGCAGATGAAGATAAATAATGAAAAATCCAAAAGTCCATTTTAGAAGAAAAACTCTACCAAAAAAACAAGTTTTGAATTTAAAGTGGGTTGTAATACACTTGAAGTTACAGACTCCTATGCATACTTAGGCATTATATTTGAGGAATTCCTTACTTTTGAAAAGTGTGCTAAAACACTCAGTGATTCGGCAGGAAGGGCATTAAGTGCTGTTATATCAAAATTCAAAAGATTTAGAAATATTGGTTTTAACACATTTACTAAATTGTATTATGCTGGGGTTAACACTATTTTACATTATGGGGCATCTGTGTGGGGTTTTTCAAATTATAAATTTGGACAACAGATTCAGAACAGGGCAGTTAAATACTTTTTAGGTGTACATAAGAATGCGCCAAATTTGGCTGTGCAGGCAGATATGGGATGGTTAAATGTTAAATATCATTACCATGTTTGTGCCATTAGATACTGGAACAGACTCTTACAAATGGATACTGAGCGATTAACACGACAGCTTTTTGAACACCAATTGGTAAATTTGAGTGATTATAATTGGTGTGGTGAAATATATAAAATAATGGATGAAATCAACAGAACAGAGATTATAAGCTCAGGCTCTAATTTAAGCATGACTGACATAATCAATGACTTTTTTGATTTAATGCATATGGAATGGTCAAATAATGTTGGTTTCAAGCCAAACCTGCGCTATTATGCACAGTTTAAACAAGATGTTGATGTAGAAAAATACGTTAAATTCTCTATGACAAGGTCACAAAGATCACTTTTGGCACAATTAAGGATGGGAATATTACCCTTACATATTGAAACTGGCCGATACTACAGAAAACCATTACAAGAGCGAGTTTGCCTTTATTGTTCTGATGATATCATTGAAGACGAATATCACTTTCTTTGTTGTTGTACAGCATATTATTCAGAAAGAGACCAGTTGTATAGAAAATTAAAAACTGTTTACCCAAATTTTGATTCTTGGAATTTGAATGAAAAATTTATTGCCATTATGTCATTTGATACAAACTATCTTGCTAAATTTGTTAAGAAAATATGGAACATACGAAAAAACATTGTTTTAAATTAAGTTTTTTTTTTTCTCCTTTAAATATGATACACTTTTTGGATTGTAATTTTGTATTTGTGGTTATCATTTATCTTCATACTTTAATATAAATTCCTAGTTTCAACTAATCAAACCAATCATGTTTTGATCTTTTATATTTAAAGTGACTTATAAGCCCAAAAGAGGGCTGGGTATTTCCTTTTGTTTATGTTCTGCAATACTCTTTGTTACAGTATAATACATGTCACTATAATAAAATAAAATGAATGAATGAATTAACAGATAAAAACCACTTTGCTTATGTTATTAAAAATGTAAATATTTTCAAGTCATTTACCAATATTTACCGGAATTCAGATTAAAGTCTGGTGGAAAACACCTGGATTATGATGTTCACCACTCTTAGGTATATTTCAAAGAGATGCCTGGTTTTAACTGATACCTCGTGAAGTAGGTACTGAGAAGCACCCAGACTTGAAGTTAAATCACTTCTAGTCCTACCTCATTATGTGATTTTTATTTTCCGTTTATCAATTTTCAATAAATTTATTTTTACTCTCATTTAGTTGACCACTCAGGACTTTTTCTCTTAAATGCGGTGGGACTTGGATCTTGTTTAATTAAACTAATCCATTATAATGGGATGTGGTTATTTCATTCCTAAGTAACGTAAGTAAAAAATATTCATAAGTAATTAATATGTATTTTGCAGTAACATCAATCATTTTAGTGTTGATATATAAGTATGCATCAACCACTTCTTAGCCTTTCCGCCTTATTTGTTTGTGGCTTGGTGTTTGCACATAATATGGTTTAACGAATTTTAACATAATTATGTTTCTTTCGTTTAGAATCTGCGAGTATTAAGAGCTATTTAAGTCTGATCATATTTAAGTAGACTCTCATATGTACTCTGATGTGCATATGAAATGTTATCAGTTATATTGACAATTATATGAGTTAATCTTCAATGACCAATGATAATATCTGGTGTCACATGTCATTAAGCTATTCTATTTTATACTGGACTTTTATAATACTCAATCCCTGCATCTAAGCAGTTTGTATGGTCCAAGAACCATAAGCAGCATTCCTAAATTCTGCTTATGGGCATAGAAATGGCCGTTACCACTTAGACACCGACTGGATCAGAAACTGTTGTGGAAAGGCCTTGAAAATAATATATGTTTGAAGTTTTGAAGGAGCCAACACAGGAACCAGAATAAAAATCATCAGGAAAATCATAAGTAAGTAAGAAGCACAAAAAGCGCGAAATTGATGTGAACATCCTCTAAGGCTCAGATATCCAAAAAAGTGATAGTGCAGATCTAAAAAGAGGTCAGTATACAAATTAGCATCCGATAGAAGAGACAGGCTGTAGTGGAGGATAGGCTAACCTGAAAAGGTACATATTCAACTGTTTTCTATATCTAGAGATACTTTCCACAGTTCTAATGGCTTGAGGATGCTTTTTCCATTCTATGGGAGCAGCTACTGTGAAGCTTACAACCCTGAGCGATTATTCGGTTTACATAAAGAACTTAATAGCCGAAGGTCCATGTGGGATACACTTCACTTAATTAGAGATCAGTTTGAAAAAGTTGGCCAAAATGTATTGCCTAAAAATAAGAAGGTTGTATTTGAACAATATACGGTCATGAATAGGAATCCAGTGTAGATTGTGGAGTAATGGTGTGACATGGCTAAATTAATTTAGTTTGTACACAGTGAGACATACTGCATTTTGAACTCTTTGTAGTATGACAGAATATGCCTTTTTGTGTGATAAAGCAGTAATCCAGGCGTGCTTCACTATGTGTGCAATAAAGGCTCTCATCCCATTATGTGTAAATCACTGTCTGCTGGCACAGTCATTGGGTTTACAACTCATCTGCCTGCTCATCTCTCCTCCACCTGGTCTTGACTGTACTGGTATTTCACCCAGGGAATGTTAATTTGTATAAATTATTGTGCATTATTCTGAGGTCAGATTTTTTTAGAAATGTACGTGTCCCCTTTTATCGTCAACACTCAATTAAGGGCTTGCTTACCATAAATACCCACCAACTACTATATATTAGTATCAATACTATACTCTTTTTGACAGCGTGGCTCTATAGTGGCTGCTTTCTGTATGCTAGCATTTATACATTGTCAGTGCAGTAGCAAATAAAGTAATGTACAGTAAAACCTTATAAATTAACCTGTGTAGTCGAATTTCCTTTAGAGTAGAAACAAATATCAGATCCTTTAAAGGGCCTTTCTAATGAAATTGACCTCGGTTTGTTGATTTGGGCACTAAAGCTATGGCTATATATAAATTTAATCACCTCTTTCGTAGCTTGACTTACTTTATAACATGCATAAAGGTTTATCCTTTGAATTGGTGTTTAGTGTTGTGATTTTGGGGGTTTAAAATGTCCTTCTTTTTGCAGTGTTACCAACATTTGGGGTTGAATTCGAGCCAAGTGAAAAGTTCTTCGTTGAAGGCATTACTGAGCTGAAAGTCATTATTTCAGCCACGTATGTAGTATTTCTTTTAATTTTAAGGTTTATCATTAATTAATTCTTAAAATACTGAACAATATTCTGAACCATTTCGGCAAACTTTATTGGGGCAGTTGGAGAGTGCTTGGGTATTCAGTATGAGTAGATAAGTAGATTTTTCAGGACACCAAAATGAAGGTAAAATACTATTTGCATTTCTTCAATTGTGCATCATATTATGAACAATGGTCTTAACCAACATAAGTCCTCTTGATCTGACCATTAATGTGAGAAACATTGTTTTGGACCAGGCAACTAACATAAGTCCACTTAAATTGACCAGCGATGTTATAAAGATTGTTTTGGACTGGACAACTAATGTAAGTCCACTTGAACTGACCAGTGATGTTATAAACGTTGTTTTGGACCATGCAACTAACATAAGTCGTTTGAACAGACCAGTGATGTCATAACATTGTTATGGACCAGACAACTAATATAGGTCCACTTGAACTGACTAGTGATGTCATAAACATTGTTATAGATCAGACAACTAATATAGGTCCACTTGAACTTACTATAGTGATGTCATAAACATTGTTATGGATCGGACAACTAACATAAATCACTTTAACTGACTAGTGATGTCATAAATATCACAGGACAGTGTCATCATTCACTAACCACTGCACAAATTTGGGTTTCATTAGCCAATGGCATTTCTCACCTTGACTACCTGAATGAATGACACAATTCAGTTCATTCATTTAAATTCCAGCAAAAGTACCAAGGAGTGTCCTACAAATAAATCCAAAATTCAATTTCCCCCTTCTTTATAAAAATATACATGCAGTGCAGTTGTCAATATGAATCAAACCAAGAGTTATAACCTTCTTTTAATGTAAGTTTGTTATAATCTGTCTGAGGATAATGAGCAGTATCATCATTGGCAGAAAATATAACTGTAACAAGTGTAGGAATTAACTTTCAGTGCAAAATAACTAAAGATTAGGATTTGAAGCATTAAGTTTGGACACTCGTTTGAATTGTTATATTCATCAGTATCCAGAAAAATATTTGTCTCATTCCTTTCAAAACAATACAGCTCTTTTCATTATTAGGTACTCCTATGGCCTGCCGGTCAGAGGACAGGTGGATATTGTGGTATATTTGTCTGAAGGCTATGATGAATATGAGGAGTATCGTGTGAAACTCGTCTTATCAGAAATGAAGAATGTAAGTATAAAAAAATTTAAACTGCTAGCACTTGTCAACCAGGTAGCAAGTCAGTTGAATAAACCTGGGGTCTTCCTTGTTGTCCATGTCCATTTAATAATCATTGACACAAGTGTATTTTATGAGAAAATATTTAGTATGTTTAAAGTACACTTTGGATAGATATTATTTAACTATTATTACAGTCTATTTAACTATTAGTACAGTCAAAATAATGTTAGACCCCAAACAAATTGCAACATAAACAATTTTGTCAACATTTCCTCCCAAATAGTTCCACTTTCAAGTAAAAAAAGTGTACATAATTTTAGTTTGAGGAACTTGGGCTTATTTAAATCCAATATGGCCTCCATACAGATGAACAACAGTGAACAAAAGGTAAATCTGGGAAATAAAACAAAGAAAGGGTAAAAATTTATAATGTACAAAACAGTATTTATTATCAAAAAGACTAAGTTTCATGGTGGTTCTACACAAACCTAGCACCTCTTAGGTCCCCAGTTCAAATCCTAGGTATAGAGAAGTTGCAATCAGGATTACTTACTGTCAACTAAACTGAAGGGGTAGGAATTCTTGCTTAAATCAGAAAATGAATGCAGAGCTGCTGCATTTTTTTTGCAAGGTAATTGTTGCAATTTTAATTTTAGTATTCCTTTAATACAACATTATAGCAGAGATAATAGAAATAGATGTGGTTGGAAATATTACCCCTCTCTAAACAGATCACTTGATTTGTAGTCAGGAATAAAATGAAAGTAGGTCTTAATAAACCATAATTACAACAGAATAATAGTAGATAATAGATAAGTTACATGTAAAAATAATTTTGAAAAATTGATGGGAAGTATTCATATCCATTATTTAAGGTGATGGGGAATTTTCCTGATGGGGGCTCGTAAATTGAAAGTTTTCCTGAAGGGAAGTTTTCGTAATGGGAAATTTCTAAATTCTGAAGGATTTTCTGATGGGCCATACAAAAAAGTGCTTGATTAGGACTTGCAAATGTTGATGTTTTTAGCTGTATGGTATTCCAAGTCAGAAAAGAAGTTTTTTTGTCAATTCAGCAAAATTTTTATACATTATTTGTTGTGAGGGTAATACTGATGTTTATTAATTTTAGCAGGGTTAGAAAAATAATGATGGACATGACTGAATAATTGTATTTTAT
The DNA here is from genome assembly GCA_964017235.1 of Sabellastarte sp. h YS-2021. Taxonomy (NCBI): domain Eukaryota; kingdom Metazoa; phylum Annelida; class Polychaeta; order Sabellida; family Sabellidae; genus Sabellastarte; species Sabellastarte sp. h YS-2021. The sequence continues at coordinate 162,940,471 of OZ024930.1, forward strand.
GGTGTGGCTGCAAATCTGATAACTAAGAACTTTTCATTTAAAACTATTGCCAGTGGAAACTTAAGGTTTAACTTGGTGCTGTAGTGAGACTTAACTCAGTGGGCGATATTTGGAGATAACATCAATTTACACAATTTAGACTTCAGTTGTTATAAAATAAATAATAATGAACTAGTCTTGTTACAAATTGAAACTTTCAAGCCACCAAAACTTAAAAAAACTAATATTAATGGCCCTTTCTATTCATCTTACTTATGTGGCTGTACCATAAAGTGCACATACATACTTGTAGAATTAAATTGGCAAAAATGTATTTCCTTACAATAGCAAATGGTACTAAACACCAACTAAAGATAATATCTGTAGTTAATATTATTTTTGTATGTATTTTTTTCTTTAATCGAGTTTAACTCACTTCTAGCAGGTGATGCTCGTTGGTGATCAGAAATCACTGTCAATAACAGCCCAAGTTTAAATGGGTAATAATTTAGTATGTAAGCAATTACCATAAGTAAGCCTCTGCCTTTAAACCTCAGCTTAAAATTTCAAATGAACTCTGCCTTATTTTTGAAACATTTTTAGCATTTTTACTTGGTAGAAGCAATGGGGGAATTTAGTATGCAACGTAATGGTGTGACTTTGATTTTACATTTGGCCTTGCTGTAGTACCCTTGAAAATCTTTTCCAGGCTCTATCTTTTCCAGTCTCTATCTTTAAAACAGTAAGGTGGACCAAGTTGAAACTTGTAGGGAAACTGGTTGGGAGTTTATGGTGTGAAACATCATGTGCTGACCATGATTTGATGTGTGACCTTACTGACTTTTATAAGCTTGTCATTCTATATTTCGGAAACCGTGTGGTGGAGGAATTTGAAATTTGGTGGAGACACTTGTTGGGGGTTGTAGAGATTTGTATTACAACGATATATGGATTGCAGCATCCTATTATTAGTTGTACATTTACCTTATTGTGCTATCTCCATTGACAGCTATACTTCAGTTAATAAATCTTACAGCTTCATATCTTTCAATTTACTTGTTAATGATATCAATTAGCGGTTGAATTATCTTGTTTTGATAATTTGTCTTAACATACATTTTTGTTTCTCTCAAGTGCCCCTATAGCTTTGAATAACTGCGAAATCTATTTGTCATGGTGTCCACTGCAATTTCCAGGGCTGTTTGGGTTCGGGCATTTCTGATGCTATTTTGTTATCATTTTGTTCAGTTTAATAAGCTAAAATCTACTATATTTATGGGTTTTATGTAGTCTCAACACTTGTATACTGATAAATATATAGGTTTATGTGTGAATTGTCACCTAACAAACAAACTGTCAGTAGTTTAACTTTATAAGCTGATGTTACAGAATTTTGTCTATGTTATCATAAAATGTGACTGTTTTATGGTGTCTTAGTGCATCAAAATAACTTTGCATCATCACCAAACTAATTTAATGTGATACTATTTTTGGATAAAATTAAATTGTGTGATACCATGGAAAATTACCATAATTTATGACTACCAGTAAAGCATTAAACAAGATAAATTGTTGAAAATGTGTCACTGATAGTAAATTTGTGGGGGATATACTATGTTAGGCTTAATCTTATTTCCTGCAATTGAGATTTAAATACTTGAACTTTGTGCTTTGTTATAGTAATCATATTTTTCCGAGGAGTTCTACTCAGGATATATTTTTGAACTGATATCAGTAAGACAACCATTGGAAACAATGGGCGAACCTTAATTTTACCATTAGCTTGACACCATTAATGTCTGTTGATCTACCCACACGTTATCTGCCCATATGGGTCTGTAACTTGGGTATGATTTGCCCCAAACAATTATTTGATTTGCTCCATTTATATTTATAAACAAAGTAAACGTTATGCATTATCAGTGTCCCGGGGTGAGGCAGACAATAAACAAGCCAGTTGGGGAACCATTTTATTTACACATAAAAAGACTATACTATTTTGAATATTTACAATACTGCACAAAATAAGGCCACCTTATCTGAAGGTTACAAATTTACTTTATATGGTTAGCACACTAAGGTGGCCTTAATTGACATTACACAAAAAAGGTAAGTTTAGGGTTAAACTTTGATATAAGTTTAAGTTAATGCATAGAAAATTGATTTTATAATACAAATAGTTTATTCTGAGATTTAGAATTAAACTTGATGAGTTTAAGGTGAGTTTGGAAACATAAGGGCGAACAAACCCAATTTAAGAGTAGCTAGTTTAAGATTCGAAGTGTTGATTAGTATATAAATGAATATAAACATATGGAAGGGAAACTGCAAACCCTAAGTAGATATAGTAACTAGTGGGTAAGGACGGCATGAAAAGCTAGAACCACTTGAGCAGAAGCCTGGTGATCTTGAGTAACATAGGACCATACTGTGTCCAACGTCCAGGTACCATAACTCTGTATATCTTGGATGGGGACATGTAGGTTACAGGTCGGGGTGGCACCTGAGCATCAGAAAGAGTGAAATGTTAGGTTAGATTTTTGAAGATTTAGCTTGGAAAGTATTGTTCTAAAGTGCTTTCTGAGTCTTGTGTCTGTTAGAGGGACCCATTGGCCGAATGTTTTAATCTGGCAGAGGGGGTTATTATCCCCCGTGAGGTAAGGTTGAGTAATCTTTTGAGAGCAGTGACAGGGCAAAGGGGGAGGAGGGTAGGGTGGGAATTTTGAGTATCTTAACCTTGTCCCTAAACTGGAGGTTTTGGTCCATATGACCAGGATGTGGACATAAAGGGGGGGGGGGGGGTACAAATATGATATCAGCCCTAGACAGCTGTTCAAGGGGGTTGAAGGTTGTGAGGGAATGTGGGACGAGATTGGAAATACGAAGAAATGTGAGATAAGAGATACACAGCTTTGAAGACATAACCCAAAAAGGTAAGATTGCATTGGTGGACAATAGCTTTGAGTGAGTGTATATCGATGATTGACTTCAATACTGGATTAAGAGGTTGGTGAAGGGCCAAGGTCCTATTTATAATACTTAATTCTTGGGTCATCGAAAATGGATACCTTAAGACCTAGGATGGCAAACTTTGATTTGATGGCAGACAGATGGTTGGCGATATTGGAAGGAGTTTTCTTGTTAATGACCAAAAATTCCAGAAAGGACAGAAGGGTGATTGGTGTGGTTTCAATAGGGAAAATTTTAAGACCGACACAAAAGGAGATAAACAACCTAAACATCCTTAGGTAAGCTAGGGCTGTAGATTCTCTGAAGGAATGCTGAAGTCTATGGGAGACTCTGGAAGCCAGGGGCGTCAGCTGAAGGGGTGTATCTGCAAATTAAATACTCCAATTGATGAACAAAGCATCTGCTGGGGGGGGGGGGGGGGGGGGGGGCTAAGACCTAATTAATCATAATCACCTGGATCTAATTTTACATGTCGAAATGCTCTGCTGATGTCTATCTTGAAAATTAAGGAAGCTTTGCCTTTTTTTTTTACTTTTCCTGTAATATGATCAATGGTAGGGAGGGTAAGTATGAAAGCAGTTTCCAAATATGCAAAAATGTCTCTGGGTGGGCATTTTTTGTCTGTATATGGTAGCATAAGTTCCCCCAAGGGTATAAACCATAACCATCTGGACATTGAGAGCGCCATTTTTAGTATACAGCACAATTTTGAACTATGCGTATAAGTTCATCACGATTGGAGTTGAGCCAAATTATATTTATCATCAGAAAGACCACTTGTTGAAGTGTCAAAATAGGTACTTACTGTTTGTTGTTGTATTTGGTTCAAGTGTACACGTTTTTTAGGTTTTTTTGTTAACCTTGTTGTTATCCATACGTTTATTTCCATGAACTGACATAGGTCATATTGTCACTCTCAGTATTGTTACATAAGGGACTGAGTCAATTTGACACCTTGATCTTCCTGTACATTAATAAACGCTTGATTGATTCTTGTGTAAACTTTTGCAGGGAAACATTGTTCCTGTGTCTTGTTTACCTTTTTAAAGCATTTGACACGACTTTGGTCTGATAAAGTCCTATTATTTTTTACTGACACCTTGTCAACAACGGGGTTACAAACCTTAACTTCAACAGGGGTGACCCTGTTGACATAAGCTTTATCAACACACTGTGTACGTTTTAAAGTACCACAACTAGATGAAATTTTCCGTTTGACAATATTAGCATATGAAACTTTTCAAACTCTGACCCAATCTAGCCTCCAATTGAGACTAATTTACATTTGTAAAAATTCTAGTTTTGAACAGTTTTTGAGAATTTTGACTGAATTGTGCACTGCATAACTGCAGTGCCTCATTCGCTTTTTGTAGGATTTTTTCTGCAATCTTTTGATGGATGGGGATTATTTTTTCCATTCATATGACAGTTAGGGCAAATGTGGAGGTACATCGGACCACCGGTTTCATGGTCACTATGGTGGGAACAAGAACCTTTTTGGTAAAACTTGCAGGGGATAGCCTCATCTTTACTTTGAAACCTACGTGAGTTACTATTTTGGTGAATTTGAACCTTCTGTGCATGAGCTCTACGAATTCTGTCAAGTTTGTGAGTTTCCTCCTATTTAACTTTACCTTCCTCCATCTTGACCAGTAACACAGCGTGAGCTCCTTTGGCTGCTGGCCAGCCAAAGTCCTGACACTCTTCCATCAACTTACTCATATAGTCTAACATACAATTTTTAACATTAACATTATGCTCATCTTTTACAATATTACAAAACCCAGCAACCCATTCGTTCATTGTGAGCTGGTCGTATGAAATTCTGGATTTGGTGCTACCCCCTAGGACAAAGTTTTGGGGCCAGGGGGACCTCATGCTTGACCCATACTGTTTCACTTCCGCCCTGTTGAAATTTATACTTGCCTTTGTCCTGTAGGTTCTGTAGATCTTTGATGCGAGCATCAACCTGAGACTGGATCTGCTTTGACTGCAATACTTCCATTGTGGGCATGAGTGAATCCTCTTCTGATACTGTGGGTTTCTGTACTGCTGCCTACTCTCGGGACACATCTTCTTCTTGTTTGTTGACCTTCTCCTCCATCTTTGACATTCTGCCACTTAAGTCCTTCAATTGTTGAAGAATTTGTAGATTTATATCAGCTGATGGAGTGGGTGCTACCTTGCTGGGGATTTTTTTACATTTGTCATTAATTCGTTTGCCATGTAATCCCCAACAATTAGTACAGTCCAATACTTTTTTAGGTGGCATTTTCTATAAAATACAGAATCTTCTGGCTTGAAGCGTGCTAATATTATATGTCAGACAGGGATAATGCTCCATATAATTAAGTAATAGTTACAAAATTGATACAGCCCTGTATAACAGCTCCCAGGAGAGCAATATTCGCACAACTCAAAACAGGGTCATAAATCACTGGAACAGCTTTTTGGCAGTCCTATGGCACAGAAAACTTCATATCCTAGTCTCAAAATAGTCCAGGATTACAAATTAAAACATATTGTCACATAAATAGAAATAAAACAATCCTGAAGGCAAACAAGTCCACTTCAGGTAAAACACAAAAATTCTTGTTAAAATGGTGTCTAAGCCCTTCAAAAACTACTTTTATAAAGAGGCAGGACCCCAACTGGCGGGAATGTTAATTTAAAGTAGGTCGAATGTGACCAATAGAAACTTAAACAAGAAAAACCTCACCAAAGCCACTGAAGTCGGTACCCCTTAAGGAGGCACCCAATCAATTTTAGTTTTTCCATTAAAAACTCTGAAGAGTAACAACAATCGTTGGATTTATTATTATTAAAACAACATAAAAGTTAGGAAACCAATGTTAGACACCCAGTGTTTATCTACAAGCCAGGTTGGTTCCCAAATAAAGTAGTATGACGTCATAATATTTAGTCTAAGTACACACAACACAGAAATCTAAATAGTATCATAGCCTTTAGTATTACAGCTAACTCAAATTACTTAATTCATTCTGTCTACTTGCAAGTACCATTCCTGGTGTTAGGCTCACTACCAATTACTGACACATCAAGTCTATATACATTAACCCCGATATTTGAATACAAAATATTAAAGAAATATTGAAGTTACTTAATGTGACAGTTTTCTTCAGTTCAACTTGTAGTAAGTTAAGATTGCTTGAAGTGAATCATTAAGTCTAAAAGTATTGTATCAAGCATAATACAAAACTAAACAATTTATTAAATATGATTCAAAGGTTATGGAATTAATTCGTGTCAGAATGTTACTTTAAGTAAATGACTAAAATAACATAAAATAAAAGTAAGTTAGAAGAACTGCCCAAACCCAAAGTGTTGTTGTTTATGTAGATAATACACTTTGGAATGTTTTGGTTACAGTAACTGATGTCTTGGTGGTACAGTTAAGATAGATCCAAATAGATGCGCTTTGTCAGTGGCTATGCTGCTTGATATGTTCAAGTTTAACATCATGGTCAAAGGCAAGAGAGGCACCACTGCGTCTAAAGGCATGGAAGATAAAGTGTTTAGGGTTCAAACCCAATGACAACACCACAGAGTTTGGCAATTGAAGGAGCTGCACTACATGCATAGTCTCAGGCCCTAAATAACATCTCTGAGTACTGGGAACCTAATCAGATCAAAGTCACAGGTGCAGTTAGAATCCAGGGAAGCTAAACAACAATAACAAAAAAAAACCGAAAAAAGAGTCCAAGAAAAGGGCTCTATAGACTTCAGCATTGGTAAATTTTACAAGACTTTTCATCAATTTCTGTACCAATTTAAAGTTTCCTTTGACCCTCACTTGTAACCTGACACTGATCTGTACTGAATTCACTAACAGTTGTTATTTTTTAGCATTGAACACATCTGAGCTAAAAAGTTGTAAGTACACTATTACTCTCTCTACTGAACTGGCCACTGGAATGTCCATGTATGTGATGAAGGCAAGAAACAGTTGAAACCCAGCAAGGTAAGAGCATCTTGTCCATGGGTGCAGGACCTCTGTAATCATTGATTCTGCTGTGACAGCAAAGCTATTCAACACTGGAGCATCTACAAAACAAGTGTGTACCACAGTTACTAGTTCAATGACTACACGCCCTCTTGGTGACATGTGTGGGCCCACCAACAGGTTGCTTTAAAGGTCATAGGAAACATTTTTCACAAAAATTGTGAAGTTAACTTAATTCAGACAAACACCCTATAAGAATGAAAATGTGGTTTATTTTAAAAAATATATGTTACAAGAGCCATAAATAGCATTAGAAAAAATAAATATCACGAAGTGGAGTAAAAAGCCGACATATTGTTTTTCTGGTAGTAGATGAATGATGATGTCACAGGTTCATAAGGAAGTTCTGTTTAGATGGAGATATAATGTATATATTTACAAACTGAAGGAAGATAACATGTTTCTTTGCCAGAAAAAAGCTTACTAGTCTTTATTTTTTCCATATGCTGTTTTTTTTACCTAATTTTTAACCACTAACAGTTCCAACAAACACAGATATACTTTTAGTAGGCCTGTCTTGGAATGCAGAAAGTGTAAACGTTTGTATGAGATATTGCCTCCTCCCATTTTTTCAAGGTTTTAAACTGTGATGGGAAAGTAGCCTTTCACAAGTTAGATATTTACATAAAACTAAGAATCTGTTGACGAATTCAAAAGTTATCATTAAAATGTACTGGATACTGTTTTTTTTTGCCTTTAATCACCGGTACTTCTATCAAGATAAGGTATGATGCAAAGTGAAATCAAAATATACAATTTGTTTTCATTTGCATAAATCATTTATAAAAGCATGCTGTTGTAATCAAATTTATTGAATTTATTCTGAAAAAATTCTGAAAGTTTTATTGAATTTATTCTGAAAAAATTCTGAAAGTTTTAACATTTCTATTATCAGTTCATGAAATAATTCAGTATATAATGGGTTTTCCTTAAGATATATAGTAGTTCAGTACTTCTTGACCTTAAGTTTAGATAATTTTAAGTTTTGGAAATTAGTTGGTAACATTTTCTTCTCAATTTAAGCCTTTGTTGAGACCAAAAAAAAGGAATTGTGTTTGGGGGATCAACAGTATACACTGTAGATGGCTAGACGCATTATGTATACCATGAAAGTAGCATTGTTTGCAGTTTTGGTGGAAAAGTTCTGAACTAAATTGGGGAACATATATGATTATCCTTGCTTGAGGCCCAGTTATAAAGACATTTATGTTGTATTTATTTGATCTCCTAGTAATAATTAGTTTTCAAAATTGGAAAAATAACTATCAAAACTCATCTCAGAGTTGAACCTGGTTGACTGCATTGTTTTGTGATTTTCATCCAACTTGCTTAAAACCTCTCTAAATAACTTTTTATCTGAAACAAATATAAAAGATGTTCTCAAGGCTATTTCAGAAACTAACTGTGGCAGAATGATGTCTTATAAACAAATTAACTTCATAAAAATGGATAATCCAATCTTTTAAATATATATGTATGTATTAAAAAGTGTACGAAAATGATAGTTTGTTTATGTTGGAGCCCAACTTAGGAGTCAGCCCATCTTAAGATGGGCTATAGCCCAACTTAGGATCCTAAGTTGGGTAGCCTATCTTAAGATGGGCTAGAAAATACTAGCCCAACTTAGGATAAGTAAACTCAGGAATGATTTTAAAACTAAAAATTAATATTAACCATCGAGTTTAATATTAATTTGTTATGTCACACTCCATTGGTGGTTTTAATCATAAAATTGAATATAACCATGCTAGCTTATTTAAGTACTTATATTTCAATTATACAGTATATGTTTGTGAAATATTATTTAAGATTTGTTGTGCTTATCTCATCTTAAGATTTGGAAACAAATATTAGCCCAACTTATAATTTGCACATGTAGTTTTTATTTTTAAAATTTAAATATTATTTCCTTATTTTTCTACTTAAATGTTACTTCTTTTCATTACCTCATTATATATTGATAGAATTAGTCTTCATCCCTTTATTGTTCCAAGACTCTCAGTTAATTTGACAATTGGAGGGTCATCAGGTCATAAGTTGTCTATTGTTCAACCATTGTTTTCAACTTGATTTGTTTCACTTGTGGGGAGTGATTAGGAAACTGGATTAGATTGTGATATATCTATTGTTTCAATATTTCTTTGAAGTCGATTTGTTTGACTATGTCTGTGACTTGGTAACTGGATTAGTCTTAGATTTACCTTTTGTTCTAGCCTTCTTTTGAACTTGATTTCTTTTACCTCTGATTGACTGACTAGCTAACAGGATTAATAAGGCATTGTTTTAAAAGTCTTTTATTGTGTTTGGGGGATGATACTTTACAGGTTTGTAAACAAACTAATTAATTTAATCATAATTTTCAAATGTGTAATGTTAAGTTCTTAAATGGATATTTACCCATATAGCCTAATAGAAAACACCAATTTTATATGCAATGTGTATTTTATCATTTTTTTATCAATTTTATGCATCAGTGTGTTGTTTGACTAAATTCATGAAATTAACTTGTTTAGATTTAATTGTATTTTCAAATTAATTAGTGTAACTGAGCTCCAAAGATAAAGCACTTTATAAATCCTGTTAAAATGCTGTTTATAATATAAAAAAGGAATTTTATAATTCTATGTTAAACTTAAAATATATAATCAGGTTCACCCATAAAATCACCCACTATGTTTGGCTTATGTTGATTTGTTTCACTTTATAATTTGGGGTATTCCCTATTGTGTACTTTCCCCACCCCAAGTGGAACAAATCAACATCAATAGAATGTTGAAACAATAGCCACAAATCCTATAAAGAAATCATTGCAATGAAAGACAAATGAAATAGACATCAAAGGAATACTGTCATGCTTTCAAGGCTCAGGAAACGCAATTCATTTTAGCTTCTGCAATTAGATACTTTTTGTTGAGGTTAGATAAGTGAAACATATTTATATAAAATAAAAAAAGAAGTACAAAGTACTTCTGTACAAGGGTCAGTTAAGCTTATCAATGTCATCTTTTTCATGAAAAATTTCCTTGTAAATAGTTTATATTATATTCCACAAAAAATCATTCTTGAATTTTATTATTTTAAGTTGGGCTGATATGTTCTAGCCCATCTTAAGATGGGCTGACTCCTAAGTTGGGCTCCAACATTTACATTGTCATGAACCTGTGACGTCAAGGCTAGTACTTTTTGTGGGAATTGTTGAGTGAAAAATAAAGAAAGTAACTGAATATACCATGTAACCTGGTCCAGACGCATCTTATTTTTACAGAAATTAAACTTTCATATGTATATGTAATTATTGATGAATGATCTGAAAATGCTTCCTATGACCGTTAATGGTACGTAAGGTTAAATATTGAAATTAGGGTACAACATATTCGCAGACATATCATACAGATCACATGATTGCAAGTACTTAGCCTCTGTACAAGATATCTAATCTAATCTACTGCTTTGCAGGTGCAATATGTTCCTCATCAAGGGGAACTCAGTGCGCTAATTAACAAAAATCATTTTTAATAAGGAGAGTCGAGGGGCGTTCAAGGTCAGTAATCCGGAGTTGTGGGTGAGACCGAGAGGGAAGGAGACTAAGTTGGGAAACTGAAATTGAAAAGGTGGGTTTTGAGGTGTATCCTGAAAGATGCGACAGAGGGACTGTTTCTTATTTGGAAGGGGAAAGAGTTCCATAGAACTGGCGTGTAGTGACTAAAAGAATTAGAAAAGTGTTTAACTGATTTATGAACTCTGCGGTCAAAAGTGGGGGTATAAAGGTTTTACAATCTGATATATGTGTTACTTCCAAATTAATATTATAAGATACTGTAAACTGCTATATATTCCTAACACAGGCCACCAAGCATCTTTAATGTTATAAAAGGTAAACACATGAACAATCGCTAAATTATCACACCATATCGTTAATGTACTATTTTTCCGTTGGTGTGCCCATAACGTGAAGGCTTCTACATGAAGTATTGCAGCCATATTGAGAATAGAATCAAGAATGGGGGTTGAATAAACAGTTATTAAAATACCACTTACTCTAGTTATGGAGGAATCTACATATTCTTCATGATATACTGAATCAATGAACTAGCACTTGGCTGGTTTAAATCATACCTGTCAGGAAGGACACACTCGGTCAAGGTAGGCAGTACACTCTCCCATCCTGCCGAGCTCCAAAATAAGTTAGCAAATAAGTTAAAACTCAAGCCAGACAAAACCGAATTCATTCTCATTAACTCCCAAAAAATCGTAACCAACTCCTCCCTCACTTTCCCATCAATATTCTGGGAAATCAGGTCTCGCCAGCACAAAGTGTCAGGAACCTCGGACTCGTGTTTGACTCTAATTCAATTTCTCAAACCAGGTATCACAGATCATTAAGTCCACTAGAGTACAGGCAAGAGACCTCTACAGAATTTGTCCCCTTTTAGACCTGAATACATCAGTCCTGTTAGCGAACGCTTTGGTGAGCAGCAGGCTGGACTACTGCAATTCACTCTTCTTACCCCTCACTGAGTTAAGGAGATTGCAGCTAGTCCAAAAGTATGCCTGTTCGAGCATTGACATTAATACCAAGGCAAGTAATTTGTTTTGCTGGTTCCTCAATTTTCTTAGCATTTAGTGGGAGACCCAAAAAGTCCAATATATTTTTAAGGACAAAAATTCGGACTTTGCAATACCACTAAAAATCATCCAGATAACTCAGAAGTTGTCTAGTACTGGATTATTATAGGAAATGAACCCATACTGCCATTGCGAGTGGTTTGTTGTGGCTCTTTTAATCAGGTTGATTCATTATCAAATGTAAAAGCAAATATTTGACCCAAGGTCGTATGATCATAAACATTAAAAGAATTACCAAATATATCATAATATAAACTATCAACATGATCAGAGAATACTAAAACTTGATTAAAGACTGAGACTTATTTATATGTACATGTTGTGAGCTATGAGACTGACGTGTGCCTGCATCCTTATAAAAGGAAGTTATATTTTGATCAGCCACTGAACTGAGCAAATCATCCACCATAAACTGACACTCACTGTCATTCATTTGAATACTGCCATGCACTGGTGGCACTGCATGTTTACAACAATATATGTCAGTACAGAACACAGGGTCATTTTTGAAACCAGAAGAATGATCCTGTATGAATCAAGTGTAGAAATACTTGAACCTGTATTGTGCATGCACATACACTGACTTGCTGGATGATCATAGCATTTCTTCGTTTCCTTAAGGCAATACGAACACGATGCACTCAGAGAGAGCAAAACGCTCGACTCCATGTGACCAGTCTCTCAAGTTATACAAAGTATTGTAAGGAAGACAATAAAATAAAACCAAACATGTAAATTAATTTGAAGAAATATCAAGTAGAAAACTAAAGTCATTAAAAATACATTGAAATGAGACCTCTGAAAACTCATGATTATTTTGTATCCAAAATAAGATCTAGATTTTTCTTTTTTAGCAACTTCTTCCTTTGGCCAGGTCCTACCCACAAAAACTTTTAATAAAGATCTATTCATTAGTTCTGGAGTAATCTAAACACACACCCCCCCCCCCCACACACAAAAAACCCAGAGAGACAGACAAATAGACAATTAGCACACAAGAACATAAACTGCTGGGTGGGGTAAAAAATATTGCTTAAAAGTCACTTCTTAGTAAAATCACTCAAGGTAAATTTTTTTGATGGCCTGTCAAGGAATTGAAAGAAAAAAGAGAACATAAAAACCAAAATAATAATTAATAAAAATGATGAATATACCACCCCCTCTTTATTATCTTTATGTCAATTTCAAGACAAAAAAACGGGAAGAAATATTTTTACTTAAAGACAACCAGTATCACACCCTAGGCTTGTGACCTCACAATAACAATTGCATTGTGACATCATTAAGTAATGACATCACCAGAAAGCAAAATATTGATTTTTACATATGTGAGAAGAGAAGCAGATTTCACTGTAAAAGCGCAATTAAAAATAAGAAAACTCTCTGCTGGCTTTAATTTTCAAACAAATTACACCAAATTTAGAAGAATCCATCTGTACCCCGTGAAATATCTACCCACCAAATATAAGCTTGATTGGTAGCACAGACAGACAGACAGACAGAAACAAACTGATCACAATAACCCTCTCCTATCGTCGAGCGTTAATAAGCATGTTGGTAAAGTACTATATACATATACTATATATATATACCCCTACACTAACATGGTCATTTTCATGTGCACATTTTCCTTTGTTGAAGAAAATACAAGTTTGACTGTTTTTACTTTTGACAGATTGTAACAGTCGTTTTATCTATTTCTACATTTTTTTGTGGCTTCACTTTCTCCCCATGAAATAGTCCCTTTTTCAACTTCCTGCAAGACTGCTACAGGGGCTCTCCTAGCTGTACCTAATGATAATTCAATGACATCTTGCATTAACTGGGAGAACTATACTAACATTTGATTTCTAATTTCAGCAGTGCTTTCCTCTAAAATGCTTAAAAGCGTACCTTGGACCCACTGTTCATTACTCATGTCATCATAGACTGGCTGTTTAGTGCCCACTGGTACTGTACAAAAATCATGAGACCAGTTAGTTTGAACCTTTGCAACCCCTACTCTATAACGGCCAAACTTATGTGATATGGGACTATCTGTAAACTCAGTTAGTGAAACATCCTGGTACTCTTGAAGTTGCCTCTCAACTTCTGCTTGAACTAAAGCATCATCTTTAAGCATCTGTACAGAAGACATGTTCACCATGTACCGCCTTGGGAGAACTCTGAGCTGAAGGTACCGCAGATAGGTCACTTAAACTGCTTCCTTCTTCTTGCTTCCCTAAGAGCTCATCCTGTTGTTTGATCTGGTTATCCATATTCTCAACTACACCAATTAGAATATCTAGTTTCTGTGAGATAGCCATTTCCTGATGATTAGAACTAGTATTTTCTTCCGCTAGTGACATTGAACCTACATTCTTGTCAATCATGGCAGCATCTTTTTTAGCTTTTTCCTACCCATTATGCCTGGCAAGGGTAATCAACTGTGAACTCTCAAGCAAATTTTCACAGAATAATATAACCTTTACTGGCGAAGTTCCTCTCAGGTCACACGCCAATCCCACAACAAGTTCTTTCTAGCCTCAGACCCCTGTTTTATAGCCATATATTTTTGGCTGCAAAAATCCTGATGTCTGGTCACAAAATAGTTTTTCATGAGCAATTCACTATTCACCATGGTCCAATTTTTAACTATTTTCAAACATTTTACAAAGGCCAAGACTATATAATTCTACATTTCCCCAAACTGATCATGTATGCTACTCTATTACATTACATACGCATTACCCCTAACAGGAAATACAAGGTTAACACATTTTATGACATTCACAATATGATTATCAATTACAATTTCTGCAGGCTTTCCATGAGTAAACTTCATACATTTTATTTTAAACTATTACAAAAGTTTATTCAGTTTGAAACTTTTACAACATGTTTCTGTTGACTTCATACATTTTATGTCAAGAAATACAAAGTTTACACATTCAATAGTGTTAACAATCATATATCAAATGCTACATTGCCTCTGCAGGAATTGATAACAGAAAACATTTGTCATATTATTTAAACTGGATATTATTTGGCCAATCATATAAATGTGGTAAAAATCTTTTTATTAGTGGTGTTTTGGTATCAGGCTTATCAGTTCTCCATTCTGGGGAGCTGCTATTTGGAGCTATGTGCTGGCAGCATACGGATATCACACATTCATCATAACTAGCCGTCCTTTCTGATGATTGTTTACATTGCTTACTGGTGGCATTGTTGGCTTGATCTGTTGTTTGAATTTTCCGTCTTTTTCTAAATGTGCCCCCTGCTTCAGTTTAAATTTGTCAGTTGAACTGGATTGATATGTTCAATGAATTTGAAACGGAATTTGAACTTTAATTTGAATTTTTTACAATGTTTTTACTGTTTTAGTTATATTTTATTCGGAGACAGGTTTTAGTTCTTCACAATCGCTGTTATTGTCTTGTGTGAATCATTCTACATTGAACATCACTTTATTGAACAATTGATAAACCAAAGAAAAATAAGAATTTCTGCACAAATTGCCAAGTCAGACATGACGACATGAAGAAATGCGAAAATAAAAAAAAAGTTGTGATAGAAGTTCAGGACTCAGACCGGGGACATATGTCAAGCAGTGAAATGAGTAATGGTGAGATTTGGGACTTTAGTTGGGCTCTCGCACATCTATATGGGTGCGAAGATAAACGTTGCTAAACAGATGGACTGCACAGTTCAAGGCATCAGCCTCAGGTCAAAAATAATCAAGCGACTGCATGGCTGCCAATCGAACAGCAGAAGAATAACACCCATCTAGTGGCATTCAGAAGCTCATCCTGGTACAGCTTTAAAAAGTCAACAGCAGAGTTGAGGAAGGAATGGCCATGATGTGACGCAGATCATCAAAAAAAGGACACACAAAATTAAGTACCCCACAATTTGTGCCTCATAAAAGCTCTAAAGTCAGTAAACATAAAAAGCATGAGTAAACTAGTGAGTTGTCATCTGATGAAGACAGTGAATTGGCTTCCTTCTCAAAGGTCAAACGTTGGGGTTTTACATAATGTTCAACAGCCAGGGTCATATTGGGACAGGTTCTCTGGACTGTCACTTGTGGGGGTCGAGGTGACTGCCTGTGATTATATGCCAAACTTCCTAACCACAAGGCCACCGAGGATTTTCCTTCCTTCTCAGTTTTGAGGGTATCAAAAATGTTGAACAACAGGTTGATCATAGGATTGCAGATATTGAACAGTTGACCTGCCCAAAAGGTAATCAAATTTTTTTAAAAAAAGAAAGGGGGTGTTAAAGTTCTGTGGGTGGCTAGAAAAGTCGCACGGCCACAGGGGAGTATTCTTGTGGGGGACAACAAAACAAAAGCTAAAGTTTCAGGCAATGTATGTTATGGTATTTAATCGAGTTGATAGAAAAAGCAACAGTCTTGTTAGAACAATGTTTGTTTACTCGCTGTGGCTTGAAGAGGCATTGTGAGTTTTTGTGTAACAGAGATTTTAAATTATGGAAACTTCCACTTTGACTTTGTGCCTTGAGGTGACTTGTTGCTAGATGACACTTCAGGTCATATCTGGACTGACATTTGTTGGATTACGGGTCAAGCATCTTAGCAAGATGGTCGCTTTAAAATTGCAATAGGAAAAGACAAAAAGTTTTACTTAATAAATTTATTTAACAATTAAAAATAACGATTACAGTCAACTGGAATGCTCTCAATGGTACATACAATGATACAATAATGAAACCAATCTGACCTGGCCATAATCCTGTCCATGTAACTAACAGGTAAGTTTGTCCACAGTATCCAACAATCCTGTGATACATCCGGTGTCCATAACACCCAAATATCAGTGTCCTGTAATCAATTCAATGTCAGATAACATAAAATGTCCTAATCCTGTGATCCTTTTAATGTGTACAGATATCTGTCCGCTTCAAGATATGCAAATTCACTCTCTAGTAGATCCACACACTGTATCCATGATGCAACAATATCCAATGTACAGCAAATATACTCTCTGGTAGATCAAGATTCTGCAACCAGTTCTCTCCAACAAGAGTTCACCACAACACAAGAAGTTTATATTCATTTGATATTAGTTCTAAGACACAATTAGCTTTCCTTATAGCCAGCAAATACTATGGACGTCTGTGGTCAGATGTACAACCCTTATATACAGCTATGGAAGTTATATATAGTTATAAAAGTAACTTGAATGGAACATCTATCACTACAACCAGAGAGGAAGTTCTAAAGCCAATTTAAGGGATTTCCCCAAATCTATTAATATAATCAATGAAGTTATAGAAGCCTAGAGGGATTTTCCCCAGTCTATAAATAGATCAGTCTAACAGAGTACAATAAACATAAATACCACATAATAAAAAAATCAATAACTCAATGACACTGTATGGTAATCCATACACATACAACATTTTTAGATTAAACAATGCACTGGTACATTGCCTATATATGTAACACATTGATGATTCCTTTGTTCAACACTACATGGTTAGACATAGGTCTGCCTAATGTTGTAGGAGCTAGAATACCTTGCTCTAAAGGACTATTGGGACCAGGAGTTATTGGATTTTATCTAATTTCATTTTCTTTTGGATTTTAACAGAAATTGTCATTTATCTAGTAACCACAAAAACATTCTTTGGCTAATGGTTTCCTGCTAGATGGTGCAACATATTTGGCAGATGAAGTCCAACATAATGCTGTAAATGGTCTTTTTGACGCAAAATCTAATTGAAATTTGTCACATTTCCCCATTCATGACACAAGAGAAGGCCAATGCCAAGCATAGGAGAGTCATTATGGATCTTTTGTGGAGGTAGAATGCATCTGTTATCCCTGGGGTCAACAGAAATGCTTTTCTTGGAACACATTTCTCTTAGCTTTCCAATGTTAAATGGCATTACAAATGAGTTGGTAAAAATTGGTCCTGGCACCCAAGTTTTTAAGTTGCCATTAGCTGCTCGATCAGTCATCTAAAATAGACCCCAGATATTATGACCTTCTAGGATTGCACTGGGATGGCACTTATGTTAACACGTGTAGCCTGTTTGGGAGTCATCATGGCAGTCAATCTATCAGTGGTGCAGAGCATTACACTTTGATTTCACGTGGTTTCACAGTTATATGTTGGTGATTTCACTGGCTTTGGTAGACCGGACTTTGCATGTGAATCCTATCACATGTTATGCCAATTATTGCAACACTTAGCCTTGGGTATCAGTGATGAGAAGCTATTACTTCCTACCACTGATGCAGAGCCTGCCTAGGAGTGTTCATTGGCATAACTCACAGAACTACTTCAATTCCTGATGACACACTGTATCAGATACGATGGAACGTTGCCCACTGGGTAAGAAAGACTACTTGTACAAAACGTAATCTGCAATCATTTCTTCATCAGCTCCTATACTTCCAAAAAGGTGTCCGTCTAGCACACATCTTTCTGAACAGGATGCTGGAGCTGTTGCACAGAAATAATGATACAATAATGATAAAGCTTACTCAGGACATAATGTGACATCAGTTGGATTCACCGTTTTTGATGCAATTCAACGTGTGTCCATGTATAATCACAGGAATATAGATATGGTTATGGAACTTGACCTTTGCTTACCAAGGCATTGTCCAGTTGGAGAAGTTAAATATCCTAGTCACCCTCAGAGTGTTCACAGTGTTTTGGTGTTCACACAATTGTACTCATAAAATGTGATAAAATGGCAGTTGTCAAAGCTTTTTCTTGTATTTTTGAAGTAGTCATACCAAGGACTCCTTCTTGGCTGCATGCATCAGAGATATTTGGCAGGTGGCCACGACGTTCCACGCTTCAACATGTGTATAGGCACATCTCTGGCGTTAAAAACACTTTGCAGTTTCTGATTGGTTAAAGATTTGACCATTGCCATGGTCATGTTGAGAATGGCCAGAAGAGGGCAGAGGCAGTTGATAAGATAAAGACATAAAAGTTTTAATTTGGAAAGAATTTATTTTGTTTTTTACCCAACCCTATTGTTATTATCCCCCCCCCCCTTATAAAGTGGGGTGTGTTGCTAACTGATGTTTCTAGTTGTAGTTGGCCACTGAGTGGTGCCTACTGGGTAGTGTACCATTCTCTGCTAGAGGGAGACCTCGTCTGCAGTGCTGGAGCCTAGGACTTGTTGGACCTTCCCAGGGTTGTCTTCTCGATTTGATCATAACTTTAGAAGTTTTCAGATACTCTGTCTCCGTCTCTCCAGTGTTGTTGTGACTGTATTATGAGGGCAGCCTTGACCTGTCTGTCTAATAATAAACTGTTAATGTGTTTTACCTGCTGCTACAGGTACTGCCAGTCAATCTATTCATAATTCTTGTCTGCAGCATTTTTAGTTTTTTTTGCACTTACTATAATTATTATATGGCTATATTCATGAGTAATAATCAATGATTATGATGATCAGGTTTATTCCTGCTGTATGTACTGTTAATTAATTTAGATATATTTAGATATATAACTGATTGCTCTAAAGCAGACTGTTTCTTATATTGCTAATTGCTAACATTATCATTGCTACTATTATTGCATGGCTAGTCTTATCCTATCATGCATTACCTTGAGAGTGCTCCTTAACTTATGTCAGTGTATTAATTTAAGTAATATGTGCACTCTCCTTTTATATGGCATGGCCATTCTTTAATGAGTATTGCATTTTATTGCATTAATACATCCTGTCCAATGGACATTTGCTAATCCGGTCGGTGCAGACCGGCCTGCCAAACGTCAAAAAAAGATGTCCTGTGTTTCCACCGGCCGGCTGGTCCCTAGTACTAGTGCACTCGCCAGATGGCATGTCATACTTCCTTCCTGTCTAGACAACTTGACGTCATAGCATCTTCTTCATTTGGCGCGAACTAGTGCACAGCAGAATTTTCTGATAGCCAGATTTTTTGTGGATTATTGTTGTTTACTGGAAGAATTATTTTGCTTACTGTCTCATTTTATTTCTAAGAGTGTGTAGAACATAATGTCATCCCCAGGACAGAAGAGGGGAAGTTGCGGCCATTAAATGGCCAGCTTTGAAGGGCATTCATATTGTGCACGTTACTGTGACAAAGGGAAGGATAAGGAAACTTGCATCTCCAATAAGGATACATCAGTCTGTAAGTTCTGCAATGCCCTAACTCCAGAACAACGTGTTCAACTGGCCACGCCCTCATACAAGCTTAAAAAGGAAAAAACAGGAGGCTAAATGCACTGATAGCTCCAACCCCACGGATGATAGTTCCCTTGTGGATCCTTCTACCGTATAAGTTATTGGGGTTGTTGGTGATTCTAGGGACACTCAAGCGTCTACTGTACCCCAGAAAAGAAACCCAAGAAGGATAAGATACCATCTAAACCTAAGAAGTCTGTTGAATCTACATCAGCTGATAGCAAGATCTCTGAATTAGACCAGAAGTGGTCGGAGCGCTTCAACAGACTTGAGGCTTTTATTTTTTCAAAATCTTTTCAACCGACCTTCTCTTCAGAGGTTCAAGTAACACCTACACACTCTCCACCTGCTGGAATATCTAAGGATTCAGAGCCTTTTTTCCAGCCGACTAACCGGCCTGTGGACATTTCACCTGTTAAGCGCACTGGCCCAGACACTCATGCTGCTTTGCAGCCGTCGTCCGGTAAGCTTCAACCAAACAAGAATCTTAAAGGACAGGTACCTGCAGAGCGCACTGGCCCAGACACACATGCTTCATAGCATCAGTCAGACGGTAAGCTCAAGTCAGATCCTCACCGACCAAAACCATCTACATCAGGGCGCACTGGTCCAGACATTGCTTCAAAGCACCAGTCGACCGGCAAGCCTACATCCGACCGACACCAATCTGATAAATTGCCTTCAGACTCCGTCCCTGCTGTTTCCAGACATCAGTCATCTAGCAAACTATCCACCGACCGACCTTCAACCAACCTCGCACTGACCGACCAGGCTCCTCTTACCTTGCTGGGTCTGAATTACCACCCCTTCACAAGACTAGCTGACGGGACAGTTTTCAAGTTTAGAATCCCAGACAGAGTGAATTTTCAGACCGACCCCCAGTCCAGCTTTTTGTGGAGGAATGTGAGCTCTCAGAGGATCAGGAATGTGGTGAAACTGAACAACCAACTTCAGAGGAACAGACCTATAGGGAGACAATGAGTTGCATCTGATCTGATGGGGTGGACTCATGTACCGGATGTGGATAGCTCCAACCCTTCGGAGGATAATCCTTTTGCTGGCCCAAGGCCCCTGTTCCAAACAAAGTGTCGGTACAAATGCCAATGGAGGAGTGGCTTTGCAAAAAATTGAGTAAATTTAACCTAACTCTGACAGGGATATCCTTCACGGACTGCAGAAGCTGGTCACCTTCCTATGGACCAATTTTTGAAACCGGCCAGATCACAGAATAAGTGGTATGGACTTTATTCCGGCCAACAGAGTGACATTATTTCAGTTTCAAGTTGGAACACCGGTCCTTCTAAACTTAACAGCAGTTTTGGCAGAATATCTAGGAAGGCAGGCATGGCTTCTACTCCCCCAGCCTCACGCCCGATATCCCAAGATACCCTATGTAAGTAGGAGAAAAGTACAAGAGAGGCCTTTGTGATCTGCAACCAAGCAGCAAGCTTCAACCACTGCCTTTTCAAGGTCAAGGGAAGGTCTGCAAACTTTTCATCCCGACCTGCCAAGGGCCAGCAGTCATACAAATGACAATCACTGTGTAACCCAGTTACAGGAAAGACTGCTGGCCGGGAGCACCACACAAGATCAGACATTAAACATTTTAAATGTAAACTTTCCTGTTGTCAAAGTTGCCATTTCTGTGCCTTGGCATTCCCAAAGGAAAGAAGTAAGTCCCGGGGCGGCAGTTTGTCAGTACAAAGATCAAAAATTAAAATATGTGAAAAGTGTTTCTTTTGTCACTCAATTGTCTTGTGTCAGACCTGTAACATGTGCCCCAAATGTTGTTCCAAATCTGCCTGTAGGGGGCGGACTTCAGAACTTTTGGCAAACTCGGCTGGATCTGGGTGCCAGTCCGAAAGTGGTTCAAATCTTGAGAGAGGGATACACCCTCCCCTTTTGGATCCAGCAGCCATCTTGGGCAAAGTGGTGGAGAAGTTGCAGGACACCCCATGCAAGAGAATCATCCTGATTGCCCCGGGGTGGCCCAACATTCCTTGGTTTTGGGACCTAGTGGCCATGTCCAGCCAAATTCCCCTGAGCTTGCCCAATCTGCCCAACCTAAATCTCCATGCATGGCTCCTAGAGCCTCAGCAATCAAGGAACAGGGCTTCTCTGAGGCAGTGGCAGCAAGAATTGAGGCTCCTGAAAGTTGATCAACCAGATCAGTCTATGAGGCAAAATGGACCATTTTTACAAAGTGGTGCCTCACTCATCAGGTGGACTTCAGGGCATTCCCTGTAAAGTCAGTTGCTGACTTCCTTATGCACCTTGTTCAGGACAGGAAGCTACAGCCCAGTACCATTGATGGTTACAGGTCAGCCATTGCTGATAAACTGGGAAATTCACCTATTAATATCAGCAAGGACGAGAATCTCACACGTCTCTTAGATAGTTTCCATAGAGACAGACCCAAAGGCCAGAGGGGAATCCCTTCCTGGAACCTATCCCTGGTCTTGCACCAGCTGACAAAGTCCCCTTTTGAACCTATCAAAGAGGCATCTTTGAAGCATTTGACCTTCTAGACAGTTTTCCTCTTAGCCCTTGGATCGGGTAAGCGTAGAAGTGAGATTCATGCTTGGCAGAACAAAAATATTAGACACCAATCTGATTGGTCAAAGGTGTCCTTGTACCCATCACCCAGCTTTCTTTCAAAGAATCATCTGACCAAAGAGGGTCCAGACAGTGTGGCCCCAGTGATTAATCCAGCCCTGACCCTGACTCTAGATAGGTCCCTCAAGTCTGACAGGTCCCTCTGTCCTGTCAGAGCATTGCGCTACTATTTGGGCAGGATCTCAGACCTCAGGCAGAATAAAGAGTTGGTTTTTGTCTCCTTCAAAAAAGGCTTCGACAAATCGACTATCTCCTCATGGATCAAACAGACTGTGATCCTATGTTATGTGGTCAAAGCACATGATGTCAGGGCCTTTGCTGCTTCTAAGGCCTTCCAATCGGGAGTCTCTTTAGATCAGAGTTTACCAGCCTGCCACTGGAAATCCCATAATACCTTAACACAATTTTACCTGAAGGATGTGGTCTGGGCTGATTCAGAGCTCTACCACCTGGGTCCTGTAGTGGCTGCTCAGCAGATCCACAAATAATCCAGAAATAGAGGAGATTCTGTATATATGTAAGTAATTGTACATATGTAAATAGTTGTACAAATAGGTTTATTTTACTTCTTATGGGACTGAACTCCCTCTCTTCCCCTACCTCAGAGCAGGTCTGTTAAAAAGGGGGGACACACAAGACCCTCCTACCGACCCCGCTAGCAGCTTACTAGGGTCTAAGAGGTTTAGACAACAAAAGAGATGCTATGACGTCATGCTGTCTAGACAGGAAGGAAGTATGACATGCCATCTGGCGAGTGCACTAGTAATAGAGACCGGAAAGCACAGGACATCTTTTTTCTGACATTTGACGGGCCCGTCTGCATCGACTGGATTACCAATTGTCCATTGGATAGGGTATTAAAAATTTAATTTACTTATTAAATTTGCAATTGTCTCTACTACCTTAACGGGATTATAATATATTTTAAATTGTTGTATATGCTTGTGTGGTTTATAGCCGTTTGCTATTTTACTGTGGGTGAATGTTTCTCTGTTTTAATATCATGTCTCCTTATTATTCCTTTAAGTAAGAAAATTTAGTGGAAATTTCCCCAGGGGCATTTTCCAGTGGGTTTAGTTTATCTAAAAGTAATTCATATTTCAATATCACCAAAATTTTAACTTCTTACTTGAGGTTAACCTCTGTCACAGATAAAGTAACTGTTCTTAGGAACAAAAGAAATTTAGCAGAAAATCATGAATTCAGACGTGTCTTTCTGAGATCTTCAAAACCACATAGTGATAGGATTGCAGAATTTAACTTCAGAAAAATGTTACAACAACTGCCCAATGGTAAAGATTACAGGATTGGGGGAAATGGCCACATTATAAACAAGGTTCAACAACCTACTACATACAGTTCACATCTGATGATGTATAATGAACCACTTGGGACACAGGGTCTGAGTCCTAATGTAACAAGATTAGCTACCCCAATTTCCATGTTCTCTGATGACCTACAAGAAGAAATATCAAACAATACCCAAAGGCAGGCGACCCCTACTTCTGGTGATATGGTGTAGGCCACCCAGCCTAAGAAGGACTTACTCAGTATTGGAAGTCTTAATGTGAATGGATGGACAAACAGAAACAATAATTTACGACAAAAAGTAGTTCAAGCATTAAATAAAGATATTTTATGTATTTGTGAGACGCATTTACCAAACAGTGAATCTTTAAATGCTAGTAATTACAAATGGTTTGGGTTTAATCGTGTGAGTAAACATATTAGATCTCCAGTTACATTTTGTGGTGTAGGCATACTTGTGAAAAATAATTTGTTCTCAACATATTTGGTCACAATTGTTGACAAAACTGTCAATGGTATATTAGGTGTTAAATTTCAATGTAAGGAGACAGATTATAGTTTTTTGTCTACTCATGCTATTTACCACCAGATAAATCACCCTGGGCAGAGCCTGAAATTTTCTTTGAACATTTAATATCACAGTTGTATGTACATAGTTCAGAAAATGCTGTATATATCTGTGGTGACTTTAATTCACATATTGGTAATGAGCTACACTGTACACATTTTGATAAGTTACCTAAGAGAATACCAAAAGATACTTCTAAAAATAGTTATTGTGAAGCATTCATAGAGTTTCTAAAATATAGTGAATGTTGTATTCTAAATGGTCGTTTTAAAAATGACAAAGATAACTATACCTCTACAAATAGAGGAAATGCTGTGGTTGATTACATTATTGTGCCTCATGACTGCTTCAAAAACAGTAAAAATTTTGAAGTTCAGTTAATCACTGATATTATATGTAAATATAATCTACAGTCACTTATCCCTGTAAATAGTAAACCACCAGACCATTCAGTTGTGTGTGTTGATATTTTTTCTGGGCACAAACAATTTACTTCACACTCTGATAAAAGTCTTTCTTTAAAAAGTAAAGTATATGACTTTTCACACATTCCAGATGGTTTTATGGCAAATGATACAAAATATCAAAAATGTAATTAATAAATTTGAAAATACTCAAGGTGAACAGCTAGAGGTAAATGAGGTATATGATAAGTTTTGTAAATGTATTCTCAATGAAATGGATAAATATTTGAACTATAAATCACAAAGTAGTATTTCACAAAAAAAGTTTAAATATCATAAACCCTTCTGGAATCAGGAATTGACCCAGTTATGGAAGAACATGTGTCAAAAGGAAAAGAAATTTGGAAGTTTTGTTGGTACAAAGCAAACAAAAAATGAGATAAGAAATGAGTTTTTGGCATCTAGAAAGTTGTTTGAAAAGCGACTAACCTATTTCGAATGTCAATTTGACAATAGATTTATTGAAAATTTAGAAACAATAAATACAACAAACCCAAGAGAATTTTGGAAAACAATAAAAAGGTTGGGGCCAAGGAAACTAAAAATACCAATGACAGTTTATGATGAACAGGGGAGGGAATGTAATGATAATGACTATGTACTAAACAAATGGAAAAATGAATTTGAATTACTGTACACTAAAGTAAATAATATATCTGAAAATAACAGTGAATACACTGACATGCTTAACCACAAGCAAACTCTAGAATCAGAACCAGATACAAATGACTTTCTGAATAATGTAATAACCTTTGATGAGGTAGAATCTGTTGTTAAAATGGCCAAAACGAATAAAGCATGTGGATATGATCAAATTTATAATGACATTTTGGACAACATGGATTGTAAATTAACTCTAACCACACTCTTTAATGCATGCTTTGCATACAGTAAAATACCAGAATGCTGGCTTAAAGCCATTATAACACCTATTCCTTGAAGGATCCATTTCTTCCACTTTCATATAGAGGCGTTTCATTACTTTTGCATGTAGGAAAACTATGCTCACAGATATTAAGCAAACGTACTATAAGATATTGTGAAAATGTAGAAATGTTCTGTGAGGAACAAAATGGATTTCAACATTCAAGATCCTGTGAGGATCATATATTCACATTGACGTCTATAATTAGGAATCATTTGCATCTCAATAAAAGCACCTTTGTAGCATTTATAGACATGCAGAAGGCTTTTGACTGGGTTAATAGAGATCTCTTGTGGTGTAAGTTATTAATTCATAATATAACAGGGAAGATTTATTGGGCAGTACGATCCTTGTATAAATCAACCTTATCCTGTATTAGATTAAACAACTTATATACAGATTGGTTCAGAGTAGATTCTGGGGTTCGACAAGGTGATAACCTTTCTCCAACACTTTTTGGAATATTTATTAATGACTTAGCAATCAAAATTCAAAATTTAAGCTTTGGAATTACAGTAGGAGACAGGAAGGTGTCAATACTTCTCTATGCTGATGATATAGCAATATTAGCTGAAAACGAGGAAAATTTACAAACTATGCTCAATAAACTAAATGAATGGTGTAAAAAATGGCAGCTTAGGATTAACAATGTCATGTAGTTCATTTTAAAAAAGGGAAAATTTAGAACAACTTTTTCTTTTAGCATAGGGTCAATGAATATTACAACAGTCAAAAGGTATAAATACCTAAGTGTAACCTTGAATGAAACTTTGTCTTTTGTGAATCTGCACAAGAACTAGCAGAGGCAGGAGGTCGAGCACTAGGAGGTCTCATTTCAAAATTTAAAGCACACAAATATTTTGGCTATCATATATTTGCAAAACTGTTTGATCATGGTGTTAAGCCGATAACAGATTACTGTAGTAGTATCTGGGGTTTTGCAAATTATACATTTCCTGAAAAAGTGCAACTCAGAGCTGCAAGATATTTTATGGGTGTAAACTCAAAAACCCCAATTCATGTCCTAACAGGAGACATGGGGTGGTTAACTACGAAAATAAGAATATTCTTAGAGATTATTAAATATTACAGCCAGCTTATTAAAATGGACCATTGCAGATTAACATGTAAGGTATTTGAGTATGACCTACAAAATATTTCTAATGAGAACTGGTCTGGAGATCTGGAGACTATTCTGAATCAGATTGGTATGATAGAAAATATCTTCGCAGGCACTAAGATTGACTTGGATTCAGCAAAAGAAAAGTTATCTGTTGTAAGTGACCTTGATTGGCAAGACTCCATAACATATAAACCTAAATTACGAACATATACTAAATATAAAGATCACATTGGCACAGAAGAATATTTAGTAATAAACCTTACAAAACTGCAAAGATCCCTTTTGGCCAAATTACTATCTAGTACACTACAATTGGCCATAGAAAAAGGGAGATATACTACAGAAGAATTGTCAAAACGAATGTGTGTTTTTTGTGATGAATGGGAAATTGAAAATGAAATCTATTTTGTTGTGCGGTGTCCAAGATATCAGACTTATAGGCATAACTTTTTCACATATATTTGCAGAAATGTTTCAAAGAAATTTATGAATAATGATGTAGTTGATAAATTTATATTTCTAATGAAATTAAATGGTAAACATATTCGCAACTTTGCAAATTATTTAGTGTCAATCTGGGAATTTAGAAAGTCTATTTTGTACAGTAATAATTAGGTTATTGATATATATATATACTTCTTTTGTTCTTTTCTCATGTACACACTTTGTATTAATTGTATGAATCAAACTGACTTGTAAGCCTTTATGGCTGGGTGTTAGAAAAATGTATTATACAAACTACATTACGATATTGTATAACACAACGTCAGTATAATAAAATTTTATCTATCTATAAGTTATTTAATGATAACTACAATATTAATTACTTGCAGCGCATTTAATAGTACAGGTTTGCTGAAAAGCTTGTTTCAAATTTGTACTTAATGCTGCAGATTTACATTTTTATTCAGTATAGCATTGTCTGCATAATTGTTTAGTGGATGACCTACCATGCATAAATTAGGTACATGGTGACAAGTCTGTCATAAGGTGGTTTATTTTCACCCGATTTACTTAAATTTTGAGTTCTTCTTTCTTTGATTGGCTTTTGCAGCAAAAGGTATCCTCCAATTAATTATTGATAAATTAACATTTATTCTTGTATTTTAGCTAACAGATGGCAAATACACACTGAAGTTAAATGATGACATACTTGACGAGGCACTATCATCATTCAGGTAGTAAGTAGTAGTCTTCTATGTTACTAAAAAGAAGTTAGGACATACAGAATAGAAGCTAAGCTGAATTACAGGATTTTTCTCCTGCAAATAAGTCAAAGCAGTTGAGATATGCAGGTAGGCACAAAAACATCAAGGTCATCAGGTGGACCTGGCAACCTATTGTCTATCTGCTTAAAATTAAATATAATCTACCAGACTTATAACACGCATATCTAGACACACTTGTATAAGTTACTTGCTTACCAGTGTACCTGCCTGTCAGCTTATATGAAAGGGAAAATGTATTCGTAAAAATTTACACTATCTTATTCTTCGGGGCCGGGATTCACAAAAGGTCTTAGACAAAAATTGTCATAACTTTAACAGAAAAGTCTTAACTGTGCAAGAATTTTGTCATAAAGTTAAGACTTTTTTTTTGCTTAGACAAAATGGGATTCACAAAAGGTCTTAGACAAAAAATTGTCTTAGATTTTGTCATAACTTTAAGACCACTGCAGGGTCATTTTTAAAATATTCCATTGCATGTATTTACATTTACCCTTTGTTATGCCAACAAAATATATACTATGGCGATCTATACTTCCTATAAAAGTAATTTCTGTGGATTTGTAATAGAAATTTACATCATTTAATTACCTATAAATTTCCACATTTTACCTTATTGTGGAAAAATATTGTCATAAAAATGGCTGACTCACAATGAAACAAAAAGACTACTATTTTTTCACAATTTTACAAAGAAAAAGTAACAAATCTGTTTTATAATTTTGAAGAGAATGCTTGGTGTATTTATCGATGAAAATGTTTTTGTTTTACTAAAATTTGTTAATTTGAATTCAAAGTAGTTAACAATTTTTGCACAAATTTTGTCTCAGCTAAGATTTTGCCTAGCACTTTTTGTGAATCTCAATTTAAGAGAAATGTTAGCTAAGACAAAAGTCATAGCTTTAAGACTGGTCTAAGCAAAAAAAATTGCCTAAGACTTAAGACCTTTTGTGAATCCCGGCCCAGGGTCCGATTTCACAAAGGGACTTAGACTTAGCCAAGTTTTTGGCTAAGCCAGGGACTTAAATCTAAGACTTTGGTCTTAGCTAGGTCAGGAACTTAAATGGATTTCACAAAGGGTGACTTAGCCAAGTCCAAGCTTGTCAAATAACCACAGTGGTTTTCTGTGTGATATGACCTTTTATATCCTTCATTTGATGCATTTTATATAAAGATATGTGCTGTTTTGAAATAGAAAACCTTGCTACATCATATAAACTTCCCAAAGAATACTTCAGTAAGGTGTTCTGTGTAATTATACTTTATTTACAGCCATTTCAATTTTTGAAATAGAGAAAAGTTTATGGAGGCCATATTTTAGTCCTCTTTACAAAATTTAAGCCCACTACCTCCCAGACTTAAAGTTAAGTCCACTGACTTAGCAATTACCTGGAAGTAGTTGCTTTGTCAAATCCGCTAAGTCTAAGATCACAGACTTAACATTCTATTGACAAAATTTAAGACCAAACTCTTAAATTTAAGTCTAAATCTGGACTTCAGTCCCTTTGTGAAATCGGCCCCTGGACAATCCGTCCAAGTATGTGAAAATCACCACCATCATAAAGGAACTATATTTAAGGCTGAAAAGAATTTCTGTCTGTATGCACAAGCTGCACAGCCATCAGAAACACAAGTAGTACACTAGAATGAAAAAAGAGTCTGGTGACAAAACAAATTGCAAGCCAGATACATCCTCTACCTGGCCTAGAACTCCAATGGTTCCCTATCCAAGTACTAACCTAGCCTGGGGCTGCTTTACTTCAGTGGTCGGACAGGAACTCATCACACTATGGCAAAATTCATGAATGTTTGGAGATAAAAAAGCAAGTCCAAAAAGTCTTTCAATCTACAGGCGCAAGATGCTAAGCCATCAGTAGGGCACTGACATCAGGGGCCAGTTTCGCAAAGCCTCCTTAAGATAAAGGTCACCCTAAATTCTAGAATTTCCTTGATTTTCTCCCTCCCTCTAAAAAAAATCTCAGTTTCACAAAGCCTCCTTCATTAAAGGAGACATTGAAAACTCCCTTGAATTTCAAGGAAGCTAAGGCCCTACCTTAGATTAAAGGAAGTGTCCTTCAAGGAATGTTTATTAACTTTAATGAAGATTTTAATGTGAATCCGCCTAAATATATAGAATCTGAAACATTATTGTCAAATCTATATCCACAAACAATGTTTTGCTGTTTGTTTCATACAAGTTGGTTGCTTAATTCTTGAAAAATTGATGTTCAAACTTTTGAAGTGAGAAACATATTCATGGAGTTTCCTTGAACATAAAGGGCCCCTTCCCTACTTTGGGTAAAAAATTGTCATGTGAACAAAATAAGAGAGTAAGGGGGAAGGGATAAATGATATTGATTACAGCATCCAAAAATCTTTGATATACTAGTATGTTAATTGCACTTTTGCTAAATATCATTCACGTAGTGTTCACCCTTGATGTGATTATCTAATTATTCTAACATAAACTAGTGTCTAGAGGATAGATGTTGAACTTGATGCAACATAAAACTGTCTTTGATATATGATATATTGGACTTTGCAAATATCACTTTAGAAGTTGCCACCCTTATGAAAGAAATATAACATTATCACAAAGAATTATCTGCCTTTTATTTGTCATTAATAACCTAATACATGATCACCTGATGAACTGTGCATACTAAATATCTGTCAGTCTTAGAGTTTGTCATATGATTTAGATTAAGTGCTATAAAAGTACTCTTATTGCATTACATTTTGTTTAACCTGGGGGCCAACTTGCCCAGGGCAGAGTTTTTATGGGGCCGATTTGCTGAAGGCCGATTTGGCAAACGGCCGTATTGTCCAGGGCTGGTATTCATGAAAGGTCTTAGACTTAGCCAGGTCTTAGGCTTAATTCCAGTCTTAAACTTAAGGCTTTTGTCTCAGCTAAGTTTTGTCTTAAAACTGTATTCACAAAGGGTGACTTAGCTAAGTCCAAGATTATCAAATAACCACAGTGGTTTTGTGTGTCATGTGACCTTTCTTTTCTATTCAAAGTATACTATTGATGACCTTCATTTAATGTATTTTATCTAAGGAAAAGTGCTGTTTTGAAATGGAAAACCTTGTTATCACATATAAAATTCCAAAGACTGCTTTAGTGAGGTGTTCTTTATAATTATACTTTATTTACAGCTTTTTCAAATTTTGAAGTGGAGAAAAGTTTATGGCGGCCATATTTAAGTCCTCTTTACAAAATTTAAGCCCACTACCAACCAGTCTTAAAGTTGAACCCTCGGCTAAGCCTAAGACTGGTCTTAAATTCTTTGTGAATACCACTAAGCCCAAGACAAAAGGCTTAGCAGTTTTTGGGCAGAAACTTGAGACAAAAGTCTCAACTTTAAGCCTAAGCCCTGGCTAAGACCTTTTGTGAATACGGGCCCAGTTCCCTGTCTGAAAATTAAAATGTACCTAATGTACCAAGTTTAAAATAATTAAAGGGCTAAAATGCAATTTACTCTCAATTTACTTCATTTCCTATACATTTGGGATAATGGAAGCTCACTGAATATAAATAATTTACCAAGTGTTGACAAAGTCATGGTCGGGGATTGGTTGGCAGCAATTTTTTTAAGTTCTAAATCTAGGCTCACGCTTTTAGAGATCACTTTTTTCATTTTTTTGTTTGTCACCAGACTTTCATGAGAAGTTGGGTGAAGATGGGCGACCGTCTGAGTTTGAGGCCATGCATAGGATGCATGTGACTTGGAATTTGTTTTTGTCACCAGATTTTCATAAATTCCAGGGCACAGCTCATCTTTCTGGTGGCTTGGCAGCTCGTGCATGCAGACCAAAACACTTTTTGGCCTTTTTGGTATTGATATTGCTCCAACGCTGAACTGTTTTGAATATAGAATACTAAAAAGTTCTGTTCAACATAACTCTACACAATAGGCTCCTTCACAGGAATTGAAGTCATAAAATAAAAACATGCTGGTCAGAGAGGTGCCAAAACAGTTATTATAGCTTCAAATTTATCACCTGTTTTCTCAGTATTTTATGTGATGATCACAGAGGTTACTTGTTACAATATTCTATTGCAACAATTTACTCAAGTGGTTTTGCTAGCAAGATACCAGTGCTAGCAACATATCTCTAGTCATGACCTTAGCAAACTTTGTATATTTTGAATTTATGTTAGCATTTTGAAGTATTTTATACTGTCTTAACAGATGACACTTGTAACATTGAACTTTACTTTCAGATCTTCATGTTACTTCTCTGTCAGAGTTTACACGGGTATCTTATTATTTAACTACATTAGATACATTGAAATACTTTACATTATTGCCAATAGAATTTGGTATTTTTTACAAACGAAATATGATTGAGGTGAAACTGATATCAATAATAGTTGAAGCTTCTTTTTATCAGTCACAATTAATCCATGTGTAGGGTACAAAGCTATTCATGTGATTTTGAGATGGCACTGGCACAATTTCATCATTAAAAGATTGCGTCTACTTTAAAATTGAGCAAACAATCTTGAGGTGGAGCTTCACAGACTGAAGATGTTTGCCTAGCACTGTGATTAGCTCATTGACTGAGGGTCTGCTGGTTGCTTGATCAGACGATATTGGTCATTGGGTTGTGTGGGGTGTGTTCATTTTATTAGGTAATCCTTGTGTTTCGCAAACTAGTGATCTTGAGTTGGAGCTGCACCAATTCAAAGTGTCTGCCAAGGGGCTATGATTAATTAAAGTCCACTACTTCCTGACTGACCAATAGGTGACTGGGCTATATAGTATTGCTTACCCTAATAGGTAGTCCTCATCATTTTATCATCAACTTTAGAAATAAAAAAACCAAAAGACAACCAAAGTCATCGTACAATTCTCAATAGATATATGATTAAAGGAATTTGCTAGATGAGAGTCCTTAATTTTTTCCATGAAACTGTCCAAATTCAGTCTTAAGGTGTTTTATACACAGCTGAGACGAAACAAAGGCCAGTTGTAATGAAGATCTAAAGAAAGTCACTAATTTACACAACTAAGTAACAACAGTTGTGATTGCATTTCATCTTGAGCTGGAGCAGTTGTATTTCAAAAAATAATATTGAGATAGCCGCCAGGGCCCATATTCACGAAAGGTCTTAGCCAGGACTTAGGCTTAAAGTTGAGACTTTTGTCTCGAGTTTCTGCTCAAAAACTGCTAAAACTTTTGTCTTAGGCGTATTCACAAAGAATTTAAGACAGGTCTTAGGCTTAGCCAAGGGCTCAACTTTAAGACTGGTTGGTAGTGGGCTTAAATTTTTTAAAGAGAACTTAAATATGGCTGCCATAAACTTTTCTCCACTTCAAAATTTGAAAACGGCTATAAATAAAGTATAATGATACAGAATACCTCACTAAAGCAGTCTTTGGGAAGTTTATATGTGGTAACAATGTTTTCCATTTCAAAACAGCACTTTTTCTTAAGATAAAATGCATTAAATGAAGGATATATGTCACCAATAGTATAGTTTGAATAGAAAAGAAGGATCACATGACACAGAAAACCACTGTGGTTATTTGATAATGTTTGACTTAGCTAAGTCACTCTTTATGAATACGGTTTTAAGACAAAACTTAGCTGAGACAAAAGTCTTAACTTTAAGACTGGATTTAAGCCTAAGACCTGGGTAAGTCTAAGACCCTTCGTGAATACCAGCCCTGATCTTTTGATGATGAGATTGGATAAGCCCCATCTTGAGATTGGCCAGTTCCGAACTTTTTGCCCAGCACACTACATATACTAGATTATATTAGAAAAATAATTCACGGTACATTTAGCATTAAATGTTACACAATAGCAGTGCTGAGGTGCTGAGAAATTTGAATTGTCACTCGGTGCTTGTTTCCAGTGCTGAGTTGATTGTCATCAAAGCCACAGCCACAGATGCAGTAACAGATGAAGCCTATTCTGGAGAACTCCATATACCCATAGAATATTCATTGCTGAAAGTGGAGTTTCTGTCCATTACCTCAAGAACATTCAAAGAAGGTCTCACCTGGAGAGGATTTGTAAGTTAACAATTCTAACCCAGGGTGTTTGTCTTCAACAATTTTTCCATTAAAACAGTGTTGATTGTACATTTAAGAAATTGCCTCATCTTTTGTTTGTAGGTCATAGAAACTGAAAAGGATAATTTATTTGATACAAGAACATATTTCTTCTTAATTATTGATGAACTATTATTTTTACCTTTTTAACTGGCGTTCAGTGTCTGTCATCGGGTGTCACAGCTACATCTATGTTTGCCTATATTTATATGTAGGATTTGTTGATCAAAAGCTTGCTTTGTGTGGCTTTTAGGTGTTAAACCTGTAAAATTAATCGATTATGATTACTTAATTATATGGAGTAGCAAATTATTTCCCGTTCATTTGAAGCAAAAGGATTCAAGATAAGTGAGTTTGGTATGGAGGATTATTGGTATTTTTTGTGAGTCATAACATAACACTAGTACAAGGAAAGGTCATGACAAAGTAAGTCTGCTGGGCATTCTTCAAGAGTCACCTGAATTTGAAGAGGTCTTCCCACAACTTGGTTACACCTGGTAAGCATCAAAGAAGGCTATGTCCAAGTTGGGAGCTTTTATTTTCCTGTCCATCTCAAACAGGGAATGAATGATATCAATTGTTGCATGTTTAGGAAGAATAATGAAATCTGTGTATTTATTTATTTTTTTTCTTGGGGGGGGGGGGGGGGGGGGTTAACGTCTGTTACAACACATTATACAGGTCATATCACAACGGGTAGTTTTGTGGGCAAAGGAAACCAGTACATACAGTTGGTCAAGGTTCTGTACTGTAAACTGTCTAGTCAAGGAACATAAAAAAATCAGTGAAATATGTTGAAATAGCATCATTACCCTCCTTGCATAAGATTGTACACTCTTATTCCAGAGCTTCCAACAGTACCAATCATGGATAAATGATGCTTGAATATTTATCAGCAGTGAAAAGTACTTAACATAAGTCATAGTAAGCATTCAGCAATTAAACAAGACAACAAAAATTTGATTTTTGAAAAGCTATCATGTTGATTACCTGATTATCTGGACACTTTTGTGACAGATTATAGTATCAATAGTATCTCATCTTTTCATTATTTTGTTCACTTACGTGACTTGTTCACTTCTGTGAAATCAAGTTGTTTTACATATGATTGAATTTGGATTTTAAGTTGCATCTGTGTGTGTAGTGTGATTGACTGAACTATAAACATTGCTCCATAGTATCAATGTGTATGAAATGTCTAAATGACTATATTATTATAATAGTATTGTATATTTATACATGTGTATTTATGTTTTCTGCAGGATGAGTGAAATAATTCTAGTACAAACACTGCAAATTTTACAGATACTGGACCAATGGTTTGAGATACTGGAAGGAATTTTTGAATAATTCCATAATGTAGTTTATGGTATAAACACAAGGTGTATAATACATGTATCCCGATGTTCTTTTTAGGAAGCTTCATTATGTATAGTACATTGGATTACTTTTCATTTGCCATATTATTTGAGTTAGCTTTTAATTTGATGAATTAGTTTTAAGTGCGAGCCTTAGTAGAGCTCGTGCTTCTAGGAATCACGTTTTTTGGTCTCCAGACTTTCATGAACTGTGGCACAGCGTGATGAGTATTTGTCTGCTCATTGACGTTAAGCAGCAATGGGCTACGTCAATACTTGGATGGGTGACTGAGTTCTAGACCAGCTATGGGATGTGTCTGAGTTGGAATGTCTTTGTGTCACCAGACTTTCATAAATACTAATGCACTATTCGTGTCTCTGATGGCTTTGCACTCACGCTAGGGGACCAAAACACCCTTTGGCCTTGTGTTTTACCTGATCAGCTTTGAAAGTTCTGAGTCAGTGTATTTTTCTTTAATAAAAACTTTCTTTATATGATTAGAGCTAACTCTAGAACAACAGAACAAGGCAATCTTCAGTCACATTGATCTCATGTAGATTTGTTATATTTTCTAAGTCAACGCCAACACAAATCCAAATTCTGAATCAAGGAACAGGAGCATTGCTTTCATGTACATTTATTCCATGCATCGAGTAGAATATGAATCTTCAGTCTTAATCTTATTTTTGATTAATATCCTTTTGACATTGTTACATATATAGGCACTGTGTCTGTGCTTTATTTGATCTAAGCTTTACATGTATGTGTTAACATCTAAAGTAAGGGACCTATTGATTTTTTTTTGTGTGTTATGATGTTTATTGATCTATTTATAGACTGGAGGCAATTCCTCTAGGCTAACCTGAGTGATGCTATTTATAGATTTGGAGGAAGCGTATAAGATACCTGTAGGTTCTAGAACTTCCTTACTTGATCTAGTTACTGATGTTAACTTCAGGTCGGTTCTGTAGCATTCTAGACGCTTCCATAATGATATATAAGGACTGTATACCTGACCACAAGTGAACTTAGTATTCGCTGGCTATAAGGAAGGCTATTGCTTCTTGGAATATAATATTCTAGTGGATATTTATATAAAATGCTTGTGTTGCTGTGAACTCTTACTGGAGTGAACTGGATACATTGTCTGGATAGATTTACTGTACTTTGGATATTTTTGGATATTGTACATTCATATAACACAGAGTGAATTTACTGCATTTTGGACATTGTCCATATCTT
The DNA here is from genome assembly GCA_964017235.1 of Sabellastarte sp. h YS-2021. NCBI lineage: Eukaryota > Metazoa > Annelida > Polychaeta > Sabellida > Sabellidae > Sabellastarte > Sabellastarte sp. h YS-2021. The sequence goes on from OZ024930.1 coordinate 162,977,150, forward strand.
GGAGCAGACATTACAGTTGTGCAAACTCTGAATATCTCTAGACAGACATTCTGTGTGACTGGATATGAAAAGGATAGCAGGACAAAGACATTTTGTGTTAGTGAGCATTGGACCAATCACAGGACAGACTACAGGATTGTCCAAATATTGTGTTGGGGGGAGTTTAAGGTGGACTCCAGCAGTGGTTTGGGGCAGCTGTGGATTACCAGATCTCCACTATGTCCTCTTCTGTCTGTACTCGCTTGGCAGCAACTATTGAGAGGTTTAGGATCGCCACAAAGATAGAAGCGAAACACTTGATAACTCTTTCACCAGTTATTCTAGTTCAATAAACACAAGTCCCAATGGTGGTTCAACACATTCTCATGAGTGAGAGAGCAACCTAAGCTCTCCCCCTCTGCATACTATTTCATGTTCTTTCACTTGTTATTGTCCTCATCTCTCTTTCCACAGCTCAAGGCTGAAGTTCTTATACTAGATACTGTACACTAACACATATTACTTGTCACCAATTACTTGGTTTATTTCTGAGAGGTCTATCTCACAGAAGCGGGGATTGGCTGAGGCTATTATTAGAGGCGATGTGCTATGTGACTATTGATTTCTACTGTTAAGTCCAAAGAGAGTTAATTTACTGAGGCACTTTGCCTGTGTTTTATGGAATTTAAAGATTATTAGTAATTAAGCAGCTTCATCTAAATTCTTCACCATTACACACCGGGGCTAAGAGATGGCAAGTCCACGCTGCCACAAAATGAATTTAAATTTGCTACATATAACAATGGTATAAACTCTAAATGTTTAAATACTTAATTTTTAACTTGGAAACCTCGTTACATATTAATCCTAAAAGACAATAAGTTACATCATTGTATATGAATGTTTGTAGTGTTCATCTTAAAGCAATTACTTAATAAACAAACAATATGATGTACAAGTAAATTTAGAATAACTTGAAAGACATACTTTAACCAACTGTACTAGTAGAGAACATTATGGAATTAAACATTTTACACATGTTTTCTTAATAATTGTTTACAATCTGACACTATGGTTTTCTGTTTGAACAAATGACAAGGTTAAAAATATGGTTAACACAAACTTGTTACAAATAAATTGAATAATCTTGGGACATATGAACCATTATTTTTCGGAAACCAAATAATCTTCATTTAGATTTAACTTTACCAATTTAACTCAACATTATTCACCATTACACTTTGGGGTAAGTAATGCATTTGACTCTTTATTGAACATGGGTTATACTGTTACAACTGTTACCATCTGTCACTTGGAATGTAAATATTGAACTAGTATATATAACAAAGACACAAGTATAGTGAACTGGTCACACTTGAAAACAACAGGTAATGAAAAAACATACATGTAAAGGTAAGGTACACATGACTATTACATGAACAATAAGATGACATCTGTCAGAGAACCGACCAATTAAGGTAATAACTCTTTTATGAGAGAACCAACCAATTAAGGTAAGAACTCTTGAAATGACACATTTAGGCAAACATACTGAACTGTGGCCAATAAAGGCAACATTTGTTAATATACTCAAGTTTAGAGGATTTAATGTTAACAGGTAAAATGGTACAAGCAAGAGATACATATACGCGATTAAATGTGATACAACACAAGTAAAACTTAATTTGAAATACACAAATTGTCACATCTACATAAACAACTCAAATGTGAAGTGGTTTGGTTTTGAAATTTTAGTGCATTAGTGGTAAAGCCAAAGAATAACACTATTTGTGAAATGGTGGTATTAGCATTGGAAGGAATGGCCAATTTCAATCCAATGCCAACCAAAGTCACAGTTTAGTGGAAAGACACATAAGTCAGCTGTGAGCGGAGTGATCAGGTCCTCCCCCAGCCACTCAGTATCATGGTGTAACAGAACAACTAACATGTTATTAATGCAAAACGGGCTATGTGATGTGTACGGAAAATGGTTTTTTTTTTTACCAAATGAAAAGGATAACACAAGTAAAGCACATCAAGACATAAAGAAAGTAATAATTTGACACTGAAAGTGATATCACTCTTGATGATTCAGCGCTAATAGGGAACTTTGTCCCTGACATAAAAAATAAGGATCATACAAAGCCTAGGCTCTTGTAGTTCTGGTATAGGGATTACTATTATTATTCTGTTCTTCTTTGTAATTTGATAGTTATTACTGGATACTTCATTATTGTTATAATTATTCTTTATTTAATGTACAGCTTATTAAATTGCTAATTATTATTATTTCTTCAGTACTGTTATATATAATTATTATTTATTTATTCAGCCTGTGCATGTAGTAATTATCTTAAGCAAAATGTTATGCGCATAACGTAAGGATCAATATCTACAAATGGAAAAGAATGTAGAAATTGTAATACAGGCTGTTTGACTGTAAATTAGAAAGGTAAGTAATATTTATTTGATGCATTTAAAGTAGAAAATTTGGTCAAGTGTAAATTAGAAAGGTAAGTAAAGGAAATTACTATGTAGTAAGTAAAGGTGGTGCTACATAGCGGTGGTGCGATACATATCAGGTGTTTCTGGTAAGTAATATTTAGATAAGATGAGAGCTACAACATGCATGTACAACTGGAAAATAAGAAGACGAAGAGAAGAATGTTATCTTTGCCCTGGTAATGGAACCAAGGTATGAGAACTGAACAGTGCTGGTAAGAAGGTAAGTAATTGTACATATTTTGTATTTGACATATGCCATTGCCATAAAATACGGTCTACTTTTGAAAGATAGCAACAGTCGTGCTACAAGCAATTAAATGCAAAAGCAACATAAGTAATACTGGTACTAAAGAAGCAATATGGTATGTATAATTATGTTAATAATAAGGTATCAATTATAAAAATGCTATCCAGCATATGGACACTGTTAAGGCAAAGAGGTCCAAAAAGATGTAAATAAAGGTGTAAATAAACAATAAATGCGCAATAGCTGAGTTAATATACTCAGTGCAAAGCAAAAGACATGTCATTAAGAAGCTTCTGTTAAAGGCATTTGTTATGACCCTTTGTTGAAATGCATTTAGTAGTACTAACTGTTTAAGAAGATAGTGCCTATGGCAATTATACAGCATCAAATAAAGCAGTGGATTATATAAGAATCAATGTCAAATAGAATGATAAAATAAGACCTTAGATGACATCATAAACAGACATAGGGATATCTGCAACAACAGCACGAAAATAACAAAATGTAAGGTGACTTAAAGCATCCATTTAGTATATAATAAAATGCATTAGTATTGGCAACGAACAACATATTTGGCAATGAACAAGAAAGCAATAAGTGAAGATTAAAACATACAAGGTGACGTCGTGATTGTCATAGAATATAAGAAATGTAAAAATTATTTTACAACATCATGATTTAATAAAAATGTCAGCCTTCAAGTTCATCAGAACATAATTATTTGGAAAGCACAACTGAAGCTAGGTGCCATAACTCCAATTGTCAAGCCAAAATGATCTGATGTATATATAATACAGATGAGACATAACAACTGAGGCATCTCTTGTAACTATTATATCATCTGTAAGGATGTAATTTCAATAACTTGTTATAGAGCATTGATAGAAAATTTGTCTATCACTAAAATCCATCTATGAAACAAGTACACCCTAAGCTGACTATGTTGTACAAATCAGTCTGTAACATACTCTGAAGGTATACAGAAACATAGTATAATATTATATTAATGAAACAGAAAACAGCTTTCATCTGTATATTTTTAGGAAATTGGTGGACTTGAAAAATAGGCCTTCAGTATGAAGACTGAAAGTAGAACATGCTATTATGTGGCCACTATTCTATACAAGTTGTAAAACATTATTCATGCCTCTATAAAGTAGAAGATTACATTCTGTTTTGTTTGGAAAATAAAACAATATGGAGTCCATTTCAAAAGTGTAGACTTTACCCAGACAATGGTCCAAGTGAACAAGGTAAGTAAGAATAGGACATATGATTAATGTAATAACACTGATTTTTATTCAGGTCATTGTGGTCTGTATTACTTTATTATTTTATTTTATTCATATGGTTATTGATTTATGGTTTGAAAAGAGTATAAGTAGTCTTGCTTTTGCTTATATTGTTAATAGACCCTATATTTGATATATGTTTACTTTTATTTATGTTTATAATAGACCGTCTTAAAAATATATATTCATTTATTTATTGCCGATGCCTCAATGAAGTAAATTTGTAGTAAGTATTTATTTGTTATTATTATTTAATTATTTATTTATGGGTGTACCCACACAATGGTACAGCAGAGTCTGCCAGCATGGAAAGGTAAGTATAATTGGATTTGCTGTAATGGATAATTGTCTAACACAGCGGTGTGTGTAAAGAAACAATGGGCCAAGAGCTGATGGATGGCCTAAAAGGATAGAGGTAAGTATAATGAGTGTTGTAACAATGAACAATTGGTTAGTGCGCATTATGAATGGCACACCTAAATTTTCTGTCAATACTTCAACAATGCTGTACTATACGCATACATTGTAAATGTATATATTGGCTAGTTCATACTTCACATAGAGTACTCTTTAAAATTATAAGATATTCATTTCATATACCACACATTTTGAAATACAGAACAATATTATCTGCCCAAATATATCATTATACGCCTGGTTGTAATACTATGCTTGGTAAACCGTAAAACTGATAAATTCATTTGATACACAGATAATTCAAATTAAAGATAATTATTACATATCAGATATTCATTTGATAACAATACACATATCATGTGAATTAGTCATTGACGAGATCTGAAGATAGACGTTCAGTAAGTGAAATATACTTGATATACGGAAATATAGATGAACATAGAATGGAGAGTAACTGTAAACACTATAATTACTGACTACAATAAAACAGAGCTGATAATAACTAGAAACAATATGAATACTGAATGACTTTACTTAACTGTATTTGCAGATAACTATTGTTAAAAACTGAATCATCCTTGACACTTATCACTCTGGAGTGTGTTTGAATATAATAAACACTGACATAATAATACACTTTTACATTTATAACATATTAGTCATTATGCAGAAATTTATAAATCTTACACCACAATTTTAATTAAGTAGTGGAAATATGACTGCTTTTACCCTTCACTATTCTGGTAATTACAATACAAAAAGTTACTTAAGTCAAAGTATCTGCTCTGTCCAACTGAATAAGAACAACTGAATACGTAGTGGTTTATTATACCATTATGCAATAGGGTTGTGGAAGTGGGTTCAAATCTGCTCATATTCATACGTATCACACTTCAATCACCAAAGTTAAACTGTATTATATAAGTGTCTTGTATGGGGCTGTTTGGCAGGGAATGTAGCTTGAGTTATGTCAGTCACTATTATTAGCTAAAGTGTGTGTTCCCGGTGCATGTAGACTGCTGAATATGTCAAAGTCCATATAGTGAGGGCGTAAAATAGTTGGAGAATTTTGTAATTATTTACAAGTGTGGAATTCTTTGGGTAAACTTTCGTATGTCACAAGTAAGCTAAAATTCTTAATTAGGCAAAGTGTTGGTGGTACATGCCAACATCAGAGCTGGATTTAAAATGGTGCCTAAGAAACTCTATATGTTAATCAGCCCAGTGCAGTGCACATGTCGTGGCAAGGCCAAGCCTGTCTGGTGTCATGCGCAGACAGTGGCTGGGGTCGATGTGCATCTTTTGGTGGGCAGGATGTATGAGTCATAGTCTGGGGCAGATCGTTGTGTCTGCCCATTTCCAGATATTTTATGACCGGAGATTGTCAATATGGTGACATTTGGGATTCTTTTTATGAGCGTTTTTATGGACTATTGACGGAAATTGTCAGTCATAAACAGTTGCCTTAATCACATTTGAGAGACACTTTTTGCGAGACTGGATTCAATTTGGAGAAGTCAATTGTCATAAACGGGGTGATTATGTTCTCATCCTATGGCTATGGTGGTGGGGGGAATGGTGAATCACGACTAATGTGTTTCACCAAAAGCTCCTTTAAGAGATGGACCTTTAAATGCAAGAAGAATAAGCTTTCTTATTAGTAACTAGGAGTTTACAAAATTGGGTTTTTTGAGGCCTTTTTCAGCAAAAGTTGTGGAAAATTCACTATTTTACCAGGGACAGAAATCTAGGTGGTTAATTTGTCATTTTTGATTGGAAATAAAATAATAGAAATAGAAATAGTTTGGTGGGCTGTACTGAGCTTGAAAATAAAGAAAATCAAGAAAATTGAATAAATAATGGGTCATATTTGTGTCCCTAATTATGCTGTTAAAAGAATGTTGCATACATGTGCGTGTAAATTAACTGTAAGCATTTATGTTTGTGGCTTGCCATGGACAATTTTTGTGGCATTTTTTTTCCAGAAATACTGTACAATGTCAGTGGGAACTCAGTCGAAATGAATTCTGTAATATCACTAACTAGACTTGTGCTTCCAGCATTTTGCATGAGGTTGATAACTGGGGTTGAAGTGACTTGAGGGTAATGACACCTAAATGAGATATTGGTGGTACATTTAGAAAATGGGGTCTGTGAAAAAAAGAAAATGTAACCTTTCATTGGGCGATTTGACTGAAATAGGGGATAAGAGAAAATGGACTGGTTGTCTTAAAAGTGGACTTTGAATATGAAATCAAATTTAAATATTCTCACTGTAAAAGACTGAATTTGAATTGGAGATATATGTAGGTAGTTAGCAAGAATATAAATATTTGTGACATTGTACGGTTTGTTCATTTTGAAGCTTAACAGATTAAATTTCTATGGTGACAATTACCAGTTATGGCAAATTACAAGGAATTACAGACGGAAAATCACCCTGCATTATTATTATTATTATTAATGAGCAAAAGCTGAGCCAGGGAGATTACTTTAACCAATATTCACTAAAAGTCCTTCTGACTGATAATTAGCCGGATGTGGGAACATTGTGTTTGCAGAGAGGTTGTCTTGCTTGTAAAATGTACTATATTATATATGCTGAAAAATTGGAAAATTAAGCAGTGGATAGGGAATTTGATATACTAAGCTTAGGTTTATGGTACTTCAAAGTGGATCATAAATACGGTGAATCAGGTTCACATTTCATAGGGGGCGTTGCTTTGTGGTGTGGCCAGATCTTGTAATAAATGGCATAGCTTCTAAATTAACTACATGGATATGATCTTTGGGAAGATCAGATACTCTCACCCATTTAATTCTGTCACTTTGAGGATCTGTTTTATATTGGAGATATAGGTCTTTACCAAAATATTTCTTACCTAGAAGGGTGGGTAGGTCTGAGTTATGATCTACACTAGTTTTTGTCTCCTTATGTACAGTATTCTCTGCATTGGCATTTGACCTTTGATTTGGTGTGGTTGGTATAGTGGGTTCTGGAGAACCTACTGTGTTCTCAGACCGATCAGGTTTGGAGTCATGTGTGTGTTTGACTGTCTGTCCTTCAGTTAACTGGCCATTTGAAATCTGGAGGGGTTTTTAATTGAAAACCAGGGGGTTTTACTGGTGGTGGATTGTGGGTTTGAGCATTTCTGTGAGGGGTATTTTCTTTGTCAGAATAAAAATCTATATGGTCTAAATCTAGTGCTAACCAGTCTTTGGGATTGATATGTGTGGGCTGAAGAATAGGGGTTGTTTGAGGTTGGACCAGGCGCGTGATGAATGGCTTCACGAAATCTCTGTGGAAAACTGTGGCTAAAGGTGGCTGACCTATTTCTTTGGAGAGATAAACACCACTGTAGCCTTTGAAGCTTTCTATGTAAAAAGGGCCTTTCCAACGTGGTTGTAGTTTTGCAGATCTGTCGGTACTTGGATGGAAGATTTTTAAATATACTGGTTGATTGATTGCGAGGGGGATCACCTTTCTACCTTTATTTTTTTAATCTTCTTGTGTCTTACAATAGTCATCATGAATTTGTTGGTAAATGTCAATGCTTAATCACTTGTCCTCCATAACACGTTTTACCACATTTGAATAATAATGGGCATCATTTGACGGATCTGCCTCGGTTGAATCGGCGAAAGCAAAGATAAATGGGTACTCACGGAAATGCTGGAGGAAGAATGGACTGAACTGTGTATGGGCCTGTGGGCTTGAATTGATGCTCGAAGCTATAACTTTCATCAGATGGACCCAGTCTTTTGTATCTTGTCCAAATTTTCTAAAGGCGGCCCCGATTACGGCCATTGTCAGTTCAATCTTGCCGTTACTAGCGGGGCAGTAAGACAGCGATTTGCGGGTCTTAATGGACTGAAGGTGGCAAATTTCTTTGACGGCTAGGGTGCTCATATTGGCAGCATTATCCGAGCATAATTTTTGGAAATTTCCGAAACTCAGTATTATGTCAGAATAAATTGTCTGCGCTATTGCTTCTGTCGTTGTTTGGTGTAGCGGAATGAGGCTGACCCAGCCTGACCATAGTTCTTTGACAACTAAGACATACGAAAAAGGGGATCCAGAGTTATCCGTTCGATCGGTTAGAGTTTGGTGAAGATCCATGCTATAGCTGCTATACGGTTACGGTAGTCTGGCCATTTTGATTGGTTTTTGATGACTTGGGTGTAAAGGCTTCGCTGTCTGACATTGAGAGCAAGTCTGAATTATGTTTTTCACCATCTGTCTTAATTTGGGTGAATAATACTGTTGTCGGAGCTGTAAATACAGCTTGGTAATGCCCAGATGGCCAACATTATGCATTTGAATTATTGCCTGGAACATGAGATTTTCTGGGATACATAAGACGACTTTGTGGCGCGACTGGTTTTTGCAAAAGTGAGTTAGGCTAGTACGGTATAAAATTCCATTATCTAGGTGGAACCATTCTGATTCAATTATAATTCTTCTATCAAGTCGGTCTTGACCGGTGAGTTCCCCACGTTCTAAGAAATTGATAATTGGGGCAAAATATGGATCTGATCTCTGACCATTAAGTAAATCATGCCTGTCCGAGATGCTGTCGGTAGAGAGACAACTTTGAGATAGCTGGTTTGCTATGCAATTTGTTTTGGGTTATATATACTGGTAATTGGTCTGTCTGAGTACTACTGCTTTTTGTCCTATTAGTTGTAATTGTTTTTGTAAGGGGCGGACAAAACTGATCAAATTTTTCTTCTAACCAATTTTCTGTGATTGTGGAGAATGGAATTGCATTATTTTCATCCACGTTTCTACTCAAAACATCTGCTACTGTATTATTGCTGGCTTTTTCATAAATGATCTGAATATCAAAGTTAATAAGAGTCTGTAACCATCTTGCCACTTTGGTGTCTGTGAGATGTTGTTTGGCAATATATGTTAATGCGCTGTGATCAGTGTGTAGAATTACCTTATGGCCTTCAATATAAAATTGAAAGTGGTGGACACCTGTAACTAGAGCAAATGCTTCTAAGCAAGTTATACTCCAATTCTGTTGGTGTTTGTCTAAGATTTTACTGCCATATGCTATTGGGTGTAATCTACCATTTTTCTTTTGCATTAAAACAAATCCTACTGATTTCTTGGAGGCATCTGAGAAAATGTGGAATGAAAGGTTTGAGTCTGGAGAAATTAAAACAGGTGCTGTGCAAAGTCTGTTTTTGAGTGTTTGAAAGGCTATCTCACAATCGTCACTCCAGCGAAAAGGTATGTTTTGTTTTGTCAATTCATATAGGCTATGAGCTATTTGTGAGAAACCCGGAATAAAACGTCCATAATAAGAGGCTAAACCAATAAAGCTTTTAACCTGTTTAGTTCTCTGTGGTTGTGGGAAATGTTTTACAGCCCTTAATTTATCGACTGAGGGGGAAATGCTGGAATAAGACAGTTTGTGTCCTAGAAACTCGGTGGATGGAGTACCGAAGGAACATTTTTTATGTCCTAACATAAGCTTGGCTTTCCTTAAACGTTCAAACATTTTTCTCAAAGTTACTAGATGTTGCTCAAAAGTAGGAGACGCTATCAGCCCATCATCCAAATAATAGTGGATCTCAGTGTGTATCATGTCATGAAATAACTTATTTATAGCAGTAACTAATCTACTTGAGCTGACTTTGCATCCCATTGCTGCTCTACAGTACTCCATCTTACCTCGTCCTAAATCAAAGGCAGTATATTTTCTGTCTTCCTCTGCTAAAGGCAGTTGGAAGTAAGCAGAGGTCAAAGGTTGAAAAATACTTTGATCCAGGTGGTATAGATGCTAGTATGTCATTAACTGGTCTCGGGTTCACTGCTACTGGAGGAATCTACAATCTAAACATGGACGAATACTCCCATTCTTTTTGGTAACTAGCACAATAGGATTTGAATAAGGACTATCACTGTGTTGTATAATACCTTGATGTAAGAGATCTTTAACACATTCTTCCAATATTGCCATTCTTGTGTTGTTTAATCTGAGAGAACGACAAGGCCAAACTGGGGTGTCTTTTGGAATCCCCAAGTGCTGTTTTACTATATTTGTGCAAGATAACTTCTGGCCAGGGTGTAAGAAAACAACATCAAATTATTTTAAAAGTTCCAATAATTTTTGTTTTTCTTGGGGAGTTAAAGTTGAGGCAGAAGAAAGGCTATGTTCAAGTATTGAAAAAGTGGCCTGAGGGCATGTATCTGATTTATGTGTTGTGGGGTTCAGCATACAGACTGACTTAATTAAGTCTGTTGGAGGTGAGTTAGTGCAAGGCCTTTTTGGAATGTTTTCTCTGTCATTATCTGGTGGTGAATGAGGTTCTCTGTCAAGGAAAATAATAAAGCCAATATGCAAGTCTTCTGGTAAAATAATATGCTTTCCTGTCTTAAATTGGGGATTTTGAAAACTGGTTTATTCAGGGTGTCTATTTCTGTATAAATGTCTGATATAAATAATTTAGACTGGAATTTATTTCTCACACAGGGACTGATTAAAACTGGTCCTTGATTCATTTGGGAAGTCCTAGAGGGGCACAAAACTTTTATTGTGGAGCGTGGTGGAATGGTTGTGGATCTTTCTGTGATGACTGCATTATTCAAAGTCAATGTACAGACTTGAGAACCAAAATCTAATTGAGCTCTTGTATGTCTGAGGAATGGGATTCCTAATATGATATCATTATCTGAGTTTTGGGCTACATAAAATTTATTAGTGACTGTGTAGTTTCCTATTGTTAACTTTGGAAACACTGTATATTTAAAATATACTGAATTGTTTTCTGCAGCTGTTGTGGCTTCTGAGATATTACTTTTAAATCTTGGTAATCTCTTCAAGTTGTCATCTTGCAATATAATTTTCTCAGGGATTGTATAAATATCTGAGCCTGTATCAATCAAAGCAATATAATTCTCATCAACCAATTTAATTGGTATTCGGTTATTGGTGGTATGGATTTGAACTGGAGGTTTGTGGTTAAACTGTTTTGTCTCCAATCGATGTATTTTCCTGAGGTCTCTGGGGTCGTATTGATTGGAGATACTTTGTTCTCTGTGCCTGTACAAATGGTCTGTAAAATCGTCTTTTGAGTGGGGAAATTTGGCCTTGAAGTATGAAACCGTGCAGGGTTTGTAATGGGGTTTGCAGATGTGCATGAGGCATTACGTTTGTTATGGTGTTTGGATGGCTGGACAAATGTGTTCAAACAGACTGTGTTTTGAAAATCACTCAGTGGTGAAAATCTGTTATAGCATGGGGTTTGATAGCATGATTCATAAGGCTCTTGGCTACTATCCTTGAATGACTTTTTATGAACAGAACCTTTCTTTGCAGGAACAAAACAGATACCCGACCTTTTCTGAATACAATCACAAGTCTCGTTAAAATCTCTGTCTCTGTACTGTACATTTTGACAAGAATGAAGTGACTCAGGTTGATTGCCAGTGATTTCTGAATGTTTAGGGGAATGAAATGTTTGAGAAAATCGCCCAGAGTACTGTGAAACTGATTGTTTGCCAAAGGGGGGTTCATGTATTTGTGCTCTGGGCTTTGCTAGTTTAAATGACTATTCATGTAGGTTTGCCTGTATCTGTCACTGTGGGTATTGGGAAGGTCCCATTTTTGGAAAGTTGATTGTCTATAGCCCTGATAAACATTTGCCCTAGTTTGTTGATTTTGACTTGGTTTAAGATAATTATCTTGTCGGAACGGACGGCCCTGTTTCTTGAAATTGGGTCTATGATAATTAGTGCCCAGCAAATTAGGTTTTTGTATTTGTCCCCTACAATAATCACGGGCAATGTGACCTGTGCCATTACAATTGAAACACAAAATATCATAATACACAGACCTGAGTTTGTTAGTTTGTCTGTTAGTGGGTCCTTTCTGTGGTGGGTTGTGCTGTGTTCTGTTCCACTGTGCACTGTAGGGGCGTTGTCTCCTGTGGTAGAAATGTGGTGGCCGTCCTTCCTGCAGTAAGCACACTAAATTCAAGAGTCTACAATGTTAAAGGTCTGTTCTTTCACACTTGTCCCTTGTTGTTGTAGAGTAACTGCACTGTCGTCCTGACCAAATGTCTGTGCGATTTCAAACAAAGTGGCAATTCTGGTGGCGCCGTCGAAGGTGTCTGTGTCTTGTGCGATGGTGTGAATTATATTGGGTGTGGGCAGTCCCCTAATTAACTGGGTCAAAAGATCTCTGTCCGATTTACCTAATTTTGTGCCTTGTTCTAATACTCTGTTGGCAAATTGTTGGTAGTTTTCCTGGGGCATTTGTCTAAGAGATAAAAAACAAGCTTCTCTGCGCCAATCTGGACCTAAAGGTTTAAATTTGAAAAGAAAAGCAGAAAATATTTTTTCAATATTTGTGCTAGTAGGTATGTCAAGTTGTTGGAACCATATCTTAGCTGTACCTTGTAAACACATGTGAAAAATACCTGGCTGATTGCCAGTCCAGTCTATAGTTCGTTTATGTAACTGTTTATTTATAAGTAATGTCCAGTTGTATTGTCTAGCACTTTGGCATCTCACCAAGTCCAAATGTTGTGTTGGGGGGCTCCAGCAGTGCCTTGGGGCAGCTGTGGATTACCAGATCTCCACTATGTCCACTTTTGTCTGTACTCGCTTGGCAGCAACTATTGAGAGGTTTAGGATTGCCACAAAGACAGAAGCGAAACACTTGATAACTCTTTCACCATTTATTCTAGTTCAATAAACACAAGTCCCAATCGTGGTTCAACACATTCTCACGAGTGAGAGAGCAACCTAAGCTCTCCCCCTCTGCATACTATTTCATGTTCTTTCACTTGTTATTGTCCTGATCTCTCTTTCCTCAGCTCAAGGCAGATGCTCTTATACTAGATACTGTACACTAACGCATATTACTTGTCACCAATTACTGGGTTTATTTCTGAGAGGTCTATCTCACAGAAGCGGGGATTGGCTGAGGCTATTATTAGAGGCGGTGTGCTATGTGACTATTGATTTCTACTGTTAAGTCCAAAGAGAGTTAATTTACTGAGGCATTTTGCCTGTGTTTTATGGAATTTAAAGATTATTAGTAATTAAACAGTTTCATCTAAATTCTTCACCATTACAAGGACAGATCATGGGACAGACTGCTGGATACAGTGGATAAACTTAACTGTCAGTTATATTGGTCAGGTCACTGTGGTTTCATTATTGTATCATTGTATGTACCATTGAGAGCATATCAGTTGACTGTAATCATTATTTTTAATCTTAAATAAATTTGTTAAGTTAAACTTTTGTCTTTTCCTGTTGCAACTTAACTCTTTCGGCGCGATTGGCGACTTCCGTCGACATATATTGAAAGCACAACGTTAACGTAACTTTTGAGCAGATCAACACAGAATTGTTTTTATTTGGAAGTGTCTTTTATGACAGGCTTTGCTGGTGATTAGCGAATGAGAAAACAGGATTTTTTTCATTGGCTGAGCCCTTGACCAATGAAATATCAGTAGGAAGTAATATATTTTCTTTGCTTTCTCATTGGCCGACTGCTATCCAATAGAAATTGAGTATTCATTGATTGACAGGCTCTCTGCTAGAGATACGCAATGATGAATGTCAATATGTATAAGTTCATTTCGCTGTCTTTGAACAATAAATTCCTTGCTTCTTTTGCAGAATAATGTCTTTTAGGCACTTTGTGACGCCATAAAATTTATTTTATTTACAGCTTATTTACACAGATGACGTATTTCTCACGTCATTATAACGGTTTATAATTTCATACGTCACGGCGATTATTGTCGACTTTCGCGCTTCATAGAATAGTCGACGAAAGTCGACTGCCGCGTTTTATCCGCAATTTGCTACGTGAAACTCGTGGTGAAAGAGTTAAAAGCAACCGGTAACTGTGCTTGCCTCTTGGCCATAACAGGCATAATGATTTTTTCATAATTATATGTCTATCATAATAAATCAATTCTAGTTCTAACTGGATTTTTAGCACTTAATCTCCCCTTTATTTAGGGGTCTCTAAGCAGCAACAGCACAAAATGGTCAGCCAAATTCAGTTTCCACTGGTGGAAAAAAGTTCAAGCACCATGGAGAATGTCACGAAATACAGAGACTGACGTTGGTGTGTCTGGATGAAGTGGTAAAATTTAGAGTTCTTTCTGAAAGAGGAAATAAAGGGAGATACACAATTCTTATCAGGATAAGCATTTCAGATAGTGGGAATATCAAAAGCAAAGCTATAACCAAACTGTTTGACAGACTTTTGAGTGGATAGGTGGAAATTTGGAAGTTACCAACACTCTGCTTGTGTTTGGTACCATTAGAGCTACTAAAAGGAGACAAGTGTGAAGCAAAATACTTGGGAAATCAGTGAGGAGATACTTGTTATAAGTGTGATTGTTTGAAACACTCTGAACATAATTAGACAAGCAAAAACTAGAGTAAAGTCACACACCTAGGTTCTCGACTGACTGAGTCGGGTAGGTATGACTACCCAAGATGTCAATAAGGAAATATGCTTTCAGCCTATCTGTCTTCTAAAAACCAAAGAGTATAATATCAGTCTTATTGGGATTCAATTTATTTGTTTACTGGTTACATCCATTCTTATACATCATGCAGACATCTGTTCAGCTTTCCAAAGGCTGAAAAGTTTTTTAAAAACATTCTTGTGAGACAAATGTTCATAAACTTTGGTGTCCTGATCATAAAAACGACATTTAAAACCTTTGTGTTCACCAAGCACCACGCTGAGAATAGTGTATGATGAAAAAAATCGAAGGACCATAACCGAATCTTGAAAATCCAAGCAAGAGTTTCACCAAGATTGGACAAAGATCGGAACAAGTTTTTATAGAATGATAATCCCTGTTTAAGTAGGAAGTGAACAATTTCAGAACAGAGCCCCCAACTCTAAGCCATGTCTGAAGACACCCGAGTAGAGTGGAATGATCAATGGTATTAAAGGCAGCAGAGAGATCAAGCAATACCAGGGTGGTAGGTTCACCTCTTGACAAGTATAAGTGAACTTCGTGTTTATGAATAGAAGAGCAATTTTAGTTGAACACCCTGTGTTCATAAGCAGGCTGGTATGAGTTGTATAAGTCATTGACATGGATATGTTCTAATAGCTTTGTAGAAACAACATGTTCACCCAATTTTAATATGAAACTGAGCTCTGAGATGGGGCGATAGTTATTTACATCAGATAAGAAAAGCCTTCTTAATAAGAAGAGTAACCAGAGCAGTTTTGAAGCCATCAGAGACATTGCCTTCAATGAGTGAGCAATTTGCCAGCTTTGTGAATGATGGCAGTAGAATGTTGATACTTTCCTTTGACGAGAAATGATGGCCATGGGTCCAACAGGCAGAACTTGGTTGGCGAGTTGCAGATTATTTTATTGGCAGCATCTGAAACTTGTGTGGGTGTAACTATAGGACAGTCAGAATGGGAATGTACAACTTTTTAGAAGGAAAGAAACTATCCCAAATTTACAAGTGTGTTGGAGAATAAAGGTACAAACTGATCAGCAATGCCTTTTCGGACTGATGCTCTGGTAGTGTAACTTCAAAACTCTTGTTCAGGGTTTTATGTGGCTCCTGGCATAACTTTCTTCAATTGTGACTATTGTCTATAACGATTTTGTTTTGTAATAGTCCAACTTTTCTCTATTTACAACTCAACTGTATTTTACTGTATTGTATTGAGCATTTTGTTGATGAAGTCAACTTCTGTTGAGTTGATTCTTTATGTTACCCCCAGCTCTTTCAAATTGACATTCAACGACTTAACAATGACTCAGGACACCAATCAGCAGAGTCCTTCTTCTAAAGTCTAGCCAGTCAAAAATGTCACCCAGATCATGTATGTACTGCTGATAAATTGTGTTTATGACGTTCCTCATCCAGTGGCCCAGATTGTCTTATTGGAGGTACCACCATATCAACATGGTGCTCGATGCTGTATGAGCTCCTTTCTGATCTCAAAGATACTCACATACATCCAAGTCACTGGATGAAAAAAAGTCATAGACACATTATTGCTTTGTCAGAAAAACATCAACAACGGTATCCTGATCACTGGGGAATAGAATGAGGTATAAAATTATGAACATGGATAGGGTGGCTGACTGGTTGAGATCACAAGAATCAAGGAGGGTTATAAAATTATAACAGCCACCGCCGGCCACGTCAAGGGATTCCTTAGATCCATACTTAAGAAGTCAAAATGTATGCTAAGAAACATTATTTGAACATTATTAATGCCATATACTGGAAAGTTCAACAATAATCAATCAATCAATCAGTTGTCCAGGTGCTTAATCTCCGTATCAACGGATTCTAAGGCACACCATCCAATCCGTAAGGCATAAATCATGAGACATTAGACATGTTCCGAGTCGTTGCCAGGGAGGCGGTCCGGTGTTCGGTAGTAAGAAGCTATGGTGGGAATGATTTCTGAAATAGGTAGGTTTTGAGTCGACTTTTGAAACTGGAGAGATTTGGAGCACTGCGTATATCATATGGAAGATCATTCCATAACTTAGGGGCATCATATGAGAAACTATTGTTAAACTAGACCTTTGATTTATGGATGGAAGGACAGTAAGAGGGAACCAGAACGAACAAATTTTTGGGATTGGAACGTCTTGTATTCACGGCAGATTTGTACAAGGGGAGATATGGTGCAAAATACTTAGGCTGGCCAGTGGTGAGGTACTTATAGACCAAAACTAGGGTTTTGAAGATAATACGTTGTCTAACGGGTAGCCAATGGAGTGTCCTAAGGGTGGATGTAATGTGAGTGTACTTTGAAGCACCAGTGACAAACCGTGCAAGCGCATTTTGAACATATTGGAGCCTTGTAGCATTTCGGGATGACAAACTGCGAAAAAGAGAGTTGCAATAATCCAAACGACTACTGACCAGAGCATTTGCAATCACCACTGATGTATCCACAGAAAGAAACCTCCTGATACAATGAAGGTCTCTGAGGCTGATAAAGCAGGATTTGATAACAGAATAACGTGATTGGTGAAACAAAACTTTGCATCAAACAGAACACCCAGATTGCGTACAACATCTGCGGGAGAGAGGCAATTACCCAGGATATTGACAGGTAGTGAGTCACTGAGCCATTTGTGTCTGTCTTTGGCACCAAAGACTATGAATTCTGTTTTATCAGGATTTAGCTTGAGTTTGTTTTCAGACATCCAGACCTGAATATCATTCAAACATGATTTAAGACGGTCAAAAGACTTGAGACTATCATCAGGGGATAAGTGAATGAATAACTGAGTGTCGTCCGCATAGAAGTGGTAACGGACTCCGGTATATTTTCTGATGACTTGACCAAGAGGTGTTGTGTAGAGGGAAAACAGAAGGGGACCTAAGACAGAACCTTGGGGGACTCCAAACTTCAATTTGAACAAATTAGAAAGACTAGAACCAATCTTGACTGACTGAAAACGATCCTGGAGATAGGATCTAAACCATTTTAATGCCGATCCAGCAAAACCAAATCTAGACGACAGACAGGATAGGAGTGTGTCATGATCGATAGTATCAAATGCCGCAGACAGGTCGAGTAGCACTAGTGCTGTAGGCATGCCCTTGGACAAAGATAAGTGAATCTCATTTTTGATGCACAACAAGGCAGTTTCTGTCAAGTGCCCCACCTTGTAGGCTGACTGGAAAGTATTACCAAGATCATGAGAATCCATATGAGATCTAATCTGGGCAGCCACAATTCGCTCGACCAATTTTGACAAGAAGCTAAGACCGGACACTGGTCAGTAGCTCTTCAAATCCTCTTTTGAAAGGGTGGACTTTTTGAGGAGGGGAGTGACAATAGCCTGTTTGAAAGGATTAGGGAAAATGCCGTTTTTGAGGGACAAGTTAACTAGTTTAGTCAATGAAGGGAGAAGAATGTCAATACATTGTTTCACAATGTGAGTGGGGCATGGATCATGGGAGCAAGTTTTAGAAGGGGATTCCTTGATAAACTTAAGGACTTCAGTCTCAGTGACAGCTTGAAAGGAACAGAAAGTCGGCGGCTCCTTGTCTGGATGAAGAACCTGAGATCGGGTGTATTTAAAGGTGTCTCGAATCTTTTTAATTTTATCAATGAAAAACGAACCAAATCTGTTTGCTAAAGATTTTTCATCATCAAAGGATGGGAGGACAGTAGAATTTGACCGACTCAATGTTCTGTTTAGTGCATGCCATAACCTCTTGCTATCGCCGCAATTTTCACTGACTAGATCACGATAGAAACACCCCTTGTTTCTATTTAGGATGTGGTTACATCTGTTTATCTGCATTAATGTTGCGATAATGGATCAAAGGTAATCCTTAGTTCTATCATTATGCTTTACAACCTTCAACATAAATGCTGTTTTTAAGCGGTTTTAATTGAAGAATAAATATTATATACTTAATTATTCACTACAATTAATATTCAAATTTTTCTTTTAAAGAAGGTATTATATAAATCTGAGTTCCCTCAATAATCACCCTAGTTGATCCTTTGAGACACCTGACCGGTTATTTTTTCCAAATGCTGTTGTTTCTCATTGATTTTTTTACTTTTTACAGCAACAACCTATTAGGTGATGCTGCCATGATTTGAAATTTTTGTATAAATATATGTACATAGCTTATCACATTTTTCTGACTCCATTCTTGTGGAATTATGTACTCCTCGTTTTAGGGTATAATTTTCCTGTTTAAATCTATTACAATTATTATCACATGTAAATTTGATTGAGTGATGTAAATTATTTTGGTGGTTAATCAATTCTACAGTTCCTCTTTTTTGCAGGTATCCAAACCATGAAATACCATTGATAACCTCTTCAATATAGAGGATTGAGAAGCTAAATGAATAACACTGTTCCTATAAACCAACATAAAGTTATTTACATAACTAGGTTCAAAATCATTCTCTATACTTGTGGCTCCACTTTGCACCCAATGTTCATTGTTAAATGTGAATTTTCTGCTTTGAAGGACAAGCCTGATAAATTTATTGTGGTATGGACCGATTTTCCTTTTTGTGGGGTATCTTGTTAATTTACTTAATATGTGCTTTGATACCATCATTTTGTATGTTAGTGTAAAAGGTGATATCAAGTATTACCGTTCCATGGTGTCAATCAAAATACTGTATATTGGCAAATATCCTGTCTACTAGTCGTTTACTACAACAGAAACAACCAATCAAATAACAGTATTCCTTAGGTTAAGGACAGGCGACATTTTGAAACAGAAAAATGTGGCAGGTTTTGGTTGAATATTTGCAAATATTATTGTCTTGAGACTAGAACAAAACGAATAGACAAGGTATTACCGGGTAGAAAACTGAATAGTCAATCCATCCCTGCTTTAAAATATTAGGTTTCAATTATGCTCAAGTTCAAAATTGAGCAAGATTTCCGTACTTTCCCACACCAGGAAGTGTTTCTATAAAGAAAATGCAAAAATAAAAAAATTGTAATATTTGTCACAGCAATACACATATGTTTGGTTCATAATACCTGGTTTTTGCAACATATTCCGCTTTTTATAGCAATTATTAATTGTCCATAATCTCCTTTTTTCTCAATTTTTATATTTCATTTCCGGCCATTTTTGCCATTTGTATGTCAGGCAGTGACAACTGAAGGACTGAAATATTGCAAGTCGGCTGGGTCAGAACAATCAATGGGTCCAGGCGGGATGTCTTTAGGCTTTATTTAAAATTCAGTTGTGTCTTTAATGTAGGAGAGAGCTTGTTTGCCACTGTCTAGGAACTCAGACATGGGTTCAAACCCAGGTATGGGCAGATACATATTGGCTCGGATGACCACTTAAAATGGCAGTCCTCTGTCATTGGGTCCTATCCCCAGTTGCAGCCTAAAGAACCTCAAGGATGTTGATAAATGGTCATCCTTGAGCCTCTATCTTCCAGTTAGGGGAATGTCAGTTACTTGTGAGTTGGGTGGCCTGAGGCCGTGGTGGGTATTGTGTTTTCAGACATTCCGATTTCAAATTGCATGAATTATGCTACATATTGCTTGACAAGGTTCACCATTGGCGTTTTTTTATAACATATTAACTCCATTTCAACAATTTGGTGTCTTAATCTCCTTAATATTGCCTTAGTTTCCTTAAATATCAGTATACCCTATTATCGCCCACATTCCCCGTTATGGTAGTATTATTTTCAACCCATTTGTTGTTGTAATTCACATTTCCCCTTATCACCTGACATGTCCCAGTGATTATTTTATGGTTTTTATGTCCCAGTATCATTTTTATTGTTTTATGTGGTTTTAACTCTGACTTGTGAATGACTGTAATTGTGGGTTCCTCAGCTTTTATGGTTTGCTAACTCTTGCAATCTTTTTGCATTTGTTTTCTCGTGAGAGTTTATTTTTACACAGTTCTGGTTTCCTTTATGTTTTTGGACTGGGTAATGTGTTCTCGGCCATGTTATTTGTGAAAGTCATTCTAGTGATATGTTTCCTGTGTGTTGGTTTCTTGTGTAACTGGCTGAATGCTGACAGGAGTCAGAACTGCGAAAAGATTGACCGGAGTATCCCTTCTATTTTTCGGCTTTCTGTCTTGATCCGTAAATATTGTTACACTAGAGATACAAAACAGGTTCCTCCACAACTGAAATTTAAAAACCTACTACTACTCCTTTTGTTGTGTGGCGATGTTGCTGCAAACTCTGGCCCCACCAGTTTTGGATTTGTCAATTGTAGATCCATTCGCAATAAAGGCCCTCTCCTGCAGGGCCTGATAAAATGCGGTGACCTAGACATCCTGGGTCTAGCTGAGACGCATATTAGACCAAATGATACTGATGGCCTCCAGAGTTCTCTTACACCGGCTGATTACAATTTCATCCAAAAACCAAGGTGCACTGGTCGGGAGGTGGTGTTGGTTTTCTGTGTAGAAAAACCTTTTCTCCCAGTATTGTCTCTTCACCAGTTTTCAGGTCATTTGAAATTATCATACTTTCGTTTAAGTCTGATTATAATAGCTTTGTTGCGGCTTGTGTGTATCGTCCTCCTGGTTCTTGTACTACTCAGTTTCTGGAAGATTTTCTGGCTCTTTCTGGCTTTCTGTCTTCGACTGGTTCCAGTTTCATCATTTGTGGCGATATAAATGTCCATCTGGATATTGAGTGTGGTGATAGGTCCAGGTTTAACGACATCCTTCAGTGTTGTGGTTTGATGTCAGTGGCCCGACTCATTTACTGGGTCACACTCTGGATGTTTTGATATCTCCTTGTGACTCAGATTTTGTCCGCAATGTTAGTGTTGGGGATTTCATTTCTGACCATGCTGCCATAAGAAGCCAACTGGATTTCTCCCACCCATCAACCAGCATCGACAAATGGGTCTCTTATCGACGGTACCACAGGATTGATATCGACCAGTTCAGAAATGACCTTAATAATATACCGTTTGTACGGTCCCCTGAAGGTACTGCTGCAGAACTTTATGATCAGTACATAACTGGTGTTACACAGGTACTTGACAAGCATGCTCCTATCATTTCACGCAAGGCTAAACAGCAGTCTGATGAGTGGTTGTCTGATTCGTATCGCATGGCTCGATCTCTTAGACGGCAATTTGAACGAAGGCCAATAAAGACAAGGGTTCATACAATACAAATCTCATAACTGCTAATAGTCGTGACCCCAAGAAGCTATGGCAGTCATTGAGGAAGGTGTTGCATCGCACCTCCGAGACTGTCCTGCCTGCTCATAGCTCAGACAAAAGCCTCGCGGACATGTTTGCTTCTTTTTTCTCCAATAAAATAAGCAAAATCAGGGACACCTTTGCTACTTCTGGCTGTTTCAATCATGCACCGGATTCGGTGCCTCCTGCTTTCAATGCCTTTATGCCTGTCACTGAAGACGAGGTCTATAAGTGTATTAGTGAATCCCCCACTAAATCTTGCTCACTAGACCCTATACCAACATTCCTCCTTAAGGATTGTCTTGATATCCTCCTCTCTTCCATTACCAAGTTGGTAAATTATTCTCTCATTGAAGGATCCTTCCCAAATTCTTTCAAAAAGGCGGTTGTCACCCCCCTCATAAAAAAGGCTTCCCTTCCTAGAGACGACCTTAAGAATTATTGCCCAGTGTCTGGTCTTTGTTTCCTGTCAAAGTTGGTTGAGCGAGTCGTTGCCAGGCAGCTAATGTCACACATTAATAACAACAAACTGGACAGTCCTCATCAGTCAGCAAATAAGCCAGGACATTCCACGGAAACTGCTTTATTGTCTATAAAAAACGAGGTTAATCTCTCTCTGGCACGCGGTGAACCCACAGCTGTAGTACTTCTTGACTTATCAGCCGCATTTGACACTATAGACCATAATATTCTCCTTGGTTACCTTAAATCCTGGTTTGGTCTTGGTGGAACAGCTCTAAGGTGGTTTGCTTCCTACTTAAGAAATCGTTGCCAGGCCATTAAGATAGGCTCCACACTATCTGAATTAAGCAATCTCATCTATGGAGTCCCACAAGGTTCTGTTCTGGGTCCATTACTGTTTTCACTCTATACAACACCACTCAGTAAAATTATTCGCCTCCACCCGCATATTAAATTCTATTTTTATGCGGATGACACTCAGTTATACATCCATCTCTCCCACAAGAATGCTTCTTCGGCTCTCGCCAAGCTAAATGCCCGCCTTCGTGATGTTCAAGACTGGATGTCTCTCAGTAAATTGAAGCTCAACCCTGAAAAAACTGACTTTATTGTCTTTGGTTCCAAGGCTCAACGTCAGAAGATTTCCTCTCACTTTCCTGTTAGCATTCTTGGTAGCCTTCTTCATCCGGTTGATTCTGTCAGAAATCTAGGTGTGTGGTTTGATGCAGATTTTTCATTCTCTGAGCATATCAAGAGGACTTGCAAAGCGTGCTTCCTTCAGATGCGTGACCTCCGTAGAATTAGAAAGTATCTCACTTCTGAAGTGGCAGTCCTTGCTGCAAATGCCTTGGTTAGTAGTCGTCTGGACTATTGTAACTCTCTGTTCAGAGGTTTGTCCGGTTTCAATCAGCACAAATTGCAAAGTATTCAGAACACCCTTGCTCGTATTGTTGCAAATCATAGAAAGTATGCTCATGTTACACCCATTCTACAGAAACTCCACTGGTTGCCTGTTAAGTATCGTTGTATTTTCAAAACCGCAACACTTGTGTATAAATTTTTGTATGGTGGTTCTCATTCTTACTTCGAACCGTTCTTGTCTTTTAGTAGTTGTCCCTATAGTACTAGGCATAGTCACCCAGATCGTCAATACCTTACAGTTCCTCCTTTCCATTCATCAGTCTTTAAGTCAGCCAAACATTTTGGCCATAGTTTTGCCTTTGATGCTCCTAAGATCTGGAATGACCTCCCTCAAGATGTTCCCAGTGCAACATCAGTTGCCTCCTTCAGAAAGAAGCTTAAAACTGACCTGTTTGCAAAAGCCTACCGACCATAGCCTCTCCCGTCACATCTGTGTCTCCTTTGTATGACCTGGCTATGTCCCTTGATTAACGATAACTGCCTTGCTTTATGTTTAGATGCGCCTTAGAGTCCATCAGTGATGGAGATTAAGCGCTATAAAAGTCCACATTAGATTAGATTAGATTGGGGCTGTACCTGTGTAGTCGGATGGGTTAAATAGCACTTTGAGTCCTGTAGTATATGGAGATATTGTGCTGAGTATAAATACAATTACAATTGTTTTATGTAGCCATTAATATACCCTGTGCTCTATTCCCAATTCTTGACAGACTGGACAGAATGAGTCATATTACACCATAACTAGAAAAATTTCACTGGCTTCTGGTGTCATTTTTAAGTATAAACTCCTAACTTTTCATTCCCACTATTTGTCATCTTTAATCAAGTCTAGCATTTAGATTTGTGAAAATGGGTTGTTGGTTTCCTCGATTTATCGCACAAAGACAATAAATAGGTATGGTTCTGCCACAGCTGCAGCAGTTGAATGGACAGGCTGCCACTAATTGTTAGATCCAACCAAATCATCTTGATTTTCAGGACCCAACTCAAGATCTACCTGCCATCATTCAAATGGCAGGCACTAACTGGGTTATAACATTTACCTCTTTTTTGACAGTGCCTTTTTGGGTTCCAGCACTTTAGAGGATCAATAAATTTTGCGGCATGTTTCTGTTATAATTATTGTTTAATATTATTATTATTATGAATTTTTAAAGGTCTGGTTTTTATCTTGGTTTTGGACAAAAGGTTGAACCCTCTAAAATAACATTTGTTTTAGTCAAGGTTAGTGTGGATAAGTTGATCACAGTATGACCCATTTAGCTGTATTAGAAACTAAGCTATTTAACAAACTTAGCGCAGTGGAAAATGATCTTGATATATCAGAAACAATTCATCTGCTTTCAAAAAAGCCACATTACTTTTATTTATTGATACATGTTTTATCTTTTTTTTTATTAATACCCAACATTGCACTCACATATTTTTCATCGCAGAATTGTTCATACTTTTAGCAAGTACACAGCTGGTAGCTAACTTTGACATATTAAAGTTGACATCAGAACATTCTTATTTTTTAGTGATTTAGGTATGTTTTATCCCAGAGTCCTAACACTTATGAAGAAATGATCATCTTAAAATAATAATACTGGAAATCAGACATTTTTTAATTCCAAATTTTAAGTACAGTAAAACCTTTTTCTACCCCCATTCTTGTTTTGTACTTCTCTTTGTGGGATTTAATTTTCCTTTGGAAAATATAATTATTAGTTTGTTGAAATGCAAGAGCTGTCAGGGTCCCTAAGTGGCCTATTGGGTTAGCAGATACAGCATCTCATTACAGGCTGTGTTAATTTGATTTAATTTAAATGATAAACAGTTATGTTATAAGATGTAATGATTTCTAGTGTTATGTTTCTTCCATATTAGAAGAACACAAGGGTATATTTTGAAATATAGAAATTAACATTACAAGTTGATCAGTTAAGATCTAAGGAGTTTTATAATACTCCATCTCTACACCAACATTAAAAGCATAGAAAACATGTTTTGGGCTAACTAATTTACAATGAACAGTTCAATCATTTAAATATTAGAAAAAAATGGATCTAAGTTATCATTGCAGGAAGATTAAAAATTAAATAAATCAGTGCAAACTTTTCAAAAGTTTTGTACTGCTGCTATCGAGATACAATTATCTTGTAGAAAAATACAAACCTCTGTATGTTTAAAACTGCTACATTGGGTCTACAGTCCCCCTACCCCCTGGGCAAGAAAAAATACAGATTGCGGAGCTTTGAGTTTATTCACATAAACATCACTAATAACTAATACTAAGAATATGTACAGACCATGCAACATTATATTACACAAGAATATATATACGAATAAGTGTATTCAATAAACTGAGTACTAATTACATGTGTATATGTCATATCCTTAACACAAAACACAACCATATACGTTATATATAATATTATGACAAAAGGCTAATAATGTTAACAGCTATATAACAATATACATCAACCTGGATAGCTCCCCTTTAAACCACATCAGTCCATGATAATAATGTAACGTTTCTTATGTAGTAACAAACGAGAGTTGATATTAAGTAAACAGTACATTTTAAAAACTAGTACAGTTTAAATTGCCTATGACCAATGACAAATAAAACCAAAAAAATGGGATGCACAATAAAAACTGTTATAAAATCATACCAACGCAGTTAAAAAAGAAGGAAAGGGAGGGTTGGGAGCTAAATAGATCCCAGTCCTGCTCTCAAGATATTTAAACTCAAACTAAAGCCCCATTCTCCATTAAGCCCTTTGACCCTTGACCTAACCAATTAGAACAGGGTTATAATTTGTTGAGAGCAATCCCCAGTGCCCCAACCCTGATGTGAAAAAGTAAGCTTGCCTTTTTAAGATAAGAGCAACCTTTAAGATAAGATGACAATTGTGATACCTTGACACCACTTATGATAAAAATCTTTATATTGGCTCCCCAAGCTAATTTGGATTGTATATTGGAGCGGTTGTTCCTCAGCGCCTGATGTGGCCACCCTGACTGGACATGCCACATTTCAACACTTCACATGTCAGTCAAAATTTTGGGTTTGAGGTCTTTATATCATTATTAACCTTGACATAAATTTTAAATTTCCTAATCATTTTAATCAATTTATGAAATAGTTCAATTTTTTTTTTGCTTTTGTTATTTTAGGCCAATTTAACCAGAGTAGATGGTGGGCCTCTACAAGCTGATGACAGGGTCAATAAAGAAGGCAAGAAACTCAAAGCAGTTGCTAACTTTTACTACAAATTTTGGGACCTAGAAACTGAGTAAGTACACATACATACCTAAAATATTTGCACATTACTAATTACTAACTTTGGTTAACATTATTAATTGCTGGATGATCTCGGAGGTTAACAAATGTAAACAACTAAGTATATTTATACATAATATAAACTATAATGTATAAAGGATTGAGTTGAAAAGAGGAAGGAGCAGCTATAAGATACCAAGACAGTAAAATAATCAAGCATAATGAAAACGGAAATAGAATAATTAATTGTGATAAAAACAGTTGTAACATTAAACAAAGGTACCGCTGGTAAGTTTAAGAACCACTAGATGGGGCCACAATGGTGTAGTGGTAACACACTGCCTCCCACCTCTAAGGTCAGTGGTTGAAGCCCAGGACCTTAAGTGGGAAAGTTGGTAGTAGCTTAACAATGGTCAGCAGTTTACAGTTCAGAACCTTGACCAACTGTATGTACAGGTTTCCACGGCTCATAAAACTTCCCATCGTGATATGACCTATACACTGTTAAAAGAGGTGTAAAACCCTAATAAATAGTTACCACTGAGCTGAATAGCATTATTGACCACCTTCCTTCAATAGTAAAGAGGTACAACACAGCAACTTATGATTTACAAACACAACACTTAAGGAGCAATGAAACAGAAATGACAGCCTGTGGTAAATGTGATCCAGTGCTGTGTTATCTTGTCATGTGTTATCTGGGCTTCATATTGTCATGGTCTCACCTCAGTCACTACACTTTAACTTATAAGGGCATACTCAAGCAGTAGGGGCACTGTGACAGCCTGTGGTAAATGTGATCCAAACAATATTACCTTTAGAACAAAAACTCTCCATTCAGTGTCCATAGTCAGTTAATACAGGTAATATTTTTTTATTTAACAGTTTGATGGGAAATATCTTCAAATTAAGTCCCTATTCAGTTTGTTTTCCACATGAACTCAAACCCATGAATGAAGTCCTGGAAAATGCTTGAAAATTAAACATTGCCAAACACCCCCTTTGCTACTCCAACCCTCACCCCCAGTCCCGACCACCAATACACAACCACCTTGCATTAATGCCGATTTCACATTCATATGTTGTAGTTGTGAATCCGGTTTATGCTTTTCTACATTGCCTGTACACGGTACTGCCGCTTCACAAGTTTTCTCGTAAATATTCTTCCATAACCCCTTATTTCAAGAAAACTTTAAAAGTCTGTTCTTAAACGGGCAGGAGACAGTTTTAAACACATGCTGTACAGGACAGCAAGATATTCTTGCAATTAAAAATTGAAAAAGGACCATTAAGGGGGGGTTCACAAACCATTCGGAAAAGTGAAGCAGCCTCTTTCTGTAATTAAAAATGTCATTTTGATGGCTAGTGGAAAATTGTTCATATCAAGATATTAAATATACATTGGTGTATGGCATATTGTGAAACCTTGCATTGTTAACTTACCCATGTTTTTTGTGTGTACTTAAGTGTCTATGTCTTCCTAAACCATTTGACAAAATGGAGTGGCTCCTTTCAGCAGTCAGAAAATGTCACTTTTCAGGATAGTGGAAAGTGGTTCATAAAATAATATGATTGAATGATCAAATTTGCATAATAGAGGTCTTTGTGTGGTTTTGGGTCCCACGGTATTCCAGGATCAGTAGGGTTCATAGTGAGTGACTGGACTGGAGTCAAGCTAGTAATGTGATTCTTTGTACAGGGAGCCGGAGTCTGGAAGATACAGCGAGGTTAAAGTAGATGTCCCTGCAGATGGAATCCTGATCATCAAGCAGAAAATTAATGTTGGTTATGCCTCTGTCCGCGTCTGTGTGAGTATATCCCTGTCAGTTTAGAATTATTCCTACAGAGTATATATGTTACAACCCAGGTGTGAAATTGTCCATTTCGTGAAATTGACAACCCAACTGTCCATTTCGTGAAATGGACAAATAGATATATATTTTGCTGTCCATTTCATTAAATGGACAAAGTCATGTATGAAAGTTAAGCCTTCATTCATGACCAGTCTTTTGGTTTGAGTTATCCAATTTATTCGACTATAATAATGATATGTATTTGAAACATCATTCAATAAATTAGCTAATATTTAGTTATAAATATCTGAAATAAGTGTGTAAATTATATAAAGCATACTTTCTAATGGGAATAACTATTTAAAATTACTGTAAAAGTACCTGGTATATTATTTTTTAATTTTTGCTTAAAAGAAGTATAATAGAACTTTGTCTCTTTTGTGCACTAATCTTATTTAAAAGGCTTTCCTTTAATAATTAGATCTGAGGAATTGTAGCCTAACTCTTTGAAGATTAGATCCAACGGTTATTAAAAGTAGCTGTCAATTTCAAAAGGCTGAAGCCATACCAAAGGTTACAAAAAGAAGAAGAAAATAATTGCAATTAAATCCAACCTATCAGTGGTGAGGCTTCCTTTTACATCTGAGGATTGTAGCCAACCTTTTGAGGGTTAGATCAAAGGGTTAATTCAGAGCCTGTCATAGTCATAAATCTTATGATAATGTGGATAAGTGAATAACAACAGTGATATCAACATTTGCAATCAGTAATGTATAGAAACAACCAATGTGACTTAGTGTTAAAAACTCTTAATGTTATAAAATATATGTTGTAGTTAAGTCTTACCTAGATGCTATCTCAAATTCTTTAATTTTTGATAAATGTAAATACAAATATTAACAAATACTTAACTAATATTGTAGCTTAATCATAGTATGATCAATTTAGATTTTATAAAAAAATGTTAAAAGAATTATAATAACCTGCACTTCACCAGTAGAATTTAGGTTAAAGCTTAACCATTGATTTATTCTAATACAATGTTTCAATAAAATGATTACTATACTCGAGAAGATGAGTGTTACGGTCATGGCAAGCGCGGTAGCAATTACCAGTTGTCTTTAAGTTGTAACAGAAAAAAACCCAAAAGTTTAACTTAACGAATTTATTTAACAATTAACAATAATGATTACAGTCAACTGGTATGCTCTTAACCATACACACACTGATACAATAATGAAACCTATCTGACCTGACCACTGTGACTAACAGTTAAGTTTTTCCGCCGTATCCAGCAATCCGTCCAAACTCTGTCTTGTGATCTGTCCTTTGATCTGTCCAATGTTCAATAACACAAAATGTCCTTGTCCTGCTATCCTTTTTGTATCCAGTCACACAGAATGTCTGTCTGGAGATATTCAGCGAGTTTGTACAATTGTATTGTCTACTCCAAGATATGGACAACGTCCAAAATGCAGTAAATCCACTCTCTATTATATGAATGTACAATATTCAAAAATATCCAAAGTACAGTAAGTCTATCCAGACAATGTATCCAGTTCACTCCAGCAAAGTTTACAGCAGCACAAGCACTTTATATCTTCTTGAATATTATATTCCAAGACACAATAGCCTTCCTTATAGCCAGCAAAAACTAAGTTCACTTGTGGTCAGATGTACAGTCCTTATAGAAGCCTCTAGAATTGTACAGAACTAACCTGAAGTAAACATCAGTAACTAGACCAAGTGAGGAAGTTCTAGAACCTACAGGTACAAATCTATAAATAACATCACTGAGGTTAGTCCAGGGGGATTCCCCCAGTCCATAAATATAAACATAAAGCTCAGATTAAACAATGCACTTACATAATGCCCATATATGTAACAAAGAGCTAGAATAAAATTTCATTAATCGTCATAGTTTAAGATGTTAACGTCAATAAATTTTCCCAAACGGAAAGTTTATACTTAAGACATATAGCATTTCAGTGTAAATAAATTTCCAATGTCAAAGTGTATAAGCTAATGGCATAGTCCCACCTTTCCTTATTGTTGTTTATGTACGGATTTGTTTCCCCCTTGACCTAATCACTTTGCCATAAAAAGATGCTGTTGATTATCCTGGTTATTTACCCTTCCACAAATATGAGTGACATACAAACCATATACAAACAAATATAAGTCACTAGTTTGCCAAACACGGATGGGTCCTTATGTACACAAATGTACACATGTTAATTTATCACTAATGTCCGTAACTTAATACTATCTACATACATGTACTTCCAACATGCAACCTAGATACATATTTGTCTTTAAGTCATCGTATGACCACGCAGACATCCTAATACACAAGACCCAGATACGAACCAGCAACAATCCACATATTTCTTCTTCTGTGCACAAAGCAACACTTATCCCCTCTACCTCACACGTGCGATTGCTTTTGGACCTCCTTATACCCGCTTTACTACTGCATATACTCCAGTTTAGTTCTTTACATTATTATGGCAGCTCAGATGGATTGCTGAAAATGACAAACACACAGACATACACCCACTTGGGTAGAATTTGTTTATTGGCCACTAATACTGCCAGTGCATTACATGTCATGGATTTCTATGGATTTACTACACTTAAAATAAATAACAGACAACCCTTCAAGTTGCACAGTCAAGATATTGCGTTACAGAGACTGCTAAATTTAATAATTGCGGCCAACCTTATATTACAACAACTTAATAATTTAGTGTACTACTCACATGATGAGAAGTAGAAATAGGGGACACAAAAGGATGTGTGTAAAACCCAAGATCATCAGAAGATCAATATACAACATGTATGACTCCTTCATGGCTGCATAGGAGATGGAGGATCTGACATCTTTCAAGAATTTCTTAAAAAAAATTATTCCAGTCCTGTTCAGAGAGCTGCTAGCCAGAATTACACATCGCCTTTTGCAGACTATCCATCATAGAGCGATCAAGGCTTGCCATCATCCTCAAATACTTAGCAGCAGCGGAAAGCTGCATCAGCCTTCCAGAGCTTTTACATGTCTCCCAACAGTCTTGACTGTATCATTAAGGAACCCTGCTTGTCCTTGACTATATCCAAAAGATTATTAAAATGGTTTCCCAACTGCAAACAACAATGATTTTATGCCAGCATCCCAGCCTTTTCATTGCCTAAACAATATTTCCTATATTATAGGTACATTTTCCGAGGTTGAATGGAACCTTGAGATGTATTGAGGACTATATTTTTCCTGTTTTGCTACTATCAGAAGTACAATTTCCTGACATGAAATTTGACCTTTGACTTGACTGGATCTAGAAATTGGTCATAGCTTAAAATTTTTTTTTAAAGCTGTTATGTTGATCAAAATATTGTTTTTGGAAATCTGGATGAGGGACAAATAATGGTTGAAAATATTGATTTTTCAATTATGTCATGATTTCTCAATTTTGGTAAAGGGCTACTGAATAATTATCACTTTGTTAAATAATTCCCTAAATGCTGGTTTGGGTTTCAATGTACCTATAGGAATCTTTTGGTTTCGTTTTCCTACAGCTTGTCAAATCTAAC
Organism: Sabellastarte sp. h YS-2021; assembly: GCA_964017235.1. Taxonomy (NCBI): domain Eukaryota; kingdom Metazoa; phylum Annelida; class Polychaeta; order Sabellida; family Sabellidae; genus Sabellastarte; species Sabellastarte sp. h YS-2021. The sequence continues at coordinate 163,009,298 of OZ024930.1, forward strand.
AAGTCTTAGCAAATTTTGCCAGACTTGAGGTCAGAAGAATTGCTTAGTTTTTTTTGTTTTTAACAATTTTATTGTAGCATTTTTTTCTTACAACAAATTTATAGACATGGACACACACAAAGCAACAAAAGAAATAACAAAACCAGAAAAGGTTACAGTTATGTAAAAAAAATCTTATACTAGTGATACCTTTGTTAGCAGTTTATTGAAGTATCGAAATCATGTATGAAAGAACTTTCTCCCACTCATTTAGGAAGCTGTCAGAAGTGTTTGAGTTACTTTTTAACAAATATATCTCAATTTCAATTTTTTGTTTTAAGCTACTGAATAAAAGTCTTGGAAATATGGCATTGAGTTGTTTTTGCCGTGAGTAAATAAATTGTTTTGTAACTATTAGGAGGAAATTTAAAACATGGTAAAGCGTATGTTTTTTACATGGTATGCCTAGTAAAATTTCTAGCACTGTAAAGCTAATCTTCAAACCTAAGGCATTGTGTATAATTTTTTCAACTTCTTTCCACATGATTTTACTTTGCTCACAAAAAAAAAGAAATAATGTTCAAGAGTATCTACTTCGTTACAGTACCAACACTCTGATTTTTCTACAATTTTCCGTAAATACAGATTGTAGTTACAACAAAATATTCTATGTACTATATTATATTGTAAGCTTCTTAATTTTGAATTAGTAGTTACCAAAGAACATAAAGAATATATATCAGACCAGTTTATTGTTTCAAGGAAAGGATAATATTCGACCCATTTATTTTCAGCTGATGGGATAGCTTTACTAAATGTTAGAGTCTCGTAAATCTTTTTATTGGTTAATTTGGGAATGTTAATTCTCATACCAGGTAAATTATACAATGGACCAGTTGTAAAGTCTGTCTTATCTTTTAAAATTTTTTTCCATGAAGAAGGAATAGCACTCAGTATAGAATTTAATTGAAATTGGGATAGACTACAACTGTATTCAGCTTCCTATTGTCTTATTGTTTTAAAAATATTTTTGTTAACAAGCTGGCCCAGATTTGTAATTCCAGTCTTTTTGATTAAATTATAATTTTGTCTAATGGGTTGTCTCTGAATTAAAATGAATTTATTGAGGCATAACTTTTTATTTAAAATTTCTTGCATGGTTGATGGTTCTACTGAAAAAAATTCAAACCAACATTCTAGCATTTGTTTATGAAATTTTGGGATATTTTTTTGAATTAAATCAGTTCCAAGTTTGCAAGTAAGCTGGGAGATGTCATTTATGTTTGACATATATAAGGTTAGAGTTTTCCATTTAGGTTTCCATTACAAATTGTTAGGACTAAAGAGTCTTTTACTCCAGCTTATTTTCAAGGCTTTTACCATGTTTTTAAAGTTTACCATTCGTATACCTACATCAGCTTTATTATTTACCCCACAAAAATTCAAAAAAGATTTTATCAACTTCATAGATAAAGTGATCAGGAACATAGAGCAGGCTACATATGTTTGTGATTTGACTTAATAACTTGGTTTTCACAATCATAACCCTGCCATTTATTGATACATTTCTTAATGACCAAAATTCAGCTAATTTTTTTAATTATTTAGTTTTTCCATTCAGATTCAAAATGGACATGTTATATTCATCTAAAGTGAACCACACTCCAAGGCTTTTGAATTTTTCACGTTGCCATATTACTTCCATGAGATTTTCAGATCCTAAGTTAACATTAATAGGAAATACTTCTGTTTTTTCTTTATTGATTTTGAGGCCAGAGCAGAGAGAAAATTTTTCTAGCTTCAAAAACACTTTCTTTAATGATTCTATATCTTTTAAATACAAAGTGGTATCATCTGCTAACTGGCTAATTTTAAAAACATTATTCATTATTTCCATACCTTTAATGGATGAATCACCTCTAATGCTAATGGCTAGTATTTCTGCTACAATGATAAATAGAAGGGCACTAAGACAACAGCCTTGTCTTACACCTCTTTCTAGTATAAAAAAATTGAAGCTTTACCATTATTAATGACACAGCTTTCTATCCTGTTATATAGGATTTCAATCCACGATATAAAAGAATCCCCAAAGTTAAACTTTTTAAGACATTTTAACATAAAGTCCCAGCTCAAACTATCAAAGGCTTTCTCAAAGTCTCTTTGTGTAATCAATAATGGCACTTTTTCATCTTACAATAAGTCATGATATCAACTGTAGTCCTAATATTTTCTACAATAAATCTGTTTTTTATATACCCAACTTGGTCAGAGCAGATAATTTCATCTAAACAAGATTGCAACCTAATTGCAAGAATTTTTGTCAGTATCTTATAATCAACATTGAGAAGGCTAATAGGGCGCCAGTTTTTCAGTTGACATAAGTCTTTTCCAGGTTTTGGGACAACATTAATAATACCTCTTTTTTGATCAAGTGACAGTTGTTTATTTTTAAAGGACAAATGAAAACTGTCCAGTATCAGACATTTTACTTTATTCTAGAAGAATTTGTAGAACTCAACAGGTAGGCCATCACAACCAGGGGTTTTATTATTCTTTAATTCTAACAAGCCTTTTTTACATTCATTTTCATTTATTTCTTGGTGGCATAATATTTTTTGATATTTTTGGAATTTCAACAGTATCCAGAAAGGATTTTTATGCTTGCCTACAGTTAATATCTTTATCACTTTCACTGTATAATTTTTCATAAAATCATTTCTCTTCTTGAAGAATTTTTTCTTCCTCAGTTATTTGGCCAAAAGGTGTTTTCAAGCATTTGATACATTTGACAGAATAGTTTCTTTTCTCCATATTTAAAAATATTTTGTGTTTTTTCATCATTTTCTATAAAATCAGCTCTTGCCCTAATCATGGATGCTTTAGCCTTCTCTTTGTAAAATTCTTCTAATTTAGATTTAATCTCTGTATATTGGTTTAGATATTCTGGTGCTGGTGTCTCAGACACTTTTACTTCGAGGTCTTGCAGTTGTTTCAATAGTAACTGCTCTCTTAATTTGCGCTCTTTAGATTTATAAGATGCATAAGACACAGTAAGTCCTCTTATCTTGCATTTTACAAAAATCCCAAAATAAAGACTTGTTTTCAAAATCTTTACTTTGTTCTTTTAGATTCTTTAGTTCTTCGTTTACCCTATTCACATAGTTAATATCCTTTAAGAGGCTTAGATTTAATTTCCAAAATCCCCTTCCTCTATCCCAAGATAATATTTGATCGAAACTAAAATTGATTAAACTGTGATCTGACATGATACCTGGAAAATGTTTATACTTCAATTTTTGGTACAGGAGGTGTTGAGAAACGAGAAAAAAGTCTAGTCGGGATTGAACTAAGCCCGCTCTTCCCTTATTACGCCAAGTAAAATTGTTTACCATCTGGATGTAAGAATCGGTAAATATCTATAAGGCCCAGCTGGTCTATCATATTCGATAATTCTTTTGAGGATTCTGATTTCACCTCCTCTATACCACCCGATTTATCTTTTTTTGAATCTATATATATATTCCAGTCACCACCGATAACCATTGTTTTGTCAATAAAATTAACAAGAGTATCATGGACATAGTTTACAAATGCTCTTTGCTCTTTTAATTTGTCTTTGGTAGGAGCATAGATATTAGCAAGAATTAACTCCATATTGTTTATTATTACATGGAGCAATATGAAACAGCCATTCGAGTCACTAATTTTGTTGAGTATTTGAACATCGATATTTCTAGGTAAAATAATGCTCACACCTCTAGATACAGAGAGAGGTCCTCAGTGGCCTAGTGGTTAGCAAGTTTGGCATCTAATCATAGGCTGTCACCTCTGTGGGTTCGAGTCCCACAAGTGGCAATTCTGAGGACCTGTCCCAATATGACCCTGGCTGTTGAACGGGACGTAAAACCCCAACTTTGACCTTTGTCTAGATACAGAGGTTCCATGTGAAAAGTAAATATAGTTACAATTAAATTATTGTTTCCAAACTTCTTCTGATTTTTCAACTGAATGTGTTTCTTGTAAAAAGAGAACTCCATGGTGATGTGTTTTTATCCAATTTAGAATTGCTTTTCTTTTCTTTTTTTCTCCTAAGCCATTAGCATTAAAGCTATATATATTCAAGGGTTTTTCAGTCATTTTTTAGTGGCAGAACAACTAAAAGTTTATTTTTCCATTTTGAGCCAGCTAGCAGGGTAGTTAATATAAAAATAAACTTTATTTTAGCTTTAACTAACAAAAGGGAACTGAAACTGCAAGTATATTTACCTTTTCTTTTTGTGTAATAACAATAAATAAGGTACAAATTCTTCATATTTTGGTCTTTTTCGTTGTAATATGTATCATAAACATGTTTAAAGTAAACCAAGGTAATAGTCAAAATGCTACAAAAACGTATAACAGAATTATAATACATTACATACGTCAACATTGGCAGGTTTTTTTTAGTGCATTAGACAAAAGTCAGTGTCAAAAATATTATTGTCTAGATTGTTAAAAATGAATCATGGTACATTTTCAGATATCTTGACTCTGTATTTGCTTTTTGAAACTGAACATTAAGACAACAACAAAAGACACTTACAACATATCCAGTCACTAAATTTAAATTGACAACTTTCATCAATAAATATGGTCAGTATAGGAAGAAGGCAAAAAAGCCATCAGTATATGAAACTTAAGGTACGTACATACTGAAAGTTACAGGCTACAAGTATTGTTACATGTTCTTGTAAATACCTTATAAGTATCTCAATAGCCATCCTCGTCATTAAGATTTGGCAATAATTTTCACTTAGTCTATTTGTTTGGCCAATAAAACTTTCAATTTGCTTATATGTGCATGATATTGACATTTAAACAAAATCTAGTTCTTTAACTATCACTAACTTGTGTGTCTTAATACAAGCAGATACTACAAAGTACATTCATATTATTGTACATTTGTATTTATATATTTACATAGCAGACTGTTCATATTGCATGTATTAATTCTGAGGAGAATGCTAACAATAAAAGGCAAAAATTAAAAGTAAGATAAGTATTCAACTTAATACACATATACCGGATAATTGTGATTAACGTTTATATACTTGAGTGATAAGACTCTAAACAACAAAAATTGTACTTCACGCAATAATAGTATCATTAAATATTAATTAATTGGGTTTTTTTTTCGAAAGGGAAATTTAGTTTAACATAAATTCTGAAACTCAAAAGATCAGAAGAAATATAAAGGAACAGACAGTTACATACATTATGATACAAATGAGAAAATCAATTTTGAAATTTTCTTTTGGTTGGAAATAATGCTGAGAACAGATAATTGGTTAGACATGTTTATTTATAATGTCATGAGTCAAAAAGCAACAAGTTTGTACTGCTATCTCCGTAAAAGGGTTCTAACCTTGTAGATTTGTTCCTTTCCAAGATGCACGATCCCACACTGCTGGATTGTTTAAGCCAATTCCAATTCCAAAAAACTGTCCCGAGGGTTCGCCTCAACTAGTTCTGTCTCATTAGTTTCTAGCAGGAATTTCTTAAGTATTGGATTTTGCGAAAACTTGGCACACAGTCCTTCATATAAAATTTTCCCTGCCTCTGCTTGCCACACGTCTCTCCTGAAGTTTGCTATCTTCGCACCAATTCTTTTCTGTGAAACTGGGTTTTGTTCCTTTGCAAGGGCAACAACACTCTGCTGGTCACCGAAGAGAGTGGCTTTCTGGATCATCAAGTATTGCTCTAGGCAGTTGTAGGCTTCACCTTTCACTTTAAAGTCACATTTATAATGATTGGAAAGAGGGCTTCTTCTGCTGAAGAAAGCAGTAACATCATTCTTTTGTGGTATGCTCAGCTCAGAAGGAGAGAATCCAGTAGGGAGATTTTCTAGTTCATCCGCTGTATACCATTTGCCTTTAAAAGAGAGCTTGTCTTGTTTTAAGTAAACTGTGTTGCAGGGTTCCCCTAATTCTTCCAATTTTTCTTGAATAGATTTGTATACTGGAAAGATCTCTTTGCGATTTTGAGCTGTTTCAGTCGAGTAGTCATCACTCATGGAGACGTTTTCTTTTTCCCTCAAGGAGCCCTTAACACTGATTAGTGACCTCTTGTCTTTGTAGTTACAAAAACGAGCTATGACAATTCTTGTTGTTTCAGATTTTGCTCTCCCTATACGGTGAACATTTTCAAATGTTCTCTCATCAAACTTTGTTTGTCTATAGGGCAGATGCTTATTGACAAGGTTAATCACAACATCTTCAATGTCCTCATTCCTGTTTTCAGGTATATTGTAAAGTCTGATGTTATTTTTTCTAGAGTAGTTTTCTAAGTTTTCTATCTTTTCTTTTAGACTCTGATTTTCAATTTTTAAAAGTTTAATTTCATTTTCAAGGCCGTTCATATGTGTAGATGTTGACAGTACCTGATCAACTTTTTTGTGCAAAGGCTGTAGTTTTTGATCTAGCAACTTTGCCCACTTATCCATGTCACTGGCTTCAGGTGAGAAAGACATGTCTCTACAATTCTGCTGGGGTGTAGAAGTATTACTGTCCATTGAAATAGTTATGTGTTTTGAACACAGAAGAAAGTTTTTATGATAACTCAAAGTTGATAAACCAAAACAAGTATCCAGTGGACTCAAGACAAACTTTTTCTGATATTGGTATATTATTTCCAATACTGTATTGTTTACATTTTCATCAAATAAAATTAGAACAACATGAAGTCAGTTTAATACCATTTTGTATTGTCTGTTTTTCCTTGGTCCACACAGAGGTCAATTAATAGGCCTGTAACTAGTGTCCAAATACATGGTGTTTTGGCTTTTGTTGTGTATTGGTATTGTCCAAAAGCACAAGTCTTTTAATTTCACCACACTTGATAAATTTCTAGCTCTGGTCAATTTTGTTTGATATTTGTGAATGATTTTTATGGGTCTACAATACTTTATTTGGTCTGAAATAGTGTTTATTACACTAATCAAAGTCTTTTTTCCTGGTGTATAAAGTTGTCCTGAAGGTTTTAATCAGAATTGCTTAGTTATTCTAATACAGGTTTTATTAATGGCCTAATGAGAACCCATTGAGGACTCATCAGCTAACATTAATCACTTTGTTTCACTCTTTGTAAATTAGATTGATATATTTTTTTATTCCTCAGATGTTGGGGTATTTTGCAACCCAAACCAAACGCTGCCATAATATCCAACCGGGACCTTATCTAGGGCAACTGGTAGTAACACTAGCTTAAATAGGGGCAATTTTCTGGCTCTGAAATCAATTTCTATTGCGAAAGTTCTATATCTGGACTATATATTGTATCCTGTTTCCAGATTCTTATTATCATTAGAGTTCTATACATCATAGCTGTTCAAAACTGTGTCTGAAATCAACAAAGTCACCCATAGATTGCATACAGACTTTTGTTTCTTCTTGGGCTTTTAGCCATAGCTCGATTCACAGTGCAGGCAGAGGAAACACCAGGAATAGCCTCTTTAATTTCTCATTGCTAACCAAAGTGATCAGCTGAGAAGTAACCTTTCCTCACAGCAAAGATAGTCCCTAATGGGTAAAGTGGGCCTGCTTGGCAAATGGACAAGTAACTAAATCTGATACTAAACTGACCTATGTAGGGGGACGTTCATACACCTTCAATAACCTTGAGCAATAATAATCTTACCAGTACAAGTGCTTACACTCAATGGCAATACACCCTCTAAAGGTAATGACTGAGTTAACAAGTGTCCCTTAATATCTTCATCTGAACTTGACTGAAACTAAGGATACAAAATTCTTCCCAACAACTTGTTTGAACCAATAATAGATTATACTCTTTTGAGATTAGAATGCCAATTGGACTTGCAAGAAACAAAAGCATTGTGTGTTGCCTCCTCTTTTCTCTTTTTCTTTGGGTCAATATATTTTATGGAAGACAGGAGCAAAGGATTTGGGTTTCCTATCCTATCTGAAGTCATTTCTTGAGCTATATTTTTCTACTTCAGGATATGTTCTTTCTCAAATTTTTGAGCTTCAAGCTCTTTTTTACCCTTTGAGCATGCAGCTCTTCTCTTGCTGTTGAGTTTCAAGCGCCATTTCTGCTATTTTGCTTCAAGCTCCTCTATTTCTTGTTTCAACTCTTCTTTTCATTGTTAAAATTTGAACTATTTTCTCTATTTTCTAATTCTTTGAGTTTTAATGTTCTCTTCATTTGCCCTGAAGGCTCCACTGAAAGAGGTTTATAGACATCCGAGCAACTATCTGATAAAAGGTTTTCAGAACTAATTGTTCAGCAAGAAATCATATATGTGCCTTCCTACATGATGACCTTTTTACCACCTCTAATTTGTAAAAGGTTTTAAACCTCAGTAGATAGTGACTGCACAAACTGTTTAACATAAGCCATTTTGAGCACTGTTGACAGTGATACATTTTAAATAAAACATGTTTTTTTCAAATGGTTAATTGAATGGTTGGATCAAGATGTTGGATAGAATGGTTCAATCAAATGATAAAGACGAAGGCAAGTGCAGTAGTGGTTACCAGTTTCATTCAAGTTGTAACAGGAAAAGACGTTTAAGAACGTTTTACTTTATACATTTATTTAGCAATGAAAATAATAATAACAGTCAACTGAAATACTGTAATGGTTAATAAAATAATACAAAAATATACAATGAAAACAATCTGACCTGGCCATAGTCCTACCCGCCTATCTAACAGTTAAAATTGTAAAAACATGTGGTTTGTATCAACTTGACACACAAATTTGGGAATTTAATTTTAAACGTAGTTTTTATAAGCTATAATCCCTACCTGTTGTAAAAATCAATACCTATCTGTTGTAACAATATGTGTTACCGGTAGTTGACCATGGGAAGCTTCCAACCGGAGTAAAAGTTGAAAACTTATTACCCGTGGAATTCAGATAGACAGAGCTATCCAGAACAGTAAACACACAACACAAGGAGGACCAGGAAGGGTCTGTATTATTGTTACAAAAGGTAGGTATTGTTGCTTATAAAAGCTACATTTAAAATAAAATTTCCAATTTTGTTACATTACAATAGTCCTACCTTTTGCAACAATATGCTGAATCCCAGCATTTGTGGATGGCTGAGAAGACTGTACACTGGCTAAAAATTATTATAATCTGGCAAAGACATCAACCATCACAGGTGAACATCCAGAGACCAGGGTGCAGCAGAAGCCCCAATGATGCCAGGAAGGACATATTGAAGACTGAGGGGTGTTCTCCAGCTCTCCTAAGGTTGAGGTGTGTCGCCAAGGGAGTCTTGACTACACTTCAAGACTGGGATGACCACTTGAGAGATAGATTGCGGTCCTTATTTTGCTAATTGGTTTTTGGCAGTGAAAGTAAAAATTGGCTCTGATCCCAGTCAACCAGGGATAGTAGTCTGTCGAGAGTTCAGGCATGAATCTCACTGCATCTCTTTCCTGAGGCTAAGGCTAGTGCAAAAACTGTCTTCCATGTTGTTGCTTCCTCCGGTGGTTCAAAAGGAGGAGTAGATTCCACTTAGGAAGGGACCTGGAACTCTTTGGTTTATCCCTGTAGAAGCTAGCGATCAGTTTGGCAATCTTAGGAAAAAAGTTGCTTGAAAGTTTGGAAATTACTTTAAACTTTTGTGGAGATAGGGGCCACTCTGCTGATTGGATCTGGTTTCTTCTTGAGAAGATGTCTGCTATCACGTTGAGTAAACCTGATACATGTCTTGCTCTGAGTGTTACATTGTTTTGATGATACCAGGTGAGAATTCTCCACATTAAAGCACAGAGTTCTGTTGATCTCTTGCCACCCTGTTTGTTGATTTTAGCCACCACTTAGAAACCGTCTGAGGCGATGACTACTTGATTGTTCTTGCAATCTGTCTTGAAGAATTACAGAGCCAAAAGAACCACCTTCATCTCTAAAAGGTTGATGTGAAGGTGCTCTTCCGAAGGAGACCAGAGCCCTCCAGTAGAGTCCTGACCTAAGTGAGTGCCTCTTTGTAACTTGCTTTGAGGATCTAACTTCCAAATTTCCAGTGAGTTTTGAGATACGACTGAAAAAGGTCTCCTGTGCATCCTGGCCAATTTCATAGTCTTCTCTGTTGATGCAAGCAATCCAATGGTAGACATAAGAGTCTTTGCACTGATAACAGACTTTGTAGAGAGGCAATGGAACATTTTCCAAAGTTTTGTCCACCTATCTTGCTTCACAAGAGCCAAATCGAGTCAAAATTGGTATACTAGGAAGTCAAACCTCTGTGTGGGATAGAGTTCTGACTCTTTGAGGTTTACTCTAAAACCTAAATCCTTTAGAAATTGTGTCTGCTCCCTCCACTCCTGTTCTGAGGGGGCATGGATCAACCAGTCAAGTCTGATTCCTTATTGTAAGGCCATTAATGTTACTTCCTTGACTTTACTGATGAATGCCAAGGGAGCCGTTGCTAGCCCAAAGTGTAGGCAGGTAAACTGTTAGGTGACGCCTTTGAAACTCCAGGTTTTGGTACCAGGAAATGACAGCTGTAGAATCCTAGATTGTCTGGAGTATGCACAGCTTCCATTGTACCTTTCATCATCAGTGCTTCAATAGAGCTCAATAAGGTAATTGCTTCCTGAAGCCTGTATAACCACTGATTATGCAGGGGATGCTGGATAGTTTGGGGCGTTCTGTGAAGTACAACTTGTATCCATCCTTTATGAGCCCTAGAATCAACCGGTGGGACCTTTGTTTTTCCTACTCTAAAAGGAACTGCCTGAGCCTGCCTCCAACTGGCAGATCTTTTAACTTTTCTTGAATATATACATTCTGTAACTGAACTGGGTTTGATATATTCTAAGACTGTACACACAGAATTTTCTTCCCTTCTGGTATGGCCTGAACACACAGAGTCTTTTCCCCCGTCTGGTGGGGCGTGTACACATGGAGCCTTTTTATCCTCCAATGGGGACTGTACACATGGAATCTTTACCCTCTCCTGTATGGTTAACACACTCAGAGTATTCTCCCCTCGGGGGGAGGGCACAAGGGAAAACACATTCGAAGGGACTTTCTGAAGGATCTGTTTTGGAAAAACAACACATGGTATTGGGTGTCACTGGGGAGGTTGTTGCTGTTTGCCACCACGTGTGCTGCCTCTGCCGCCACGACCTCTGTGATGGCAATGGCCTCCTCTTTGACCACCTAAAGGTGAGGGGTTGAAAGAAGGGTTATTTGGGGGTGCCGTATGCCATATATTGGGGTGCTGGCCTGGGTTGGTAGTATAGCCCTTGAGGAGCCTGTTTGACGTCCAACCATCCCCTTCTTGTTTTTTATTGTATGGACGGAAGGCTCTTTCTTGTATCCAGGCTTCACGCCAAGGCCTATCAGGTGCTGCTCATATTCTTGCGTCAGGCTTCTATCAAAGAGGTCACCCCCTGCGATTGGGACTGAGCATAGATAGGCATGCCTCTAATCAAGACATAGTTTATGAGCATGGAGATAAAGTTCGACAACAAGTGTGCATAGGCCTTTGACATGCTCTTATTAATGTTCAGCACGAACTGCATATGATCAGATTCCTTTTGGGTTATGGTGGAAAGTTGCAACATGATCTGCTCTTCAGTGGGCCCATCCATGATAGCATGGAATTGTTCAAATAACCTTTTTCTCTGGTCCCTTGAGAGGCGGAGGTTATTGAGGCATTACTCGCTTGCCATTTAGAAGCTGGAGAGGAAATTTGCCATGCAGATATTATGTATTCCAATTTCTTATGAACTGAAGTTGGGGGTTCACTCCTGTAACCAGACTTCACAATGTTGGAGAAGGTGTTGTTGTCCACTACACTATTCCAACTTCCCTTATGTGGTGGAATACCTAGGAGCTTGCCTATCTCAAGAGTGTTAGAAGTACTCAGCTTAACTTACTCATCCTGCGCTGTCTGCAGTTGTGATAGGTCTGCAACCCTAGAAAGCTTAATGGATGATGGTCTGTCCAACTATCCAGCTTCTAATCCTCTTCTGCCACTGGATCTGGGATAGATAAGAACTTTGTAACCTTTTGGACCAGTTCCATGAAAGGGAGGTTAGGGTATGGCCTGTTCTCCAATGTCTGTGGTGTTTTCCAGCCTTGGAGCAGAGACAGCCGCCAGTTCAGGTGTAGGCTGTGAAGAGGGGGTGGTAGTTGACACTTTGACTTGAGAGACCACCGCTTGAATGGACTGCTTTGTAATAGCTCAAGAGCCTTATAGATAAGAACTTCCTAACCTTTTGGACCAGTTCCCTGAAAGGGAGGTTAAGGGATATCGCCTGTTCTCCAATGTCTGTGGTGTGTTCCGGCCTTGGAGCAAAGACAGTCGCTAGTTCAGTTGTGGGCTCTAAAGAGGGGGTGGAAGTTGGTACTTTGACTTGAGAGACCACCGCTTGAATGGACTGCTTAGTAATAGCTGAGGAGCCTTTAACATTAGAGAGACCCTTCTTAATCTCCAGAAGGGTAGGTTGTGATGGAGCCGTGTCCATGGGTTACTCTGAATTGGCAGGTGGTAAAGCAGACACCGGTGTAATAGACACAGTGCAGACGCAGTCCTCTGTGGATGTGGAAATGATAAGGCAGCCATTCTATCCGCAACTGCTTGCCTTCCAGGAGTAGAGTGTGGAACTTGTCCTGGAAGAGAGATATGTCGGTGACATGGGGTTTGGCGCCTTGAAAAAGGCTGAAAATCAGTTGTAGACTAATGAACTGGACCCAGAGTGAAAGAAGTTTATGAGATATTATGTGCGAGTAACGGAGCCAGTAGGTTCAGGAGAGGGCTAATGCTGGTGAGAGGTGAATCTGTGCCAGAGTTTTCCGGTCCTAAATCCAGGAGCATATCATCTTCCCAGGAGAGAGCTTTCCCAGTACAAAGAGCAGTTCGTCAGTTGTCTCCAGCTCTTCAAACAAGTCACCCTACGAGCCTGAACAATTTCTATATGCGGATCTGTTTGCAATGTTCTCCCTGAGGCAAGTCCATTGCTCATCTGTAAGTTCTGAACACACAGAGCACTGATTTGTATCAGCTCCCTGTGCACAGGTGTCTTGTCCTTTGCATTTGCCAACCACAGGTAAAGGATATTGTCACAATAGGTAGGACTACTGTAGCTTAATAAAAAATTAATCCGAAACATAGCAATTTAAGGCGAGACCTGTGTCAATACAGCACACTGATTTGAAGCTGACTGCGTGATCAGGCCTCCTGCATTTGACGTATATGTATATACACTGGGAATTTCCCCCCCAAATTTCCCAAATCTATACGAAGATCACTTTTGTAGAATACAGAGAAAATAAATAATTCAATGTCCTTATATGGTAAAAACGCTTTACCTTTACATGCAAAACAATTAAACCAATCTGTTTATATCATTTAAAACCAGCGTGTCCACTCGTTATCTGTCCAAATTTCCATCCAGCGTTGTGCAAGAAAAAGACATATGTTTTAAAAAAAGTTAAATTTGTCAAAAAAACTCGGATGTTTGTTCTTAGATGGGAGCAATATCCACCAATCAGCAATCCACTATCCAGGATATCCAGACAGTCTATTTAGTTATCTTCAGTAAAAATTTATAACAGAAATATGGATTAAGAGCAGTTTGTTCGAACCCCAGCCTGACTTCCAGGAGGAAAACTGGTTGTTGCTTAATATTACTCAGCATTTTACAGTACAACCTTGACCAACTGTATGTACTGTTTTCCTCTGCCCACACAACCCGCCTTGATATAACTTGTGTGTAGTGTTCAAAGCAATATAAAATCCCAAATAGATGAGTAAATATAACAGTGATGGTGGCTACTTTGAGTAACATCTATTACCATGGTTTAGTAAAATAGTCCAGCGGGTTTGTGAGAAAGTATGTTTTGTTGCTATCATGAAGTTTTTTTGTTGATTCAGCATCTGTGAGGTGTCCTCATGAAAAATCAGCTAGGTGGCAGTTTGGCACCCTTAAACAAAATGGCCGCCATGAACAATGGAAAATTCTATTTTTACACGTATCTTTACTTCTATTGTACTTACAGAGACTAGCCTGGTGTCTAAGCCCAAGTTTTGGGGGTCAAAGAATCTATTTATGAATTTTTATATGGTTTAGATAGAGAAGAAACATCATAAAACAGAAAGAAACAGAAGAAACATACATAACTTTACCTAATTGTCACATGCAGTGTTATCATGTATCTCATTTTATTTTCAAAATTGGTTATTAATCCAGTTGACAGATCTATTTCACTATACTAAATATAGATTTATACACACATATGACACCCATCTGTTTCAATGGCAGTATTCCCTAAAATTCTTATGCTTGTAGTGTGAGAATTGTACTTAAATAATTTATTTTTCTTATCTTAGAATTGTCTCATTACTGGATAAGCATTATTGTCAACATAAAAATATTCTTTTCCAAAATAGACTTTTAAAACTAAAATTATAAATATCCAACAAACCATAAAAATAGAAAATTTAAAATCAGGAAAATATACTTCTGAAAAACTGTTTTTCCTTGTCACTAAACTTTCTTTCTTGAAATTTTATAATTATGTTAAAGTGAACCACATCAACTCTTAACTGACAAGTAAACAAAGTTAAATTTAGGTTTTAGTTAAAATCAATAAACTAATGTTGGACAAGCACAGTTAAATGGCACATGTTAGACCTGAAATAAACATGAGCCTACAAACGAAACTTTATGCACAAAAAGTGGTATTTGATATCACTTACAACAAAGTGCAACTGATTGATTTGATTTGGCAGATGTGATAAAAATGATTTTCAACAGACAGAACAAACTTGTGATCACTAGAAAAGATCCAACATTAGTACAGGTATGAACAGTTCCCCTCTCCAGACACAGAATCTTGAAAGTCATCATAAGGAAGATGTAATAATTTATCAATTAGCACCAACTGCCTCAGGTGCAGGTGATGACTAACACATCAAAGAAATCTATGATGCTACAGATGACCTCATCTTACTAATTTATTTCTATATCTAAAAACAAGAGTTTTAAACAACATGGAGAGACCAAGTTGTTCATGAGGATTAGTAGACATTTGCCAAACCATAATAGAACATGAATGGATTGCCAAATATCTGCCTACTGGACACTGTACTAGGTCATCTTGGGCAACTGAAGTAGATCTGATCACTGAGCCAATTGCCTTCATTGCTGCATGTTTTAGGTCCAAGGTGGAAGGTTTTATGAACACCCATCATTATCAATGTGAAAATCTTCAGATTCAGTTCTGCCCTGAAATTGAAGTTATTGCCTCCAATGCAATCAGTTTCTCTTGAACATGTATATCACCCTCAACACCAATTGTTCATATAAAAATCTGCCACCCAGTCTGACCCACCATACTTGGACTTCATGAAATATGAACGTCACAGTGATGAAAATGGCACAGCATTGTATCCAGTCACATTACCATCAGGGTGTGCCTGCTGTTTGTGAGAATATTCTTCAACTCAGCAAATGTGGGGATGTTCAACCATTCATCCATGCCCCAAAAGGAGGCATGGTTGTGTGACAGCACACATGAAATGTTCAATATTCTGCAGCTGTAATTGTGATTCTGACTTTTGTAATAAACAGACCAAGAAAGTAGCAGTCCTCCTAGATGATGATGAAGACAATGACACTGCTGCTAGTCCAATTTATTATCACACTGGGTCAAAACCTCATTTTTAATCTCAATATTGTATTCAGTGTTTTGGTTGTTTCGTTAATCATTTGCAGAGCCTCAGATACATTAAGTTTTTTAAGGAATTTATTCAGATAAAATATTGTTTACTAATATTAAAAATACATGTACTATTTATCAAATCTTCTTATATTTCTGTCCAACACTCATTAAATAATAGACTTTGCATTAAGATCGTTATTAAGGTACAGCTTGCCAACTACTTTATCTCTAAACCTTCCTCCAAACCTTTGAAATATTTTAGCTATAATGCCCCAAAACATGTTCTATATTTTCAAATACTGTACTACAAAGCTGCATTTATCACCATGCTGCAGTTTGCAGATCTTCAAAACTTTATTGGTTATTAAAATTCTCTGGAGTATTTAAAACTCCTCAGTCTAAAACCAATGTGTCAGTCATCCAATTTTTATCTTAAGTTTGTACTTTTTATTCAACTTGGCCTTGGAAGAGAGAGGTTAAGTGAGTAAAAACACACAAAGCTTATTTTCATGTTAAGTTTTTCCACAAAAATGAAGTACCAAAGGATATTCCAGAATCAAAAAATAAGTTTTTTTCGCAATGAAGACCTTTGTAATACAATTTTTGTCTTTCTTTAAAATCAAATTTGGATGCACCAAGTAAAAATTCATTATGGGGTAGTTTCAAACATGTATTTTATTTTCAAAACTGAGCTAATACCCTTTTCAGAACTTGAGAATCTCTTCCCAAAATGACTTGTCCATTTCTTTGATTGCATACTCCAAAGATAAATCATCCATTTCAGAAAATTGATTTTTGTCCATATCAGTCAATTATTTCATTATCTTAGTTGTAACTTTTACATGCATTATACTGTCAAACATAACATGAATAGTAATCTCTACATTAATATGAAGCATTTTGAAGTATTATACATTATTATACTAACTATATCAATGTATGTATTGTGTGAAGAAGTGTAAATAATAGTAGATACCAATATGTATATCATTTTAATATATCATTTTAGTATATCATTGTTATATAATAAACTTGATTTACCCTCACTGCTTGTTTTTAATTGGTTGGGGTTGGGGACTGGTTTATAAAGAACTTTTATTGAAATATTTCCCTGTATTATCAGGAAAGTTTAATGAAAGATAATTCTAACTATAGAAGCGTCCAGTTATTTAAGAGAAGGACTATTCATAAGGTTAAGCTAAAAATGTAAATTAGATATGCAATTAATATTTTGTTCATTTTTTTGTGCAAGAACTTCTCATTATAAAAAGCAATGAATCATTGTTGGTTGGCTTTTTTAAATAACAACAAAAAACCAACAGGCAAAATAAATTACAAATTAAGACATCTTATTTTGGAAATGTAGAAAAATTCTTTAATATATGCTAAGAATGGTTGAGATATTTATGGAAATGGTTTTCTGATCTTCATATGTGTCAAATTTTCAAGTCTTCCATCCAGTCAGGGTTAATTTTCCACTACAGTCTGTTGGTATGCAGATATAATTATTTGTATTTTGTCCAAAGTAATATAATCTCTAGCATGTAATGCATTGCAGATAGATTATCCGGAATATGGAAAGACTAAGTCTGGAGGCCCCTGGGTTGATGATTGTATGGATTTATCAAAGATGCACTCCAGAGATAACCACAGCATCCAGGTCTCAGTGGATAAGATTGGACCTATCATGGTAGGTGAAGTACTTCAGTAGGCTCCAGTAACCCAGTGGTCATTAAATTGGGTGCAGTATCACTTTGATCACATCTCTGAGGTCCAGGGTTAAAACTCTACTTCTGAATGTATTGTGATAAATAATTACAGCCAATCCTAGTGTAATCATAATTCTTAAAAATGGCATCAAACTCAAATTTGACCTTGAGGTAAAATGAGGTCTGAATATGCTGTTATCATTATGGCCTTTGGACATGGCCAGTTGAATCATCAGCATCCTTAGATTTATTCTTATTCTTAGAATTCTGAAAGAGAAAAACAAGCATTTTCTAAAAAAAATTGTCAGAATCATAAAAGAAATTATTAGAATAAAAATGTTAAAATTAATAAGAACATATACAGTTCTGTAGATGCCAGGTAATAGAGGAAAATTATATCAAATAGCTGTGCGAAAAGAATAGCAATGTTGAATTGTTGATCAACATGAAGTTATCATGTGTATGTATTATGTAAACTGCATTTAATTTGGTCTTTAGGCATCCAGCTTTGCCCCCCTAAGAAATATAGTAAAACATTTCTTGTGTACGCAATCGCTGTGTCCCCAGGAAAGAAGTCTATTCTTGTGTATCCAGCAGCTGTTTACCACGTACCATAAAAATTGCCTTTGTACCCAAGTGCTGTGTTCCCATCAAAGGTTTGTATTCATATGTACCCTGCGGCTGTTTATCCGGGCTAGTAAACTACTTATCAGCTTGATATACACTATCGTTTAAAAGAACTGGGTAATTGATTTTTATTTAAGTTTGGACTAGTAACATCTGACAAAAAAGACAAAAAAAAAACATCTTAGTGAATTCATTGTCATAACTTTATTTCAAAACAGGTTAATTTTCAGAAAAAAAGTAGGGACGGACGAGTAACAAAGTGACCCATCAGCAGTGCCTATTTGTTTTCCTATTGGTTGATCTGATCACCGCCATTGCTGCTGGATTATGGTCTCCTCTTCTGACTTTGAAAATTTTCTTTCCTTTCTTTTTTAAAATATGGGGGCTTGAACAAAACTTGCTGGATGCTTTGACCAGACTTTAAAGTTTATTAAAGGTCATACTGAGCATTTAACCAAAACATCTCATCTCATTTCAGAAAAAATATGCTTGCACCAGTGCTAAAAATTGTGTTATTAACTAATTCACAAAGGTCATATGTCTGTAAGCTTACATAGGACTTATATATATGTTTAACATATCGCCAATACAGAAATTCTACCCCCAACAGCTAACAACCAGCCCAAACCACGGCTATTGTGTAGCCAAAAGTCCCAAATCCCCTTAGGTACACAGCCATGGTGAAACACTTCGAGTAATTGAATGCCAATAAAATATTTATGGAAATTAAAAACAAACTTAAAAAACAGGCTTATAACCTCCATGGAATAGTAAAAATATGAAAAATAAGGTTGACAGGTCAACAAGATTGCATAAGTAGTAACAAAGTTATGGTCTACAGTTTGATAAGGTTGGCATAATGCTGTAAATCTTAAGAGACCAAAATGACTGCAGGAACTCCTCTCCCGGAAGTAGATAGGCATATCAATGTATGTGTAATGTTTTGTGGACATAAAAGAGATTCTAATTGAAAGGGTAGTAAAGAGGTGGGCAGGTAGATGAGTCGGCAAAATAATCAGCTAAATTATTGACCAATCAAAATGAGGCCAAAAGTTCTTTTGCTCTACGTGTGCAAGCTGCTAAGCCATTAGGAGCACAAACTCAGTCACCAAACCGGGGTTACTAAACTTAGAGAGGACCTTATCAAGCTATGCCAATTTTCATGAAAGTCCAGAGACAAAAAGGAACAAAACAGTGATATCTAGAAGTGAAAGCTCTAGCGAGGCTCAGGTTTCTAGAGATCACATTTAAAAAGGGAAATAGGATTTGATAAATTTATCTCAAGGACAGTGAAATACACTTTTAGATACTATCACCTCTTGATCTTAATTACGACGTGTCTTTGCTATGTTCTGTCCTTATGTTCTTACTTGGGTATTTTCCAGAGGCCAGGATTTGTTATAAATGTGCAGAGAAATTGCTTACAAGCATTCCCAGAGGTTCAAATTTGCAGGATAAAAACAAGCAACTGAGGAGAGACGTTTAATTGTGACGGGAGATGTTGTCTGAAGATATATATCCCTGAGTGTATTTTTGAACCGAATGCAATATTATCAATGTAAATGTTTCATTTTTTAATATTCTTTTTCTTTTCATTTACTTTTAGTAGTTTAGCATTTATAGTCCCAATCCCTGCATGGATTTTTTTACCAATTTTCAGGATATACTAATACCACAAGTGACTACACCGAATCACCGTTGCATCTAAAGTAACATTTTATCTGCTGTCCAAAGCTTATCCACATTAGTTTCAATTTTTTTTCTGTTGTTTCTTTTTCATTCTGCTCTGTAAACTTCTGAACAATGACAAACAACTAATAGCTTTCCCAGTTAAGATCAGGATCAAGTCTTTGATCTTAGAAGTGGGAGTGAGTGTATTACCACTACATCACTGTGGTCTCTTTGCTTGAGATGATGCCGAATGTCTTGTGTCTTTTTTTGTTATTCTAGCCCAGTGATATTCCCGTGACATTTACAGTGACAACAAATAAAGCTATCAGCATGTATTGGTTCAAGGTAACATTTTTCACTTTTACATACTTAGTATAATATGATATGTTTGATATGTCTCATCAACAGCTGAGAAATAAGGCTATATAGTTAGTGTAAATTATAGTGAGCAAAAAGTCACTCAAATTCCTACTGTCCATAGATCCATAAGGGTCTCATGTGGTTCAGTTGGTAGGGTGTTGGACTTATAATCCAAGGGTCGTGGGTTCGATCCCCAGTGATGCCAACTGTTTCATGTGGGATAACTTCCTTGGGCAAGATGTTAACCTGTTCAGTGCCTCCCTCCACCCAGGGGAAATATGGGTACCCACCTTTAAGGTATAATGGCTTCTGCACCTTGCATGGCAGCAATAGGTATGGTTACCAAGGCTAGCTATCCTTACTGGGGTAATACTGTGTAAAGCGCCTTGAACTATTAATAGAAAAAGTGCTATATAAGAACCCAGTATTATTATTATTATTTATTATTATCAAGTATGTCAAACACAGGAGATAAGTGGACAGGGAGAGATAACTCATCAGTATTTGCTCTGTATATTTTGAGCTAAAAGTGGAAATTGATGTCAGAGGTCCTCTTGCTCATGGTATAGATTGTCTCATTTTTTACTGAAATGTAGTATTCATTTTACTGGTCATGTTAATATCAAGTTGAAAAAATATTAATACAGAATGTAGCTCCAAGTATTAAAGATGTTGTTGAATACACCTTCTATCAATGGGTACTGCTGCAATTGGGGCTACACTGTGATCTTTTAAAAGTACCATAATCTCTCTTACCATTGTGGAAAAACTTTTAAAGACAGGGATATTTTAATCTGTAACAGTGAAAGCAGTTACCGTATTCTGATAAGATAATAAACCAACTTTCTTACTGGATAAAATGAAACCACTTATAATTCTCTATAATATTTTTTCTGACAGCTTCAGAGCGATGTGGCCATTTGATCTTGAAACCTTCTAACTGGTTCCTGAGAATACTGTCCTGATCCCTCTGACTTGCCCCCAAAATTCCCAAATTCCTCCGGAGTGGGTAACAAATCTTACAAAGTACTATATAATAGATAGATTGACTTAAGATATGAAAGACTTCTGTTAAGATAGGTTTAACATAGGTTTGTAATTGGGTTCTCAAACAACAAGATCTGAATAGAATCTTCCACAGTTAAAGATGACATCAAACATTTTGAATTAAACTGGAACACACACGATTGGCTCCTCCAACACTCCTTTACATGAACAATCTGAAACTGCCAGTCCCAAGTCAATCCAGAACATTGTGATCATGCTTTACGAATAATCTAAATGAAAAGATTGACCTCCCGAACACCTACAAATCGCTATTTAAGGGAATCGCTAATCTATCTTGGAGAATGATTGCATAATAGAACTGCCCTGTCAGAAGCAAATTTGATATACTGTGGCAAATATCACATATCCTACATGATGTAAGGATTTGTGGTATTATAAAATGGGAAACTTGATCCTATAAGACTTGCTGTGGGAAAATATAAGTCGACTCCTTTTTCAAACGTGGGCAAGATAAGTGGTAGTGGTGAAAAGATAGTATTATGTGTATCGGCCAAGTTAGTATTGGCCGAGGATAATTTACAGATTCTAAGATCTGACACATCACTTTGGGCAGGAATGATCATTTGCAAAGGTTTTAACTATGTTTGAAAGATGGCCTTATACATTTTTAAAGCACACTTTTGATGTCATTGTATTGTTAAAAGTGTGCATTATTTTTAGGTAATGCATACTTTTTGTTCTAATTTACAGACACCTGAAACAGTCAAATACTTTTTGCCATAACCTTGAGATAAATGCTGTAAACTGAAAAAATAAATCTGAAATAAATGAATTCATCAATAGGATGACATAACAATTGTTTTAATTCTAGTTAAACAGTTGAATTATCCAGTTAACTTGCCCAAAAGTGATCTGAATTTTTATTCCTGATGTCCATTTTAGAGTAGAAATTCTACAGAATATAAGAAATACCAGAAACCAATATTAACACATGGGCCCATATACAAAGGCCAAGTTTTAAATAACCACTAACCAAGTACATTGAGATTTAGGTTAATTGTTTTGTCAAGAATTTTTAAAACAATTCCATGAAAGTGTAGTATTTCAAAGGGATGTATCCAAAAGTGTGTGAGCTTTAAGTTCGGTAAAGTATTCAAAAGTGTGCCTCACTGGGAAAATAATACACACTTTACGAGACCCCGAAGGCACACTTTTTCATACTTTACCTATCACATAATCACTCTGTTCACACACCCAATCTGTACGAGTGGTTTGGTGGCAAATTCATGTTATATATATGGAACAGGAATATATATTGAGTTGGACAAAAGTATAAAGTGATAGTAACACACGTCTGGTAATAACAATTTAAAACAATTTTCATTTCGTCAGTTCTATGATCTTCATATTTGACCTTTTGCTGTTGCCTTTTATTTGCAGATTATGAGTAAAGTCATCATTGTGGCTCAAGGACAGAGGAATGCCACAGGGAAAAGCAATAGCTTTGAGGTACTCTTTGACCAGAACTTGGCTCAGAAAGCTTCACCATCTGCCAAGGTACTGGTGTGGTACATCACACCAGCTGGAGAGATCATTATAGACTTTGTAGAAGTGGTGATAGATGGAACCTTCATCAACACTGTTAGTATAAATTATAACCAAGGTTATGATAGCATAATTTTCTATTAAAAATAACAGGCCATATTGGATTTATGCAAATTAGACCAAATTCTACCAACTAAAAACGTTGAAAACTTTATATGCCTTAAAAGTAGGGCTATTTAGGAGGCAATGATGGTAAAAAAATTTCTGTTAAAATATGATTGGGGTCATACCCTATTTTTACTGCACTAAAGGGTTAATGGATGTATTTTGAGTAAATCTCTTACAAAAATACACAATTTCCATTACTTAAATTCACTTTGATGAACTTTGTCGGGCCACAGAGCTCTTGAACAAATTAAAGCTTTGAGTCTTTCTCATAAAAATCATATGTAGGTACCGGTACATACTTATGTCATTTTGTTACGCCATTTTGGCTTTTCCTTCTATCCTAAACAAACCTTACTTTATTTGACGTCTTGTCAATATCCACAAATAAAAATGTATATAAATATATTGTCGGGGTTTCATTTTGTTCTGTCTTTTTGTACAAATTTATTAGATATTACTATAATTAGAAGTGCTTTACTTTTTCAAAGAAACAACCCTACATATAGGCTGAGGAGGAATATTTGTTATTGCTAATCACAATGATTACGTTTCAGTTAATTGTCAATGCGCAAACTAGCATATAAATTTTGCACTGAAGCATTTATCATGGGGCCAAAATCTTCTATTGATAGCTAAGCGGAAATGATTATGGATCATAAAATAAGTTTAAAGTTAACAATTATTGATCATTTTACAGTCACATTATATTAGCAAAAAATAGATATTTAAATGGCTTGGAATACTGCTATTTTTGTACATATAGTAGTCCAACAGGATACATTGAAGAAATGGTGTATGGTTAGATTTAATCCTGGCCAGATTCTATTTGGGGTTTCCATTTGAACATAATGATGCGTTTTTGCTAATTATATGTGTAATTGTACTTGGAAAGCCATGTTCCTAATGTTCTCATTCTAATTCAACGTATATAACACTTAAAATGCTGATTTTAAGGCGCAACATATTCATTGGCCATGAGTCCTAAAGTTGACGCAAGGGCCATAAAGAGGCCAGTCACCACACAGACTAAGGACTAAGGTGTATAAGCTTTGGAGAAGTGGAGGAGCTAGCTTTGGAATTGAAGTTGAGAACTGATGTCATCAGGCAAAATGTTCCATACTGTAGTTGCATCATAAGCAAAACCATGATTGAAATGTTTCTATGATCAATGCAGGATGAGGCACAGTATAGTGGCTGACCCCTCATCTATCTTAGCACTTTTCAATTTTAATTTTGCTGCAAAACAGTATAATTTCATTTTTCTAACTACTTAACTGATGATTATCACAGTGGGGAGATATGAATTAAATTCTTTTAGGAACCACATAAGTAAGCTGAATTAAATGGAGTAGAATATTTTTAATTTTGTGACAGGTGGAGTTGAGTTTTGACAAGGATGTGGTAAAACCAGGTGAGGAGGTGACCTTCTCAGTGAAGACTGAACCAAAGTCATGTGTAGCAATACGGTCAGTGGACAAGAGTGTAGAGCTGCTGAAAGAGACCGAGGACCTCGAGAATACCGTCAGTGTCATCCACATTCATTCTAATTCTAGTAGTACTTTTATAGCATTTAATCTCCATGTTAAATAAAGATGGACCCTATGCTCATAATAAAGAAAAACAGAAAGCCATAATCATATAACTAGAGTTATAGCAGGTGTCAGCGCCATGGAGAAAGACTGGGGAAATAAGAGAAACTGGGGTGGGTATGCTTTTGCAAAGAGATAGGTTTTCAACTTCATTCTGAACGAGGGGAGTGAATTGGCTAAAGATGCATCATCAGGCAGATCATTCCAATTTTTGGAGCATTATATGCCAAGCTGAGGCCAAAAGGATTAGTAGACATATATACTGAGAGACTGCAGATCAAAAGCAGGGGGAACCCCTGAACAAGAAATTACAGTCATGAATTAATGCATGTGTCACACATGTGCCTGAACTGGCTAAAAATGCTTAAAGATTCTTAAAGAGTAAGAATGTGAAATTCCCTACTGAAGGTCACTCACCATTTTTCATCAGGAGAGATAAGACTGCATGTGGGACAATTTTTAACAAAGTCCTCTCAAGTCTCCTATCATTACTCAACGCCATCTTTGTTTGCAAATATTTGAAGCTAAACATTCAATAAGCTTTAGTAAAAAAACTTGGAATATGGCTTATAAGATTACAGCCTTATTGCATGCCAGTAACTATGACATGTATATTTTGATTGACAGTAATGGTAATTCAATGAAACAAGGTTTTTTAATAACTCCTTAAAACATTGGTATCCCCATACAGTGATAGTAAAATTCTTTTTTCATTTAACTTAATGGGGACTGTGTATATAACACTTATGAGTAGAAGGTAACAATGTAGAATTGTTCGGTATTAATAAATGAAAACAGTCGATCTTTGACGTATTGGTGACCACTGTTGTTATAACAACATTTAACATTCTAATTTTAACATGAATAAAGCCAAGGATATGTGTAAGTAATGAATAGTTTTTACTGAGTTATCCTCCCTTGAACTACACTATAATGGGACAAACTAAAGTTCATAAGCCCTGAATATCAAGCTGAATTTTCATTTACTAGTCAATGATACCAATTATTCCCACCCATGATAGTGCTAGACTCAAACAACAAAGTTCTTTTAATATTCATCTAAAGTACAACCAAGAAAACCATTATTGTCTTGCTTATTTTTGCTTCACCAGGTATAACATTTGAAAACATCTTACAGGCAATCATGGACTTCGATTCTTCTTATTTTTGGTCTTTGACCTTTTAATTCCAATTGAAACAGCGTTTTTCTTACTAAAAGCAATTATATCAAACTTATTATTGTTCCTGAGGCAAAACAGTTTTGATATTGAAGATACTGTTGCTCTTGACAATGATTCCCAGAGGTGTGGCATGTCCACACAGCTAGACTGTGTTACACTTGACTTTTGACCCTTCTTTCAAAGCCAAATATTGTGTTTATCACAGGTGGAAAAGGAATTGCGTTACTTGCATTCAACCCGATTCAAGGGCAGATCATCCACTTGGTGGTTTCCGTGGTACAATTCTGGAGAAGACACTTATGATGTTATTAGGGTAAGTGTATTAATTGCTGAATAAGGTTAGCTTTTTTTTACTTTTTTAATTTATTGTTCAAATCTAAACTATGAAGTCTGATTATCTCTTTGTGGGATGAAAATTCTTATTTTTATACACTATCAAATATTTGATAAAGTTGTGGATGGATGGTTACAATAATCAAAAGCTGCTTTTGGTATTCAGAAAAAAAGACATGAATCTAGTTTTCCTTAATTTTGATAAGTGGAAGCAAAATGCAGTAGTTGTTTACAAATGGGAAGTGAAAATGTGACGTAATACTGCTAAATGGAGAAAAATATGATAAAATCAAACTAAAGGTGATTAAATTTGGACCAATATTAGGTTTTCATGGAGATGATTTACATCCGAACTATATTTTAGTTATTTGGTGTTGGGATGGGGGCGCTTTAGAGCAAAGCAATTTTAGAGCTTTGTACAGCAGTTTATGTTGATGGTCTGAGGGGTTCGTTTCACAAAAGGATTGAGCCCACACTTAGATATTTAAAGTTAAGACTTTTGCCTAAACCTCAGGCTAAATCTTTAGTCTTGGATGGTTTCAGAAAACTGCTGATTTAAAGTGTTAGAGCAAAGCAATTTTAAAGCTAAATTTATGCAGCAGTTTACGTTGATGGTCTAAGGAGTTTGTTTCACATAAGGATTGAGCCAAGACTGGTAAAATTTTAAAGTTAAAACTTTTTTCTCAAACTCGGGCTAAATTTTTGGTCTCTTTTTGAGAAAGCTGCTGAGTTAAAGTTTTGGCTAAGTCTATTTGTGAGTGGGATTAACTCCTGTAAAAATGACTAAAATATAGCCACCTTAAATTTTTCTTGCTTCAAAATTTGAAATGCAAAACCATTAAGAATAAAAATATAGCTCTTTCAATTAGTCTTTGGACCTTTTTATATGACTGCAAGACTTTCCATTGAAAAACAGCATTTTACTAAAGATAAGATGAGTTAACCGAAGGATATATGTCAGTATTAAAATATTTTGACTAGAAATAAAGGGTCAAATGACATAGAAAACTAGTGTGGTTATATAAAAAACTTTGTCTTAGGCAAGTCATCCTTAGTGAAATCCATTTAAGTTCCTAGATGTAGCAAAGACAAAAGGCTGAGATTTAGTCCCTGACCTAGCCTCAGTCCAGAATAAGTCGCAGTTAACCGGTCACCGTTATTCCAGACTATGTTTCATACTATGTTTCATTGGCAAAAGTTTACAGATCCCGGGGATCCCAAGATATTAACTTCTTCTGAAAGAGTAAGGATGGGCGTTCTAGAGCCTATGTTCTACTCATTAATTAAATTGGTTTAATTGAACTTAAAATATTACTTTTGAATAGTGCACCCACTTTCTATGAATGACCCCTTTTCTTAAATTAGATTACCTTTCTGATGCTGTTGACTTCCCTTGGTAATTGAAAGATTAAATGCTATAAAATCATATTAGAATTCTGATACATGGCCCTGCTTATGAATGTTTCTCTTTGACTGTTGTCTACCAATGTTATACCCAGTGGCTATCTGAGAGAACGACTGCTTAGGTCACACAGTGACAATATTTAAATTGTTTTTGAGACTCTTAGTCTCAGGATGTTCATAACAGAAATTATATACATATATGTTTTATACCCAGTATTCAGGAATGACTTGGTTGACAGATGCTTATGTCCATAAAGAACCTCCAGGTATGTAGATGGTTTCTTAATCTAACCTAATGTAATGTGGACTTTTATAGTACTTAATCTCTGTCAGGTGACAGACTCTAAGGCGCAGCTGAACATGAACAAGGTGAATAATTGTGAGATAAAGGAGTTTGATGAAAGAGAATGAATATAATGTTGTATAAACTGCTTGTAAAATGACCACCAGCTGTAGAACAAATTAAAATTAAGTTGATACAGCATGGCCCAATAAGGCAAGACAAATGAGCTGTTTCTTGTGCTTTGTCATTGCCAGGGATATTATTTTAGATGGGTTCTCATACTTTCTCTCGGCATATTTTTTGTTCTCATTTTGCTAGAAACAGTCTCTGTTAGTCCCAAATCCAATTGTCCTGCAAAAGATAAGGCACCAGGTCATTATTGTACATAGGAGGACATGTCCTAGCCTAGTACCTATAGGCACTCCCAGTCACCACGTTATTGACATTGTGTTGAATAAAGTCATACATAAAAGTGAAAAACGTTTCAAAATCTTGTCTGTGACAAATTACTTCAGTAGTTACTTAATAACAGTCTGATGTGTGTAAACATCGGATAATTAAAAATTCTTTCTTGTACAAATTTTACCGCTACCACTAATACACAATAATAAACTTGATAAAATTATGTTATTACATTTTTTTACAATTTATTTGCGAAAAATGACTACCATTTGACACTGGCAGATTAATTTAGTAAGCTAAAGAAAGGGAGCTATGCACTGATATTGTAAAAGTTGGTTTTGAAGATTTGAAATAAACCAATAGGCCTTGATCAGAGTGCCATTAATTACTAGAAGACCCCTTTTAACCAGCTGTTCTAGGTGTCATTTTTGTCTACATATCATTGGTATCATTTAGTCCATATACATAAATATACATACAGTTATAATAGTTACATAACAATAAAAATAAGAGTAATAAAAATAAAGAGTGTAGGTCCATCTAGCATAAAATATTACACCACTCTTTTTAAAATGTTGACTTCAACATAGCCCTTGACGTGTACACATTTTGGACAAGTAAACTGTCACTAGACTTAATTCTTAACATAAAACTATACACAAGTTTTCTACATGAAACACTAATATGATGTACTTTGTTGTGTAAAAACATCTGACTAGCACTACATGTTAACTTATAACCCAGTAATTTTAGCCATAACTATGCACAGTAGACATTAGAACAGTATGTTAAAACAACTTGGATTTTACATCATCTGTACATCCGGTAAACTTAATATTGAGCGTATTTGCTAGAGCATAGATACTTTTCATCTGTTCTTTTATTGCCACTGAATCACAAAATTTCTCAGTTAAGATACTTGTAGCTGCAGACACCTTCAACTCAGTCATTTGTGAGGATAAGGGCAGGTGTATGCATGGGTTTATGAAGTTTGGCTTCTATACACATAAACACAGACTTCTTAGAATTAAAAACCAGTTCAAGTGTATTAATGTAGGTTTCGCAGGTATCTAATAGCTTCTGTAGACCTTTAGCAGATGGCGCAAGAACAGTTAGGTCATCAGCATACATAAGATGATTTACAGTTTTATCCACATATTTGCAACCAAAATTAGAAGCTAACAGGTTTAAACTTATACATGTTAAAAGATTGGGGATAAGATGCCATCTTTTCTAAGTTCATTAGTTACCATCAATAGATCTGATGTCGCATTTCCCCATTTAACACAAAAACTTTGCGGAGTAAACCAGAATTTCATAATACAGATAACAACTAACTCTATTTGACGTACAAAAAGCTTATTCAGAAGAACCCAATGGTTTTCACTCTATCAAATGCTTTACTAGCATTTAGAAAGCACACATAAAGTGAACTAGACAGATTTCTGTAGTACCCCACAACCTGTTTAACCATGAATACACACATATCAGTGAATAAGTTCATTTTAAAACCAAACTGATTATCTGATGTTGAAAAGAGATCACTATACAGATTGAGTAATATTATTTCAAAGATTTTAGACAGTACAGAGTTAGCAAAAGGTCTATAGTTGTCTTTTGCTGTAAGATCACCGGACTTATATTTTACCAGAGGTACTAGGGAACTTAACATGAAGTTCTTTGGAATAAACCCATGTACCAATATAGGTGTGAAGAGAAATGACCACATAGTTGGTATGTGATTACTGCTTAATTTTAAGTGTTCACAATTTATACCATGATGATCAGGTGATTTGCCTGATTTACTGCTGTTATTGGCTTCACACAGCTCATCTACAGTAACAATGGTATCCTCACTAGGTGGAATG
Source organism: Sabellastarte sp. h YS-2021 (assembly GCA_964017235.1). Taxonomy (NCBI): domain Eukaryota; kingdom Metazoa; phylum Annelida; class Polychaeta; order Sabellida; family Sabellidae; genus Sabellastarte; species Sabellastarte sp. h YS-2021. The sequence continues at coordinate 163,039,118 of OZ024930.1, forward strand.
TTATTAGAAATGTTTGCGATATGCTTGTGACAGGATGAATCTTTAGACACATTCAAAAGACCATGAAAGTGTTTACCCCACATTGATGTTATATTTTGCACACTATTTTCAAGATCTACTTATTGGAGTTGTAATAAGTTATACATTTTCGTTTACAACACTATTTTGTTGCAGTACCCTAAATCAAATTTTGGTGCAAAAATGCAAAAGTAGTCTGGGCCTCATTTAAGAAAACATACAAGTGATATCTATACTGTTTAATCACAAAAGCATGTGCTGAGCAATTACTAATATGTAGAAAGTTTGAAAGCAAAACATGATTAATATTTTATCAAATTTGCATGAAAATCAAAACGTTTTTGTTCAATATAAAAACAGTATCGCCTCTGTAAATCACAACTATATTTATTTAAGACATACATTTAGCATTGGTCCCGTCAATTATTTACTTTAATCTTAATGAGGAGAAATGTAAACAATATTACGCCTATCCCAAAAGTAAAAATACCCGAGAATGTGCTTCTTACAACCAGACAAGATACCATTATTGTTAAAGTTATCTTTCTCTTGTATTTTTATTTTTGGATTTGATTCATATATATTTTTTTGAGAACAATATCTGACATTTCTAGATATGCCACGTCTTTAGCTACAGCTAAATGCTTGCTTTGAGAAAAAAACGTAACCACAAAAATAAACTAAAAGTATTGCCGGAATGTATGATTCACTAGAGTGATTATTGTTACACATAGATACAGAAGTTTAAAATGTTTGGTTTTCCTTTGGGCGATTTATTAATGTGATAAATAGTATTTGCTTTCTTTTGTAATATTCAGTTCAAATAATTCTGATATCTTTGATTAGAATTTGACCAGCATTGCAGCACATTTCCTTGGACAGTTTTTTTATTTTTAAATTAACAACTTAAAGTGCATTAGTATACACATTCAGAACATACCTTATATATGGTAAATATTAATTCACGCCCAAATTTGGGTTTGACATATATAAAGACAATTAACTAAATCTACATATTTACAGTTTCATTGTATTGTTGCCAACTCTGGCAGTTTTCATTGTTCATACAACTAGATGGAGGCTAAGCCTGTTACACAGGGGTTAACTACTGTAGTACAATAATACATAGATTAGTGTTACACCATTTTACAGTAACAATATTTCAAGAATTACTCTATAAGCTGCATAAAGTTGATGGAGGAAGCAACAGTTATTGTAATGTTGACCCTTCTTTCCTCTGGTTTGATAAAATACTTCACAAATAACTTGAAAACAAAATAACGTGAAAGTCATCCAAGGCTGCAGCTGTCACTCAAAAGGGGACATAGGGTGGGTGGAGTTGAAAATTAGCTCTACAATCCTTTCAAATTCAAACAAACAATGGCTGCTTTTATACTGCTAGGCGGATGAATAAGCATAAACAAGGGCCATGAAATAAAAATAAGGTTACTTGAGGGAGAATACAGTCAATAGTGTGAGGGCCGCAACCCATTGCAATAATTTGCAATGAATTCAATGCAACACACTTTAAGCATCAAAGCTGAAGATGGTTTTACAGAAGTAATAGAATATTCATCAATTTCCTATTGACTTACAGGTGCTGCAACATGAATGTATTTCAAATGTAAGTGATGTCCGGGGATTATGTATACAAACAAATATACTCTGTGTAGAAACTCAATGTAAACCTCACTTGTAGGTTTTCACTGTTGACTGATAGGTCCAATACTAATCAGTGCTGTATACTCTCAATTAACATTTTTGGGGGAATTAATTTATTCATGTAAAAAGAGAAATTACATAATTTGGGGATAAAGTGTCATATATCTTGGCACCAGGCATCAAATAGGATATAGAGTGGGGTTTGAAACAGCCAAACTCCTCAAAAGAGGCCAACACCAGAATTTATTCAAAATCTCGGCACCATCAGGCCTCGCTTTCTAATATTTTCTGGTCTTGAACATATTTTCAGAGTTTTTACTGTATTAATAAGCTTGAAAGAAGGTGACAGGGAAGGCTTTGGTGGATAGGCCTTTGAGCATTTTTGAAGTAGGCAATTGATGTTGTGCTGCATTCATTATCAGGGAGTTCATTCTAGATTTTATGAACATTAAAAACAAAACTATGGCTAAAGTGTTTGACTGACTTATAGACTGGAGGCTGGAATGGAGGAACTTTAAGATATTGACGATCAGGATTACTACGCCTGGTACTTGCAGCAGCTGCTGAGAGACAAGAATGGCCGAAAATAGGAAGGAGAACCACTTTGTTAAAAATATAAACCGGTGTTGTAATTTTGAACATGAGTGTACTTTCTATGATTTGTGACAATACGAGCAAGTGTATTCTGATAACTCTGTAGCTTGTGCTGATTGAAACAGGACAAATCTCTAAACACTTACAATAGTTCAGACTATTTTCCAAGGCATTTCCAACCAGGACAGCCACTTCAGGAGTCAGATACTTTCTTACTCTACGAATGTCACACATATGGAGGAGGCAGGCTTTACAAATCTTCTGAACATGTTCAGAGAAGGAAAAATCTTCATCAAACTCAGGTTTTTGAGGATGAGGAAGACTTCCAAGAAGATCTCTGAATAAGGAATCTTTCTACTTTTTGAATATTTACAGACCACCATCCTCTAGTACTACAACCTTTTTCGAACAATTTCAGTCCCTTTTGGAGGACATCCAACACACCACAGAAAATCTGGCTATCATCGGCGACTTCAATCTGCACCTTGATACAACATGTTCAAATTCAAAAACTTTTCACTCATTGATCGAGTCATTCAACTTAATTCAGAAAGTTAACTTTCCAACTCATATTCATGGACATACCCTTGATCAGGTTTTAACCAAATCCAACAATGACAATATTTATAAAGTCCACACCACCGATGCCTTTTCCGACCATTTTTCAGTTAGTTTCATTCTAAATTTTATAACTCCTAGATCTCAGGACCATGCTACTGTCTCCTTTCGTAAATACCACAAAATCAACAAAGATAAAATGAAAGCAGATCTCCTTGCTTCTGAACTGATTAATAATCCGTCTAAAGAACCAGATACACTCTATAAACAATATCATACTACCTTGTCAACCCTTATTGACAAACATGCTCCAATACACACCAAACACACAAAGGCCAAGTACATCCCGGGATGGGTGAATGATACTGTAATTGCGGCAAAGGAGACTAAGCGTTTGTTAGGCGAAGAAATAGATCTACTTTCAATAGATCCCAGTACATGCAGAAGGTTCACCAATATAATAGAGTCTGCATGCAGGCCAAATCCCAATTCCTTAAAGAAAAAATTCAGCATAATCATCACAACCCACAAAAATTATGGCGTGTCCTGGGTGATGTCCTACACAGACTTCCAGCTAAGATCCTCCCATCAATAAACCCACCTCAGGTTTTGGCTGACAGGTTCGTGGAGTTCTTCACAGAAAAGATTGAGAAAATATGCTCAACATTCTCTGCTTCTGTCAACTTACAACACATCACCCCTGACTCTCCTCCCCCCATGTTCCCCAGCTTTTCTACTGTAACAGAGGAAGAAGTTACTAAAATTATTACCGGCTCTCCTAGTAAATCATGTTCCCTAGACCCATGGCCCACTTTCCTTGTTCTGGATTATCTCGATATTCTCATTTCCCCCATCACTTCAATAATTAATGCTTCTCTTAACCGAGGCAAGTGTACAGATTTCTTTGAGCAGGCCCATGTTACCCCACTTCTCAAAAAATCATCCTTAGACAAAGAAGTTTTTAAAAATTATAGGCCTGTCTCAAATTTAAACTTTATCTCAAAGATACTTGAAAGGGTAGTAGCCGTCCAACTACAAACACATCTTGATGAAGCCGGCATTTTGACTGCCTTCCAATCCGCTTATAGAAAACACCATTCTACTGAAAGCGCTCTCCTCAATATTCATAATGATATTCTTCTCAATATGGCCAAAGGGTCTGTCACTGCTCTTACCCTTCTCGATCTATCCACCGCTTTCGATACCATTGACCACACCATTCTCCTAGACAGGCTCAATGTTTATTATGGAATCAGTGAGCTAGCACTTGGCTGGTTCAGATCATACCTGTCAGGAAGGGCACACTCGGTCAAGATAGGTAGTACACTCTCCCATCCAGCTTCGCTCCAGTACGGAGTTCCCCAGGGTTCTGTCCTTGGACCAATTCTGTTCTCTCTCTATACTAACCCTATCAGCTCAATCATTCACTCCCACAGTAGCATTGATTATCACTTCTACGCTGATGACACCCAGTTATACATATCACTTTCACCAGCTAATTTCTCTCACTCTATCCAAAAACTAAAGAACTGCCTAAATGACATTCAAAATTTCATGTTTACAAATAAATTAAAACTTAACCCAGACAAAACCGAGTTTATTCTCATAGGCTCCGTATAAAAATCGTAAACAACTCCTCCCTCATTTCCCCATCAGTATTCTAGGAAATCAGGTCTCACCAGAACAAAGTGTCAGGAACCTTGAAGTAGTATTCGACTCCAATTTCAATTTCTCAAATCATGTGTTACAGGTCATAAGGTCCACTAGAGTACATGCCAGAGATCTCTACAGAATTCGTCCCCTCCTAGACCTCAACACATCAATTCTCTTGGCAAATGCTTTGGTGAGCAGCTGGTTGGACTATTGCAATTCATTGTTCTTATCGCTCACTAATTTTGAGTAAAGGAGATTGCAGCTAGTCCAAAACTCACTCTGCAGGGTTGTCACCCGTTCCTCTAAATTCTCTCACATTACCCCTCAACTAAAAAAACTTCACTGGTTACCAGTCACATACAGGGTACAATTTAAAATTGGCCTTATTACATACAAAATTCTCAACCAAGGTCAACCAGTTTATCTAAGACAATTAATCCACCCGTACACCTCTTCTAGAAATACAAGGCGAAGTGCCCCCAAACTCAAGTTCCTTCAAACCCCCAATTTTGATCGTAGAGTTCACAAATCAATCAAGCACTTCTCTAATTCATTCTGTCACTATGCCCTGTCCTTTGGAACTCTTTCCCCTTTCATGTTAGAAACAGCCCCTCTTTTAGGAAGCACCTCAAAACCCACCTCTTCAGCTCTAGTTTTCCAACTTAGTTTTCTTCCCTCCCGGCCACACCCATAATCCTGGATCATTGACCTTGAACGCCCCTTGACTCTATTGCGACTCTATTAAGATATTGCGCTTGCAAAGCAGTAGATTAGATTAGAATATTGACAGGAAAGTGATAGGAAATTTTTTGACATCAAGCCTTATATCCAAAATCAATAAACAATAAATTCAGTTTTTTAATGCTGTGCTTCAAAGAGCTATCCATCGTTGCACATCCTGAAGGCAGGCATTCAGCTTAGTCAGAGCAGTAGGGGTATTCCTGTGGGAGAGATGGATGTATAACTGGGTATAGATGGAAACAAAATTTTATATCTGGATGTAGGCTGATGATTTTGTCAAGTGGAGTTGTATCAAGTGAGACCAACAGTGGACCTAGAATAGAACCTTGGGGAACCCTATAGATGAACTTGCTTAATTCAGGTAGTGTCAGATCTATCTTGAAAGCCTGAAAATGATTACTCATGTAGGACACAAATACTTTAGAATGGTTAAACCAAGACCAAACCAGGATTTAAGGTAGCAAAGTAGAGTACTATGATTGTCAAACACTGTTGACAAGTTAACACTGGATATGTGGGTTCACCACGTATCAGAGAGAGATGGACCTCATGTTTTATTGACAATAAAGCAGTTTCAACACGGCTTATAAGCTTAATGATGAGAATTTTCCAGTTTGTTACTACTGACGTGTGATGTTAACTACTTGGTAACAGCTTGCTCAACCAACTTGGATAGGAAGCAAACGCCAGACAGTAATTCTTCAATTCATTGCTGGCTAGGGAAGCCTTCTTTATAAAAAGATTACAACTGCTTTCTTGAAAGAATCAAGGAAAGGAAAGAGCCTTCAGTAAGGGAATAAATTACCGCCTTGGTAACGGGGGGGGGGGGGGGGGGGAGGATATCAAGACAATACATACAATAACTTGCTTATTGACTCTAATATCGTCTTAGGACATCACTGTTTGCAGTGATGAGATTGGTATAATAGGAGCCCTTGTCTTTATGGGTCAGATGGTTTCACCAGGCAAATTAGCTTGCTGAGCCTTGATCTGTTCAACTGTGTCTTATGTTTACTCCACATTCAGTCAATATTTCCGGCCTTAGAGAGCTAGCAATGCAATATTAGTCAGACAGCAACTTTGCTGACTGCCATTTTTCATGCTTGAGATTATAAAAGAGCATGTTTATCAAGTACATGAGATAGACTATTCACATACTGATCATATAATTCTGTAACATATAACTCATAATTTAACTCTGCAGTTCTTTCAGGAGACAATACAAATGTATATTGTTGAGGTCATGGCGCAACTTATTGATATTGATCTTATGACACTTACGATAATAGACAAATTGTTCAATACTGGCTGATGGGTGAAAGAAATCAGGTTGGTATCTTATAGCAGCATGTCCAGATATGAAGTCTTAAAAATTAACATTCCAGACAAAACTGTAGTCAAAAGAAGATATCAAAACATCCAGAGTGTTTTCTAGTATATGAATTGGGCCAATAACACCTTGAACCAAATTGCAACACTGAAGGAAGTAATTAAACCTGGACCTCTCTCTACACTCGACATCCAGATGAACATTTATGTCGACACAAGTGATGAAATTGGAACAAATTGATGACAGAAATCCTGAAAACACCAGAAAATCTTCCAAGAACTGAGTGGTAGCAACAATGCTATTGTGGTTGGACTTGAGAAGATTTTTCTACACAGGAAGCCAACACCACCACCCAGTCCAGTACACCTCAGTTTTGGATAAAATTATAATTGGTTGGTGTGAGGGAATTAAGACGACCATCATTATCAATTGGCCTAATATGGGTTTCAGCTAGAGCCAGAATGTCAAAATCACAAGATTGTATGAGATCATGAAGGACGGGGAATTTATTGCAAATTTACCTGCAATTAACAAATCTGAAATTGGTTGGGACAGCGTTTAAAGTAACATCACCACATGATAACAGAAGTAGGAGTAGGTTTTTAGCTTCTATTGTAGAGGAACCAGTTTTGTATTGTCAAGGTAACAATATTTACGTACCAGAATAGGGAGCCAAAAATAGATGGAATACTGGAATACTGTTGTTTTCACAATTTTGACTCTGCATCTGGTCAGCATTTAGCCAATTTTAACAGAAGCAAGCAACGAGGAAACTTTAAGTTTTTAGTACCAACATGGCTAGATATAATACTAGAACCTAGTAATTGGAGATACGATACTAGAACCTAGAAATATAATACTACAACCTTGCACTAAGCAGTGGGATGTGTCAACAACATGAACTAGGCAAAGTGAACTGACACAAGAAAAAGAACTGAACAGATACAAACAAGAACAGGGCCAAAAAGTCTTTTGGTCTACATGCATGTGCTGCACAGTCATCAGAGACACAAGTAGAGCACTGGAATTTATGAATGTCTATCGACAAAACAAATTCCAAGTCACATACATATAGGTTAATGGTCAAGTAGGTATGCAATATTAGAAAAATAATGGATTGTTTACAAGGTCCAAAACTATCTATTATTTTCTAAAATTGGATACTTACCAGGCTATCAGTCTATATAAATTATACCCATTCCTTAATTTGTAATGTTAAAGATGTTTATTAACATCCTTACTTTTCAACCCCACATTTCTGGTATGTAATTTTTTTGTGATCATTTTAGTTGAAATAAATGTAGAAGGTGTTTCTTTGGAAATGTGTAAAACAGGGCTTCCATATATGGCCAAAATCACAGAGCGGAACAATTGCCAAAGATATTGAACTCTTTTAACAAGAGAATATCTCACAGGAGTAATTTAAATCCTATTTCTGGACCAGAACTCGGATGGTTACCCATCAAAGTACCAACATAGCCCATTGCTGCTTAACTTCAGTGATGAGACGGGCACTCAGCATGCCATGCCATTCTCATGTAAGTCTGGTGACCCCAAAAATGGAATAAAAAGTGATCTCTAGAAGCGCCAGCTTAACCACAGCTCACTCTCATAAATACTTATAGAAAGGAGAAAGAAAGGACTCTTTCCTTCTGCCTGCATGTTTTCAGTCTAATAATAGTGCACTTTACTTTCAGACCCAATATTGTTTACACCGCCACCGCCACCGCCTCCACCTCATGGAGACTATTCCTTCAGCACTGATACTGAAGCAGTCAGAGAGTTTTTCCCTGAAACTTGGCTTTGGACTATGTCAGACTCAGGGTATTTTATTGTTTCCATGGACTGGAATTTCTTTTTGTTTTATTTGGTTTTGGACTGAGTCACTTTTTCATTTTCTCGGTGAAGTTTTGAATAGAATCATATTTGTTCAGTTATTCAGTTATTTTTTCATTCAGCAGCTTGCACTTAAAATAGCAGCTTTGCAATATGCCAATCAGCAACCTAAATTGCCGTCTATTGTACTGCTTCTAGGCATAACTTGGCCACGGACATAAGTTGGCCGCCACTCATTTGAATGTGTCAAACAGACAAATTTGTGGTTGCACAGGGTTTCAAAGTGGTACTTATCATAAATCTTATTGTAATAGACCATTCAAGAATCATACAGGCCTTTATATTTATAGAAATGTCAAAATATGATGATGGCGACCAACTTATGCCCATGGCCATATTATGCCTAGAAGCAGTAAAGTGGAAATGAGAGACAGGTTTCTTTAATAATGCAGCATGTTCTGTATGCCCATTTCCTGCGGTGTCTGATTTTTTTTTGCAAACTTGGCTGATGAGGATGCAGCCACAATATTTGAAAGCTAATTATGTTATGTCCTTACACCTTGTCACACAAATTATTCTTTGTTTTTCAGATAAATAAAATGTATGCTCAAAAGAAAAAATAAAATTTATTTAAATCATCAGTATTGTTTTATATGTTTTACACGTCTGGTGTTGGCAGTGCATCATTATACATGTATTTCTGACAAAATCATGGATATCTACCATGAATGGTGACTGTGGTGACCTTTTGGATCAGGCTGTATTTCTTGACACAGGTAGTTTTGCCCTAATTTTTCCCATTTTCTACTATGATATGAGGTTTTTACTTTATACTATACATCTAATCATCACTTCATGTCAAGTGGGTCTAACACATTTTTAAAATAGTAATATGTCATATGTTTTACTCAAGTATTGAGGAGATGCCAAAGTGTAGCCTTTGCTTTCTTTTAAGAAACTGTTATTGTTAAATGAAAATAAAGATAATAGTGTACAAAGTACTGAACTAACACATAAATGTAGGGGAGTTATTCCCAGAAACATGGGTTTGGCTGAGTACACATATAAAATTGTTCCAGTTTGATGGTCAGGGCTTTTCTTTAAAAGATTTTATTTTTTGTAAAGTTTTTTCTACTTTGCTCCTTTATGTTATGGTTCTTCTTTATATCACTGGGGGATTTCAGTCTTTTAAGTTACAATTATTTCTATCCGCCTTTTTTGAAGGCTTTTACCAATTATTTAATTCTATTTGCTTCTTCTTAATGTTGAGAAATTGGCTAATTTTTTGCCAAAGTGTGAAATGTACAGTCCCAGTATAGGCCAATCTCTTTAATAATATGATTGACATCAATTATTTTATTTTTTTTCATTCTTGCCGACGTTGACAAAGGATGTGTGAGATAGCCTTACTGCAAAGACTTTAAGACACTTTTTATGGACAAAAAACCTCTAAAATATGATATTTTAGTGGAAAAATGACTAAATGAAATAGAAATAAGGGTGGTGTCATACCTGACACCCCTATCAATGAAAATAACTTCAATACTTTCGGAACACAGAATAGTGTGAGAATATTACCACAATGTAACTATACAGATGCTATACAGTGTCTCTTTAGTAAGCATTGATTATGTAGGGGGAAATATGCCTAAATATTTTTGAATTTTATAATGTGAATTGATTTTAGCAACAACATTTCTTGTGATAAGATCATTCATAAGATTTCCAAGGTTTTCATTTTCGACTGGTCGATTTTAACATAAACCTAAACTACAATATTTGCAAATGTTGCTTTTTATAATTAAGAGTATCATGGAAATAAAGACCGAGACAGAGAATATTTTCAACCCATGAGAATACTCAAATGTTTGATATTTTACCACCCCTCCATGAGTCTGTATCTGGACTGTGGCTCTGCCCCAATGGAAACCGTCATGTCTTCGATCTGTATAGCTTGTTGGTTACACTTCCAGTCTTGTCCTATACTGTTACCATCTTTGCTTTGAAAAACTAGCAGTCCTGTCCTGGTTAAGTACCAGGACTCCAACTCCCTACAGGCCGTCAGCACAAATCGACTGTGCGGTTTACAGGGTGTAAGCTGGTGACCACAGGATTTCAATATACAATCTATAAGTGGTGTACAATTACTGTGTAGTTGTGGGGTGTAAGGCTGGTGACCACAGAATTTCACTTTGCAATCTATAACTTGTGTACAATTACTATGTATTTACAGTATGTAAGCTGGTGACCACTAGATTTCACTATACAATCTATAACTGTTGTACAATTGCTGTGTAGTTGTAGGGTGTAGACTGGATACCATAGGATTTCATATATAACTGGTGTACACTTACTTTGTAGTTGAAAAGTGTAAACTACTGACCACAAGTTTTTATTATACACCCATATTTGTTTGTTGCCAAAGTCGGACTTACTCATGTTGTTATAGTTAACCTTAGTTGTTATAAAAACAACAAGTTGTTTGTAAATCCACAAGATTTCTAATTGTAGCTGCCTCATGTTGCTGAGGTGCTCCATCCATCGGAGAATGTCCTCTCTGCTGATGGGGAGTGAGCCTGCTTGATGAGGTGGTACTTAAACTTGGTTAAGAAATGTAGTATGATAGAATAAACAAAAACAAAAATGGTCTGACATTAAATCGGCATTGAATGTATGTACAAACTCAAGAGGAATTGTTGTTAATATAGCTTAACTGTGGCACAGTTGGGGAAGTGGCTTTGGCCTGTTGCCAAGTTTGGGAGTAAAACTTAATTCATTTAATACAGCTGTTAACCCTAGCTGTTGCAAGAATGAAACTAAAGTTTAACATTGTATATTAACTGTGTCTAATCACTAAACAACTGTTAAATTATAGGGTCTAGCACTGTCTGTTAACTGTGTACAATGATTATACAAATTAGTGTACCTATTCATGACATAGTTTTCACAGTTACTATGTAGTTGTAAATTGGGACTTTGGTTTGTTGCCGAATTTGTTAGTCAAATTTATTTATGGTTAATATGATTATTCTATAAGTACAATGACTAAACAAATTAGTGTACCTATTCATGACACAGTTTATCACAATTGCTATGTAGTTGTAAAGTGGAACTTTGGTTTGTTACCGAATTTGGGAGTCAAACTTATTCATGTCAGTACGATTCACCTATAAGTATAATGACTAAACAAATTAGTGTACCTATTTAAAACTTACACAGTTTATCACAATTACTTTGTAGTAGTAAAGTGATTTACATAGGTTTGTGGCCGAATTTGGGAGTCCAACTTATTCATGCTAGTATGGTTAACCTGTTTGTTACAAATATTATACTTAGGTTTAACATTGTCTGTTGACTGTGTGCAATGGTTAAGCAAATTAGTGTACCTATTTATGAAACACTCGGTTTTCGCATTAACTATGACGTTGTAAAGTGTAAACTAGTGACCACAGGGTTTCATTACCCACCTTTCTGTAAAGGTTGAAATCATCCATTTCTTCTGTTGTGTATAATAATACATTATCTATAATCAAAATGAAGTCCAATTCATAACCAAGCAACCTATGTTTTTTTCTCGGCGCTAACGGTAGAAATTATAATGTAAATGCTGTATATAAAGTTTGTTTGCTGAAATCGTTATTTCCCACATGTTACTTTATCTGTACAAAATAACTTAAGACAATAGAATTTATCATGAATGCTGTAACTTATTGGGTGTTGTTGCTGCTGCTATGAGGGATGAATGCTTGGCCTAATGAATGAAAATAATTTGTTGGCATTCTCAACTAATTGCCAAGGTGGTGGATGTAATTAATTACCTGCGCAATCAAAATCCACATATTATCGGTCTACAAGATACTCATTGGATCAATGATTCATTTAAAAGATTTGGGGTGGCGAATGTTTTATTAATGGAAACAGAACCAATGCTAGAGGTGTAGCAATTTTGATTAACAAAACTTTTGAATATACAGTCAATAAGATTGACAAAGGTACTGGCAATAATCTTTGATGATAGATATGTGTATTCACAACTCAACCTTCAAAATCTTTAATATCTATGCATCTAATTTGGATTCACCAGACTTCTTCAAGAAACTCAGTACATTAATTCAAGAAGGGAGCCAAGATTACACTGTGATCTGTGGTGATCTAAACTTAACCTTAGAGCCAGAAATAGATAAATTTAACTATAAACATATTAATAACCGATTGACCCATGGTGTACTTCTGGACACCATCAGTATATTTAATCTGCAAGATGTTTTTAGAATCATGCATAAGACTTCAAAGTGCTATACCTGGTTCAAAAGAAACCCAATTAAACAGGAAAGACTAGACTACTTCATAGTCTCAATATGATGCCAGATCTAGTAACTGATTGTAATATCAAGCCTGGTTATCGGTCAGACCATTCATCTGTAGAGTTGAAATAAAATAAAATTAAAATTAAATTAAACAATTTTATAAGAGGGGAAGGTGTTTGGAAATTTAATTGTTCACTCTTAAAAGACCCAAACAACTTAACTCTAATCAAGAAAACAACTGACAAGGAGACAATTAACTATGCAGCTAAAGTTTACAACATAAAAAACTCCCAGACCTCACCAAAGAAAATATACATTTAACAATTTCTGACTGCCTTTTTCTTAAAAATGTCTTGGTACAATTGAGGGGCAAAACTATAAAATATGCCATCTATAAGAAAAAAATGTTAAAATTGCTGAAAAAATTTGGTTTGTGAAATAGAAATACTATAACCCGAAAAAAAGTGTTGTGAATGTAAGCAAAATATTGGACAAGAAGGAAAGTCTAGAATCATTGCTGAAATCTCAGTTGCAAGGCATCATGACAGGAGCAAGGGTAGATTAGCCAAACCAGGGTGAAAAACCTCCAAAATAACTATGCTCTTTAGAATGCACAAACTTCATAGAAAAAACATAAAACAATTGAGTACAGATTGCAGCGTGACTCTGTCAATCTCAAATCCGTAGCCAAGCTGACAAATAACCAGTCAGCTGAATTGGAAGGAAAATTAACACTAGGAAAGATATCATCTGTTTTAAAGTCAATGAAATATAACAAATCTCCAGTAAATTGAAATTTGTAATTTTAAGAGCCTTCAATTTAGGCTATGACAATGGTGAAATGTCCAGTACTCTAAGACAAGGTATCATATGTATTCCAAAGGGCAATAAACTCAGCAACCTGTTGACAAACTGAAGGCCTATATCACTCCTATCAGTTGTCTATAAGACAAATTCTTTGGAAATAGCAAACTGACTAAAAAGTCCTTGATACCATCATATCTAAAATGCAAACAAGTTTCTTGAGTGGAAGGTTCATTGGCAAAAAGGCCCACCTCATCTATGACATTTTACATAGCATGGAAGAAAAACAAATTCCAGAGTTATTTATGCTCATTGACTTTGAAAAGGCTTTTGACTCTGTGTTGTGGGATTTCCTATACGCCGTTTTAAAATTCTTTAACTTTAAAGTGGATTACTGTCTTCAATGAAAATATCAAAGCATATGTAATTCAGTCTGGCTTTCTTTCTGACCCCATAAATATTAAGTATTGAATATGGTTGTCGTCGAGGAGATCCAAGAGCCCACTATCTTTTTATCATTTTATGCTTGATGGTTATGCATAATAGAAACATTAAAGGTATTTCAATAAATAATGCAGAAATATAAAAGTCTCAATATGCTGATGACACTACCTTGATTCTCGATGGCATTAGGCAGTCTCTCACGGCAGCACTAAATACATTGGAAACATATGGAGCAATATCCGGCCTTTTGGTTAACACAGATAAAACGCAGATGGTTTGGATCAGGAAGAAATGACACTCTAAGGAAAATTGAAACAGGAAATAATCTAATTTGGGGAAGCAGTGAATTCTACTTTAATGAATTAAACTTTGTTCCTTTAATCATTAAAATAAGAGAATTGCTAGGAAAATGGAAAAAGAGAATTCTTACTCCATTGGACAGGATCACATTTTTGAAAACTTTAACCCATCCAAAATGCAACCATCTTTTTATGTTCCTCCAAACCCCACCCAAGAAAAACACTGAAAGAAATAAATAGTCTTTTTAAAAATTTATCTGGACAACAAACCAGATTAAATAGGTAGATCACAGCTAGTCAAACACTATTGGAAAGGCTGTCTAAACATGGTGGTTGTCTAAAACCTAGAAAAGTTTATAAGAGCCCTAAAGTCAAGTTGGATACAAAGACTCTGATCTGACGACAAATGTTATTGGACAAAATTAAGTGATTTTCAATTAATCTGTAAATCAAAATTACTTCTATTAGGTCTGTCTTGGTCCCAATCAATCCAGAGTAAAATATTAAATCCATTTTAGTGTGATCTACTCAAATACTGAAACACTATAAATGCAGCAGGTCTTATTAAGGACTAAGTGATTTCTTGAAAACCCCTCTATGGTATAATCCAAAAATTAAAACAGAAAAACTTTTCAGTCCATCTTGGTTTAATAGAGGAATTATATGTCCAGCTGACATTATAGATAATAATGGAACTATTTTCCTGAAACAGGTTCTAGAAAATTCCTATAAACTTACAAATAACTTTTTAGATTATCACTGAATAAAAGTTTTAAAAACTAAAATATCAACCTTCTGAGCATCCATTTATACCTGCCCAATAAAACCTCTCACTAAATAAAAAGGGTTAAGAAACTTCTATTTGTGTCAATAATAATGCACAGAGAGACTTTCAAATAAATAAGCTTAAATGGGACAAGATTATAAAAAACTCTATCAATATTAAGGACTGGGAAATCATCTACAAAATCTGTTTTCAATGCTTTGATGATAATATTATAAAATGGTTTCAGTATAGAGTCCTTAATTTAATATTGGGTACCATGTCTTACCTTTCTAGAGTAAAAATTGGCAACTCTCCTCTCTGTAGTTACTGCAATAATGTAGAAGAAACAATAACCCATTTAATGTGCGATTGCACTGAGGAAAAAAACATGGACTGACTTAAAGTCTTTCATTTTCAGAAAAACTGAAGCCACTTTGGACATTGACCCTAGATCTATAGTATTTGGTTAACACAAGCAAGACTCTAAATTTTTAGTGTTAAATATTATATATCTGGTAACAAAAATATGTGTTTGCCTGCTCCAGAACAAAAGCTCCACTCCTGTTAGGTATTCTTCTCAGAAAAGTCCAAATAGTGTACATGGAGCAAGAATGGTTATCAAATATTCAGTTTCCTGCATCAAGGTTATGTAAAGTGTGAAAGGTCAAATTCTGGTTTGAGGAATTTATTTACATGTTAGTATGTGTATAAGGTAAAAGTTTTAAAAGTTTTCAATAAAACTGAAAGGTTTTAAAAACACCATACAGTAAATAGGTATCACAGATAAATGACAACTTGTAGTCACAGAAGATAATACATGTGCTCCATAAGATGCACATACTCTCACCAACTCGTGCCAATAATATACAATACAATACATTCATATCAGCCTATTCCATAAAAGTCATTTTAATTCATCAATGTCATCATTGAGAGGGGGATACCAGGGTCTGGCCTGGCCCTACCTAATCTTAAGTACAAGTGAGGGATTCGAGAGGGGGCTACCAGGGAATTGCCTGGCCCTGCCTTGAACTACAAATCTGTACACTGTTATATGTCAAATCGAGAGGAGGTCATCCAAGGTCAGCTTGGAGCCGCCTAAAGCTCATATCTGACCTATATAATACTTGCCGCAGCCTTTCTGTACCAGGGTGGGGGAGGGCAATAAAATTCTGAACACTTGTTTACCTTTCAAAATCTGAATTCAAAATGGCCATAATGTGTTGCAGTTGAATATTATTGTAGGCTAGAGTTGCTCCAGAACGCCTAAAGGTATGAAAGCCATGTCCCAAGAGTGGGATGCCAAGATGTGTGAGAATTTTCCTGAGGCCATCTCTAATTGTGGTATCAATTACTGGGTGATAAGGGCAAATTTTGTGAGCAAACAAATGAGCAGAAGGAACTAGTTGACAAGGTGCAAGAAGCTGCTGAATAGCTGTGACTGGACATAGATGCTTATTTTGTAAAATTGGTATTTGTACAAAATGATGTGAGTTCCTATCTTGAAGAGTCTTGGTCCTTTTCACTAATATGTGAGCCCTGGGGTGATGGAAGATTACATCCTGTCTCAAAATGTGCCTGTTAGGATCAAATTTGAATCTCGAATGAGAGGCCACATTGGACATTCTGAAGAATGCAAAGAATGCTGTCAAAAAGGTGGCTCTAAATAATATAGATCATCCAAGATGTTACAGGCTCGTGAAATGGCAGACATGGTGGATAGATCAAAGATACCCCTAGGAGTAGATGTAAATTGTGAATTTTTGGAGATACTCCTGAGATATCTGAGAACCAATTGGTGTGAGAAGGGGGATAATGACAAATGAAAATGCCTTGAGGCCTCTTTTATGGAAGAAAGGTAGTTTAGAATAACTTTGTAAGACAATGAATTAACATGAAGGAATTCCATGAATACAAGTAAGGAATGGGGAGAAGGAGGATGAAGAAGTGACATGAATATGGTAAATGATAAATAAGTCATCAAATGTGTGTTATGAGCAGCCCTTGTGGAAGGTCTATTGGCAGTCTTTGTTCAATTCAGGGAAGATCTCACAAGTGGAACTGTAGGTAGGGCATGATCTGAAATTACAAATGTGTGTCAAGGTCAAAATAATTGGCTGGAATCCGGTCCCAGGTGTAGTTTTGCTGAAGGTCAGTCAAAATATCATGGTTCACCGACTTATCAGAATACAACTTAGATAAAGTATCTACAATAACATTTTTAGCTCCTGGAGTGTGGGTTATTGCAAGGTCTATGTCGTGAGAAGCTGTAAGCAGCCACATGTTTCTGACACAAAGAGCCAGAAATGGGTCTCTAGTTTTACTGGTCTTGACCACTTGGACCACTCCAAGGTTGTCACATCTGATCGAAATTGAGCCATGTTGCCAAAGGTGACCCCATGTTCGCAAAGCTATAACGATGTTAAGCATCTCAAAATGAACAATTGGGAGTTTAAGGACAGCACAGTTGTGTATGGGGGTAGCATAAACTCTGTCTCGCCACACTGCACCCATGTCTTTTAAACAAGCATCCAGAAAGAGTGACTGGCTGTCATCAATGCTAGGCTTACTTATATATGAAATGCCGTTAAATGAATGTAGAAATTTCAGGAACCATTGAATATCTTTGTAAAAGTCAGAGGTCAAGTGAATTTTCCTTAAATGAGCATTAGTGCGGAACAGATCAAGGATTCTGTTAATAAATATCCTAGAAGGCTTGACACATTTCTGTATATAGATGAGCTTGCCTAATAAGGACTGGAAGGCTTGTTTTGATAGTTCAGCTTTCTTGCTAACAGCCAAACATTCTGCATAGATGGCCTTGATCTTGTCCTGAGCAATACTCATAGTATTGTTATAAATATCAATGTCAATTTCGAGACATGTGATTTGTTTAGAAGGTGGGGTCAATTTGTCCTTGTTTAGAGGTAAGCCCAGTTTATGAAGTAGGTCACATAACATTGCAAACTGCTCTGAAGCCTTGGAGTTTGAGGTGACCACAATGTAATCAGCAATATAGCGATGCAGTTTCACTTCAGATTGCAAAATGCACGAGCCACGTCCACCTTGAACAGTACTACATCGCCTTTGCTGTCTATAATATCTTGTGTTATATCGTCAATAGTGGGGAATTTCAGTGAGAATGCGGCAGAATCGAACTTGTCTTTGTCCACATGGTCATTCACTGCCTGGCCATAGGGATGTGACAAATTTAATATTATACGCCTCTTGTTTACATCTTTGGGTCTGATCAGTAAAGGAGAACAATGGTATTGATCATGATGAACGTGATTTACAGGACCTAATAAAGCCCCTAAAGCCCTCTCTTTGTCCAGGTATTCCTGTACCTGACTAGGATTTTGAATTGCAGAATATTACTTAATTAGTTCTTTGTTACACAATTCATGTGGATTAATCAAAGACAATGGAAACCCAAATTTTATGTACTGAATAGCCACGAAGGTAACGTTCTCATGCTTGTATATTCAGGCCGGATTCGACTGGTATTCTCGCCATTTGATAATTTGGGAGACCAGTACTCAAAATGATGTCTACGATTTTTAAAAGCCTGTCAATTTTGGTGGGTTCTCTATCTGGACCGATAAAGGAGAAGCCAGTGGCTTCCAAGTTCATAAAACCAATTTTCTTGTCCGGATAGTTGAAATCACTCAACGTTCTATTATCCGAATGTTTATTCATACCACCTTTGTCATGAGTGTTCATAGGTAGTCTATCCGGGGATATATCAATGTCGAGTTCGAGACTGTTCTGTAAAGACTTGATATTCGTATCATATCGACTTATCTGGTGTTTGGCGAAACGAGTGTTATCACCCTGTATCATTGTATCAATGATATTCGTGATGTGATCTTTGTAACTATACCCGTACTTTTCATAAGTTTGGATATCCTTAGCATAATTTCCAAATACTAATCGAGGACTACTGTCTTTAGTGGTTTGTATACCCACATTCTGTTTACATATGAGTGCCATATGAAGTGTCACAGTTTTGATAATCTCAAGAACCCCTTGAATGGGTTATCTGTAAGGAATGAGAGTGTGAAAACTACCATCAATAGGTTGCACATACAAGTGATAACCTACAACCTTGTCCTTGGATTCACCATGGATGTAAACCACGCAAGCCCACTGGCCATCTATATAATGGCCATAGTTGGTGAAACTCATAAGGTACTGTTTAATATTAAAAGTGTCTGGACAAGGTATGGGTTTTTGGTACCCAATGCCTCAGCACAGTAAACATCACTATCATACATTACTGCAGTGTGTGAATGCTTATTTTTGTCATTATACACCTGAATAACAACATTATCAGAATAAACTTTGTGTTTAGCTTGTAGGCAGTCATCATACGCCAAATATTCATTTAAATAGCCATGAGCTAACTGATCACAGCCCTGGGATAATGTTCATACCCAGGACCACCATGATGTTGAAGATATGACACATCATTATATACAACACCACCACTACAACAAGCGTTCTGATTTACTATATTATTCAGATTGTCATTTTTGCAATATTATTGAGTTCAGTGTCAAAGTTAGTAAATTCTGAATTAAACATGTATTTAACATTATTCTCCTGGTCCCTAATTGTAGAAAGTAACTGTTCATTATCCATCTTTGTAGGAGTTCCCGGGTTCAAACCTTGCAGCACGGCCCAGGAAGAGTCCAGGGTTCGACCGAGGCCTATTTCCCTGAAGCTGATTTCTGATCCTGGTTACTGGTGGAACTGCGGTGAAAGCATTTAATCTCTGGGTGTCCCAAAGAACGTCCTTGCCTATGACAATGACTACAGAAGTGCTTGTAAGTTCCATGGTGGGCCTCACTTGTACAAGTACCTTCATTAAAATAACGACAGATCCTGATTTTAGAATTGAACAGATTGAATGTTGTGCATAGTGAGCTGCGAATTGCTAATCCTGTTCAAAGACCATTGCATTGAGTCGGCCCAATTCAGCCTACCTTCCTCTATGTCGGTCATAGACATGGAATGAGTTCTACTTGCATGAGTAGAATTCACTGGGGGGATGGTAGATGAAGTGTAGAACTGATGCTGCCATTACGTTCAAACCTATCCATCCTTCTGATTAGCTCTTTGTTTGACGCATCCAGTTTATTTAACATGTCAAGAATGGCCTGCCCAGGTTGAGTCGTAGAAGCAACTGTACTTACTGACGCCTGTTGTTGGTCTGGAATCTGGGGATATGAACCGTCATTTAACGACGCAGACTTGAGTTTCTTGTTCTTTCTTGGAAAAGTTCTAGCTTTGTCTGATGCCCTAGTCTTCCTCTTCCCTTCGGTGGCGGGAGACTTCTTGCGATATGAAGGCATATCCAATAAAATAAATTTGTAAAACTGGCTTCCTAAACCAATAAAATTCTAAACACTTGTTTACCCTTCAAAATCTGAATTCAAAATGGCCCCACAGTACTGGGGTTCCAAAAGTGAACCCCAGTTGAAGCTGATTGGTTGCTATGTATATGAGGGTAAGAATAGAAGACCTATGAAGTTAAGATATGCAGTAAACCCCTCCCAGGCCGTGCTATCCAAAGTCCACGATGGAGCAAAGTTAAAATTTTGAATCAGTCTATTTAAGGCTTGAATTGGTTCTTAGTCTTGTAATTTGAAAAGTCTATAAATTATATAACTTTAACAAAAATGTAGTTAAAAAGCATGTAGCTAAAATTTTGTATTGATTAGTTCTGGTGGTTATGCTAATTAAAATGTATAGACTTGAGCAAATGTTGTAATGTATGCATGTTAAAACTTTATCCATTTGTAATAAGTACGAATTCTTAGCCAAAGGATTGTGTCACTTGCATGTTTATAATTTTCGGTTGCAACAGCTACAAATATGTTAAAAGTTTTAAAAGGTTTTACTCTAAACTAATGACAAAGTCTAAAATAATGATGATGTGTACAAGGTAAAAAATAATCATACTTTGTATGACCTGTAGCACTGTAAAGCATTTGACAGGGGGTTGGCTGCCCTTGCCCCCCCCCCCCCCCCAAATGCTTTGCACTTTTCTCCAAAAAGGGTAAATAAATGTGTATGGAAAATACAACCGTACTTGAAAGCAAAAAATGCCTGTCACAAACATAACCGACCTGACTTGGAGACTTCCCATTAAGATGGGAAGTCTCCTCCTCTTCAATCCTAGAGTCGGTAACATCTCAGCAGGACAAGCTGGAACCACATACAGACAAGCTGTAAACAGAAACCAAGAAGGAGGTTACAGCAACAGACAACCCAACAAGGATGTAGGACAAGCCGGCTTCATTTGTCCAACCCACTGCTTGTCTGTTATGAAAACTCGGTCTATATAATGTGAGCTGGCTTGCAAAATGCATCATTTTGAATCTGGTATCTGACAGTTTACATCTAGCAGTGTTTCAAGGACAGGAGTTTTTTTCAAATTATACAGGGCAGTGTTGAGTTTTAGAAGTTGGCTGACTTCAAATTTAAGGAATTTGGTTTTTTTTTGCCAAACACTACTTATTTAACAAAGAAAAATGAATTCTAAGAGGGGTAGAACAGTGATTAAGATAGAAGTTCCAACTGACAGTGTTCCTGAATTTGAGCTGGGGGACACAGCGGCAGGTATACAGCAAGGGAGGAGAGAGAAGCAAAAGAAAGGGAGGAAGAGGTACAGAGACAGAGGGAGGAGGAGACCAGGAAGGATGAAGCTACACACTCGCCATAAAGGAAAGTGGCAGAAAAGCATACAAGCACAGACAGAAGTGACACAGAAACAGAGGCTGGAGTAGAAGCATGCACATCACAGTCATCACACTCACGCTACATGAAGGGGCACATGACCAAGATATACCTGACAGACTCAGATGACAAGGCTATTGTGAACTTTGTGAAGGTCCACAAGGAGTTGTACGACAAGACTAATGATCATTTCAAGGACAAAGCAAGGGAGGAGTGTCTCCGGGAGAGGTTCGCCAACAGTCGCAACCTGTCTGTCAAGGCGTGCAAGACCTTATTTGAGTTGTAAAGGACCTGTCATGGCAAGCTCATGCAATCAAAGTCTGGATAGGTATTGTAACCAACTTTCTTGCTGATATATCTTGGTTTTGACCTCACCAAATCGCTACTAAAGAGGTTTCCTATCATACTTATTAAGTCCAAAGGAATTTGACATAAATGTTTGGCATGTTAGTATACTTGGGTAACACCACAATGCCCATTCTTTGGTGACAATGACATTCAATTTCAAGTCAGCGAGGTCAATGTTTTTATCCTCTTACATATTATGGTTCTATTCTCACACACTGTACTTGTATATAATAAATACATATCCTCTGCGACTCAAAACTCGAAAATATTTGACCTTCAATGTGTTTGTTAAAGTTTTTGCTTTTGTTTAAAAGTCAGTATATGAGAAAAATATATGTTTTAGTTCTTTGGATGAGAACTGGTATTTTCCAATATTTCCATTTTATTTAAAATTGTTTAAATTTGTATTTTTATTACCGCCACTGCAAGGTTATGTTTGAGATGCACTTGTTTTTTTTTTGTGGTAACTCCAAAAATGATGAAGGGATCTTTCTGAATTTTGTTATGTGGATAGGGCCTGACCAATGGAAGGTGATTATTTTTAAAGAAGCACATACTGGTCTGAATACACAAAAATCCTAAGTTTTTCGAAGATCCCATTTTCAATGTATTTTTAATGACTTTGACATTCTGGTTGCTACTGCATCAAAACTTTATTAAGTTTTTCTGTTGAAATCATTATAATTTCTTATTTTAAATATTAATATAGCATTTTTACAGTTTATTATTGCTTTATTTTTGTGGTGCATATTTTCCTACTTTCATTATCTAATGTTTGACAGTACTGCGATATTAAGTGTTATGATGAGACCTTAACTCTGTAAGATAGAATATAATCTTTGTTGACATTTTACAGTATTATTCCATAGGAGCAGTGCAAACACTTTTGTTAGCTTCCACCTTGTAAACTGTTGGCAGTGTAGCACTGTTAAAAAACTGTTAGTTCACCAGAATGTTAAAACTTGTCTGTCCTGTGTTTGCTCTTTCTGAAAAAATATAGGCTTATTTAAGTGACAAAAATATATTATTGGCATTTCTTGACAACAAATTGACAAGTAGTATAGTAAAATTACATCTAAGTTAAAGGAATTTTAAAAATAATACAGGTATAAAATATAAATAAGTAAAATAAATGAAACATAAATAAAACCCAATATGTATATGTCGTGACAGAACTTAAAATTTGACAGAATTTTAAATTCTGTTGACAGAACTTAAAATTCTAAGTTCTGCCAACAGAACTTAAAATTCTAAGTTCTGTCGACAGGATTTGAAATTCTGTCGACAGAATTTAAAATTCTGTCAAAATATCTTGACAGAACTTAAAATTCTAAGTTCTGTCGACAGAACTTAAAATCTTGATAAAATGATGATTCTCTATATTCAGTTTAACTTAATTTACAATGAGTGAGTATATTACATTTTAATGGGGGCTTAGTACTTGTACTGAATGTTTAACATCATTACTTTTCATTTCTATATTTCTGGTTTGTATTTTTTCGGTTTTTATTATCATTTTAGTTGAAATAAATGTAAAAGGATTTCTTTGGAAATGTGCTAAAAAGACTTCTATATATGGTCAAAATCACAAAGTGGCTAATTGTGAAAGATATTGGACACTTTAACACAAGAAAAACTCGCAGGTGTAATTTAAACTAGTATAAAATAGCATCGGAGATGCCCGTATCTCACAAAATTTTAAAGGTCAAGGTCACTACAGTAAGATCAAAAGTCAAATCAAGGTCACATCATGACATTGCACACCTACAACTCTCAACCAATGTCCCTACCAAGTCAAATCAAGGTCAAGCTGTAGCTTGTTCAATTAACCAAATTACATGTACATTAAAATACTAAGAAGAAAAGCAGCTGGAGTTCAAAATCGATAAGGGGGGTGCCAGGGTCAGTCTGGTCCTGCCTAGGTGTTTGCTGGTTTTTGTCTACAATCGCAGTGCTAAACTCAGTAAATAATATATGTGTTTAATGGTGCATATCACCCATAAAGTTTAAAATGAATATATTATACTTTATTAATCTGATTACAGTTATATAAACACGATTTTAAGTTCTGTCCACAGAATTTTAAGTTCTGTCGACAGGATTTTAAATTCTGTCGACAGAACTTAAAATCCCTCCAAACCAATGAAATCCAAGGATTTTAAGTTCTGTCGACAGAACTTAGAATTTTAAGTTCTGTCGACAGAATTTAAAATTCTGTCAGATTTTAAGTTCTGTCACGACATATATCTTATTTACTGTAAATTTACAAAATGTTAATTATATTTAAATCTTTTTCAGCTTTCAGTTCACCCCTTTTTACTGCTATTCCAGTTAGAAATCCTTACAGAGATAATTCTATTAACTCAAAAGGATAACATATTTAATTGTGTGTACTAAGTTTCCATCTTATACCTCAGTCTGGTATTAAACCACTTGCCTCTCTCATCTGATCTAATTTGATCGAATCCAGCTCTTGGGAACATGTGGAGTTTACTGAGTTTACTCCCTGACATGACTTTAAGCACCTTTTATATCACACCATATTAGTCCAGATGCCAAATAGCCATATTAGGTCAAAGTGTGTTTTGTTGCTATTATGAAGTTTTTTTGTTGATTCAGCATCTCTGAGCTGTCCTGATAAAAAAATCAGCCGGGTGCCAGCTTGGTACCCTTGAGGAATTTTTTTAAAAGCAAAAAACAAAATGGCCGCGGTAAATAATGGAAAATTCTATTTTTACACATATCTTCATTTCTAATGTACATAGAGACACAATCTTGGTGTCTAATGGCTGATTCATACTGCAACGTATCTGTATATTCGGCCAAATCTGTCATTTAATTTATGCCGTATTTTTAACGTTTTCCATTCACATTACAACGAATCATTCGTCCGAATCCTGCGTATTTTGGTCCTATTTTTCACTTGTCTTGACATAAATTTACCGGGGAATGTTTTTGTTAATGGAGAATGGAACATGTGTAGGATAAAACTCTTACCTTCATAGCTAGTAAATGTTAAACTTGAATATATTGAAGCTGCAAAAGACACAGTTACTGTGAGGTAAGATAACAGCATCAAATACCATTAGCCGAAGCATTAGACACATGTTTTATGGCTTGTTTACACTTACAGAAGAGTTTCACACAATGGGCTGTACTAGGCGCAAATTCGTGAGACATGGTAAAATTTAAGGTAATGTAGAATAAATCTTAAAGAAGTAGTTTTTCTGGTATTTTTTATTCAGGGTTTTAATATTTAAGTTAGAGCAATAGCATTAATACAGATGTATTTTGAGTGATCATCATATTTTTAAAAATAAATAGTGACCTTTAATTATTTAATAAGCTTCATTGTGATTCTCTCCTGATATTTTGCTAATTTTACATAGTGGCCTGAAAAGTCATATATGTCGTGTATCTTTTTTTAGAATGGCATCAAATCTTTTGGATAGTGACATGATAGTAGTGTGGAAGAGTTACTTTTGCTAGCCTACTGCACGACTCTTCCAAATTCAAGAGAATGGGTTCATGGAACGAATCACTCACGTTCACAGCTTGGTGAATACCATAAATTAGTTAAAGAACTGAAGAAATACCCTGACAAGTTTTTCAATATTTCCGTATGTCTTTGGAAAAATTTGACGAACTTATTCAGAAACTTACCACCAAATTAGAGAAGAGTTATTCAAACATCCGGGCACCTATTTGTGTGGAGGAACAGGTGGCAGTAACTTTGAGAACTGGGGATTCATTTAAAACAATAGCATTTAGCTATCAGCTTGGCCATTTTACTGTACAGAATATTGTTTTAAGAACTTGCACTGCAATTTGGAAAGTCCTGGTGGATGAGCTTTTACCATCACCATCTGTGGAACAGTGCAAGGTTATTTCAAGAGAGGTGGAATTTTCCACATTGCATTGGAGCGATTGATGGGAAGCATGTCATGATTCAGGCACCTCCCAATTCCGGCTTATTGTATTATAACTACAAAGGAACATGTTTATAGTTTTGATGGCTGTAGTCAATGCTAATTATTGTTTTATTGGTATCAGTGATGGTGGTATTCTATCAAAGTCAAATTTGGGAAAAGCTCTGGAGAGTGGAAATCTTAATCTTCCAGAAGACGAACCACTGCCAGAAGCACCTGAATTAGGTCCACTTCCATATTTTTTTGGTGGGAGATGAAGCATTCCCTCTAAAGAGCTATATAATGAGGCCATTTCCAGGGAGGAAAAATCCAGAAAATAAAAGAATTTTCAACTACAGGTTAAGCCGAGCACGTAGAATATCAGAAAATGCATTTGGGTTGCTTGCACAAAGATGGCATATTTACCAGAGACGTTTGAACATGATACCCAACAATGTTGAGGAAGTTGTTAAGGCAACAGTCATACTTCACAACTTCATACAAAAAGATAGGCAAACTGGTGTTGTCATGGATGCCCGAGGCATGCCTGTAGGTCAAATCAGACCAGAAACTGAAAATGATGACACCAATGGACTTGTTGCTATTCATGCAGTTTTCAGAGGTAACAGATCAAACAGTAAAATTCTTGAGATAAGGAACAAATTAATGGATTTTTTCAATTCTGCAAGTGGGGAGGTACCATGGCAGTACACAATTGTTAGGCAAGAGTTCAGTTAAAAAAACAACTTCATATTGATAAGTTTTCTTTTGTCATAAAATTTGTATATGTAAATACAATGACTGAGGTAGAAAAATACACTATAGCAGGTACATGTTACTGTATGAATATTTTTCTTCAGTTTCTCACAAGTTTGTAAATGTAGACCCATCAAAAAGGCTGTTGTTGTCATGGGTCGGCTGGCGCCCCTGGTGAAGATCCTGTGAGTAGGAAAATTGCTGAGCACTGCTTGTGTTACTGCAGGCATTTGGGGGATAATTTGAGGCCCCACTGCTGACTGTTGATCCATATGGAGGGTAATTGGAGGCACCTGAAGGTCCAGCAGTGTTATTGCTTGGCTGACCAACATTGGCACTGTCACCAGTTGACTCATCTTTCACATCATAAGCTTTTAGAATACTCTTTTTCAGCTTCATTTTCTGAGGTCTTGTCTTGTCTTTAAAAAAGTCTAAAAGGGACAAACAGAAATGTCGGTCCATTGCCTCACCCATGTCCTTCTCTTCCTCCTTCCTTTTACTTTTTCTGAAAGATATTCCCGTATGGCCTTTTGAGAAGGGTTTTCCCTCCTCCTGTAACCTGGTTTGGGCTGGGTAGGTGTGGGGGGTTCATCATAGGATATTCCAGAATAACATTCTTGATTCATGCTTTCCTCATCTGATGTTGAATCAAGAGACTGGCGCAACTCTGTGGATATATTTGTTGAGGTGCTGAGACAGATATAACATTATTTTAACTTGTGCATGTTCTCAAATGTGTATATTGTTCAGAAACTTATTTAATTGATTTAATAAAAGATAAATATTGGTAATAGTGGTCTTGTCACTTAAATTGATAAACACCCAATGGGTCACAAGAGAAACCTTAAAATCAAGACCTAATGAACTTGGTTAGGTGGCTTTCAAATATCTGTGTGGTGTCTTGATGTCCAGACATTGCAGATGTTTCCCAGAGGCTTAAATTTGCAACAGTTATTTCCTTGAGATTCGTATTTAGAATATAAAATCAACTAGAGTGAATGAAGTACTATACTGTCACTTAATAATTAATGAGAAGCACATTGTGGTATTTAAGTTTCCCAGTGACATATTACAGTTTAGTTTCACAGTGATATACTTAATACAAGATAAATATTTTCCATTCTTGGTCATGGTCTTTGTCGTCCAGAAAGAACATATGGGCCTTCCACTTCCATGAACTTATTTTCTTGGCACCACTGCCACTTCTTTTCGCTGCTTCATCCACTCTCCTGTACCTTGTCCGCGTGTCCCTTAAGGATATCCAACTCGACTGGGCATCTGTCACTAAAAATTAACTTATTATTATTATTGAATTTCTGTAAATAATAATGCAGTGCATTATATACATAATGGAATTTCATTTTTAGTCATTAACCAATCTCAGCCACATGAAAGACTATTTTTAAAATGTTCATTCCTGCAATGTATGTAGTTGTTGAGGCAGGGAAACTCACACTGTTTCTCCAGTGTGAATGTTGTATTGCCTTTTAATTTATCTCCCAAATAAAATATATGATGAATGTACCACTTATACATTTATTAAAAAAACGATAGCATATAACAATGATGATACTCTTTCATAAGTCAAAAAATCAACTAATGATAATTTGTATTAGTGGCTATTTATTTAACTGGCAAGTAACAAAAATTTCAGCTAGCTGTTTTATATATATATGCACACATACCTGAAATTTCCAGTTTTTCGGCAATGATTTGCCAGATACCATCGTTTTTTAACCTGTCTCTGTAGTCCTTTCTTGGCTTATCATACAATGATGGATAGATTTTCACTTCCCCTATTAACTTTTCTATACATTCGTCAGATAAAGCCCTTAAACCTGTCCTTTTTTGACTCATTTTCACAATTTATATCCCATGTGGTTTTACTGATTCGGTGTAAAATCCGAGTGAAAATTAGAAAAAAGATTCGTGCAGTTTTAGATCCCGACCGAATTTCTAGATACAGATCCTGATTCAGTGCAATATGAACCCTCCTGTTGATTTACACCAATGAATCCGTATATACGGATTCGCTGCAGTATGAATCAACCATAAGTCTAGGTTTTTGGGGTCAAGGAATCTGTTTATGATATAATACAAGGTTTAACTAGAACAGAAATGTCAGATTTATGGATAACCTTAGCTTAATTGTCAAATTTGTTTAACACTTACAAAATTTGAACACAGAATCAAATATTACCATATTAAAACATATCCTTGACAAATGTTCCCTTAAAATGTAAATACAATGTTTTTTACAGATTTATATTTAAATTAGGTAAAACAATTTAAGCTCCTAGGGATTATATTTAATAATAATGTACATTTAATGATAGAAAAAAATTAAAGTTGACAAATGCGTCATCCTTAAATGATGCCATACAGCTAGTATGGATCATAAATTTTATTAAAAGTTGTAACTGGAAAAAACACTTTTGAAAAATTGACTCTTATGAACAGAAATGAAATGTTTTAACTGGATGATTCTTCTCTGAAGTGTGCGATCAATGAAATTGAAAATTCATTTAGGGAAGAGATTCTCAAGTTAGGCTCATAGTTATAAGCTCAATTTTCATTTGGAAATAGATGTTTCAACCTACCCTCTTTGCAATACTTTTACTTGGTACATTCAAGTCCAATTTTCAAGAAAAGATATTGCATTACAAAGGTATTAATTACAAAATAACTTATTTGTTGAATCTTGAAATTTACTTAGGCACTTCACTTTTGTGCAAACATTTAACATTAAAATAAATTGAGAATATTTTAACTCACTTAATATCTACTCTATCCCAAGGCCATTGTGAATGAAATTACAAAATTAAGAAAGACACTTTAACCTCTTGCAACTTTGATAGTTGATGCCAAGCAAAACTCCAAATTTATCAAGTCAAGATCAGAACCCTAATTTATTTATTTGGGGTTTTATTTATTTATTTGGGGTTTTACATCGCTTTCAACACTGTACAGCTCATATCACGAGGGGTAGTTGGAAGGGCAGAGGAAACCAGTCCATACAGTTCGTCAGGGTGCTGTACTGTAAACTGCCAACCAACGGCAAGCAACTACCAACTTTCCCACTTGAGGTCGTGCTGGGAACCAAACCCCGGCCTCAGAGGTGGGAGGCGAGAGTGTTACCACTCTGCCACTGTGGCCCCCTAAAATTAGAAAAAGGTGACAAATGAATATATTTGACCTTCATTAGAATCTATAATGTTTATATGTTATGTTGCATACCTATTTAGTACAGATGGCTCTAGAATGAGGCATTTTCATTTTTAATTGCTGCAGAGGATTTTAACGATCAACACATTTTGGGGGATTATAACTATGAATATATCAAAGGTTTTGAGGACAGCCTGGGGATAAACTGGTGGGCAAGCTGTTTCTAAATAGTGTTCTTAAATCACACCTCCATGGGGAGCATGGGCAAGTGATTGAACATGTACACATTTGATAAGTTTAGGTTTCTGGGGTCCGACAAACAGCAGATACACCCAATGGTATTGTGAGTGGATAAATTGTTGTGCCATTTTAATTGCCATAATGTTTATATTACATTAGATCCAAGTCAGACTGGGTCAGTGGTGTGACAGACTGGGGGACTGATTTTCATATGGGTGCTTTGTGATAAGTGTGATATACATGGTCAAGAAAGACACATTACATTCTAATTAACCACTTCAATTTCAGGGCAAAATTAATTTTTGAATTTGCTATCTTATGTTTCAGAACTGATAATGACGGGTGTTCATATCACCTTCCACCTTGGACCTGTAACAATCAGTAATGAAGGCAGTTGGCTCAGTGATCAGATCTATTTCACCTGCTTCAAGCAAAGTGGAGTATTGTCTGCCCTCAAAATTCAAAATAAAGGTGAAATGGTTCCATCCTACAATGGCAAGTCAGGGGATATGGTAGCAGAGTGGTAACACTCTTGCCTCGCACCTCTGAGATCAGGGTTCGGTTCCCAGCCCGACCTCAAGTCATTAGTCGGCAGTTTATAGTACAAAACCTTGACCAACTGTATGTACTGGTTTCCTCTGCCCTCCCAACTACCCATCATGATATGACCTGTATAGTGTTGAAAGCGATGTAAAACCCCAAATAAATAAATAAATAGAAAGGCAAGTCCAGCAGGAAGATATCTGGCAATCCTTTTGTGGTCCATTGCTGTTTAGTGAATGTCTACAAATGCTCTCAAAGAACTTCTCCCTGTGCTGTTTTGTTTTTCACAGTCATTTATTCTTCCATATAGAAGTAAGGTAGTAAAATAATGGAATCTGTATAATCACTGATTACTTTGATAAGTGAATCATCTGCAGCTGAGACAACTGGTGGTATGTGATGAATTATGATATCATCTTCTCTGGAGAGTGGAATTGTTACACATCTGTACTGGTGTAAGATATTGCAAAAAGGATTGCTCGATATTTCTGGCTGCTGGACTTGACTTTCTATTTATTTATTTGGTAGTGGATGTGAACATGACTGTGACTTGTGGTAGATTAATTAATGTGTGGTATGGTAGAATGGATCTGGCAATTGGATAAATAACCGATTTTGACAATAAAATGGAATATATGCAGTATTGCATGTGACAATAATGTAAAAATATTGTCAAAAATATTCTTTTAATTTGGTGTGTGATTGTACAAATTGATACTTATATTCTATTTACACATTATATCACATCATAAATAGATTCTTTGACCCCAGAAACCTAAACTTAGACACAAAGAATGTGTGTCTGAGTACAATATAAGCAAAGATGTGTGTAAAAATAAAATTTTCCATTATTTATGACGGACATTTTGTTTTTTGGCTTTAAAAAATTCCTCAAGGGTGCCAAGCTGGCACCTGGCTGATTTTTCATCAGGACAGCTCAGAGATGCTGAATCAACAAAAAAACTTCATAATAGCAACAAAACATGCTTTCTCCGCTGGACTACATGGGTTAGTACACATGGGCACTGTGATTTTTGTGACTTCTTTTTGCCGTGGCCAGTTTGTGGGGAGCTTAATCTTTGTAAATGTGTCTTATCTACAGAGCAAGGACATCTGGCTGCATGTTGGTTATACCTGTAACCACACACAATAATTAACAAACCAATTTCCACTCATAGGTCATGGTGTACTTTCTGCCAGCTCCAAAATATTTACAGAAGACCTATATTCCACTTGTGTGTCATTTGCAAGTTGACCCAATTTTTTCCCGTGGCCAGCATGCAGGAACACGTATGGTGAGATGTAAGATAGGCCTTAGCTGTTAATAGGGATAAAACTTTCCAACACTGAACTTTAGACATTAACTATCCAGTAGACTCTGTATAAGAGGAACATCCAATGGTCACAGGGTTGGGCTCTAGTTATGGATAACTTACACTTGCACCTATAGAAATATAACATTATACTAATGTTTTGCTTATGTCTAAGTGTCGATACTGCAGTTTTGGTGGCAAATGCTATTGTCAGTAGTCGACTAAAATACTGTATTTCCTTTTTATATGGTGTCAACAAAGCCAGTGTTGCCAAACTTTGGACAATTCAAAATGCTCTCTGTTTGTAGACTGGGCAGAATGAATCATGACACAAAATATCTGGAAAACCTCCACTGGCCCCCCTTTTCATATTGTCTCCTTCATTTTAAGCCCATACACTACCTATTCGTTATCTTAATTCAAATTAAGTAAACTTCCCTCAAGAAAACAGGTCCATCCTTAAAGACAGTAGGCAAGAGTGGCTTTGCCATAGTTGCACCAGCTGAATGGAACAGGCTTCCATAATTTGTTAGATCCCAACAGATGATCCCCAGTTTTAGGAACCAACTCAAGACATACCTGTTCAGATCGGCATATCCACCACCATAGACATCCCTCCATGGCAGGCACTTACTGGGCTATGATACAGCCTGGATTAGGACTGTCCCTTTTTACTTCCAGCAGTTTTGCATTATATAAATGTTTCTATTATTAATATTGTGACCTTAGTGAAGGCTTCAACCTAAACTTAGATTTATCTTACACTGTTTCTAGAGTCTGCTCTATATCTAATGCATTTAATAATCTGTCTATGGCATTTAATGACATGTATGTGGCATTCTATAAAGTGAGTAATTTGTTTGTCATGATTAACAGCAGAAATGGACAGATCAGTCTGAAGGAGAATGCCCCAGACACCATCACCAGTTTTGTGACCACAGCTTTGGTTATCAATAAGAACCAAGGAATAGGCTTCACACCAAAGCCTATAGAGGTTTGGCAATATTTTATCATCCTACAAAAGATAATGAGGAACATAGCTTTTCCAAACTTCTGCTATAATATTAAATTTTATGAACCTATTTCTTCTGCCTTTGTTGAAGTCATTAACTATAAGATGAACGGATAAGCATTTCTTGTTCGTGATCAAAACAAAAGAAATAGAGTGCTAAATTTTAAAGTTCTAAAATTAGAAATTTATGCCTTGCATGGAATGAGTGTTCAGTAAGAATTGTTTTACATTTCACAAACGTGTTTTAAATAACACTTATTGACTTGCTAAAGATTCAACAGACTATTACTTTAAACAATGAGGCATGAAAAAAATTGACAGTCAGGCCTTGGATAAATAATTTCATAACTATATGAATGCAAATAGCAATACTTTCAATTTTAACTCCACAGCAATATAAGCTGTATGGTATTCTTATCAGAAATAGTGTACCACTGAGCACACTGTATCTCAGGAACCGAATATATCAAAAGTTAATACTTGGTAAGGTTATTAGTTGAGAGTATAGGTGTACAACTTCATGGTAGGACCTTGATATAGTGGTTTCAAGTTTCAAAACCTTGGTTTGGTGATATTTTAGAAAATGTAAGGTATAGGAAATTGGTACTTCGCAGGGTTATTAATTGGGGGATGTAGCCATATAGCGTTATGTGTCCTTGATGTTATCTTTGACCTGTAGTGACCTTGACTTTAAAAATCTTGTATGGGCTATATATCAGAAACTGTAAGGTGTAGGAATTTGACACATGTACGCATATTGGTTGGAGGTTCTATGTGTGCAATGTCATGGTGTGACCTTTGACCTTTTCTCTGCCAGAGTGTTTTTCGCCGCATGTGAGACATATTTCTCCTATTTCAAAGCTATATGGATTGCTGCACTTTATTTAAAATAATGAATTTTAAATTTTATAACATCTTGTTTACAAATTAACAGCGTCACCTTGCTATTGAATTATCTTGTTTTGATAATTTATTCTTTACATACATTTTCTCTTTCTTTTTTAGTGTTATTTCTCCTACTCTTTTATATAATCTACACTGTCTTTCCTGGAAGACTCCTAATTTTTGTACTTTTTCATCTCTTCTATATTCCATGGTGTCGAAACCTATACAACAAAGTCAAAAGAATTAGAAAATTATATTTTACATTTTTACATGAAATATTTTCTCAATATGGCCAAAGGGTCTGCTACAGCCCTCACCCTTCTAGATCTCTCCGCCGCTTTCGATACCATTGATCACACTATACTCCTGGACAGACTTAATGGTTACTATGGAATCAGTGAACTGGCACTTGGCTGGTTCAAATCATACCTGTTGGGAAGGACACACTCGGTCAAGGTAGGCAGCACACTCTCAAATCCTGTTGCCCTTCAGCATGCGGTCCCCCAGGGCTCCGTCCTTGGTCCAATTCTTTTTTCCCTTTACACCAACCCAATCAGCTCCATCATTCAATCTCACAGTAGCATCAATTACCATTTCTACGCCGATGACACTCAGCTATACATTTCACTCTCTCCAGCAAATTTTTCTCACTCTGTACAAAAACTAAAAAATTGCCTAAACGACATCCAA
The DNA here is from genome assembly GCA_964017235.1 of Sabellastarte sp. h YS-2021. Taxonomy (NCBI): domain Eukaryota; kingdom Metazoa; phylum Annelida; class Polychaeta; order Sabellida; family Sabellidae; genus Sabellastarte; species Sabellastarte sp. h YS-2021. Next base: position 163,073,734 of record OZ024930.1, read on the forward strand.
AACTTCATGTTCACAAATAAATTAAAACTCAACCCTGATAAAACCGAGTTCATTTTGATAGGTTCGAAAAACAACCGTAAACAACTCCTTCCTCACTTTCCAATCAATATTCTTGGTAATCAGGTCTCACCAGCACAAAGTGTCAAGAACCTCGGAGTGGTGTTTGACTCCAATTTCACTTTCTCCGACCATGTGTCACAGGTCATAAAGTCCACTAGAGCTCATGCAAGAGACCTCTACAGAATACGCCCCCTTCTAGACCTTAAAACATCAGTTCTTTTAGCCAATGCCTTGGTCAGCAGCAGATTGGACTACTGCAATTCCCTGTTTCTATCACTCACAGACTTTGAGCTAAGAAGATTGCAACTAGTACAAAACTCACTCTGTAGGGTTGTCACCTGTTCCTCAAAAGTTTCTCACATCACCCCTCAACTGAAAAAGCTCCATTGGCTTCCAGTTAGGTATAGGGTACAATTCAAAATAGGCCTCATTACATACAAAATCCTCAACCAAGGTCAGCCTGTTTACCTAAGACAACTAATCCACCCCTACACTTCCTTTAGAAATACTAGACGAAGTACCCCTGAACTCAAGTTCCTTCATACCCCCACTTTTGACCATAGAGTTCATAAATCAATTAAACACTTCTCAAATTCTTTTAGTCACTATGCCCCAGTTCTTTGGAACTCTCTCCCCTTCCAGATAAGAAACAGTCCCTCTGTTACATCTTTAAGGAAACACCTCAAAACCCACCTTTTCAACTCTAGCTCCCCAACTTAGTCTCCTTCCCTCTCGGTCTCACCCACAAACCTGGTACACTGACCTTGAACGCCCCTCGACTCTCCTTATAAGAAATGATTTTTGTTAACTAGCGCACTGAGTTCCCCTTAGTGGGAAAGATATTGCGCCTGCAAAGCAGTAGATTAGATTAGATTAGAATACAAGTAATTTTAAAAAGCATTCAAACACATTTAAACATACTTATAACTAAATGTAACGGGCCACAGACATATTGTTTTTGTTCCTTGGAGCAACTTAGTATGCGTAATTAATTTTACAGAGGTTCTGCTTATTGTTATAACGTTGAAATAAATGTAGAAATGGTGGAGAAATTCTCAGTAAAATTGAAGTTTTTACATTTATTGGTGAAACTAAAATTTACTCAGCCCCGTTTTGCCTTCTTGCTTTAAATATGAACTTATTTAAATTAATATTCATTCAAAATGGGGAATAATAAAAAAGATCTGTAATTTGATATAAATAAAACATATAAATCAGTTATGCCACTTACAGTCTAAAATTATTTCCCCACATTTTAAGCCCCAGTCCCACCTCTTGTGCAGTAGTAAGGATCACCCTCCATTATAAGAAATTTCTAAAATTAGTACTGGTGGTAGAACTACGATATAAGAACATATAAGAACTTTTGCTTCAGCAAAAGAAACTTCAACACTAAATTTGGTGACATATATTTCTTCTGTTGTTACTTGTTCAAAAAGTTAATAAAACGTTCTCATCAAAATAATCTTTGATAAATGAAGTTGAAGGATATTCCCATCTGCACAGTGCTTTTTAACTGTGGTAAAGGTGCTCTACAATTTATCAGTTATCATTGTCTCTGCCAAACATGATATGTTTCCAGCAGTCTTGATTTATTTGTTTTTCCCCAAAATTACTCCAGAAGTTAGTTATGGATAGTTTTTGAATAACTTTTAGGTAATTGTATTGTATTGTGTATTTAAACTCAGCGCAATATTTCCATATACTACAGGACTCAAAGCGCTATTTGGCCCATCTGACAGTACAAATACAGCCCAACTCTTAAGTTACTGACATTCCCCTAACTGAAAGACCGAAGCTCAAGGATGAACCATTTGTCCACGTCCTTAAGGGTCTTTAAAATGCCACTGGGGATAGGACCAAAATCCAAGCCACACTGTATCTTTCCCTTACTGGGTTTGAACCCACATCCTTGGTATTCCTAGATGATTGCGTTACCCACTAGGCTACAGTGGCAGGTAATCTTGATAAACAGGATTATCCAATTATGGGGGTGATCCGGATTACCATCTTTATCCAGGAGTTTTTAAACAATGTTTTACCAAACCGAGATAGGGCCATTTTCAGAATATATATATGTGTGTATACACCTCCATAATTAGTTTGCCTGGCAAAAATACAGGGCAATTGTGTCTTTAATGTTTTTCAAGTTTGATCCAAATCGTAGCAGAATTCCAGAAACTAGGATCCAAAATAGAAAATAACAGAGGTTTATACAGCAAGTAAGTACTATTGAACTTTGATATTACTTTAGTTTTTACTTTTTATTCATTTTGTGTTACAGCTGACCGTGTTCAAAAACTGCTTTGCTGATATTAGGCTTCCTTTTTCTGCTGTTAGAAGTGAAGAACTAGAACTGAAGGTGGTTGTCTTCAATTACCACTCTTCAGAGCAAACGGTAACATATTGCTGCAACATATCTCACACCATTCTCAATAATCTGAGGATAATTGTACCAAGGATGTTTCTTTTTCATATTTTGCTGCATTATACGGATTCATACCTTTTCTTATATTTTAAATGCTTATCACTTTGTAGAAGCTTCACAATAATTTTTTATCAAAATCAACATATAGTTTAGAAAGCGAATTTATAAAAGCATGGCATGATTTGCCATCTATTGATTTCCTCCTAAATCTACAGGTTATGATTCAAATATACATACTTTATTGTATTTTGTCAACGATTCAAGGTGCATACATATGATGAGTAAATGTGATTAGTGTTATATTTTATTATCACATTATAAACAGGGTTCCTATGGTATATTTTGTTAACTAGATAACAGTTACATTGAAAAAATCTACAAATGATGGTTTTTTTGCTCTTGGGGACAATAAACGCAGTCCTTTTACAGCACAAGAATTGGTAAAGAAAATAGAGGTAAGTTCTCATTCATAATCATCTTGAGATTTGATTTGGATAATGAATATAGAGCCAAATTAACAAGAACATCCCCTAATGCGCTAATTTTCAGACGGGACAATCCAATTACAAGAAGGAGGTAAACATGAAAGAGAATTAACCGGGGAAAAGAGAGTTGTGGTAGTGGGAAGGCAAATTTGGAAAGGCAAATCTTTATTTTGCTTCTGAAAGATTCTTGTGTGTTACCTGATGATTATAGGTGGTAATCTAGTTCACTCAGAAAGTGTCACAAATGAAAAGCTGGCTGGCAACTTGTTTGTGGATATGGAATCTTGAAATAAACAATGTTTTGCAATGACGGTGTTTACTAAATTTACTATTGTAATAGATGGGGAGACTGTCTGAAAATTAAGGTGTTTAATACTTAAAAGTTGTTCTTGAAAGAGATGTTTCTTTGAACAATTTTATTTATTCTTGAAAAGTTTTCATTTGCAATTTTTGTTTAAAATGTGTTTTTTTTTGTTTATCATTTAAAAATTAAATAAAAGCTAAATGAACAGTTTGACTTTGCATAGCACGGCCTGAATAGAGGCCTGCTAACTCAGTTTCACCCCAACCTTAAACTACTAGCATATATAGCATAATTTGGCTTGCCTCTGCATAGCGACGAATCAGCTTCAACCATTGACCTTTGTAGTTAGGGTTCTTCAAGCTTTGGCCATTTTTGAAAATAGTTTTGAAGGGACAACAAGTAACAAAGATTTTATGTTTGATATTATAACAGTAATTTTAACATTTTACATGCGTGGATATGCCTTCTACTAGGAAAAAATCGCCTGCTTCTGCGGCTAAGAAGAAAACTCCAGCTTCTACCAAGAATAAGAACTCTGTTAAGAAACCTGGTAAGAAGAATAAAGCCATTACAGGGAACGACGGTTCGTACTTGCAGAATAATAACATTGAGGGCATTTCACTGCAGGCAGGCGTGAGTACTGTTACTGATAACAACACAATGCAACAATCAGATCAACAAGCAACGTTAATGTCAACCAACCAAGCCATCCTTGCCATGTTACAGAAACTGGATGCATCGAACCAGGTGTTGACAAGAAGAATGGATGATATTGAGCGTCAGGGAGCTGTTAGCTCCACCCCTTTAGCTTCACCAACATCTCAGCGGCAGGGGATGCACACACAGTTTCGCAAGAACAGGGCAGGTCCGTTGCATCAGCCACTCAGGCAAGTTCAGTTGTTACTCAGGGCCTACCTGTCAATAAATCAGGGAATCCTGGAGGTGTATCTACGGTCCAGACTGAGGCCTTCCAAAACATACACAGGGGTAGTGGTGTGCCAACTTATGAGGCGAGGGATGCTGTTGCCCCCAGGCTGGATGTAATGAGGTCTATCCCCTCCATTTCCTCGGCAGTCTCCCACCTACTGGCACGCTATGATGGCCAGGCTGACCAGGAGGCTTTGCCAGGTAAGGGCTATGGTGTGAGGAAGAAATCTGGTAGATACAATGTTACAGACAATCCAATAGCTATCCCTCAGTTTAGGTGGCCCAACGAGGGCTTGGTGTCGAATTCCCATCTTAAGAAACCACCTTATGATGTCTTATCTATGGCTCAGTGGATTTCAGGCCAGCTCAACAACATCCTGTTAATCGAAGATAACACAACCATGAGGAATGTGTTGACCCAGGTGGCCATGGCAATGAAGGATGCTGTCACTTTACCTTGGCCAGCAGTGAGATCTGCGTGGGCAATATCCATGTCTGAGATTGAGGAAGGGTGACTTGGCTGGGCAGATTCCACATAGTGGGTGTTGAACAGAATCAGCAATTCACAACTAGCTGTGTTAAATTCTCATACGATCAACTCTGGAGGGCAAAGAACCAAGATCTGCAGATTCTACAATGAAGGAAACTGCAACAATGAAGGTCATCACGGGATGTACAGGCATTTTTGTGCACATTGTCATAAACAGGGACGTTCGCTGATGCACCCAGAGTTAAGATGCATATCTCGTAACTCAGGGCGTGTCCAGGACCAGAAGCAGAACACAGCTAAATAGGATCCAGGTCAGACCTCTGGCCACCCCAGGGATGGTGGCAATCCCGAGGGCTATCAAGAACCTGTATATAAACAGAACAATATTCATATACATGCTGACATATTTTCTCAGTATAGTAGTAAAGATCAGAAAGATGAACAGTTTAAATTATCTTTTGCAAGTGATGAGCAAGTAAGAAATATCATTGAGGGACAAGTAGACTATTGTTATATGTCTAAACAATGTTGTGGTGAAGGTATTACACTTAATAATATTCATACATATGATGTCTTCAATTGTCATGATTATATTGATGTTGGTAATCAAAATGTAGTAATTACTGACAGTTACAAACATAATTTAGGTAATAGTTATTCAAAGACCACTGGTGATTGGTCGGTTAACAGAATGTTGGCTAAATTATATGATGCAAGTGGCAGGCAGTCACATTTATTATGGAATAACATGTCACATGACCACAGCAATCTGTCAGACTGCAATCATGATGATAAGAATGTCGGGAATATAAGAACAGTATCTTTAATTTTCTTAAACAAAAGTACTTTTCATGGTAACCGATGGGTTGATATAGTTTACATACAAGATCCAGAAATGGAAGTTGAGGGTTATCACGAGTTGGTAACAGAGATTAACGAATCACATTGCAGTCTGACTGGTTGTGGGCACCTTTCTGAGGGTTATTTGCAAGTATTGGGCAGTGTTAACTGCCAGATATTAAAAATTCAGCATAAAGATAACCAACCACTCACAGATCCTAATACTAATGCAAAATTGGCATATGACAATTACTGTCAGGACTTAAAGACCTGGCAATATTATGCCTGTGGTTATAACACATATATGACTCAAATAATTGACCAGTTAGCACAGAATGATGCTGAGTATGAGCTCAAGTATGAGTGAGTTAATGATCCTGATCGCAGGGCTGGTGACATAGTTCATTCCCCTATTGGTCAGGAGAGCAAAGCGGACTCTAGGGACCCTATCATTCTAGAGCCACATGTTAATAGGTAAAAAACGGATAGGTCCCTAGCCAAAGACTTTAATTACCCAGATAAGACCATGGGCTATTTGGCCCAAGCTAACACTGACTTTGCCTTCATAGGTCCGGACAGGCGGCCCATAAAACTGGATTCAGTTGATACACTTTTGAAGGTTGCAAGCATTGTTAGAAGTACAGGCCAGCCTGATTACAAATATGCAAGAATCCCTATTGAATCGGGTCTAAATGTAGAAGCATGGGAGAGGCATCTTAGGGACTATTCGGATAAAAGAATTATTCAATACATTAAATTCAGTTTTCCCTTGCCCTTAATTGACCCTCATGAACTTAATAACACTAAAGTGACTAACCATTTTCCTGCTTGTCAATATCCAAAACAAGTACAAGAATATATTGATAAAGAAATTGGATTAGGTGCACTACTAGGCCCTGTTGACAATGTTAATGACAACCAATTTCATTGTTCTCCTTTGTTAACACGACCTAAAGATATAAACAAAAGGAGGGTCATTCTAAATTTATCCCACCCATATGGTCACTCTGTAAACAGTCATGTAGATGCCAATAGGTTTGATGCCTCCCCATTCATATTGAAATTCCCAACAGTGGATGATATAGCTGATGATATAATTAAATCTACTGAAGACACAGTTCTATTCAAAGTGGACGTGGCCCGGGCCTTTAGAAACCTCAGGGTTGACCCTGCTGATAGCCTTAAACTCGGTATTACTTTGCGTGGCACGTTTTACGTAGACGTAGCGATCGCGTTCGGCTGGACGCACGGTTCGGCTTCGTTTCAGCTTTTAAGTGACGCAGTAGCATACATAATGACTAAAGAGGGAATCCATTTGAGATGCTATATAGATGATTACATCGCAGTGGTACCTAAATCTAAGGCTGACACTGCTTTTCATAGACTGTATGTGTTACTGAACGAACTCGGTTTATCCATTAATCACGACAAATTAACCCCTCCCACTAAATGCTTGACTTGCTTGGGCATACAATTTGATATTGAAAACAATATTATGAGCATTTCTTTTTTCTTTTGGTTCCATTGTTTATTTGTTTATTTGGGGTTTAACGTCGCTTTCAACACTGTACAGGTCATATCACGACGGGTAGTTGGAAGGGCAGAGGAAACCAGTACATAGAGTTCGCTAGGGTTGTGTACTGTAAACTGCCGACCAACGGCAAGCAACTACCAGCTTTCCCACTTACGGCCATGACGGGGATCGAACCCCGGCCGCAGAGGTGGGAGGCGAGAGTGTTACCACTCTGCCACCGTGGCCCCCTTTGGTTCCATTGTGAAAGACAGGTTTGTACATAGGGAAGGTAAGTGCACCTTTTGTAAAATTTTTAATTTTTAGTCTCTGTTGGTCTGGCAATGCACTTCTCGTTCAACTAATCCACAAAGTAGATTTGTCATCATTTCATATTTTTGTTTTAGTTATACATTTTTTGCCATACATATATTTCCTAAAATATTCTCCAAAATGCACCTCCTGCATTTTGCTGTTTACCTCATATTGACTGGCATCAGAGTTTGTGACTCATCTGAACCCACCATGCACTCAGGTCATCCTGTGATCATTGAGTTGGTAATTCACCCATGTGTGGATAGCATCAATTACACCTATCTAGCTTTCCAGGGTCACTGTCGAAGGGTGACGCATAGTTTCCGGAATGTCAATCCCTGGACATCATTGCTCCTAGCTCTTTCGGGTGAAATCAGTCTCAATCCGGGCCCTGCTTCTAGATCTCTTAATGGTTGTTTTCTCAATATTAGATCTATCAGAAATAAATCTACTTCCTTTCTGGAGTTCGTCAAAGATAACAACGCTGATCTCATAGCTGTTACTGAGACATGGCTTAGGCCAGAGGATACTGAAGGTTTTATTTCTAGTATCACCCCTCCTGGTTATAAGTTCACTCATGTGCCTTGAAATGTCAAGAAAGGGGGCGGAGTTGGCTTTTTCATCAAGGAGGACCTGTGTTTTGAGCAAGTTTCAAAAAACAATTGTCAGGCTTTTGAAAGTACCTCGATCCAGATTAGCACTGAGAGTGCTAAAGATGTTATATTTCATGTGCTCTACAGACCCCCAAATCTTTCAAAGTCGCAATTCCTAGAAGAATTTGGCATGTTCCTCGAAGGTGCTGCTTTGTCAGGCTGTGAAAACATTCTCCTTGGTGATCTTAATTTTCATTTGGATCAACACGACACCTGGACATTGAAATTTTATGACCTCCTTGAGCAATTTAGTTTTACACAACTTGTCAATACACCCACACATATTCAGGGTCACATTTTGGATGCTCTATGTGTGAGGGATTCTTCTTGGGCCATTAGTCCTAAAGTTATTGGGGGACTATCAGACCACCAGGCAATCATGTTTAGCCTTATTTTCCCCGTCAGAGAGTCCTGTAAGTTTCAACATATCTCCATCCGTAAAATTCACAAGATAAACATTATAGACTTCAGAGCAGATATCCTGAAATCTGACCTCATTAGATGCCCGTATAAAACTGCCAGTCTTCTGAGTCATCAATACTTTAATACCTTGAGAAGCCTCCTTGACAGACATGCCCCAATGATGAAGAAAAATATTCCAAGACATGCCGAGACTGGTTTAATGAACTGTGACATCCTCAAGGCAAAACAACTCAAGAGGAAATATGAAAGGGCATGGCGCCGTGAAAACTCAGCCAGTAATCGCAGCCCGGTATCAATCACTATAACTTCCTGCTTGAGAAGTCAAAATGTAACCATTATTCCAACATTGTGGCTGAAAATCAAGGAAATCCTAAGGCTTTGTTGCTGTTCTTCCAGACTGTACAAATAAAACTGACCTTGCGAACACTTTCTGTAAGTTTTTCTTTGATAAAATCCTTAAAATAAGATCCACACTGCAGTCATCAACACCATCTTCAGTCACTAGACCCAACTCCACTAAAAATACACTGTCCTCTTTCACACCTGTGTCCGAGGAAAGTCTACTCAAAATTCTAAAGTCCTCACCATCCAAATCTTGTGGTCTGGACCCAATCCCAACATCACTGGTCAAGGAGAGTGCTGATATTCTTATTACTCCCATCACTAAAATTGTAAATTATTCAATCAAAGAAGGTAGTTTTCCCAACTGTTTTAAGATGGCACATGTCACCCCCTCCATAAGAAGCCCAGCCTTGATAGAAATAGCCTCAAAAAACTATAGGCCAGTGTCAAAACTTAGTTTTATATCGAAGCTTATTGAGAAAGTTGTGGCAAAGCAGCTAAATGAATTCATTTCACACGAGGGTCTCTTAAATGTCAACCAGTCTGCTTATAAGAGTTCCCACTCCACTGAAACCGTGCTGTTGAAAATTCAAAACGATATAGCTTTCTCAGTGGACTCAGGAAAGGCAGTGGCCCTGACATTATTAGACCTGTCAGCGGCGTTTGACACGATTGATCATTCCCTTTTATATGACTGCTTGCATGACAGGTTTGGTCTAGATGGTACTGTCTTGTTGTGGATCAAATTGTACCTTTCAAACCGAAAACAAAAAATTAAAATAGGTTTCTCTGAGTCAGTAATTCTCCCTTTCGGAGTCCCCCAAGGCTCCGTATTGGGTCCTCTCCTTTTTACCCTTTACACTAGTCCCCTCAGTCAAGTTATTTCTAAATTCAATGTTACTCATCACCTATATGCTGATGACACCCAGATCTACTTAGCAGTTGACTCCAGGAACTTTGATTCTAGCATGGAAGAGCTGACCGAGTGTCTCAAGTCAGTACAGGAGTGGATGGTTGGTGTTAAGCTAAAACTAAACCCAGAAAAAAACGAATTTATCATCATAGGTCAAAAAGCCACTAGAGAGTCGCTTGCACCAAATTTCCCTGTCCCACTCCTCCAAAACAATATCTCTCCGTCGGTGGAAGTAAAGAATCTGGGTGTTACCTTGACTCAGACAACTCTTTTGACAATCATGTTGCCAAGGTTTGCCGAGCATGTTACTATCATCTTCGTGATTTGCGACGAATTCGGAAATTCCTTAGTGACAAAACTGCAATACTTTTGGCAAATGCTATGGTCAGTAGTCGTCTGGACTACTGTAACTCTTTACTGTATGGGGTAAGCAAGTCCAACATAGCTAAACTACAGAGAGTCCAGAATGCTCTTTGCCGCATAATCTTCAGACTTAACAAAATGAGTCATGTTACACCCTTTTAAAAAACTCCACTGGCTTCCAATTCAACATTGTATCCTTTTAAGTATAATCTCCTGGTATTCAAGGCTATCAATCTTTCACAGCCCCCATATCTCTCAGCTTTAATAAGATCGAGCAGTCTCACTCGCGGCAACAGGCTATCTGTCTCCTCAACCCGACCTAAGAAGCACATAGGCAGGCGAGGCTTTGCAGTAGCTGCACCAGCTGAATGGAACAAGCTGCCACAAACTGTCAGATCTGAGCAAACAATAGATTCTTTCAGAAGCCAGCTAAAGACTCACTTGTTTAGGCTGGCATACCCCCCACCTTAGTTATACCCTGGCGGGTGCTTTTTAGATGTTGACCCATGCCTGTCCCTGGACTCTCCCTTCTTGGACTTAAGCGCATTAGAGGATTTGCATCAATTTTGCGCTATATAAATCCTACTATTATTATTATTATTTCTAGCGACAAATTGGAGGCAATTTATGCAGAATGTATAGAAGTCAGTACTAAAACCTCGCTTTTAAAAAGAAAATATCAATCTTTATTAGGTAAACTTCTTTACATTCAGAAATGTGTTAAACCTGCAAGGGTGTTTATCAATAGGTTATTGGCCACATTTTGCAGCAATTCACACCTTAAAACCATTCCTTTGTCAGCCGAAAAGATATCCAATGTTTTTTTACCTTTATCCCAAGTTATAATGCTATTTATACATTCGGAAACATAGGATGGACAACAGTCAATCTCTTTATCTCGATGCTTGCCTCACTGGTATGGGGGCGGTTTGGAGAAACAGAGTGTATGCCACACCCATTCATAATTGTGGGGACTTAGATCTGAAAATTATACACTTAGAAATGTTAAACATTGTTATAGCACTTAGAACATGGGGCATCCATTGGCGCCACTCGACTGTTGACATATTTTGTGATAACCTTGGGGTGGTTCAGGTGGTCGAGACGGGAAAGACCATAGACCAATTTTTAGCCCTCTGTGTTAGGAACATTTGGCTCCTCACTGCTTCCCTGGACATTCAGCTAAATATTTATCATGTACCAGGGGTTTATAATGTTATAGCCAACACTTTATCTAGAATCTATTCACAGAAACCAGTAAATAAGGGGATCTTACAAGTGTTGCAAGATGATTATGCATGGGACCATATACCAAGTCATTACTTTGACCTCAATTTACACCTCTAATTTCAGATCTGGATCTTCCATCTACCTCCTTATTGAGATCTGCTTTGATCAGAACCAGGGTAGCTTATCGACCTTCAATAACCAGTACTCAGCGTATGCATGTCAGGACTTACTTGGCATTTGTGTTGTTCATGAACCTTCCAGTGGAATTACATCTTCATTCCATTCTAGCTTTTCTGGAATATTTGCATATTAGCTCTCTATCACACAAGGTTATATTAAATTATGTTTCATCGTTGAAAAGAGCTGCTTTCAAGTATAGCTGGCACCCAGAAGTACTTTCCCATAGGCTAGTTATGGAATACATACTAGTTAGGAGCATCTCTATCAACTCCAGGTTTGCCCCAACACCCAGAGGAATTTTTGACTTTTCAACACTGGCACTCATTTCTAGGACCTGTAGCATTCTGAATGACCCGGTTTTGTTTAGAGCAATTTTTCTCCTAGCTTTCTTCACATTCGCCATATGAGGTGGAAAATACTAAGGAGGATAAGCTTGGCAGAATAGGTATGCCAGGAAGGAATAGGAAGCAATAGAAGTGGCAGATCGTACATCATCCGGGAGTTCATTCCATATTTTGGGAGCATCATGTGCAAAGCTTAGACCAAACTGCTTTGTGGATTTGTAAATAGATGGTTGGTATTGAGGAACATGTAGAATTATACCATCAGATTGACTCAACCGAGTATTATAGGCACATTGTCTAACTTTGAGGAATGGGCTGAAATATTTTGGACAGTTAGTATGTAGGTATTTGTATACCAGCAAGGCAGTCTTGAAGATGCAACGCTGCCTTATGGGTAGCCAATGAAGGGCTTTTCTTATTGGAGTGGTATGAGAAAGACATGTGGCTCTACAAACAATTCTGGCCAGACTGTTTTGAATGCATTGTAGCTTGTGTAAGTTAGAAACAGATAGACCCCTAAACAAGGAGTTACAGTAGTCAAGTCTACTCCCCACATGTGCGTTTGCAGCCATAAGAGCAGCATCACGAGTCAAGTACTGTCGAATTTGTCTAAGATCCCTCATCTGGATGAAACAAAGTTTACATACACTTTTAACATGTTTGGTGAAGGAAAAGTCTGAGTCAAACCAGACACCCAAATTCGTAACGGCATCTGAAGGTATCAGTGATTCACCCAATATGTTTCCTAGAAAGAATGGGTTTAACTTATCTTGTTGAGACTTGGAGCCAAATATAATGAAGTTGGTCTTATCGGCATTCAGCTTTAGTTTATTTGCACACAACCACAGTTTGACATCTTCGAGACACTTTCCTAGTCGATCGAAGGCAATTTTTGCATTTTTGTGTGTCTGGTGAATAAACAGCTGGGTGACTATGACTAATTGCTGTTTGTTTTGTACGAGTTACTTATGTTACAAAATATTAAATGCTTCTGTAATTTCATTGGCACGAGTTGCTTCTATACTGTGATATCAAGTATACTTATTTTCTGTGTATTTTTAGGGCTTTTAAAATTCCAAAATGATTTATGTAATTTTAAAATTTTAACCTTTGTAGTATTACTAACATGTAAATAAAATCATCAAATCTATCATCACAAGTGACCTTGGACCTTGACCTGCATATGACCTTTTACCTCGTTACATATTTGATCTTGGACGTCTGACCTCCATATGACCTCCTAGCATTTTGATACTTGGGAAACTGAAAATAAAATTAGATTGGCCCCTTGTCAATTCTGGACTTCAGCCCGTACCGTCATTTTCATCTGGCTCAAAGGGAGGGCTCACGTAAATGTTTAAACAAACCTTAAAAACCTTTTCCAACAAAAAAATTTTGTAATTAAATAAAAGGCATAGTTTCATATCAGTGAATTGAATAAAACACAAGCGAAGGAAGCTATAAAGTCTTTTCAAAATGGAACCTTTACTTAAGTATGAGAAAGAAATAGGCATAACAATATGTAGTTCTGTTATACAGAACATGGGTATTATTTATTTAGCATTATTGAAAGAAATATTATCACTATCCTTATTTGGCTAAGTTTGCAATTTTGCAGGTACTAATTCAAGGGTGTTCTGTTTACAGTCATTTGTGTAATCATACCATCAGAAGTCATTTCACAAAGGCTGGCGATTCTGTAATCTTGTGTCATCATTTTCAGGTCCCAGCCAACGATGGTAAGCCAGTGTTATTTAATATCAAACCTGTCAAGATTGGAGACATCCCCATTGAGGTTCACATCAGGTCTGCTCTGTGTAGAGACGCCTTGAGGAAAGATCTCAATGTGGAGGTAAGAATGAAGTCTGAAGTACAACCTTTTAGATGAATTATCACATTTGTGGTTTTAAAAAGAGTTGAATATTTTAAAAAAGTGTAAGGGAGAGAGTGTCTATATAATCTCATTTTCAATCCTTCAGGTTACACAAAAATACATGGACATAATTACAAGAGTTTTCATTGGGGCAGATTTTATAGAGTTTGCAGTACTTTTGACAATTATTTTAGAAACTACAAAATAGAGAATGTGTCTCAAGTTGCTTATTTATTCCATGTGTCTCCTAATTTGGGGCATATTCTACTCCTTTTGCTGCACTAAAATCCATGCAGAAATGACAGAAAAACCAAGAGTTATTTTTTCCGGTATTCATCAGTGACCCTTATTATGTAGTCCTTTGCTGTGTAATTATTCACAATTTATGATGGATACTGACAGATTTTACTTAATATTCAAAGAAAGTGGTCAATAATAAGTATCAAATAACCCTTGTGAAGTAGTTTTTACATTGTCTGCCATGTTTTGCCCTTACTCAATGAAAAAATATAAAAATATTCGTCATTTTGGTAGTTTTCTATTAAACTATCTTCTATTTAACCATTTCCTGCTAAAGCATCTTGTTAATGTACTAATAGAAGTATTTTATGATAGGCTGAGGGAGAACCCTGTGACTACAGTGATGCCGAGCTCTTCTCAGTGGACAACGAGAAGAAGACTAGGGATGTGAAAATCAGCTACCCTGACAATGTAGTGTCAGACTCCCAGAGAATACAAGTTACTGCAATAGGTACAGTAGAACCTCGACTATCCAAACTCAATGGGGGACATTCAACCCTAGGCTGGATCATAGTTTTCAGTCTTTGTAAGATGGTGTGTTGATATATGCACATGCAGGTGAATGCGGTTATTCTTCCTGTTTTTGATTCAAGCTTTTCATTTTGTTTGAAGTTTTGAACAATATTTTCATTTTTGAATAGCAGTTTTAATTGGTTATAGCCGCCACTTCCACATGAAGCCGCTATGCTAGGTACTTCATGTGACTATCAAGGCAGCCTTTGAACCCTCTGTTTTATTCCAGTACTTGTAGTTCTGTGAGCTAGTTTGAAGACCAGGAAGACCTTTGACTTTCGACCCTAGTTTTATTCCATAACTCTGCGAGCTCTTCACTCAAGAATATAGTACTGTTAGTCCCATCTATAAGGAGTTTTGTATGTGTTGAAAGAGACCAGATCATGTACAGTACTGAGACCTTAGAAGTGTTGGCATCCAATAACAAGATTTGTCCTCAACTTAAACTTTAATGAAGAAAAAGTTGCCTTGCTTCAGTTTTTCTGGACCGGTAACAACAGCATTAGTTAGGTGATCAGTTCCTGGTGCTGAACCTCTTTTGGTGGCTATATCTACACCTACAACACTAACAGCAATTGTACAATTGTTCTCTGACAGGCATTTTCTGCTGATTAGTGTCAACTCTACTGAGACTATTTCTGATTTAGTAACTTTAGTAAACCGACCATCATTTATTGGACTTGTGCTTGGTATTCACCCATCTACAATTTCTGTGTCAGCTACTGGGTTATCAATGGTTCTGGTACCAGCACTGATAGCTCGGATACAAGCACAGTTGGTTTTAGGACTGGCAATGGATATAGCAGAGAAACACAACCTCCTTCTGCTACTGCTGGTGGACATATAGATCTTTAACAGGAACAGTACTTGTCTGGCCCTGCTAGCTTATATAATGCATAGAGGTTTGTACACTGTTATTGATACAGTGCTACAGAATTACTTGGCAACTCTCAAAACACCTTCAATGCAGTAGATGAAACAGCTGAGTTTTCTAAACATGAATCACACTGCTCTGAGGATCAAGCATAGCAAGAAATTGTGAACAGTGTAAGAAACTACATGGATTGGTTTTCTGTAACAGCTTCCGAGCACCAAAATATTCCACAGCCCCTTTGTTGGTAGCAAGTCCCAGAGTGTTGATGGTTGTCAGGTTTGTTTGCACATGAAGACTGATTATGCATAATGTGCGATTCAACCTTACTCAGTGGATATCAGTCAAGGTTGTCTTGCTCAGGTGACCTTTGGAAGCATCTGTTCCTTTGGACCGCGCCCCAATTTCTTACCGTAAGTATGGCATCTCACTGAGTGGCTATGAGGATTTTATCAGAGGTTATGACCTATCCAGTACAAATTGTGTACCTTTTATGTACTTTGACCAGTGAATCGGCTAAGAACAGTAGTTGGTATTCAATCAAGGCTTGTCCCTCTGGGTCTGGTTCTACTTATTCTGTATGTAAGCCCATGTAACATGAAATTGTTAGGAATAAGGAGGCTTCACGGAATTCAAGCCGTGCAACAAGATTTAGTATCGCTCTCTGTTAACTATCAGATGAAGTCAATCAGGGCATTACAAAGATTCAGCAGAAAGTTTCGTGCATTCCCATGTCTCCTACATCTGTTATCCATGGCCAGGATGACTGTACAGCCTAGACTTCCTTTAGAGTGAATATCACCCATTGTCTTGGGAAGACGATGAATATCTGACAGAGAACTGGTCTTAAAACCCAAATCTCTTTCCTTCTGCTATTGACTGTTTGTGCTTCCCACACGTAACAACCAGTGGCATCCTATTTTGGATTTGAGCTCTCAGAGCCCTTATCTCAAGGTAAAAAACCAAGATGGATATACCAGACCTGCTAAGAGGATCCCTTTAAAACGGAAAGTAGGTAACCTCTCTGGATCTTTTGGATGCATACTTTCACATAGCCTTTCACTGGTGGTCTAGTACATGAGATTTATTGGCAAGTTAACGTAAAGTTCAAAACACTTCGTCTTGGCCTGTCAACAGAGCCTTTTAGCTTACATTTTTGGTTAAACGTATGGCACAGAAGTATCTGAATTCCTGACTGATTTGAAACTATTCCAAGGAATTGTTTATTCAGCCAAAACAAATTATCAACTTCGTGGGTTACCAGTATGATCTTCAAGATGATTTGGCCTGCCATGCTCAATAAAGCTAATTAACCTTTTCTATAAAGCTGCAAACTCCATTAGAAAACTCCTCTTGAACAGTTTGTCAGTTAATGTCTTAGATTGGACTATTACTTCTCACAGAAAAGTTGGTTCCATCAGGTAGGCATCACATGAAACCCATATCAATGACCCGTCAGAATCGTTTGACAAGTGGGTTTCTGTGCCCCAATCCCTATGTCCTCATTTTTTGGTAGCTGACCGGGAAAATGTGCTTAAAAGTCTGCCCCTTTATCCTTTTCAGTGTGTTTACCATTTGTTTTACAGATGCCTAGTAATTTTGTTTTAGGGGAATGCATATTGATAGAAACAGGGCTCCATATAAATTCCTTTGAATTGAAAGCAGCATTTTTGGCTCTAAAGCACTTCAAAGTAAATATTCGGGATAGGTAGCATATAAGCTGCAAACAACAACTTACATTAATAAAGAAGAGAGAATGAGTTCAGACTTCCTTTGTGCCCTTCTTTGGAGACTCTTGTCCTGGTACAGCTTGAAATAAATCATTCTCAAGACAAGACACAATTCAGGTTACGCAAATGTGATAGCTAATAAGTTATCCAGACAGAATGGTCTATCCTTCAGAAGGCCTTCGACCGGATTCGTCTGAGGTGGCATGCCTATAAAGTGGACATTGCCATTCGGTAAGGACACAAGCTAGCCTTTTCTGTCCTCGGACAATGGATATCCATGACTTCCCATCCACTACACTGACCAACCAATGCAGGATAATTCTGATTACCCCTGTGTGGCTCCGAATGCCTAGTTGTGCTGTCAAGTACCAATGTAAATTCTCTTGTTTCTGGAATTATCGACTCAACCATACTACAGAGCCATACATATGGAAATAGCCAGCCTGAATCTTCATTTGTGTACCTTAGACCCACTATCATGAGAAAACAAAGCTTCCTTGAAATCTGGACATCAAGAATTTAGGCTCCTCTGAGGTAATTAATAAGACTCATCTACCGAGAAAAGTAGCCCACGTTTGCCTGGTGGTGTGAATCCAGCCAGGTGGACACCTCAAAATCCTCTGAAAAGCAAGTTGCTGTTTTTGACTATTGTCTGTGTGGGTTAGAGGAACACGATTGCGGACAAGATGTGCAATGCAGCCTTGAAATGAAAGCTTGAATAGACTTCTTGACGGTTTTCATAGAGATGAATCCAAGAAGGGGCGTTCCCTCCCGAAACCTGTCTTTGGTTTTTGCATTTTGATGGATTACCTATTACAGATTGGTCAAAATTGACAATATCTACTTTTACAAGGTTCTTGTTGTTTAAGATAGCACAGCATTTTTACTTTTTGTGTTAACTTTACAGGAGACGTTATGGGCCCATCAATCGCAAACCTTGACAAGCTGATCAAGCAACCATATGGCTGTGGAGAACAGAATATGCTGAACTTTGCCCCGAATATTTATGCATTGGATTACATGGAGGCCACAGGGACTGGAACAGACAAACAGAGGGCAGATGCCAAGACAAATATGATAAAGGGTTTGTACTGGAAACCT
Source organism: Sabellastarte sp. h YS-2021 (assembly GCA_964017235.1). Taxonomy (NCBI): domain Eukaryota; kingdom Metazoa; phylum Annelida; class Polychaeta; order Sabellida; family Sabellidae; genus Sabellastarte; species Sabellastarte sp. h YS-2021. Next base: position 163,091,929 of record OZ024930.1, read on the forward strand.
TTTGAATAGAATTCCTTTGAAGTGTAAATATACAGGAAAGTCATGACTAGGCGACTAATAGACGATGGTTAGAATATATACATCAATATCATATTTTAAACGAATAATCGATCAATGTAGCAAAATGTGGCTAAAAAGTCTTAATGCATTAAATACTTGCACATTGTCACATAAAATAAGGTAAAATCAAACTACAGCCATGTCTTTGGTATTGTTTATGGAATGTATCAATGGAAGTACTATATATCTGTTACATCTCGCACTTCCTGTCTGAAATAAATGATCCAGAAGTCAAAAGAAAGTAGCAAATTAAATCAATTTTACATATTATGGACCTATATATATTTCATTTTATTTCACGTATTTGACATTTTCATTGCCTTTTAGAAGATAAAGCTAAAAATTTTCAGTAGTTTTATAAATTGGATGGTTATGTTGTACTGACACAAATATTACTTAGAAATTAGCTGATATGGCATGAAATGTTTGGAGTCATGACATCACTACAAATATAACATTTCCATTTGAAATCACACTCTTTTCTGGATTTTTTGTTTGTTTTTAGCAGTTGTCTAGTTCCTTAAGGTTTCATTTAATAGGACTCATCTGCACTTGAAAACTTCTATATCTTGATGTCAGAAAGTCAGTTTCAACCTTTGACCTCCCTTCAAGGTCAATACCACCTGCCAATATTTGTACCTTCAAAATTACTGATCACCTAATCATTTACCATGAAATTTGAAATACACTACTGTGAAACATGTTATCATTAGCCCATTATAGAGACTTATCATCACACCTACTACAGGATTCAATATATCACCTTTGATGCATAATCAATTTAACTTCTTTTACCTTACAGCTTAGGTGAGGAATCTAATTTTGAGATTCTAAATTTCATAGTTTTAACAGAAAATGTCATGATAATTGTTTGGTCAGATATCATATATTGTGTGCTTGAAAAAAATAAAAACCTTCAGCATATTGTCATATCAATTTAATGTCCAAATACAAATCATGGGAAAATAAGAAAGACTATGATAAATACTAGTATTTTATGGTGACTTTTACAGGATACCAGACAGAAATGACTTTTGTCCATTCTGATGGGTCTTTCAGTGCATTCGGAGGTGTATACAGGAGCGGTAGTTCTTGGTGAGCCATGTATCTAAATTGCTAGCTAAATCAATGTTCCTGTTAACCCATTATTTAGCCTAAATATTAACTTTTTTATCCTAAGTATTAACACATTTTTTGCAGAATTCAAAAGTATTTTGTATACAACTGCAGCTTTTTTTTCATTTCAAACGCTTTAAGAGGAACGTAAAGAGCATTTTCAGTTCGAGCATGTGGGGTGTCAACAGCAGGAGATGTTTGAGGAGAATGGATGAAAGTTTAATTTTTTTTCATCAAAATTAAAAAAAATATATTGAACAAAAATTTCAATGAGGTGAAAATGTGTTTGAATAATGCTTCTGAACATTGTCATCTGTTACGTATATTTTGGAAATCAGAAAATCCTGTTTTCTTAATCCAGATCTGAATCACAAAAAAAAAACATTCTGGATTGAGATTCAGGTCATGTATCAGAAACAGGTAGACCCGAACTGGTGTAAAAATATGACCCTGATAGAATGTGTAGTTTTCCAGTTGTGCGTGCAGACAAATAGACGACCATGATTACAATGTATAAAGGTTGACTTTGCAAAAGAAATAGATCCTGAGAGGAATACAGCTTAAATGACGGTATTCATCAACTGCTCCTGATAACTCTGCAACTGGCAATTGTTGGCAGCTGAATGCCTTCTTAAACCTATCAGAATGTACAAGGTAGTCCAGAATACTGCCCCAACCCCCATTTTTAAACATATGTAGTAGCAGTTGATGTCCATGGTTGAGTGTGATTTATTAGTAAGATGACAGATTGACAACTAACTGGTCTGTTTTAAGATCAACACCTTAAAAATTGCATTATTGAGTTAACTCATTCATTCTCCTGGTGTTGTTAGTTTCTGCCCCTTCAGCCCCCCCCCCCCCATCACCACCTTCTGTCTACATTTCATCATCAAAATCAATTCCACCAGCTCTACCACCTTTTCGCCTTTTCATCTTACTCCTCCTTGCTGGTGATATCAACCCAAACCCAGGACCATCTGACTGTCCAAAGAACACCTATGCCAGTGTTAGGTCAATACACAACAAATATTCTGCCATTGCAAAATTTATTTCAGACAATGACACCGACCTCTCTGCCATGTCAGAAACTTGGATCAGACATGACACCATCACTGCCAAATCTGTCTGAAATCACCCCATCATGTTACAATTTGTATCAATAGCCATGAGAGGTTCACCGTGGTGGAGGATTGGGGGTTTTCGTTAAAGATGAACTGGATCCTTCTGTTGTTCCTACAAAGACCTGCATCACCTTCAAAATTATCCTCATTAAGATATCCTTAAAGAAAGAATCTTTTTATTTTCTGAACATATACACACCACCTTCTGCCCGTACTCCAACCTTTTTCGAACAGTTTCAGTCACTCTTGGAGGATATTCATCACACCACTATAAATCTGGTTATCATTGGCGACTTCAATTTTCACCTTGAAACAACATGTTCAAATTCAAAAGCCTTTCACTCACTGATCAATTCATTTGACTTAACTCAGAAAGTTAATTTCCCTATCCATATTCATGGATATACTCTTGAGCAAGTTTTAACTAAATCCAAGTGTGACGGAATTTCTAATCTCCATACCACTGATGCTTTCTCTGATCACTTTTCAGTTAGTTTAACCCTAAATTTCTCAACCCCTAAATCCCAGACTAATGCTGCCGTCACCTTTTGTAAATACCATAAAATTGATAAAGAGAAATGAAAACAGATCTCCTTGCTTCTGAACTGATTAATAATCCACCCAAGGAAGCCAATACTCTCTACAAACAATATCACACTACCTTGTCCACCCTCATTGACAAACATGCACAACTACACACCAAGACGAAGTATATCCCAGGATGGGATAATGAAGCTGTAATTGCGGCAAAAGAGAGCCAGCGTTTGTTCAAAAGGATTTGGCAGAGAAACAAATCTCCCTTCAATAGATCTCAATACATGCAGAAAGTCCACCAATACAATAGAATCTGCATGCAGGCCAAATCTGAATTCCTTAAAGCAAAAATGTAGGATAATCACCATGACCCCAATAAATTATGGCGAGTCCTTGGTGATGTGTTACACAGATTGCCAGCCAGGATGCTACCATTGATAAATCCCCCTTGGCTCTTGGCTGACAGATTTGTGAGTTCTTCACAGAAAAAAATGGAAAAAATATGCTCAGCCTTCCCTACTTCTCCGAGGTCACAACATATCACCTCAGACTCTCCACCCTTCATCCTTTCCACTTTCTCTACTGTAACTAAGAGTAACCAAAATCATCATAAACTCTCTAAGCAAATCATGTTCCCTTGACCCTTGGCCCACTTTTCTTGTTCTTGACTATCTGAATATTCTCATCACCCCCATCACTTCAATAATTAATGCTTCTCTTGAACAAGATAAGTGTCCAAATTTCTTTAAGCAGGCCCTTTGTTATCCACATCCTGAAAAAAAAACATCCTTAGACAAAGCATTCTTCAAAAACTATAGGCCTGTCTCCAATCTGAACTTCATTTCAAAGAAACTGGAAAGGGAAGTAGCAGTCCAGCTGCAAACTCATCTTGATGAAGCCGGCCTTATGACTGCCTTCCAATCCGCTTATAGAAAACACCACTCTACTAAAAGTGCCCTCCTTAATATTCAGATTGATATTCTTCTCAATATGGCCAAAGGGTCTGTCACAGCTCTTACCCTTTTGGATCTATCCGCCACATTCAATACCATTGACCACACCATTCTCCTGGACAGACTTAATATTTACTATGAAATCAGTGAACTTGCACTTGGCTGGTTCAAATCATACCTCTTGAGAAGGACACACTCGGTCAAGTTAGGTAGCACACTCTCACATCCTGCTGCGCTCCAGTATGGGGTCCAATTGTCCAATTCTTTTTTCTCTCTACACTAATCCAATTTGTTCAATCATTCACTCTGACTGTAACATTAACTATCATTTCTACGCCGATGACACCCAGCTATACATAACACCCTCACCAACAAATTTCTCTCACTCTATACAAAAACTAAAGAATTGCCTAAACAACATTCAGAATTTCATGTTCACAAACAAATTAAAACTCAACCATAACAAAAGTGAGTTTATTCTAATAGGCTCCAAAAATAACCATAAACAACTCCTTCCTCACTTTCCAATCAATATCCTCGGTAATCAGGTCTCACCAGCACAAAGTGTTAGGAACCTCAGAGTGGTGTTTGACTCCAATTTCTCATTCTCAGACCATGTGTCACAGGTCATAAAGTCCACCAGAGTTCACGCGAGAGACCTGTATAGAATTCGTCCCCTTTTCGACCTTAACACATCAGTTCTCTTAGCAAATGCTTTGGTGAACAGCAGATTGGACTACTGCAATTCCCTGGTCTTATCACTCACTGATTTTGAGTTAAAGAGATTGCAGTTAGTCCAAAACTCACTCTGCAGGGCTGTCACTCCTTCCTCTAAATACTCCCACACTACCCCTCAACTGAAAAAATTTCATTGGCTCCCAGTCCCAATATAGGGTACAATTCAAAATAGGTCTCATTACATACAAAATTCTCAACCAGGGACCAACCAGTTTACCTAAGAGAATTAATTCATCCCTACACTTCTTCCAGAAATACAAGGCGGACGACCCCCAAATTCAAGTTCCTTCATACCCCCACTTTTGACTGTAACTCCTTCCCCTTCCAAATAAGAAATAGCTCTTCTGTTGCAGCTTTCAGGAAACTCCTCAAAACCCACCTCTTCAATTCCAGTTTTCCAACTTAGTCTCCTTCCCTCCTGGTCACATCATACAACTCCGGATTACTGACCTTGAATGTCCCTCGACCCTCCTTATGATAAATGATTTTGTTAAGTTAGCACACTGAGTTCCCCTTTTGGGGAAGATATTGTGCCTGCAAAGCAGTAGATTAGATTAGATTAGATTTGTATCATTGAATAGCTATACCATCTGGATATTCTTGATAATTTCTTCAAAGACCTATCTTTTTAACTATATGGTGTAATTAACAGATATATATTATGTTTCAAATTAATATGATTCTGAATTTTGTAGGTTGACAGCTTTTGTATTGAGATGCTTCAAACAGGCAGAAAAATACATCGACATTGACAAACACGTTTTCACCGCAGGAGCCTCCTTCCTGATAAAGCAACAAAAGAAGGATGGATCATTTAGAGTAGGATAATTATCTTTTCCTGAAAAAAGTTTACTTTTATTTATATAAAATTATTTTAACTAGCCATTTCTTTAAATGAAAACAAATTCATTTAACATTTATACCTTTTATAAGTTTTTCTGTAATATGTTTTGAGTATTTAATGTTCGAGCCAATTGTTTAGGATCCAATCATTTTGTATCATTTTTCAAGTTTCACATCAGTATTATTTTTTACTCACAGGGTTTAATTGGATACTAACATGAACATGGATGGTAAAAATAAGAGGTCTCCTCTGCTCTATTGACCTGTTGCTAAGCATCACAAAAGCATTTGAATGTTTTGAGCATTGCATTTTTTTTTACTTTTATTTTGTTTACAATCCCTCTGCTTTGTACCACAGTGGTTTAACACTTACCAATGTGAAATGGTTGGAAATGAACGTAGCTATCTGTGAGGTTTTTTGGCCTGCAAGTTATGACTCAACTGCTAATAATAAAAAAATTATTATATAAATCAAAGCTAACTATTAATACATTAAATAGGTTGATGGATATAACCCCATATAAGTTACCCTATTTCCTGCCAAACTTAATTGTGACTGGCATTAAAATGTGTATTTTTTGAACTACCATATTTAACCCTTTTGGACGTATTGCTATTGGGGAGTCTCGCCTGCCAGATGGCCAAACTTCTGGAGAAAATAATTATGTTTCAGAGAGTCCAGGATTTCCACCAGGTGATGCATGATGGAATGTGACTGAGATAGTTTGTGGTTCAACCTATTTTTAATTTGGCTGCTATATTTTACTCTGCCGTAATTACTACCAAAGCCTTTTTTCTTTCTAAATGGATATATTAAATATTGCTGGTTGTCGAGGATATATATTGTAAAGTTAACAATATGTCGAAATCCAGATATTTCTACACGATTTGGGACATTTATACATACTGCCTTACCTGTTAATGAGAGTGCTAGGGGTGATGACCCTTATGTTACTAACTCTGGGGTTTGGCCCCATGAGGCCTGAATTCAAGATCAATGGATAAAAGCGCCAATAAAATGCGATATAAACTCTACACCAGCTACAGAAGATAATCTCATCAGATTGTCCATAGAAGAAGAATTCTCAGGTTCCCAATAAGTTTTAGATATCACTGAATGATCACTCTTTGCAGATCCCACACCAGCACAGAATGTAGCCGTGAGTTCAACAATTTGGGTTGCATACACTTACTCTCAACTCTCATAACTCCTTCCTCATTTCTGGAAAGACCCTGACTGCTTTTGAGAGGTGGATTGAACATAAAAATAGGAACCCAGCTAAGAAACGAAATGGGCTCACTTTAAAATGTGATGGTTGCGTTTTGCCAGTTTGACTTAAAACAACTAGCAGTACAGGCAGGGTTCTACCCCTCCTCCCCCGACTACTGCCACTATCTGCCTAAGCATTGTCAAGACCAAGCTCAGTCCCTTCAACTGCAATGCCCAGTTTATCTCACCAACTTTCCAAGACCAGGTAAAAAGACCCGTAGAATGTGCCTCATTCAACTATTATGTAATGGAATGTCTGAGAACTGGACAAGATATGTGAACAGTCCAAACTAGTCCAAAGAGAATGTTGGAGCCACGACTGCATGCTCAATGGGGATGTAGATCTGCCTGACATATGAACACATTATACATGCAGGACATAGGCATCTTCAGTTGGCTTTTGAATATCCCATATCTGACAGCCAGTGCCCCTATCTCCTAAAAATCTGCATCTCATCCAAACCACAAAAGCTACCATGGGTCAGGCACTCCAGTATGTATTAAAAGAGTTAGAGCACCAAGTCAGGGCGAATATAGATGTCCCAGAATATATTGAAATTCTTTTCTTTGGAAGGTTTACCATCCCGGTAGAGAAATTCCTGAATAGCAATGAGTCCCAACGGGTAAGATAGCTTGTAAAAACTACATTTAAATATAAAAGGACCGACTTAATGAGCTTGTCATCAATATATGTCACATTGTAATGTTTAAATCAAGACTCATGTTTGGCTTCTCAATGGTGAAACATTTACCTTAAAAATAAATTATGAAATGGCTGTCTAACACACAGCTGATGCATTTTGTGGATGCTAGTTGTTGCCTCTGATGTTTTTTAGTTTTGACACAACTGAAATTAATATTATTGCACAGAAACCTGGTCAAGTTAATAGTTTCTTGTATTTACTCACCAGCAATTAAATTTATATGCAGGAACCTGGTAGAGTGCTTAACAGTGCCATGCAGGGTAAAGCCTCACGTGGCATTCCATTTACAGCCTACATCGCCAAAGTACTGACAGAAATCAAGGAAGGGCTTAACTCTGTAAGACTATGAAGCATAGTGTTTTATGCATAAAGATTGTAAAACATGAAGTTTTTACACAAAAACCTTTAACTGTAAAGTATTGTATATGGAGACTATTAAATAGAGTGTTAAATATAGAGACTATAGAACCGACTTTCACATTCTTGAAACAAACCTTTTTAACACACACTGACAATTTGTGACATGGAGACTGTAAAGCTTAGAGTATGACACATAGTGACAGAGTTTTACACAACTACTTAGCATATAATTTTGCACATAATGTCCATAAGGATCGTGCTTTACACACAGAGACCTTTGAACCATCAAAGGTTCATTCACACAGAGACTATTAAATTGGTTTTAGGCCAGCTGGATACAGTCTCAATATTCATTTTGTTACAGAATTTGCAGGAGCAGGTAAAAACAGCACTGATTAATGTCAAGGCTTACTTGAAGGGACAATTAAATAGTATTAAGGACAATGCCTACACACTGGCCCTGACATGTTACTTCCTGTATGACGTGAGCAGCAGCAAAGCAGACAAATGTATGAAGTACTTTGAAGACTTGGCAGTCAAGACAGGTGTGTTTTTTATTGGCTGAATTCTGTCCAGCCGGGTGAAAAGTTACAAAGTATTTTAGTTGAGCCTCCAAAGCCTCATACAAAGTCATGACAAGGACATTAAAAGGCTGTGGAACTTGATATATTTATTAAAATCATTGTGTTTTTAATTCTCTCATTTTAAGCAAATTTGGAATGTGGAATTTGATATTGATGGCAATTTGAACATCTTTGGGTGTACTTTTGGACATTTTCTACAATTTCATGCAAAACTGAAATCTGGGACATTGGACCTAAATTACCTTTAATTTACCATGTAAGAACAAGTCTGAGGACTTAGCTCTACTGTAAATACTGGTAATACATTATTTAAAGGCAAAGAATGAGATATTTACAGCTTTTGAAACTATTTCTCCTGTGTACTTCCTTTAAGCTATAGTTTCTCCCGTTGAATTTGTTTACTCAGATGATAGAGAGCTAGTAATTGTATATGAAATCCACATGCATTTTAAGACTTTATAAAGTAAAATCAAGCGATGAAGGTTGATGAAGTTATAAAAAATGATATGTTTGAGCCCCTGAATCAGGTGTTGAGAGAGAAATAAACCCCCATCAAGACCCTTTGAAGCCCTTGCCAGAAGTCGCTGTGACCCTGAGCTATTCAAACCCATTTCAGTATGAATATATTAATGAAACCATTTCCTCAGTTTCTGAGGAAAATACCAGAACATTGCTGGATTGTTTTTCTCCAACCGGGTGTTAGGAGTCACTTAATCATACTGAATTCTACCATTTACAACAATTTCCCTTTTCAATAGATTTTCAGGAGACCAATTTTCCACCTGCATGACCAATGTTCCATGAGGCCAATTTTCTAGAATGCCAACATTCAAATAATTAGGCTGATAAAGACTTTTCAATTATGATTATTTGAGTCGCTTAAGATCCCTGATAATAACAAAACAAGCCTTACAGGTATCCCTTACATGGCAAGAGAAGGTACATACCAAGGTACCTCAGTGATTCAACATATGAAAGGAGATTACCAGGTGTATTAACTGGGAAATATTCGAGAAATTCTAACACTTTTTCACAATTTTCACATTCACTATTGAAGGGATTTTTCTCTTATTTTTTGTATGTGTACTAGGCCAAAGTAGATTCCTTTTTGTGAGTATCAAACCTGGGTCTTTCTTATTTATTTTTATAATTATTTTAATGTGTTAAAATTAATGAATTCCTGCAGTAAATCACTATTACTTAAAATATATCATTGAAAGCATTCAGTTAAAATATATTGTTCACCTACTTTTTTATAGCTTAAACATGGTGCGTAACTTGAGAGCCTATCCCAATAGCTAAGCGAGTAAAAGATTTTTTTTGACTTTTCAATACCTTTCAGTAACTTCCATAATGGGTAAAATCACTAGTAACTTGAAAAAATATTGCATTTAGAGTATTTTGTTGAATATGTTATTTACCTACTTATGTGTCAGCTATAACATAGTGAACTTGTAGACCTGTAGCTCATTGTATAGCTGAGCAATAGCTACTTTGAGAAATATAACTTGAAAGCTATTATATTTAGAGACTTTTGTTGAAATATGTTATTCACCTACTTTTGGGACAGCCATACCATAGCAAAATTTAGCTACTTTGAGGTTATCACTGTTGAATAAATCACTTGTAATTGAAAACTGCTGCATTTAAAATATTTTGTTAAAATATGATGTGCACCTACGTTTGGGTGAGCTATAACATAGTAAAATTGCAGACCAGAACCTTGTTGCATAGCTTAGCAAGAGCTATTTTGAGCTTTGTCCTTTTCTACTTGTATTCTGAAATTCTAAACACGAAATCTGCTAACACAGAGCCTGTTTACTGGCACTGATTGCTTGTTGATATCATCTATTAAGTTTTCAGCGTGTCAAAGGCCTCAGTCACAGTCTTGTGTGTAAGACGAATATATAACTGAGTGTCATCCTATTGAAAGTGGAAACTTATACCATAAATGTCCAGGCGTTGATCAGTTTCCCTCCAAATTTTTAATTTCATTTTGGTCTGACCTCAAAGCAATAATTCTTTGTTTACTTAACTATGCTTATATGAAAGAGGAACTTTCATCATTCCTAAGAACTTGCATCATAAGTTGCATACCAAAGGGGACAAATGTAGGGAATATTTAAAAAATTGAAGGTTAGTCTCACTGCTCTCAGTACCATATAAATAGCCTCTTTAGCTATAGCTTACTGATTGAAGAAATTAGATATCCTTATTGCAAAAACTTAATCAGGCTTTATAGTGGGAGATTTAATAGGTGATAGTACAAGGCTTATCTATGACATAATGCATTATCTTGAGTTAAAAGATATTCTAGGACTTCTTATGCTCATTGACTTTGAGAAAGCCTTTGATTCGTTTTTCTTGGCCAATTCTCCAAACAGTTTTGATTTTCACAATATTGGTTTAAGTTTTAAATAGCGATCTCAATGGGTATCGGTATATCCAGGTACCCGATCATTGAATATCTACCCAGATCCGAAATCACATATCCAAGTGCCCTCATCTATGCACAAGTACTTCCAATATCACCCACATTAGCCGACCGAGTGCTGACATGTCCTGACTTTATAAAGTCACTCCAAAAGGAAACTATTCAGTTAAAATGTACAAGAATATTGTTTTCTCACCTATATACACCATTTATAGTGTTATATTTACCTTTTATTTTGGTTGCTTTGAAATTGTCAGTGTGTTACAACACTTATCTAATTCCGACAACATTAATTCCTGTATATTGGCTACATAGTGTCATGTATTACTTAAATAAATAAAAGTACAATGTTTTTACACATTATTTTATCACTATGAATTAATAAAATGGACTTATCGGCCAAAAAAATAAAGTTGCAATTCCGAAACTACATTCAAACTGTGTAACTAATAGGTCATAGAAAAAACAACAGTGTTTGAATGCACAGAAGTCTTCTTTATTAACATTTCGTCCGTGTCCTAGTACAAAGAACTGTAATATTTTGAATGTTTCCCCTTGGTTCAACCATTGTAGATGTCACTTGCCATTTTGAAACTATTGGCTGTTTAGAAATGGCCACATGAACCTGCTGGCCATTTTAAATCTAGCAGGGGTTTTGATATGGCTTGGTCATTTCAAAAACTTCTCACTGGTTTTAACCAACCCTGTGTTTTCAATGCTTTTAAAAGTATATTATCAATTGCGAATATTTGCATTCTTTTTACAATCTTCAAAGTGCTATTTTGACACAGCTTTCAAGCTTTAAAAGATATGCATTTAACGCTTGAGAATTTGTATATTTATCTTATTTATCTTCTCTAGGTTCAGCTGCAATAAACTTGCATCCATGGCTGATTTGTTAATTTGTGTTAGTGAAAACAAAAAGTCACGGTTAGATTGCATATATTACATTTACCCGTTCACTTAATGTGTAAAAAAATCCAGCTTTTGTTTAAAAGAATCGCTATTACAACAACACTCCCAGCACAAGTACATTGATTACAGTTTATAGTAAAGAAGCTGAGCCAACCTAATTCACTATATCAATTAATCATGGTGGGGCCACGGTGGCAGAGTGGTAACACTCTCGCCTCCCACCTCTGAGGCCGGGGTTCGATCCCCGTCAAGGCCTTATGTGGGAAAGCTGGTAGTTGCTTGCCGTTGGTCGGCAGTTTACAGTACACAACCCTAGCGAACTCTATGTACTGGTTTCCTCTGCCCTTCCAACTATCCATCGTGATATAACCTGTACAGTGTTGAAAGCGACGTAAAACCCCAAATAAATAAATAAACAATTAATCATGGTTGGGATTTACATTTTTAAATTTTACGTATTTATAATTACAAACTTTACCAATTGCCTACTGATTACTTAAAAGGGCAAACGGAGTTTATTACACAGTCCAATAATAGATTAACTCACATTTACTCTGACTAATCAGGTTTTGAAATTGCCAGGCCTTTGCTAAACCAAGTGAGGGTTTAAAATGGCCAGTTTAATTAGTTGGCCATTTCATAATGGTCAGAGATGCGAAATGTCCAAGAACAAACACAAAGCCAAATTTTGTTCAAATTCAATTTGAACTTCTTGTGAAGTAAGAAGAGAGATTCTTAAAAAATATGTATACCTATTCAATCATACATCTTCACCCATAATAAGGTATCAAAAAGATAATGCAAAAGTAATGTAAATCTCTTTAAATTATATAGATACATAGTGGACAAGTTTAAGTAATAAAATGTCTTAAAACAATAAGATAGTTTACAATAAGTCGTTGGTCCCACTTACAGGTCACATGATCAAGATACTTTATTTTTCAGATGGCTCTATGTACTGGGACAATAATAAGGACACTCCAACTAAAGAAACAGATAATGTGTGGTTTGCACCTTATAAAAAAGAGGCAAGTAATAATATTGAGACATCATCTTATGGTTTGCTGACCTACTGCCTGAAGGAGGATGATGCTAAGGCTGCTTCAGTGGCTAAGTGGCTGTCAACTAAGAGAACCAGCCTAGGAGGATATGGTTCAACTCAGGTATGCATCATGTGGGTATGGAGTTATAATTAATTCCTGTCAAATCGTATGGGACCAGAGAATTAAATTTACCTGTTTTGTTGTATATAACAAGAAAGGTAATGTAAAAGGCTCTCTGAGATCCTGATATTTAATCTACTTGAGAGGTTTAAGTATTTAGCAATACATTAGCAGGAGGTATAATATTGCCTGTATTGAGGTTCCATCAATTTTCTCATTTGATAAATGACAGGACAGCAGGACCCATATGTACAAAGATGCTTAAACTCATACTTAAACACAGACACATAATCTCAGTTTTTGTCTCACCTTAGACTATGTTGGAAGTCGTTTTCAAACGTTATCTTATGTGAACATAAACCTCTGAAATTATGTTTAAACTCAAGTATATGTTTGTTTATATTTCCATTCATAAAGTCGTTTTGTGGGTCATTGTTTGTAAATACACTCAGATGGAGAACCAAAACAAAGGAAAGGAGACAGCCAACTGGACGACATCAGAGCATTTTCATAAAGACGATTCCCTTTGAGTATAGATATAAACTCAGAAAATGAGTTTTTGTATGAAACTTAAGATAAGCTTAAGTTTTAAAATTACCTATATTGTGAAAAGTTTGAGTTGAAGCTTAAGCTCATAAGAATAACTTTGACTTTCATTCCAGAAGCTCTGTTTGCCAAAAGTTTGCTTGTTTGTTTCTATGCAGCTACTTCTGAATTTGACATTATGGTAAGGAAGGATGTGTTTTTTTACCAGGTTTGTATGCAGAACAATAATGATGCTAGTAATCTGTGTTATAAGAACAAACCTGAATCTTGGTATTCATTGTTTAAAACAAACCAACAGCAAGTACCAAAGCATTAAAATTGTGTTGCATATTGATATTCAACACAATATCTCCTTGTACAACAGAAATCAACTCACTAGTTGGCTATAGGGCCCAGGGAAAGAGGACGACCATTATCAGTGGCCATCCGAGCAACTATGCATCTGTCAGTACCTGGGTTTTCACCCAAATCCTCTGTTTTATTTATTTGGGGGGATGGGGGGTTATGTCGATTTCAATTTTGTGCAGCTCATATCCCGGCACTTATTTTGTGGGCAGAGGAAACCAGTACATACAGTTGGTAAAGGTTGTGTACTGTAAACTGCCGACCATCGTTAAGAAACTACAAACTTTCTCACATAAGGTCTGGGGTTTGAAAGAAAGACTTTATACATGGGATGCAAGCGCGTTACCATTACACCTCCGTGGCCCCCAAACATCCTTTGTGTTCTTAAGCAAGTGTGTAGGTAACTGTAAAAATGGTTTTTCTACATAGGACACAGTGATTGGACTGCAAGCCCTCTCCACATTTGCAGCCAAGACCAAGTTCAAGGAAGATGACAGCATCGATGTGAAAATTTCATGGGACAGCAAGTCACATGACTTTGACACCATCTCTAAGAACAATGCAGATGTCTTGCAGCAGTATGAAGTAAGTGTAAAATCAATATTTTTATTGTGTGAAACATTTTAAACTGGCAATTTTTTTCAACAATGAGTATTCTTGGTTGTGTTTACTGCTCCAAGCAAATTGTAACATCCTCACGGTTTTCAGCTCTTTAACATACTGAGCTAAAACAGAATCCCCGGAAGCCCAGATGTTAACAGAACTGATACACGAGAGGATATTACACCTTCTAACTCATTTGTCAAAGGTCAATGTTAAGGTTTTAAATCCTGTTCAACAGTGAATGGAAGCAATACAAACATGACAGCATGTGATTAGATGCCAAAGTGTCTAATCACTAAGATCTAAATACATCTGTCATTTTATGATTGGTTACCAAAGAAACTCAACACTCTGTGTTGATATAAATGTTGGTGTACAACTAGAATTCAAAAGTTCAGACAAAGTTTTAGTTTAGCTTTCCTGATTTATTGATTTTAAAATATTATTTCTTACCATATATTGCTTGACTTTTCAATTAAGCTATGTTTAATTTATTAATATATGTATAAAGTTATTGTGTTAGACAAAATTAAAAATTATTAAATATTTGAAAGTTTTGCAAAACAACTTCGATGCATTAAGTTTTATTTTAAAATTAATATTAAAAGCTGTAGGTGAAGGATATTGTTCTTTATAAATTACAAAACTTTGTTGAAAAAATTGTTGAAATATTTTTTTCCCGAAAGTGATACATTGAAATTAACACTTTAATATTTAAATTGAATCTCAGAACCATTATCAATCATCTGTGAAACGTGGATTTTTGTCAGCACCACTGTTGGACATTGGGTTATGTAGTTACTAGATGGTGTGGAACTATAAAAACACATAGTTCTATCAAAACTGACTGGATTGTTTTCACTATTAATTATATTTAGACTCTGATCTAAAAATCAAATTGTTTCAGTTGACTATGACAATTCTTACCATCAGGATAAGATGCAGTCTGGATATTTGGATTTCTGACTAGAGCACACGGTTTGAGGAATTTTAAAGAATACTATGATAAATTGTTTGTAATAAATTGTCTTAAGATGCTGTAAATAAAACAGGTAGCATCAATATTATAGTTGTTGCTAACATGAAGGTATTGTATGGGAAAAGAGGGAATGTTTCAGAGAATCCACAGGAAAAAAAGTATTCTCAGAAAGTAATTTTACTAAAAATAGGCCAAAGTAATTTTGAGCCATTTTGTTTTGATTTAATATTCTTGTATTAACTTCCTAGTTTCAGCACTGAAGCATGGGTTCTTGTAGTATTTGAATTCAGACTTGTGAATTTCAGATTCCTGCAGCTGACAAAATAAATTGGTGGATTATAAACAGAAAGGCAGCAGTGATAAATAAAATGATATGATTAGTAGTACATTTACCTTAAATTTTAACCGTTTACTCTTTACTTTAAATTGAGATATCATTTAGAATATACTTGTGTATATTTAAAGCTAGCTATTGTAACCCAGTCGGGGCACCTAGGTTTTAGCATGGTAATTCCACTGTTGCACCATTCAAAAAGCTATCCTTCCGTACACAATAACTTAATTTTACATTTTACAAATCTGTTCAAATTTGGTATGTGGTATATATGGCTAAGGCCATCGATTCTAGTGTTTTCAAGCATTAGCCTTCCAATTTAAAATCAATGGCAGCCTTCTCTAAGTAATATTTGGGGCATTTGTTCACATTTTGCCGTGGTTCTCACACAGAAGGACAATTCATCTTATGGCTGATATATATATCATATATATATGCTCTTTGTATAGGGGTTCAGAATATTAAATCAACTCATAGAAAATCTTACTTTTCAAATTTTGTATGTGGGGGTAAATGGTTAAGACGGGGGACATTATTATTTTGTGGTCTTAACATTCAACTACAACACCAGTGGTAGCCTTTTAAAAGTTAAATTTGAGACATTTTTTCACATTTTTCAAGAATTTTTTCTGAGGGTCAAATTTTATCTTTGCCCCTGCTTCAAGATCAAATAATGACTGTACAGAAATGCCTTATTTCATGCTTATTATCCACCTTGGATTTTGAAATGTTGATTTGAAATGTAAGCTGCAGATATTTTGAAAGGGTTAAATTTAACCTTTGAACCCAAGTTCAAGGTAAAACATAAGTTCCATTAAAAAGCCTTATATTGTCTTTATTATTGCATCTGGGGGATTTGAATATAAAAATGACCTTTTAAAAATATACACTGTGATAGATTTGACCTTTGACACCAAATTCAAGGTCGATGGAGAGTATATACAAAAATGCATTGTACTGTGTTTATTACTAGTGCTAACATTTGGGATTGATGGGTTTGATTAACAACCTATATAAAATCATGAGCTGTAAATCTAAAGATGTAGAGATGAAACTACATTAAAACTGTGAAAACTTCAATTAACAGTAGACTCTTGAAAATTCCAAATTCATTTCAATAATACTTATAATAAGGTTATTAAATGTAACAAATGCCAATAAACAAAGCTTTATATCTCTCTTCTTATTCCTCTTTGACTGCCGCTACAGTTCTAAAGGTTCTGCCCAGGGAAATGCTACATAGACTTGATGCATTGTAAGATCTAAGTAACTGTATAATCACCTTTTATCACTCAGATGATTTCAAATATTAACCATGAAACACCAGGAAACTTAAATAATACCGATAACAGTAATTAATTAATATGATTCAAACTTACTAAAATTTTATCTTCTCATTGGGGCCATCAACTCATCTTCCAGATGTTACTAATGTCACCTTTCTTTTGAATTTTACAGATCCTGAATGCTGGAGACGTGTCTAAAGTGAAAGTAACAGTGAGTGGTGTTGGTATGGTTCTGGTACAGGTAAGTCCATGTTCAATGCATTCTATCAACTCTTTGGGGACATTATAGAATAGTGGGTAATCTACAGACCTCCAACCTTTCAGGTCCTGGGTTTGATTAGCTGGTGGCATATTTGTTTCCTGGTGGTTTATATTGCAATTAAAACATTCACCAATGTTGGCAAATTAATAAGATGGTTCCAAACTATAAAATCTGTTAGGAAAGGAAAAGTGTTTCTGTTTATTGTGTTAAATACTGCAGGATTTCTGGCCTTCTTGATGCTCTAATTTAAAAAAAAATTAATTTAGAAATGTTGTTTTAAAGAATAAAAAATGCATAAAAATTCAATTTGAATGGTTACTTGTGTCTGCATCTGAATCTACCTTATGGCTTGCAAGTTTACCAAGGACGTTTTGTCTCTGAACATGGTTTCCTATGACCTGTGATATATCAACTTTTGGTCATTGCGATTTTAGTTGATTAACTCCAGGTCAGGGGTATGGATCTTTGACCCCTTACAGCTCAATTGCACCTTCAGATTATTTTATTGGCACCAGAATGTGTGCCTGGTTGGTGTGAGCTGATGACACTCCATTCACATTTCCTCAAGTCTCACCCATAGGCCATATCACTGGTAGTATCGGACCTCAACTTTGTAAGGCCAGCCAAGTTGGCTTGAAATGGTACTTCATTAACGCCTAATCCCTATCTGATAGACAAACTTTCCTGGGGTGAGGGAATGATGCTATAGATATTCATGATTTTTCATTTCTAAGCGCTAGCTCTCTATGAGGTTCACCGTTCTAGAGATCACTTTTTTTCACTGGACCTTTATGAATTTGTGCTACTCTAGTCTAGTACAAAGGTTTCTGATTACTGTGTAGCTCAATAATGTATACATAAATAAATTTCGGTCTTGTTACATTCTGGTGGGATATTGAATGTTCTTATTACTTTTCCTGTTTGACATTTCACTAGCATTTGTGAAAGTTTGGTGACAAAACCAATTCTGAGTCAGATACATCCCATACATGGCCTAGTACTCAGACAATCACCCATCCAAGTACTAACATAGCCCACTGATGCTTAACTTCAGTGACAAGACAGGTACTCATCATACTACGCCACAATTCTCAAAAATAGCAAAAAAGTGATTCTTAGAAGCATGAGCCTCCCCAGAAATGGTACTTAAAAAGCCCTCCAACTATCCTCACTAATGCATCTTACTTGGTTAATACCCATGACCAACATGAAAAATTTGTAAAATCTTTCTTGTTTGTAACTGCACAATAAATGACATTACATGCCTGGTATATACAGCAAAAACCTGTTTTTTCTTTCTCTATTTGGTTTTACAGGTGAATGTATTTTTCAACAAAGACGAGTCTTCAATTCCATCTGGATATGTCATAAATGTGACTTCAACTGAATTTATTGGAAAAGTCACGATAAATGCCTGTGTGACGTATGTTGACAAATGTTTCAATGTTGTATGGCCAAAAGAAACAGCAAGGAAGCTTTCTTATTATGTTCATGTCTATTCCATGCAACCACTCATTACTTAGTAAAAAATGGAAAAAAAGTAAATTTAATTGAAATCTATAAATACATAGAAATAAATTCAGAACCAAAGAAACATAAAAATAACTGTTTCTAGTATATTTCTTCAGAGTGTTGGGCTGATTATTTTCAACATTTCTGCATCATACAAGTGCCATGATATGACCGGAATGTGTACAAAAATACAATAACTATGCAAAACTATACAAAAACTAATCTTTAACTAGATAATTCCGTATGTTTTTGGTAATAATGCTTTGATTACTTATAACAGACAAATTTTAAGGAGAATAGTCAGTATGTATAGCTTTTGAAACTACAATCTTATCATATGGGACTAAGGAAAGTCCCTCCCTTCCTTCTTGAAATTACGGCTCAGAGGTTACGATTAAATACCAACTGGAAGGAGGAAGTGTACATGTATAACAATATCCGAGGGGTGCTATCACCCCCCTTTCAATCCACTCAGACCATTGAACTCTTATTTTCAGAGTTTACCTAGGTTGAAGCTGCATTCTGAAAATATATATTCCGAAAAAAGATTGTAGCTTACAAATGCTACATTTCATATTATAATTCGCAAATTAATTCTTTCAAATTGTTGATTATTTTAGTTGAAAGATACACATCTTTTGTGTATAAACTGATTTGTGTAAGAAAGGATGGCGATTTTCAGTTGAAAAATACTTTGAAATCTCCTTTCAGACCCAAATCTAATTCATGTATTGTATACACAGGTACACCCTTGCTGAGAGTGGGATGGCAGTGATGGAGTTGGAGATGCTGACTGCACACAAACCAGACTTAAAACACCTGGTATATGATCACAGTTCCATTGGCTTGAGGAAAGCTGAGTACAATGACAAAAGAGTAGCCCTCTACTTTGATGAGGTGAAGGTTGCATTAGTATGGAGTGTTCTTTTTCTAGAATCATACTATATATAGGAGAATCGATTCTTGAGGATTTATTCCCAAAATATTATTGCACATGGAGGAGCGTTTATAAAAGGGCATCTTGACATAGTTACCCACCAAGGTTCATGATTTCACTTTTGGAAATAAATTAAACTATGTTAGGTAAACCAATAAATATCAAGTAAACTTCGTATGTGATTTAACTACACTACATTTCAGATTATGATTTAACCAATGATATTTTGTCAAACCATGAGACCTTTAAAGGTTCATGGCAAAGTAAGTGTCTAATATTTCAAAATAATGGACTGTTTACGAGGTTCTGTACGGAAAGCGTCCACAATCCATTAATTTCAAGTATTGAACACTTGCGAGGCTATTAACCTATTTAAATCACACCACTTCCTTAATGTGTAATTTTAAACATGTTGTTTAGCCTCATTACATATCATTCCTATATTTCTGGTATGTATTTTTGGGCTTGAATGGTTATTTTACATAAAATAAAGTAAAGGTGTTTCTTTGGAAGTGCTTCCATATTTGTTCCTAGTCACTAAACAAATCCACAGTTCGTTAAAGAAAGAAACTGGACACTCTTAACAAAAGAAAATTTCTCAGGTGGAATTTTATTGTAACAATTTTCACAATTCTATGGAGTTTGAATCTGCATTCAACCGAGGTCATTTCCTACATGTGACCTGTCTATGTTTTAGAGTGAATGTGCTAAGCTGGTCAAGATATCCTCAGTAGTTTAGATAGGAGGTTTGGCATCTATTCACAAGTTTTCACCACTGTGTTAGTTCGGTTCCCACAAGTGACAAAGCCTCGACCTTTCCCAGTATCACACTGGCTGTTGAACAGGACGTAAAAGCACAACTTTGACGTTAGAAAAGTTGGATAAAAACTGTAAACATTGATTTATTGGGTAGACCTCTACTCTACGAATAATTGCGCACTTGACTGTACTCTGTTCACTGTGTCATTTGGAAAAAGAGTTTATTTAATTAACAAATTATTTGGATGCCAAATACCACACCGTAGACACAGTGACATCTATCCCTACATCATATCTGTTCCAAGTTTAAAAGATTCAGAACCTGGCATCTCTGATGCACCGGAAGAGTTTGACTTGGCCTAAAACCAGTGAAATGTTAAATTGTCTATAGATCTGGTATTTATATTGGACTTTTTATTCATTGTGTTGACTAGTTCACTGGAAAAGAGGCGTGTCTTAAGCTGACTGCCAAGCCAACGTCTCCTGTGAAGAACCTTCAACCAGCTCTCGCTGAGGTCTACTCATACTATGCCTCAAGTAAGTACAGAACAAATGGGAAATTGACTCATGTGTAAAAATGATATTAGCTATATCCCTTCAAAGTTAAAGAAAAAGTTATAATTCTGGTACATATGTATTATGATATGTGACATAGATGATAGTACAAAGACTTCTTTTGACTGTTTATGTTAATGTCCTTTGTCTCGACAACATTTTAAATCAAAAGAATATTAAATCCTTGTAAAAATGTACCATAGCACCTCTTGTGTAGAAAATTCCTGTATATTTGTTGGCTAACAAAGAAAATGACTGCCAACTAAGAGTCACCTTGTGTAGTTATAGGCCATATGTGGTATTTAAAATGTTCAACTTTGTTGACGAATAAGTTGGCCACATCCAAAATATACCACTTGCCAAGTAATGGTACTTATCATATTTAAAAGTGAAATTACAACTTGCAACATATGTCAGATTTGCTCGTTATATTATTACTTTGTAACTACATTACACAAACGAATCAGGATACATGTGATTGCTGCACAGTGTGACAGCATGCAAAAGTCATCACAGGAGCCAATCCCCTCAAAATTGGGCAAAATGAAAAATTCCCGGAAATTCTGAAACACTTTTGATAAATAACTTGGCATGAAAAAAATACAAAGCATGATTCTCTATGACACAGAAATTTGTGTCTTAGTTTTCCCCTTTAAATAAGATATTTTATTGGATTAAAATTCTATAATTTTAAAAAGTTTGTTCAAATACCAATACTATTTTACACTGAAACGTCCGTGAATACACTAAAACGACATTACATACCTCAGTTTGATGTATTCAAGTACACATGGGGTGGGGGCCACGGTGGCAGAGTGGTAACACTCTCGCCTCCCACCTCTGAGGCCGGGGTTTAGTTCCCGGCATGGCCTCAAGTGGGAAAGCTGGTAGTTGCTTGCCCTTGGTTGGCAGTTTACAGTACAGAACCCTGACAAACTGTATGTACTGGTTTCCTCTGCCCTTCCTAAATAAAGCCCTTCACACTTCGTGATATGACCTGTACAGTGTTCAAAGTGACGTAAAACCCATAATAAATAAATTTCACATGGAAGATATTGTCATACACTTCTACATTTTTCAGCTATAGGGACGATTACTGGCGGTTGTAAAATCAGTTTGCTGCGCCACATAATAAGTATTAATGCAATTATACACCGACATATCTTCAAAATTTGATGAATGTGATCTCTGGAAAAGGTTTGGTTTTATGCTTATATATCTTTGTATTTCAGATCGGCGTGCAACAGCTCTCTATATCCCAAGGAAGATAAGTATGTCTGATGTACTTCATCACATTTTGTTTCTTGAGAATTTCTCTAAGTATGGGGGATGAAATTAAAATTTAGCATGGGGATCTAGCTACTTACAGACATAGGGTCTTCTTTCACGTTAACTTTTTTTGAATTTTTCGACAATATCTCAAATAATGTGTAATTGCGTCTAGCCATCTTTAAGTCAACCTGTTGAGATAATAAGTTCAAATGTTCAGATACTAGCTGAGTATGTTGGGATAAGAAGTTGACATGTAGAGATAATTAATACACATGTTGAGATAACCAGTTGACATGTTGAGATACAAAGCCAACTTGAAGAGATACTAACTGAAGCTTATGATATTTAAATCAAGATGTTGCGATACTAACTCAAGTTACTGAGATACTAAATAAACATTTTGAGATATTAACTCAACATGTTGAGATACTAACTATACATGTTGAGATATCTAACTTGTTATGTTGAGATAGTAAGTTAAAAATTTAAGAAGTCTGCACTTACATACTCTTCCATAGAAAACATATTATGTCAGCTTTTTTTCTGCCATCCAATGTCCGGCATAAGCTTTCTTTTCATTCGTTTAGAGAACCAATATTATTCAAATTGGGAATGGGAACTTTTTTGGTATATAAATAGTATGGGGTTGCTTTTCAGCAATATCTGGTAACAACTGTTGCAATGGTCACACTTTCCCCATTTTTGGACATGCACTTTTGTGGGACCCTACAGACACAACCCATACAAAGTCTTTACAAAATTTTTAGAACAAAGCTGATCAGCTTTTGTGCATCATCTGTTACCCACTGGTGCCAGGGTAACACCTTTTCCAGTTTTTAGATTTTATACTTTGGGGGTACTTTATAATAAAGCTCCTGCATTGATTTTGGTCATGTGTATAAAAATAAGAACAAGATCTGATAAGAATTTAGACAATACCTTGCAACAATTATTGCCTTGGCAACACTTTTCAAGGTCTTGTTTGACATTACTCTGTTTGGTGCTTTACATTTAAAACCCCCAAACGAATATTAACAAAAAATTAATAATATATTCATCACATCAGGAACTACCACTAATGGCTACACAGTGCAATTCTACAGATTTTTGTCTCACTAACTTCTAGCAAAACATCTGTATTTGTATAAACCCTGTTCCTCCTCACACACTTCACTCTTTCTTAACTTAAGAGTACCAATATGTGTGCATATATATTTTATGTGAATATCTTTGTCATGTTTGTACATTGTGTTATATGTATAATGTGTATTCATTTATTTCCAATTTATAGGTGAAGCTGGCGACACATTTTTAATTCTACTGAATTCTTGTCTCACAAACTTATAACACAACATCTGTATTTGTATTAACCATGTTCTACTTCATACTCATCACAATCACTCACTTTCATATATGTTAGTGTTTATGTTAAGAGTGTCATTATATGTGTGTATGATATGCAAATATTTTTGTTTGTTTCCAATTAACAACTAAAGTTGGTGACACGGTTAAATTCTACTAAATTCTTGTCTCACGAACTCCTAATACAACATCTGTATTTGTGTTAACCACATTTTACTTCAGACTGTCTTTCTCACTACAGATATATGTGTGTGTTTATTTGGAGAGTGTCAACATATGTGTGTATGTTATGTGAATATCATTGTTGTCTTTATACATTATGTGTTACATGTATTACATATTTTCATTTGTTTCCAATTTATAACTTAAGCTGGTGACAAAGTTAAATTCTACTGAATTCTTGTTCAACGGGTCAATAACTAGGTATTTTTGGAGAGTCGGGACCAATGTTTACAACGTCAGTTAGGGTAGGTAGTATTTTCCCGACCTGTTGGGGAGAGCCAATGAAATATCAAACATGTTTGATATTTCCACGACCGTTGCCGACCCTTGTAACAGACCCTAAATTCACCCACCTAGCAACAGGCATGTTGGTTAACTTAAGGGCTTGTCGGTTACACTTCCAGGCTTGTCCTTATCACTTACAGGCCTCTCCTAACATGAAGCCGGCTTGTCTTTTATAACTTAAAGCACTGCTCATTTGCAGTCCATTTCCAGCATGATACAAGGTAAAAATATCATCTGTATTTCTATTAATAATTTTCTACTTCATATTCATACAACTGATATATATATGTGTTTACATTGAAAGTTTCAATAAATATGCATATATTATATTTCTTATGTTTGTAACATTATATTGTGTGTCATATCTATATTATATGTGAACAGATTTTGTTTACTGGGGATAGAGCAGAGCCTTTATGAATCAGAGTGTTTATGTCTTGACGTAAACTCCCTCATCATTACATCAGCTTGACAGCTGTGTGTAAACTGGCTGTTTTATATCGATAATTAATTCTTAAAATGCAAACTTTAACACTTTCCTGTAGCTTTATGTCTGTACTTGCTAGTAAGCCATTTCGTTTATTACCTCCAAAAAGGAAGTATTACATTCATGACCGTTTCCTTGTCTGTATGTCTGGTTATCCGTCTGTTTTATAAAGTTTTCTACCATTACTTCCTGTTTTGTGTAAGGTCCCATATATCGTAGAACCTATTGTTTTAGATTTTGTGTTCCTCTGCTTAAGTGAGATTTTAAAATCAATTTATGTGTTTACTAGTTTTATATGTTAAATGTAAAAGTCGTTATCTGCATATCCCGGTTTACTAGAGCCAGCCAAGGGATTTAATGTGGATTTACGGAAGTATGCATATTTTTTTAATGAAGATGACCAATCATCACTAGATGACCAATCAATCATTTGACCAATCTATAGTGCTCCAATTGCGTCAGTTCCTTCATATATTAATCCAAAGGATTATAAATTTTATCATGTGACTTCATTTATCTGTTAAAGCGTGACAATTTATAAGACATTTATTATGAAGCATTCAAATAACTTGACAGTTATATAAGTTAAAAACTACTTTTTATTAGAAGCTTATATAAAAAGGAGATAAAAACTGCATCACTGGACATTTGTCTGAATAGCAAATAGAACAAATATGTGGTCTTGAACAACTCATGAATATTCATTAGCAAATTCACTCTAGAAAACATTGGAAAAGAAATATAATTGTAAACTATTTCTTTCATCAGTGAAAATAACTATTATACCCACCTGCAAAGATTGAAAAGCAATGTATTTGTTATGAAAATAAGGTAAATTTACATGACTTTATAATATTCATATACAGTAAATGTGTCCATGAAAAACAATAGAGGAAAGCTGCACAGGACAGAAAATACATTAGCACTACATCCCATGTCTGTCACATCCTTCAGAAAATATCTGACAACTCACCTGTTTAACTATGGTTTCCCTACTTAGTATCCTTCTCTCTGGTCACACCCTCAATTTTCGATTACCCACCGTGCCCCCCCCCCCCCTCGACTATCCTAATGATAAATGCTTGTGTTTGTGCCTACAAAGCAATTAATTAGATAAGATTACATGTTCACAGACCAGGAACATTTGAAAGCAATATGTTTTCTTATTTTAACTGTAAATTTTTAAATGTTTTGTAAAAAATACAGTTTTTTGTGTATAATATCCATATAACATGTCTTTATATAATCAAAATGGTTGCATATTTTTTATATGAAATTGTTATTTTTACTTTTGTTATGCAGATAATGAACAAAAATATGTCCTATCACTTCATAACGAATATTTAAAATTAGTAGTTACATAGAGATGACCTGTTTTTAAGCATTTTTGGTAACTAAAAGGATCCAATTTCTGTCCCTGCACAGTCTTCAAGAAGTGCTACAATTGAAACAACAAATTTTAAATGTTCTTAAATATTCTATTTATTTTAGAATAAACTAGTCAATTTGATACATATAAGTTGATACTGAAATAGCAAAGGTTATATATATGGTCATGGACAATCTAGTGAAGTTTACTTTACCTCTTCAGAAAAACCAGTACATACAGTTAGTCAAGGTTGTGTACTGTAAACTGCAAACCAACAGCAAGCAACTACCAGCTTCAGCGCATCAGGTTAGGCTGGGATTCAAACTCTGATCTCAGAGGTGTGAGGCAGGTATGTTACCACTTCTCAACAATATTATTTCATACATATTGATAATTGTATAGAGTTGACTAGCATAAATATGTAACAATTTACATAATTCTTCCATAACAATGATGAAAAACGTTTCAGATTTCAGGTGTGAGTTAAAAAGCAATCAGAAAAAAGAGCAGTCCGAGATTTAACTGTTTAAAAATGGCAAGAAGTCTGTGAGCTGTGTGATACCATGCGGGTATAAATATTGGCTATTGAATAATTCCATTGCATGCAGGGAAGGTTGGGATTCAGAACAGAAAGGACTAATTGGTTCAGAATCCCATGGAGTGAATTCAGTGAACTGAGTGAATTCATCATCTGCAAGGAATGCCATACCTTCCCTGGAATATGCAAATTACAGATTATTCTGTGTGGGTGTTGGATTCAGTGATTCATGCTCCTATGTCTGCGCAACTTCAAAATAATAGTCACGCTAGTAAGCCTTCTATATAATTCTATGTACATTTCTGTTTATAGAAAGATGTTTAGACCCACACACAATGTAGGACCTAGTTTACTCTAGTAATATATGTTTGATTGGCATGTATGAAACATTTATTGTAGAAGATAAAACTGCAGGCAGTTGTTTGTCAGTATTTCTCCTGCTGTCTTTGCAGTCGAAGTATATAATTTCTTACAGAGCATTTCATTGGTCCACTGGCATTTGGTGTTAAAAATTCCACGTGCACTCTTCCATTTGCATTTCAGACTTGGAAGGGGTAACATTGGAAAACTAAAATTTCTCCCACCACTCCCCTCCCATTGGTGGGATTTCTACTAGACATTTAAATTTGTGTGTAACTGTAGTTTTCTAGTTTCAGGTTTATCCATTGTTGAATTTGGCTTCTACAGCTTCCTCCTTGTGCAGCCTAGCTATTTAGAATGCAACAAGTCTGTTGCTTTGGCTGCCTTCCTGTTCTTAGGCCAGGGATACAATATGTTAAATCTTGAGCTTCCATGCCTCGCAGTCCGGCTTGTATTATAATATCTTGTGTCTACCTTGTAATATTCATAGTGGCTTCTTCATGCTGATTTGCAAATATGTAACGTTAATTTTTATGCTCATTTTTAAGTATTCTATCCACATTCACAATGCTGTGTACATTTAATGGCAGTAATTTCATATGATGTAATCACATTCATTGATATGGTATACATGTAATGGCAGTAATTTCAATATGCCTTAATTATATCTACACTAATGTGTCTAATTTTTAACATATGTATCTGTTATAATTTGCTGCCTGCCAGTCATATTTTATATTTGTACATTGTATGTTGACGCATAAAGCGCTCATGTGGTGTTTTACTACCTTCTTATGGTTTACATTTGGTTTGACCTTTCACCCTTTTGTAGTGTAAGTTTTTGTGTTTTTCAGATAGAAAAAAACATGCAGGTTTTTATATCTCAGTATTTGTTTTAGATCTGAAATACAAACACAGTTTGTTAACCATTGGAGTGACCTTTGGCTCAAATTTTTGACTTTGATCTAACCTTCACTTCTATTGGGTGTCACATTTCTTTTCTCAATAATCTTTATTTACCTCTATTCACTTTTATGCGCATAATCTCTTGCCTGTGGCTGCTCAACCTCTAGTTCCTTTAATTACCTGTTAGAACAATAATTCACATTGGACTGGGCACTTCTTGGCACAGAGTACCTTGCATATACTCCAGCTACAATGTACAAATATTCTCGCTGAGTCCCAGCAAAACTCATGTTTGCTGCTCAGCAGCGTTCGTCAGCTCTCACAAATTTTTGTTCACGGGAAACTCTTCATCTGTGCCCTGGGTATATCTTTGCTCTCTGCGCCTTTCCCTGTTGGCACCCTTTCACAATCTATATCCCCCATTTTCTGTAATAATTCCCTCGAAATTCCTAACACTTATATTACACTACCATGTGCAATAATAATGTACAATATAACATCCATCTCAATATAACATCCATCTCAAAAACATAGGCCAATTTTGCCCTGGTTTTGACCCCCCCAGCTAAAGCTGTTACAAATGTTGTCATTTTTTCTGGTTTTCCCAGTATTTTGGGTAACCTTGTTGGAGATCACAAATATTCACCTCCCCTGTTCATGTTTTGGGATTGGGTCCTGGGGGGTTACACCTCTGGGCACACTTGGCTTTATAGTGGCAGTTCATATTGCCGAGGAAAAATGTCATATCACTTTTCTGCCAGTGGTTGTATTAATTGCTTACAGTAAAGTTTTAACTTGCATTGGTCCAGTAATGTGTATCTAGTTCATTACCAATGCTTAGTAATGTCTTATACTGCTGCCTTAGTAAGTTGTAACTATGGTGCTGCCAATGCCAGTAATTTCTTATAGTTCATAAGGCATTGGCGTGTTAAGTAGTTCTTAATGCGAGTAAGTTTTGAGGAGTAGCGACACAGGTGCTACCCCACTCATTGCTCCAGCCCACTTTCTTCAAAAACAGATATTCTTGTTAATGAATCCAATTACACGATTGGATGAACTCTGACCTCCCTGTTAATTGTTACCGCCAAATTTAATTAACCGTCACTTAAACTTAAAATTTTGAAGAAGCAGTCGCCATTTTTATAATAGAAATTTGCAATCCCTAAATCCCTCTCCGGTATCCAAAGTATAAAAACTAACATGAAATTTCTAGTTTCAGATGTAAAGTTATCAGCATAGAGGAGTTTAAAAGCTACAAGCAAACAGAGAGACAAACTTTCACCTGGATGCTACCCAGGATGTGGCAGTGGTCTCCTGGGGTTCATCCACGAGAGCGACCACTGGTGTGGGTACTGGAGTGGATATATTATGTTGAAAAGACAGTGTCAGGCTCTCAAGTCAAATAATCTCCAGATTGTGACTATCTTGTTAAAGAATAAGCTTTGTTTGCTAAAACATTCAAAGTTGGACGATAAATTTGCATACATTACTATGAATAAAATAATAAATCATGTTATTTACCTTACTGGATGTAAATAACACAAATAAGAGTCAAAGTATATGTATTATAAATGTCTATGTTTAAAAGTAGCAGAAACTATGTACAGGATGCATATACAATGCATTACTCTGTAAATAACACAAATAAGAGTCAAAGTATTTGTAACATAAATTTTTTATGTACAGTAACTATGTACAGGATGCATATATCATACACTACTCGGTAAAGATGCATGTTCACAAAAGATTAGCATTTATATAACTAAGTTAAAGTAATTTGAGTAATCTCTAGGTCAAGCAGGTCAAGGTCGCTGCAAGGTCAGTCCTTAAGGTGGTGTTATTGTGAGCTTTAAGGGGCTATATTGCTTAGTCATGTAAGGCATTATAAATTGAGCTAGGTGGTCTGTCTCTGTATACCTTCCTATATCACTGTATACCTATGTCAATTTTTAGGTTACGTAAAATTTTACAATGTTACATTTTATCTGTTTTAGTTTTTATGTTGTAATTAATATTTTTAACTTGTCTAGTCATTATTATATCCATTCACATCTAGTCATCTGTTTAACTTAGCTTTTATCCACTTCTTCCTAAATTTCAATTAAAATTATAATCTTATCTCCAGGCAACTTAACGTCAAACCTTAAATTGCAAACTCCTATTGACACTGTGTAACATTTTGTAATCTGTAAAATTAATCTTAAATTTAGTTTAAGTTTACCTTATCTGAATAATGATGATACCTTTGTCCTCAAGACCTTACTTATGAATCCCCTCTCCAGACAAGGGGTGGTCATGCACAAGACACTAAAAATTCAGGATCAGCAAAGGGAGGTAGACACCATTAACCTGGCTGGGACTGCCGAGATCACATCATGGGAAGACAAAACCTTTGCTTTGTGGCATTTGGGTTGCACCGGGCCCATTCCAACAGGAGTCCCTTAGTTTTATTTTTTAATTTAGGCTTGACCGGGTGGCAGTTTTTGATTGGCTGGCCTCTCTTTGGCCACTGTGCTTGCACGTGGAGTCTGCCATTCCAACTCCAGTGGTCAGAGGAGAAACATTGACAAATTTAAACTGGACTCTGAGCTGTCAGGACCTCAATATTCACGTAGTTTTTAGTATCTTTTATATTTTACTTTACTTTATTTAAATTGCTTTAGTATTTGATATTGTAACTTTATTACTCTCGTGTCTGGTCGTTTCTGTTACACATTTTTTTTTACTTTACATATGATGGACAAAGAGTACAATATCAGATCAGCCAGGCATGAAGGTATTCAAGTACCTGTACAGTTAGTGGAAAATAACTGAAACTTTAGTAAAATTACTTGGGAATTTGGCTTCAAAGCAAGTACAGCTGACTTCATTGGATGATTCAAATTTGGATTCTGAGTTGGATTGTTCTGTGTTGGTTGAATTGTCAGATGATGAAAAAATGTTGAAAACAAAAATAACTTCGAATTCAAAATCAAATGAAAATCAGCAGCAGGTCTCTACTTCAGGCAGTGCTCCTGATCATACTCAGGTGATGGCTAACCGAGAATTACTGAAACAACTTACAAAATTGGATCAACGACTGGATGTTTTAGATAAAGATCATGCTAGGAAAACTGAACAGTATTCGAAAGATAAATCCAGTTCGACATAAATCAGGCACAATAAATTTTGAAAATTGATGCGACTCAATTGACGAGTTCTGTAGAAAATAATTCAGGCATGTCAGAATCTTTTCCGGATATAGCAACATTTAGACAAGATACACTAGTTCAGGAACATGTCCAGCAGAGAGGGGGCCACGGTGGCAGAGTGGTAACACTCTCGCCTCCCACCTCTGAGGCCGGGGTTCGATCCCCATCAAGGCCTTATGTGGGAAAGCTGGTAGTTGCTTGCCGTTGGTCGGCAGTTTACAGTACGGAACCCTAGCGAACTCTATGTACTGGTTTCCTCTGCCCTTCCAACTACCCGTCGTGATATGACCAGTACAGTGTTGAAAGCGACGTAAAACCCCAAATAAAAAATACATGTCCAGCAGAGGCTCATGGAGCTTAATGAGATAGCTACTTCAGAATTTATAGTCAATAATTTATATAGTCAGGAACAAATAAGGGGTTTCATATGACCAGTTGATGGTTATACAGTCGGTGGCTGTTTTTTGCTGCAGCATGAGAGAAGAAAAAAATTTACATATAACTCCCATGACTTCTCATGGGCGGCGGTAAAGGAGGAAATAGAAGATTACAATAAAACTTGACAGGATCAGGAGGGCCCATGCAAAGAGACATATACAAGTCAATGCTCAAAAATTTTAGTCAGTCAAAAGAAATGGTCAGAAATTTAAAAGAGTATGCTCTGTATCTATTTCAATCAAAACACCTGTTCCTTTTCCAAAACACACAATACAAAATGTGTCATTTACTGTCACATCTGGTCTTGCTTTTCGACTGCTGGCAAGTGTTTTCCACATATGAAACTGGAATGTAGACAAAAGAATAAACAAACAAAAAAGGAGTAGGCATGGGTGTGGCAAGTATTAGACACCACACCAAGCAAGATAAGTTTATTTTTTACCAAGAATCCAAATAAAATTTTAGAATATCAAGTGAATTCTGTACAGTGGAAAAAAATGGTTTCACAATTTTAGGGGTTTTGCAAACACATTTAATGGTAGGTCTTGCTCACAGGTTGTAAAACAGAAACCTCAATTCCAGTCAAAGGTCTTGGGTGTTATAAATTCTCAAACCAAAATTTGCCTGTCATGCACCAGATTAGGTCATAAATGGCACAGGGACCCGAGGGAATAAGGATTTGCAAAAGGAGACCGTGTCATATGTCAAAGATACTTCTCCTATAGAATTTAAATCTATTGGCCAAACTAGCAGAAAGATGCCAAATCACATTTGGGCTAATAGATTTAATTGCGTGGATTACAACAATTGTGTTGCTCAAATGGGGTCTCCTCTAGGTTGTACTCCTTTGACTCCTTTGACATTTTATACTGGCCCTCCTGTACAGTGGCAAAATATTCCTGATGTGTTACAAGCACATAAAATAATCACACCATCTAGTGTACCAAACTTCCTCTCAGCTAGGATACCAATACAGAGACAGTTGCATACTGATAATTGGGAGAAATACTTGATCGACTATTGGGACAAGCAACTTGTGGATTTATTAAGATTTGGTTTCCCTTCGGATTTTGACAGGAATTTACAGTTACAAACAACACCTACAATCACAAGTCAGCTCAGACGTTTCCTGAACACGTCCAGGCTTTTTGGATACAGGGGCTTCTTTTGGTGCCTTATTAGGTCCATTTACCAGTCCACCAGGATGGAAGAGAGATGATCAGAATATAATTAAAAAATTAAACGAGGGAATGGGAACAAGCCTTTTATTTTACACTGACAATTCTAAAACTACCAACAGGTTAATGTGTTATTTTTTTACAATATAAAAGGCCCCACACAGATACAAATATAGTAAAGTAAAGTAGAATAAAATAATACAATATATACGTAAAATTAGAGTAAAGTACAGTTGTATACTAAAATATACTGAGATGCCATGCAGCGTGATATCTGGTAGGTTACATAAATAAGCTATGCAGCAGGAAGGCTGGTAAGTTATGGTAAGCATGTATTTTGCTGTACCTTGAGAGTACATAAACTGTGATTACAGTACAAACTATGAATATACCTACAGTTGTAGCATGCCGTATGATAATAGTACACCCCTAATGACCAATCAGCAGGTGTAAGGGGAGGGAGGAGGGAGCTTCTTAACTCCCACTCTACTGAAACACAAGTGATCGAAATTCTGAAACCTAGCCTAGAAGAAAACGAAAAGAGGTGTGTAATGTTATTTTAGTACATAAAGTTGACATTCTAGGAGTTAAATGGTTAACACACAATTTGTTTATTTACATGGTAAACAACACCCCCCCCCCCCCCCCCCCCCCGTCCAGTGGACAGAGAAGCTGTGACAGGCAGCAACAACCAAAACCACGCTTTCAAGTACATACATCACCATTGATGAAAAGATCAAAAGACAACTCTGACAACAAAACATATTGTCCTTGATCTAAGTTGGCCCAAGGGCTGCTCAGTTAATGATGGGGTCACTCCTGATGTGTACCTAAACACATACTTTAAATTGACTTACTCCTCTATCGATGATATAACTAATACTTTGAAGAAATTGGGCCCATGGGCTATGTTATTTAAAGTGAATATCAGTAGGGCCTCCAGGCACATCAGGATTGCCCCATTGGCTTACTGGGAATACATCATAATGACACCTATGTTGCCGTTTGATTTTCGTCATGGCTCTACATTTTTTCATAATTGTTGTGACACAATATGTCATATCATGCGTCAACATGGTTTTCCCTACTTCTGGAATTACATAGATAAACTTATATATACTGATTTGCCCTCTCAAATTTACAATGCATACCAATTTTTGATCAACCTTCTTTCTGAATTAGGCCTAGACGTTAGCAAAGAAAAGCTTGTAGCTCCTGCTGCTGCTGTCACTTGCCTAGGTATCCTCATTGATACCAGGACTAGAACCATTTCAATACCTCACAGTAAGCTTCAAAAAATCCATAAACTATGTAAAGATTGGACTCACAAGACTTCTTGTACTGAGTCACAGTTACAGTCTCTTTTTCGTTCTCTGCTTTATATTTCAAAATGTGTCCAACCTGCGAGATGTTTTCTCAACAGGATGTTGGCACTCTTGAGAGCCAATCATGAAAGTAACATTATTCAGTTAACTGAGGACTTTGCTAAGGATTGTTCCTGGTACTTTTGGACACTTAAAATAGTGTTTCATATTATGATACTAAGAGTATTGATGAGGCCATATACTTGGATGCCTTATATCCATATACTTGGATCATTAACAGGCTTGTGTTGTTGCTTTAACCAAATGGTATGTACCATTCCCTTTCCACTTGGTTACAATATTTTAAACATTAACCATCTTGAAATGGTTAATGTTATGATTGCACTTAAAATATGGGGCCCCTTATGGATCTATACAAATATATCTATTAGATGTGACAAATTACCAGTGATGGAAGTGTTGACCACTGACAGAGCTAGGGATGAGATTCTGGCCAGTTACAGATTCTGGCCACATGCGGCAGGAATGTCTGGTTGCTCACTGCCATTCATAACATACATTTATCAGTACAGCATATTGATGGAAGACAGAATAATATGGCAGATTTATTTTCCAAGTGGTTTTCTACTCCTAAAAGTGAAGAAAAGTTGGCAACTTTCTTGCCTGAGCAAGTTATTTAATAATTTTATATAATTTCAGAAGCCACTTCCAAGACAGCCCAGTTGGACACCAGAGCCTTAGCACGCCTTAAAATGGCTCATAGACCGGCTACTCAGAGAATTTATATGAGAATGTACAAGGACTACTTGGCCTTCCTGGTGGCTCACCCTCTTATATTGAGAATTATCTTACTGGGGTTCGAACCTTGTCAATAAAATATGCACTTTCAACAGTGTTTTGCAGATCAAAGGATTCATTTGTTTATTAGGTCTCTTAAACTCAACAGGCCTCTTCAATTTTCAACCACAGCTCACCTAGATGAGCATGTCTTTTAAAGAATTGTATCCCAATGTGAGACCTTGGACCATGTCCTGATTTTTCAATCTCTATATACTTTAGCATTCATTTCCTTCTTACGATTGTTGAACATTCTACCACATTCCTCCATGTCTTTTGATTGCACTAGGCAGTTATGTAGAGGTGACATCATATTTTCATCCCAGGGAGCGACCATCATAATAACATTTTCCAAAACTTTACAGGATAGAAAACAGACCAGGACAATAACCGTTCCAAATTTAGGCAAGTCTCCTATTTGTCCAGTTTAATCGCTGAAAGTAATGAAAAGAAATGACCCACTGTATACCATTGCCCTGGGGTTCAGGCGCATGGTGTTGACTGATTCAAAACATTGGCTAGAAAACATTAAAAACAAATGTCATTGGCTCTGGGATTTGACGTTACCAGGGGCGTTACCAGGCAAAGGGTAACATACGACCAGTTGTCCTTAGCACAATTCATACAGGGGTTTACAAGAAATATTTTGGATGAGTCTGATGGCAAAGTTAGCGAGCAAATGTTGTGGTATCTGAATGATCTGATGGAAGATGCCACAGAATTTTCATGGGCAAGTGCCAAAGCTGCCCATGCTGTGCTCCTCTGCGAGATGGAGAGGGGCACTGTGTGTTAGTCAGATACAAGCCGCATCGATTGCATCAGAAGGGCTCATGTTAATGTGGAAGCAAAAGTCGCACCTCCTGTCCCAACAAAAGGGGTGTTAATAATTACTCTGCTCTGGACAATGGTGTCAATGGTCATATACATGATGCCCACAATGACTTACACAATGGGTTTGAAGTCTTAATGAATGTTAAAAACAATGGTCAACAGGAGTCCAGTACTGGGACAACCAACCCGGAAAACAATAGTGGTCTTTTGCATGGAGGTGTTAACCACACTGCATGTCACCAAAGTTCCCTCAAACCAAATGTCTTTAGTGCATGTCAAGGTGTGGTCACATCTGACAATATGTGTCACAAGGTGTTATTATATGATGTCAATCTTGGAACTTGTGATGATAACTTTGAGTTATCAAATGCTATGTTGTTGAAAGATGGGTGGAAAAAGTATGTGCCGTATTTGGAAAAGCATTGTAGTGATTTTAGTTTGTGGAAAAGTGAAACAGATTACACATTTGGCCATGACCCCATTGAGCAGCATTTAAAGGTCAGGCCCTCTTGTATTCCCAACTTCTTAGGTGAAAGAATTCCTGTCAAGTCGAGTGGAAAAAATTGTTCAAAAATTATTGGGACCAACAATTATTACAGCTGCTTGAATTTGGCTTTCCTCTGGATTTTAATAGGAAGTCTGTCCTCCATTATGATGACAAAAATCACTCCTCTGCTATAGAATTTCCTGGCCATATTCAGGCTTATTTGAAGGAAGAAATCCAGCATGGAGTAATCATGGGCCCTTATGACGTAAACCCTATTCCAAATTCTCATGTTTCGCCCTTTATGACCAGAGAAAAGCCAAATGCTCCCAATCGTCGAGTGATCATTGACCTTCCTTGGCCCAAAAATGCATCAGTCAATGCAGGAGTGGACAAAAATTCTTACCTGGGCTCAGAATTTTCGCTTACGTTTCCCACAATAGATGACATTACCAGAGAACTAGTCAAAATTGGGCCTGGGTGTCATATATACAAGATAGACGTCAGCGGGGCTTTCAGACATTTAAAAATTGACCCCGGGATTACGACCTGCTGGGATTACATTGGGATGCTGCGTTCTTTGATACGTGTCTCTCATTTGGGAGCAGACATGGGAAATTTTCAAGGCATCAGCGACGCCGTGCATTACGTGTAACGTTGCCATGGTTACCGCGTCGTCACCTATATAGATGATTTTGTTGGTTACAGCACGCCTGATGTTGCGTGACGCTCATACGACGGCTTACGTAACATCATTGAATGCCTAGGTTTGACCATAGGTGAGAAGAAGTTGGTGGCGCCCACCACTTCTGCCGTGTGTCTTGGGGTCCTCATTGACACTGTCAAGGGAACTGTCGCTATTCCTGATGAAAAAATGTGTCAGATAAAGCAAAGCGTCATTGAATGGCAAAACAGGTTAACTTGTTCAAAACATCAGCTTCAGTCCCTGCTGGGCAGCTTCTATACACACATAATTGTGTGCGTCTGGCTATGGTATGCTCAACTTGCTGTGTCAAAATTATGACGCCAATACTATCAAACTCACACAGGCATTTCAACGTGATTTGAGATGGTTCAGTAAGTTTGTAGACAAGTATAATGGGATTTCAATGTACAACCATAGAAGAACTTATCACGTCATTGAGCTTGACGCCTGTCTTGATGGGTTGGGGGTGTATGGAAAAATTATGTTTACCATGTCCCAATTCCTCGACATTATCTTGCCCTCACAATAGTCCACCTCGAAATGATCAATATCCTTGTTGCATTGAAAATTTTTGGCCCCTTTTGGGCAACCAAAAAAGTGTTGGTCAAGTGTGACAACCAGGCCGTGGTTACAGTGCTCACACATAGCAAGACTAAGGATCCGTTTTTGGCTACCTGTGCCAGACATGTTTGGCTTCTGGCTGCTCTATATGATTTAGAAGTCACGTATGTGCATATCAGAGACAAACACAATGTCATTGCTGACTTATTGTCCAGGTGGGTTCCCACTTCAGATAATGTACTTAAGCTCCAGTCACACATTCCCAATCCCCTATGGATCAGTGTACCAAATGACATCCTAGAACTAGACAATGACATATAAATTTAGATTTTCAGATGCTGCACTTTGCTTTTTAGAGCCAATTCTGAAGAACTTGGCTGTTGGAGTAAAGAAGCGTCTGTCGTCTGCTCTAAGACCAAGAACTGACAGATGTTACAGCATGCTGTTCAGGTCCTCTGTGGCCTTTTGTGTTTCTGCTGAGTTGAAATATATTTAAATTAAATCAAATGCATGTGTTATCTTATCTGGAGTATCTGGCCACACATGGAGTTTCTGCGCATATGTTGGCCAATCATATTTCTGCTTGTAAGGCCAAGTTTACAATGTATGGTTTGCAGTTTTACCTTTGGAATCACCCAAACGTACATTATCTGCTTAAATCTGTGAAAATTAACAGGCCGATTGTAGTAACCAAAAAGCACATAATTGATCTGGCTGTTTTGAATGATATTGTAGTTCAATGTGACAACATGTATTTAGGAGAAGTTTTTAAAGCTGTCTTTTTGCTAGCATTTTTTTTATTTTTGAGGCTTTCCAACATTGCCCCACATTCTCTCACCTCTTTTGATTCCTCGCATCACCTCTGTGCTGGTGACCTTATTTTCACCAAGCGCTTTCTCAAGGTTGTTATTAAATGGACTAAAACCATTCAGGCTAGGGACAAGGTCCATCTGCTTACCCTCCCTAGGTCTAGGGGTTCGAGACTGTGTCCTTATACAGCATGTAGGCAAACATTGAAGTTATACATCCCCTTCTAGCAATGACCATGTGTTTCAATACAAAATTGGTTCTACTTGGGTGATATTTACTGATACCAGAATCAGAAAATTTCTCTCAAAAATTAACACAAAGTTAGGTTTCCCCCAAAATTATTACTTTTCATGCCTTCAGGCGGTCAGGGGCGACCTTGGCTTACAAATCTCAAATGTCTGTCCAGCATATTAAGGATCATGGATCATGGACTAGTGATTGTGTCTGGACTTATGTTCACAAAGATCATACTGCTGATGAGGATATTGCCTCTGCGTTTGCTAAGTTACTGTAGATAATGCTCCTACTCTTGGGCTTTGAGGGCTTTTCTTACATGTGCAATTATCTTGTCCTGGTTTTGACAATAAAGTATTAACTAATTTCAGGATCCTCTCACCCTATAGTTTAGCTGACCTTAAATTGGGTTAGGGTAGCCTTAAACTAGTTTTAGGTTTGTATATTTTCTCTTTAAGGTAATAAATTGGGTTGGCTCCCTTACTTATTTGTATACTTATCAACTTAAGGTGAGGTGACCCTGTTCTTATCTCGTACTTATGTAAAAATCTACATGTAAAGTAATCTATCATTATCATCATACGTAAAGTTATGTTACCATATGTAAAGTATATGTAATAACCATCTGAATGTGAAGTGCATTTACCATATGTATATTCGATTGCTTTATAATTGATATGAAGCCTTTATTAACTTGTGGTGGCCTTTGGTCACTTAGTGCATGGACTGGACACTATAACTGCATTATTGGCTTCAGTTACTAATTTTGTAGTCATATTTATAGTATTATTTCTTACATAATATACATTATATTTCATGTTAACTATATTTGTATATTAATAAACTTATGCTCCACACTTGTTTGTTTTCTCCCTGGGGTGGGGGTCACATTGTACTACATTGTACTATAGCAGAGTTACCATATTGTATGGTGATGGAATCGGGTCCATTATTATAACACCAGGCTGCACTTTGTTCCACTCCCCCCACCATAATCTGGGCACTGGTCTGCTGGTAAAAATCAAACATCTCACCAGTATGCAGGGAAAACACAAAGAAATATGTCACATAAATGGGGCAAGTGAAGATGCTCTCTGTGGTGTTGTAGTGACCTCCATTGTTTGTAAACACATAAGGAAATTTGATAATCTCAATAATCTGGGTACTGATAGTCACCCTGGTAGTATGCAGAAAAACTCACATCACTGGCCATACTTGTGGAAACTGTTAGAAGATAAAATAAAAACCAATTTGTAATCTAAACAATGACTTAATAATTACTGTATTTTAATTGATTACTAAATGATTTGTACTGAGAATGCCAGCAAAATGAAGAAAATTATTGACATAATGAGATAACATTAAAATTGCACATCATGTCTGATAAAGACATCATGTGTGATAAAGATCTGTTGATTGGTCAATTACATCAATAAATAAGTTACTTAAAAGAAGGATAAATGTGAAGAGAATAAAAGGTTGATGATAACATATTACTTATAGATTGTAAATAAATCCATTTATATGAACATATGAAGACATAAAAACAATTTGTTGCCAATGCTGGTGAGTTGGGAGGGAGCGTCGACAATAAAAACCCATTTTTTTTCTTATCCTCAGGGTCCCTACCAGAGAGAAGTACAAGAGCGACTACTGCAACAGAGCAAACCAATGATGACATTCAAGGCATCATAAGTTGAACCTCACAAAACACCTCCATCTTCTCAAAACAAGCTATCAACTGTTAGGCAACAACTGCACATCAAAATGCCTTCTTGTTCCTTCCAAAACTACTTAAAAGTTCACAATATAAGTTATAATTTGTCCCCTTTTGAATCAAAATCTCTATTTTTGCTACCTGACTGATTTAATGGTGAAGAATTTAAATGAAACTATTTAATTATTAATAAACTTTGAATTCCACAATTTTCAGGCAAAGTACCTCAGTAAATTACTTCTTATTGGACTTAACAGTAGATATCAATAATCATATAGCATACCACTTCTAATAACAGCCACAACCAATCCCTGTCTCTTTGAGATAGGCCTCTTAGAAATAGACCCAGTAATTGGTGACAAGTAATATGTGTTAGTGTACAATGACTCGTATAAGAGCCTCAGCCTTTGAGCTGAGTAGATAGAGAAATAGAGACAAAAATGGAGAGAGAACAAGAGACAGAACATGAAATAGTATGAAAAGGGGAGAGCTTAGTTGGCTCTCTCACTCAAGAGAATGTGTTGAATTGTAATTATGACTTGAGTTTATTGAACTAGAATAAACTATGAAGGAGTAATAATGAGTTTCACTTCTGTCATTGTGGCGACCCTGGACCTCTCATAAAACTAGCCAAGCAAGTTCAGACAGAGGTGGACATAGTGGAGATCTGGTTTTTTTTTTTTTTTTTATTTGTTTTCTTTTTGTGTACAGTGCATACATACATCTATTAAGACATTTACAGT
The DNA here is from genome assembly GCA_964017235.1 of Sabellastarte sp. h YS-2021. Lineage (NCBI taxonomy): Eukaryota > Metazoa > Annelida > Polychaeta > Sabellida > Sabellidae > Sabellastarte > Sabellastarte sp. h YS-2021. The sequence goes on from OZ024930.1 coordinate 163,132,698, forward strand.
AAGTATAAATCTTTCTATCAGGAAAACTATTATCAACAGAAGTAGAAAATTACAAAAACATAGGTCATATATTGACAAGAGGTAAATTACTCTAAATGACACTAAATTTTAATTTAAACTCAGCAAAGAGGAATAAGCTCGCAAAAGTTATGCAACCCATGTATCTATAAATACGCATAAAATATACACCACATCAATTTTTAGAATTACAACTATATCACAAGCTTTAAGAGCTCTTAATTTAGGACATCAAATACAAAGAATTAGATAATACTTACTTTAATTATGGTACATACATAGCCATAATATCACCATTTCAGCAAGTATTTACACTTGTAATTTCAAGTATAGAACACCATACATGTCATTAAAGACTGACAAGCTATCCTTAGAGGAATATATGTTCTTTTCTATATTAAGAAAATATCGTAAAGTTTGTAAGAACACAGAAAGAAACATGTCATTTTGGTTTTGTTTACAAGTTTTTATAAAGTATTTCCCAATCAATATTACACTGTTTATAATATAGAAAAAATATTTGTTGCAATTTATACACCCCAAAAGCACTTCCAAAACCGTAAAGCTGTATGTATAATCAATATTTTCTGATAACCATTTTTCAACTTGGGTCCAGAAAAACATAGATTGGTCACAATAAAAAAAGAAGTGTTCAATGTTGTCAATTTTAGTGCATACACTACATTCTGGCGAGTCAAGAATTTTCCAGTTAAAAAGGTTGTAATTACAATTAAAGATTCTGTGGATAATTTTAAACTGAAAAGTTATTAGTAATGTACTTCTGGCTATTTGAAATGGTAAAAGGTAAATCTTTTTCCAGTTTATTGCTTCTAGAAAAGGATAGTATTCTACCCATTTATTTTGACTTGCAGGAGTTTTATTCATTAATTTTATTTAGTGCATATACACTTGTTTACTATTTACTTTGGCTATATTTTTAAAACATAACTGTGGGATAGTTGTTTCTAATGAATAATTATTACCTAATGGGAGATTTCCTATTTTGGATTTCAATGAACTAATAATTTTGTTGTATTTCATGTTTGGTATAGTTATGTTGTAAATAGTTTCTAATTCTATCTTACTCTTGAAAGAGCGATCATGTTTTCAAATATCACAGACTTTAGCTATACCCATGTGTTGCCAGTCAGAATACTCAGAATCAATAGCCCTGCCACCTATGGTAATTAAGTCATTATGAAAAAGGTTTTCTTCTAAAAGCTCTTTGAATGTCATTGGTTCAACAGTAACAAAGTGGAACCAGATGGACAGAAGATCAGAGTAAAAAGCAGTTTGTGGTTTAAGCTTAATATTTTTGAACATACTTTTGTGAAACAGTTGTTCCCTATTTAAACCCATTAGATTTTCAGAGAGAACTTTCCATTTTGCATTTATTTCATTAGAAAACCTTTTAACCCACATTATTTTGGCAGTTTTTACCATGTCAGCTATAGATAACATTTTTAGTCCACCCATATCATAGGACTGCAACAAAGTTTGCTTTGAGACCAGATGCTTTCTCTTATTCCATACAAAGTCGAAGAACAATTTGTCTAGATCCATTAGTAGTGTTTCACATAGAGGAAGGACATATGCAAGGTGTAAAATGTGAGGCAGAACAAGGGATTTCAAAATAGTTATCTTGCCTGTCAAAGTTAGGACTCTGCCCTGCCACAAATTTAATATGCTTTTAATCTTGTCTGCTTTGTCAGCAATATTCAGCTTTATCATTTCCTCTTGATTTGACGCAAACCATATTCTAAGGGCTTTAAATGGTTTATTGATCCATGAAATACCTAAGTCATCTTCTAACATGATAGAACCATTATTGTAGACTATGAAGGCTTCTGTTTTTCTTTTGTTCAACTTTAATCCTGCATAGCGATAAAATTCCTCAAATAGTTTTAATGCATATTTTACTGATGTGATGCTATTTAGAAATAAGGTCATGTCATCTGCCAGTTGACAGAGTTTAAAGTTAGTATTGTTTAGTGAGATACCTTTCACCTGATCAGAATTGCGTATCACAGTAGCAATAACTTCTGCAGGTAGAAGAAACAAAAGAGCACTTAGGGGACACCCTTGCCTTATGCCTCGTGAGAGCTTAAAGAACTTCGATTGATAGCCATTGTTAGTAACACAACTTTCAGTATTATTGTAGATAGTAGAGATCCATTTTCGAAAATTTGGACCAAATCCATATGATTTTAGACAACTACTCAAGAAGTTCCAGCGAATGCTATCAAAAGCCTTCTCAAAATCGGCTAACAGCATTATGCAAGGGCATTTGTATAAGGTTGTATAATCTATTATATCAGCAATAAGTCTTGTATTTTCTCCACAAAATCTATTTTCCATGTATCCAACTTGGTCTGGGTTTATAATTTCTGAAAGTGCAATTTTCAATCTATTCGAAAGAACTTTTGTCAGTATTTTGTAGTCGGTGTTGAGAATGGAGAGAGGGCGCCATGATTTTAAATCTGTCAAGTCTTTTCCCTTTTTAGGGATTAAGCATATGATGCCCTGCCTTTGAGTTATTGTTAATATGCCTGATTTGAAAGAGTCACAATAGCTATCAAAAACAATGTCAGCAATGTCATTCCAGAATTTTGTGTAAAATTCAATAGGCAGACCATCTGGTCCAGGAGATTTATTTAAGGGTAGGGATTTAATAGCTGCTTTTATTTCAGCAAGAGTAATGGGTTTCGCACAACTCTCTCTTGAAATTTGTGAAATTTGAGGTAAATCTAATTTGCTTAAATATGTTTCATTGCAGTCGTATTTGAGTGCACCTTTTGATTCAGTATATAATTCTGAATAGAAATGTTGTTGTGCTTCTAAAATTTTTACAGGATCATGGATCTTTTCCCCATTGACAACAAGTGACCTAATATTTTTACGATTGTTGTTAGCTTTTTCAAGGTTTAGGAAATATTTTGATGGCTTTTCAAATTCAAGTACATGTTTACATCTTGACCTAATAATAGTCCCTCGAGCCCTTTCTAAAAAGATGTCCTCTAACTGTTTTTTAATTATTGTCATTTCTTCAAGGTGGTTTATAGCAGGAGTATTGCTAACTGTTTCCTCTAATTCTGTAAGTCTGACATTCAATTCTTTTACTTTAATAGAATTTCTTTTCTTTACTTTTATTGCATAAGATATTGACTCGGTGCGTATTCTGCATTTAATAAAATCCCAAGTCAAAGATTTGTTTTTCAAATTTTGTGCATCTATTTTTGCATTTTCTATTGTTTTGCTGATCAATGTTATAAATTCTGACTGTAGTAAGTGACTAGAGTTTAGTTTCCACAGTCCTTTTCCTCTTGCGGGTTCGTCAATTATAATTAAAACTAGCTGAATTAGACTATGGTCAGATTTAATACTAGGGAGAATATCAATATCTTTCACGCTATATTGTAAATGACACGATATTAAGAAATAATCAAGTCTAGACTGAGAAAAACCTGATCTGGCCCTTTGGCGTCTAGTATATCTTAATTTGTTCGGATTTAAGATTCTCCAGATATCTATTACATCAAGCATTTGTTGCAAGAGTAGTAACTGATCACTATAACATGGAACAGAACTTATTTTGTGTTCAATGTGATCGAGTGAAATATTTAAGTCCCCTCCAATTATTATATTATGGCCAATATAATTTTCCAATTGTGAAATAATGTAATTACCAAAATTACTTTGTTCAGCTTTTTTATCGAGAGTTGGGGCATAGAGGTTAACTATAATGAGCTTTTGATTACCTATAGTACAATCAAGCAATATAAACCTACCATTAGTATCATTTAATGTAGAATTTATATTTATATACAGGTTCTTTGTGACTAAGATTGCAACTCCCCTTGCATTTGATTCTCCATGAGAAAAAAATATTTTACCACCCCATTCCCCTGTCCATTTTGATTCAATGTTACAAGTAGAATGTGTTTCCTGGAGTAGATATATACCTTCACCTTTTTGTTTAAGCCACAGAAATATAGCTACTCTTTTGGAAGTGCTGCCCAAACCTCTAGTGTTGAGACTATAGAAACTAATACTCTTGTATATTTGTTGAGTCACTGATATAAGTATTCAGATAGCAATAACATTTATCATGATTATAATACCCTTTTGTCAACTTTACCCTGTTCTAGTATACAAATACAAGTATGCAACATGTACTAGAAACTAAAAACATGTCAGTCAGGAACAATGAAAAATAAAGAAACAAGAGTCTCAGTGAATTTGACAAATGATAGCACAAGAAGGACTTGATCCTGGTTATACTGAGCTCTATAGAAAACACACAAAAAAAGCAAAAATAAAAAGTACTGTGCAACAATGAAGAACTCAGTATTTTAAAAAGATAGCGATGTGAAGAGCAAACAAGGAATGTAATTAGTATTTTAATTCTAATTATTTCCAATTGCAATGTCTGCTACCAAGTGTTCAATAGTACAACAAATTATGAAGTAGTTAATACATACTACAAAAACATATGGTAATTTGTAGGTATGTCCATACCAAATACAGCTGTATTTTGTAATGTATGTTGAATTTAGTTTACAACATATAGCAAGGATGCAACATCTATAAAGAAACAAAGAGAGGTTCTTCGAACCGGTAAGGTCAATGCATATTTTAAGGCAAGACTTTATGAAAGTGCCAGTCAATTACAAACATTTTTGCCAGTGGAAATGTTCACCACAAGCTATAGAATAATATAATGAATTATGTAACAATACTTAATAAAACTTTTTTCCAGTTGAAATGTTTACCACAAGATTTAGAATGGCACTACAAATTATGTAACAATACTTACTACATGATATGTTCCTTAATTTGTAAATGTCAACATACCACACACATCTATGTTTAACAAGGTATGAAAAAAAAAAGTTTTTTGTTTTATCATGCATAACAATGTAAAGATGAGACAATTGAGAAGAAGAGAGAGGTATCTTCTTAAATTAGGTGAAATCAATGCAAGTTTTAAGGGGAACCTTATGAAAAATGTCAGAAAATACATGGATACATTACACAATTATACAGTACATATTTGTGTCAATTGTTATTCAGTTATTTTATGACAGACTAAATGAGACATTTATTGATGCATGTCCAAATGCTATATAGGTATAGACATAAAACTGAATTTTTTATTATTGTGAGTTTAATTCTTTTTCAATTTAAGGCAAACGCACAACTCTTTAGAAACTAATTACTAGATTGCTTCTCTGACATCTTCTAGAAGTTTACCAAGATTGTTTGCTCCTTTCCATTTAGATGGATCCCACAAGTTTTTGTCTCCAAGTGACAAGCCCACCCCCCAGAACTTATCAAAAGCATTAGCTTCGATTAAAATCTTTTTTCCTGTGGCCTTTAAGAATCCCTTCAACTTTTCATTTTGCGTAAACTTTGCAGTCAAGGCAGTGCGCATATAGATATATCTGACTGCTTTCCATGACTCAGCATCAAAGTTCTGGACCTTTTTCCCAAAGGATTTGGCTTCTAAAGGATCAGAAGATTTCAAAATTGCAGCAGCTGTAACTTCGTCATGAAAATACTTTGCTTTTTTAAACATAAAGTACTGCTCACTAGAGCTGAAGATGTGGCCATCCTGATTGAAGGTACAACTGTAATGGTTTGAGAGAGCTGAATGAGAAGTGAAAAAAGCAACACTGTTTCCATGTGACACTGTGGTAAGAACTGGCGGCTTCAAATCTTCAGGTAGTTTATCCAAGTCTTTGGTTGTGTATAATTTGCCATTCAAAAGAAGCTTATCAGCTACCAGTCTGGCCTTGTATTTAGCAGATTTATACGCAGCCTGAAGAGTAGGAGTAAAAGTCTTTCTACGTTTTAATATTTCTCTTGGGTAGTCCTCAACAACCGTAATTCCTTTCTCCTTGAATCGTTCACGTTCTGCAAAAACTTTCTGTCTAATCTTGTAATGGTAGAACTTCACAATAATGGGGCTAGAAGCTATTTTCCCAAGTCTATGTGCTCTTTCAATGGAATATTCTGGTAATGGTATGTTCAGTTGAAAGCACAGGTCTGAGATCAGCTTTTCACAATTTTCAGGGTCAGACCTATCTGCTGTTCCATTAGCCACATTAATAAATTTCAGGTTGGATCTTCGAGAGTATGATTCCATTTTCAAAATTTTATCCTCTAGTTCAAGATTCTTTTGCTCATATTTTGCAAAAACTTCATTTAGTGTGTCATACTTTTTCTCCAATTGTAGCACCCTTACATTTAATGGTGGCTATTTCATCAAGTTTTTCAGAGTTAAAATGCAAGCTTTCCTTGATCTTATTAATATCATCTGTTATTGGCTCAAGCTCCTCTTTTAACAGCTGGCGTATTCCGGTTAAATTCAACTGAATCTCTGGTGATGTTGGGGAAACTAACTCAAAATCACGTTTCATGCTTTTTGCAGGGTTCTTATCGTTGGCTTTCTTGCCAACCCCTTTATTGCCTTTTTTGTTTTTTTCACTATCTGACATTTTTTTACAGCTTGTTTTTAATAACACTACAGTTCAAACACATTGAAAATATATATTGCTGGACTTCAACACAAGGACACTTTACTCAAAACAGCAGAGAGAAAAAAGTTTATAAACAATGTTCAACATGTGGTTTCTACACTGAAGAATCTAGACCAAGGACATCAGCAATGTATAAACAGTATTGATATAAAACCTGTCACAGGAGGTCACTGTTTTATGTTTATTTGACAGTCTAAATTAAGAGTTTTACTGAATAAGAATTATCATAGTATTTCACTGATTACTTCAAGTCATCAGTTTATAAACAGTATTCCATACAAGGTTCCTGCACTCTAAAACTATACCCAGGATTTCAGTGAAGTGTAAACAATATTGGAGGAAAACTTGTCACTGGAGGTCAATGTTTATACTAATTTGACAGTCTAAAAAAAGATCAGTGCTGTATAAAAATCTTTCAGTGAAGGTCACTGTTTACATCTGTTTAACAAAGTCTAAATAAAGAACTGTACTGACACATCCTGACCATAAAGTCCAATAGCTTTGATTCACCGGACTGGAAATGTTTTTTTCCAAATAAGGCAATGAATAATTCTCCTTCTTTATGGTTTTGTAAATATCTTGGATGATGCACAAGTTTCAAAGACTTTTTTTATAACAATTAGTTCTTTAAATGCCATGTTTTACATACCTATGTTGCCTATGTATATTAAACTACCTATTCCACAAAGTTAAGACATTGTCTGCTTGTAATTTCTTTACATTTCCTTGAAGCAACTTTCACAACAAAAACACACCTTTGTCACATGTCACATAATTACCTGGAGATCTGGTTGTTCACAGTTGCCAACCGGCACTCCTGGAATCCACTTTCAAACTACCCCAAGACACCGATTGGACACTAATCAGTTTCTACAAAATGTTGCTGCTTAAGTAAAACAGTTATCGGACAATAAGAATCCCCGATCCGAGAATGCCCCAATTTTTCACTATAAGGAATAGCATTTGATCTAAACCTATCTATTATATCACAGATTAATTATGGCAATGCTATTCTAAAGATAAAAAAACCATAGGATCTTGGAAGCAAAGATACTTAACCCCATTAGGCAAAATCACAGTTATTAAATCATTAAAACTATCTCAGCTTAATCATTTATTTATGTCAAATCCACTGCCCGGAAAATATTTTTGTGAAAACCTTAGTAAAAAACTATATAAATTTGGGATGACAAACCTGAAAAGATTAAGCGTGGGATCTTATCCCAAAGTAAGGTCAATGGTGGGCTGAAAATACCAAAAATAGCCAATTTTATATACTCCCTGAAATGTTCTTTGATTAGAAGAATTATAGTCTCACTTACTAGACCATGGGTAATGTTGTTTGAATCATCTTATTGTTCCTCAAGGGAATTGATAGAATATGGTCCCTATTGGGGGACTAAGGTTAAAGATAAAATTTCTAATGACTTTTAGAAATAAATTTTTTACATATGGAACAATGTTTATAAGTTGTGTCAATTAAAAACTGAATCTGACATTTTCAATACTCCTCTCTGGTTCAAAAGAAACTGGCAAATAATAATCTATTCAAAAAGCATTGGAATTCCAATGGAATTTCTGTTATTGGACATATTGTTAAATCAGATTTCCAGATTCTGAAAAAAGAGGAACTGGAAAGCAAATATAAGTTTTGCATTAATAACTTTTTAGATTACTTCCAAATTCATTCAACTGTGAAGAAATTTTTAATGAATAATGCCTTTTTGATAACCAAAAAATCATCTTTTTCACGACCTTTTATTCTTCATCACATTTCTATGTTACTTAACTGTAAACAGGGTTGCAAGGATATTTATAATATGATTAACACACATAAAGTAGAGTGCAAATATAAAGTTAAATGGAACAAAGATCTTACTTTAAATATTGATAACTTAACTTGGAAAAATGTCTTTAGGCAGAAATTCTATAGTGTCCAAGACAATCGCTTGATATGGTTGCAATATAGACTGATTCATAGACTACTTGGCACCAAGGACATATTATGCAAAATGGCAATAGAAGATTCAAACATCTGTAGAATATGTCAATGTGAGCCAGAAACACTCATGCACCATTTTTGTACACATACAGTAAATTTATGCAATTCCTTGGTGCTATGGATAGACTCATGTACAAATAAAAGGATAGCCTTTTCACCAAAAGAGATCATTATAGGCTATTTATAGAATGACAATAACTACTATCTAGTTAATATGATTATAGCTGCAACAAAGAGTTATATCTTCTCAAGTGCAGTACATGAGTCTATCTCAAATATTAATGGTCTAAAAAATAAGCTCCAGAAACAATATGAAGATCAGCATCATCTAAATATTGAGGTAAACAAGGTTGACAAGTTTACTTATCAATGGTGTCCTTATAGAAACTTATTCTGTCCCTGATATTCAAACGGTGTATATTTTATAAGTTAAATATTCTATAATTGATGTGTTTTGGTAAAAAGGGGCTGCTCAGTTATCATAGTAAATTATATATTATGTAGTTTAGTCTGGTTATATATCGTATTGAACGTATGGCTTGTATGTACTGTTATATATGTATAATTGTGACCATTAAAAATTAAAAGAAAAGAATCTCCGATCTTTCTGTCACATACTAAACATGTGTCTTTGTAAAATGTTAATCTGAACCGGTACTGATTCCTTGACACTAGGAGAACTGTATTCATTGATTTTTAATTATTGGATACTGTAACTTCCTTGCTATAGTTGAAGAGGGGTAAACACAAAACATCCACTATTTGCGGACTCACTTTGATAAAATTTTCACAAGAAATGATTATTGGTAGCTATGAAAAACTCTTGCAAGGATAAATGTGCTATTTAAGTGTTTGTTACTCCCGAAACCACTATTTATTTAGTTTATAATATTAAGAGATTAAAACACAGTATTATACAAATTGTGGACACTTTAAATGCTTTAGACCCTTTAAACTCTGATAGACTTTACTAAATAAATAAATTTACTACAAATTTACTACATTGTAGTATTTATTCCTTACCCTAATCACTTGCCTTCCCCGGACCATATGTGGGAAAGTTGGTACTTGCTTACCAATAGTCGGCAGTTTACAGTACATAACCTTGATCAAGGTTTTTTTTTTTTTTTGGGGGTGGGGGGGGTGGGGGGGGTGGGGGGGGGGGGCTTAACTACTTAGTTTTTCAAACCACGTGTTGAAAGTGATTTTCAAACCCAAATGAATAAATAAATCGTTACCATGATGTTTTTCAATCTTGTCTTTTACTTTTCATTTGATGCATTGCTTCAGTCACCTTCTACATGTCTTCATTCCTTTGCATCTCCATTTCTGTGAGTCTGGCTTCTATCCTCTGTATTGCTTTAGTGAGTTCAGCATTACTCCCACCATTTCTTTGCAGCCCACTGCAATCGTCTGCCAAAATTCCAAATACCAACACTGCAACTGAGAGCATTATTATTCTTGTATTCAGGATGTAGACCAGAGGAAGAATGTGAGGAAACAGTTTTAATATATCAGTATTTTCTTAACTGGCTTTGCTCAACGTAGTCTGAGATTGCCCATGTGTTCAGGGAGAAACTGTTCAAATGCAGTTTATTGAGGATTTTTGTGAGACTTTTGAAAAGCCTTGCGTATTATATCTGCAACAATTTGCTAATTAGACATCTTTATTTTTTGCATTTATTATATACTCCCCATAGTTAGAACTGTTCCATTAATTCATTTCCTGCGGATTTCACATACTGTTTTAACATTCTCACATACTGTAGTAATTCAACCTAATAATTTTAAACAACCTAATAACATTAAACAAATCATACAAATTGTTTTGACATTCTCTGTAAAATACTGTAAAATTTCAACCTAACAATATCATACCTTGTCCATACTCATCTTGCACCAATCTTTTACTGTTCTTATAGGGGCCACGGTGGCAGAGTGGTAACACTCTCGCCTCCCACGTCTGCGGCTGGGGTTCGATCCCCGTCATGGCCGTAAGTGGGAAAGCTGGTAGTTGCTTGCCGTTGGTCGGCAGTTTACAGTACAGAACCCTAGCGAACTATATGTACTGGTTTCCTCTGCCCTTCCAACTACCCGTCGTGATATGACCTGTACAGTGTTGAAAGGGATGTAAAACCCCAAATAAATAAATAAATTACTGTTCTTATACTTACTCATCTATGGTTTGCTGTTTAGACAGGTTAGTACATAGGAAAGGTAGGTCCATCTTTTTCTAGTTTCTTTATTTTGGTATTCCTTTTTGGACATGCATTGCACTTTCTGGCTCTGTCTTTACTTTTTGCTGGTTGCTCGGGCAACGAACATCACCACTGACGACCCTTCTACAACACCAATACCTGTTGCCTCAAGTTTGCATTTTTCTTTCCCCGCCTTTTCCACCATACATTTTGAGTCTGGCATTCACCCATGTCTCAACATGGTCAACTATGCCTTTTTGGCTATACAAGGACATATTCGTAGGGTAACACTTTCTTACAAACATGTCCCTCTTGTTGATCCTCTCAAGGGATGTCAGTATTCATCCTGGCCCTAACACTAGCCTTTTAACCGGGAGTCTGATAAACATCAGATCCATCAGAAACAAGTCTGTTGCTCTTGCAGACTTCATTAATAGCATCAAGTCTGATATTATTGCGGTCACTGAGACCTGGCCTCAACAAGATGACACAGACAGCTTTATAGCAAGTGTCACTCCTCCGGGTTACAAATGTACTCATGTTCCACACCCGGAGGGGAGAGGTGGTGGTGTCGGGCTCTTCATCCTTGATGACATTGATTTTAAGGTCCTACATCAACAGTGTTTCAATACTTTTGAGTCCATATCTGTTCACCTATCCACGGGCAATGCCCAGGACATTGTTTTTCATCCTGTGTATAGGCCCCCAATGTTTCCAAAGCCAATTTTATTGAGGATTTTAGTTCCTTCGTTGGAGGTGCTGCTTTATCATGTTGTGAAAATATAATATTGGGTGATTTAAATCTACACCTGGATAAACATGATGGTTGGTCACAGAAATTCAATGACTCCCTCTGTCAATACAATTTCACCCAAATTATTGATTCCCCAACACACATTCACGGCCATATATTAGATGTTGTATGTGTGAGGGACACCTTCTCAAAGATGGTTTGCGCCATGGTTACAGCTTTGCTGTCTGACCATCTTGCCATTACTTTCGCGGTCAATATACCTATCAAGGCTCCTTGCAAATTTAGGCGAGTTAATACTCGGAAAATTCACAAGATAAACATCACTAACCTCAGAGAGAACATCCTGAATTCTGACCTAATCAAACATCCTCACACAACAGCCAGTTTGCTCAGTCACCAATATTTCAACACCTTGTGCAACATTCTAGACAAGCATGCCCCAATCAAGAGGAAAATGGCTCCATCGCACCCTGACAAAGGCTTTGTGAATTCGAACATCCTCTCAGCAAAGTGCCTGAAGCCCAAGTGTGAGCGAGTATGGTGCAGTAACAATTCTGCAATTAACCAGAGTAGATATTGAGCTGCTGTCAATCACTACAATTTCCTACTGGAACAGTCAAGACGCAGGCACTATTCTACAGTTATTGCTGAAAATAATGGGAACCCCAAGGCTCTGTGGAACACTTTCAAGAAACTCTTGCACACATCCTCAACTATCATCCTACCTAATCATATTAGTCCTATCAACACTTTTGGTCATTTCTTTAGTGACAAAATTGCGAAAATCAGAGTTGCACTAAAGTCATCAGTGCCTGTTTCCCTCACAAGACCGAATAGTAACAGCACCGCCCAGTCCTCTTTTGAACCTGTATCTGAGGGCGACATCCTCAAAATCCTAAAATCATCCATCACCAAATCATGCGACCTGGACCCAATACCAACCGCACTAGTCAAAGAGTGTGCGGACATTTTGGTCACTCCAATAACCAATATTGTAAACTACCCACTCAGAGAAGGGAGCTTCCCAAACTGTTTCAAAACCGCATATGTCACCCCCTTCTGAAGAAACCTAATTTAGACAGAAATCTCCTCAAAATTATAGACCGGTATCCAACCTCAGTTTTATATCCAAACTGATTGAAAAAGTAGTGGCTAAACAGTTAAATAATTATATCGATAGTGAGGGGCTCTCCAATGTCAACCAATCTGCCTACAGGAGACTCCATTCCACAGAATCAGCACTCCTGAAAATCTAACATAAATGGGGGTATGAGGAGCTGGGTTCAGTGGTGTTGTGATACATCACTTGCCATACTCCACAGTCAGGATTAAAGTGAAAATGATAATAAATTTTAATTGTTTTAATATAAGCCCTTAATTTTAATGTTTTTATGTTGTGACTCGTGGTACAATGGCCTGGTAAGATGTGTCCTACCTTGCCAGGTTTGTATGCCCTGATCATTGAAGACTATTATGTAACCAGGTTACAAGTATTTGTGAGGGGCCACAGTGGCAGAGTGGTAACACTCTTGCCTCCCACCTCTGCGGCCGGGGTTCGATCCCCATCATGGCCGTAAGTGGGAAAGCTGGTAGTTGCTTGCCGTTGGTCGGCAGTTTACAGTTGTTACGGTCACGGGCAAGCACGGTAGCAATTACCGGTTGTCTTTAAGTTGTAACAGAAAAAGCAAAAAGTTGAACTTAACAAATTTATTTAATAGTCAACAATAATGATTACAGTCAACTGGTATGCTCTTAACTAAACACACTAATACAATAATAAGATCTAGCTGACCTGACCACAGAGATTATGAGTTAAATTTATCCGCCGTATCCAGCAATCTGTTCCGTAATCCGTCCTGTAATATATTCTGTGGTCTGTCCAATGTCCTGTGGTCTGTCCTGTGATCTGTTCAATGTTCACTCACACACAGATATCTATATCTTGTGACCTGTCTCACACTCAACAACACAAAAGGTTCCTGTCTTGCTATTCTTTGTATATCCAGTCACACAGAATGTCTGTCTGGAGACATTTAGAGAGTTAACACAACTGTACTGTCTGCTCCAAGATGTGGACAATGTCCAAAATGCAGTAAATTCACTCTCTGTTATATGAATGTACAATATCCAAAATATCCAAAGTACAATAAATCTGTCCAGATGATGTATCCAGTTCACTCCAGTAAAAGTTCACAGTGATATAAGCATATATTATACTCCAAAACAAAATAGCTCTCCTTATAGCAAGCGAATACAAAGTTTTTTTTTGTGGTCAGATGTACATTCCTTATATACATTCACACATTCCTTCTGGAATTGTACAGAACCAACTCAAAAGAAGATTGAGTCATCTAGGCCAAAGGAGGAAGTTCTAGAAACTACTGGTAATTGGGTTTCCCCAAATCTAACATAACCACTGAGGGGGGGATTTCCCCCAGTCTGTGAACAGATCAATAAACACTAAAACACAAAAATCAATAACTCCCTTACTTTAAATGTCAACACACAAAAAGAACCAACAACACAATTATCTTTTATGACAATGTATAAACATAAAGCTTAAATTAAACAATGCACTAATATAGTGCCTAATATATGTAATATACAATGTACTAATATAGTGTCCTATATATGTAACAACAGTACACAACCCTAGCGAACTCTATGTACTGGTTTCCTCTGCCCTTCCAACTACCCGTCGTGATATGACCTGTACAGTGTTGAAAGCGACGTAAAACCCCAAATAAACTAAACTACAAGTATTTGTGGTTGATAGAGTGCAGGACTTGTTGATTGTGGGGATACATCTTGGTCTACAAGTATTTGTGGTTGATAGAGTGCAGGACATATTGATTGCAGAAACTTGTCTTGTTGCACAAATATTATAGTTGACAGATTGCAAGACAAATTATCAGGTCTTGTCTTGTTGTACAAGTATTTGTGACTGAAACAGTTTAGGAAATATTGATTGTAGAGGATTGTCTTCTTATTCAAGTGTTTGTGGTACATAGAGTGTTGGACATATTGATTGTGTGGGCTTGTTCAAGAATTTCTGCTTCATGCAGTGCAGGATGTATTGATTGTGGAAGCTTCTCTTGTACAAGTATTCGTGGCTGACTGAGTGTAGGAAGTAATGATTGTAGGAACTTTTATTGTGGTAAATATTGTAGTGGGGTGAGAGAAATTATTGATTGGTTCTGCTGGGAGTCGATCCCATGGACTTTGAATTACACAGACAAATAAACACAAGTCTAGCTGTTCAACCAGCTGAGCTAAAGGGGAATCCCTAGAAGCCCAGGGGTCGGTTTCACGAAGACTCCTTAAGATAAAGGTCACCTTAAATTCTAGGATTCAATTGCTTTTCTCCCTCCTTCAAGAAATCTCAGTTTCACAAAGCCTCCTACCTTAAAGGAGACATTGAAAATTGAATCTCAAGGAAGCTAAGGACCTACCTTAGATTTAAGGAAGTGTCCTTCAAGGAATGTTTATTAACTTTAATGAACATTTTAAGGTGAATTCACATAAATATATAGAACTTGAAACATTATTGTCAAACCTACATCCACAAACAATGCTTTGATGTTTATTTCATACAATTTGGTTGTTTAATTCTTGAAAAATTTATGTTCAAACTTTTGAAGTGAGAAACATATTCATGGAGTTTCCTTGAACATAAAGGGCCACTCCCTTACTTTGGGTAAAAAATTGTCATGTGACCTTCTGTATTAATGTGAAAATATAATCACAACCAATCTGCATTTTACAAAATTTATTAAAATATAGTAAAATATAGATTTACTGACTTTACTGATCTTTAACAGTGTTAAAATAATGACATTGCCTCCATAAGGTAATTTAGGTACAAAATAAGTGCACAAGTACACATGTACTTACAGTGAAAGAAAAACATTGGTGTGGTTATAGGTTTTGGAAACAACTCCCAAAAGAAATAAAAGTGCAAATAATGTATCTGAAAATTAAAATGTACCTAATGTACCAAGATTAAGCTAGTTAAAATGCTAAAATACAATTTACTCTCTTAATATTTAAAATAAATTGTGTGAAGTTTATATAAGTAATGGAGGGGAAATTCCAAGCAGTGTGGTTATACAGGAAATCTCCCTTCCTTTGTTTTAAGGAAAATCTTTGCTAAGGTGGAATAAAGGAGGCTTTGTGAAACAGGATTTAAGGGAAGCCTTGCCAAAGGATAGAAATCCCCCTTCCTTTACTTTAAGGAAGGAAAAAACAAAGGAGGCTTCGTGAAACCGACCCCAGGTATTAACAGAACTGATATAAGTGAAGATATTACAATATGAGTCTGTTACCGGCAGATTAGATGGTAAAGTAGTCAGGTTTCCTCCTGGTTCTGTCCTGTAAACACTAATGAGTGAAGCCCTAGGTGGCCATAACTATATTGAAGTATCAAATTGAAAAAAAAACAATAACTGTGTCATTATGTTGCTGCTATCAATAACCTTGCTTGAGATTTGCCATTTGAGACAATGACTGGAAAGCAATTTAATGGCTATCGATATTACATCTTTGTAATTTAAAACTGTACTTTATATTAAACATAATGCCCTCATATATGTAGAAACTATATTTACAGTAAATGTTATTGGATGTAAATTTCATCTCTACATATATAAACAAGAGCTCAAATAACACAGCCTTCAGTACGGATACAAAAAATAACTGGACAAATAAAGATATTACCTCTGATAAAAAAGTCAGAAAAACTACTACAAGAGAGGCATGTAGAGAAGTTACAAAAACGATATATTTTGTGCATGAGTAAAACTATTTGAAAATTGAATTTTTATAGTTAGGATAAGTATCAAATTTATGGTAAAAATCAGTTTCAATTGGATGAGAAATGTTTTGACCTTTAAATTTCATATCACTTATAACAAAATGGTATACATTTCAGTGCTGACGGAAAAATATCATTCCAAATATATATGTTTTACAAACTCAAATGAAAAGAAATTTACTGAGCAAACCAATTGTGTGAATTAACTCATATATATCTATCCTTAATAAAGATGGTAATTTGAAAAACATAGTTTGAAAATATATATACGCAATGCATTATTATTGTTATTAAACAAGTTATACGTGTCAGGTCTGTTAAAATATAAATTAATTATGTAAATAAATGGTAAAATAAGTATACAGTAAACATCTTGTATGTGTATTAATCAATCAATAATTTCTCTCACCCCACTACAATATGTACCACAATAAAAGTTATATTGGACGTTTCAAATAGTTGAAAGCAACAAGTACAGGTTTTACGTCCAATTCAACATCCAGGGTCATATTGTGACAGGCCTTCAGCATTGCCACCTTTGGGATTTATATAGTTCAAGTCTGCAGTTGGTGTTGCAATTATAAATGTTTTCATAGTTTGGTGTATAGACCCTGTGGTTAATAATTTTGGTATTTAAGCACTCAAGTTCCCTTTACTTGATCATAGGTTCTTGGCATGACCATAACTATATTTTGCAGCATGAAAAGTATGTGAGGTAGCTAACTTTTTCAAACAGAAGGTCTGCCATTTTTGATAAGGTGAATCACCAAGAAAACCAGAAGATCGATCCATTGTGGTCTTGAAATCCAGTCTGTGTAACCAATTGCCACTCGAATCATCAATGGAACAAGGATATCATGAATCATACTCATATTCAAATCAACATACCTCTATGGAGGTTACAAAGTCTTTACTATCAAAGAGATAGTGCATACTATTTTACAAATAAGTTAATGTCAAGTCAAGCTTGGTGACTATGCCAGTTGTTACAGTCAGGGGGGAAGCATGGCAGCAATTACTGGTTACAACAGGAAAAGAAAAAAAGTTTGACAATTAAAAATTATGATTACAGTCAACTAATCTGCTCTTAATAGTACATACAATGATATAACAATGAAACGACTCTGACCTGGCTATAGTCCTATCCACATAACTAACAGTTATGTTTGTCCACTGTATCCAGCAAATCTATCCTGTGATCCATCCGATGTCCACTAACACACAAATATCTGTGTCCTGTGATCCTTTCAATGTTCGATGGCACAAAATGTCATTAACCTGTTATCCTGTCAATTCCCAATAACACAAAAGTATTGTTATACAGATATGCCGAGAGATTCCAGAACTATAATGTCTGTTCTAGGATATGGATAATATCCAGAATGCAGTAGATCCACTCTCAGGTAGATCCACAAACTATATCCAGATGTAAACAATGTCCAAAATCCACTCTCTGATAGATCCAGACACTGTAACCTGTTCACTCTAACAAAAGTTTAGTCACAAAGTTTAAAATACACAAGAAGTTTATATCCACTTGATAGTAGTTCTAAGACACTGTTAGCTTTCTGTATAGCCAGCAAATCCTATGTTCATCTGTGGTCAGATAAACAGCCCTTATATACAACTAAGGAAACTTCCAGAAAGTTATAGAACTAATTTGAAGGCAACCCTTGTCACCAGACCAAGTGAGGAAGTTCTAGAAACCAGTTTAAATGGGTTTCCCCAAATCTATTAATATAATCACTGAGCTTATTGACGCCTAGAGGGTTTTACCATAGCCTATAAATAGATTAACCTAACAGAGTACAATAAACATCAATACGACATAATACACAAATCAATAACTCCATTACCTTAAATGGTATTGAATACATATAATGCTTAGATTAAACAGTGCCTATCTACTGACATAGTTAAATTGCCCACACTGTCTTTATGTTTTAATTACTGACTCTTTCTATTACAAATAAGCAAGTATTGAAAAGGGAACATTTATTATAAAATACACTTAATGATAAGTATTCAACTTCAACTATAGGATGATATTGAAAACTCGATAACTGACAAGGCAATGAGAACTTCACCTATTAAATGCAAAGATTATGACAATTATAAATTGAACATTTTTATTACCACATGCTTATATATTCTACAAGGATTGCAAGACTGGTAAAACTATAACAAGATTTCTGTCATTAAAATGAAGGTTTTTATTCAATTTAAGTTTCACCTTTTAGAGGTGTAAGAAAACAACCCAAGCAAATTTAAAGAGTTGACTTTCCCAGTTGTGACATATCCATCAATTAACAGACTGATGAAGAAGAGTTTTGGTAGAAACTCTGGAAAGTGCCAGTCTTGCATTAGTTTTAATGGATTTGAAGATGTGCAATTACAAGGGAGTAGCGTCAAATATAGCTTATTGTGTAAATTCTATTTTGGGCATGACAGCATCAAAGAAAAGCCAAACTGGTTTCAAAAGCAGTTTTAGTGACATATTGTGCCCTTACAGAGGGTACGCTATCAAAAAATGTCTGATGTGTCTGGTGTGTATCTTTATGGGGTATATCAGATAATCTAGTCTTGACGAATGACACTTTTCTCCCCTCATGAACTAAACAATTTCAAGAAACATGTTTCATAATGTACTTCCTTTAAGTACATTTGTAATTCCTTTAATGTACATCTAAAACAATTATTACATGTACAGAATTCTAGGACAACTGCAAAATATTGTATCATACACTTGGCACATTTCTCTATGGAGCAATCTTGCCAGATTATTTTAAGTTAGTGCCCGTTGTGACCTTTCACTAGTACCTAACAGTTTCTAGGTATGAAGGATTATGTAAACTAAATGGGTCATGTGGTGCAGTGGGTAAGACACTTGCCCTTCAACTGTCACATTGCAACTGCATGAAAGTGGCAATGACATTCTTTGCAAAATCTTGACAAATAAGTATGTTTTGATTTCTTCTACCACCCTTATTACCTGACTATCTAAGATCAGAGCTCGAATCCTGGCCTGACCTCAAATGGGAAAGCTGGTAGTTGCTTGCCGTTGGACAGCAGTTTACAGTACAGTTTTCCTCTGCCCTTCCTACTACCCGTCATGATATGACACGTACAGTGTTGAAAGTGATGTAAAACCCCAAATAAATAAATAAATTACCTAACAATTAATAAATAGTTCATGGCACAGTTTTACAGGCAACATTTCTTGAACTTTGAGAAAGGGTAGTTTAAATTTTGTGGAGACAATAAACAGTTGTTTGTTAAAATTTTAGCCATTTTCTACACTTGATTTTTGAATGTGGCAAGAACTTTATCAGTGCAAGTGAAAAATTTTTCCTAAATGTCAAAGATGTATCCTCCATAGTTGTATATTTGTCTAAATACTTTTTAGTTCAGAAACATCACGTACACTCATAAATTCCATTGTAATAATGTATGTTACAAAAAGCTTTACAGATTGAAGTTTCTAAGAAGTATTATTGAACAAAAGTCATGCCATTAATGTAATCTTTTGTATTTAAGGCTAACTCAGACATAATTTAATGGCCACTTCAATGGTATTTGCAATGTGTTGCTGAAAGGATGCCTCAGGTTAAAACATTCTTTTTATCTTCTCTATCAAGTAAATACAAAGGTCTGGATTGAAGTTCACTTTTCCTAAATAACTTTCTTTTGTAGCAAATGACATCAGAAATTTGCACTGTTTCTCTTGTTTAAGACTTTCTAGATGCATGTAATTCAACACTAAAATAGAATAATCTTTTCTTTTGGTAAAACTATAAATAATACCTTTGTTGAAAATAAGAACACTGGAGGGAGATGTGATACATGTCAGTTATTATTGCATTGTTAAAGAAAGCTATATATTTCTTGGCACAAAGTGTCCAATAAGCCGTACACTTCTGCAGCTCACTCACATTTTCTGACTTCTCCATGACATACCTCAGTAGGAAACCAGATAAAAGGTTAGTCATCACATTTTGTTGTAAGTTTCTTTTTGTTTAAAATTTCAAAGTCAAGGAAGATATTGTTTAATTATATAAATAATATATTAAGCATGTTAATAAAAATGTCCAATGCATCTCACTTTATTCTAGAGAATTCTAATTCAGTAGAGTACTTAAAAATCTTCAGATCATATCTATAGGTTGCAACAGATGAACACCAATAACATATTTAATAATAGATAACAGTTCACAGAGGATTAAAGACAAATAATAACTACATCTTGTTTTTGAGTCAGAATTGAAAACAATCTCATCATTCACAGTGCAGATACATAGGGGAAGTACCAGAAATTCAGTTTTGAAAGCACAAGTGTATAATATGTTGCAGCATTATAATGAGATTCAAACTGAAGTATATACCGCTACTCTGTGCTGTTATAAATTTCCTATCTGAAGTCAATGTAGCCGATGCCAAAGGGTATGTATAATGAAATTTCCATCAATATTTTTGCTTTTATTTGTACTATAAAATATGTTTATGTTATGGAGAATTCCCGAAAAAAGTGTGGATTCTTTGAAATCAGAGAATCCACACTTTTTGAGGCCATTCTCTAACTTAAAATATATATCATTTTGTAAATATGCAATGAGGTTAATCTGATTATTCCTTTCAATATTATTGTTTAATATAAATTACCACAGCACTTAAACCAATTAAGGATGTGGAGTGATCACCATTATGTTAATTTATTATGCCTATATTTTATAATATATTCTATGGAAATCCTAAAGGGTTATCAAATTTAAAAAAAATTGTATTACAAAATAATAAATTGTTCAGCATGGTTACTGTTATTCAGTTATGGTACATCAAAAACATATTTTAATTATACTAAGTTTTGGCAGATTCTGTTAATTCTGTAAAAATCATATACTATAATGATTTTGGTAACTATTCCTTATTTGCAGTACAATGTCTGTAAAGGGTTATCATAGTATATGTATTTCATATGCAGTGTTTGTCAGCATTTTCAAAAATGTGTGGATTCTTTAAAACCATTCAGGCATGAAAATTTACCATCCACTTGCATGTCTGTGTGGTGTCTTCATTCTATATATATTTTGCTGACAAATTGTTAAATGGATTAAACTATTGATGAAAATGATATATTGTATTTCTCAGAATACATTAATAGAGAATTTGGCTAGGTCAGTTTATAAAGATACAGCTTTCAATGCTGTAGACATGCTGTTTAGGGGACAAAACATTTGCAGAAATTGCAGCAATAAAACTTGGCCAGATTTTTGGATATTTCTGACAATGAATTGATACAAACCTGCAAAAAAATAAGAGTACTGCATGTAAAGAAGGGAACCATTTAGATTATCAAACTAATTAGGAAGACATTTCTGATGTTGAAGATCTAATTCAATTTTACTACTGCTTAATACTGCTTAAGGTTATTACTTTGCCATGAAATCCAAGTGTGGATTCTTTTTAAGAAAAAAATCTACAGAAAAGTGTAGATTCTTAAAAATAATCTACACTTTTAACAATAGTATGACATCACAAGTATGTTTTAAAAGATGAAGACTAATGTGTATAAAATGAATACAAGTAAGTTATTTTATGTGTAATTTAATAGTTGTTTCTGGAAATGTATCACCTAAATTTGTAATGTATAACAAAAACCTTTAATTGGAATTGATACATTTACAGATATTTGTTCATGTTAAAGGTCTTTTTGCAAAATTTGGTTGGCATCAGATTTATACTTGCTCTTAATTAAAAGTCTGAATTTTCATTTTTTTGCAATTCTATAATTAACAGTGAACATCGCTTTAAATGTATTTTCCACAAAATTCTTTTAAACCTGTTGGGCAAGATCTATTGTAAAGATCAGTGAATCTGATGATAATTTTGGAAGTAATATCGCATACCTCTTTACATAGCAATGATCACATGAGGTGATTCAAATGATTTTTATTTTAAAAATTCTCAAACTTTATTTTGAATCGTAAGCATACAGCATTGAGTTTTAGTTAACATGACCAAACACATTCATTTCTGGGGTGATTGTGAAGCTTGTTTTACCATATTATTCAGTTTAAAGTGGAGTTATATGTGCTTGTATCGGATTGGATTGTATACCCCATCTGCTTGGTGCAATTGGATAGCTTCAAGTCTATGAGGAAATGAAATAAATTAAGTTTTCAAAAATTTTAAGACTTATGTATTATCGATTCAGGAATATGGTATACTTTTTTATCTGAGACTGTAATGATGAATGTGTTACTTGATTATTTAATATATTATTATTGTTTTTCTCATAATTTTCAGAGAATATGCTATAGTAGCTCCACGCTGGATAAGACCACACCACAACTTTGAGGTGTGTGTGATATTAATGAAGAATTCAGGTCCTGATGTGCATGTCAAAATCATACTGAATGGAACAACCAAAGGAAAAGTGGAGTATGAAAAAAAGGAAACATTCAAACCAGGTAGATCATATTTATGACAGTTGAAAGGTATTCACATAAATTAATGATACCACACACAAGTTTTAAAATAAAGTGACCACAAGATACGCCATATGTTTAGTAAATATAGGATATGTTCCATTACTCCTCTGGTACCCAGGGGTATGTCACTGCCACATTTTGAATGTTTAGATAATAAACTAGTGGTGAAGCAGTCTGTGACTTGAAAACTACATAAATCTGTTTGGAATATTTTCATTCTGATGCAACAAAGTAAAGTTATTAATAAGTTTTTATCACTTTGCTGCTACACTTAGGTCTAAGGCATTTTGAGATCTTGCCTCATTTAAAGCCTCTCTTATATCCCATCATACGTGCACATACCTCCTGGTTACAGAGAAAAATCGGCTGATTTGCAAGGGACACTTAAGGTACACTTGCGATTTTATAACAAAATATCAAGGTCGCACAGGCCCTGCAATGAAAATTGACATGCACATTTCCTGTGCATGCATGCAGGATGTCTACAAATGCATCCATGCCTCAAGGGTAACTTACAAGTGACTTATGCACGTGCATTCTCCTTGCTAGTGTTGTAGGTTCTCCCCAATTACTTACATTGCTTGGACAAACTATAAGATACACTCACGTGTACCGTGCATGTATATAAACCCATTGTACGAGACTGTAGTTAGTCACAATCTGTTCTTTAATCTTCAAGTTGTGACACTCTTGTTGGGAGAATACACATTGTTTGCTAGTGCAAATCTCTGCTACCACACTACCAGGTTACATTTATATTTTTCAACAGTATTTGCAGCACACTTGTGTGTCTAGCATGTCTGGATGTAAGAGAGGCTTAGCAAGCGGTTATAGAATTGACAAAATAGTCACTTTGTCCTAACATTTTAGTGTAGCAGCAAACGGGAGTACCCATGCCACTGAAAATATATTTTTACCCTAACTCTATAATCCTGAAAGTGTCTAAAATAGAATATAGGATATTTCCATTGCAACCTTGTAGCCATAAGAGCCAAAATTCAGGATTTTTGAGGGGAATCAGCCGAGAATTTTGGTAGTTTCCAATAGAAAATATATGTCTAAACTTCCACAAATTTCTGCTTTCTGAAAACTACACTATATCAATCACATTATCTGTTTCGGAACATGACAGTGTTACACATGAGTACGCCATTGCCACAGCCAATGCTGCCACAGTGTGTAGAGATTTTCCTGTTACCCTTTTAGAGGGATAGGTATTCCAGATACAGTTCTCAAATTTGCAGGATATATTCATCAGTACAACATCCTATCTGGGAATATGTTTGGACTCAGTTTGGAAAATAAGACAACAGTTCTTGGAAGGACTATGCCATGGGGAAGCATACAGATATAGAACTTCTGCCATAAACATTATAAATGGGTGGGTTTGGTGTCAAACTTGTGAGACTGGTATGTGGTGGGCCAAGGGTTAGGAAAATTATTCTTGATTTTTAAAGAGGCTTTTTACTGTGAACGTGGACCAGATTTTACTGTTTTTATACTTTATTTTAGTTTTAGTCAACAGGGTCCGCCTAGTAAGAAAAAGGCTAATGAAGGCAAATCCAGTAAGAAGGCTGCAAATGCACAGGGGGCTGTAATGAGATTTATGAAGCTCCTGACATGTCAGTCTCACAAAAATTAGATTTTTGTAATGAATACGGTTCAAAGTATAGATGAGAAGATTAACTCACAGGAGGCCAGATTGAAGGCTCAAGAAGAGAGACAAGAAGGCAGTATCCATCCATATATCGGCTGTACCATCTGCTCACAGCTCTGCAAAAGGGTCTCATCAGAAGCTTCCCTTTATACAGACTTTGAAAGAAGATTCTAGGATCCAGGCTGAAGTGGATCGAAGGATGCAGGAGTGCAGTGACACTTCTCGCAATGACCATCCAGATAGGCCCACTACTGCACATAGGTATGGTAAAGCAGGCATCAGTCGTGTTAAGGTCCAAGTCAGCTGGCCTCAAGATATTTGTGGGGTGCCAGCTGGCAGTAAGCAGCCACTTTAACAAATAGTGGGTTCAGGGAATGTTATTTTGTATTTTGGAAGAAACCGATGCTGAAATTAGGTCTCAATGTTAAGCTATTTCACCCTCCTTGTGCAGCACACCATAGAATTGTCTTTGCGTTTTACAAGAAATGGAGAAGGGAAAAATTTCTTGGGAAAATTCAGATCAGGTAGAAAAATGCAAAAGTCATCATACCGAATGTATGTTAACATTTGTGAAACCTGCTCACTCTACAGCCAACCGGGCTTATCTGTTTTTTACAACAAAGGTAAATGCAAAGAAAATAGTGATCACACCAATAATGGTATAATTTATCATCATTGTTGTTCAAACTGTCTCAAGGAATTTATTTATTTGGGGTTTTACGTCGCTTTCAACACTGTACAGGTCTTATCACGATGGGTAGTTGGAAGGGCAGAGGAAACCAGTACATACAGTTCGTCAGGGTTCTGTACTGTAAACTGCTGACCAACGGCAAGCAACTACCAGCTTTCCCACTTGAGGCTGTGCCGGGAACCAAGACCCAGCCTCAGAGGTAGGAGGCAAGAGTGTTACCACTCTGCCACCATGGCCCCATATACTGTCTCAAGGAAACATAACACTATGACCACCCAGTCACCCAATGGATGCACATGCATGGCAGCAGTGGTCAGTCCACACCGACACTGCTGTCAACAAAGCTGAGAAACCTCGGGTTTAAACCCTTGACCGCACATCTGTCTGATAAGAACCTCAGTAATATATATATTTATACCAATTTTAACCACAATGACAAAAGTATGGTTTTGCACTGGTGGGGTTGGCAATGTAATGATTTTGAAACTTGGGTTTGTAAACATACAATAGAATGCAGCCAATGTGATAACTTTCATAACGCTATAATAAATGACATATGTCAAATATTTGGCAATATTGGGTCGGTGTCGTGGCCCCTTTATGTCGAGATTCATTATACATTCGATCATATTATTGATAGGGATGACAATTATGAGAATATGTGTAGACATTACATTGGAAATTATGTTTTGGCCAATAATGACAGTCCATGTCGTGGATGTGGTGTTGAGGGGTCACATTTCACCCACTAGTGGAAATGTAACTATTCCCTGGGGACAGCTATACGTGGAATATTAGAATTTTTCTGACAATGGTTTACAGGCAGAGTTTGTTCAGAGTATAGATGCTAGTAGCCTCAGTGAGCTGGTTGTTGGTTCTTCTAGTATTTGCATGCAAAGACAGAATATGTGTACTTTGGTGGAGTCCAGACATAGTACTTATCAATAGGTGAAGATGTGTTTGACCATAAGTACCTGTACAGTAGTGAAGTTTCTGATACTGGAATGATTAGCTTGATTTTTAATGCACATATATTACACGATACTTGTTTTATAGTATATCATTATACACATTCTAACCAGAAGATATTTGCAGATTCATTAGTATAAGAAAGTACTTGGAAGGGCCATGACGTGGGGCAGCGCACGCATATAGACCACAACGGCCCTGTTACTGTTAATCACTCCCCTTTTAATAATATTTCTGAGGAAAAGGGGTGGGGGATTATTCAGCCACGCGATTTTGGCTTTATTTCTCATTCTATTCCATAATTATTACCAGAAAAAAAGCCACAAGTCTAACACCTTTTGCACCAAATAAGGAATGGCTTCAGGAAATTAATACAAAGGTCAAGCACTTTAAAGCCTCCAAATATAGAGGTGCGCATATTTAGGGTCCCTTCAGGCCTTCATATTTAAGCCTGGGGAGCTGTAACAGTAAACTACTACTTTAAAATTCTTGCAGAATATATAAAATTTGGTTTTCCGATGAATATTGACTATGAAAAATTCATGTGTAATACTGACATAGTTAATCACAAGTCTGCCTTAGTTTGACCTAGAGAAGTTAAAAAACATACCATGTTGGGGCCTTTAAATAACCCTCCTTTTTCAAAAATACATTTTTGCTCCCCTTCTAGCTCAAGACAAACCAGATGGTGGGGTTCGTGTTATTGTAGGTTACTTGGCCAAGGTATTAGTTCCTGTATTAATAGTAATTATCATGATAATATGGAATTTACTTTGAAGTACCCAACAATAGATCATTTAGGTCAGCAGATAACGTGTCTTGTTCCTGAAACAGTATTATTTAAAATTGATCTTGAAAGTACGTCTTTAGAAATTTAAGACTTGACCCTTATGATACCTCTTTGTTGGGCTTAAAGTAGAATGATGGTATATACATTGATATTGGACTTCCTTTTGGATTCCTTACAGCTGCGGCTTCTTGCCAGCTTTGTACAGATCTCATTATACATACGTTAAGTAAATGTCATATTTGGCCCATGCATTATTTAAATGATTTTATAGGGGCCTCATTTCCAGTTCATGCAAATAGCCAATATTTTGGTCGAATTGGGACTCCCTATTAATAACAAGTCTGGAGTACATTCAGAGAGTATAATTTGTTTAGGGATCCAAGTTAAAGTCAGAAATGGTAACCTGATAATTTTACAAATTAAACAACTTTGTAGAAAATGGACTCCTAAAATCCATGCTACTCTTTATGAATTGCAAAAACTTACAGGAAAGGTGTTTTACATTCAAAACCAGCCCTGCTAGCTTACGGAGGGCTCCCCCTAGTGGTCGTGTACAACTACAAAATAATTTTCATAAAGATTGTAACTGTTTTTTTTATACTTTTAATGGTTCAGTCGAGATTCATTAAGTGAATAAAGTAGCCCTACCAGCATATATTTAGATGCATCACTCTGTATGGTTGGAGGCTACTTTCAAGGCAAGGTTTATGCATTTGAGGTTCCCCTTGCCATCTTGAATATTGCTTCAATTGTCCATTTGGAGGCAACAAAATATTCTAGTGGCCTTTAAACTTTGGGGCTAAGAATGGTCGAATAGAAAAGTATTATTACTGCTGTGGTCAGTGCCTTCTCTCATCATGAAAATAAGGGTTAGTGCCTGTGTTCGAAATATCTGTTATTTCACTGCTAGTTATAACATTGACCTTGAGGTCAAACCCATACAAGGTGAGTTGAACCTATATGCTGGTGTACTTTCTAGTTGGAATTTACATAAAAAGCAAGACTCAGTTACAATTAACTTTTTAAAATCCTGTGAATGGGAGACTCTATTACTCAATATGTTCTATCCTAATTTCAGCATTTAATTTCTTTTAGATGGCCACATTCATGCAGGATCTGTCTCTGCACACTTGTAGTGTGCCTCTAGGTTCCCGGCAGTATTGTTACAATCTGTACTGCCTTGAATGTTCTCTTTTGGAGGACTCATTCCTGCACTTTCTGAAGTATTCTGCCAAGTTCTGTATCTCTTCTGGCCTCAGACCCAGAATTTCTCAAGCTTACAAATCTGCCTTTCGCCTCTTCCTGGCCTTCCTGGTGTCTACTGACCTTGTGGTGCCTTATGCTGTGAAGACTGTAGTAATGTACCTTGAATTTCTAGCGTTTAATGGTTAATGGGTTAATGAGTCTGTTGGTTAAAGAATCATGTGTCTATTTTACATCATTGTTTTTCATTATTTCACTGGTGTACAAGGGCCTTACATGCTAGACAGGTAACATTGTTAGCAAAGTCTGTTCAGATCAATGTCAAGTTACATATTAGAGTGAAAGGGGTATTTACCATTGAATTGTTAACCAAATTGATTGCAAATATCTCTAAGTTCCACCTTGCTAGAGTTTACAAAGCTTTACTTTTGACTTCCTTTTTGTTTGTTTTTTCGTTTAGCTTCTTTAATCCCATCTTCATGTGTTGACTTTGACCAATCCAGGTTCCAATGCCTTGGCTATGTGATCTGGGGCCCACGGGGCCACATTGTCATGTCCTGTGCGTAAAATATGCAAAATGTTGGGAATATGCATGTAGTTCAATTTGCCATTCTACCTTCTTTCATCTTGTGCCAGGCAATCCGCCCTTAAAACTATGATGGAATATCTTAACCAAGGCAAGGAAGACCCCTTATTTTTATCCGAGGTGGAACTGGTCACAAGCCTCTTACTGACCATAGGGCTTGTTCCTTTGTGAAGATGGTAGTAGCAGCCATTGGTTTAAATCCTAGACATTTCACTTTTCACTCCTTTAGGAGGAGTGGGGCTACCCTGGCCTTTGACAGTGATGTTAAATTAGATCATATCAACCAGCACGGTAATTGGAAGAGTGATGCTGTTTGGGTGTATTTGAACTCTAACCCCAGAGCCTCTGCTACCATCCCTCTCAGGATTCAAACACTGCTCAAGACTATACAACACTTTTGGGTTTGTGCCTTTGGGTATATATCTTTCTTCTTTATTAGAGAATTTACTGATGGTAACATTCTATGAAATGCATTAAACCAATCAGTGTTGTAAAATAAAATCTCAGGTCCTTTATGCAGGAACCTTTTCTTACGTGGGTTTATATCTTGTACAGTATTCTGATGTCATTGACATGTAGATCCTATCATCTGAACTAGGAGGATATAAAAGTTTAGATAACAGAATTGTAAATAGCAACAGTAGTAATAACTAGTTGTCTGTTGCTACATGGTTGCTTGGATTTGATTGATAATGCCTGATAACACTAGTCAAAGATGGCTGGTAGTGTTGGGCTTACTTGTGTGTTATTAGATGTTCTAATCAGTATTAGTCAGTAGTGAGTACTTGTACCTTGGTGTGTAACTTGGGACAGACATAATTCAAGAAAATACTTGACTCAGGCTGTAATGGTGTTGTACTGGCATCTGGTTGATACGTATGTATACTGATTTTGCAGCAATCAGATGACAGTTTAATAGTTTGTGATGTTTAGTAATTATGCTCAAATTCACCAGCTCTGCCGTATTTCGTACTAGACAGTCTGAGTTTGGTATCATATCTGTAATGTCATTAGTTACTGGTAAATACTTAGACTGAAGTTCTGATTCAATAATTCAGGTCGCCTGTTGCTAACTGAGGTATGTGTAGTGTTTAACAATACTAATGTATTAATCTTGTTTTAACTTGATGCTTATAGTAATAAACTCCAAACTTGTTACCAATCACTCCATCTTTCAATGTTTATTATGCCCTGACTGATTGGAAAGTATCAAGATTCTTACATGGTCTCCTCAAAAGTCATGAATGTTGGACATTATAGGACAAAGCTTGCAATGAATTCATTTTATAATCTGTGTCTAGAAACTTTTAGGACCAGAAAAAGTGGGTGAAAAGACAGCTGGGACCCTCTCTCCTGCTATATTTATTTCTGAGTTTAAATATGGCTAAATGTGGAAAATAAGACACTGGCCTTGCCTAATGTCTCCTAAGATCCTGAGTAGATGCAAAATATTATCTTGGATTTTATCTTACAAGCAAATGGGACATTTTTTATTCTCCGTTGACTTGTGTCATAATAATTTAACTCTGGTGTCTATTTCAAGTTATGTTATATTTTGAGTGCTTATGAGAGTTCATGTTTATATACTTTTATGAATCAAAATGTGACATCATAATTAAAATCTGAAGTTATTTTTAGGTACTGAGAATGTAATGACATTGGAGGTGAGTATCTCTATATCATTATCATTTTTATTAATATATTACAATTTATTCCAAACTGATAATAATTCTCAGATATTGGATGGC
Source organism: Sabellastarte sp. h YS-2021 (assembly GCA_964017235.1). Taxonomy (NCBI): domain Eukaryota; kingdom Metazoa; phylum Annelida; class Polychaeta; order Sabellida; family Sabellidae; genus Sabellastarte; species Sabellastarte sp. h YS-2021. The sequence continues at coordinate 163,163,157 of OZ024930.1, forward strand.
CAATTAGACTAATTGTTATCAAGATTTCAATACGGTAGAGTGGCTTTGGTAGTTGAGTCTGAAACTGAGAAGTCTTAAGAAAAGCTAAATAAGAGAATAATTGTTTCAGGACTAATCTGAGCTGGTTACTTATTCCATACAAAGGAATACTTTTCCATTTTTGTGGGTATATCAACAAGACACCTAAATTTTAAAGAGGAAACATTTTAATTTTTAATTTTAAGTAATGGTAAACCAAAATTGATGGCAAAGCTCATGCTATGAATTCTTAATATCTTACTGAGTGTTATGTAGCTGGACCCTCTACAGTGGCCCGAGTTGAGCAGTCTCAGGAGTGAGGTGTCAACACGACTGAAAAAAACTTGACTAAGCTTGACTAAAATCTTCATTAAGAGCCTACCAACAAGAATGATATCAAATTCTTGCGTCAGTGCACAGCAGGTGCCACTCCAAACTCCAGACACTTTGTGGGAAAGTTGGTAGTTGCTTACCAACAGTCGGCAGTTTACAGTACAAAACCTTAACCAACTGTATGTACTGGTTTCCTCTGCCACAAAAATGACCATTCTGATTTGACCTATACAGTCTTAAAAGCGATGTTAAAAATAAAGAATAGCAGTCCACAGCAATTCTTCAAACCATCATTACACTCGTACAATCAGGCATCAGTACATCACTACGCCTGCAAGTAGCCCCAATCAAGAAATCACACCAATCCCACAAAATCAGGGGAGTCAGTGAAATTATCATGACTGACAGGTTCTTTCGCAATTAAAACTTCATTAACTTATTCATGCAAACATGGCTGCTTCATTTATAACTAAAAACCCTTTCTCCACAAAGATATCATGCCGCACCTGTATATCCCCCATGGAGCTAGTTGTTAATAAACTGGATTCTAATATAAAATATTGTGATCAACATTTAGTTATCTGCCTCCTGGAAAGTATCCACTCTCACTGCTACATCGTATTAATGATGTTTATGTAAATCACTGACTGAACAATTAAAGTTTATAATAGGCCTTTTCTTGATATTTATCCTGGGTATAATTCCTAGTTAAGTAAATTCCTAGCTAGTAAGTTAACTGTTTCTGTTGTTGGTTTAGAATCAACCTCACATTACTTTGATAACAAGCCTTTTCTTGATATTTATCCTGGGTATAATTCCTAGTTAAGTAAATTCCTAGCTAGTAAGTTAACTGTTTCTGTTATTGGTTTAGAACCAACCTCACATTACTTTATTATTGTGTATGCAGCAGAGGCATCAGTCTGATTCATATTGAAACCAATTTTAAATGGCATTCTGGTACAGCTATAACTGGTAATTTTCCATATAAAATGAAGTAAATGGTGAATGTAAACCCCAGACAAGTGTGAGTGTTATTTGGCTTTTTGAAACGGCCATGACCTATGAAAACTTAGGCAAGGTTTTCAAATGGGTTTTCTCTGTTAAACAGCAAGTTTAATATCGTATTATCAGCCATCAGAAAGTTCCCTGAAACTTTCATTGTCAAAATATATTGTTGGTTTGAATTGGTATTTACCCCTGCCTCTAAAATGGAGGATTGAAGGTAATGTAATCAAGTCAATTTGTGTGTCTATTTGTTTGCTAAGGCCCTTAGCTATTGAATTAGGGTCATATTTTCGCAAAACTGTGGTCTACAATTTGTTTATGGATTTTTGGCCATTATCTTGTTCATATTCATCAGGCAAATGTTTGTCCACTACTTGTTGAAACCTGTGCCTGGGTCAATGCATGTTTATATAAAAGTGAGATCGAATCTGTAATCTACTTGTAAAAGAAAATATTGATTTTCACTTCGAGTTAAGGTAACCAGTACAGAACTCCTTCATACAATTTTAACTTGTCTATTGTTCATATTACAAATACACACTTTAGGCCTATGTACACCAAATCAATCTACTACCATCCAATACCATATATTTAGTTACAAACCCTCTTCAGGCTGAAATAACTGGTGAAACCTAAACTTAAAAATCAGGCCAAAAATAAACAAAGTTTCGGTGATTTCTAATGGAGGTATACACTGAATACTGACCATATCTTCAAATTGTAATAAAAGTTAAAGATTTTTTGAAAACGAAGATTGGTTTGTATCAATGCTTCCAGTGATGTTAGCAATACAAATATAAGGGTACTGTATATGTTGAAATTTTCAGTAGGCATTAATTGGAGCTATTTTAATGAGCTTGGATAGTGCAACTTAATCCATGATGGAATTTTAAATCTGTATTTGTATCTCAAGTAGGAACTAGCTGAAAGTGAAAATTAATTCTGGTAAATTTCTTAAAAATGAAGAATTAGTGAAATTTTATTTTAACTAAAATATATATCACAGCAGTTCGAAGTCCATGTTTTTTGCCAGTGTGTGTGAGCCTTCAGTTTAAAAAGTCTTCCTTGCAAAAATTATTACCCAGGTTGAGATTCAAGAAAGTTCTCCAGTCTCAAATCTGAAATTTTTTCTCAATCTAAGATTTGCCTGAAACTAAAGATTTCCTTCTTAGGTGACAATAAAGATCTCACACTGAGTTTTGGAAAAAGCTGTGTTTAGGAGGATGATTGCACTTTCTCACTTCACCACAGTGTGACAATCGTGCAAGGTTTTGATTTTTGGTTAAGTTTGGCTGAGTATATTATTTGTAAATTACATTTCAACTTCATAAAAAAGCTTGACTAAAAATAATTTCATTGTGGAAAGGGCCTCAGCTGAGAGATTTCATGAATGTGGCCCATGAGTCATATTTTAGAAAAAAATATAGTATTAGTAGTTGCAATGAAATGTGTGTTTACCACTCTGTGCTGTTGACATTTAGTAGCCCAGATTAAGTAGAATATATGGGAAGTTCATCCCTTGGAAAGTAAGACAAAATAATATGAAATTTGAACCAATGTTACATCACATGAAAAAGGGGGCTCGGCGGTGTAGCGGTTAGAGTTCTCGCCTCCAACCTATGAGGCCGGGCACTTCATGTTGGAAAGTTGGTAGTTACTTGCTGATGCCTGGTGGTTTACAGTGCAGTATGCACTGGTTTCCTGCACCTGTAAACTACCCATCGCAATATAACCCTGGCTGTTGAACGCGACGTAAAACAACAAATAAACCAATAAATAAATATATCACATGAATAAGAAGCCATATGGAATGAGAAAAATCACAAATGTGCTATTGAATTTGACATTATGTGGCAAATCTTTACATTTAAACACTGTATGAAATGCACACATGTATACGTGTTTGGCATAAAGCTTAATGTTATATTTTGATGAAACCAGAAAATTAAGAATTATGCATAAAATGCAAACTAACCAAATCCATATTATTCAGATAGGTTCAAAGAAACATGCGTGAAATGTAAACCTGTAATTTTATCAAACCCACTCTAAAGGAAACCAAATATTTAGTTGATAAGACTTTTTCACAAATGACGGCATTTTCGGGTTTTAAGGTCTGTACACAGTAATAATACTAATACAATGTACACAGTAATAGTATAGATAATAATAAGAGAATACAGACCTGATCCAAGGCTCAAAACCTCCAAAATTGTTTAAGAGTGGAAGGATAAGATCCATTAATGTTTCTGAATCTAGACAGTTATCAGCCAAAATTTCAAAAATCAGCCATCTGTTTTTTAAACTTTTTAAAGTTATTTTGCAAACGAGAAACATGCAAACATCCACACTGCCAATTACAAAAGCCGCATGAAGAAGGTTAAACATTCAACCTGATATGACATTCCTTGTCTTTGTATATACAACAAAGAAAATATGATACAAGCTCACACAAAGAAAAAAATTATCCTAAAGAATTCTCTCTCAAGCTCCAGTTTAAATGACAGGAATTTCATTCCAGTCCGATTTTCCAAACGTTTGCATTTTATGTTCAGTCTAAAGAAACCTCATATCACATAAGGTCAGTTTGGTGCTTATGGGCCTTCACTTTACCTGTTTTCTATTTGACAAAGAAAGAAAACAGATAGAATTTGCTGTATTTTATTACATATAATTCCAGGAATAAAAGAAAATTGTTTTACAATTTTACTAGATTAAAGAGCTAAAGGAGTATTCCTACGCACTAACAGCTGAAGGCTGTGGTGGGATTACATTTAAAACTGATGAGGGCAGAGTGAGCAGGGTGACAAACAATGTCATCATACTGATACAGACTGACAAAGCTATTTACAAACAAGGTCAAAAAGGTGAGTGAAATCAATATGCAGTATTTCTATTTGAACCAATTTGGAGATAGAGAGGCAAATTACACAGAATAGGATACACAAATTGGGATGAAGGTGACTTAAATAGGGTAGGAAATGTGAAATAGTATCTCACTATTTTAAATTTCTAGTACTTGTTTCTTCAGTTATCAATGTAAATCTGTGTGAATGTTTTCCTGTGTCATAAGCAAGAAAAATCGATGTATAGTAATTTGTATTGTCCTTTTGTATGTATGAAGCTTTTTTCAGTTTTCAAAATGTTTCTTCACCTTTGTAGAAACTTTTCATTGATCCTACCTTTTGTACCAGTATATGTTAATGACAGGAAAAAGTGATAAAAATATTTTTAGCAACAGCAGGTGTAGAGTTATCCATAATCTCCATTGTTTTCGGTTCTGAATAGAACGTCCTTTCCAGTGATATGTTTTATAATAAAAACTCAGTATTTGACATTTTAGTAAGTCTGCCGTCTACACAAAACTCACTCATTAATTTTGCAGTTCTATTGTTATTTTATTCAATCATAAGTACATTTAATTTATAGCAGTACTACTCGGCTGACAGTGTTGTCTTATGTATAATACTAGCTAAACATACCACACTTTGAATATAAATATTTTCTTTAAAAGTGATTGTAAAGAGGTTGTAAATATGGAGATTATAACTTTATTGTTCAAATAAAGTGATCTTTAAAATGGTACATTATTTCTAGCAAATGGATGGTCACATATGTATGAGCTTATAAATGTACAAGGTCAGAATGATTATCCAATGACTAATCAGTTTCAGTACACTTAACGTACTGGGCCTAAAATAAGCAGAAAATACATGCATTTAATAGAATGCTCAGTGAATACACATATTTTGTAACAAGTCAGTAATTATGTGCATTTACTGAAACTTTCAGTACATAAGAGTATTTACTGATTTTGCCTATTTGCAAAAAAAGAAAATCACAGCTTAAATATTAATATCACCTGTAAAAACATTTGGGTGTTCCACCACACAGCTAAGGCTCCGATTAAGGATTTTGGAGGGTCGGTTTCAAAAATTTGCTCAGTCCCAGGCATCCTGTAAGGGTCGGTTGTGGTCGGCTGAGGCCGTGTGAAAAATCAAACATGTTTGATATTTCTCCCGACCCCAACCGATTATTTTTTCCCGCCATAAACAAAATGTCCCCCCAGTCTCAGGCTTCCTCAGGCCTCCTCAGACCAAATTTACACAGTCGTATGTTGTCCCAGGCCGCCTGCGACCCTTAGTCGCCGACCCTTAGTCCCAGACCCTTAGTGCCTTAGTCCCAGGCCTCCTGCGACCCTTAGTCCCATTGCAAAACAAGAATCGGCCATCTCAGTCTGGGGACGCCTGGGGACGCCTCAGGACACCTTGTGGGGTGGGGACTTAATCGTGGGTTAGTCGGGGCTTAGTCCCAGGAGGCCTGCGGCATCCTGGGACCCAGTCGGTTTGTCTACGACAGAATGGTGGTTCAAACCGACCGGAAAAATGGCTTAGTCGGTTCTTAGTCCCAGACTAGTTAGGGACTGTCTGGGGCCGCCTGAGGCGTCCTGAGGCTTCCTGAGGACGATCTGTACTTAATCCCAGATTTTGAAACCGATCCAATTTTCCCGCCCATTTTTGTTTTTTTTTCACCGACTGTCCACGATTAAGGGTTGCCGACAGGATCGGGGCTTAATCCTTTGGTGGAACAAGGGCATTAGTGTTTTTATTATCTTAGTCCTGTAATTTTGTTATCCCTTTACTTTCGTCTTTTCTTTGGTTTTGATGAGAAAAGTTTACGTTTATTAATCAATTAAGAACTTAAACAACTACTTAAGTGAAGAAAATGTGTATGTATAGGGGGCAAGTTTAAGAAAACAAAAGTTAAGCCCACAAACAGATAGACTTAGCTTCAAGCCCAAGACTAATCCAAAGCTTCCCGATTAAGGGTTTTTTGTAGTCAGTTTAAAAAATTTGCTTAGTCCCAGGCGTTCTGTATGGATCGGTAGTTGTCGGTTGGGGCCGTGAAAAATATCAAACATGTTTGATATTTCTCATGACCCAAACTAATTCTTGTTTCCCGCCGTCAACAAAATGTTCAGTCTCAGGCCTCCTCTGACCCAAATTTACACAGTCCTAGGTTGTCCCAGGCCTCCTGCGACCCTTAGTCCCAGGCATCCCTAGCTTAGTCACAGGAAGCCTGTTGTCAGTCCCCTATTCATAACAGATCTTTGAAGTTTCATGCATGTGAGAAGGAATCAGTTTCATTAGTCCCGGGAAGCCTCAGACCGTCTCAGGTGTCCTGCGACTAAGAAATCTGGGTCTGAGACTAAGCCCTGACTAAGAGAAGCCGATCCAAACCGATTCAAGCTGGCCTCCTCAGGCCACCTGGGACCACACAAATTTAGCCTGCGATGGTCTGAGGACGCCCAGGAGGCCTGGTACTAAGTACCGATTCTTTTCCTGAAACCAAAAAGAGGCAATCAGGGTGTCTGGAACTATATAAGCGACCGTGTACACACTTTCTGCGTTTAGACTTGTTAGCTACTGAGAGACGCGTGTCACTTTTCTGCTTAGGGGTTTTCAGTTTTTTTACATTTCACATTTTACTTGAGTTAGGGCAAATTTAACAGTTAGGAGACACATTTTAGTTTTTTTTTTAACTTTTTTTGTGATATTCACTGCAGTCATGGGGAAAGAGAAAGGAGGAAAGAGAGAAAAGAAGAAGATGGAGGAGAGGTAAGAGGAGAGGAAGAAGGAAGGTGGAGAGCTGGAGGAGAGGACAGAGGAAAGGACAGAGGAGAGGACAGAGGAGGGTACAGAAGAGACAGGAGAGAGGATAGAGGATAGAGAGGAAGGATTAGAAGTTACTGAAGAAGCTTACGAAGAAGATGAGAGATGTGAAGAATCAGAGTGCCACTCAGCAGCCAAGAGAGCCAGAGTTTGTGCTACATTCACTGACAGCCAAGAAAATGCCATTGTAGAGTTTGTGAAGGAGCACCCAGAGCTGTAGGACAAGGAGCATGGACGTTTCCACGACAGACAGAGGAATGAGGCTCTCTGGGCAGAAATCTCTGCAGAACTGAAGCTCCAGCCCTTTGATGTCAGAAGGTGGTTTGAGTCACAGAGAACTTGTTATGGCAAGCTCTCCAAGCTACAGTCTGGCCAAACCCCAAGGAAGATGACCAAGAGGCAGTCCTGGGTCTAACAGCAGATGGGTTTCCTTAAGACCCACATCAGACGCAAGGGGGCCAACAGAAGCTCTGGGTTCGAGGCCAGTCCCAACACCAGCAGGCATGAAGAGTCTCGTGGATCTACTACTGATACAGAACATCTTGAATCCAGTGTCCTGAGGGAGAGTAGGAGTCAACTAATGTTTACATCTAAACCAGTTTCTACAGATTCCAAGATACTCAAGCACTTTGACCAGATGAGGACATTAATCTCAGGTTTCCTGCAGCAGAAGTCAGACAGGCAGCCCTTCTTTGACTACGTGGCATCAGAGGCGAAAAAGATGACCCAAGAAGAGTTTGAGGACCTCAAGGGCAGGATTTGTAGAGACATTGAAGCAGTAAAGAACACTCACAGACATCAAGTACTACCCAAGAGATCAGCCACTATTACCAGAGAGTCACAGAAGGTTGGGATACTGCCAACAACCACTCAACAGGCATCTAGTTCCACCCAGGCAGCAGTAGGCAGCAGTTCCAGCAGTTATGTCTACTACACACCCAGTCCCATTGGCTTTCTAAACCCTCCATCAGTGGTCACAGTACTGGACGAGGGCAGCAGACACAACTTAAGTGGAATACTAAGCCAGCTACCAGATCTAACAACAACACAGATCATTGAGCAGCCTCAGCAGCCACAGCAGCAGCTCTACACCATCACCACCACAGCACCGCCTCAACAGCAGCAGCCTCCTCAGTAGCCAGCCAGTCCGGGTGGGTCTCGTACCCCCCATAGGCCCTTTCAGGGCTGCCCAAATCTTCCAAAAACAATTATTAAGCTGCAACTTGTTCAAATTCCCCTCCCAAAACATAACAGTTCAGTACAAATACTTATCACAAAACAACAAAAAAGCCCAACACCCACACCACCCCAAACATGAAACAAATAACCCATGGTAATACATATAACAATAGAAGGCCACATAGAAAAAAGTAAGATAAATAAACTCCCAATATGGCCAATAATCTGCCCTTTAATCCATGGGATTGGTTTAAATATGTAATAAAAAAGTCCAACACTTACACCATCCCTAGAGTTAAAAGATATTATGTTTTCACATAGCCACCAACAAACAAACAGACCAACCTAAAACCAAACTTAAGTCTCAACCAATAAACAGACAAACTCAATAGCAAATATAACCCCAACCAACGAACTGACAAACGATTTTGCAAACATAACTCCCCACAACCAACGGTCAGATGAACCATATTGTAAAGAGAACCATTTGGGTGGTTATATTTTCTAAATATTCTTGAGGTTGAATAAAAAAAATTTAAATTTGAGATTTGCAGTAAAGGGTAACATTTCAGTTTCAGTTATTTTTCCAGAATAAAAGCCAAATATAAATAAAATTAGGGTGTAGCTTTCAAAATATATGCAATATTTATTCTATGTAGCAAGTTATGTTTGGCATTGGGTTTGTCTGTTTGTTGGTTAGTTGACCTATGTTTGGCATTTGGTTTGTCTGTTGTTTTTGGGAATTATGTTTACCACTGGGTTTGTCTGTTTGTTGGGTGACTTATGTTAGGCATTGGGTTTGTCTGTTTGTTGGTTTGATGACTAATGTTAGGCATTGGGGTTGTCTGTTTGTTTGTTCGGTGACATATGTTGGGCCTTGGGTTTGTCTGTTTGTTGGGTTGGTGACTTCTGTTAGGCATTGGGTTTGTTTGTTTGTTGGGTGGATGACTTCTGTTGGGAAATGTTTGTGATATTTGGAACAAGCACAGCTGAGTAATTGTTTTCAGAATATTTGGTAGTCCTGAAAAGGACTGGTTATTAGTCCTGAAAAGGACTTTTTACTGCAGTAGCAGTTATATTCTGCCATCTTGCCAGGCCATTGCTCCCTCATTATTGTAGTAATCCTTGAGGTAATCCCTCAGTCTTTTGGCTTCTCTGGCAGGGTTTCTGTCACGACCACCATCAGCAGCACCACCAATCAACCGACCATCACCAGGCACATCATCATCATCACCAGGCTGTTGGCCACCATGTTAACCTTGATACTGGCTTCTCAGTATATTGTGCAGAACCACACAGGTCAAGACCACATCCCTGACTGTTTCTGGGGGTAGTTCAATAGTGGTCATCATCACTCTGAATCTTGAGACCAGGATGCCAAAAGCATTCTCAACAACTCTCCTGCCCCTTGATATTCTGTAAATGGCAATCCTTTCCTCTCTGGTGAACATCCGTCTGCCATAGGGTTTCATCAGCTAGGTCTTCAGGGCAAATGCATCATCTGCCAGGATGAAATAGGGGACATCTTGACCACCCTGGGTTATAGGTGCTGGGTCAGGGAAGCCTATGCTGCCATCATCAATCTTCCTCTTCAGGTGACAGGTATTAAATATCTGTCTGGTTGGTGGTGGAGGTGCTGCTGGTGGTGGTTGCTGTGGTCGACGTAGAAATAGCAAATACATCAGTATGTGTAACTAAATAAAAACTAAAAAAGCCATAAATTGTTGCTGAAGCTGTCTTCCATTGAAAGGTGGCATCCTGCTGTGTTCCTAGAAAACTAATACTAATTACATCCCGGAATTTATATGTATATACCCATAAAATCCAGTTATTTTGCAAAACAAGAATCGACCCTTGTGGTCTGGGGATGACTGAGGAGGCCTCAGGACACCTGAGGAAGCCGGGACTTAATCGGGGGTTAGTCGGGGATTAGTCCCAGGAGGCCTGAGGCGTGCTGGGACCCAGTCGGTATGTTTACGACTAGATCGTGGTTCAAACCGACCAGAAAAATGGCTTAATCGGTTCTTAGTCCCAGAACAGTTGGGGACTGTGTGGGGCCGCCTGGGGCCTCATCAGGCTTCCTGAACTTAATCCCAGGCTTTAATACCGATTCAGTATTCCCACCCATTTTTCCTTTTTTTTCACCGACTGTCCACGATTAAGGGTCGGGGACAGGATTGAGGCTTAGTCCTTTGGAACAGGGGCATAAACTGTTCTGTGATATCCAATAAGTCTAAGATAAAAGTTTTAGTTTCAAGTATACATCTGATCTAATTGCTAAGTAAAACCAGCCTTGTATTTCAAACTTACGGCATATACATGTTTATTTTCAGCACTTATAATGTCACCTTTTAAAATCAATATTTTACAAAGTGCGTAATTACATTTCTGTCAGGTTATTCTTTGTGCATATACTCTGTTCCATCACACAGCTAAGGCACCCGATTAAGGTTTTCTGGAATGGGTTTCCTAAAAATGTAAAGTCAAATGACAGTCAACTTGAGTCTATTGGGGTCGGTTTTGGTCGGTATTAATATTAAACATGTTAGATATTTTCCACGATTCCGTGCCTACCCACAAATTTCCTAGTCTCAGGCTTACTAAGGCCTCTCCAGACCCAAATTTACACAATCCAATGTTCTCTGAAGCATCCTGTGACTTTTAATGCCACAACGCCTTAGCTTAGTCCCAGGAGGCCTGAGTCCCAGATCAATCCTCTATCCACCATGGGAAAGGGAAAAGTTGAACACAACAAAAATCGGATATTGCTGTCTGAGGAAATCGGTTATTACTCCAAGGAGGGCTGAGGGGGCCTCAGACCAGTTTGACAGTATTCACTGTCTGTAACTATCTAAGCTTGACCTTTGACCTGGCGTCGACTAATTTACTTGTAAAAGGAACATAACTTGCCCTTGCACCTGGTGGATACAGCTATGTGCTGGCCTGCCTCATAAGCTACATATGGGCGCAAAATATTTAGCCTTGTTTTCGACTCAAAGCATTTCACATTCTGGATAGTCTCCTTTAGGTTTCCAATGTCAGGATTTGTAGGATAGGATGTGTTCGACTTTACATGAACAGCATTACCAGCACATAGGAGGTTGTTTTGCATCTCTGATGAGCTCTAACTTCGTAAACTAAAGTATACATCCCAGAGAGGTCTATTTACACAGCAATAAGGACGAGGATGTGAGAAAAATATGACAACTGCGTGGAAATTCTTAAACAGGCATTACATTCTCTACAATAATAAATACTTTAAATATAGATAGAAGTATAAATTATTATTATTATTATCTCATAACATATAACATTTTAAATTCTTTTAAGAATTTTTCTCTCTTTCATTACAGTACTGTTCAAAGTGATGGCGCTCAATGTAGATTTGAAACCATACACTGGAACTTTCATAGTTACCATCAGAGTAAGTGACTTCCTGTTCAACAAAAAAGCCACATCAGAAAAGAGACATTGTTGATTGTGTTTGGAAGACTGAGGTTGTAAGGCCAAGGTTAAAATTAAAGATTATTCACCTTTTGAGATTTTTCTTCTAATACCTTTACCTTTCAAAATATTTATCAAGTATACTTATTGTACTGTAGATATTAAAAATCAAATTGCAAAGACTGTGAGATTAAAATTGAATTGCTTTGATTTTGTCTTTTCTATGTGGCCATTTATGCTATTCTATTATGTACTTTTATAGCATTTAATCTCTGCCAGGCAGACTCTAAGGCACAACACCAGAATCCAATTAAAGAAAATCATCATTTCACAGTTGTTGCCAAGTCCAATACCACGGAGACACCAGATAGAGTATACGCTAAATTGGGAAAGCATTTTTGAAGTGATTTGATTTTAACCTTTTTCTGAAAGGCAAGAGCTGGGGTAGAGCGGACCTCATCAGGTAAATCATTGTAAACTGAGGGAGCATCAAAAGCAAAGGAGTGGCAAAAGTGCTTTTTTGAATTTATGAACAGATGGATAGAATTGAGGAACCTCCAAGAAGCTTCTATTTGGATGGTTGTATCTTGTACTGTATCTTTTACAAAAAGTAGACAAAAGAGATCCAGAGTAACTGGGATGACCACTGTGAAGAAACTTGTAAACTAAAGTGGTGGTTTTGAAGAAGATGCATCGAAATTTAACTGGGAGGCAATGGAGTCGTTTGATAATAGGATATGCCTTTGTGTATTTGTTGTTTTATCAATGTCTAACCATGTTTTATGGAATTCTTGCAAAAGTATCACAACATGCTTAGGTTATTGCACTGAAAGCAAACATAAACTTACTGGGAAAGAATATCTACACTACTGTGTAATATTTTTGGTATCAAAAATTATTTATGCATATTATTACATGTTATATTTCTCAAATCTAACATTTTCAAGGACTTGATATTAATTTTTTCTCAGTTTGGCGTTGGTTAAGGGTCTCAAATGTAGTTTTAGCTTAAATATAAACTTGTAGGTAGGTGGTTGACTTGAGATTTTATTACTTTATCATAGTGTTTGTTTTAAAAAAGGATAGTCATTGATTTGTAATGACACAGTTCTAGAAATTAGCTTTAGCTAAGGCCAATTTTGTAATTTAGCAGCCAACAGACAAGTCATACCAACCCAAAGATATGTTGTATGTGACTTACGACTGAAGTAATTAAACATGACCACTTGAGACACACCAATAAGATTAGCCATGATCACTTTCACAGTTCAGTTTTTTTAAATGGTTAAAGCATGACATGAGGTTTCCCTGACAGTCAAAACTAAAAGTATAGGTTGTAGCATTTTGATGCTGGGTGAAAGTTAACACCCACTTTCCCAGTATATCTCACACGAATGTTGCTTTACCAATACAGGATAAGTCCAGCAATAAACTGAGAGAGACAAAGGAGAGGAATACCAAAAGAAGAGACTGTGAGTTTATATACAGTGATGAATTTCAACTGGCTGATGAACCCCCACTTGGGAGGTGGTCAATCAGGGTGGAAACTGAAACAGTGAGTAGTCCTGTCGATTGATTTGGTTTTAACGTCATTTTCAGCATTTTGTATGGGTCATATTATGATGACAGGAAGTTGAGGGGACTTAGTTAAGTAATGCATACTGATTGGTCAAGATTCTCTACTGAAAGCTACCAGATACCGATAAGGTAACAACTACAAACTTTTCCACTTTAGGTCAGGTTAGTAACCAAAGTCAGGTGCCTGGTGTCAGGTGTCAAATCTCAAACAAAACTACTTCTGCTGAACAAGGTTTTCATAAAGATCTGCATAATCAGCCTGGACCAGAAGTTAAAAGTTCTACTTGAAAAAGAAGTGTACTTCTTAAACACACCAGACTGATGTGATATTATATGATAGGTACAGATACATCATTGTCGTCAGACTGAAGAAATTGAGGAAAAATATTCAATGTAATTGCTTATGCTATTTTTCTTATAATCGTCAGTTGTTCTCTGAAACCCAAAGTCATAACTCCAAAATCCAGGGTAATTTGGCTCAGATAAATTTGCGACAATTTGTCGTTAATCGATAAGTCTACACTGTAGTTTTCACAAAAATTAAGATTGCAGCACTTTACCTGGATAGTTTATCAATTTTTATGCAAATTTTATCTTCAGGGGGAAGCCAAAACCAGCTACTTCACTGTAGAGGAATATGGTAAGTGATATGTAGTTGGAGGTATTGGTAGATGATTGTCTTATAGCATTATATTTCCCCAAGATATTACTAAAATTGTATGGAATACAGGATATTAATTTTTTGAAATTATTCAGTTGTGTTATAGTATACTAATTTTATTATACAATCTGTCTATTTTTGAGAGAGTAATAATAAATTTCATCATATATACTCATATTACTGCAGTTAGGAGAAGAGATGATTATAACGTATATTCTATAAGCTTGTGTCTGTAAATGCTTACCTTGTTCATGTGACAATATGTGGTCTTATATGTCAACTTGGTAACCTTAAAAGTTTTTCACCTGAGCACCCCAAGCACAAGGAATACTTGCAAGTATCATTACCTCTGTTATATGTGTAACCTCTGTTCCAAATGTCTGAGTTTTCCTTCAGATCAATCCAATAATACAACTGAAGGCAAAATCCACCCGTTTCACTAAATAATTGTTTTACTTGTGTAGGTCAGGGGCCGTATTCATGAAAGGTCTTACTGAAGTCTTAGGCTTAATGTTTGTACAGAAAATATAGCCAATTTAGGCCTAAGATTTGGCTAAGACCTTTCATGAATATGGCCCTAAGACCATAATTGTGGAAAGTATACAATCTAATTTGTCTACTCTTTTAATTCCATAAATAGTCTTGTAAAATGTAGACTCGTATTTTTGACCTATGAGAAGACGAGTGATTGAGACTTGGTACCATTAATTAACTTCATGAATCGTGGCAGTCTTTTTTTGTCATAATACAATATGAGTATCATTGGTGAGTCACAGTTTTACATCTTTCTGTACAATATCAGTGATGGCAATGAATGACTTCAAACTCATTTTACAATAACTTGTAAACAGTATTATTCAGTTCCACTTTACAAAAGCATAATTGGGACCACGACTTATCGATATAAAGGATTAGGTTTTGATATAGGCATAAGTTGGGGGGGCGGGGATATCTTTTCGCCCCCCCCCCCCCCCCAACTTTTTGCAATGGAAGTAAACTCCCATTTTGAAGTTTATGTAAATTTTTACAGGCAACTCATTAATATGTGATCAAATTACACTTTTACCTTGTTCACTGCTCACATGTACCATTGTGTAAGCTACCATTTAGACTTAAAAATATTTATTTTTATGATTTGTAAAAAGAACATTTTTAGTTAACCTGTCATGGGATTTGTAAAATTCTGTGAAACACTTCATTTATGCAGACCAAAATCACACATATAGTGATATTCTACATTTAATTTACTGTTAAGTTCGGGTGCTGGTTGCATATGGAGGTAACATTCTAAGCCATGGAAAGCTCTTATGCAGTCTAAAGGATTGGTTGTTTCACATGTAAAATCTGACAAAAATTTGTGTTTGTGTCAATCAGTGTGAAATCCACATTCTTAGACATAAACACAGTTATCCATAAAAATTTTGCTGTGCCAGATTACTGCAGATAGTAATATAGCCTCTTGTTTTTTTCAGTTCTGCCTAAAGTTGAAGTCAAAGTTCTTCTTGGTAGCTTTTATCACCGCTCAATGGACTCAATAGTCGCAACCATACAAGCAAAGTAAGTACAGAGTCATAAATTGTTATTGTATTTATTGGTACAAATAATGCATTTGTTACAGTACGGATATTTAAAAAAACAGCTGTTTTAGTCTTTTCTCTTTCTTGTTTTATTAAATTTTATTTCTTTATATTGGAAAAACTTTGTTCTGCAATAAAGGTTTTTTTAAATTAGGCTGCTAATTTGCCTTTTAATGTTGCTGAGTAAATTTGAAATTCTCCACAGTATTCCACTGGGGGGCACTGTTTAAAATTTAAATAAAACAAGGAGTTTCTGAGGGCATACAAACCTTTTGTCCAGCAATCTGTAACCAGATACTGGGAAAATCCCTAAACAACTCTGTAGTCTTGATCTGGATCCAAAATCATTTTTAGGGAATATCAAGTCAGAGGTAGCTCCCACTGTGTGTAAAAATATTTATTTATTTAGGGTTTTACATCGCTTTCAACACAGGTCATATCACGATGGGTAGTTGGAAGGGCAGAGGAAACCAGTACATACAGTTCGTCAGGGTTCTGTACTGTAAACTGCCAACCAACGGCAAGCAACTACCAGCTTTCCCACTTGAGGCCGTGCCAGGAACCGAACCCCGGCCTCAGAGGTGGGAGGCGAGAGTGTTACCACTCTGCCACCATGGCCCCCGTGTGTGAAAATATGGCACCACTCTGATATATAGTTTTTTGAGCTATGTGTAAGGCACACAAACAAACAAATGAACATGATTACAATACCGTCTCTCCTTCTGAAGCAGTGAGAATAGGGGATGGTGTTGGGGGGTAAATTTTACATACATTAAGAAATCTCACATATCATTCTCTATTACTTAATATTTTGGGGGGTTTTAACATTACTTTCAACACTGTATAGATCATACTTATGACAGGTAGTTTTATGGGGAGAGGGAACCATTACGTACAATTGGTCAATGTTCTGTGCTGTAAACTGCCGAACATTGGGTAAGCAACTACAAACTTTCCCAGATAGGTTTGAACTGTAGACCCCAGAGGTAGAGGCAAGTGTGTTACCACTGCGCCCCTATTACTTCATAATTACTGGATTTCATAAAGTAACACAAATTTTATAAACCAAAAAAGATTTGAGCTCATTGAATAAGCTGTGTAAGTAGTGTACAGCATTAATTTTGTGAGTGTTTATGTGAATCATATTCACTAACATAGTTATTCTTAGAATTATTTTTTCTAAGAAAACAAAAATTTTCTAAGAATTAGAAAGGTAATTTTTAGAATGTCAAAGGTGCTAATGACAAGTTGAACAGCTATTTACAAAACGGAGCCATTATTATATAATTTGTTGCTCAACATAAAAGTGTGATTTGTGAAAATAGGTAGGAAATAATATAGGAGTTTGAGAAGGTTAACTTTACTGGAGGGGAGGTTTGAACATTTTTAGCACAGTGCCTGGCATTGATTTTTCTCATTATTGCAAGCTAACTACATAAGAATAAGTGATCTATGGCTTCAACTAAGACGTATTGCCATGCAAATAACATAAACAACACTGGTTCATATGGATATTAAGATGCTTGGTTTATAGAACTAGTCACATATTACCTTATATTGTTTTATCAGAACTTTTAAAATTTGATATAGTGGGTGCATAGAGATTTTCTTTCTGCCATAATGTGTTTTAGTTATTTATTAAAATGGGTGATTATTCTTTATGAAACATAATGTTTATACCAGTACAACATAGTCTTTTAATATTCAAATTCAAGCTCAATTGATGGCGAACGGTGTAGATGCTTTATTTCAATGACCATATATCATGATGTTATTTGTATATTTTAGATACACCTACGGCCAACCAGTTAAAGGTACAGCTAAAGTGGAAATTTATTTTCAACAATACAGACCACAGTCATCTTTTTATAACAAAATTGTGGAAGTAGTCGAAGTAGGTTCTTATATAGTTTATATATAAGTATTTATAAGCAGTTTTTATTTGCAAAAAGCATTACATGAAGCAATTCAGGATTTACAGGCATATAAAGTACAATACTGTCCCACTGTTTGTGCCAGTAAAATTGCAAATAACTTAAATAACATAACTGGTATATTTTGTCATTTATTCTTGTGAAGATAAGGCTACTTTTTTGTTTTAACTATTATTTTAGTGGCAAGGTGTGGGCAGATGGTGCTTTTGTAGATAATAGCATCACATCTGGGATAATTACAATTGTAAAAGAACAACTTACTGATCGTATTATTATTGTGAAATTCGTTGTGCATAATTTAATAATGGTTTACAAATGAACAATTTCTTGTCAATAATGGTTCCATATTAGTCAGCACTACTATCAACTTGATTGACATAACTAATTTTCAACCAGTACGACAAACATCAAACTTGAATGTTTTACTTGATATCTGTCATTTCTGGAAGAATTTAGATTTAGATTATACATTTGTCAAGAACAACTTTACTGGAAAAATGTGGTGATGAGTTGGTGATGCCAAAAAGTTGTAGTAGTAGGTTGGTGGTGTCAGAAGGGTTGTTATGGTGGCAATTTAGGGGCGCCATAAAGGTTATTATGGAGTCGAGTTGGTAGTGCTAAAAAGGCAGTGTTGATGATGAATTGGTGGTGTGTAAAGATAGTAGTGGCAATGGGTTTGTCTTGGCCATGACTTAGACAGGGTTTTGTATGTGCCTGTACCACATCAGTTGATACAGTCCCAGTCGTAACTGTCCTTTGTATTTCCATTAACAGTCGTGTAATTTACAATTTGCAAGTTGCTGCTTGCAACATAACACCGAAACTGTTAATAAGCTAATTTCAATGCAATTTTAAAATTAAATGTGCAGGATTCACTGTTAATCATTTGTTTGCTTCTGTTATAACCTTCTAGTGTCATTTTGGCGACACTGAACAAACTTTCCTCTTGTATTCTTATCTTCTTCTACTAGCTGCAGAATGGCGAGGCTAATGTGACACTTACAAGGAGCAAAATAATTTCACTGTTTAAGTGTACTTATTGTAAAGGTGGTGATATAGAAATACTGGCCAATTATCCCTACAGGTACAGTGAAAACACAATCTTTTTTCATATAAAGCATTAATGTAACATATTTTCTCAGAGGAAAGTTTAAGAAGAAAAATCAAATTTATATTATATATAACAAGCAAGAAAATGTCCTCAGAAGGTAGAAATTCTGAAATTTCAATGTTCATGGCCAAAATTACAGCATTGGACATTCAAAAGAATATGCATTTCTTAAATATTCTTGCTTAAAATGTTCAATCGTATATTTCCATATAAAATGGACTTTTACTCAATAGAGCTATCAAGAGTCCAAAGTTAACAGCATTTTATTCATTCTTTCATTTGTCAAATAGGATGCTAAACAAATACACAAACATAGGTATGGAAAATACCTATAGATAGAGAGATAGAGAACATTTTTTAACATACTGAATTACTGATAGTGTGCTGTATTTGTACAATACAATATCATTGCTACTGTAACACCCAGACTGAAAAGGCTTACAAGTCAGTATTGATCACATTCAAGAAATGAATGTGTAGTACATGATAATATTGACATTTTGTCTAAATGGACATTTGCCATTATAAACAAAAGTGTTAATGTTACATGTTAAACGTTTATTTTCCTGCATTCCCAAATTTTAACTAAGAATTTGACGAACTTTACTGTCAATTCTCCAGTTTCATTAGCCTTAACATTTTATCTTCAGCATCTAATTCTTGGAAATCTGAGCAAGTATTTTGAGAAATATATTCAAAAAGCAGAACTTTCTGCATGATAGCCATCACAATAGATTTCAAAATGTAAAATTTATACACATCTCAGGCAAGTACATTTACTGTGTCCAGAGAGCCTCGTGTTAGATGTTGTGGTTGAACATTAAATATCAACAGGTGTGTTCAGGCGACAAAAAGGCTTATCAGTTTCTCAAACTCGTGAAACATTTAAAACCTCTGCAAACAATGGGGGTTTGTTGATATTTGTAGATGAATTCTGCAGATGTATCAAAATTGTAATTTGTAAGAGTTTTGTCTGGAACTTTCCCTTCAACGGACTTTGACTGCAAATGGTGTAAAAGAAACTGTGAAATTTACCACAGTATGTAAAATTATATTAGGGAGGAAATAATCTTCTATTTTCCAGTTTTCTGGGAATATTTTATCACATTCTTGATTTTTGTGACCACATTAGTTCCCACTGATCTCCACTGATGCAAAATTTTCACAAAATTTTATTATTTTGTCTTAATTTTATAGGGTGCACCTAAAGTTGAATTTCACATACTGGGAGGAATTTTACATTTTTTACTCTACTTTTTGTTACTGCACTCCCAGTAAACATTTTTGAGATTTGCAAACGTTTGGAAGGAAATATTTGGAGAAAGGTCAAAAAGTTAAAAAATGATGGATATGAAACCAATTATAATAGAAGGATTCAAATGTTTTATTAATACTGTTTAATAAATGTTTAAGGACCAATGTTTGCCCACCCTTACAAATGAACATTACAAAATATTAATAATATTGGCAATATTAACCTTGGTTGGGGTCAGAAGGCAAATTCAACATGTTTAGGTTGCTCACTAATAAAACTATTATTTTTATGTCTAAAATTGTAAGACAGTGGCTTAAAAATTGTGACCCCGTTCAAGTCTTATTTTTAGGCACTGCATGTGGGGTAAGTCCTCTAAAATCCCGGATTATTGCTCACCACCATCTTTGTTTGCAAAAGTTTGAAGGTAAATGTTCAATAAGCATTCTGAAAATATGTGTAGAAAAATGTTTGTGATAGAATGTTATCAAAACATTTGATAAAAAACATTACAAAAATGTTTTAAAATGATGGCTATGAATACCAGTTACTATTAAATGTTTATAAAACATTTTTAGAGCAAACATTTACAAAATATTGTCAACATATGTTGTTTAAACGTTTTATGTATATTTTTTATCACGCATGTCATGAAGAATGTTTGAAAACCATTTCCAGCATATCGTTCATTGCTTGAGCTACTTTATAAATCTTTAAAAATGTTTCCCATCAAACCTAAGTTTCCTGAGTTAATTTTTCAATGTTTAGTAAATGTTTTCAGTAAAAGCATTTGTATTGAGAATGTTTCTCAAACGTTTTTAAACATTACAGTATAAACATTTACTTGGAAATGATAAGTAACTCAAAAGATGAGTGTAAAAACATTTCATAAATATTTAAGCTATTTTAAAATGTTTTTAATGTTTACTGGGCTGTATGGTAAAGTATATCTTTTCAGATCCAGTTACATAGTCTTCAATGCCACTGTAACAGAGAAGATTACAGGAGATAAATACCGTGGTGACAATAGAATTCAAGGCAAATATACATTGCTCTCATTGACCTTTATGACAAGTACACCAAGAAATTACAAGCCCGGAATGGTGTGGACAGGATTTGTAAGTATACCCCCTCCCCACAACAAATTGACAAACTGGAACACAAAATCCTTGTGACCTCTGCCAAGGAGATATTAAAATCATGACTGTTTATCTGTCTGTTTGTTTGTTAGTAGGATTACAAGTGGTTGAATATTCCGGGAAAAATTTAAGAGAAGATGGGTCTTGGTCCGACTAAGATTCCATTAAATTTTGAGAGTGATCCAGATTATTGCTCGATACCAAAAATATCAAAGAGCCGCATTTTCTCATTTACTTCTTATTTACTTGTTCCATTTAAAAAATAATCATACATCTCTTGGCTGAGGTATGCACTCCCTGAGTTGTCTTGTTTATGCTTGTTTTATCTGTAATAACATATAGACTTTGTTATAGACATAGCTAGTTAAGTAACTTTTATATGACTTTTTGGGTGGGTGATCCTATTTTGTATTAAATAGAGGTACGTGTTTATTTAACAAGCCAAAAAATATGTACACATCATTTTACTACTTGAGGTTTGCTACAAATTGCAACTTGTACAAGAAACCTGTATTAGTATGGCTGCTTCTACAGGTCGCGACATGTGCCTATTTTGAGGTCATACAAAACTCATTTTCATGTTATTGGACAATTTCAGGAGCTTAGTTATGACCCTGTTCTACTCTCTCCAGTTTAACTCGTGACCACTGCAATAAATAAAGACACTCGTATTGGTCATATGATTCATGTTTTCAATCATAAAGGTCAGGAGCATTATCATAATGGTCACTTGTCCAATTTTTAAATATGCTTAAAACCTTTGTAAGTTGGTGCTTCTGTTCCAAGTAGTGATAGCTGATCTCTTCAGTTAAAGGACAGTTACATCTTAATTTTGTGGTGCATGACTTATCTTCAGCGTGTTATGACTGATCTTGTTCATGGTTCTATACAGCACTTAATTTTCAAATGAAATGTTGTAGGTAAAGCTTACCCGTGCCGATGGAAGCAGTCTGTTAGAAGATGATAAGAGAAGTGTCAAAGGAACACCATTAAAGTTGGAAGCTGAATTCCTTTATAAGGATGGACGGTAATATCAATAGAGTATGGAATGTGAAATTTGACACAGTTGTAACCCTTCCTTTTCTTGATTTGTGTGAAATTCTTTATGAGCTTATAACACTACACACAGGTGGTATTGCCAATATTTGTTGACATTCAAGAATTATGTTAACACCTACCAATGCAGGTCAGAGCTTCTGTGTGACTGACCAAGGAAAGTAAAGAAAACCATGGTTTTCAAAATTTACTGACTGATATCTGGCAGTACATGGAGGAATGAGCTGTTTTATAAAATGCCTATAAATGTTGGCAGTGCTTTCTGTAGTGTGATTGGGTATTATACGTTCATACATTTATTTTTTGACCATCAATATTTTGTGGCCTTTGATCTCCTTCATGTAAAAAACTGACACAATTTTGGCTTATGTTGTCTTACATTGTGAATTTCACATTCTTTAATGTAAGTCTTTTCAATGTTAGATCTTTAAACCTCTGTTTATTTTTACAGAACAGTTCTACATACAAGGTACACAGACAGACTCTCACTGAGCCAGGGTGTTTCTGAGTACCTTGACGTTCCACCTTTTTCTCCTTAAACTAAGCACTGTTGTAAAGGGTACTCTGTGTTGATTAAACTGTGGTCTTTCTCTGCATGCAGCCACAACACCTAGGATCAACAAACTGTACTGCATGTGTGATGTCCATAAATAGCCATATGTACTTATCTGTATATTCCCTCTCTACCTCCAACTTTTTTTCTTCTTTTTGCTTAGTCAGTTAGTCAGTAGAGTTAGGAACATTATAGAAACAGGAAAGTGCTTAAGTTATTTTCTCTGTGTGTATCTCTGTCATATCATTATCAAATAATTTACTCTAGATAAACAGGTTATATCTTTTTGGGGGTGGGTTGTTTGCCTATTAGATTGATGTGGCTTATGTGCGTCTGTTTGTCCAGCCATCAACATTTTGGTTTCCACACTCCAACTCAACAACACCAGGGCTACTTCTTTCAAAACTAGTGCCAGTTGGTCAAAGTTGGTGCCAGTTGGTCCATCCGTTTGTTCATGTATCTGTCCGTGAACATTTTGAAGTGAAATTTGACAGGGTGATAGGACACCTCCCGGGCTAGGTTGCTTTTGAAATAGAAATCTGTTGGTGCGTCCATCTGTTCTTGTGTCTGTCTGCCAACGTTCTGGTTTGAAACTGGACAGGGTGGTAGAACACCACCTAAGCTAGGTTGTTTTTGAAATTGGAGTCAGAGTTAAGCATTTATCTGTGCATCTGTACATCAACCTTTTGGGTTCCAGACGCTTCCCGATAAATTTGAAATTTAACAGGGCAATGGGAAACCACTGGGGTTAGGTTGTTTTTGAAATTGGTGTAAGTCAGTGAAACTTTCTGTCCATGCATCTGTCCATCAACATAGAACATGGCCAACTTATTAATGATTAACTAAATACCACAAATTTATCTAATGATGAAAATGAAAAATCTTGTCTCAGAAACTGTGCAAGATATAACAATTTCGACAGTTTTGGATCTTGAATTTCTGTATAAAACACAAAAATGTATATATCTTGGAAATGGTGTGAGATTTCGACGAAATTTTTTACCTCTAGGGCATATGCAATGTGTTCCTTAACTTTTGCCAGAAATTATTATCCTATCATATTTGGCGGCCATCTTTAATTTCTGAATAAAATGTAACAAGCAATCAGTGCTCATGAACAGGCTCTGTGTCAGCTGACTGTGCGTTTTGAGTTTCAGAGTAGAAGTGAAAGAAGAAAATGACACAAAATTTGTGCCCTGCAAATGGCATTCAGAAGTATAGTTACAAAGTTAACTGTTATGGTGTAAAAAGTAGGTATTTAAACAAAATACTTTAAATGCAAAAGTACCTGAATAACATATTTTTCAAGTTATAAGTGATTTAGTGCATGATTTCATAAATTTTAA
Organism: Sabellastarte sp. h YS-2021; assembly: GCA_964017235.1. Lineage (NCBI taxonomy): Eukaryota > Metazoa > Annelida > Polychaeta > Sabellida > Sabellidae > Sabellastarte > Sabellastarte sp. h YS-2021. Next base: position 163,187,015 of record OZ024930.1, read on the forward strand.
TGCATTTAAAACTATTTCAAAAATTCATAAAAAATAAGTATAATCCAGGGAATCTACTTGTGGCCTAGTACATAACACAAGATAAGAGAAAAATCCCTGCAATAGTCAAAGTGTTGAAATTTTCACACTTAGGGTAGGGGTACCTCACTTGTAATGGGACAGATGAATGAACAGATCTGCAGGCATTGACAAAAGAAACAGTATGTGTCTGGGCTTTGTATTTTTGAAGGAAGCTTGTTCAGTAGACACGTTTGCATATGCACACTCCACAGAGTAATGCCATAATGTCAGCTGACTGATAAGTCTGTTGACATGAAATGTATTTATCTATTTATCATGGAAATACGGGTATATGCAGGCATCTGGCACTGTTTCAAAAAAGTATTTTCCTGTCTTTGTTTGCAATCGGGTTGCATTTTTTGCAGACATGGATTTCCTCTCGGTTGGCTTCACATGCCAAACCTCTAGGACCAATAGTAAGGGAGATTTTAGCACTTTTGATGACTGAGAAAGAAATGCCCGTGGCATCCATCTTGTTTTTCACAATGAGGCCAAAAATATTCCCAGGCAAGATATTATGGTTATAAATATATCCTGCAAATTTGAAAGGTATATCTATAATATTTTATGTTAGAGTGGTATTGGTTAAATCACACTACACACCGGATGATATCCAGTGGATACAAAAATCAGAAGATGGGTCGAACATAGATGCCATTAAATTTTGAGACTGATTCAAGTCACTGCCTCCATACAGAAAATATCAAAATACTGATTTTCCCATCTACTTATTCCTAGTGAGCATTGCATATGTTTATAAACGTTTATAAACATTGACAACGTTTATCGATGAAATATCAACATTTTACAGCTGTACAACAACCAAACTGGCTGAATTTGGGCAAACTGTGAAAGGTTGAAGGATCTGTAAACATTTACCTTTCATCTATCAATGTTTAAAAACGTTTACTGAACTATTATCAAATGTTTAAAAACATTAAGAAATGTTTTTGAAATCTTGTGATAAGAAAAAAAACATTGATTTCATATTTAATATATATATATCTTCTTTACACATTGTTTAGCTAAAGAATTAGCAAAAATATACAGCTTTCTTAAAAATTCATTATAATTCAGAAATAGTTATATTAAACATTTCAGCATCTCTGAGCTTAAAAGAATAAACATCTTCCTTTAATATTATTAGCCCATAGATACTGTCATGTCATTGCTTTTGTTTTTCTTACTTTACTTAATTGGAAGAAATAATCTGTCTTATGGACGGTTATAATAGTATAAGATTATGCAAACAATAATGAACATTCATTGAGCTATTTAAATTTACATGTATGTAAAATGACCTTGATTTACAGCAACAAACATTAATCAACTTATACAGATAGTTATTGCTTTTAAAGCGCCACTGTACATGTTCTTTCATTACACCCAATCTCTGAGCTTAAAAGAATAGAGACATTCCTGTAATATTGGCCCATAGATACTGCCATGTAATTGCACTTGTGTTTTTTGTTTTTACTTAATTGAAAGAAAAAGATTGTAATGTCTGGATTGTCAAAATCATATAAAATTATGCAAGCAATAATAAACGTTCATTGAGCAATTTAAATGTTCATGTACATAAAATGATGTAGATTTACAGCAACAAGCATTAATCAACCTTATGATCACAAATGTTTTCACAACAAGTATACAGCTAGGAATTTTAAAAATGTGATTGATTGTGACAATTCAAGATGCATAACTATATTAATTCTTCAAAATGTGTAAAATTTTACATGGGTATGTTCATACATCAACATAATTTCATGATTTTAAGGAACTTATAAAATAATTGTTCAACATGTAACACCCAATAATAGGAATTAAATGAGCGCTCAATTTTTAAGCCACTATCTCTCAAGTTTAGACATAAAAATGATATTCTCATGCTTTGAGAGCCTTTCTTTATGATGTTATTTGTACTTTATAAATAAGAATTGTTGGTTTTTCCAACAATCCAATCTTAAGGTTTAAAAACATTGATAAACATCTTGTTTATGTTTGTTGATCTGCATAGTTTTTACTCTTCAACCAAGTGTTAATCTGTCAGAATAAAATGTTTATAAGTATGTACTATTTAACATACTTACTCAAGTTTAAGCATGGGGTACTTTAAGAAAACATTAATAAACATTAAAATTTTTTAAATTCCTCAACATTTATATACATTGCAAATACTAACATTGAAATACATTTACAAAATAAATGTTAATAAATGTTTTAAATCTAAACGTTTAGCCTGTTTTCATTTTTAAACCTAATATCAACCTTTCAATGTGTATGTCTATAAACATTTATAAACATATGAAATGCTCACTGGGTTAGGGAGCCTTTGTCAAAATAAAAATTAGACCAGGGAAGTATTATTTTCATGACTGTTTCTCTTTCTGTCTGTCTGTATATGGGTTTGTTTGTTAGCAGAATTAACTACTGCTTGAATCTTATACCCCCCATCTTATCGCTACAATATTTTCATTGTGCAAATAGCACCCAGGAATACACTGTATCAAATTGACACATTTTCTACTTATTATACGTTTTGGTGGAGGTATGCACCATCTGAGTTCTCTTGTAATATTATTACAGTCTTTCAGAGAGTCTACAAATAAGTTATACTATGTAATGTTAACATGGAATCTTTTATTAATTTCAGTTGTCATCTTAGTTTGAGTTATACTGTTGTCTTTACTTTTAAATTTGCAATGAAAATGCAATCTATGTAACTTTTTGTACTTGAATGTTTAAAACACTCTCCCAAATCCCCAAAATAACATAATGTGTGTACAGTAGCAAATGATACTGCCTTTATTTACACAAGGGACCCTGTTGTTGAACACAGGTTTCAGGTTCTTGTGTTTTTGTGGTTTATGGAATCAAGTTAAGGCCTGAAAAGTACTGTTTGTAGAAACAAGGAGAGAGGTAAGCTTTTGGGCTGTACCTTGTGTGGAGACTGAGAAGTAGATATATATATTATATTATATATATATATATAATTTAAACCTGTACTTGTAGCTATATCACACAGACGAAGGAAAAGAAATACTATGACATAACAGATGATGGAATCATAATGGTTGAATTTCAGTCAAAACGAAAGCATATTTACTATGTGGATGTAGATGTAAGTAGTCGGCAGTACAAATAATTATTGGTGAGAAAATAAATAACCTAGGTCAGAACTCTTTATAATGAAGATACCATAAGCATAACTTAGTTCAATATAATTTTCACTGCACCTTATTTTTGCAAGTTTGTTGTATCATCTGAGAAAATTATTTAAATTTCTATTACTAAATGAACAGAGTTTAGTACGGCCATTTGCCATAAAAAGCCTTTAAAAAGTCGACCTTGGCAATTCTACCACAGTTGAAAACAAACAAGAAAACAGGGCCAAGGTTAACAGTAGGAGATAGGAATGTATCAATACTACTCTATGCTGACGATGTAGCAATAATACCTGAATAAAAATCAAAAGCTATTGTAAAAATAGGGGGCCCTCTATGCAGGATCTGCATCCTTTAATTGTAATCTGGTTCCTATTAAATAATGCAGGGATAATTCTGTATGATCATGGGTGACAACTTCATAAGTGATATCTGGCTAGGTGTGATTAACACACAATATATCTTTCCAGTCATATATAAAATATGTCAGAAACTTAACTGATTTTAAAAATATTTATGGAAAACGGGTCCTTGTTTACCGAAAATGCAAGACACATGGGAGGCCACTTCAAAATATAACGTCAGGATGACGTGGGACCATACTCTCTACCTATATGATGTCACAATATTTTATATTTTGATTGAGAGGGATTGTTTTTACAAAAAATAATTCTGTAAAGAGTTATTTATATTCGTAGAAATGTATACAGAGATGGTATACAAAAAAAGTTTAATTAATTGATAATAATGGGATAATAATGTCGTGCTGCTGAAAACCTATAACCCTCTACAAAATCCCATTATTATACTATTACATTTAACTGTTGAGATAAGGCAATTAAGCTGCTTTGTACCCAGTAAACATTTTTAGGTTTTGCAAACGTTTGAAAGGAAATGTTTGGCAAAGGTTAAAAAATGATGGGTACAAAAACCATTTGTAATGGAATGTTTTTAAAACGTTTTATGAAAACCGTTTATTAAACGTTTAACAATAAATGTTAGAAAAATGTTATAAATGAACATAATAATGTCTGAATAATAATGGGGTCAGAGGTCAAATTCAATATCTTTGTATGGTTGCTCACTATTGAAAATATTATTTTCATGTCTAAAATTGTAAGATAATGGCTTAGAAATTGTGCCCCCATTGAATTCATACTTTTAGGGATTGCATGTGGGGCAATTTTTGACAAAGTCCTCTAAAATGCCCTATTATTGCTCACCGCCATCTTTGTTTGGACATGTTTGGAGGTGAAGGTTAAAATTATAGGTTTAAAAAACGTGTTTTTAGAATGTTTGTAAAACATTTGAGGAGCAATGTTTTTTAAACATTTTATGTGTACTGTTTATCAAACATTTCATGATGAATGTTTGAAACCTATTTCCAGCAAAACCTTAATTTCTTCAGCTGTTTTATAAATGTTTTAAAAATGTTTCCAGTCAAACCTAGCTTTTTGAGTTATTATATAAATGTTTAATAAATATTTTCAGTAAAAACGTTTTTATAGAGTATGTTTATAAAACGTTTTTTAAACATTACAGCAAAAATGTTTGCTTAGAAACATTTAGAAAACCAAAGCTAGGGTTTAAACATTTAAACCATTAAAAACATTTCTAAAGTTTACTGGGGTAGTAATGTATTTTATTATCCACCATGTGGCGTATTTGACCCGTATAGGGGGATATACACAGCGGGATGTATTTTTTGTATACACCAACGCCCCGGTACTATGGATAATAAGCGTCAATAACTTCCGTTTTTTCAACAATATGTCATGGTGCGGTCGCGAGAATTGATATTTTAGGGTTTATCGCTTCATCGTTTATATTATTAAACGGCTGTTTATTCGCATGGCTGAAGTATTGAAAGTGTTTTGAAGTGAGAAAAAGGTGCGGTTTTCCCTTTGTTGGGTTTTGAAAGGCAAGGAGAGAGGACCTTTGTGTGTTTGTTGTTACACAGTGATTTGGGATGATTAGTATGGAACTTTAGCTCAGGAAAGCTGTGTGCAGGTTTGTCATATGTTATGAGTGTTTGTATGTTAGGAATGATTGAATACTGTATGACAGTGATTATGTCATAAATAGTCCTTTTCATATGTTGTGTCTTAGTACTTTGACCTTGATTGATTATAATCTGAAGTTTGTGTTAATTTCTATAATGCTGCTGACAGTTAATCTTGTAGTTTAATTATGGGTTACTGATAAATCTTATTTATTATTCAATAAAGGTTCAAGCAATATGTAACTTGTGTACTTTGGTATGATTATCTGAAAGGTGAATTATTATTCAGATCAGTCAGGTAAGGGCTTGTAGTTGTAGCTGTAATTTTAGTAGTTTTAGTTATGTTCATTTAGTTGTTTATTTACATTTATGGTCAGTGCATTTAATACGGATATTGACAATATTTATGTAATACAAACGTGATATATGATTGGCTGTGATGAACATGTAAAACGATATTTCAGTTATAAAGTAATTAATTTATAAAGTAAACAATTATTTATATCCAGCTGTTCCGTCATTATAATGGTATTTATTATTGTTCGTATAGGTGTATTTTCTGGTCAATGATGGACGACAACTGCTGGTGCTGATTGTTCATTGATTGTCATGGTAGTCCACCGTATGTAGATAGGAAATAAAGCTTTTAGTTGAGCTTGAGTCTCATTTCACCGACAACCAACCCCTGCACATCCAGAGCTGTTACAGAGTGGTAATAGTGCGCGGCAACATTGGAGCCCCTAATGACATCCGTCGGTGTGGTATTTCAACTCAGATCTCCATGGTGGTGATATCTTCCTACTCCGAACTAGTGGTGATGATACTGTTACGCCTCTGCTGACTGGTAGGGATGACATTTCTGCTGGTGGAAGTTGTTGGTAGTGTCAAGGTGATCTACGTACTTGTCAGTAGTTCAGCTTCATTGGTAAAGCTCCAAGTTCCACAGTGAGTAGCATTTTCTCATGCTCTGCAGATTCGACTGAGTGAGTAGTGACTTTTCGTATCATTGAATTTTTGATCATCAGTGCCAGCTAAGAAGTTGGACAGATTTTTGCTAGACGAGTGATGTGGTTTTCATCTGTGAAGTTATCCTCAGTGTTTCAAGTTATATGAATATGCTGTGTAGTGTTATGTATGCTACATTTTGATTCAACACCAGTAACGACACCTGTATATTGTTTTCATCAAGTGACAGTTTTATCAGCATTCATCAGGAAAGAAGGAACATTTTAGTTTAAGTAACTTTCATTGACATTTTCAAGTTGTGACCTTGTAAATGACCTCTGTGAATTAGGTTAGCAAATCTCAATATGTTTTAGCTTGTTTGATGAATATATGAGTAACAGACCGTAACTTTTAATATTTTTTATTTTTTTGTTCAATAGTAATTATTCAGTTGCATCTTTTAGTATTTTAATTAATTTTGTGACTGTGACATCATAAACTGATATAATTGGACTGGAAACTGGTATATTTTCTAATTTGGCAGATTTGTATGTTTCACTATTATTTTTGATTGTGTAAACCTGTTAGGACATTGAAATTGGATATTTCAAAGTGGTGTAATTGAGTGTGTATTATTTCCGTGAAATTATTTTTTTGTGAATGTGGTTTGAGTACCTGTGATTGGAATATTTGTGGAAATTGATTTACATTGGTAGTATTGGATATTTTGTCCTGGATCACTAGTGTTCATATGTAAAACATAAATCATAAGAAAATTTCATAGGGTTAACTTTTGAATTATTTACATTGGATTTATTTGGGGATAATATTACATAATATATATTTTTTTTTGTGTGTGTGTCTTGTAGGAAACATAAATTTGGAGTTAAATATTTTAGTTTGTTGTTTGTGTAGTGTGAATAGTTGAAATAACTTGGTTCAAGTGGTCATGTGAATGAATACATTAAATGGAACTCAAAATTAGTACACTCAACTATATTACATTTTGTAGGAATTACTGAAACATTCTTATTTTGATTGTGAACATTGTGGTGTTGTTTTTATTTTTTTTTCATTTTTTGTGAAATCATTTATGATCAAGCGTAATTTGAAAAGTACCTTATCTTGGGTTATTTATAGTGGTAGATTCTCTGTTTATTGAATGTGGTAATTGGTTTGAACTTTTATTTTGTCATCTTGCGTTGTTTTTTATTTTGGTGTTGTGAATTGATGGGTAAGTGTTATTAATTTAACCAATGACTGTAACTATCAGTACTTATGTAGTGGATGGGTAATTGAATCATAGTGATTTACGAATGATGTGAATAATTACAGTAATTCCGTCTTATTGATTGATTTCAGTTTGCCTGGTGTGAAAATTGTTTCTATTGAAATACGGATTGTGGAACTTGGATATTTGGTTACTTGCCACAGTGTTATCTTGTGTGATTGTAATTATGTGATTTGATTTATATGGTTATGATTGATGAATAGTGATGGACTGATTGATATTTAAATTTTGGTACTAATGATTTGATTGGATTATGATTGTCAATTGTGATTACTTGTGATTAGTGATTGCTGAATGACATTTGTATGTCATGTTATGACCTTTGGTTAAGTTGATAAAGAATTGAATGTATGTTATCATATCCAAGTGTGACTGACTTGTCGTTAGTTATAGTTGATACTGGTAGTGGATGTTATGTCATATTTTGGTAACTATCTGTACCGAGTCATCTACCTATTCTTACTTCATTATTTTTTTTGGTGCATAGGTTACACTCGTCTGGTACGTTTTATTGCGTAAAAATATTGGCATTGTAATTTTGTATGGTTGACATTTTTATTGCGTAAAAAAATATTGGCATTGTAATTTTGTACGGTTAACATTTTTATAGCATAAAATATTAGTATTACAATTCTGTATGGTTAGCATTTTTATTGCATAAAAATATTCAAACCTGTGATTGTGTTGGATCATTACTGTGATAGTACCTAGCGTCTATTGTGTGACAATATTCTCACTATTATTGTGTTCTAGTCGTGTGAGATAATATCATACAAAAATCACAATTTTGTGGATGGTACTTACTCTCAGAGTGATAGAGTGATAGTTTGACATTCACCCATGCCAAGACTTGTGAGGTAAGTGGTTGCTTGTGTTCTAATTTCACATATTTTTTTAAAAATATATGTAATACTTTATGCTATTTTGACAGATTACTTTAGTCTGTTTTTATACTTCTTGTTTTTTTTATATCTGAACTTGTGTATATTTGGATGTAATTTGGTTGCATAGTGACACAAATACTTGTATTTGTTCTATTGGGAGACATTTAAGCCAACTGTAGTGAAGAATTGTGTGAAGAGGTTGTAACAGCGGAAGGTAAGGTAACCAAGCTGCATTTGTGGTTTTCAGTGATCGTGTTTTTGTTGACCTGGTTGTGAAACATTACCACGGTAAGTCCTTTCTTGGTAGTGTTGTTTCCGTAACTGGTTTGACCAAAGAGTTGGAACAGATTTTGATACAATTGCGGCCAGGAGGTGTTATTCCTCAATTGCAGGAAGTAAAGAGTACCCAGTCTGGGAAACCATCAAGTCACTCAAAGGTGAGTGATGTCATGGCTGCTATCAGTGGTTTAAATAGTGATGAAAAGTTGCAAATTAAAGCTGCTTTGTTCGGGATGACCACAGATACTGGGGTCAAGGACACTTATGGAGGTTCTAAGGCATTTGGTTTGCCCAAGAAAGTTGAATCACAAAAGGTTGTCATTTCTCTGGTAGTGTTGCATAAGCCACAGTATGGACAGATGAATCAGCTTTCGGGGATTGCACCTTTGCCTGCATCTGCACCACATCTGGACCAAACTTTTCACTTCGGCAATTCAAACACTGTCCATAACATCCGGGTGACCACTTTCTCCGGATCCGCGAAGGATTGTTCCTTTGAACAGTTTAGATATGATGTTCAGTGCCTGGTAAATCAAGGATGTCCAGAAGGAATGGTTCTCACTGCCATGAAGATGTTTGATGACAACATTAAGAATGCATTGAGGCATAAGTTTGATACTTTTGCTGGAAGCCCACAATTTATCATTGAGGCTCGGAAAATTGATTCTGAATTCAAGACCGCAAAATTGAAGGCTCAACAACAGCAAATGATTACAGATCCTACACCGTCTTTTCAGAAGGGTTTAGATGAAATTTTACAAAGACTTTCCAGTTTGGAGAAAAAGATTGCTGATAAGACCGTTACTGATCCTGCTCCTGGAACTTTGCCGGCCAGTGGTAACTCATTTGGAGCTGGACAGACACAGGGAAATACCCGACCAAAGGTGCCGAGGAAGAATTGGAAAGACATTTAGTGTTACAGGTGCCATAAGTTTGGGCATATTGCTAAGAGATGCCATTTAAACTACACAAGGTCGGAAGGCAGGAGCGGTCTGACCGAGGAACATTAAGCTCCTATGAGAAAGTCACAAGGATTGTTGGCAAGGCAAATGAGGTACCAGCAGTTGTGAATGGAAGAGATGTTCTTGTATAACTTGACACAGGTTCTATGGTCAGTACCATATCTACTAGTTTTTGTGCACAGCTATGTTTGGATGTACAGCCATTGGAAGATATTCTGACAGTGGAAGGAGCTGGTGGACATAAGCTTCCTTACAGTGAAGTTGAAATCAGCTTCAAGGGGTTGAGCAGCCCCATGGATGCATTGATGTTAGTTGTTCCTGATACACTCTATCATGAACGCATACCCATGTTGATTGGGACCAATGTTTTAGGATGCATTGAGCATGTGATTCTGCTTTGAAGATAGCTGTCGCTAACATTGCTTAACAACAGGTTTTGGATAATGCAAGTGATTCACTTGGTCTGCTCACACTTTCCAAACCAATTGTTATTCCGCCCAATGGATGCATCAGCGTAATTGGACAGAGAAGGGTTCAAGCTATTTCACATCAAATGAGTGTATGTCTGGAGAGTTCTGAACGGACAATTTTACCGAAAGGGGTTTTAGTTTCTCCTTGTGTGAATTGGATCCAGCCTGGTCGATCTATTACCAAGTTACCTGTTCAGTTGACGAATCAGTTGGATCAGATGGTGACGATACCTGCAAAGGCTAGGATATGTGAACTCTACAGTACGGACGATGTGTCAAAACTGAAGCAGGATGGTTCTGATGAAGGGGAAACTTCGACACAATCTGACTTCCTACACCATTTTGCACTTATTCAAAATACTTTAGATGAGAAACAGCAGAAGGAAGTTAACGAATTTCTGAACAGCTGGAAAAATCTTTTCTCATTGCATGATTTGGATCTTGGACTAACTAACAAGGCTGTTCATCGAATACATCTCAAGGACAACGCACCTTTCAAAGAGAGGCCCAGAACCATACCACCTTCGATGTTCGAGGAAGTTAGGGCTCATCTCAAGGAAATGCAGGAGTTGGAAGTTATTTGTCGATCGCAGAGTCCATATGCATCAAATGTGGTCATAGTCAGGAAGAAGAATGGTGCTCTGAGGTTTTGTTTGGACATGGGGTTGTTAAACGCAAGAACCATACCATAACAACTTACCAAAGATTGATGTGACACTGGACGCATTAGCTGGATCTCAGTGGTTTAGCTGTCTGGATCTTAAATCTGGATATTGGCAGGTTCCCTTAGCAGAAGAAGATAAGTGCAAAACTGCATTTACTGTGGGTCCGCTTGGCTTCTGGGAATGCGAAAGGATGCCGTTTGGGTTAACGAACGCTCCCGCTACCTTTCAGCGTTTAATGGAGAACTGTATGGGGGATTTACATCTTACCAATTATTTACTTTACTTAGATGACATTGTGGTCTTCAGCAAGACTTATGAAGAGCATTTGGTGAGGTTACAGGCCCTATTTACTAAGCTGAAGGAAGCTCGGTTGAAACTTAGTCCCTCGAAATGCAAGTTTTTCCAGCAAGAGACCAAGTATCTAGGACACTTCATATCCAAGGAGGGTATCAGTATGGATCCAGATAAGATCTCATGTGTTCCAGATTGGCCACAGCCAAAGAATGTTACTGAAATTCAACATTTCTTAGGATTTACAAGCTTCTATCAACGATTTGTTGAGGGCTTTGCAAAGATAGCCAAACATTTACATCAGGTTTGCCAGGGAGCAATGCATTATCAAACTAAGACTAGAAAGAAGGTTAAATATCCATCTTTAGTTTGGGAGGAGGCACAGCAGTTGGCTTTTGAGAAGTTGAAAGATGCTTGCACAAGTACTCCTATTCTGAGGTTTGCGGATTATACCAAGCCATTTGTTTTAAATATTGATGCCAGTATTGATGGTTTGGGGGCTGTCTTGCAGCAGGAGCAGGATGGACACACCCGTGTGATTGCATATGCTAGTAGGAGTTTGTCCAAGTCGGAGAAAAATTATCCTATTCACAAGTTAGAATTTCTGGCATTAAAATGGGCTATTACTGAAAAGTTTCATGATTATTTATATGGAAATGAGTTTACTGTATTCACTGACAATAATCCATTGACTTACATTTTGACCACTGCAAAGTTGGATGCTACTGGTCAACGGTGGGTTGTGCAGCTGGCAAACTATCCATTTGCAATCAAGTATTGTGCAGGGACATCAAACAGAGTGGCAGATGCATTATCGCGTATAGATTGGCCTGAGATTATCACCACTGTGGTTAACCAAGTTTTGAATGTACATCTGGAAGAAGGTTATCCAGTGACTAGTTTTTGTTATGGCCAGCAGGTCATTCCAGTAGAACTGGACCAACTCGGATCAAATTCACTGGGTCAGGACATAGATTGGGTGGAGGAACAGGATAATGATCCTGTCATCAGGGAATTAAAGTTGAGATTATCTCACAAGTTGAAGGAGAGTGATTTTTCGGCTGGAGCAAGATTACTGTGGAAAGAAAGGAAAAATCTTTTGATCATCGGTGATTTACTGATGAGAACACGCACTGTTCATGGCGAAAAATGTAGACAACTGGTGTTGCCCAAAAAGTTTCAGCAAGTGGCTTTGAATCATGTGCATGACAAAATGGGTCACTTGGGACGTGATCGTTCACTTGAGTTGCTTCGTGAAAGATATTTTTGGGTTGGAATGCATAAGTCAGTTGTAGATCATATCACCCATTGTAACAGATGTATCCGAAGAAAAGAGTTTCACCCGCCAAGAGCTCCTTTGGTTAATACTACCACTACACGACCATTAGAACTGGTTTGTATGGATTTTTTTAAATCGGAACCTTCGAAAGGAGTGGAAAACATTCTTCTGGTTACAGATCATTTTACCAAATATTCCCAAGCTTACCCTACATGGAATCAAACTGCAAGGACGACTGCAAAAGTACTCTTCGAGAACTACTTCGTTTATTATGGATTCCCTAAAAAGTTGCACAGTGATCAAGGAAGAAATTTTGAGAGTAGGACAATTGCTGAACTTTGTAAGATTGCTGGGATTGAGAAAAGTAGGATGACACCATACCATCCTATGGGAAATGGATTGGCTGAAAGGTTCAACTCTACCTTGTTGAGTATGTTAGGAATCTTGGAACCTACTCAGAAACAGAACTGGAAGAGTCATATCAGATCGTTGGTACATGCGTACAACTGTACGAAACACGATACAACAGGATTTTCTCCATATTACCTAATGTTTGGACGTCATCCCAGAATTCCTGTGGATCTTGTGTTAGGAAAAGTGGAAGACCAGGATACTACATCTGTGGATCAGTATGTTGCTTCTCTTCAAAATCAGTTGAAGAAGGCTTTTAAAGTTGCTGAGTCTGCAACAAAGTCCAATCAAATGGGTCATAAAAAAGTTTATGAGCGTAAAATCCGAGGTGCTGTTTTGGAAATTGGGGATCGAGTACTCCTACGGAATGTGGGTTTAAAGGGGACAAATAAATTAGCAGATAAATGGAGTGAAGAAGTTTATGTTGTAACGGGAAAACCGAATGACAATATTCCTGTTTATGAAGTGAGGTTGGAGCAAGGATCAAAGAAGATTAGAGTAGTACACAGGAATTTATTACTGCCTCTACCGTGGATTCCATCAAACGACCGAGAAGTTTCAGTCACAACGCTTGGAGATAGTATGAACACTGGATTATCTGACTCTTCTGTGGATTCAAGTCAGACATTGGATAAAGCAACGCTTACTGTTGGACCATTTCCAGTGGCACACCCATTGAGGATGTCAATGGGTAGGAATATTCCAACACCCGAACCAAGGGCTGTTAGGTGTAAAAATCATGCTTCGGCTGGAACCCCATCAGGAGTTCAGGAGTCGGGGAGTGATAGTGAAGAAATAAACATTTCAAGTGTACTAGAAAACTCAATTAGTAATGATAGTAAAGTTTTGGTAGTGAGGTCAAGACTCCTCAACCAGCTCCTAGGAGATCTAGTAGGTTAAGATCAAAAGCGCATCTGGACAAAGATTTTGTTTATAATTTTGGACAATCATCACATGCACAAGGTGATGTAGAAAGAAAAGTAAATTTTCTAAAACAGGTAATGCAGTTGTTTTAATTTTAGTTTTGTCTGAGATTCTTTTGAATTTCAGTGATTGAACAAAACAATCATTATGTTGGTGAAAGTTAAATTAGGAAATGTTTTTCTTTGCATTTAACTAAATTTAACAGTTATAGTTTGTCATTGTGGTTTATTTAATTTTCTTGATTTTGTTTATAGTTTTACAGCATTGACAACTGGAGAAAGTTGATGTTAGGGTGAGAAAGTTAATAAAGTTTCTCAATTATGTCATGTTATTGGAATTATCACATCTGATTGATGTGATGAGGGAAACAAATGTCAGGATGACATTTCCTGATGCAGGGAAATATGTCATGGTGCAGTCGCGAGAATTGATATTTTAGGATTTATCGCTTCATCGTTTATATTATTAAAAGGCTGTTTATTCGTACAGCTGAAGTATTGCAAGTGTTTTGAACTGAGAAAAAGGTGCGGTTTGCCCTTTGTTGTTTTGAAAGGCAAGGAGAGAGGACCTTTGTGTGTTTGTTGTTACACAGTGATTTGGGATGATTAGTATGGAACTTTAGCTCAGGAAAGCTGTGTGCATGTTTGTCATATGTTATGAGTGTTTGTATGTTAGGAATGATTGAATACTGTATGACAGTGATTATGTCATAAATAGTCCTTTTCATATGTTGTGTCTTAGTACAAAGATACTTTGACCTTGATTGATTATAATCTGAAGTTTGTGTTAATTTCTATAATGCTGCTGACAGTTAATCTTGTAGTTTAATTATGGGTTACTGATAAATCTTATTTATTATTCAATAAAGGTTCAAGCAATATGTAACTTGTGTACTTGGTATGATTATCTGAAAGGTGAATTATTATTCAGATCAGTCAGGTAAGGGCTTGTAGTTGTAATTTTAGTAGTGTTAGTTATGTTCATTTAGTTGTTTATTTACATTTATGGTCAGTGCATTTAATACGGATATTGACAATATTTATGTAATACAAACGTGATATATGATTGGCTGTGATGAACATGTAAAACGATATTTCAGTTATAAAGTAATTAATTTATTATGTGAGTTAACATTTATGTATATCCAGCAGTTCCGTCATTATAATGGTATTCATTATTGTTCGTATAGGTGTATTTTCTGGTCAATGATGGACGACAACTGCTGGTGCTGATTGTTCATTGATTGTCATGGTAGTCCACTGTATGTAGATAGGAAATAAAGCTTTTAGTTGAGCTTGAGTCTCATTTCACCGACAACCAACCCCTGCATGTCCAGAGCTGTTACAAAGTGGTAATAGTGCGCGGCGACAAATATCTTGGAAACTATACTACCTACAAATATGTATTATATATCACTAGAAAGGTGTTTTTATAGTGCGTCTGCTCCTGTGTGTTGCATAAAAAACCATGCATAAATAAAGGAGCTATTGCAAGTTAAAGGTTGAAGTTTTTATATTCACTGGTGTCTGTGCTTTTTGACAGCCTTTTCACATTCTCTTATTAAATATTCATGTTATTTAACCCATAAATGGTACAAAATGGTGGATAATAAAAGTAAAACAGCCCTCATTAGACATATACAGAAAAATATATTACTCATGAAGATAGCAATATTATATGAGTGCTAAAAATATATCACTCTTGAAAATTAACAAAATAATACTTGTGCTTCGCACTCGTGTAATATTGTTATCTTCATTCGTGATATATTTTTCTGTATATGTCATTCGGGAAGTTTTCCTATTAAGCTACTGAATTGTATTGGATTGGTATTATATAGCTAGATGATTCAAATAACCAGCTACAAATGAGACAGGACAGAATATTTTACCATTGCAATTGCATCAGTTTTACAATAGTTGCAATAGTCTGATTAAGATATAGAATTTATGTTCAGGAATTACTTCATGTTTTGTACAATTGGTGATGGTTCAGGTAAACGTTTGCGATATGACACTGTACACCTACATGCCCATATCAAATTATCCATTTCCTACACCTTATGGTTTTTTGAGATATAGCCCAGGCAAGGTCACAGTCCCTATGGCAGAGTCAAAGGTCAAATCAATGTCACACTGAAATGCCACAACTACAACTCTAACCAATGTCCCTACCAACTATTAACTTCCTACAATTTACAGATTCTGAGATATAGTACAACGTTTTCAAGGTCTAAGAACAAATCAAGGCCACAACATGACATTGCACGCTTATATTCTTAAACCCAAATCCTTACCAAGTATAACTTTCTGCACCTTATGGTTTCTGAGATACAACCTCCGATACTATGAGTGAAAAAATACCCTCAGATCCTTTGAATGATGTAGGGTAGAAAATCTGATACATGCTTTAAATGCTGGTCATGTTATGATGAGTAAGTCATACCTTAATATGATTCCTGACCCATAAAACCTAATGGTGACAACCAATGGAATTAAATGCATAGTGTGACAACCGAGCCCTGATCAGTCAAAATATATTGCCTAATGCATAGCTTGTGAGGCCAGCACAAATCTGCCTGACTTGTAACCTGGTGTAACACAGTTATGACGGTAAATATTAATTTGGGATGCGTGGGCAGTATCTTGAAAGAAGTTAAATATTTTCAGTATCTGAAGTATCACTATGATTATGCACCCAATATTGTAGTGCTATCGGTGGTGTTACAAATTTATCATTAAGAATTAACATTTATCAGGTGAGTAATGAGTCAAATTTTTGACAGGAATATAAGAATTTTAATTATCATCAAATCTTATGTTAATGAACCTCAGGATAATACAATGTTGAAAATAATTGATGAGTAAATTATTTATTACCAAAGGTTACCTATCCGCATGCTGGAAAAGCTGCTTCTGGTGCAGAAGAAGTTGTAAGTTCACAAATAGTGGAAAAACATATAACAAAGAATACACAGTCCATCCAGGTGGATATGGTAGATCAAAATGATGTTATACAGGTAACTAATATTGCTCAAGGCCAATATATATGTGTTCTAACATTTTGAATTTATATGCTGTACATCAACATCTATTACAGTAAAGTGAGTAAGGTGAAGTTCAAAGTTGAGACATTATGTCCCTTTCAGTGACTTGGACAACATTTGGACAGACCCTCGACCTGTGTCAAGTACAGTAGTGATACCATGCTAAATATGTACACATGCATGTCGAGGTAGAAAGTTCAATCTAGTAGAATTTCTAAAAAGTAGAAACTCCAATGGGCTTTCTGCTTGAAGAAACTCCAATTGGTCTTTGTACCAGTAGAATTTGAAATACTACCAGATTGGACTTTCTACCATGTTAATTCATCAACACCAAGGGATAGTCTTCTAACCAAGAGAGTAAAACCAACCAATAAATTAAAATTACACTGCACTTTTTGTAAAATGGCTGTGGTCTTAGTTTACCATCTAAAATTACAAAAAATTTATTTATGTGAACAAGTGTAATATGGACACAAATATTTCCCAAAAGAAAAAAAGTGAAAGTTGAAGCATACATGCATGCTATTGTTGCATATTTTATATTATTTGTTTTTGTTTGATTGTAACTCTTTATTCAGTAAAGTATAACCCAGTGAAATCTTGCTTTGTTATTACATATTAAAAACTGGTGAAGGGCTCATAACTGTTTCGTCCTATCATATTTTCACTTATGCTCATCAGAATCCAATAAACAACATGTGACACCTACCCTTTGTTTGAGTGTCAAATGTAGTTGTGTACTGCGATATTTTTGCCAAAGTACGGGGTGTATTTAATATCTACCTTTATGTTGTAGTACATTGAGAGTTTGAAACAATGAATTCTATATTTAATAACTGGCCATGTGCAACTCTATTTTTACACCGTTTGCTTACTGCTTGGTTTCACTGTCCACTTGAGTGCAAAGATGTCATAAAAGGTACTTGTGTAAATCAGTGAAAAGTAAAAAAATACTGAGCAAATTAAACTGGAACCATCATTAAATGAAATATCTATCTCCTTATTGAAACACAGTGGGTGGCTGTTTGGCTGTAGTAAAAATGCATAAAAATGGATGGATCCACTGTTTTACATCTAATATAAAGTATGACATGCTTGTGTCCAAAATTATATTTATAATTGGTTGAGCTGTGGACAAGGTCATCAGTTGGAGAATTTTAATGAAATTTTTATTATAAAGGTAAATAAACGAGTGATCTTTTTCTATTTAAGCCAAGTGACAAGACGGTGAAATTCAGGGTGAAGACAACAGAGCCTATCTCATCATTTTATTACCAGGTGGGTATAGTAATTAGTTCATACAACAAACTTTTAAATATACTTTGGATATCTTATTTTTTGAGTTGATGTATTTGGTTTCTTATTCACATGAAGTCACAAACATAAAATTTTGTGAAATTTGTAAATGAGTAAGCTGTCTTCTATTTCCTTGACTTTTGGGAAATTCTGTAAATTGCAAATTGTCTAGCCAGTGCTGGGATTGGATCCCAGTGCCTTTGGGATTACAAGCAAAACCAAAAGCACTAAGATAGTGCATTAAACTGCCAAGTCTCAATACTACTGTTGCTTATGAATCAAGTAATACAAAATCTTTTTAAAATTCTTTGATTCAAAGTTAGTAATGGCATCATTCCCAAAATCAAATTTGTTTATTTTTGTAACACAGAGACCCATCTACTGTAAAAAATGAATATAAGCCTGTGCAGGAGATTTTTTAAGCAGAAGCTCTAGCAGGGCTCGTGCTTCTAGAGAACATTTTTTTCTCTTTTCTTCTGTTTGTCACTTCCATGAGAACTGACATAGTGCGATGAGTATTCATCTCTTCACTGAGGTTAAGCAGCAATGGGCATCATTAGTACTTGGATGGGGGACCCTCTGAGTTCACAAGTTCTGTCACTGATGGCTTTGAAGCTTGTCAATGTAGACTGAATCATTTTTTACCACGTTTAATCTTGCTAACAACCAAGCAAACAGAATTCAACAAGCATAATAGGCCCAAGTCTGACTCTCTCACCAGCTGAGTTACAGGGAAATCCCTGAAAGTCAATGTGTTAATCGAGAGAATACCTGTTATCAGGTCTTATATGAACATATTATTACCCATGTCAAAATTTCCAGTAATAACCTTGGTTAGGCATTGCATACAATTGATATGGTGCAAGTTAGATTCTATGAGCACTCAAATAATTCTGACCCTTATTATGTCTACATAAAGCCTTAAACAGAAGCACCAGGGTTTCTATTTTAAGGTTAACCATATCATGAGTCAATTGGCCTTGTAAAGTCATCCGTTTTAAAAGGGTTAGGTCTTCCATGTAATTGTATTAAGGGATGTTTAAGGGTTTGGTTCACAATGCAATTGTATGTACAATTTTCATTTACTGAGCAACAACATCCTCAAGTTAAATGGAGGCCAAAGAGCCTATAGTAATAATGTTTTTTCAATCAGGCTTCAATATGGTATGTCCTATTATTTATTTGTGTTTTAAAGTTGCTTTCTACTCTGTATAGGTCATATGATGATATATAGGTGATGATGGGTAGATTTATCGATGGAGGAAATCAGTACATACCATTGGTCAAGGTTCTATACTGTAAACTTTTGACCATTGGTAAGCAACTACCAACTTTCCTGCATAAGGTCTCGGGTTTCAATCACATATCTCAGAGGTGGGAGGTGAGTGTGTTACCACTGCACCACCGTGGCCCCAGGTATGTCCTTAAAGTGATAATTGATGTATAGGAAAATATTTCTTCTCATTAGATTTATGTCTTAAAATTGACATAAACATAATAAAAGGGGAAGTGGTGTATTCATGAATTTTTTTTAATTGTTTGTTTCAATTCCTTGACAGTCCATCACAAAAAATACCCTGAGTGATTTTCACCAAGAAGTGGCTTTTAACCAATATTTTTACCTCCTCCAGACGTTTATGTTTTTGTGTGCTTGTTTGTCTATTTGTCTGTCTGTCTGTTTTTGGTGAACAGATCTTTATAAAAAGTTTTGTGGGTAGGACCTGGTAAAAGGAAGAAGTTACTTATTTGGGGGAAAGTTCTGGATCACATTTTGGATAAAAAAGTCATAAATTTTCAGAGTTCCTAATTTCAGTGTATTTTAATGACTGGCTTTCTGATTGATATTTCTTTAAAAGTAATCTTTAAAACAAATTTTGGTGTTAAATTTTTAGTAGGAAGGGGCTAGCCATGGGAAGAAGTGATTACATTTCAGGAAAGATCCAGTTAATATTCTGGATACCAATAAACCGCCAAAATGTTTTGGAAATGCCAGCATGGTGGACGTGTGTGCTCAGTGGTTTCTGGTTCACTTTATTCCCATTTTATCAATTAACATTTATAATCATGTCAGCTAGAGAGTGAGCCACACTATTGTGAACTCACAGAATACCTACAAAGTATTTATTCAGTGTCTGAAAATTGTGAGACTGATCATATCGAGTCGAGCATTTTGCTCTCTCTGAGTGCATCTTGTTTCACTATGTTTTGAAGAAGCATTATACAGACCCAAAAGATGCCAGGATGCTAACTGTAAAGTTTAAGATTCTGCTGGAACTACCTTAACATATACATTTCTAAAATAACCAAACTTTAAGACTATTTCATCAATATTTTATACATCATACACGAGTAAAAATTCTATCTCTTTCTGCAGTTATAGAAACTATGCACAATTTAGAGTGGTATTAGTGATTCATATTTATTTAAAAATAAATTGAATGCATGTTTCACATCTATTATATTTTTATTTATTTTATTTATTTGGGGTTTTACGTCGCTTTCAACACTGTACAGGTCATATCACAACGGGTAATTGGAAGGGTAGAGGAAACCAGTACATACAGTTCATTAGGTTTCTGTAATGTAAACTGCCGACCAACGGCAAGCAACTACCAGCTTTTCCACTTGAGGCCATGTGGGATCGAACCTCCCCTCAGAGGTGGGAGGCGAGAGTGTTACCACTCTGCCACCATGGACCCCACACATCTATTATAACACAAAAAATGGGTTGACAAACCACCAGGTGATTATGGTTTGTGGTGTGTTTGTTTATCACATTATCTGTTTGCCACCTGTGTTCAATATTACTCCTAAAGTAATAAAAAATATCTTTATGATTTTAATGGGTAGGACCAAACCAAGGGAAGAAGTTACTAAATTTTAGAAAAGATTTATCTGGGTGTGACCAGGTACACACAAAAATACTCCTTAGGATTTTGTTTACATTTTGGGTGTTATGCATGTAAGGTGTATTTTTTTAAATTTATTTTTCACTAGATTACCTTGTCGACATCCTCGCCCAACTCTAAAACCTTCTGATAAATAACCACTTTGCAAGACATGCATTGTGATATCATTATTGAAGAGCTTAATCCAGTCAATAAACTGTTTGTCAAAACCAAAGAAAGCTAAAGTATTATACAGAAATTCCTATGATAAAGAATCAAAAGCTTTTTGAAAATCTATTAATAAAAGTAAACCAGGTAAATTTCTATTTTACTCTATTTTTGATCAATTTGACTCTGGTACTTGTGTGATTTTTTTGGCTTCATTTCTTTTCTCAATTAGAAACGGTATTTGGGCGAATCGTCTTTCTCTCACACTAACTGGGAGGTGCTCACTTATTGCAAAAGGTGACTGTTTAAGGCTTTTGGCATATGTGAGAACCAGATCTCGACCTCTGTGTGACATAAACTTCACAATCATCGATCTTGGCCTATAGCTCTTTGCCCCGACACGATGTGCTACATCAACGCGGATGTCACCAAAAGGATTTGCCGATGAAAACAAAAAATTTTCAGGAATTTTCAAGTGGTGTTGCATGAAGGTTAATACCTCTACAAGGCAGTCTTCACCCTCCTTTGGAATATTATGGAACACTAAGTTGGATTTCATTGAGTAAATCTGAAGTGCTTCACTTTTGTTTTCCAGTGTAGAAACTGTAGAATTTAATTTACCAATTGTCCCCTCACACTCTCTGAGCTGTAACTGTAACATGCTGTTTTCTCTTTGAAGGAAATTATAGTCAAGTTCCCTCTGTATCTTTTCAGACTTTAGACTATTAAGAACTTCATCCTTTTTCCTTCCAGAGATGTAATCTTTTCATTTAAAGTGGTATTTAGTTGTGTTTCCAATTTGTTTGTCAATTCCTCCGCAACCTCAGTTTTACTATCTGGAGTAAGTACTTTTTGATCCGAAATCATTTTATTGTTGACTGTTGGCTTTCCATGATCTTCTCCAGCTGGCCTAACTCAGAGTTTATATCATCTGTTTCACTCATTTTCTGTAATCTTTTGGGTATATGTGCTGGACTAGGATTACTGGTCTGTGATATTTCGCTAAGGTTCCTTTTTCGTGATTCTAAGTCAATGCTATCATATAATCCATATACAGGTTAAGAAATAGTCCAAGTATGAATATGATTATTGTTTTTTATAATCCTCATTTAACAAGAATTCAAAGACAACTTGTCTCATCTCATTAAGAACAGTTCAAATATGAAAATGATTATTGTTTTTATAATCCACATTAACAAGAAATCAAAAGACAACTTGTTTCATTACACATCCCTTCCAAAAAAAATCAAGATACCTTTAAATTTACTCCAAACACTAAATCACCAGTGCACATTAGAGTTCACTCAATTACACACACATTTGATCCTTGTAAAACACTAGATTATTCACATTTTTTTCAGCCAAAATAGAAGGCTTTTAACTGAGGACTTGTTGATTGCCCTTGAAACGAAAGTTCTTTCAGGTGTCAATATATATTGTGTTCAATTCACTTCACCTTTTATTGGTAACTTCATATTAATTCACTGTGAAAAGTCCCTTTTCTTTAATACTTTAACCTTATACATCACAAAAGCACATCATTTCATTCACAGTTTATAGTTATTTTACAAGCAATTTTTCATTTACCTTGCTCTCCTTATGGTCTATACGTATTTAACATGATCTTTATCCTAATTATCCAGAGATTGGTTTGTCCAAAACTTTAAAAAAAATTACATTTTCTTTTCTCATAGAAAAAGTGTCTCATGTTCACATGCCACAGTTTAATCTGTAAGGTGTATTGAAGTACTCCTCCATCCCATGTCATATTTTGTCAATCAAGTAACCAATCATATCACATCTGATTTTGTGTCATTTGTATCAAGGTAGTGTTCTGCATTTAGTGCATGTTTGTTGTTTTCAGTAATATTTATTATTAAGCAAATAACTATTTATATGATGAGAAAGAAATCTGTTCTCTTCGACATATAGTCTGTTATTTAAAGGTATTATTTATATTAGATAGTATATAATAAAGTGCAAACTAACTACAGACCAAACAATATGGGCCTAACTTACAATTGTAGTATAGCCACAGAATGTTTTAATGTAATAAGTCTTAAACATGGTTCACCATGGTCATATTCGAATGCTACATTCAATCTTAACCATGGTTTAAAGGATGTTCAATCGTGGCTACTGTGTTTGGATCCATTTATCCATGGTCATAATTCAAACCATTACCAAATATTGTCAAACAGTGGTTTACCCATAGTTTCTTTCTTGGTGAGTAGGGTCAACCATGGTTAAATTTTGGCAGGGCTAGTATTCAACTTGTGATGTTTTGAGACGGACAATCTTGAAGCTATTTTTCATGTAAATTAGAAAGTGTCTAGTGTCTGCCCTAAGTGCATGAAGATCAATGTAGAAATAAACGCCAGATCAGCAAAAGGAAAAATCCAGGTGGTGGCAGAGGTGATATACACAATCATATTGTAAAACATTTGTATTATAAAATATTATCTGAGCTGTTATTACCTAACCTATCTTTGAAGGACATTTATCAGTTTCTGAAAATACTGAAATACATACAACCATCAACCAATATATAGCATTTGAATTTAACATCTTTATAGACTTATTTTTACAATATATTTCTGTATATTCAATTTTGTTGTTCATTTTCACAGATTGTTAGTAAACGTAGAATTATCAAGAAGGCAAAGGTACTTGCTTCTGGAAAATCAAATACCTTCAATGTGCTTTTCAACAAGAAGCTGGCGCATAAGGCTTCACCTAGTGCCAAGATGGTGGTGTGGTACATTTCTGGAAAACAATTCTTGATAGACAGCATTCAGATTACAGTCAATGGAACCTTCATCAATGATGTAAGCGTGATAGTTTTGATTCTTTGAATCTGTCATCATGTCATCCTATTAATCCTTTCATCTTCCTATTAATCCTAGTTCGGCATTTTGTACAAACATTTCTATATACACAGTGGGTTTTATTTTTATGCTAAAATTATAGTATCCCTTTGAGTAAGTATTAAATTCCAGTTTTAGAATTACAATAGCAAATCTTATTTTGAAGTCGAGTGGACCCGCTCATCCAAACTGTAATTATCCAACAAGCAAGCTTTGCCAAATGTTGGTTACATCTCGCACATTATAGTTCCTTATTTTTCCATGTTGCAGTTTCATTGTATACATGTATATCACATGTCTGATGTGTGATAATAGGTGATCTTAAGGTTACCTTTTAAATCTCCCAAGTTTATAAAAAATTATCAACATAATAGTATGACTTATACCAAAATATATGAATTTTTGTGACCAAATACACTGAATTATGTATCCAGAATAGAATATTTTTAAAATTTTATTTGGGGTTTTATGTCGCTTTCAACACTGTACAGGTCCTACCACGACAGATAGTTGGAAGGGCAAAGGAAGCCAGTACATTCAGTTGGTCAAGGTTTCCCACTTGAGGCCGGGCCGGCAACCGAAACCCGGCCTCAGAATTGGGAGGCGAGAGTGTTACCACTCTGCCACCGTGGCCCCTGCAAAATAGAATAAAACAAGCTTGTATCTTAGATGTTTATATAATCAGTGGCAGTGATCCAAACATTGTGATTATCGGAACTTTATTAATGTCTCCTAAGATGTTCAGTTGATCGAGAAATTGCTCTACGTGTTGATTATGGACCTTCAATTATGTCTCATAAGAGGTTAAGTTAACCAAGAAATAACTGTACATGATGATACTGCAGTTTAGGATGATTTCAGTACTGTGACTTATTATGGGGTATATCATATTAAAGGTAAATACGATTGTCTGTGTGTTGATAATATTATTTAAATTTTAAAAGCTTAGTTAAAAGATGTATTACCTTTGAGATGGAAAGGAAAAGTTAAAAAGCTCCTATATTATCTCATACAACTGTTTGCTTGTTTTATTGTTTATTACTTGTGGTCTTCAAGTAAAGCTGTCTTTTCTGAGAGTATTAACATACTTTCTGGAGTCAATCACTACATTTGTTTTTTATTTTGATAATGAAACAGTTACTACAATAAACTGGATACTGGGAATGATACTATAAGATCAACCCCTTCAACAATAGGGTATTGCAAGATGTTAAAAATTTATCACAGTCATTGCACTCAGGCAGAGTATTTTCACAGGAAGCTTGCTCAAAAGCAACATATCAACAACAATAGATATCCAAATGGGTTGGATAATAAATGTTTCCCATAGATCTTGTCAAATAGTTTTATTGCCTAAAAAATTGGTGGAATAATATAAAAATAAAGATATTTACCATCTGTTTTACTGTTACAAACTTTGTTCATTGAATTATATTCTTACCAATCCTGTGTAACAAGTAATATATTTTCTGAAGATTTTGAATCATAATTTATTAAGTTGGGGACAAGGTTGCCCAATAACTGCTTTACTGTTTATCCTAGAGGAATCGGATTCGAGGTTTACCTCTTGCTCAACAGACAGAGTCATATTAGGATAGGCCCTCATCATTTATCATTTGTCGGAGTCAAACCTACACAGAGGACACAGCCTGTGATAAGATGCCAAACTTGCTAGCACTAGGCCACCGTAGACCTATGTATTACAAGAGGGAACAAATTCATAAAATTTCACAGCTGACAGGTCATCCAACATTATGTTTGCAGGACACTGAATCCTTAGGAGAAAAATGACACATTGTCTTTTGCAATTTGGGTACATGTCTGTATATGTTTTGATGTATTGATTTTGATTGATACTGTTGGTGTTTTTGTTGACCAATAAAGGAAAAAAATACTATCACTAATTAAAATATCTTGAATTCTTATGTCAGGTGTCCCTGACTTTGTCCAAAGGAAAGGTAAAGCCAGGGGAAGAAGTCACAGTCACTGCAAAGTCAGACCCTCAGTCTTGTGTTGGACTCTTAGCTCGTGATAAAAGTGTCCTCCTTCTGAAACAAGGCAACGATATTACCAGAAAAAGTGTGAGTATTGTGACATCCTGATGTTGATCAGTTCTGTATCATGTTAGATTTCCCTTTATCCAAATAGTTATTCATATAGAGTCTGGATTCAACAAAGAACTCATGTCTAAGGCTTTTCACTCATCTAATTTTGGGTTTAGAGTCTATTAATCTAATGGAAATTGCACCCACGTAACCGTGGTCTCCTTAACCTCACGGTCTGCATCTGCCAGAGTAATTTGAAAACTACCTACAAGGGTACAGGTGACAGGAGAAGGAAACAAGAAACTAGAACTGTAGTGGCTGTTGGAGGCCCTGAAACAATCTATGTGATATCAGATTTGGATAAAGTGGGTGTGGAATGCCTTAAAACATAAGGGTAGGGGCCAAAAAGTTGAAAGCGGGCGGTTTGACAGAGGAAATGGCTGATAGAGATCCAGAGCAAGTTGTGGGTGCGAGAATAGTTACTGCCAATCTCAATGGTAGAGGCACTGAAAAGGTGTGCTTGCATTGGCTGCTGCCTTGACTTCATCTTGCTCCTTGAGATGTCCGGTCTGGTGGATGTAATTGCAAAAATAACTGCAGCGAGTCAAACTGGAAATCCTCAAAGAGCAGATCACCCATATTCTCCAGCTGTGCAGCCATCCACCATCACCAAGATGATTTAGGAATTTTGGGCTGCTCTGCTGTTGCATGAAACTTCGTAACTGCCCAGTTACAGTTTTTGTGAACCCACTCTTCTGCAGTAAGAGCTGAATAAGTTCATCCCATCATCAAATGTGAAAAACTAACGGACACACACATAATAATTCTAAGGTACAAGACAGGATTATATGCATTTATAGTTGCACTTTACAGTCGAAAAAATAGGAATGGTCAAACTGAATCAGTTTGAGAAATTCATAGTTAACAGTCAGAACCACAGAAAAATATATCACTACGTATTTAGAACAATGTCAGTAATTTATCAGACCTATGTATTCTGCAAAGAAAAAAAATTCATTTCACTTTATCATTTCCTACAAACTCATAAATTGCAGGGAAACAACAATCATATTTTAAAAGTAAACAAAAAAAAAACCGCAAGGGGATCTGTCTCTGTATATTATACATATATTAATATGTGAAGTTAAGTAAGTCATTTGAAAATTAAAAAGCCTTCCAATTACTTGGTTAGACATGGATTACTTATACGAAATTGAAAAAAAAAGTTTGTGCCAAGAAAAGTGTGAAACTGTACAGATCTCATTTTTTTCAGGTAGCAGTTTAACATGCATGGTCAAACATTCTGTAAAGTTGTCCGAAGCACTGTCCCATTGATCTAAAACCAACGACAAACAGCTACATAGAGTTACCTTGATGAAACAGAGTGGTTCACATTTATAGCCGTGTGAGGAAAATGGATACTTCCACCACAGTTATTTAAAACATTTCAAAACTGTAAGAATAGGTCAGAAATGTGTCTGTTTGGAAAATGTTTAAAGACATTTGCATTAAGAATCACCATTTGCAACTGCTTAGAGATAGTTGGGAAAAGTCTGATTTGTGGGATATTCATACTAGTGAAAGAGAAGTGTGAACAGGGCATTATGTATAGAAATATTGTTGGTTTTACATCAGCACACAGCTAAGACAAAGACTGCCCAGTAAACTGATGTCTGGTGACAAGTCTCAGTGCTTTGTAAATATTAAACCTTTGTGTACATGTTTAAAAAGATGTTGCAACAACTCTAAGCTTACATTAAATCCCAAGGGATCCAAGAATACTTTGCTCTTTCCAGAAATTCCAGATAATAAGATGCCTTTCTATGAAAAAGGCTTTCCAGGGACCTTATAAAAGTTTCTACTTACTAAGTTTGCCACTTAACAGAGTGCCAGTCATATGTTGAAAAAACACTCACAAAATTGGGGGAGATGCTTATTCATTGGAATATTTGGTGGACAAACAAAAGCAGACGTTTTATATTTGAGGTTACATCAATTAGTTTGCTTGCGATATTTTCCAAGCCTATGGATTTGGTTCCTTAAATAGAAGAGCATTTAAGACCTCACACGTTTGAGAAGTTGATGAAATAGCACAAGTCATTGATAATGCATAAATTTTTTAATTTACATGATTTTTCAAATTTACATTTTATCTTCGACTTTCTTCTGCATATTATACAGGTGACAGATCAGCTGTATGTACTGGGTGCCAATCATAGATATATTTACAGAAAGAAGAGATCGTATAGATGGTGGTATCCTGTATATATATGGGGCTCAGACCCAAAAGAAATCATTCAGGTAGATCTGTCTTTATACACTCGGATAAACAAGTTTCGAATTACTATACACTTCTAAAACATAACCCATAGCAGTGGATAAATAACATATTGTGAAATACAGTGCCAAGGAAATGATTGGTATCCTTCTGTGAATATGTTTCATTGCTTTAAATATCTGATAAGGTCCAAAGTTTAGAGTTTACATCCCATTTCAACAGTTAGGATGATATTAACAACAGCCCTTCAGTATTCACATTCTGAGATTAAACTGACACAGAAGTGACAATCTATTATTAGGTATCAAACAAGTTAATCACTCGATAATAAATTGTCTGTTTCCATCAGTTAAATCAGCTAAAAATGTCATTTTATTGCGCTACAATAGCTTACCATGTGGGACTGAATGCTGTCCCCGGATGGCTGTAAGGCATCAGGCCAACGTCTAAGAAAAATAGGCATTTATAGTTGGCCGTAGCCTCAAGTTGTCGTCACATGATAACCTTTGACCTCTCGACCTGCTTTCTTGTTGGCCATGTGGATATGTCGCATCTGTTATTTACACAGATATTTTCATTGATTTCTCAGCACATACGTATTGTTGGATGTTGACTTTTGGTCATTTCATTTAATATATATCATAGATTATTCTGTAAAATTTCCATTTTGACTGGATAAGTTATTTTCTTTATGTTTGCATGTTTTGAGTTTTCCTCGGTTCAGGCTTTTTAGTACGTATTTTATTGCGTTTAAAATGTTTTCCCACCAAACGAATAAATACAAACCAAGATCTGGCAAGTGTAGGTATTTTTGCTTTCCATTTGACACACATAATTTCTGCCCTACCTGTAGGGAATCTGGCAAGGGTGATGACCCCTGTGTCACTTTTGAAAGTCCGTGTCAAATATGTGGTTCTTTTACTGAAGAACAAATGCTGAAAATCTCTCAAAGGAAACGTTACATTAAAAAGCAAAAAGCCCTCACTTCCACTTCAAAAGATGATGAACTAGATCTCCTAGGGGATGACGTGGATTCTTTTACTGGCTCCAATGCAGACCTTGAGAGTGCTGCTGATAACTTATTTACCCCACCCCCTATTAGTGGTGCGTATGTAATAGCACAGGATTTCAGTGCTGGTAGGGGGAGTTTATTATAGGTTAATGGGTAGTATAAATAACAGATCTATTTGAAGGTTACAGTGTGAGTGAACTTGGGTGATTGAACTTATGAATATTCATAAGGTATGTCTGGCTGGATTATAGAAAGCCTTATCAAGAAATACTGAATTACTCTCTAGTGGTTCATGAATATTCATGAAGGAATATCACATGACGTCTAGTATTGAGGTTAAATAGACAGAAAAACATTAGAATGGTGCAATTGGACCAGAGGGGGCTTGGCTTGTAAACTAGCATATAGACTATATTAATTCACCCAAAACCCTCCTCCCCTGTCGCCCTTATAATACTTGTCTATAATGTTAGGCATGGCATTCCATGCTGCTCAGTTACTAGTATTTTGTTACATGCAGCTTGAGATTGACCTTTCAGGTCATATGCTTCCCCATGACCTTGACCTGAAGAAATTAAACCGTAGTTCACTTTAGCTGTTAGGTTGAGGCACTTAGCCAAGATAGTATACATAATCACTTGGAGTTGGGTCCTTAGCAATGGCTTGTTGTGTAACTGGCTTTATATACATTAATGTCAAGGTCAAATAGTGGGGTTAAAGGTTAAATGTAGGTCATTGCAAGTTGCTAAAAAGAAGGAACTATGTAATTTGGGTAACAATGTAACAGCCAGAAACTATATTAATTCTTGGTCTTAAAACATTGTAGTTCCTTACAGTTAAACTATGGCAAGCTTAAAAGGAACTGTTGTATATACTTAACATTGGTAGTTGTAACTCAGTTAATTTTAGTAAATTTTGGTGTTTAGTAAATGTTTTAACAATGTATAACATGACTCATGAGTATTAATAATAAAGCCAAAAAGTATGTTGAAATAATGGCAGTTTTTTAATTTAACTTGTACTCTCCCCCTTCCTCAGGCACTGATGTCGACAACCCCTACCCTTTAGTTCATTGTCTCTCAAAACGCCAGCTAAGACTGTCCCACCCACCCCAGGTACTGCCTTACAGCAGAAAATTGAAGCTAAATTAGAAAAATTCCTGGGTGGATTCACTTAACATCCATTTACAGTAGCAAATGGGTTCCTTTCAGGCTTCAATGTTACAAGCTTTCCAGTCTCTTCAAGACGAACTAACTGCAAAAAAACAAGTCGAGGTGGATCAGACCTCAGCTTCAGCTTCTAAGCCTGGATCTTCTCAAGCTGCTGTAAATCTGGATCTACCCTCTCCGAGTCAACCTTAGGCTGCCTCAAATCTTAAGCAAATGGAAGTGGACTATGGTCCTGCACTTCCACCTCATCTCGATGCTGATCAACATATGACATCAGATCAGCCTTCTAGTCCAGCCGAGGAGCCTTCTAAGAAGGCTTTGGTTAGACCTAATACTCACTCTCACTCTCACAAAAGGCATGTTGTTGACCTGAGATCTTCCTCGGGTCAACTAACTGATGAGTCTGATGAACCTCGGATTGCATCTTCTAAATCCAAACCCAAAAAACCATGCTGACAAGAGTAAACACAAGGTGAGGTCCAGATACGTGTCATCTTCCGCAGAGGAGGATCAGTTCTCTGTAGTCAGACACAGGTCTTTAAAGCCCTCTGGGGATGTCTCTGATCAAGACCAACCTCAACATGATCCACACCCCTTATTATAGGGAAGTAGCTCTGTCTAACGTTCCCTCCCAAGACGCTGAGGAGGTGGACACTTTCAGGCATATTCTTTCCCTCCCTGACCCCAGGGAGTCTATGCCTAAGTCCTCAACCTCAGTTATGGGTCTGGACCATGAAAAAGGCCGCCAAGAGCTCCGACCTAGAGGTCCTTCCTCTATGTTACCACTCAGCTCAGTTATCAAAGATGCCTTTGATAAGTTTGAATATGATTTTCAGGCTGCTAATTTACATGAGAGTAAATACATCAAACCTCATCCTTCCACTACAAAGTGGGACAGCCTTGTTATGAGGAGAAAATACAGGAGTTGAATACAGATCTATTACTCCTAAACCCCCTGGGGCTCTTATGGGCAAGGTTCCCATACCAGTTCTTAAGGAATTGGAACACCAAGCTAGGCAAAACATTTCTACACTAAATTTTACTGCTGCCTTTGCTAAGACTTCTTCCTCCTGCAATGCATCTCTGGAGAAGTGCCAACATAGTCTGAAGTCAACCTTCAAGAGGGTTAAGTCTCAGATCAAAAAAGGTGCCAATCCTGAAAAAGCAGCAAAACGTGGATATGAGCAAGCCTGTGAGTACTTAGACTTTTGGAATAAGACTGTTCTTATTCAACACAGGGCTCTCACATGCCTCAGAAAATCCCTAGCCCATATACTCCAGAGGGAATTATATACTATGGGTAACACTGGCTTGTGTGAAGCCGAAATGACCCTTTTACAACCACATTTAGGGGAAACGAGATGTCAAGAACTCAGGAACTCTCCCTTTTGGGACTCCTCCTTGTTCAAGTCTCAACTTGTGAAGGAAGGTGAAGACTTCCTCCTCAAAAAAGGCACCTCTAAAAACTCTCAGGGTTTCGGACCCTATAGGGCCCTTTCGTGGTTCCCACAACAAAAAAAGAGGCTCCTACAGGAAATGCAACTCCTCACAAAGTAGTAACCAATCGTTTTCCTCGGGTATGGGCAAACCGAACTTCAGAGGCTCCAGGGGTCGTTTTCGACCCCACAACAGGGGGCGAGGGCGTGGAAACCCCTCTCCCCAATGACTCCTTAAGAGCCTCCCTCAGTCCACCAGTAGGAGGTCACCTCCGTTCTTTCAGAAGAGACTGGCAAACAAACAAATGTTCATCAAACGTGTTAAACATTATCACCAATGGCTACGTACTGCCATTCCTTTCATAACCAAATTTGGTCAGATTCCCTCTCATTCTGTCAGAGAACAAGGCCCATCGAAAAGACCAAGCTCTGGCCTCTTGTATCCAGTCTCTTCTGTCAAAGAACGCAATCGAAAGGGTGGAAAATGTAAAATCTCTCGGGTTTTACAGTCGCCTGTTTCTAGTACCCAAGCCTCACAAAAGGTGGTGGCCGGTCATAGACTTAAGCAGGCTCAACTCTTTTCTACAAGTAGAAAAGTTCAAAATGGAAACTCCAGAGTCCATCAGGACCTCCCTGATTCCAGGGGAATGGGTATCGTCGATAGGCCTATCAGACGCTTACCTTCATATCCCCATCCATCCAAACTCAAGGAAATACCTAAGGTTTTGCTACAGGTTCCAGGTGTTCCAGTTCACCTCCCTCCCTTTTGGACTAGCCACTGCCCCCCAGGTCTTTACAATGATTGTAAAGGAAGTGAAGCTAATGGTCCTCTCCAGAGGGCTCAGACTTTACCAATACCTGGACGACTGGCTGATCAGGTCCCAGTCTCAGGAGGAAGCCCAAGTGAACATGTTTTCGTTCGTGTGCTACGAATACCATCTAGATTCAGCCCTTGTAAAACCCACTCAAGAGAGATGGCTCAAGCTCCAGGATTTGATCCTACGACTCAAGTCAAAACATGTTTTGACTGCAAGATGTTTGATGTCGCTAATTGGGTTGCTTGCCTCAATGGAGAAAATGGTCCCGGAGGGACGCCTTCACATGAGGCCCTTTCAGTTTCATCTCAAGGAGCACTGGAGATATCCTCAGTCACTGGACAGCCTCCTTCCTTTGACAGAAGCCATTTCAACACACCTAGACTGGTGGCAAAATCCCTCAAACATGATGAGAGCTGCAGACCTTCATCCCAAAGACCACAGTATCCAACTCTTTACAGACGCCTCAAACGAAGGTTGGGGCACTCACTTAGATCAAAGTTCTACAAAGGGTCTGTGGTCAGACCGGGAAAAAAGGCTACACATAAATGTCCTAGAATTGAAGGCGGTCTCCCTGGCCCTTCAAAGCTTCAAGGACCAGTGCCAGAACCAAACAGTGCTAGTTGCAATGGACAACTCAACAGTGGTAGCCTACATAAACAAACAAGGAGGAACTCACTCAGCAGAGATGTGTGCTCTGCTGTGGAAGATCATGACCTGGTGCCATCACTATCACATAACATTGAAAGCCAGACACATTCCAGGGTGTCTGAATGTGATGGCCAACCTTTTATCCAGGTCGAACCAAGTGCAGTCAACAGAATGGTCACTGCATCCGCAGGTGTTCAAACAGATCTGCCAAAAGTGGTTCACACCTCATGTAGACCTATTTGCCACTCATCTGAACCACAAACTCCCACTGTACGTATCTCCTGTCCCAGACCCAAAGGCTTGGGACATAGATGCTCTGAACATAAACTGGACGAGTCTCACTGCCTATGCTTACCCTCTAACGGCTCTCCTTCACAGGGTGATCAAAAAATCACACAATGCTATTGCCTGACAATAGTAATAGCCCCAGGCTGGCCAGGGATGCCCTGGTTTTGGGACCTAGTGCAGCTCTCAACAGAGATCCCACTACAACTTCCAGTGTCAACAACTCTTCTCAAACAGTCCCACAATTATGTGTTCCTCAGCAATCCACAGCATCTCAACCTCCATGCCTGGTGTCTCATAGTGGACACCTCCAAGAACAAGGCTTCTCTGTGGAAGTGGCAGAGAGAATTGCTGCCCCTCAGAGGTCATCAACAAAGATCATCTACAGGTCAAAGTGGGCCTTATTTGAGAAATGGTGCAGAGAAAATTTGGTGGATTTCTCCACTCCATCTGTGAAACATATCTCAGATTTTTTCATGTACCTGTACCAAGATCTAAATAGGCGTCCTTCGACCATTGAAGGTTACAGGACGGCCATTGTTGACACTTTGGGCCCAGCGGGCCACCATATTGCACAAAGTTCAGACTTTCATAGGTTACAGTTTTCCCAGGGATTGTCCAAAAAGTTCCAGGAATCTTCCAAAATGGAACCTTTCTGTTGTTCTCAATGAGCTCACAAAAGTGCCTTTTGAGCCTATGAAAGACACAACATCTTACTCTCAAAACTGCTTTCTTGCTAGCTTTGGCCTCCGGCAGGCACCGGAGCGAAATCCATGCCTGGGTTGCAAACAAAGTATCTAATCTAGGCCAATGGGAAAAGGTTGCCTTGTTTCCTTCTTCTGACTTCATAGCCAAAAAACAACTAGCAAGA
Organism: Sabellastarte sp. h YS-2021; assembly: GCA_964017235.1. Lineage (NCBI taxonomy): Eukaryota > Metazoa > Annelida > Polychaeta > Sabellida > Sabellidae > Sabellastarte > Sabellastarte sp. h YS-2021. The sequence continues at coordinate 163,221,469 of OZ024930.1, forward strand.
GAAGGTTCTCAAAGTGTGTCTCCGGTGACTATTCCTGCTTTGACTACCATTGTAGATAGATAATTCAAAGGAGACAGGACCTTGTGTCCGGTGCGGGCCCTGAGGTACTATCTGGATCGAACCAAAGACCTGACAGGGTCTTGATCCCTCCTTTTCATCTCCTTCAAGAAAGGACACACCTCAGATATCAGACCCGCTACTCTTTCTTCTTGAAACAAACCATTCTACTTTGTTATAAACAAGCAGACCAACAAGCCTTGGACTTGGTCCAAGTTAAAGCGCATGACATGCGGGCCTTCGTGGCCTCTAAGGCTTTTTACAGTGGCGTATCGGTGGACCAATCATGCAAGCCTGTCACTGGAAAGCTCACAACACATTTACAAATTTTTACCTAAAAGACCTTACTTGGTCAGACAATGACAACAATATGTATCTGGGACCAGTGGTGGCGGCACAACAAATCCTAGATCCTTCCCCTCAGACCAGGTATCCTCGGAAAGAAAAGAAGGGGGGGGCACATCCGCTACAACCAAGTCTTTAGGAGTCTAATCCCAGGATCTAGGTATAGGTTGACCTCTCAAGATGTTACGGGTAAGGTCATTTTTTTATTTTAGTTATCAAGTATATATGTATTAAGGACTTGGTAAGTTGTCATTAATCTCATATTCGGTGGCAAAAATTTATGAGAATTCCAGCCATTGGGCTGGTTTTCAATCGTGATAAGCCCTAAGGGCTCTTACACCTCTAAGTGAGCACGGCTGCACTTCTCTCCTACTATCAAAACATCTTGACAGTTTTTAGCACTGTCATTCATTCTATTCAGGTTTTTGGCTCTTTACAGGCCCGGTCTTTGGGATTGGGGCACTGTAACCGGGACTCAGACTGATATTTCTAACATTCATTCTAATCTATTACTTCAAAATCTAAGAAAAATTGACATATCTTCCAGTCTCAGCTGTAATCCCGCCACCGGGCGGTTGGATTCAGCATTCAGCATTACAGCTGAGCGGTAAGGTTTAAACAATTTCAACAAGAAAGGTGAGCGGTCAAAGGTTATCACCTGACGACAACTTGAGGCTACAGCCAACTATAAATGTCTATTTTTCTTAGACGTTGGCCTGATGCCTTACGGCCATCCGAGGACAGCATTCAGTTACACATGGTAAGCTTGTAGCTTATAAAAGCTACATTTAAGTAATCAAAATTTTCAATTCTAACAAACTTTGTCAGTAGAACCAAAATAAGTCAAATATATGTTCATGTGGAACTGGTTTTTAGGTTCCAACCTGAAACAACATTATGTACGTTAACTCTTTCGCTGCGAGTTTCACGTAGCAAATTGCGGATAAAACGCGGCAGTCGACTTTCGTCGACTATTCTATGAAGCGCGAAAGTCGACAATAATCGCCGTGACGTATGAAATTATAAACCGTTATAATGACGTGAGAAATACGTCATCTGTGTAAATAAGCTGTAAATAAAATAAATTTTATGGCGTCACAAAGTGACTAAAAGACATTATTCTGCAAAAGAAGCAAGGAATTTATTGTTGAAAGACAGCGAAATGAACTTATACATACTGACATTCATCATTGCGTATCTCTAGCAGAGAGCCTGTCAATCAATGAATACTCAATTTCTATTGGATAGCAGTCGGCCAATGAGAAAGCAAAGAAAATATATTACTTCCTACTGATATTTCATTGGTCAAGGGCTCAGCCAATGAAAAAAATCCTGTTTTCTCATTCGCTAATCACCAGCAAAGCCTGTCATAAAAGACACTTCCAAATGAAAACAATTCCGCGTCGATCTGCCCAAAACTTACGTTAACGTCGCGCTTTCAATATATGTCGACGGAAGTCGCCAATCGCGCCGAAAGAGTTAATGATAGACATAGATAGCATCATATTCTATGACTATTAAGGTTATTGTTGTAGAGTGTCTATTGCTGTAAGACAATTAATATTCCTATTTTTATACACTGGATAATTGAAATGCAAAAACAGAATATTTTTATTATCCGAGTATACATTACTAAAAAATTATTCTTTATAATTCAAGTTTTTAAATCTGCCACTTTTTTGTTTCCAAACTGCTGACTTTTTTGTAAGTCCATGGGTGGATAATGGAGATTAGTGACTGGATGTAGAAATTTTCATCTGCCACTTTTTTGTTTCCAAACTGTTGACTTTTTTGTTTTGATACTTTTCATTGTGTTATTTACCTTGTTGTACCTTGTACAACGTTGGTGCACTTTCTGCAACACAAATGTTAAGATGCCAATGATCAAGTTTGTTCATACATTATCACAATGTGATTTAAATCACAGTAATGACAGAAATTTTGAGAGCCATATGCTGTACAAATTGACCTCTTGGTAGTGTTAACTGGGCTTTGATACTGCATGTGTCAGATCTGTCATCAATGATGGCAAATAATATGACCAGCAAAACTTATCCTTTGTACTCTGATGTGTTTTATTGTTCCAGAATGCTGGCCTTGTTGTTTTAACTGATGCTTATATTCATGATGAGCCACAAAGTGAGTGATTTATTCTTTTTTAAAAAGTTTGAAATCTGTTTTAACAACAGTTTTCCCAGACACGAAATGTGTGTAAACCCCTTAAATTTGTAGTACAAAAATATACAGCCTTTTGCAAGGAAAACACACTTTTTATTTTCTCTAGACAATACAAAAAGCACCTTGTTAAACTGGTTTTCATACTTATGTTATTAGCATTCCTATAGCTCCTCTTACATTCCATCATAAGTGTGCTATGAATATTGTTAAAAATACGAGCATAGCCTGGTAGTGGGGTATTGGAGATTTGAGACTAGTTACAGGCCACACAGTGGGCAAATGTACATGCAAGGTACACGTAAGTATATTATACGTCAAGTGCAAATCCTGCAAGTAAATGGGGATCACTTGCAACACCAGGAAGAAAAAGACACCTTGCAAATTAGATGATTTTTCTGTATAACCAGGACATACATGCACGTACGATGGGATGTAAGAGAGGTTTTACCAAAAGTGTAGCCAGTCCAAAAGACTATTCTACTGCCTGGTGGACCTTTAAGTGAAAACTGTGGCAGGTTTGAGGGGGGTCATTAATTTTAACATACATTTGAATAAGTTTAACTATAGTCTAATTCTTTTGGTATCTTTACCATTCCTCCACCATGAAAATGATTTTGAATGACTTTGTCTGATTGACATGCATGCCTAACTTTCAAAACTGGCTTTTCATTGGATGAGCAATGTTGACATGTCTCCAATTATGATGTTACTGGAGTTTCCAATAAAGACATATTAAAACTCTAAAAAATATATGCTACATTGGATATATTTTTACTTATAAGTATATGGTAAATATATCATAAAAAAACGGAATAAGACTTACATTTCCAAAATATAAGAGGGGTGAGAGAAGAGTCCAGTAAACATTAGAAACGTTTTTAAATGGTTTAAACGTTTACAAAACGTTTTTAAAACCTAATTAAACCCTATCTTTGGTTTTCTAAACGTTTCTAAGTAAATGTTTATGCTGTAATGTTTAAAAAACGTTTTATAAACATTCTCTACATAAATGTTTTTACTGGAAACGTTTATTAAACGTTTATAAAATAACTCAAGAAGCTAGGTTTGACTGGAAATGTTTTTAAAACATTTATAAAATAGCTGAAGAAATTAAGGTTTTGCTGGAAACATTTTTCAAACATTCATCATGAAATGTTTGATAAATAGTACACATAAAATGTTTAAACAACTTTGCTTGTCAAATGTTTTAAAAACATTCTATCAAAAACGTTTTTTAAACCTATAATTTTAAACCTTCACCTTCAAACATGTCCAAATAAAGATGGCGGTGAGCAATAATAGGGGATTTTAGAGGACTTTGTCAAAAATTGCCCCACATGCAATCCCTAAAAGTAAGAATTGAAGGGAGGCACAGTTTCTAAGCCATTATCTTACAATTTTAGACATATAAATAATATTTTCAATAGTGAGCAACCATACAAAGATATTGAATTTGACCTCTGACCCCATTATTATTCAGACAATATTATGTTCATTTATAATGTTTTTCTAACATTTATCGTTAAACGTTTAATAAACGGTTTTCATAAAACGTTTTAAAAACATTCTATTACAAATGGTTTTCGTACCCATCATTTTTTAACCATTGCCAAATGTTTCCTTTCAAATGTTTGCAAAACCCAAAAATGTTTAGTGGGAGGCATAAAGTAATCCGACATAGAAATAAGTGCTAGCTGTTTTTCTTCAGAAGTTGGAAAATTCTTATTAAATATGTGAGTTTTAAAATAATTTTACATCATTACTTTTATCTATTGCAGAATATATGTCATCTTTTTACATAATGGAACATATTTAAAACCTTTCAAGACAAATATCAAATGTGTAAGAAAGATATTTTAAGGCATTTTAGATAGACAGTAACATTTTAATAAAAACTGTTTTCTTGACACCTGGAAGATTACCTTTAGAGGAATCCATGTAACAGTTCTACTATCAAAAGAAATCTCAAATTAAATGGGCTAAACATATACTACCTCATATAAATATATATATTTTTTTGCACCTATCCTGTGGGGGCTTTTAAGAATGTTATTTAGTGATATTTACACTATAGTCATTCTTTGTCTGAATGAAGTGACAGAAGCATGATATTATTTAAGTAAAAAGCAACTATTCAAACACATATTGTCTTTATAATGATATATATTGAAATAAGCAGTTTATCAAACTAATAATACAATGATGTAAAGCCTTCTTGTATGATGAACTATACAGTGAAATATAGTGAAATAGGAATTCAATAGATATGCACTGCAATAGCAACTCAATGTTTGTGTTTTCTTTTGTTAAATCTATTTTATAAAGTTATTTTTAATTTTTATTTTTAATGCATACACCTTACTCTCTAATAATGAAGTATCTTCACATCATAAAGCTTCAGATAAACCATTTACAAAATAATTTAATCCATTGTTTTGTGTATAAAACACCACTAATATACAAGCAGAACATACTACACACAGGAGAAAATGTATCAAAGCTCTCACATGGTGTATTTCTGCTGTGACCTGACATACTTTTACAGCCTATTTGTTGAAGTGGCAGAAATTGGGGTTGGGGTGCAAACTTGTGTATAAATTTAAATGTGCAGACTGTGGGATGTTGTTTTTCTGTTCTTTGGTTTCTATGTACACTCACTGAAATATACCCAGTGTTTAATCAGAACGTAAACTTCATTGCACTGGCCCTTAAGTCCCTCAAACACATATCCATTAGTCTCTGAAAAGTAGCTTGGGAATTTTTCATGCCAAATGGCAATACCTCGTACCACTAAAGACCATCGGAAGCCTTATATTTCTTAAGACCCATTCAGTAAGAGGTACACACCAGTAACCTACCAGTAAATTACATTTTGTGATATATTTTGCTTTTACCAATGTGATCGTCTTCAGTTATTGAGACAGAAAATGAGTTGGTTCTACTCAAATCATTGACTATTCTACAGTTAGTGCAATATCTGATTGAACAATCTGGTTTCAGGTCTAAAACACAAGGAAATGCCCAACTTCTTTGACTTGGTTCAATTATATCTTTGTCCAACATGTATCGCACTTTTTATTTTAAATGTTCAAGTTTGATTACATTTTGCTGTTCCATCTGACTGGCATTGCCAACATTATGCATAAGTACATTGGTCTTGTTAGTGACATAGGAAATATTAAGTGTCAATCAATGAATAAGATCCTCTTATCTTGAGGTACAGGATTCAGTTTAATTCTAAATCAGCAAGGATCTCTCAACTCAACCTGATTTTACAATCAACTTCAACATCAGGAGTGTCACCCCATGCTTCATGCTCCTGATAGTTGTCATTTTCTATATCACACTCAGTCACCGTAATAGGCTTTGTCACACCTCTTTCAAAGTATGGTTTTACCATATTTACATGCCAGGGTTAGGTTGACTTTCTTCTGTCTGGGTTTTAGTAATGTAATGTAGATTTCCTATTCTCTTTAACACTTTGTATGGCCCATGATATCTGGCCTATAATATGTTTCCATGGACAGGTAATGACACTAAAACCTTGTCTCCTGGTTTGAAGACACGGTTTTGTGATTTCCTACAGTAAAATATTTTTACTTTTGACTGAGAATGTTTCAAATTTTGTTGCACCAGCTCACAAGCCTTTCTCAAACTACTTCTAAACTTTGAAACTTGATCTAACAAGTTAAGGCTCTCAGTATTCTTAGATAGCCAATTTTCTTTTAACAACTTGAGAAGACTACAGACTGATTGACGAAACACCAACAGAAAGGGTCTACAGCCTATAGACTATTGAACTAACTCCCTAACTCTCTGGGCTTGGTACCCACCACAACAGAACCAGTGAGTAAGTATGATAATAAGTTAACCTTATGTAAGGGAATGTTCACACACACCTTGAGCAGTACACTCTTACCAGTAGAAGTGCTTACACGCAGTGGTAACACACCTTCTAAAAGTAAGGAGTTGCCCCAGTGTCACTTAATATTTTGAAGGGAACTTGATTGGAAATACTATCTAGGTATTCAAAACCACACAAAGAGTTTGAACTCTTCCATAATAATCTCAGACTTGTCTAAACTAATACCAGATTCTGCTCTATTAGACATTATTCAATAAGCTGTATTTTACCCTGGTTTTTCCAGAGAAACACTAAAAATTTACATATGTGGAACAGGCAATTTTCATTCAAGATTTTAAAGGTTTTACTATTGAACAGACAGTGCATGTCATTTTACAAATTGATTTGTCATAAGGTGGCTTAGATTGGGAAGTTTTTTCTGGTAGAGGGGCATGTGATTTTCAGTTTCTTTGGATTTTTTAGACACATTTCTTTTTTCAGAACAGATCTAAAGCTCTTCCAAGTTTTAAAAGGAAAGTATAATTCCAAAGAAACAAAGTAATATCGTGGAAAGATAACCAGGAAGTGATTTTTCAAGGTCAAAGATAAAAGTAATATAACTTTTCTTGTATAACACACAGTGAAAAACATGTATTTTGATCTGCAAAATAGAGGTTTTTGACCTGAAAAATGAAATTTTAAAATGTATTTTTTTCTTTGTCTTTTGAAGTGGGTGACAATTTTTAATGCTTATTTAAATCAAATATTCTATTTAAAGGAAAATGACTGTAGTTTCAGATACTTTTTTTTCAAAAAAATTGGAAGAGTATTGGCAAGTTAATTTTTAAAACTGTTGAGAAAAAAGCAAATTAGGTATTAGAAAACATTTTTTGATATGAAGTAGCATAAATTAAATATATATAGGTATGTAATCATTAAAGTTCCAGCATTACATTACCATTTAAAAGCATTTTTGTTGGTCTATTTTTCGTTTTACTTGAAGGAAAGAGTAGGGTATTTGCTAAAATATTAGGTAAAATGTTGTGTATTCCAAAGGCAAGTATATAAGCTATAAAACAACACCGAACTTTCAATAACTTTATTTTCTTTTTTTTTATGGATTGATTTTAATAAAATAAAAAACTGTATGTATTTTTTTTTAATATTTGAAAGACATGGGCATCTGTATAACATTATCAGTTTTCTTAAAAAGTAGATAGCAAAAAATTAAATATGGATTAGGATGCCTAAAAGGTGAAAAATTTTCACACTTTTTTATGAAAAAAAGATATTCTGTTTCTGGAAGTAGATTGTTCCAATCTAATCCAACAATATATATAAACATGCAGTTTGAGACTATGAATGTAGCATATTCTATGTGATAAACACCCGGGGTCAGTTTTGAAAAGGGACTTAGCCCAGGGGACAGTGTCAGAAAAGGACTTAGCCTGGACTTAGACTTAAAGTTAAGACTTTTGTCTTAAAACTCTGATCTTAGTGGTCTTAGACTTAGAGGGTTTCACAAAGCTGCTAAGTCTCAGATCTGATTAAATCTCTCTGGGGTGGGCTTAATGTTTCTCACTTCACACTTTGAAATGCCTTAAAAGAAAAGAATCAACATTTTGGAAGAATATTTGTTATTTATATACAAATATAAAAATACACTGTAATTAATCTTTTCATAATTAATCGTAATCATATTTAAGACCAATTTCAAAAACCTAAGACCCATACCTACTAGTCTTACTGTTGTGACCTTGGGTAAGCCTAGAACTGGTCTTAACATTTTGAAAATACCGCCCAGACTAAGACACAAGTGAAAGTATCTGAAACATATTTAACCAGAAAATTATACAAAAGTCTTAACTTTGAGCCTAACATCCTTCCTGAATCCTGGTCCAGGTTTTGCAGTGAACCTTTGCCCAACAGTATATAACATATAGCAAAGTTCAAAGGTCAAAGTTAGAGTTTTCAAAACATGTTCAACAGCCAGGATCATTTTTGGACACAGCATCAAGATTACTAGTTGTCAGAGCATATTTGATATTCATTTGAATCATGTTCATTGATAGAGATCAGCAACATATTGTTTCAGATTGCTCCTGAAAATAAGCTATCTACTGAAACAATTAAAATATCCATACTGTCTTTACGTTTTAATTATTGACTGATTCTGTTATCAAATCGTCATAAAAGGAGCATTTATTAAACAAGAGACATTTGATTACAAAATTTACGTTATCTGTAATGATTTGTATTCAATTTCAAATGTGGGTCAGTATTGTGAAATGAAGTGATGATTGTAAAGGGAGAGAGGAACAGAATCTTTAATTATTAAATATATTGCTTATGCAAGCTTGTGAGATTGTGGCAATAATAACATTGAATATTTTTATTTCCAAATACTTATTTGAACTGCAACACATAACTACTTGTTGTGTGAGGCTTGTTAAAATTACTGAAATATTTAATGCATCAAAATGAAGGTTTTTAAATTTAAGTTGTAACATTAAGAGGTACATTTTGCCAAAGGTAAAAAAAACTCTTACAGCCAAACTAAGTTATTTGTGTCAATATGTCACATTGTTTACTAACAATTTCTAGTAATTAAGTGAAGAATAACTATTTTATTATATGTAGAAGTTCGGCAAACTTTATTTATTAGACTTTAAACATACTGATTGAAATTTAGTTACTTATTACAACTGACATACGATGATATTTATATTCAAGTATATCAAATGGTTCATTACAATTATCTTTTCCATTATATTGTGCTTTTTACTTTCAGGATCAGGTCATTTTATCGGTGATTATAGACCAAAAGCCAGTCTGATTCCCTCATATCCCTAGTAAAATTAAAGAATCAACTTTAGAATTGTGAAACACATGACTAATTAACATACTATTAAACAGGAAGTTTGGTGAAAACTCTGGTACAAACACTAGGTTTGCATTAATTTTAATGGACCCTGGAATATGCCAATTACGTTGGAGTGGGGTAAAACACTGTTTATTGAATAATGTCTAATGGTATTTGAAAGCAAATTAAATTTGCTAAAAGCAAATTAGTTTGGAGTTGCTTCCTTTTATCTTTTTCTTTAAGAGCCAACATGCCTGTTTTTTTTACAATAATGGCTGATGGGAGACAATAATCTTAGTTTCCAAACCTTAATCATAGTCTGATTTACATTTTCAGATGTCTGTCCTACTCTACTACAGGATAAGACTTCTTAGTGGAACCAGAGGATCTAGTCTGTTAAAACTGGACTTGTGAATTAGCACATAATCATCAGCATAAGCAGGGGTTTTTGCAAAATTATCACTTTCTTGTCATCTACATAGAACCCACTTTTTTAAACTTAGTGCACAACCTCTCTATTGTCAAACCCACCTGAGATCACACATTTCAATGAAGCAAATCTTACAAATATTGTGGACATGATCAGCAAAAGAAAAATTAGCATCATACTAGACACCAAGGTTCAATACAATTGCTGACAGGGAGGTGGGAATCTAATTCTTGATCAGAACATGAAAACCACCTATATTTTATCGGGGTTTAATTTAAGCATACTTGACGACATCCTTTCTTGAACAAACTGAAAACATTAGCTCAGTTTATCAATAGCCATGGCTGCATTTTTGTGAGACACATGAACAAACAACAGGGTGTCGTCAGCATAAAAGTGGAATTTGATATCAGTTGCCTTCCAATAACATTATTCAAATGAGAGTGGTATAGAGAGAAGATATCAAAGACTGAGCCTCTTGGAACACCAAACAACAGCTTTTACAATTCAGACAGGGTTTGCTCAATTTTAATTGCTTGGAATCTGTGGCTGAGATATGAGGTGAACCACTTCTTCCATGTCACACAAACTAAACCATAACTTAAGATTATGTAATAAGGGTATTGTGGTCAATTGTGTCAAAAGTAGCCAAGTAAGACAAATGCCGCAGACTTACTATGTAACAGTAAGAGATGGATCTCATTTTTGATATGCAGTAAGGAAGTTTTAGTGGAATGATCAGTCTTGTAAGCAGATTGCTGAGGATTGTCAAGATTATTGCTGTTGATGTGTTGCATGAGCTGTTTGACATCTACCTGCCCCACCAATTTGGATATGAAACAGCCCTGATACAGGATGATAGTTGTTTAATTTTTTATTTGGAATTGATGCTATCTTAATCGAGGGTTATAACCGCCTCCTTGAAATTTTGGGGAAAACACCCTGAGCAAAAGACAAATTGACAAGTTTTGTAACTGATGGAAGTAAATTATCCACACAATCTTTGAGAAGTAAAGTAGGCACTGGATCAAAAAGAATACTTTTGTTAGGAATGTTTGGTGATTTTAAGTATGTCATACTCTGAGGCTTCTTAGAAGTAAGATTGGTTTGGAGTTGAACACATGCGTGGTCAAACTGTTGAAGCAGATGATATAAAACATATCATGGATCCTTTTGCTTCAACAATAAGCCTTTGAAGTTCATGCTTGCATGCTTTTCATTGGTAACTGTATTTCTTGTACTATCTGCATTAACATATCTTTTTGTTTCCAGAACTTCAATAGATAGTGATGGTGTTTCCAGAACCTCAATCGATGGTGACCATACAAACGCATAACCACTAGCCATTTTGAACACTTTTGACTGTAATAGATTTTCAAACAAAATAAATGATTTTTCTAAAGTGCCCATATCTTGGAAATAAAAATAGCTTCTTATAGCATTTTGAAAATGTGGGCAATAATATCAGGGTTTATAGATTAAGACACCTACGACTTTACCAGACCACAAATCTTGTTCAAAACAATTTGTTTAGAAAATAACAAAAACAGTATCCTTATGCACAATATCCATATAACACACTTTGATATAATGCAAATGTTTAATATCTATTATATAAAGTAGTTCCTTTGGCAAAGCATAGCTTGTTGCTGTTTCTCAAACATCGACATCCTACCCAAATTAAGATATGTGACTGGTTACAGTTATCACTAATTATTTACCTCTCTTAATTTCGACTTTCTGAAATATTTGGATCAGTTCTGTATTCCATAAATGATCTGACCTGATTGTCAACCCAGGAACTCTATTAAAAAATTAAACGTACATAGTTAACAAATTCCCCAGTTTTTGTCTCCTCTGGGATTATGCTGAAATTGGTATTTTCACAAGTAGTCTCACATGAGTAATCTCAAAAGTAAACTCTTCCTCTGACTTTAGGCTTAAACTCAGTTGCTTGTTTGTCAAAAGCATAGTCTCTACCTTTTATTTCCATTTATAAAGCTGTCTGTTTAAAGGGCCCTGATTGTAAATATACACACATAAAAACAAAAACAAAGAAAGAAGGGAGCTAAAATAAAATCAGTTTTATGTGTTTACATTTAAGAATTTTGTGTACAAAAATTTCAACAGTTAATGAGTTAATGTTCCAGAAATTTGTTTCATCAGAAATTTCTTCTTTTGTGTCGAGTGCTGTATTTGCATTGTAATATGCGAGGTTTAAAATCTTGTTTAATTAAAAAAAACTTGAACAGAAATAAGGGTTCACGTACATAGCTTTGCATGAATGTAGTTCTGTTAAATATCAGGAAATTTTTGTATTCTTTTCAAGAACATTACCTTTAAAATGTATGTTAAGCACTTTTCCCACTCTTACTTTTGCCAAGTATCTTCACAAGGTATATTTTAAATCATCTTGTCCTGCCCCCTGAATCTGAACAGATAAAATTAAATAGATTGAAATAATTAATGCAAAAATTTTAATCTTTCCTGTTTGCATGTTTTAATCACTACATAATATTTTTTTACATCTTACACAACAAGGCGCAACATTCACAAAATGTTTCTACTGATGAGATAAATGACTTTAAATTGTGCCTAAACAGCAATCATTTAATGGCCGTATAATAGTCAAGTGTGTTGTGATTATTGGTGTCTTTGCTTGTCTTTGGTGTCTCTTTGAGTACAGTTGTCCCCCAGGCCTAGCGGTTGGGGTATTGGATTTTTAATGACTCTTTGGGTTTTGATATATTGCTGAGTTATGGAGATTGTAGCCCTGGATAAGGTACTTCACAGATACAGATTTAATACGTCTGGGATAATAAATAGCATCCTGCTAGAAATACCCAAATATCAGGTTTTTGAGGATTTGCATTTTCAGGTATTTGTAGCCCATATAGACGATATTACCCATATTACCAATATGGACCTACAACGGCGAGCACCCAGCTATCAAAAAGTTATGAAGACAGTAGGCCATTGCTCCAAACACCACCTAAAGCTGAAACAGCTACTGATGACATAAGAGATTTCTTCCCCGAAACATGGATCTGGATGAACCTCTTTACTGGGTAATAGCAATAATAAGAGGAAGAATCAAATACAATGCATAGCAATGATTTTGTTTCAAAATTTAATACAAACGCCTAGCTGATGTTGATAAGTTGTTCTTTTAACAGGCTTACACTTATGACCTCCCACTTATGAGGTCGGCAGTTCAAACCCTCGACCTTATGTGGGAAAGTTGGTATTTGCTTACCGATGATCAGCAGTTTACAGTACAGAACCTTGAACAACTGTATGTACTGGCTTCCTCTGTCCACAAAATTACCAGTTGTTATATGACCTGTACAGTGTTGAAAGTAACGTAAAACCCCAAATAAATAAATAAATTTAACAAGCTTATTTAAGTTGGGTAGACACTTTCTCAGAATGTTTTCAATTCTTTTGAATGATCAATGAACGAAGATAACCCCCCCCCCCCCCCCCCCCCCAAAAAAAAAAAAAAATAATAATAAATAAATATATTTACATCCAGGTTGTTTTTTTAATTATTTGGTGCATTTAGTTTCATTTTTAAAATGATGAATTTGTCACAATGTTATATTTTATCTTTACTAAGGTATTATGCTTTACATACAAAATGTTTAAAGGTAAAGTTTAGACATTATGATAAACATATGTTAAGCATATACCAATTTGTTTACACAAGGTCATCTCATGATCATAAATTGTCTTATGTGCATCACTTATCGCCTTATGGTCATAGTTTATCTTGTGATGACCAAAATAAGTAGTAATCCCAGGTGATGTGGTGATCACTATTTCATATGATGCTCACCACATAACCACATAAGCACCAGGTGATCTAGTGGTCACAACCAAATATGTGGTGATCACGAGATAAAAGGATGCACTGGAATTATTTCTGGTAGTCATCAGATGATGTTGTGATCATTAGTTTATCAAGTGCTTACCAAATTATATGGTAAGCACTAGATCATCTGGTGTTCATGTGAGTACTGGACGATGTGGTGATTATCTGATGATCACTAAATGCCTATTATCACTGCATTGTCTTATGCTCACCAAATCTTCTGGTGATCACCACACAGTAAGCCATGCTCTCGAAATATTCTAGTGATCCCCACATTAAAGTCATACTTATGAGATGTTCAGTTGATCATGGCTAAGTACATGGTAAAAAAAAATCACAATATCCTAATAGGAGCTCTATAGGCCGTTTAAGGGTGAGACAAATTAATTGTGTAAATTACATGTCTACGAGATCAGAGTCCTTATATTGTCACATATATTACAAATATGTAAAACATTTCCCATTGCATAGAATAAATAGAATGGATGTTTCCTAACTGGTGAATTTCAAACACTGTGGGAAATTGCATATTTGTTACTGTATGCTAGACTAAGTTTAGAACGACAACTCATGAATTTATTTTATAGGCTAACAGTCAGAAATTCATTACAGGGTTGTAAACAGGGGCTTTACACATGTAAATGCAGTAAATGTGTGCTAAATATAGAAGATAGTATGCTACTAAAACAACATTCCAGTTGGCCCTTAGTATCAGCAACCAAAGTGCCCTACTAAGCTGATACTAAAATAACATAGCTATTGTGTTAGTGCATAACCTACTATTTAGTATAGTAATAGGAGGTCCTATGATTAGTGAAAACTCTGTTCGGCAGAGTACTGCCTCGAGAAGATCACTGAAAAGGTTCTGCTAAACGTTTAGTGCACTACTATTTTTAATTAATGAAACAGACACAACATATTGTATTTAAGACACAACTTGGTACATAGTAGGCCAGACAAAAAATCATTTGTGTACTGCCTTTGCATCTGGCAGATTGGAGACTTAATGTAGTCATAAAAATCTCACATGTGTAAGTCGATACAAGTCAAAGAAATTGAAGGTGATTATTATCACTGGTGCATTTTACATGTGGTTTGGATATTCATATTTCTTACTCTCTACATCAATTGTTTTGCATTGCTTTGCACGTTAATTAAATATTCAAACTTACAGTTGACCCTTGTTAAGGTGTATCTTAACCAGGAATTCTAGATGACAGATATAATTGTCACTAGAAAAGGATCACTTTGACTCAATACTTTTCATACTCAATAGAGAACTCAACAGATTTTGCTTAAAAGGATTGTGTATTTTATGGCTGTATTTTATGACAATTATGTCCCAGTTCCATTTTCTTGAATTGGCATGTGACAGAATAGATTCAGAACTTAGAACCTAGGAGGCTGCTATTACCAGTCTTGCTGAAACTGGATGGGAAAACTGACAAACCACTTGATCAATCCCAAGTGAAAAGATAAATCCTCCCACTAAAAACACTGGTGTTAGAACCTGTTCAGAACCACTGTGACGCAACAGTGTAACTCAGAAGTCGTAACTGGCTGAGTGGGTTAGCAGGTTTTGCATCCTATCACAGGCTGTCATCTCTGTGTGGCTTTAGTCCTACAAGGGACAATGCTGAGGACCTGTCCCAATATGACCCCGCCTATTAAACAGGATGTAAAATCCCAACTTTGACCTTTGAGATTGCATCAACATAGCTCATAATAATCTTATTCCTGATAACCCTTGTGCAGTACTAAAAATCCTCCCACAAGAAATTTTCTCTATGGAAGATATCACTAATTTTTACAGAAGAGAGTACACAAATAGTTGTGACACCATATAGATAACTCATAGAATCCTAAAGATAATTCTGTATACAAGATATATGATCTCTGTATGTAAATAAAACCATATACTTTGTGGTCCGTTAATTTACTTCCTCCACCATGGAGTTTTTATTTTGGCATACACTTGTTTACCTATGTTCACAATTTCTAGAAAAGTGATAAATAGATTTGTGATTTTTATGTGGGTAGGAAGTTGCCAAAAAGAAGTGATTAAAGTTTGGGAAAAACCAGTATCAGATTCAGGACCACCAAAAATCATGAATATTTAGAAATGTACCCCATTGGAGGTCAGTGCTCTCCAATTGTTTTGTGGCAATGAGTATGTTTTTGATCAAATATTCATATTTTCTTAAGTCTTTCATCATTTGTCACAGTACAATACAACAAACATGCCAATATGTACTAAAATAGGAACAGGCAGATATGACAATTATTGCATAGGTTTACTGCCCAACTGCTGTGTTACGTAAATTTCACTCTTACAGATAGAAAAGAGGAATAGTGTTAGCAATCCCCCATTGACATTAGCCATGATCGATTGCACAGAAACATTTAGAATAAAATTAGATAAAGCTATAAAATCAACATTCAGTGATCGCTGATGTGGAAATACCCACTAAGACAATGACAATTTCAAAGATGATATTCAAGTATATCCAGATAGTTCACTGCAAGGTCATGTCCATCAGTGACAGCATTACTGTACCTTGTAAAAATTTAACAGTCATTTAATTTTTGAATTTATGGCATTCTTTGCAATAAATTTACTTTTTGTTTTAACAAACCATATCACCAGACAAAGTTATGACCATATGTCATTCAAAAAGATATATATATTATTTGATTCTATTAATTCTACTTGTATTTTTTTGTATATTTCCCCCCCCATTTGCTGAACCACCAACTATTTTATGACCTGTTTCCTCCTTTCTGAAATGAGACTTTGACTTCGAGTTTTTCAGTGTTGAATAAAGAAGTTATGGTTAACCTATTTATCTTGGAAATTCTTTCCGGTTAATTAGACAAATAACAAAATATAACTATAAACAGATTATATTTAGTTACCTAACTTCCATTTAAACCCATGAAGTAATACTTTCCTAAATCAGTGTCAAATTTAAATGTAAACTGTTTAAGTATCAAAGAAGTTGTGTAGCGGGGTCGTGTAATTGAATTAATCCCTCCCCTATTGTAACAATGGTGATAAAGATGAAAGATGTTAGGCATTTCTGTGAATGGTATGTTTTATAAAGCACTGGAATTCATCGTTTCCGACACTGTGTAAAATCTTGTATTATCGCTCACGCTTGACCGTGTTTTATATGTAGGGAGACATGATTTCGGTTCGGTTAATCCCGAGATTCGGATAATAGAAGGCCGGATAACCGAGGTTCTACTGTATTCCCCAATCCATTCCACTGTATGAATTTAAGTGTGCAGTGTACACTTTTCCCCAATTTTTTATTCATCCTTGTGTACACTTACTTCACCTGATGTGTGGATGAGATCAGCTTTTCCAGAATTCCCTAGTGTATTTTACCTTTATCTTTGTTATCATAACACACAAGGTGGGCTGCTCTGCTGAATTTTAAAGTGGTGTTTTTTGGTTAATTAACCAAAGTTTTTTCCAGTTCGATAGATTTTATGGTGGTTTTGTGATTATCTCTTGACAAATGAAATAATATAAATAGCACCTACAAAATTGGGGAGTACACATTTAACATTTGGATATCGTTACCATGGATATCATTTACTGATTTTTCAGTTACAAGTTAAAGTATATTTGAAGTTATTGTACTTATTATTCAAATAAAAGTGGTAGATTGTTACTTTTTTAATGTTATCATCTAAAAAGGTTATAAAAAACAACAACCTAATCTGTTTTGTTTTTCCTTGAGATGAAATTTTAAAATTATGTTATTAATAACTCATTGTGTTAATGTTTCAGTAAAAATGGTATGGTGTCTACTGAGGTTGAAGCCCCAGACACTATCACATCTTTCGTTTTCAGTGCATTCTCAGTCAATGGAAACTCTGGACTCGGAATAATGGATGAGACTACAGAGGTTATTACATATAAACTTCTACATTGCTTATTTTCATGATGGCACAAACTCTAAGACACAAAAGCAACAAAATGGCCATAATTCATTTGTCGATGGACAGACGTTAGTCATCATGATGTAAAATTCTATACTAAGGACATAGTAACTATCAATACACTTGTACATGTAATTAGCTGTGTGGATTTGTTTGTTTATTTGCAAAAACCACTCATAAATTTGTGGACAGATTGAGATGAAAGTTTCATCAAAAGTTGACCATGGCACAACTAACCAATGGTCAACTTTTAATTGTGATATGGATCACCATCTGGGTCCAAAAAATTGTAAGGGTTTTTAGGCTTTTTCTGAAAAAGGTCTTTAATCAATTTCTAATGGCTGATTTTGGAAGTCATTCTTTGGTTTTGTGGAAGGTTGATTCAAAGTATCGGCTAATCATTAACAAAGATTAGCAAACTGAACCTTGGACCCTGGAAATATAGGGTGTAATTATGAGATATCGGTTATGTGTATAAGATCCACAGGTGTTGTATGTATAGTATTCAAAATTAGCTAATCTTTTAGACCAACATTATAAAATTAAAGTTAAATGTTAATGTTAACTTTAAAATAGGCCGACAGTTGTTCTAATTCAATAAAAATCAATAAACCCATGCGAGTTGATGAATGATTTAGGTAATTGTAAGAAAATTTTTAATATTTCTTTATTCAACAAATATGGTGGACCACCACAAAGGACTATCAGAGTCCACTTTCAAACTGAAGAAAATGTTGACATAATTTAAATCCAGACTAACAGGAAAGGAGGTTATGGTCACTTTTACTGATACTTTATCTTGTTTGCAAATGAGACCAATCTGATATTTTGTACTTCGTGGAAAATCATGTTTTATCAATGTTCCCACCCATTTTCAATAATTCTCAATCAGTTTAAAGTCAGGTTTGTAACGTGTAATAGTGTAACATCAGTATTACATGCATAGATGTCAACACGGTAGCTGTAAGAAATCACAGGTTAATCAGGACACAACTCTCAATATAGACCAAAAGCAACATTCAGAGTTTGTTCCGCAATAATTTTTAAAAGTTTAAAATTTAACTTTTATTATGCCAATTTTTATTATGCATCTAAAGCCAAGCAGATCAGGCATGTGTTAGAACAAAGTGACATGCTCTTACGACCAGTATGCACTGATGACAATAAAACCAGATACAACAGGGAAGCTTCCAGAATAACATACACATAAAAATATATCACGAATGAAGAGAACAATATTATACGAGTATTATATTATAATCTCCAGGAGTGATTTTGTATGGTTTATCACTTAAATAAATACATATCGAGTGAGAGAATGTTAAAAATACTATCATATATGCAGGGAAACCAGTGACTATAAAAACTCCAATCTTTAGCTTTCGATATAGCAGCCATTGCATGTTTTTATAGATTTATTTATTTGGGGTTTTACGTCGCTTTCAACACTGTACAGGTCATATCACAACGGGTAGTTGGAAGGGCAGAGGAAACCATTACATAGGGTTCGCTAGGGTTCTGTACTGTAAACTGCCGACCAACGGCAAGCAACTACCAGCTTTCCCACATAAGGCCTTCATGGGGATCGAACCCCGGCCTCAGAGGTGGAAGGTGAGAGTGTTACCACTCTGCCACCGTGGCCCCTCATGTTTTTATAGAAAAGAATGAGTACCTTTGTAATGGTATATAATACATACTAGGTTTTATCGGATTACTTGGTATCATCAGCATGCACAATAAAGTTTCAGTGAATAAGCCATAACTTCCTAGTTCCAAGTGTGCTTTTTAAAATCTTTTCACTGTTTAGTCAGTGTATTGAAGACTGGCATATGGGCATTTTTACCACTTTGTATTTTGTTCTGTCTTTGCCTCAGAGATAAAAATGGGGTATCAACCATTGTGATCCTTCTTTTATTTCACTTATGGCCGTTAAATAATAGATACATGGACTATTTCAAATACAGAATTAGCAAAACTACTCCTTTTCTACTCATGCATAGGCAATTTTCTTCATATTCACATATAAATTGGTATAATATGATCCACTACCTTACTTTAGAAAAAGTTTTGTATATGTTTTTTATAAAAACACTTATTAAAGTAAAGAGTTACATAATAAAAATTACTTAAAACAAAATTTTCTAATATTTGCAGAACTGCTTAATTTATGTTTCAGTTGACAGTGTTTAAGTCGTGTTTCACAGATCTGAGACTTCCATTTTCTGCCATCCGTAATGAAGTCCTGGAACTCAGAGCGGTTGTCTTTAACTATCTGAATACTAGTCAAAGGGTAGGTCATATCAAAAGTTTAACATTTTAATTCAAATTCTGATTGTTTTATGGTGTCTTATTCAAAAGAACCGTAGTTTTTAAGCTTAGACGTCCAAAAGGAAAAATATTTATGCATTTAAGTGTTCCAAATTCATACCTACAAAGACACATGTTTTCTATTTTCTGAAATTCCATTCTAAAAATATCATTTTTTTTATAAAATGTAACTTATATTAGTGCTATCTGTACAAAATCGGCTCTCATAATAATACAATTGAAATGGCTATTGGAGTTTGTTGACCAGGTCCCCTGTAAATAATTATCTCTAACCATTTATGGAGTTTGACTTTTCCATTCCTGCTAATTTAAGTTTTGAACACTTTCTCTGAGTAAGAAGCTAACCAGTTTGCAATCATGTTGTAGATGACAGTAACATTAATGAAATCAGAGAATAATGCTTTTTATGCTGAAGGCAACAGTAAAGAGGATCCAGTTAAATCACAATCAATTGTGAAAACAGTGCAGGTAAAATGTGTTTTATTGCATTAAATAGACTTACATCACCCTCATAAGTGAATCAGTTGTGTTTGGCACCAACTCAGAGCACATTTGTCCTACCGACAAACTCTCTCTTAACCCAGCACTGGAGAAGTATTAATTTTACCAAAGGATACATGGCTGAATTAGATTGCACACAGTTTAAGTTGCCACAACTCAAACCACGACCACTGCTCATTATCTAAAACATTGTAATAGAGAATATTCTAAATTACATATTCAATTTACCAAGATCTTAGATTGTACAGTGCTAAAGGAATGTGAAGTATCTGTGTAGGGGTGGCAACTGCTTGAGGACATACAGGGCACTGTTGAATGCACTTTATTGCAGACTATTGGTCAACAGAAAAGGCCTTATCTGGTACATATCTTCAAAACATTACTTAATTGGGAAATCACAGATTTATAAGCTATAATAGAAATATTGCTTAATGTGCAAAGTCAAATAATTATGGTGCATTCAAAACACCTTATCTGGGATAGAACAAGCTATCCAAGTCTACTTTCATCAACGACTATTTTTAAAATCTAAAGACTGGTTTCCCATCTCACACAGATCATTGTTTAACTTTGCCAGTCATTTCCAAGTTTTGTTTTTAAATTTAGGTTTACCACATTATGTTGTAAAACTCTAGATTTTTAAAAGGCCCTTACTACTTGTATTGCCCTGCCTCATTTTTCACACTATCCTATGATACCTAGTTGTACAGTGCAATAAAATTTTATATAAATTACATTAAATACATACTTTTAGATTCCTGCAAATGATGGCAAAGAAGTGAATTTTTATATCAAACCAGTTAAATTGGGTGAGCTTCCAGTGGAAGTTCACATCAAATCAAAGGACTGTTCTGATGCACTGAGAAAGGATTTGACTGTGGAGGTATGGCAATTAGAGTTGTTTTTGACGCTATAAAGGGCACTGTCTTTTTTCAGCTTTTAACATTTTTTATAATTAATTTGGCAAAAATACCAACAATTCTGCAACACCATTATGTGATTAATAACTTAGTGTAAATTGCTGACAGGTTAGGGTTTTTACTGCCTGGTGTTTATACCAAAGCAAACTGAGTGACTTTGTCGGAAAAGTTGGTAATTATAATGGAGTGTCAATTATCTGACCATTTGTGATCTGAATTTGCTTATATAAACTCACATGTGCTCTACCACATATGGATCTCCTTGTTATTTTTATGGTTAAACGCCCCCTTTGTTTTACAGACTTTCTGTTATCTAACCAAAGACCTACTATAGTAGACAAAAGAACCACTACTCTGGCAGTTTTTCATCACTAGTTGAAGCATCCCAGTTTTGTCAAAGTGGTGTTGAATGTGTAAAAAATTAAGGGGTTCATTATAATTCTAACCTTTTATTTTCTATACTAAGATGAAACATCCAAAACATTATATTGGTCTCTTGGGTTAACACTTCCTTCCCCCCTAAATCCCCCTCCCACCAAAGTAACTATGATCTTTATCACTAAGGAGACCTCTTTCTATTTCATTGACTTGTGATAAAGCCTGTACACGTTTCTGTTAGTGATTACATTAGACCTTGTGCTAATATTCATATATTTTATTCCAAGCCTTTTGGTTTAAAGTAAAGTAGGCATAATTTACAACAGGTAGGAAAACAAAGCTTAAACATTTGCAAAATTTATAGCCAAAAATTTCATAAATTTTTAGTATTTTCAAATTTGAATTGTGGTAATATATTTTGATGCTAGTTATAATCCACAAATACTTTTTGATCTTGAAAATGATGTTGGAGCTATTGGCATGTTTTATTACATATATTATTTATCACATGTTATTATTTTTATTGTTTATGTTTTACTGTTACTTAGAGTATCACTTTTTAAGTACTGGCCTATATCTGTGATGCAAAGTTTGCACAAATTTTGATTAATTTGTTACACTTTTGTTTCAGTGGAAAATTTAACATACTATTATGAATTCCATATTTTAACTCTGTGAAAATAGTTAATTTGGATAAAGTGATTTATAGAATTTATATCAGTATACTGTTATTAAAGACACATAATAGTATTGTGTCCATGAATTTTTATTGCTAAAATGCCATAAATTAAAACCTAAGATATTTTGGTATTTTTAAAAGGCTGAAGGGGAACCCCAAGACTATAGCAAAGGATTGTTCTATGGTTTAAATAATGAAACAGATTCTGACACTGTCAACATACAGTATCCACCTGATGTAGTTGAAGGCTCCCAAAGGATAATAGTGACTGCTATTGGTAAGATACATTATTTACATTTATTTATAATATTTCATTTCACCAGAAATTTCAGTATTATAGACCTTGCACAAAAATACCAGCCAATGCAGGCTTATCAAGTTAATGTTGGTTATGTAGTGTAACTTTGTATTTACGCTCGGGTAAGTATCACCTATATTTCAGGACACAAAGCCCTATTTGACCCATTCTACAAGTGGAAATAGGACCATATGGCAGAGGACTGCCATTTAAGTAGTCACACAAGCCATATATATTTTGTCCTTTTTTTCAAATGCATTTAAAACATGAATTACAGACATTAAGTATGATCAAATAAAACAGACCTTGTCAAAAATAGTGATGTGGGTATGGTGGTTTAGTTCGTAGCACTGTTGAATCACACTTTCCTTGTCATAATTTTCACCTATGTCTTACAGGGGATGTGATGGGACCTTCAATTGAGAACCTTGAATATCTGATTAGAAAACCATATGGTTGTGCAGAACAAAATATGGTCACATTTGCACCAAACATATATGTGTTAGATTATCTGAGAGCAACTCAAATGTCTTCACCTGGAAAGGAAAAGAAAATAAAGGGTTACATGGAAATTGGTGAGCTTAATCCTAACTTTGATGGCATAAAACAGTTTCTTTACAAAAACCTAAAATGTTATGGTTATTTGAAGCTGTAAATTTAATCAACTGGTTATCTAAGCATTAGTGGATGTCATTTAATAGAGGTATAAAAAATATTGCCACTGATGACAAAATTTGTCATAATGCAGCAAACTTCTTACCCATGTTTCATTGGAGACTATATGACAAGCCTAATGACCCCACTTTGTAGGCAGTCATCATGGATTTTGTGGGAGCAGATTGCAGGATGGTAGAAATATCAAGCAGGTTCGATATCTTTGAGACTTTGCCCATGACCCACAGGACTGCCTTGAAATTTGCAGAAAATAGTTTGGTTGCAGTAATTGCAATAACAGTTGTATGTAGATCTGATGGAGTCTATACTTGCAACTAGAGATGGGTCAGTAGGCCTGTGTCTTGGTATCAAGAGCATTTTAGTGAAATACCATGACAACATTTGACAACTGCCACTTTTCTTGTCAACACATATAATGGAAGGAAAACTTAAAATATTGGGAACATACCCTAAATGTGAAGAAATTGCACACTTTTATCCCTATTTTATGCATTTGCAGACTTTTATGGCGATAACTTTGAGCAGAATTGCCATGTTTTGGTTACGACACTTTAGAACGTCTATACCTAGATCTAAACTTTTTAAATGGGTAACTAAATCATTTATGAACAAGATGCACTCAGAGAGAGCAAAACGCTCGACTCCATGTGACCAGTCTCTCAAGTGATATAAAATATTGTAAGGAAGACAATAAAATAAAACCAAACATGTAAATTAATTTTCATAGAAATATCATGTAGAAAGCTAAAGTCATTAAAAATACATTGAAATGGGACCTCTGAAAAAAATCATGAATTTTTTGTATCTAAAATAAGATCCTGATCTTTCTTTTAGTAACTTCTTCCTTCAGTCAGGTCCTACTCACAAATTTTTAAATAAAGATCTGTTCATTAGTTTTAGAGTAATCTAAACACACACACAAAAAAATAAATAAATAAAACAAATATAAACAATTAACACACAAAAACATAAACTGCTGGTGGAGGTAAAAATTCTGCTTAAAGGTCACTTCTTGGTGAAAATCATGCATGGTAATTTTTTGTGATGGACTGTCAAGGAATTGAAAGAAAAAAGAGAAAATAAAACAGAAATAATAATTAATAAAAATGATGAATATACCACCTCCCTCTTTATTATGTTTATGTCAATTTCAAGACATACAATGAGAAGAAATATTTTTACGTAAAGACATCACAAGTATCACAAGCTAGGTTTGTGACCTCACAATGGCAGTTATATTGTGACATCACTTAGTAATGACATCATCAGAAAGCAAAATATTGATTTTTACGTATGTGATGAAGAGAAGCAGTTTCACTGTTTATTCCCAATTAAAATAAGAAAAACTCTCTCCTGGCTTTAATTTTCAAACAAATTGCACCAAATTTGAAAGAATCTGTCTGTACCCCATGAAATACCTTCCCACCAAATTTGAGATTGATTGAAGTTATAGTTTTTGAGTTATAAGGGCAAAATGGTGCACAGACAGAGAAGCAGATTTCACTGTAAAAGCCCAATTAAAAATAAGAAAAACTCTCTCCTGGCTTTAGTTTTCACACAAATTACACCAAATTTGAAAGAATCCGTCTGTACCCCATAAAATACCTACCCACCAAATTTGAGCTCGATTGGTGTTATAGTTTTTGAGTTATAAGGGCGAAACGGTGCACAGACAGACAGACTGACAGAAACAAACTGATTACAATAACCCTCTCCTATCGTCGAGCGTTAAAAATATGAAATGTGTTGGGGAAAGTATATCACCCTGTCGAACCCAGAGTGGACATCAAACCATGGAGTAAAGAGATTATTAACTCTGACACAAGATAATGTTTTTGTATAAAGAAGCTTTAAAGTTTAAAAAAAGTAGTTCGCGGTTAACCCTATCAAATGTCTTTTCCAGGTCTATAAATGCTGCATAAACAGATTTGTTTGTTTGTATGGTCATTTTAATTAAACTTTTAAGTGTAAAAATGTGGTCATTGCATGATCTTTTTTTTGCATTTTGCATTTTTCCGTTTTGCTCATCTGCAAACGAATTTATTTCTTTGAAATAAGTGCTAAGTCTGTGACACAACTTAGTAAGCTAATACTACAATAGTTAAGTGGAACATAAGGGTCAACAGTGGCCCCTTTGGAATGGGAGTGACAATTGCTTTTCACCAAACTGAAGGAATGAAGCCTGTGTCAAACAAAATCTTAAAAAAATTCCAAAGGTGTAAAATAACATGCTCATTCTTTACCACTTAATTTGGAATTCCATCAAAGCCACATGATTTGTTGGGTTTAAAAGTTTTAATCAATTTTTCTACTTCTTCGAAAGTGATTGAGTGGTTTAAATATTCATTGGTGGTTTCATTGTTCTCAAGAATCACTTTCTCTGCAATCGTATTTGCTTGAAATTTGAGATCAAATTCATTCACCTCTGGCACACCATATAAATGTGAAAAGTCCTGTTCCCACTTTTTAAAAATAGTAGACTTTTCAACCACTATATTTTTATTAACTTTTACCTTCATTGGTACTTTATTGTTTTTCTTAGACCTAGCGTTTTAATGAAATTACAAAATACCTTAGGATTTTCTGCATTTACTTTTTCAATACCATCTAAAATACCCCTTTTGTAATCTCTTTCAGCTTTTCTTAATGCTTTATCAAATATGTGACGTTTTGCTTTGTAGTGTTGTTTCTGCTTCATTTTCACATCCTTTGTTGTGTGTTTATTAATTTTGAGAATTTTTTCTCTGAGTTTCTCATATCTTTCCACAACTCAGTCAATTCATTTCACCAGTATAGCTTATACTATTTGTAGCGTTTTCTACAAGGTTTTGAACAATAATTAATTTGCAGGTTTAGATCAATTTGAAAAAAGAGGGTTTCACAGACAGAACTATAAGCCAATGAATATAAAAACTTCAGTCTTTAACTTGCAATATCTCAGTTATTACTGGCAGTTAATGACAGTTGTTATACCATGGTACAGAGGCACCGTTGTATACAAAAATTTATCCCACTCCATATATCTCCCGAAATAGGTCATGTAGCGCTTGGTGGATAATAACTATTACTACATCAAGACACAATCTTACATTAATATAAATATTATAAATTCACTGATTTGGTTAACTATTTCACCACCCAAATTTAAATATATAATTGGTAATCATATAGAATTCTCAAGTTGTTTACTGTGAGAATAGTATGTGAAATAAATAGTTAATAATCAGGAAGTGTGTATCATGAAAAGGACAGGGACAATGCCAAATGACAAAGACAGTGTATAATTTGTGAATTATATTGTGAAAAATAAATATAAAATGGGTAATATAAAATAAAAGATACCTAAAGTACAATTACTTCTAACCTTCTAATACTTCTAAATATCCCAGTTGTCCATTATCCTCATTGAGTAAGATAAGGCAGTAGGCAGTAGCCAGTAGCTCGGAAAGAAATGCTAAGCAATAGAAATATTTAGCTTTGACATCTTAGAATAGAGTAATTGATACAGAAAAATAACCTGTCGAACAATTAATAAGAGAAAGACATAACCTAATACCAAAAATGTAGCATAAAACAACTGCATTGAAAATGGGATCCCAAAATAGATAAAGCACAAAAAGGGAATGAGTGCAGAGGCTCAGAGGCAAGGGTCAATTCCATATGGATTTCACGTTTGGTGAGTTTGAGGAACAAGCTGATATACTAGGAGAGAATGACAGCTGCTGGGATCCAGACATAATACCTGATAGGTAGCAATCTCTCCTTACACAGGATCCCGATTAGGATTTTGATGAAGTTGATGATGTTTAATATTCTCAGCTTTGGCATGAAAGTGGCACTCCTGTTGCCAACCTGACACTAGAAATAAAGAGTCATGAATGCTCCTCATAGAAAAGTAGTTGAAAGAGAGACTCAGTCCAGAACAGAATGGCTTAAGAAAATGTTTGTCAGTTTTAGCTGCTGAACAAATGAAATAAGCTACATATAAAGAACTGTTGCAGAGGTGTTGGCTCCACATTAAAACCTATAAGACTTTTATTACCCTCATTGACTCCAACAGCACATTGCCCAGCTCCACCAAGGGCAAAGGGGATAGTCAAAATGCAAGTGTCTGCAGCATGCCCAGCCGCATTGTTGGCCCAAGTGTTGTACCCAGACTAGATGTTTTGATTAGATATAAGGAATGATAGCAGGTATCACAGGCAATCTTCCTAAGACCAAGCCCCAGTCATGAAGGTATAACTATTGTACCTTCTTTTACCACAGAGTGAAAGCCAAAGGCTTTTAACCAGTATCAAAAAAACACAGAAACAGTACATCAGACACATATACAGCAACTTAAGTTTCTCCTAATGGTTCCATTATTACATGCATTATGAGCAACGGGGAGGCATGTATTATGCCCGAACAGGGACCTGAAAAATACATGTTACACATACTTGAGACTTTTCTCCTGCTGCAGTCTACTGCACAACAGCATACTTATGTGCAACACCAGTAACCTGCACACCAGCATTCTCTGAGTCAACACCAGGAATATTATCAGGCAGCCATCTATAGACACACTCACAACCACAACAGCACCAGCTCTCAATGAGCCAGCCAACAGTGGTAGTTCTCTATACTTAGCACTAGTTATACCTCTGGAAATAGTATGTTCATTGCAGATATTGGAGTCATTGTGATTTGGTGGTACGATTCACCTTATTGAACTTTGCCAGTAGAGATATCGTAACACCTATTTGCTCACCTGTAGTGCAAAACAGGATTATTTGGTAACCCACATTTTTTTCATAGTCATTTCGTATTTGACTCATGACTGCAATACTGGCTAGGTCTTGGCATAACTTGTATAAGTGAAACTGGAGTATAAATCAGGGTGATATTGTAATACAAAATGTATCTTCATGTCAGTTATTTAATAATGTCCTATTTTGGCAGGGTATCAGAGGGAGCTGACATTTCAAAGATCTGATGGGTCTTTCAGTGCATTTGGCTTAAATGATAAAGTTGGCAGCTTATGGTAAGTACTCATTTTATGACAATGACACTTATATATTGAAAAATGACATCACAGCTCATTGTAGGTCATGTTTCAACCCTTCCCTCTTATCATTATTTACCAAATAAAGTAGTGGCTAGCTGTTACTTGTGACAAAAGCATTATCTAAACTTGTTTACTGACAGAATGAGAGATACAAACTTATGTCATATGACGACTTAAATCCTGTTCAGACTGGCATTAACACATACTTTAAATTTGCTTCATGACCTTGTCCATGACCATCCCCAGCCGCCTCTCCTCCTTTTCAGGACCACTGCTGTGAACAATTTAAAGGTCCTTTTCAGGACCACCAGAATCTTACCAAAACAATCAATAGGCTGCTGTTCTAAAGAAATCCCAAACACGAAGAATTTTAGCGCCCCACACAAAACACTTTGTCCTAAAAAAAAAACAAAAAAAAAAAAGATAAATTGAATGAATGAATAAATGAATGAGTGAGTGTGTGATTGAAAACAAATTTGAAGTTAAAGAAAAACCTTTAGAAATGTTAAAATTTAACATGTTTAAAAAATTGTTTAAAAAATCAAATAAAAAAACTTGAAGTAAAATGAAATAAAAGTAACTTAAAATGACTTAAAATAAAATTTAAAAATAAAATGAAGAAGTAAAGAAACCCTTTGACCCCAAGAAAAAATGGAGGCGAAAGCAATGAAATTTTGGCCCAACCCCCAACCAAAAAAAAACCGCATAAATACTTAGACTGTATAGATGGTGTTACATTCGAGGGAAGTAATATGACCTTTGGAGAAGACCTTGTGACCTTTGACCCTAAATAAACTTTTCAGTTTCTCCTAACACTTGGCTGATTTTGAACTTTACAACTTTAAAAATTTGCAAAAAAGTAATTTATAAAACAATAATAGCCAAGATTTTACAATTTGTATAGTTAAGGAGGGGCTGGTTATTTGTACTTAATGTTTTTAACAGGGGACCTGTGATATGGTTGAAAAAATGTTAAAAATGGTGGAATGGATTAGATTTGGTTTGGGAATTTTTGGGACATTTGAGAAACACTAGCTTAAAATAAAGTTCTTGGAATATTTGGGTAGTCATGAAAAGGACTTATAGTAGTCATGAAAAGGACTGATAGATGCCAGCTCCTGCCCCCAGGTTTGTTGGTTGACACATCTAAGATCCTGTACAGCCATTGCCCCCACGTGATTGAAATAGTCTTTTAGTAGTTCTCGTTGATGTTTGGCCTCCTCAAAGAATTCCTGTAGTTCTCATCAGGCACACACGCCGCCTGGTCATTTTGTAGGACCTCTCCATCATTTCTTGGGTTTGGTGCCCTGTCTGCCAGGCCCTGGTGAGTCCTCATCATGTTGTGCTACACCACATATGTAGAAACAATGTCTCGGACAACCCTTGGCCTTTGCTCCATAGTGCCCAGTAGTACCCTGGACATGCGAACTAAGATTCAAAGTGCATTTTCCACCACCCTCCAGCCTCTGAAGATCCTGTACTTGGCTATTCTTTCTTCCCTTGTCAGTTGCTTTTGGCTGTAGGGTTCGACCATCCAGGGCATCAAGTCAAAGGCGTTGTCACCCAGCAGCAAATGGGGCCAGTCTGGCCCTCCCTCCCCCAGTGGTTCAGGTGCCAGAAACCCCAAGGTGCCATCCTCGATCATCTCTCTCAGCTCACTTCTGTTGAAAATCTGTGCATCTGAGCAGGAACCACTTGACCCACAGGAGAACTATGAAACCCTTGTAGTTGTAGTAGTCACTGCTTGTTTTCTTTGGCTTCTTCATGCTCCTACAGCATGGGGAACATTCCATCTGGTTCTAAACTTCTCCTCCACCCTTTTCCACTCCTCAGTGCTATCAATGTAGCACAAATATTCATCCTGGAATTCAGCAAGGATGGCTCGGCAGGCCTGGGGAACGGATTTGCAGATGGTAATTTTGCCAAGCAGCCAGTGACACTGGAATGAGGTCTATGTCTCTCCAGTGACAAGGTGTCTCAGGGTTATGGCCAGTTTGAGTCTCACTTTCAGTGGCTTCCTAAAAATGGTGGCTTACTTCCTGAGGTGGTGGTAAATGTGTTCCTTGATGAGGTCGAAAAAGGCAGGTGGCATCATGACAAAATTCTAGTATCCTGGGATGTCTGTGTGTATGTCGTCCAGGAGGTTGCTGTAGCATCCCTTATCTTGTCTTTGAAGGATCCAAGGCAAGACCCAGGGGTTTGGTTGCTTTCTTCTTCTCCTGGGGGCTGGCTGGTCTGAGGATGTGGTGGTGGCTGTATGGCAGGTGATGGTGCTATGTTCAAATGTATCCTCTGTCTTTCCATCAAGATGCAAATCAAAATATGAAACTCAATAAAAACCAAAAGTACCCTGATGTATGAAGTCTCTGTGATGTGTAGCTGGCATCTTTGCTGTGACAAATGATGTTTTTGTGAGCCACAGGGGGTTTATTTATATAGTTTTGGTTTGAACCCGACTCCAGGGTTTAATCAGTCTAGTCAGGATGAGTCGGTGAAAAACTCTAGTCCTGTCGGTTGGTGACTACAGCTTGTCAGAGGTTGCTACGGCTTGTCGGTTATGGGCTTACAGCTTATCCTGGTAGTTTCCTGTCTTGTCATGCAGAAAGTGATCCCAACCCCAAGTTAGGTTGGTACCTTGACCCAGACAAGTCAAGAAGTGCTATGTCCTGTCGGGGAGATGTAACCGACCAGATACTTTGTGCGTTTTTTTGTGGTTTTCGATTCCCCAACTTTTGCAACCGACCCTAGAGTTTTAGAGTCGGTTATAGGGTCAGTTCCAGTGGAAATGCCCCATTATCCACATTTAAAAATCAGCTGCCCTGTAAAAGCAATCAACTTTAACCCCTCCCACATGTATAGTCATTCCCCCAGTCTTTCAGTGTGTACTTTCTAATATAGCATGACAGCTTGTCAGAGGTTTTTCAAACATTTTGAAAAGGTTGTTGTATGCCAATAACATTTCTGTTCTATGTGATCCCTGTCCTATCCAAATATGAATCCTGAGTTATAAAACCTAATTGATACCAATGAAACATAATATGTATTGAGCCACAAACAAGCCTGGCCAGGCTAAATATTATTGGCTCATATGCAGCTTGTGTGGTCGGCATGGAACAGTGTTAACTAGGTATTAGAAGGGTCATAGATCTCCCGGGAATTATTAAAACTGACTGTTCTTGTACAAATCATTTGCAAACCGAAAAAATGGTCACACATATTAACAGGACTTAGTGAAAAAATGTTGAAAACCAGAATTTGGCAATTTAGTGGATTATGTATCATCAGCCAAGTGAAACTCGGTGACTAAAATACTTCCCAGTCCTTGATATAAAGTCCCAAAATAAGGTTTTTGTTAATGTGCCCAATAGTTTCATAAATGGACAGTTGTCCTATTCGTGTGACCATGTTCATATGTAAAAACCATTTTAGGTATATTGTGCTTTTTATTCTCACTAAATGACCACAAAAGGCTGAAAAACCAAAAATACATACTAAATATATAGAAATGAAAAGATATGGTGTTGAAGTAGATATGCAAATAAATTAAGTTTAACATATTTGAAATCACACAATGGTGAATACACTTAAAACACCTCTCGGGTATGTGTAACACACAACTTTTTAATATATCCTCCGATAAATAAGCCCTCGTCAAACACATCTTGTAAGACTAGAAAATGACACCATTTTTGTGAGAGTCCCATACACCAGCTGTGAACACTGTAACTTTTCCCTTCTGTACCCGGGAGAAGGGGATTTAAATGCTCACAATAACATATTTACTGTTCTAAGCTTTTCTACATTAAAATTTTCTTTGTAAACATTGTCTAAAATTTATGTGTTGAAAAGTTTCATCCAATAAATCGCTAGCAAGTTGTAATAGAGGAGAAAAGTGGACATTGAAAACACCGCCTATTCAACACTCTGTTATAAATATTATAATCCTGATGCCTTAACTAAAATTCCAGATCTCAGATAGGGTTTAAATAGGTTTTATAAACGTTTTCTAGAAGTTTTAATCTATTGTAAAACATGTTTAATGTTTACTGGAGTAATAGTTTATAAAGGAAATGAACTTCTGCTTAGACTAAATCAGTGTGTCAGTCATTAAGTAGTCTTTAAATAAATGACTTCATCATTTATTTGAGGCTAAATTGTTATTAAACTACAGATAAAGTCTGCATATTTACAGCTTATTGAATCAAAATTACCAATCTATTTCAGGATGACATCATTTGTTGTGAGGTGTTTTGAGCAGGCTAAATCATACATAGGAATAGATCAGCGGATAATTGACAGAGCAACAAATTTTATCATCAAACAACAGCAAGATGATGGAAGTTTTAAGGTTAGTCAAAGCAAGAACATATGCAATTAACTGCACAGAAGGAATATTGAACCTAATGCATCAGCACTGGAAGTTTAATCTGCCATCAAAACCCAAATTGCATACTTTACACACTGCAATTTTCAAAGAACAAATAGAAAATGAAGACTATGTTAAAACATCCTCAACAAATGTTCCATTTTCTGTCAGTTGAGAATTGGAATTTTACCACTTGAAATTGAACTAGGCAGATGTGTCTGTTGTTTCAGTCCTATAACCTTTCTTGTTCACTCCTTGTATGATATGATTAATCTTCCTATAGAATTGGAAGTGACCTGGTCCCAAGAGTAGATAAGTCAGACAGATTTGTTGATTGATCTTCTCTACCTTCCAAGAGTAATCAGTCTTTGGCATAAATAGTTTATCTTTATGAACCAAGTCATAATTCCTCTTACGCTTCCCGTCAATTAATTGGTACTTCATATCTTCTCTCACTTTTTCTAGGCATGATTGGTTGAAACAGGTACCCAGCTTCAAAATAGTCTAGGTGAGGAGGACCAGGAATATATTTTTCACACCACCTATATTAATACAACTATGAATCTTTAATAACTGGAGGAAAATTTATTAAGTCAACCTTTAAGCTACAAAGGTATCTATGTTCTACAGAGCCCAGGAAGGGACAAAGAACTGTTTTCCTATCATTTTTTACCTTGTTACCACAAGATAGTAAGTCATTACCACAAGTTAGGAAGTCGTTCCCACAAGTTACCAAGTTGTTCCCACAAGATAGCAAGTCGTTACCACAAGTTAGCAAGTTGTTCTCACAAGATAGCAAGTCGTTCCCACAAGTTAGCAAGTCATTCCCACAAGTTAAAAAGTCATTTCCACAAGATACTAACTCGTTCCAACAAGATAGAAAGTTGTTACCACAAGATACTAAGTCGTTCCCACAAGTTAGAAAGTCGTTCCTACAAGATAGTAAGTCATTCCCACAAGTTAGCAAGTCGTTCCCACAAGTTAGCAAGTTGTTCCTACAAGATACTAAGTCATTCCCACAAGCTGGCAAGTCATTATCACAAGATACTAAGTCATTCCCACAAGTTAGAAAGTCGTTACCACAACATACTAACTCGTTCCCACAAGATAGAAAGTTGTTACTGCAAGATGCAAATTCGTTCCCACAAGATAGAGAGTCATTACCACAAGATTCGAAGTCATTCCCACAAGTTAGAAAGTCGTTTCCACATGATAGAAAGTCATTACCACAAGATACTAAGTCATTCCCAAATGTTAGAAAGTTGTTTCCAAAAGATATCAAGCCATTCCCAGAAGTTAGGAAGTTGTTCCCATAAGATAGCAAGTTGTTGCCACAAGTCCCCATACGGACATCAGGCGGTGATGTAAGGACAGGGACATTTCATCAAACACAGGTTACCGTGGGTGATACCATCTGTAGTGTGACAGAATCACAGACAAATCGCCCCTTTGCCAAATCAGCCCCTGTCAAATTGGCCCCCAAAATAAAATTACCTGGTCAAATCAGCCCCCTGTAAAATAATTTATGGTCAAATCGGCCCACTAGATATAGATAGATGAGTGTACATAAGATTTATGTAATTTTTTCAAAATAATCACGCAGATATTTAGGTTTACCTGTGAATTCTATTTATCTATTCAGTTTACTCTGACCTTCTCATAGATTTGTAAATCTACACAGTTACTCGTGTTATCTTATTTTTCCCAAATACTTATTGTGTTTTTAAAGTCACAACAATAGATAAAATATTATCTGTTTAAAATAATAATAATAATTTGTATTAAATTGTGGAGATATGAATTTTGGTTCCTGATTTATCATGTAATTCAGAGGGATAAATGTCCATTGTTCTCTTTGATGCCCACAAGTGACATTTCAATTAAGGCATGTCGTTGAAAAGGACCCCTAATTTTTCTGTTTTAATAATTCTGAAGAAATATCTTCATCAACCCAGTCGAATGCTCTCTGCAGGTCTATAAATACGTTTTAATTAAAAAAGTTTTAAACTGGGGCAGATTTGTCCAGGGCCGAGTTTTCTAGGGGGCTGATTTGCCTAGGGCCAATTTGGGAAAGGGACGATTCATCCAGCTCCTGTGTGAAGGGGTATTACAAACTTACATTTGTTGCTACAACTGATTATATTTTGTTCTCCATAGACAGCTAAAGTTCAATTCCAGCACATTCTGCGATTCACTATAATGTGAAGAATAATCAAATACAATGAACAATTTTCACGTAAATGATTACATTTATTAAAATGTGATTTGCTTCACTTCTCAGGAACCCACTGCCAGTAGAGTGACATATTCTTACTTACAAGGAGGAGTGTCTAAAGGTGTATCAATGACTGCATATGTAGCCAAAGTACTAGAGGAGATAATTATGAATTTAAACAGTGTAAGTGATTTGATATGGTAAAATATATTATTTCTAAACACTGTCAGGTATCAAGGAAGGTGTGGAAATTTGTGGAGTGTAAATATATGGAACCACCTCAGCTCATTTTGTCATAAGGTCTAGTTTCATTAACTGTTCAAATGGTTCTAAATATGGTGGTAAATTATTAAAGGGGATAGGAACAAACAAACGTTTAGTTTGTGGCGCTAGAGTCAATTATCCTCAATCTGATTTTTCATAAATCAGTTTTTGCAGAAGCTTTGCGGCCTTGTTTTGGGTTTAGGACTACTAATAATTCATTAACATTAATTTTGCAAATAACACACACTTTTTTAGACTCACTGGCCAATGAAATGTTACAGAAAATGTTGTGAAAGTGAGATCTTGTCAACAATCAGCCATCATATTTACAAGAATTTAGGGCAATAGTGAAAATTTGAGACAGAATATACAGGATACTTATATTTGAGAGTTGGTATAAATTTGTAACCAATACATTTTCTAGTATGCTTTTTGACAAACAGAGGGAAGTAGATAATATGTTGCCATCAATAAATATATCAATTTTATTTTGCTGTGTGTGATTTATCCCTTGGTTTGGTCATTTTTCTCTCTTTCAGTTTAATAC
Source organism: Sabellastarte sp. h YS-2021 (assembly GCA_964017235.1). NCBI lineage: Eukaryota > Metazoa > Annelida > Polychaeta > Sabellida > Sabellidae > Sabellastarte > Sabellastarte sp. h YS-2021. The sequence goes on from OZ024930.1 coordinate 163,257,229, forward strand.
CAAAATAACTATAAACTTTTCGTCATTTTATGTCTCAAGCATACAGAAAGGTTAAAAATGATATAAATATTTTCTAGCAACTATTCATGTTAATATTATATCCTTTCTTTTAAATTTAAGTTAGGTTAGAAAGGGCCATTGGGGTGTTGCTATGACTTCTATACTGCTTCAGAATATGCCATAGTTGAGCATAAAATAAGACTATTTTTATGTTAAAGGTTAACAAGACTGCAGTGAGGAAAGCCATAAGAATGGCACAATCCTACTTAGAAGAAAACTTGGACACAGTCAGTGGAAAGCCATACTCCTTGTCACTTACATGTTACTTCCTCTGTAATGCATCCAGTCCAAGGTGTAACATTTGTCTGCAGTATTTGGAAATTCTGGCTATTAGACAAGGTCAGGTTACAGAAGAGCATTGGTGAAGATTTTATTTTAATTGTCAACATTATATGTCAACATGTCTGGTTAAATATTTCAACACATTGACTAATTATCTTAACATGTAGAGCTACTATTTTAACATGTACAGTTAATAGCTCAACATGTTCAGTTAGTATATTAACATGCTGAAGTAGTATCTCAACAAATTGTAAACTAATTATCTCAGCATGTTGACTTAGTATCTCAACACGTTCAGTTAGTATCTCAATGTATCGAGTTAGTATATCAACATGTCGACTTAGTATCCCAACATGTTGAGATACTAATTTAGCAATCCAAGAAAAAGTCCTTCTCTGGCATAAATAATCTTTCATAATTTACCTTTACCTACCGAAAAAACAATAAACTCTCACATAAACCTTTATAAGATTTATACACTTTTTATAATGTGGATTAATTGTTCATTAATTTTTTGAAGAAATTTTTCTTTAAAATCTTCAGTTTTTTTAAATCCACAACACACAAGAACCTCTATTACCAAACCTTCAGTTATCTGAATCACAACATTTTGTATTCCCCTATTGTTTTATGAAGAACTTGCCCTTCTATGTTACTGTTCTTTCATAATTAGACTAGAGCCTTGTTTTCTCAATATGGTCAGATAAGTAGAAGGTTCTAATGTGAGATAAAATGCATTAAATTCCATCTGAGAGTTTTTCTTTTGTTGAAAGTATCAAATAGTTTTCATTAATGGATAGTTGTCCCTTTCAGTGATTATGACCATATCTTGAAGCCCTTTTTACATATTTAAGAAAGAAAACTGTTTATTTTTATTTAACCAAAATGATCAAAAAATTAAAACATACATACCAGAAATAAAGAAATAAAAAGTAATAATGTTAAACAACATTTTAAAAATGACAAACTAAGAAAGAGCTCTAATTTAAATTGGTTAATAGCCTAGCAATCGTCCAATATTTGAGAACAATGATCAAATTCTTGGTCATTAACCTATATGTAAATACACTAAAACCCAATATTTATAGGATTTGGTTCTTGTTTAAACAAGTTTCACCTTACTCTGCTTTATGTTGACACCATAGTAATACAATGATGATACACTTGAAGTCAAGTTGTATTAGTTCTGGTTTTGGGGAGTCTCTTGTTGGACTGATCTGTGAGTTGTCAATGAAGGTACTGTGTTCAGCTGCAGTTAGATTGTGAGGTTAACAGGTTTGCAGTCAACCTTCACTTTTATTGGTCAGGGAGCCATAGATCCAAGGTTATGACAAAACATTATAATTTTATATCCATTGGTAAAAGAGTCACAGGTCCAAAGCTATCACTAAACATAGGGTCTTGCAAACTATGATTTGAATGGTCAAAAAGACACAGATTAAATGTTATCACTTGTATGACCCATTTAATCTTATTAAAACAGGGTCATATGCTCCAACCACATATATTTACAATCAGTTGAACAAAGTAGTCATGTTAAAGTTTATGTTAATATACAGTAACAATGCAGTTGCTGATAATAAATTTAGGAGGAAAAGTTCACTGGGAGAACCCTGACCGCAGCAAAAGGTACAAGTATTGGAGACCACCTTATTACTGGCCCCAAAGTAACAGTGTGGAAATGACAGCCTATGTTCTTCTGACATACTGTATGAAAGGTGAGACTGACAAAGCTGCCCCAGTTGCCAGATGGCTGGCTACTGTCAGGACTTCATATGGAGGATACAGATCCACTCAGGTATGTGACATAATCAGACTGCACCCAAACAATCCAAAATGATAGGTTTTAATACAAGTTCTGTTTAAACTCTTCTAAAATTCTTTTCTAAATTATATGCTCATGATTTAGATCTTACAGCCCAAATTTCCTATTTCTTAGCCAGCAATTTGAAATATTGTCATTCATACAATTGGTCAATATAATAATATAAAATAACCTATTTTTGTAAAAACTGCAATAATAGCTAAAATTAGTGACAAGTATGCATAAAATCTGCTCCAGTGAGATAAATTGCTATTGGCCTGTGTTGAAATCTGGTAAATGAAAGTCTTGGCTAAAAAGCTTGTATTAAGTACTTACAAAGTATCTAATGCAATGCAATAAAACAAACGCTGTAATTTATAAGGCTTCCTATATGAATTGACAATGGTATAATACAAGTACATCCAGTAGGATTCAACAATAAAGTTATTACTTAGTATCACCATTAATCAAATGCACTTGCATGCCTCATGCAACCCAAGACAGGTCATACGGCAGAATTTTGTGTCTCTGTGGTCTTAAAAGCTATACAGGAGGCTATTACATTAATCAAATTTGGAAGTCACAAAAGCCTGCATCAAGCAAGCTGAACAAAGAGAAGATAAACTTACATTGGGATATAAAAGCTGGCTGATCTGTACAATCTTAGCCTTGTGGATATTACTAGAATACCACTGTTTCTGAGGCTAATAGTGTATGGTTCTTATATAAACCTGTACTGAGCACTAAGTGTAGATTACTTGAAACCTCATAAAATTACCATCAGTTTTAGCTTCAGAGTTTGAAGATGCCAGCCTTACTAGATCATCCTAAAAGGAATTGATATTTATTTTTCTAACCTTTCAAGAAAATTTGATCTTTATGAAAGGAGGTGAAAAGTTGCAGAGTGATCTGATACACTGGGATCAGTGACTGAAAATAAAGGATTTTGTCTTTTCTTCTAACAGGATTGAAGATGTCCTTCCCTTGATGGGTTGGTTGTATAACAAATCGACTGATATCCAAGCTTTGAAATAATTTATTCCAATTCCTTGAAAGGCTATTAGAAGTATCAGCATGCACACCAAGGTCATGTTGTATGCTCACCCACTGTAAATTCAGAAATGAATCCATCAAACTATGTGGTTAATTCTGATTGAGACAGTGCATTTGTTTTACTTGGAGTCTGCGAATAACAACTATTTCAGAGCTTGAAGATTTAAGCTTCAGGATGCATTCACATAATATTTAGTTTTAAAATGACGTAGAAAATGATTTTATTTATAATAAGACTATTCCACCATCTCTGGCCTGGGAGTCATTGTTGATAGGTTGATTATTAACAAACCTTGTGGGACATGGGAGCAATTATGTCAGATAAGTCATGTGGCCATGTCTAAGTGATAGCAAGCACATCCCAGTTGTTATTGATGATATAATCATAGATGGACAAGGTTTCATTAAAAATGCAACCTTGCATTGTCACAATTTTATACAGATTCACACATATCCTTCAGCACAATTCACTTTTTAGGTTTTAACACAAGATCTGGTTGGTGAGTAATTGTCTACATTTACACTTATGTCAATATTATACCTAGATCTCCCAGTCCTGCAGCCCCTCTTGTATATATCAAGTGTGAATTCTTTATGAGAGAATAAACATTGTCAGGTAACTTAAACTGAGATGATTTGTTGTTAATTTCTAGAAGACTTTCCCTTGCGTAAATCAAGACACACATTAAATTTAGTTCAATAGCTCATGTATACCATTTTCACCTGTAAAAGCTAATCTAAGTTTTAAATCTAAAAGTTAATAAATTAAATAATTCACAGATATAATAATCATGGACATAATAACAATAGTATAACATGATTCTATGCACAACAACTAGTCTGTGCACAATAACACTGTCTGAAATTGAGTAATAAACCGAATGCAATTATTGTATGCTTTTATTAATTACAAAAGGATTTTTATTCTGAAGAATTCTTCAATTTACATCATCAGCATATGTCAGTTAACTGCATTTAAAATGACCATAGTTTTAGCATTTCTGATTTAAGTTATTTCACCATTTTGTTAGGTTTAAAGAGAACGCATATGTGAGCATTTATTGGAAAAACATATAACTTTCAATTTAAGCAATATTTTACATGAACCAAGAAAACCCTAAAATGTTTAAAAACATGTATTACATTTCTTGTGCCTGTCCAATATTTTTATTCAATGATATATTTATTCAGGACACAGTTGTAGGACTACAAGCCCTTGCAACTTATTTTGCAAAATTTCCAGTCAGCAGCAAACGTGGCGTGGATGTGAAACTCAGATGGAAAGGTGGCATGCACTCTTTCAACACCATACAGACTAAGAATTATGATATCTTTCAGCAGTTTAAGGTACAGTAAATGTGGTGTTTCATTGAAGATGTCTAGCTATGTACATATATTTTTATGTTTTCATCATACATGTTACTGTTGTGATCCTTCTCAAAGTACATTAATAAAACAAACCATCAGAAGAAATGCACTCAATCAGATTCTATTTCATAATTAACATAATAGAACCTGAAGAATAATAAAAATAATAAAGCTTGATTTCATAGAGTAATGTGAAATGTGAAATCAACAACAATATGAGACTATTTGCCATTATTTGACGCCCTTCAAAAAGTAAGATGAGAAAAAAAATAACTTTGTGCTAATTTTGTATCATGGGGATCATAGCCCTAATGTTCTCAGAAAAATCACCAAGCGTAGCAAAAATTTCCAAGAAATCAATGACACTGCCAAAAGAGGGTTTTGCAAAGAAGAATTACATATGTTGTGGGAAAATTCCTATTTATTCATTTCAGTAAACTACTTTCCTTGTTTAAATGCAGTTGATATAGTATTTGTCAAAGTTGCCAGTGTCAGTTGTCAAAATGTCAGTCATTTACCACTTCTTATGGCAACTACTAGTAATATCCACTTACAAATATATGAAATACTAAATATTTTACAATCAAATATACAATTTTTCACTCTTGCTATAAGTAATACATGTGTGATCATTCTACTGGGTACTCTCTTTGGTGTTCAGACTTAACGCTAGGAATCATACACACAGTAACACTATAGTGCTATTTTGTCACATTTGTCACAAATTTAGACACTTGTATGTACAAAAGATTTATAGGGTCTACTTCTACCTTGTAATTGTTATTGAAAACGACACTTGTTCATCAAAATAGATATATATATAATATATATAATGCCTGAGGTCAGTTACCTTTGCACAGTCAAATCTAGTGGATCATTTTATCAACATTTTCAGATTCCATCCACATCTGTGAGCAGCATCATTGTGGAGGCAGAAGGTTCTGGTACTGCTGTTGTACAGGTGACAAGTGATATCATGTAACAAATTAAATGACATTAGGCATTTATAACATGGAATATTCTCTATACTGGGTTAAAATTATTAGTTTGCCAAAAGCATTGTCGTAGTACAATATCACCCCCATTTTATGGATATTTGATTTCATAATCATGACTCTAGTCTCAGATGTGACATATTTTCCTGTTAATTTGGAATAACCTCTGTTATATAAACAAACTTTCTATTTTCTGAAGAATTTAGATTTAGATTTATTTGTTGTTTTATGTCGCATTCAACAGCCAGGGTCATATTGCGACGAGTAGTTTACAGGTGGAGGAAACCAGTGCATACTGCACTGTAAATTATCGGGCATCGGCAAGTAACTACCAACTTTCCAACATGAAGCGCCCGGCCCGAGATTCTAACCGGCGGCCTCAGAGGTTGGAGGCGAGAACTGTAACCGCTACACCACTGACCCCCCCTATATTTTCTGAAGAAGATGTTACTCTCAAAACATGTTTGCATATCTGATAATGTTGTGAATATGTCAATATCAACTTTTTTCTACCATGCATATCTTCCCTACAGTCCTATGTTAGAATGTTTCATAATCTAGTTGGAATGGATGCATGATTTTTACTACCCTGCACATCTTGACTGAACGCTGGTGTTAGAATGTCTGATAATGTAGTTCACATGGCTACACTCATCTCCTACTCCATGCACATCTTCATTGAATGCTTGTATGTTTTACGTATAAAATTATGTAGCTAACATAGACAAACTAATTTCTAACTCCCTGAAACTACTTTTAATAGTTACTATAGGCCAACTTAGTGTTACGTCTTAAAAGTTTACAATATTTTAGATGGAGGAACATGCGTAAATTGATTAAATTCAAGATGGCCAGACATATGCATATTTTGACAATCTTTCACCTTCTAAATCCTAACATAATATCAAAAATATATAATTTTGCCAAATGTATGGTGTATGTAAATATAAAAATAAATATATCAAAACTTCAGAACTTATGATAATTATCTGAAAATGTAAAATTTTCTTATGCAAATTTAAACTTTGATGATACATTTTATATGTTTTAAATGATTGTTTTAATATATTACAACCATTAGATTTCTATCACTTACCACCAGTTTTCACCCACGTTGAATTCTCTGTTAGAATGACAAAGTAATCAAATTAAGTAAACAGAATGACAGAATGATATCTGCTAATGGCAATTTTAAATGCTTTTATTGCACTTATGCGTCACCAGGAGTCCTCATGTCTTTATGTCTCCCTGTATGTTTGCTACAATTCATTTAAGAAGCCACCACAACAAATGTGTTAATATACCCAGTCTAAATGCCTTTTAATATGAGTCTGATTTGCTGCCTAAGAAGCACTGATTTGTTCCCTCCTTTGAAAAATTGTACACATGAACCAGTTTTCCAGTGTGCATTAAAAATTTTAATGGTGTAACCTGATAAAAATATTGATTCCAGCAATGTCGATCAAAATCTTCCTATCCTTCTAAGCCTGCTGTGAAACTAACAAATTTTATCATCGGCTCCACAAGTGTAGCTATGTCAGAGTTGGAAAAAATAAAAAAATACAGCTATTTTGATCAAGATTTTTTTTATCAAGTTTTTCATCATTTGCCATATTTGATATAAATTATTTTTGCTTTGAAATACCATACAGCTAGAAGCAATGGCATTTGTAGCGGCATTTCCTGTAATTTTATAGTGCATATCATTTATTGATATTCTTCAGCATCCCCACAATGTTCTCATCTAAAAAAAACTTGAAAAGAACAAAGAAATGCAGAAATTTAAATTACAACTGTTACTTACAAAATAAAATGGCAACTGCAGTGCAGTGGCTTTTCTGATTTGAGCAAGACTTCATTCCCTACTTGAATAATTGGCTATTGTTATGTGAAAAAATAGAGATTAATTCCAGTTAATGCCATTAAGGTAGGTATCTGTCAGGAAGAAGTATTTAAGTGGAACAAAGGTTAGCATTTGACTGTATACTTCTTGGATCCTTTTACCTAAAAATTCTAGACTTATAAAATTTCTCAAATTCCAACCAAAATTCTCAAATTTCTATTTTTTTAACCTTATCTTTAAATGATTTTTATGATCATTAAAATTAAAAAAGAGGCTTAATACATAAAAATAGTATATTTTTGCGGCGATATGTGAAAGATACTGTTTATAAGGCCTTTATTTAATGTCAACTGAAACAAAAATCTTAGGTTTCAGAATAAAACTAAGAGTTGAGATTTAAAACTTTTTGTAAATTCTGTCCCTTACTATCTCTGACAAGGAGGATACATTTTTGATGGTGTTGGTTAGTTTGTCCATTTGTTTACAATTTGTCTACAAAAAACATTCAGGAAATGTCACTGATGGCACAAGAAACAGATGATTTCATTTTAGTGGTAGTGGTTATCTGGATCACCATTTGGACTCAGGATTTTTTGAAGGGATCTTTAATCATTGTAAGAAAGTGCCATTGTCAGTATATATGTGTATATACCTCCATAATTAGTCTAAGACTGCTTGGCTAAAAATACAGGACAGTTTGGATTGCCTAAGCTGTAAGCATATAAATAACTCAAAAGTCGAAAATCAACTATTGCATACTATGTCAAAGATATAATTTTAAGCATCTTTTTCGTGAGTTAAACCCAAATACAAAGTCATACACTTGGCAAGAAGAAACCCCCTAACAGTGGCCTTACCAAAAGCCAAGTGAGAGGGGCATTGACACAGGTGGGGTTTGTTAGTTTGTTACTATATTAATACTATTATACTTAATACTTATCTTGCTTCACTAACACAAGGTGGCCTTAGTTATCACAGTTAAGTGTTAAGTATGTGATAAGTTAAAACTAAGTTACAGTTACAACTGATGATAAAACACTAAGAACGAGTAAGTTAAGAGATGAATGTTAAAATATTTACACCTAAGGTGCTCTTAACATAATGACCACATAGTTAATGCAATTCACAGCTGATATACACATGAATAAACAGAATAAGAGTTGGCTGTGAGATAGTGAGACATGAAATAATACATTTAAGTAAACTTCAAATGTATACAGTTAAGGTAATCTTTGCATAATAACACAAGATTGATAAGTTACAGATAACATAGACATGAACTACAATTTACAGTTAGCTGTGGGATACTAAAATATAAGCTAGCATATGTGAGTTTAAGTTTATCCACTTAAGATGACCTTAACCTAATGCTGAGTGGATGTAGATAAAGCTACCAGACAAGTAGCTGATGAATGAGAGAGTTTACACAGTTTGGTACAGTGAGTTAAGGTAACCTTAACTAACAAGTGGGTTGTAAGTTTGGGAGTAATAGTTGTAAAATAATTAAGAGAAATTATGTGTTTATTATTTGATGTAAGGATTTAAATATTCCCCTAACCCCAAGGGGAGGTAGTCATTGTAGGAGTTGGGATTGTAGAGACATTATATGGTCCTGTGTAATATATGACCACACAGACTCCGACGTCCAGGTGCCATGACTCTAGATATCCTGAAGGGGCACATGGGAGTTAAAAGCAAGGGAGGCACCCGAATGCCAGAGTGAGTGAAAAGTAATGTTAGAGTGTGACAGGTGAAATATTTTGAGGATGAGGGACAGATTTGTTTCTCAAACGTGTATCAGTGAGTGGAACAGGGGGAATTAGTGGAACCTGGAGTAAACTTTATCAGGTTTTTACAGCTTTTACTGGGCAGAGTGGGGAAGTTTGGGCCAAGTTGTGGAATTTTAAGAATCCGGACTTCATGCTTACGTTGGAGTGTCTTGGACCATTTAAGCAAGACTAAGGCCACAGCAAAAATAATGTCAGCCCGTTCCAGTTGTTGCAGGGGGTCATATGAATTGATGATGTGAGGGACTATGTTTGAAATTCTGAGGAAGGAGAAAAATGACAGGAGGTAGGCTGCTTTGTATAATGTGCCAATGAACATGATATCACATTGATTGACAATTAATTAAGTGTTTTTGTGTCACTAATAGACTCGAGAGCTACCTTGAAGGGTCCGTGAAGGAGGAGAGATTTATGAAAGTATCTGAGTCTGGATCAGACTGTTTTTTTGTTGTTTTTTTTTTTTTTTTTGGGGGGGGGGGGGGGCTGAAACATAATTGAGAATGGCAGAGGGTGACAAGCCATTGAAGGTGAGGAACGTGGAGTCATAAGCTTTTATAGTGGAGTGTCAAAAACCAGTAGAAACTCTGGCTGTGGCCCTGGGAGTCAGACTGGCCACCCTAAGAGACACACCTACAAATTAAGTAAGCCAGTTTAAGGTCAATGCATCTTCAGGGGGTTGCACCCACTGAGGACAGGGGAGGATATTTTGCAGTTATATCTGTACTGATCACCCATAGACCATCTAGAGAGACAATTGGCCACAATATTGACCTTACCTGCAATGTAGACAGTGCGAAGATTAATATCAAGCTTAGCAACTTCCATGGTTATGTTTCTGGCCATTGCTGCTAGTGTGAGGTTGTTTGTAGCCTCAGTTGTTAGTACTGAGACTACAGCAGCATTGTCACAGTGCACCAGAAGAGTTTACCTGTCCACCCTTGACCCCAAGTGCGGATGGCTACAAGTATGTTTATCCTTTCCAAATGCACTATGTTGTATTGGTTGAAACCTAAGGGGATGGGGAGAGCATAAACTTGCAGGCCCTATCTATCACCTAATCCTTGGAGAGATGCATCCAACTCGATTTCATGGGCAATTTTTGGGTGTCAAAGAAAGTTTTACCGTTAAACTGAGCCACAAAGGCTTGGAACTACCTTAGGTCTCGCTTAAAATCAGTGGTGAGAGTGATTGATTTCTGGTTGATCTAAGAAAGTTAAGCATTCAGTTTAAAAATACTCTAGAAGCTTTCATGCACTTGGATATGTACAGCAACTTGCCCCGGAGTGACTGTATTTTCTTTTTGAGCACCTAGACTTACTATCCCAAACTTTGCATATTTCAATTATTTCTTGCATTTGACTGGGGATATGGAGACTGTGAACTCAGTGGTAGAAATTTCCACACCTAAACAGACAACTTTGGTACTGGGGACCAGTTTATGCTTGCTGATGCCAAAGCCGAGCTCTTGGAGTATTTGATATAGTCTATGAAAAGATTCATGAGCCCTAGAGAACAGGGCATGCCCTATGATGTCATCGACATCATGGCCCTCCCTGGACATGAAGTGATGCACAGCGTCACTTAAACACTGGAATATGGCTGAGCCATGATGAAAACTGAATGGGAGACACGAGCTGATGAAATATGAATCAAGCTAAAGGCCTAAAAGATGGCAATTCCTTAGGGTCTATTTTTATATGCTGGAATGCCCTTTAGATGTCGATTTTGTAAAGTACTAGACCTTTGCCCAAAGCTTTGACTTCCTGGGTGATAATATCTATACTTGGCAATGTTAATAAGAAGGGAGCACCTGAGTATTGATCTTTAGTGACTCCAGCATTAACTGAATGAGCAACAGGGAAGCTGCGGTCAACTTTGACTCTTCTTGCATCAGAATCAGGCTTTTCACGAGTCATACAAGGAGATATGGGAAGGTCTTTAATGGGAGGGGTAGAAAAAGGGCATAAAATAGCTCCAAAACGACCCTCTCAATGAAAGTACTTTCTGACATGATCTGGAAATTCACTGGCTGAACTGTGATTGTTGTCTTCTGAACTTAGTGACACCTCATTATCAAAATCAATGGGAAACGTATATCTGATAAAAAATTTCAATTAGTCGTCCCAATAGCCCTCAAGGTAAGAGTCCACTTATCTACCTTCAACTGAGAGGGAATAGAAATCTAGCATCCATAAAGTTGAAGTTTCAATGGAATCAGATTTGATACCTTGTGATTGTGTAATACTTTTGTAACCTTTGAAACAACATTAAAAGTATGGGGTGCAAGACATTTTTCTGCACTTTAAATAGAATCAGACTTGAAACCTTGTGATTATGTAACACTTTGCGTAACTTTTGAAATCATATTAAACCATATCTGCAAATTGTTTTGTTTTGAAGGCAAAGGCTTGGCCTTTGACTTTTGCTTCACCACTACTGTATTTTATCAAATTATCTCCTCTGAGAACATTGACATAAGTTTTTTTATTTATTTGCCACCAATCGTGATGCCAGTTTGAACTATCACAGTTGTTGTTGGTATTGCTATGAATTATTCGAGTTTTTGTAATTTTACATTTTTTGTTTGAACTTAGTCATTTTTGGTGCAGCACGCCTGCAATCTTTACTTAGATGAGCATTACTTTTTCCCTGGGCAAAGAAATTGGTACAAACATCCAAGTAAAAATGACCACTGGGATCATGATCAGCTTTTTGAGAACAACTGCCCATTTGGTAACATTTACATGGGGTGGGGCGATCCCTACTGTTACTTTTCTTGGTATTTGATGAAACAGAGGAGTGTGGAGTTATTCTCTGTGCATGGGCTCGCCAAATGTGGTCCATTTTGTTGGTTTTCCCCCATGTCACTTTGGGTTCCTCCATTCTGTATAACAGGACTGTGTGGGAGACTTTTGCTGCAGGCCAGCCGAAACCATGACTCTCCTCCATTAGGTTGGTCATATATTCTAACATATGATTCTTTATAGTGGGATCAGACTCTTTCATAATTATATAGGAGAAACCTGTACAGGAGAAAGTGCATCATAGAAGATTCTGGCTTTGTTTGACCCACTCAAAATATGATTTTGTGGCCAAGGAATTTCCTTTTTACCCACACAGTTTTAGAACCTCCCCTCTGAGATTTGAACTTGCCTTTATCAATGAGTGAGTGGAGTTCTCTGAGTCTGCTGTCGACCTGTACCTGCACTGTGGAAGATCTCTTCAGTGCATGCATGGTGGATAGCATCAGATCTGATTCTGGTGGAATGGTGTTGCTGGAAGTCTGGCTTCTGGTAGGAGACGCCACTGGTGCTGCTGCCTGATCTTGTTGGTTCACTCTGTCCTCGATGGTTGTCATCCGACCACTTTAAGCCGGCAATTCTTTCGAAATCCTGACACGTAATTCTACTAAAAGTCCTTCTAGCCTGTTTCAATCACATGAACTATTCTCTGTCAAATTTTGACACTTGGAATTAATAGGCCTAGTATGGTGCTCATTACATTTTTTACAGTCAAATATTTTTGATAGCATCTTCCTTGAAACACAAAACAACCAGGAAAGAGATGGCTCTGCCTTGAATGAAACATGAAACAGGATGATTAGATTGCCAAATAATAAGTAATTTTAAAGTGAATACAGCCCTGTAAGTGTGGCTTCCCAATCAAGTGAAGCAAGCACACATAACTCAAAGCAGAGTCATTAAAATCCCAGCAAGAGGCTCGGCATACTCTACAAAACAGAAGTCAGCTAGCTTAGTGACTTCTGTGTGGAAGTCATCAAGTTAGCAATTAGTAAAATTGAGTAAGAATAATTTTTTAAAATTTGGAGTTAAAATGGGTCAACTAGTGAGGACTGGGGTAAACTACAAGAAAGGCTTTCTATGCCACTGATTAAGGTTGCACCTGTGTGCCACCTTCCCAAACAAGCTAGGCTAGATAATATTATTTGCAGTTACACTCTATTAGATATTGTGAACACATGTGTTGTAAATCCAGGCTACATTACTGATCACTCTTTTGTGGTGATGAAGTAATGTATCTGTAGACTTAAGTGAGGCTATGGGCTGAAATGTGAATTAACATTGAATGAAATTACAAAAGCCATTCATATATAATGTGAAAAACGGCAAAGCCCCAGTCAGAGATGGATTTCCTATAGAATTTTTAAAGTTGTTTAAAATAAGCTCAAATATTTTGTCTTGTGCACATACAACTGGTCTTATAAAATGGGGAAAACGACTATCTCCTTGATACATTGCGTCATTTCATGCATACCGAAAGGAAATAAATCTAGAACCCTGTAAATCTGCCAGCCCATTTCATTATTTTTGGTTGCATACAAAATTATATCTTGTGCTATTGCTAATAGAATTCAAACTGTTTTGGACATTCTGATATCCAAAACTCAAACAGGCTTTATGGAAGGAAGATTCATTGGAGAAAATTCTTGTCTAATCTATGACATTCTTTATTGCACTGAGAAAGAAAACATTGTGGGGCTACTCATGTCTGTACATTTTGAGAAAGCCTTTGATTCTGTGTCATAGAAGTTTCTGTGCAATAGATTAAAATTACCAGGCTTTGGACCTAAAATGTTCAAATGGATTACACTATTCAACACTAATGTGATTTGATATGTCCGATATGTCCTGCAATGTGGTTTCCTCTAAGGCCCTTTTGATATTAATCATGGTTGTAGACAAGGTGATCTTATCTCCTCCTGTTTGTTCCTCCTTGCTTCACAAATGCTACCAGTCCACACCACCCCACAGAGACATTAAGAGTCTCGGCTTCTGGAACATCCTTTATTGATATATGCATATATATATATATGTGTAAAATATGACTACTACTTTGCTATGCTACTGTACAAATCAGACAACATTGTATATCTAAATTTTATGCACATTTATTAAACTTTAAGTTTACATTCATGACATTACATGTGATTCAAGGTTGAAATAATATTAACGTAGGTTTATTTATGGAACTGTGATAAAAAAAATTCTTGGGTAAAATTGCTGTGATAAAAGACTCTTATATTATCTAAGCTAAATCATTTGTTTATGTCTATCCCAAATCCTGATCAAAGTGTAATAAATAAGTTGCAATGAACTTTTAAAAATTTATCTGGGATGACAAACCAGATTAAATAAGTGGCAAACAATTGATCAGCTATTATAAAGGATGAAGACTCTGAATGATTGATCTAAATTCATATGTAGCTTGAAATGCACCTAGATAAAATGTTTAAGATTTTACAGTTACAAGAGGAGCCACGGTGTTGCAGTGGAAACACACTTGACTGCCACCTCTGAGGTCGGCGGTTCAAACCCCAGATTTTATGTGAGATTTTATGTTGGTAGTTGCTTATCGATGGTCTGCAGTTTACAGTACAGACCTTGACTAACTGTGCGTACTTGTCCTCTGGCCACAAAACTACTCATCATGATATGACCTGTACAGTGTTGAATGTGATGCAAAACCCCAAGTAAATAAAGACGTTTCCTAATGCAAAAACACTCTCTATGGTATGAGTTGTGTCTTTATTATTTAAAAGATTATGAGAAATATTTTAATATGTCCTTTCTGTGGCAAAAAAATGCTAGTAAACAAGATATCAACAATGTTTGGAAAAAAAACTTTATTATAATGGGCCAAAGTAATGGATAACATTCCAAAAGACCAAAAGGATAAATTGCTCAATATCCCTCTTTCGTACAATCCACTCATTTTAAACGTCTTTTTATTCTATCAAGACTGTCACAGTAAAGTCGTAATATTTATTCCTGATATATTATGTAAAGGTAGATTCCTTTCTTTGGATGAATTAAAAAGCACCTAAAATAAAATAAACTACAAACCACAAAATAAAAACTAATTTTCTGGATTATCATTACTTAAAAGTTAATTTGAAAAAAATAGCACACATCTACATAATCCAATTGTCAAACCAGTCTGGCAGACCGCCATAGAAACTTGAACAAAGTCCAAGAAAGAGGAGTAAAGACTTTTACAAATTATTAACTACTACAAATCAATTTCAGGCTTCCTCTTTATACAACAAGTGGGAAACAGTAGTTGATGACAGGTTGGATTATGAGGAATGGATAGCAATTAATAAAAATTGTTTTTAACTAAAACAAGACACCAAAATAATCTGGTTGCAATATAGGATTTAACTCATGATCTGGGAACAAAAAGTCTCCTGTTGCTGCTGTACCATTTGACAAGATAATATCCCATGTATTTATCCAGTGCTCTTATCCACATGAGATCTGGAAAAAAATCAAGGAGTGGGTTTAAGTTTATCATTTCATATCAGTACTATACAGTGCTTCTGGGTCTTGTCAAAAAAGAACTTGGGATCTTGTTTTGTTAGCTAACCTATTCTTCTCTTAATTTTGTTGTATTTCTGACATTTTTCAAAAAAATATGACAAGCAACAAATTATGTGATGTATCTCCCTCAAAGACCAAAAGCTTAAGAATAATTGGAAATTGCTTCCCCTACTGTTTCGAACATTGGAGTTAAATCTTGTACTTTTTCAAGCATTTGAGGTTATTTTATCACAATATATATTACCTTTTCTTGCTATATGCTGTATCATTAATGTACACTTAAGAATTTTTACAAGGGAATCAGAAAGTCCCTTTAACAATAGGATAGTTTTACATATGTGTTGCATACTATACTTTCACTTGCAGGTAAATGTGTTCTTCAACAAGAACTCCTCAGCTGGTGAAAGTGGCTTCAAACTTACAGTAAGCTCTGTTGTGACTGCCTCTTCAGTCAAGCTGAAAATCTGTGTTATGTAAGTTTACTGCATCTTTTGCTCTTTGTGATCATGTAGCAATCTTTAGAATTCTGGATTTATTCTGCTGTCTTTCATAGGAATGTTGATCCATCAATAAATGTTAAACTACTCTGCACCTGATCACTTCAGGATTACGTGTTACCCTCTTACGTGAAAGGGAGGAGAATGGGATTTCTTGTGGGGACTGTCTGGCTGTTTGTCTGTATTCATTATTCAAAAACTATACATCAAATCTGTTTCACATTGTCACAGAAGGTGGGGTCTCCACATTAATTGGGCCTCAAACATGACGCAGATTCAGATCCACATAATGTTGGCAGAATCTTTTATGTTTTTTTGTGGGAAGGTGGAATTGCAGATTACAGTTGCACATCCCATTTACATTGTACAGAATTGAAATATGAAATATATGATTATTCTCCATAGTGTTTTTCTTATGGTATATTATATGTTTTTATCAATAAGTATGTTATACTTATTTTTTTGCTTTAAAGAAGATGGAAAATTCCAAGATATTATGCTTGTGTTACAAAATTGTATGATTTGAAAATTTAATCAATGAAGTAAAGAGGGTATCTTTTGAATTTCCACTTAATAAAGCATTTACCAAATGTGGAATCTCCCAAGCTGAGCATATCATGTCCGTTTCTCTTGTTGTTACTTGCCAGTGCTGATGATTTTCATTGAAGAATCAAGGTCTATTAATATGCACTGCACTGACCATGCAACGATGTGCCAGTAAAAGTACAATTATACAAAAGATTTAACAAATTTATGTACACCTTGTTAAATAATGGCAACCCTTGTGTAGAACTTGCTGGTAAACTTGTATCCTCAGGAAGTAACTCAAATGTTAGTAAAAACATTAATATTATATCTAGAGATTTAAAATGTAACTACTCTGATGTGCTTGCATCACCGTGTGCATTTACAAAGTATGTACAAAGTTATGTGACCTCTTGTAATAGTGTTGAGGACAATATAGTATGTGGAAATATATGTGATCTAATGTTTATAAGAGACAGAAATTTGACAAGATTTGTTCCAATGAAATAAATGAAATGTTAGAGTACTTATGCACTTCTTAACCTCTTGTATATATTTAAACTATTGTAACTGTATATATGTTCAAAGTATACCTTTGTGTATGAATAAATAAATAAATAAATAAAATTCAATGGCTTAAAAGCAATGAAATCAATTGAAATCAATCAGTCAATATAAATTTACAGTACCCTGGTCAATTAAATTTAGTTTGTTTCAGTTAATAATTCTATGGGTTGTTTTCTTGAATTCATTTGTTTGCATAAATAATATTTTGGGTCATTTGTATAGATATAAGATTAGTTTTAAAAAGATTCACTCAAAAAATTATACTGGTTTAATCAGTTGGGGGCATTTGAAAATAAATGGTTGTATTTAACAGATATAACTTAGAAGGAAGTGGCATGGTAATAATAGAAGTGAAGATGTTGACTGCATTTTATCCTGATCTGGCTGGTTTATTGAGTCAACATGAACTGTTGAAAAGGATTGAATTCAAAGGAAATCGCTTGATTCTGTATTTTGATGAGGTGAGAACTGTACTTAAATCTCTCACAGTAAAATTCTTATTTTCCAGCACTGTAAATTTTATCCTAACATAAAGTGAAGAAAACAATCACTTTTCAACCTAGTGCCAGAAAGAATAACTATGTTCATAGAAGTAAAAGTAATGCCCAAGACTATTGATATTTTGACGCAGTTCACACTGTGATTATTTGTTTAAAATTTCATTTTGCTAAATTGTGGTCACAGTTAATAACCCTGTGCAGAATTTTGCTTTGTAGGGTAATGACAAAAGAGCATTTGACTATTTTAGACGATAATGAGTAAACCCTTTTCCAGTCAGCTGTATCTTAAAAGGATAATATCCATTCATTTTTGTTGTTTGGGACATAACACACTATACATACCATAAGCAGCAAAGTCATATTCATTAGTAAAAGCAGTTTACCCAATAGTTATAGGTCATTGTAGAAAAGTCTCTCAAGCAAAAAAAAAACTGTACCATGTTGACATGAGGCTGCAATAGAAAATAGTTTTGGGTTTAGACTTCAAACTTTTGTGTAAGACTTTTAAAGCAACAATTGTTAATTTAAACCCAACAATGATTCAATTAAGTCCTTCTATCTACCATTAACAGGATTACAGTATCTTTTAATCCACATAATTTTACAGAAGCCACTGTATCTAAAGCTGATACCATCTTTAGACCTCATTTTTCTAATGGTTGGATAAGTGTGTTTTTAAACAAGGTGCTTGTTACGCCAGAAAAAATATAAAGATATTTTATAGAGATCTACTACAAATTCATCAAGATCATCCCCCAGTTTTGTAATTTCTAGAATCAACATTAAGTGTTGTGAGATGATACCATCCAATACATGGCAAGTGTTCTATTATATGTCAGATAACCAGCATACAGGTGTGCATCACCATAACACTCAAGCCCGCCGGGAGAATAAAAAATCTGAAACCAGCAGTGATCACAGTGTATTCATACTATGAATCCAGTGAGTAATTTTTGCACTTGTTTAAATACATTGTTCAAATATTGTGACATACTGAACAGTTTTGAAATAATTTTGCAGTTATTGTTTTGAGCTTTTAACAATATATTTTCAGTTGATAGATAGGAAGAAAAGTTGGCAGTTCTTTGATGGTTCTCAGTGCGAATATTGATCTTCTAGTTTTGCCTTGCTTTTGTCTGTACCCTATTCCCTTCCTGATATAACCTATAATGTATTGAAAGTGATGTTATGCCTATCCCCAAACAACCAACCAAATGACATCTATGCAGAAAATGTGATATTGGATATAAGTGACTTGTGTTCAGCTGCACTAAGACTCACTTTTGTGTTTGATAGTACCCCTGTTCACTTTTGCCTCATGACTGCCCTTCTAACATAATTATGGCATATAAAATTTTAAACGTGCTTAAACCATTTTGCAAATGAGCATTTCTCTCCCAGTACACACAATTAATATTTATGTACATAAGGCAGTTATAACTTATTGTCTAGGTGCTACAGTACAACTCTGTGGTGTTACAACCTTTTTAAATGCACAATCTCTTTGTAAATATCCTTGCAAAACTACCTCAAATTCTCTTGAAATATATGGTAATTTATTAGTTTTAAAAATAAATACAGAGAAAACAACCTTTTTTGGCACTGGATATATAAAAAATCATCAATTAAGTTTAATATAAACCAAGAAATGTGTTGGAGGAAAGTAAATTCAGTCTTTTCAGGTTATAATATTCAGTAAATCTTAATGATATTCCACATATGAACTTTGACATAGCTATAAAAAGTTAAAACTGAATTAAATTCTTAGAAATATAGAATACTTTCACAAATTGCAAAAATTAACTGTTCCAAAACCATTAATTTTATTGTAATTTATCCATTTGTTTTCTTTAGTACCTGCACCACAGTCCATTCTTGTTGAAATCAATACAATATTTTATTATTATCTGTGGAATGGTAAACTAGACAGCTTAAAAGAGACACATTAGGGTCCCCTAAAGTGATAATGTAGTTAAGTTTGAAATAAGCACAAAAGCTAAAATTTTTGCAATATAACATTTCATAAAGGGGACAAGTTGTGGGCAATTTGCTGTACAGAGGTAAAATATCTGGAAACATAACTACTTTTGGTGGAGATTTGTCTTTAAACTACTATAAACCATCAAATCCTTTTTGGAAAGTTGTTTTTAACTATTGGGCAGATTTTATGCATCTGAACAAATTATGATCTTCCCAGTAGTGCTATTTGGTTTAACACCAGAATGCTAAAGGTATTCCTTCTTTTAATTGGTCAAAGAATTAATTTCATAGGTAATATAATTTATAATAACAGTGATGTATAGCCTTTACCAAACTTGAAAGAAAAACATGGTTTAAATGTTAATTTTCTGCATTTCTATACTGTGTAAAGTTTATTGTAAAAAATCCATTGCTAAAAACAAAAAAAGTGAGATAACTTTGGAATTATGACTCCATGTATACCTTTTCATCTAAAAACCCATTGCAAAATATAAAAGCAATATACCATTCATTGTATAAATATGATATTACAGCATGGAATGATATAAAGTTGAATGTTGACTTAATAAACGAAATTGATAAAACAATTGGGAAAACTATTTACAAAAAATGCTTCTGTATAGTGAACATATATATTTGGCTACAAAACAGAATCATAAAAGAAAATAAATATTAGGGACAAAGTTAAAAACAATATTTCCAATAGTGATCTTTGCCACATGTCATAAACTGAAACATTAGTGCACCTTTTTAGTGTAACAAAGTTTCTGATTTTAGATAAATGTGAATTTAGGACCAAGATTCATTTAAACTGGAATAAAATAATCTGTATACTTGGGTATAGTTTGTGTGATGCCAAATGTAAATATATGTTTAAATGCGCATTAAAAATAGAGACCAGATTCAAGTATTCACAAAAGAAAAATATCTCTGACAGGATCTATTATGCAAATTAAATAATGATGAAGAAATATTTAGAAAATGGTGGTTTGTTTGGAAAAGAGTTCTTTTCAGGAATTTAACCACATGTAACTATATTATTTATCATTAATTTTAAACACACAACATACAGTGTTGAATAGTTCATGTACTTATGTAGTTTCTATTAAATTAGCAAAGTGTGAATGCAAAAAAAACAGAATGGGCATAAAATGTATTCATAAGTTGAGTAACAGTATGACTTGTATTGACATATTTACACAATATGTGCATGTACATATGAATATAAAGTATGGAAAAAACTTCATTTTTTTTTATTTTTCTGAAGCATATGTACATACAGGCAGATACCTTAACAAGCACAAGCTATATTTTCCATTTAATTTTCCAAAAAAAGAATATTGCAAATCAAAAGAAACAATTTTCTAAATGGCCAAAAAATAGATTTCATTAAAACCAGTAAACACAGAAAAAACTAAGTGTTGGCTTTTGTGAAGACTTTCTTGAAATGTTTTAGATGCCTATTCCTGTAAACAAATTTTGCCACACAGCCCACTTTTTCGAAAACTCTCTGTTTTGATACTTTGTCTTATTTAAACACTTTTGTTCTATAAAAATTTTCTTCATTTCTTTTTCTAAATAATAAATATTTATTTTAAAGTTATTCCTTGAACACCAATAAAGGTATTTCCTTGTAACCAGGAGGATTAAATTTAAAGGCAAAAAATTTTTATCATAGGTTAAATAGCCCAAAATTGTCATGCTATCTGTAATGTTAAAATTTATTGCTAGTTTATTTTGGATCCATATTTAACATTCTCCCATAATACATTTGCCTTTTTACATTTACTGAACAAGTGATCAATACTCTCTACTGATGTTTTACAAAGAGTGCATTCATTATTCTCTGCTATTTTAACCTTCTTTAAATAATCCTTCATTCCTAAAATTTTGAATAAAATATGGTACTGAAACCATGAATATTCATTATCTTAGATACAATTAAAACAAATTTTGTAAATCAAACGCAAAGATCTTTACACTCAGTTTTTTCTTTCTTCAGCATAGAATCAAAAAATAAATTCGCAAAGTGGTTTTACATCACTAAGTTGTGGATTGTATAATTCATAATACTTCTTGCATCCATGCCGAGACTGCATAATCAATTTCATGTGAGATGGGTACATTGGGCCAAAAGAGGTTGAGCAAATTATATTTTTGCCTGATAAATATTTCAGAATTTCTAATCTTACTGTAAAGTAATTAAGAATATTCAGGCTACAGTTAGATTTCATTTTTAGGTTTTCGTAAGTTAGCATTTTACCTTCTGCATCAAGAAGGTCTCGGAAATAATATATGCCATGATTGAACCAACCTGGAAAATAAATTGGATTTTTTGAGATTTTTGAATTGTACCAAATACAACTTTGTAATAAATCGGTATTGTTAGTGATTTCCTGTCTTTTGCATATATCAGACCATTAAAACAAAAAGTTTTGCCAAAAGGGATTTGATATTTTTTTCGGAAATTGAGAGCACCACAAATCGCCAAATACAAGTACTTTATCAATATTGTTGTAAAGAGCTTATAGTAATCTAAACCATTGCGAATTTTGATGAGTATATAACTTTCTAACCCAACTAACTTTTAAAGCTTTTTCAAATTTACAAAGATTTGTCATTTTCAATCCCCCTTGCATATATTTTGAATTCATCGTAACTCTCTTAATTTTGTCAGGCCCTCCAGACCATATGAATGAGTACAGTAATTTATTCAAATCTTTCAGGAAAGCATCAGATCTTTCTATTGATGTTAGCATGTGTACGCATTTCGGTATAAACAGTGTTTTAATCAAAACAATTTTTCCAATTGGTGTGAGATGTCTCACCCTCCACTTTTTAATTTCTTTTTGAATATTGTTAAGGGCTGTAGCATAATTTTTGATGAAATTTCATTTAAATTTGTTGTAAATTCTATACCAAGAAGATTAAAGTCTATATTTTCCCAATTTAAGTTTCCCTGTAAATTTAATTTTGAAAATCTTTTCCAGCATATCCAGATAACTTTTGTCTTTTCCCTATTAATCTGAAGGCCTGACAAGTCACCAAATACTTCTAATACATTCAGGGCTGTTTGTAGGGAGTGCTGACTACCATCCAGCACCAAGGTTGTGTCGTCTGCAAACTGTGTTAGCTTAAATTTATTTCCCATAATCTTAATACCAATTATTTCCGGGTTTATTTTGATCAATTTTACTAAAATTTCAGCTTCAATTAAAAAGTAATGAGAGATGGGATCTCCCTGACAGCAACCATGTTGTATTTGTATTTTTTCTGACGAGAAACCTCATTGTATTACATAAGCTACAATATATGTATTAAAAATTTTATCCATTTTATCAAATTATTATTATAGTAAAAAAATTTAGCACTTTGTATAAAAATTTCCAGGAAAGAGAATCAAAAGCCTTTTCAAAATCAATGAGTAGAAGTAGACCTGGAACATTCTTTACTTCAGTGGCATGCATAATATCATACACAAGTCTAGTGGAATCACTAATAAATCTGCCTTTTATAAAGCCTGTTTGACTCTCTAAAAATTATATTTTCTAAGGTATGTTTCAGTCTTTCAGCTATTGCACCATAAGCCAGTTTATATATAAAAGATAACAAAGAGATAGCTTTATAAACTTACCATCCTTATCTGGTTTTGGCAGACAAGTAATGATACACTGTCATAATGATGTCGATAAAAGTCCTTTTGTGAAACAGTAGTTTAATACATTCACAATAAAAAATTTTTATTTCCCCCAACATACTTTCAGAAATTTATTCCGCTGTTATGCCATCGATACCAGGGGTTTTGTTGTGTTTCATTTTTTTAAAGAATGAATCCTAGTTCTTTTACAGTTAAAAATTGTCCTAAAGCCTCGTTTGCTGTAGTTTTATTGTTGTTTTTCAAGTCCAGTTTCTCAAAATCAAAGTCCATTAAACTGTCATCCCTACTTTGAAATAAATTGGCGTAAAATTTTCTTACATGATGGAGTATGCCCTTTTGGTCAGTAACAATTGACCCATCTTTTAAATGGACCTTCTTAATTGTCTTTTCAATAAAATGTTTGTTTTCAAGGTTACGAAAAACTTGCTCGGTTTTTCACCTTCCTGTAACCACTGTTGTCGAGACCTCACAGAATTTCCGTTTAATTTGACTTTTCTTAAAGCCATCAGTTCCTGTCATTTGTCATAAAGAAATTCTGTATTCGAGGATTGCAGTGGTTCACTTGCCTCTAAAGTTTCAATATCTTTAATTTAAGGTGTTTTCAAGATGGACACATTTTTTTCTTTTCAAAGGTAGCAAAGTTAATAGTTTCTCCATGGATTCTAAGGAGAAGCATTTCTAAAAATACATCATTGTCAATTGTGAATTGAATGTCAGAGTAGTTTTCATTTAAAAATTCCACACTGTACAGTGGAATAGCATACTTTTGCTTTTCTTCAGCAATAATTTTATTGATAAGATTCAAATATTTAGTATTTTCCAGTAGGCTGTTATCAAATTTCGAAACTCCTTTGCTATGGTTAAATTTATTTAACAATATTTTCAATTCAATTATTGAATGATCAGATCTGTAACTGAGCATTATCTCACACTTATTTATCATATCCAGAATGGTAGAGGATGCTATAAACATGTCTAGTCTGGCTTGTTTAATTGGATTTTTCCATCTCCAAGTATAACCTTTTCTATTGGGATGCAAATTTCTGTATATACCACGCAAGCCATGGTCCTCTAATATTTTCAAAACTGTGTCTCTTTCCTTGGGGTTATTCAAACGTTTATAATTATTTGTGTCTAGCTCAGGATTTAAAACCAAATTAAAATCTCCACATATGATATTGTAGTCTGCATTTTCCTCTTGTAACATATTTTCAATTTCATGAAAAAACCCTGGACTGTCTTTGTTAGGTCCATATAGTGTGATGAGATTAATGATGACAGAACTTAACTTTAACACAATTTTTAAAAAGTTGCCATTTTTGTCGCTTTTTAGAGACAATACCTTATGCTCAAAATTGTTATTTAAAAAAACAGCTACACCACGAGAGTTGGTTTTACTGCAACTCAGATAAATTTCACCATTCCATAGCTTTTTCAGTTCTGGAATATCATTTTCTATTAAATGGGTATCTTGTAAACAAAGAATATTAACTTTGTTTTCTTTAAAATATGTTAAGACATCAATTTTTCTTTTCTTGGTTCCTTAAGCCTTGACAGTTTGCAGACAACACTTTGATGCTATTTTTTACATGCATTTTGGATTTTAGTGAATGCACTCCCCCATTTGTCACAGGAACAGTAAAAACAAACTTGCTATGATTAAATTGTTGAGCAATTTTAAAGCTACAAAAACACTTCTCTTTATGGCACAAACATTTCTGAAAAAGTAATTCATCCATAAATATTTTTGCACAAAAGATGACATAGGTAGATGGATAGGTTTTTAAATTAACCCTTTCACTACTGAAGGAACATTATTCCACAGGATTGTAGCCATATGACGTCATATCACGTCTGAAACGCCAGTAAAGTAAAAGATTAACTCACTACCTTATACACTTCATTTGTTGTATTTTTCGGTATATTTCATTAGGAATTGATGAAAGTCGAATGGGAAAATTCATGGGAATTTCCCAAATAAATATAACCACGAGTAAACAATATGCAGCTATATGCGGTAAATACTGCAATATCTATAGAAACCAGTTAAAATAGGTGAAATGGTGAACTTTTAAAAAAATATATAGCATAACTTTCATATGAAATACTTAAAAAATCGGTTTAATACTGATACACCAAAGAAAACGTATAACAGTACACTGAAGGGAAAGAAGAAATTAATATTATTGCCGTTGACCCTTGGTCGACAGACATGGTCCCTTACAATACACATTGATGTCGACTGCTAGTCGACATACATGGTAGCGAAAGGGTTAATTCTCCAATATAGCCCGTCTACAAATATTTTTATATCAATAGTATGTGTTCGCTTGTTAAGGTTTATTTGCTGCCAAACCATGGACGTGTGAAATAAGTGGCACTTAACTAGAGCAAC
Source organism: Sabellastarte sp. h YS-2021 (assembly GCA_964017235.1). Taxonomy (NCBI): domain Eukaryota; kingdom Metazoa; phylum Annelida; class Polychaeta; order Sabellida; family Sabellidae; genus Sabellastarte; species Sabellastarte sp. h YS-2021. The sequence goes on from OZ024930.1 coordinate 163,282,884, forward strand.
ATGTCTTACACATCGTTTACTTATCCTATATCTCAAGAAAACCTCATTTCAGCATTTCAATTGAATTGCACTATAGTACTTCTAAACCTACTTATCAGATATACCATTATGGTAACATTTTGGAAAAAAGCTTCTATTCATTGAAATCTAGATGCTAGAAACCTAGAAATTTAGTTTTCTACCAGGCAATAAAACAAACATTTATAATATAAAAATAAGGTCTAAAATTAAACAAAAAAGCCTAATGCTAAGTTCTTATAGGATTTTCTCTACATAATTAGGTGCAATGTCCAAAAATATGAGGCTATACAGGAATTACCCAGAATAATAAAAGTAAAACTGAGAAAATTGGTAGAAACACAGAGCTTAAGTGTGTAGTAATTGCCACTCCTTGCAATGTTTATGACATAAAATTAACACACAATAATTTTCAATTTTAAAGAAATATTATTTTTATGGTGAGTGATGGGAAATCATAAGAACTTATTTTAAAAAACAAATCATGGGTTGCTATAACTAATAATTTGTGAACTAATTTGATTTTTTTTTGTTAACCAATATAACATAAAAATTTAACAAAAACATATTTACACCAAAATTCTGAGATCTAATTTACTTTTTTTATTAACACAATTCCCCATTTTTTTAGTAAGTAGTGGTTACTAAACATCACATAAAAATCAAGGTTAATTAGATGTTGTGCAACCTATTGACATTAAATGTTTGCAAATATAACACATTAAAATTTTTTGCAGACAACTTCATATTTTAACAATATAAAGAGCACTATCATATTTAAGTACTATATCCACCCATACAGTTTACTTTGCACAAACTATACTGGTAAAATCACATTTCAGATACAAAGATAATAAAATTAGTGTTATAATAAAGAAAATCAAACATCTTTCAGAAAATATAATTCGTAAAAGCACATTATTGAGCCATTACTGCACAGGTTTTTACAGTCATTTTTTACTGTCATTACATTATTGATTGTCAAACACATTTAGTGTCTAAATCAAATGCTTCTTTTAAAAGTCTTTAATATTTTGTTACTTGCAGAAAGTATAGAGTAACTTGTTCTATATTAGGTTAAGAAAATTTTTTTTATTAACCAATATAAGAGAAAACCACAACAAAACATATTTACTGCAAAATTCTGTGATCTGAGTAAGTAGTGGTTACTAAAATCACATAAAAATAAAGGTTAAGATGTTGTGCAACCTATTGACATTAAATGTTTGCAAATGTAACATATTAAATTTTTTTGCAGACAACTTCTAAACAACATAAAGAGCACTATCATATTTAAGTACTATATTCACCCATACAGTTGACTTTGCACAAACTATACTGGTAAAATCACATTTCAGATAGAAAGATAATGAAATTAATGTTATAATAAAGAAAATCAAACATCTTTCAGAAAATATAATTAGTGAAAGCACATTATTGAGCCATTACTGCACAGGTTTTTACTGTCATTTTTTACTATCATTACATTATTGATTTTCAAACACATTTAGTGTCCAAATCAAATGCTTTTTAAAGTCTTTAATATTTTGTTACTTACAGAAAGTAGACAGTAACTTGTTCTATATTAGGTTCAGCAAATTTTTTTTATTAACCAATATAACAGAAAACAACAACAAAAACATATTTACTACAAAATTCTGTGATCTGAGTAAGTAATCTGTGATCTAACTTATGGAAAAAACTTTACAAATATCAGGAGGCCTTGTATATTCGTGTTTTTTGTTGAGTGAAATAGACTTAGCTTATACCCAGAAGAACTCATTAATTAGATCAACCAGCAAATATATTTTAAAAAGCATTCTTGTTAAACAATAACCCCATTGCTAAACAGAGACAGAGACACTGAAATACAAATTAAGTCATAAAATATTGCAGTTTCCTTTGATTATGCTTTTAATATCAGGAAACTTTATTTAATAGTTTGTTCTCATTTTTTGTAGATATCCGTGACTCTGTTCTGTATCTACCCTCAGGGGAAGTAAACAGTTAAACTTGATCACTTGGAGGAATCACTGGATGTATTTTGGACACTATATTTGACTTGATTTATACATAATAATTCCAGTAGAAATTATGCATTATCGGGTGACTTGATTTTTTTCTCATTTTTTATTTAATTACTTACAATTCACATGAAGTACAAGTTTAAATGTGAAATAAATTGGATTCTTTAGAGAGCGTGTGATCTTATTGTTTTATATCAATACAACTGTACCAGACATGGTTTCAGTGTAATTATAATTGTACTAGGAAGTTTCTCATTGTTCTAATTGAACAGGATATATTCATAAAAATCCCCATGCAGCAACTTTCAGTGAAAGCAAAATTCTTCAGAAAAGTGTCAATATTAATGCAGCTCAGTATAACCTAATTCAAGTAAAATCAAGTCCTTAAATCCTGCATGGACAAAGATAATCCAATATCATGAAACATGAACCCTCTTTAAACTGAACAAAGAATTGTAAAATTTCTCAAAATCCCACCAGGAATAAGATAGGTGTGGTCAGTTTATTTGAATCATTCTGTTGTTAAGCTGATGATACCCACCTATTTAATAAAACTTCTTAAAATAAAAATCAGTTTTCCTATTATACATCATTTGAGAAACCACATCATCACAAATATGGAGCTATAACAATTGATCTCAATTACCGGGCTAGCGTTAGCATACTGTTGCTATAAACACGGTCGCTAAATGCGAGATTCACCGACTTTTTAGTAGTTATTTATTTGCATTTTTAGGACCAGTTTGACACAACTTAATACACATCTCTGCCATCATTTGTGTATACAGGTATATACTGTAAGTAAGACAATTTCAATTTCTTTTGGAAATTAAAAGAAATCATAGAAACTTGCAAATCTTGGACTGACAAGAAAAATTGCACAAAAAATCAATTTTAGTCTTTACTAGGGTCACTGCTCAAGATTACTAAGTGTATGAACCTGCGAGGATTTTTCCTTAACCAAATGTTCTTGGTTCTTAGATACAATTATCAGAACAACAAATTTACTTAGCCACACAATTTTTACTAGGATCTGGTTTAAGACCTTTCTACTCCAATATAAGGGAGTCACATATTTTGATGAGTTAACTGATCATACAGTGCACTCAGGTATTGGAGCCCTATTTTGGCCGTATGGTATATGCCATCCCTTTACCAAATTATTTAGGTCACTTACATATCACACAGCTAGAGATGGTAGTTGCCTTGAAAGTTTTGGCTAATGTAAAAAAAATAGATGTGAAATGGGACTATCTAGCTGTTGTAGAAGTATTGAGATCTGGAAAAACTAGAGATAGTTTCTGGGCAATTTGTGCCAGAAACGTATGGTTAATCTGTGCAATATTTAATATACAGATACAAACATGGCATATACCAGGAAAATCAAATCATTCTGCGGATTTCTAGGTGGATCATTGCTAAAAATCCAGAAACTAAACTTAGGGTGTTGTTACCAGACTTCATATGGATCAACACCCATGGTGACCTTACTGCACTTAATGATGATATTTGATGTATGTTCAGATATTTCAGTGATGATGATAACTGCTCAACTTGCCACCAGGGTCAGGCAACGATTGTACTCTGCTTTTAGACCAGGTACTAGAAAGTCCCAAAAGCGAATCTTCAATGACTTCCTGGGCTTCATGGTGGCAACTGGGCTTTGCGGTGATGCGTATGTAACGGGGTGAAACAGCACACTATATCAGTTTGGGGAAGAAAATCAAAAAATTTCCTTACAAGTGGCCTAAATGGGGTGAACTTTGAAAGTTTAATATTAAAGTAGTCTAGAAGTGAATTTCTCTTGCAAATATGCAAATTAGATGGGGCATATGATATTGAACACGTGGCTTTAATACACAGTGTACATTGATTCTTCGTGCATTAACTTCATGTTTTCAAAAATGGGGAAGAAAAATAATACAAAAAATTCTTCCAAGACTAAAACTACGAGTGGCAAAGATAAACATGAAGCTATAGTAAATGAAGGGGCGAGTACTAGTCAGAGTCAAGACATGTCAATTTCACAAAAGTTAGATGTATTAATGAATGCTGTACAAGAAATGGGTTCAAAAATTAAAGAACAAGATGAAAGATTGAAAAGACAAGAAGAGAAGACGAGCATTTCTGATTTGTCTGCCGTACCTTCAGCTCACAGCTCTCCAAAATCCATGCATTCGAATGTACATAAGATTCCAACTTTAGATGAAGTGAAGACTGATATGCGGGTGCAAGCTGAGGTTGAGAAGAGAATGCAGCAATATCAAAATGCATCACGTACAGAGTATTCAGGTAGGCCCACTTCAACTCTTAAGTCAGGTAGATTTAGGGCAGGTGTTACAAAAATTAAGGTACCCATTAATTGACCACAGGATTTATGTACTCTCCCATCAGTTAGCAAACAACCTCTATATGATGATATGTCGAATGAACAATGGGTGCAGGGTATGTTGTTATGTATTTTGGAAGAAAGTTCAGTAGAAAATAAAGACTATATGTTGTCATATTTTTCAATGTTGATGCAGGATGCAATTGAGCTATCTTTAGGTACAGCTCGAAAAGCCCATGCAGTAGTTCTCCAAGAAATGGAGAAAGCAAAGTTTACGCGGAATGAGCCTGATTTGGTTGAAAAATGTAAAAATAGACAGCGTATGTTGCAATCAGTCAAGAGTACTACTGCTAGCAATACTCAAGTTTGTGTTTTTACAACAACGACAAGTGTAAAAATGATAGTGATCATGTTAGTTCTGGCATCTTGTATTAGCATTGTTGTTCTTACTGTTACAAAGAAACAAAGAAGAGATATGAGCATCTGGTTAACCAATGTATGCATATGAGAAATTCAAAAACAGAAACAGGGGCACTAAAACCTGACAAACAGCACGTTTAACAGAATATACACTAATCTGTCTATAGCAATTGAGAATAATATAGATACAAATAATATTAGTCAATTTGCTTACGACAAAAATGTATTAATTGAAGATATATACAATCAGGAAGGTTGTTATAATAACATTGACAAAACCATTGAAAGATCAGCTAAATGGTTTCAATCGTGCACATTTCATGATAATCAATATATAACCATTTGTCAAAAAATTTTCAATGTTAAACAATATAAAATAGATAAAATTAGTTGGTTGGCTGGTCAGTCTAATGGCTTACATTATGTGTTTCAAAACTACCCTTGTCATGAAGGTAGTACTGTGGTGCAGGCTGCCTTCATTATGAACAACGATGTTAAAACCAGTGACATTAACACTGCAATGTCACGTATTTATATTCAGTCAAATATTACTAATGATACAAAACCACGTTGTATGTGTCTTTGCGAAACTCAGTACTATAATGGTCAAAATACTAACATTAATATATGCTGTACCCAGCAAAGCGCACATGAATGCCAGGTGAGTAAGTGTGCCTTCTTTATTTGGCAGCTTCCTGAGATCTGCTAACCTTGGGACATGTGATGAGGGTTGCATAGATTATACTAATATCGACGTCTTGACAACATATTATTCTCAAGATTTTATGTATATGTGTGACAATCTCAGTTATGATAAACCTGGTGGTTTATGCATTGGGAACTATACGAAAAATATATCTCCCAGTAATCTGGCTGCATGCCTTTCTCACGACTGTCAATCATTGTACAGTAGACAAGAGTTTTCTTTTGGTTATAATGACAGTTTTAAGTTTTATAATTATGTAAGTAAACTTGAACAGTTTAGTTATCAACATGATGTGATGAATAAAAGCAATATTTTTACATTAACTTTAGTTAATGAAACGTCATTCCTAATCCAATATTAGGCAAATCAATCTTGTGCCCCTATACTGCACTAAAATGACTTATGGAGTCCACATCAGGGAACTCAAAACAATAACATTTCATTATTTCTAGGTCTCATGGTCCAGTTCCTCTTATTGACTCTGTAGACAGAAAGCACTTTTATTTCAGATTTTAGGAGATCAGGGGCCACCATTGCCTTCCACAATGGGGTTCCGCTGGAACACATCATACCCCATGGGACCTGGAAGTCAGATTGTGTATGGGAATATATTAAGTCAACCCTCAGCTCTCTCCACCAGTCAGCACTGCTTTCCAACGAGTTTTATCTGTTTGAGTTTGGCTGTTTGGCAGCTATTTGAACTTTGAACTCTTCTTTTAACTCCTTGTTACTGGTAATTTTTCCTTTTTTTAACTTGTCAACAAGTCTTGGTCTTGGGTTCAAAACCAGCTTGCTTTATATCAATTTCATTAATATTTGTGTCTGTTCACTGGGAACCTTTTGGTTTTATATCTTTAATGTACTTTTCAATTACTTCTCATTCTGGTTGGTTTGCAACCTATTTGTTGCAATTGTTGCTTTGGCTCTGCGACAGTTGTAATCTCACCAAAGCGTAGCTAGTGCCTTATATAATGCAAGTTTATTTTACAATTAAATCTGAAGTACAATTGTGTAATTGTAGTATTGTATCAGTCAAAGATGTTTAGTTTGGTAGGACTCACAAGGTAATGAACGGTTCACAACTGACTTGCAAGGTCATCTACGGACGTCAGATGGTGATCTAAGGACAAGAACCTTGCATTCAAATGCTGGTCACTGTGGGTTATACTGCTTGTAGTGTGATTAGGGTTTTAATGGCTATAATTTAGGAATGCACTAAATTCCCATACAGTTTGTCATTTCTTCTGCATCTGTTACTTTTATCTTTTTATCTGAAAAGTATGACTGATGAAGTTAACCTGAATAATTTAATAAACACATATTGTTGTTGAAGACTTTGTCCTGAAGTCACAGAAAAGTAGTTTACTACCATGGATATGTACTTGGACTTTCTGTGCATGGTACTTCACTGTTTTAGGTTATGGTGAAGCAAAATGAGCTGAACTGATAAATTCATGTAAAGCATTAGAGAGCTGCTATTTTAATGAGCTTAAATCATAACAAATATGTTTAAAATGATAACAGACTATAAAGTTAACAATGGTTTTATAGATTTTGGTGTTATTTGTATGATAGTGTATGAAAGTAAAATTCATGATTCTAGGAAAAACACCATTGGTAACTGTAAGGAAGCAAGTTACAGCATTAGCCAAAGCTCACACATCATCAAAGAAATGTATCACAAAGGTTGTTGATCACATTTGGTCATTTATGCTAAAACTGTAAAACCCATCAACCTACTAATCATCAACGCAAGTCTTCACGTAGCAGTCAGACATCTAATGATGCAATTTTTGATGATGCTTCAAGAACTTCAAGATGGAAAGAGCAGAACAGCAACTACTGTTTACCTTCAATCCACTCAACTCACTTCCTCACACCTGAGTCTTAACATTGAAATCACCAGTTATCGTATCACAAACAGATGATCATGGACCCAGCATGAAAGTATCAAATCCAATTGCCACACAGGCTGCCTGATTATTAGATGCCAGTTCTCACATCCAAACTCACAACCAGGCTGTAATAGAGCAAGAAACATTACACGTTGATATTGGGACCAAGGCCAGAAGGAAGACAGTTACTTCAAATATTGTCACTCCTAGACAAATCCTCATTGTGAAAGAGGCAGTAAACTGCATTTTGTCTTCTTATGGTGGTATTATTAACACAGATTCGAAGATTTCTACTGCATGGAGGTCTGGTAGTTACAATCCACTTGACACTTGAAGTGCAGCCTTACATTTTAGCTGGCCTAATCAAGGGTTTCATCAAAGAGAAAGAAGTCCTTTAATTTATGATGACATCACAATGTCAAAATGAATCACAGGGTAACTGATCAAAATCTATGATGCATCTGACCCAATCCTTACCCGGCAGATGCTTCAGAAGGTAATCTTTCTACAAAGGAAGCCACACTACCCCCATTGGTAGCTGTCAGGGATGTATTGGCATCCTCCATTACATTAAGTGGAGACCAGCCATCTAGCATGGGAGAAGCCATGAAGTGGGCCCTCAAAAGATAAAGTGTGTCACAAATCACCATGACCAATGTGCAAGCTATATCACAGGTGCTTTAGGTAAAGAAGGTCTGTAAATTTTATAATTGCAGTAGTTGTAGTCATGTAGGGCACCACGATCATTAGTTGCATTTTTATACCATCAGGATCAGACTTGTAAACAAAGTAATAGAAGTAATAGAAAAGTAATAGATTGGAGTCAACTTCGATGTAATAGTAATAGATTGAAATTTTTCAAATGTAATAGTAATAGTAATAGATTGAAATTCTATCTATTACATCTATTACTTTCTATTATTTTTCTATTACAATTTACCCTTTGCTATTTTTCATCAGGAGATTGTAGAAAAAGTGATCACTTAACATGGACTTTAATGAATTAGTTTTCACATAAATGAATACTTTAAATGGACTTTCATACAATAATGAATTAACTGTCATAAAATCATCACTTTAAATAAACTTCAAAACAATGATGAATTAATTTTGTAGCACTCATAAGTCAAATTCATTTTAAACTTTCATACATAAACTTTTCAAATAATCAATATGTAATATATTGATATTCATCAAAGAATACTAAATAAAACACAGAGTTTTTTAAATCTAACAACTCATCATAAAGTGAATAAATATGAGAATTATGAGAACTGTTTGACAACAGTGTATATTCTCCAGATAATATTTACTGATGATAACATATTTTTCAGCATTTAAAAAGCTTTTCTCAGAATTTGACAGAAATATACCTCTCATTACAAAATTTAGAACACTTAAGTGGCTTTGTATAGAATTCTCATAAATTCTCCAAGTAGTCAGGTCATTCTTAAATAGAATAAATACGGGATCTATTAATTTAATTGTAAATATACCAAGTGATATATTGGTGATATTTTATCCTTGTATGGCATAATCTGAAACATTTTCAATAAAATTAGATGTACAAAGTATCGTGTCAGTTTTATTTCTGTGTTAAAATTACCTCTCAAGTTTGCGCCAAATTGTAATAGAATGTAATAGAAGTAATAGATGCCAAAGTAATAGTAATAGTAATAGATTTAAAATTTTAAAATGTAGTAGTAATAGTAATAGATTGAATATTTTCAAATGTAATAGTAATAGTAATAGATTGGCTGTAATAGATTACAAGTCTGATCAGGATATTCAATTCTGGCATAACCCAGGAGTTAAACAGGCTTTTAGGAGGACAAAATCACTTAATGGTGCATATTCAGGTTTCAAAGGTGCTGTAATTTTACTCCCCTGCATGGACAACTCTATATAATGCCACATAAGTTAATAGCTTAGAAAAAGGCTGAGGAAATCAGTAGATTTCATTGATTATCAGTACTGTGACCATTTAAACAACACATTTGTTTACTATGTTTTTATACCTGGGGCTTCAAAACATTAAGTAGGTTTTATTATTTGTATTCAACTATTGTTGATAGCATTTGAACACTCTATAAATGTCACACAGACCCCCTGAAGGCTTTATTATGGTAACATATTGTCTGTATCTGTATATTTAAGTTTCTGGCCGTTCTGTGTTAATTCGGAACATTATATTGATTAGAGTTTGGACAAGGCAAAAGCCAACAATGTGTTTAGACTGTGAGATCAAAGAACAATATGTCATATGTTGTTATATGAATACCATTTATTAAGATATTACTGTCAGATCTAGATTGTATTAATTACTCATACTTTAATACAAATAATTAAAATACCAAAATTTTGTTATTGGTAAAAGTACAGATGATGAATGTACTAATATTAAAAGTAACAGTTCTGGCATCATCGTTTGTGAAGGCAGTGTCATATCTCACAGGGTGAGTTTCTGTCATAATCCAGTTGACATTAGTAACAAGACAAAAGGTTTTCTGGCTTTAGATTGGCTTTACTTTGATTTCAGATTCATTGGCTCAGTCAGAAAAAGTTTGGGAAATTGATAATGTGCATAAATCTCTCAGCCTCTGTAATATTGTTGAAAATTCACGCCTTCCTAATCTCAGACTACCTAAAATTCTAATCAAATAAAGTTTGAACCTGTGTGTTCGGGAAATGAAACTTGCCAATTATCCTGAAGAAGGGTTATTCCAGTATTTGATGATTGGATTCCTGTTTCTCTTGGGGACTCTTTAGCTAATTTCCCCACTCCCCACCCCTAACCAAAGATAACAGCAATAACCACAGGGTTATTTTAGATTTGTCATGTCCTACTGACCAGTCAGTTAATGCCAATATCAACAGGAAACATTTTGAAGGGTACGATTTCATTCTGATATTATTTACTGTGGAGAATATTGTGCAAGAGATGAGCAAATTCAGATCACATCATATTATCAAACATTGATGTGGTGCATGCTTTCAAAAACCTGCTTGTTGACTCAGTCAATGCCCTTACATGGACGGACAAATGTCAATTAGTCGTTGGCATTCAGCTTGGTCTATCGGACAGCTGCATTCCAAAGTATCTAGCAGGCAATCACATATCTGATTGTTGGCAGGGATTTCAATTGATGTTGCATATTGATGACTACATTTTGATCATGTTTCAGGAGGAAGCTGATAACATGTTTAGGGATTAGAAAAAGAAACTAAAACAATATATCCCACAACTTGTTTTGTGTCCTGAAACACATTTATAAAGGTCTTTCTGGCAGAGAGTAAATGATGTAGCTTAAGTCCCCTTCCTTGTGTTTTAACAAACACTAAAGATAATATTTAAGTTTTCTTTTTAAAAGGTTTAACAAAAGAAAAATTGAAACAAAAAACTTTTTGGGCCAAATATAACTTGTTATTCCTATAGATTTAAACTTAATCTCGTGATCTATGGCTAAAGTTGCGAGTTCTGGTAAGTATATAGTCAAAACAACTTTCATTGAAAACTTTGTTGTTTTGAACTACAGAAATTTTCTGATATATTTCAGGAAACATGTTCAAAAACTAGTCAAGGTGATAATCCCCAGCTGAATTATATATGACAAGTTGGTCAAAAGGGAAGGAAATATGAGCTAAAATTCAGCAAAAATTCTAACTTAAAGTTGTAAACTTAACTTAATTTCATTGTTGCCTTTGAATGTGAAAGAAATAAAACTATGGCCTTAGATTCTAAGTAACAGTGTATCCATTCACAGCTAGTGTGCGAGACTCACAAAAATGATGTAGTTTCCCCTTCCTGCCAGTTGTGTGTAGAGAGCAGAGGCAGATAAGGATTTTATGAAAGAGGGGCCGTGGGTTGTTGTGGCTATGGATATTTCACACTTTGACATTTTGTAGCGGGACATATATCGGCGGACAAAATACTTAGGGACAAAATGCCAGTCAAAATTGCAAGGGAGGACAAAATTCTGGCCATTTTATGGGACAGGGAGGGAAAAATGTTGATCTTATCAAAGCAGATTATATATTATAATGATGGTCAAGTATACTGAAAAAACTGCAGTAGAAAATACCTCATTATAAAAGCCCTCTGACGAAATGGTACATAACAAATTTACACAAGCACTGCCAAGTAGTGTACACCATAAAACAAGGTTTGGGTATTGTCTGCTAGAATTATTTGTTCATACACTAGTTTTCTACTAGGGCTTTTTCTACACTCAATTGTGTTAGACACATACAGCAGTTTACTGTCATGAATAAAATCACATGAAACCTAAAATAAAGGGGGTTCCAATAATAAACAATTGTATAACTAAAAAAATAATTGGAGGGAAACATTCTTGAATCTAAATTTATATGGCACAATCTTTCTTCTGTAACAAATTAGAACTGAAACATCGAAATGTAGTAATAATTTATCAATTGGGGTGAGTGATTCCAGTTTTGTAAATTGTATATCTCATGTTTAAACATAAACTGGTAAACAAAAACGGTTAATAAACAAAGTTATCCACAAAAAGTGTAATGTAAAGTGTGTGTGAGGATGAGACCTAACTTAGTACACACACAAAATAGCATAATCCCCTTTGATATTGGACAGTGACACAGGTATAATAACTGTCACTTTAAACAGGTATATTACCCTAGTAAAGACTGACCTTGGAGTGGGTGATCTGAGGAGGGGGGGGGGGGGGGGGGGTCATGGGCAAGGACAAAAAGCCCCATGGGAAAAGTTTCAAACTCTGAAAGGGGGGAGGGGGGCGTGCGCCCTCCATGCCCCCACTAGATCTGCCACTGGAGAGAGAGATTGTTTAGTAAAGGGGCGTTGTAAAGCTGTGTGTTGCACATAACAGAGCCTGCTGTTTTTGTGTGCATTCATTACAACTCACTGCATATTTTCAAATATATTTGAGTTAATCTCTTTGCCTGTCTCCTTTAAGCACAGATTAGGCTAAACTATACCCATGTCATGAAAATTGTAAATGCGTAGAGGGTAGGAAAGCTTTCAAGCCATTTTTGAGGAAATTAATATATGTACATAATTAGTTAACACAACACAGTTTGTCACAAAACCATTACATTTTATTTTTGTGCATAGTTAGTCAACATAACAAAGTTTGTCACATAACCATTACATTTAATTTTTTCTCAAAGTAAAGGGCAATTTTTATTTAATTTCTGTTGGGCTAATTTTTTAATAATTCTATAATATGAACTGAGAACCCACTAGTGAGGGAGGAATTTTCTGGCAAAATGCTGAGGTCATATTTCATGTGACCAGAATAGTGCTGAGGTTAAAAGTTTAAACTTAGAATATAATTGAGTTAATAACATATATTGCTTTGCCATTTCAGGAATATGTGAATTTTTCAGGCAAAATCTATTTTGCTTGACCCAAAACAAACCCAACAAAGGAGTATAAGAAGCTGGCAGATAAGTTATCTATCAAACGTCCTGAGGTTCAGGGCCCGTATTCACTAAACCTCCTTTATTTCAAGGGAAAAAAAACAAGGATTCCTCAGTAAAGGAAGGTTAGTGAATATCAAAATTCAAGATTCCCTTGAAAGTTAAGAATTTCCTAGATTTTTAAGGTTTCCTTGAAAGTCAAGGAAAGAAAGTTAGGCTCTTTTGTTTGAGGGAAGTTTAATGAATACAAAAACAAAGGAAGGGAAATAAAGAAATAAAGGAAATCCTTACTTTTTAAGGGTTTTTTGGAAACTATGAAAGAGCAGTTCATTAGGGTGGGCTGGTGTTGTGTGAATCATGGTTTTAACTCAACACTACACATAAGGGTCCAACGCCAAAAAATTATAATGCCTCATATATAGAGACAGGTAACTGAATGTTACAGATTGCAGTTAGCACTCAGACCATTCTGGCCCAAGCAGCCAGTATCATATCTTTAGTTTTTTATTTTGCTTTTCAAATGGCATACACGAATGTACTTATTCTTTGAGAATTTCAAAAATGAGTATTGGTTTATTTCTTGGCACAGGTTGTGCATTTATTCGCAAAAAGTTAGACTTATACAGCCAATCTTTCATATTTAAACGCCATAGTGGGAAGACCATAAGTAATATGCATGGCTGTTCCTTATATAGGTATTGTACCAGATCATTGTTTAATTTTAAGAATATAGTTGTGTTTTGCCATATAAGGTAACTGAGCTATTGATTTTTTGTATTACGTGGTATTTATGTTTATTGGCCTTTGTTGTAATCGTATATTTATAGACTGGGGGAAATCCCTCCAGGCCTTAGTAATTCTATTAATAGATTTGGGGAAACCTCTTTCATAAACTCGTTTGTTCTAGAACATCCTCACAGATTCTGGTGACAGTATTTATTTTCATGTTAGTTCTATAACATTCTAGCAAAGTCTCTAGCCATATATAAGTGTTGTAAGTATGACCACAGATGATTTCTGAATCTGGCTTACTATAAAGAAAGTTAATTGTATATAAGAACTGATACACTGAATTACTTATAATTTGCTGTGAACTTTTGTAAGAGTGAACTGGATACTGTGTCTATATCTATGAGAGAGCGGATTTGCTGTACTTTGGATATTATTTGCATGTTGATATAGTATGTGATTATACCAGAGATTGGGTTTCCTTTACTGTGAACATTGTTTACATCTGGATATAGTGTGTGGATCTACCTGAGAGTGGACTGAGTGTGTTCAATTTTTTTATGCCAGTTTACAACAGTTAATTTAAAAATTATTATGCTTAACCACTTTAACTACAGCTATACTATGTTATTATGCTAATTAAGCACTTAGGATTTCTCGTTTGAATATTTTTGACAAACTGTTTAATATTTAATCAATTTATTTTTAGTTTATAGGGTACACATAAAAATTAAAGCCTTGATTATTAAACATTATCAGGAATATCTGTTTGAAATAACCAGTGTATCTAGGCAATGCACCAAATAAAGCTAATATGCAAGGTTTCCACCATCTTGAGTGGTGTTTATCTGTTTAATAAAAATGACTACTACAGGCTAAATTATTATGGAGTAATGTATAGATATAGACAGAAATGCACAGCCAGAACAAATTTTTAAACACACATATACTGATTAATATGTCAAGTCTTTGTACCATTAATGTTGAACAATATTCACTTTTCTGTAAAGGAGAATTAATGTGTGATTAAGGTGTAACAGTAACAGTATTTAGTGCTAATGATTTTGCTGAGTTTAACATTCTGAAAATTGTTATGTAACAATTTATCTGTGATTGAAGTATTGAAAAAAGAAAGAAAAGAATTTCAACTTATGTTCTAATTCGTGTTGCTTGAGAGTTTCCTGTTTTCCTTTAGGTCAGAAAATTTAACCTATGGTCAAAGAAGAGGTCTTTTGAATTGAACAAACAAAAAAGACAAGGGCATACGTTATTTGAAATCTTTTTGCAACAGATTATAAAATATTAGCAAAAGTCTTGACAATTTGACTACAAAAAATATTCCTTCTTTGGTGGATACAGATCAAGTGGGATATATAAAAGATAGATATATTGGAGAAAACATCTAAGCAATACAGTACTTAATGCGTTAAGCTTCACTTATGAAAATACCAGGGATACTTGCCTTGGCTGGTTTTGAAAAGGCCTTCAACACACTTGAGTGGACTTTCTTATTTGATACATTAGCCAAAGTTAACTTTGTGAAAAACTTTATTAAATGGATAAAACTATTATATACAAACATATCATCCTGTGTTTCAAACAACGGTCATATTTTAAAATATTTTCTACACTACTGTTTATTTTGGTGGCAGAAACTTTAGCAATAAATATAAGGACTGCTACAAACATCAACATTATTACTGTACACAGAAAGAATTTTAAAATTGAGCAATTAGTAGATGATACCACCCTCTTTTATATCAAGCTTAGAATCTGTAAGACAACCAACTGACAAGGAAAGTTTCTGGACTCAAAACAGAGATAGTGTCTATGGGTGGAGTACAAGAATCTTCATCATTCCCCAGAGGGAACCAAAAGAAAACCCAAGAATTGGGATATATAAATATTTATTCTACTATTCTTTGTAACTGTTAGTAACATAACATGTAATACAACATGATAACATATGACTTTCGTATTTAACATATACCTCATAATTATTAATACAGTTAGAAATTTATAACATTACTGTATACATGTCATGTTTACATATATACATATGAGACCAAGGAAACAGGGCTTGGGACACTGTAATAATGACATGAATAGAAATTTTAATAACATGAGGCTTACTGAACCCCCCATGTGAATATCTACTTCTGCCAGAAGGTTGACAAGCGACCACAATTCACAAGGTCAAGGGTTAAACTTGAAGGTCAAAGTGGCATAGCCATGATTCATATCTTGTAACTTGGTGAATTACAGGACAAATTTTAAATTCTAAAGTGTGGGTAGATATGACTTTGTCATGGATTTGTGAAGTAAATTAGGTAAAATCTGTGGTTGAAATGGACAGAGGCACCCAAACAGCCAAGATAGTAGACTATGAATATAGGAGTCGTTGTAATGTAGAAGAGACTGGGGATGAAAGCTGAGGAGTGGATTTGATGTATTTCCATACAGAATCCGATTTTCAGGTCCCATGGTGCATAATATCCTGCAGGGGAACCCCATTGTGGAAGGCCCAGGTAGCCCCTGACCGCCTAAAGTCATGAAATTTTAAAGAAGGGACAATCTTAAGTTTTGTGGAAATAGAATGCAGATGACGCCTTGCCACTGAATCTGTTAAGGGTACTGGGCCATGGGACCTGGGAATTGAAAATAAGGGTTGGTTGGAAGAACCGGAAGTGTGATTTAACAACTGTTTGATGGCTCTATAAGGGCAAAGTATGGAATCACCTAGCACTGGAATGGAAATTGTATGTGTGTCAGTTCTATTCTGTATTGTTTTGGACCACTTGACGAGTATGTTTGCCCCTTGGTCTGTGAGTATAATATCTCCACGGGCTAGCTGTCTTGAGGGGTCGAAAGCAGCAATGGAATGTGGTAGTATGTTAGAGATACGCAGAAATGTGAAAAATGCCAAGGAATACAATGCAGTGAATTGTATGGGGAATTGCGATGTCTGTGTCGCCAAAAGAATATGCTGAAGTAGGTCTATAGATATGATGTTTGTAGATTTGGGTTGAAGAGGTCTATCGAGCTTCAAAGCCTTTGAAAACAATTGAATTTATTCATGTCTAAATGGTGTTGTGTCTAGATTATGAATTATAAACTGTGCTCTTATTCCAGCCATGTAATTAGCAATATTGGGTGCTGTAGAGCCGTTTTCAGAAAGAAATTGCATAAAGATAAGTAAAACTGAATGATTTACCTGATGGTGGCAAAACCCAGTTGCCACCAGGAAGCCAAGGAAGTCACTGAACATACGTTGATATGTCCTAGATGTGGCTGGCCAAAAAGCCAATTGTAATCTCTGCCTGGCCCTGGTGGCAAGCTGGGCAGTGAAGTTGCTGCCATCTGAAATACATAATTATATATTATGGTTAAGTTTCATGAGGTCCATATGTGTATGGATCCATATAAAGTGTGGTAAGAGTTGATGTAATTTAAGAAAGGGGTCTTTTGTTATATTCCACCTGGAAAGTAGGTCAGCAATACTGTTTGCTTTACCAGGTATGTGCCAGACACATATCTGTATATTAAATATGGCACAAATCAACCAAACATTTCGTGCACAAGTAGCTAGGAAAGTATCTTTGGTTTTGCCAGATGTAAGTACTTCAACTATTGTCAAATTGTCACATTTAATATCAATGACCTTATCTGGCCATAAAGAAGCCCATACCTTCAAAGCCACTACTACATTTAACATTTCCAACTGTGTTATATGCAAGTATTGACAATGATCAGGAATGGGCAAGGTATATACCATATTTGCAAAGGTAGCTCCCATTCCTGACAGGGAAGCATCTAAATGGACTACATGGTGAGGCGTTCTATTATCAAAATAAATGACACCATTATATTGGTCTAAAAATGTGTTAAACCAACATAAATCCTGGAAGAATTCAGGCTTCAGTGTGATTCTGTACGAATTATGATGAGACCTCAGAACTTGAAGCATACCCCTTTTTTTCTAACTCAGTTTTTTTCATGATTATATTATTGTTTTGTAAGAAATACGAGTTCCAAATTGGAAACGTTTTCACATCTATTTCATCTATTGAGATCTCTTTATACGTTATCCAGGCCAAAAACACTTCCTTCCAAAATAAATTTTTAACCTGGCTTTTCATATTGTGTAAAGACAGTTAGTCCAGCATCCAAATATTTTTCCTATTGATCACTATTGAACTTTCGAACAAGTCCTGCCAAAGGCCTTCCTCTTTCACAACCTTTGGAATCCAAGTGATTTTTAGGGCCTTGTTTAACACATTCAAATTTGTTAATCTCAGTCCCCCTTCTGCAATATCTTTTTCTAACTGGGAAATAATAATTTTTGGCCTTTTTTCCTCCCAGATAAAATTTTTAAAGCATCTCTCCATTTCCGGAAAAAAATCAGTATTAGGTGATGGGAGGACCTTCATCAGGTAGACTAATTTCGGTATTATGATTGTCTTTAGAACAGTCACTTTACCGAGGATAGACATGTTTCTTTTTTTATAACTATTCAGTGTATTTTTTATAATTTGAACTTTTGACTCGTAGTTATTTTTTATCATTTGTTTAAGATCTGTATTGAACTCAATACCTAAAAGTGTGAAACTATTTGACCAAGTCATTTTTATCTCTGGGCACAGAACAATGTCCGAGTTGACCATTTGACCTATCCATACTGCCACAGTTTTATCAAAATTGAGCTTAAGACCGGAGCACAAATAAAAACATTTAAAAATTACCAAACTTTGTCTTACTGATTCCTCAGATCCATCTAGTAACAGAAAAGTGTCATCTGCGTACTGACCAAGTTGTATTAGCAATTTTAATTCCTTTAATCAATTTGTTTTCTTTTATTTCCTTAGCGAGTGGTTCAATGGCTAAAATAAAAATATATGGACTGAGTGGATCCCCCTGTCTACATCCTCGTCTTAGTTCAAAAAAATCAGAAAAGAAACCGTTATTAATCACACAACTATTTCATTTATTATACAAGGTCTTAAACCAACTGATGAAACCATCACCAAAATTGTAATGTTTTAAAACTTCTGTTATATAACTCCACTCTAAAGAGTCAAAAGCTTTTTCAAAATCTAATAGGAGGATCAGGCCTTTTTTCTTTAAGTGGGAAAGTTCTGACATCATATCAAAGACTAGTCTTACATTTTCTCCTATGTACCTACCCTGTAAGAACCCTTTCCGGGTTTCTGAGATAATTTTAGGAGCATAATTTTAGAAGCATATGATTCAAGAAGATATGAGCCAGTTTGATGCATTTTGTAATATACAATAATGATCCTAACAACGATTGGTATTGTTGTTTAGTAACAATTTTCTTATGTGTCCATGTTTTACACATATTTTTAATTTCCTGTAGTTTTTCTTCAGGAATAGATAATGTTTTGTTGACTGTGTCAATTTGTATACCTAAACATGTGACACATGTAGAGGGAGGAACCAACTTTGAATCACTCACCTCTAGTCCTAAATCCTTCAACAAGGATAGCAAAAATTTATATGATTGATGGATAATCCAATATATATAAGGTCATCAATATAATTTAGGAGTGCATTATGATTATATTTTTTCATAATGAACCTAATAGCATCGGAGCATCTCTCAAAAAATCCGGATCCGAGTCGAAATCCGAACGGCAGAGATCCGTCCAGGAATAAGTCCTGATGAAGTATTCCCAGCAGATCAATGTCCCCCGGATCTATACGCAAATGGCGAAACGGCCTACTGATATCTACTTTGTACAATAAGGAACCTGGACCCAATTTTCGTACTTCCTGAACAATGTGATCAATGGAAGGATAAGACAGAGAGAAATATGTTTCCAAATTTATGTATTCCACTGTTAATAGACGCCCCTTTGGGCCAACTAAGGTCCATTATTGTACGATGTTGGTCAGTATTTTGTTTTGGCCTGGTCATAAATGGAGAAATGTGAACAGGAAATGGCAGTTGGTTAAAAGGGCCATATATTGCCCCATGCTCCAATTCTTCAGATAGGTACCGATCAATGTGGTGCACATGTTGAAGGGCTGAAGCATGATTGTTGTATGTTGCCTGAAGTTTGAATTTCCTATCAAAGTCAAGAGGGAAATCCATATTTTATTAGATCTGGGAGTTGCTGATCCCAATAATCTTGTAAATGAAAATACCATCTTTCAGGTTTCAGTTGAGTGGGTACTGGTATTCTTGATTTCAAAAAATTTGAAACTCCACTATCATGTATTATTTTATGAGCTTCTAGTATATCAGGTATGCTCCCCCAGATGATGTCCGGGCCATGATAAATTGTTAGGTCATTCAATGGGATATACCCAAAATCCCCACCATTTTGAGCTACACAAGCCACACGATCTTTTTTGCCAGTTATGACAATAAAGGTCTTCTGAGGGAAGTGCAGCCTTCTGCATTTATACTCACCTTGGAAGGGGTAACGATTATAGGTTTGACCTTGTCGTTATTGACAGTGACGATGCGGGGACCCGAGGTACGATGGTTAGAAACAATGTTGTGTTTGTGATGAAAATCACGATTCGTAACAACTTGGGTGTAGGTCCTGTGGTTCCTTGTGTTATTAAAAGCTTTAGAAGAGTGAAACCAACGGAAAGCTGTCTGAATGTTTGCATTATGTGCAGAAAAATATATTTTTGTGTTCCAAACTATTCTAGTTGTATAATGACACAAGTTAGCTGAACCAACACCAACGCTTATTCGATTTTTGTGTTTCTAGACTTGGTTTTGCAATCCATTTCTGCATGTGGAAACAATTTTCCATTCTTTGTGAAGCAATGGTTGCAAACATATTTATAAATGACACCTTTAGTTTCATGCGTTGCTTGATGCATACATGAGTTTTGATTGAAAAACTGACAAATCATAGTTCTGGCATTTTTCTCACGCTTGGGGGCATTTTTGGAAAGATTTTGGGTGGAAGGGACATGACGTTGAGCATGAGCTCTTCTAATACGATCAATAAGATCAGTTTGAGTGTAATCCTTAATCTCACCCTGTTCCATGCAACTCAACAGCGCTGCATGGCAGGCCTTTGCAGAATCCCAAGAAAAGTCATTAGAGTCATCTGATAAAGAGATAAGATAATCTAACATTGCATCTTTGATTTGACTATGATTTTCTTCACGCATTGTTCTGCAAAACCCTGCCATCCATTGGCCCATCGATGACTGGTCATATGAAACTCTTTCTTTCTGGGAACCAGCCAATACATGTTCATGTGGCCATTTAACCCTATGTTTAACGAACACATCTACTGATCCACCTCTTTGTGATTTAATTGTATTTTCAGACATACCTGTCTTTGCAAGCTGTTGTAATTCTTTAATTCTTTCTTCAACACTACGTTGCATTTGATTATTAGCTCTGATATACTCTAATGAAGGAATCTGAGTGGTACTAGACTGAGGACAACAGTCAGTGTTGGGTGTGGGAGTACTTTTTTCCGCATGAGGACTCTGTGTTTTGTTTACCCGAGTACTCTTGTGTGGTTTACTGACACGACTGCCCTTGACTTTGGATTTATCAGCAGTTTTCTTTACAGGTTTGTCTTCTAATTTTTGCAATCTATCGCCAATCGCAGCAAGCTGTGATAAAATCTGTTGGTTTACCAACGTTTGTGATTCTTGAAAATCTAGATCAAGGGCAGTCTTGCCAGCATTTTCAACTTGTAAGCGGTTAAACTGACGCCCACTTGGGCCCGCACCATCACTGTCAGAGAATGAATTATCTTATCACACTCAAGTTCACTACCTGATAGAGAAGAATCTGAATCTTGGTGAGACATAACTTGAGGTTTCTGTCCCAACAAGTTCGTTATAAATTCGTTATCATCCGACAAATGCAAATCAAAAGACACCTGAGTTGTATCAGCTTTTTTAGACCGTAGGTTATATTTTTTCCTCTCCATATACCACAGGTTGAAAGACTAAGATGTAAATAAAATAACACTAAAAACAACAACCTGAAGTACACGAAGAAGAAAAATAAAATTGTCCTTGAGCTGTTACCCCTTCCAAGTGTGGGCTGTAAATGGAAGAAGAATTCACATTTTTGGCTAAAGGAGGTGTGAAAGGCCAATCAGAAGCCAGTTTACAAACAGCATGGTGATGCATACTAAATGTCAGCTTAAGGTACCCTCTCAGGAATGACCTACCTGACACCAAGGTGTCATCCCGTGCACAATTAATGGACGTTTTGATGGGCATTAAGGTTGTAACTGGATCTTTCGTAACACTCAAGGTGTAGTTCCTATGTGGCTGTAAAATTAGTGTAAGTTTTAATTTCAATAATAGATTAAAATATTCAACAGATACTCTATATTTGGATTACGATATCACTATCATGGAATGTGAAGGTTACTATATTAAAAACACTTTTGGTACCCCAGGTGATACACCTAGATATTCTTGAGAAGATTGATATATGGTTTTTGAATTCCTATGGTGTTAGTCCCCGACCTAGGTATGACCAACAAGCAACCCCACGACTTGACTTCACTATATTTTTCTGAACCCTAATATGGATAACGAAATGGAAAGGTAACATGAAATAAACTGAGACACAGAGGGTGTTCTGGCCACATATAACAGTATACCCTATTTTAAGCCAATTTACAACCAACATTGCTCATAAATATAACATATTTTGAGTTATATTTTTACCTAATTATCTTTGAGCAATCATAGCAAGTAATTTATTACCTGAAAGGTCCTTCATAGTGATATCTAAAAATCAAAAATTGGAATTTGGTATCGACATGATTTTGACTAATGTGTGTCATGTGGCAATGCCCATAGGACATCTGAGGAATTAAAAAAATTACAGAAAAATATCCATTTACATTATTTCCTGAGGAACTGTGCTGGATATATCCACTGGTGCACTCAATTAGTACATGGGGGCATCCAATATGCTTCTTTTGACACCAAAACTGTGAACATATCTCAACTGGAAGTTGAAATATTAGGTATTCAAGACATGAAGGAAATACATAATTTTGGCGATTCAGTCACTTCATTTATCTTATTAAACTGTGTTATCCAGATTCCAACTAGTACTGAAGAAGTGCTACACAAATATTTACTGTTTTATCAATACATTACAATCGGATGCTCTAGTTTGACTATTGCTATGATGAATAGTGAGCAATAGCATTTTAAAACAAAGATTTTAGACGTTATAGAGAATAACGGAAACCTTATAAAATACTTATTTAGTGCAAAAAATACCATTGAAGTTAATATATATAGAGTATCTTGGGCTTCAAAAGGAATGGCAGGACAAAAAGCTTTAAAAGGAATGACAGGACAAAATGAAAAGCACATATCTGTGAACAAAGTAGAAGTCTTGATAAAGGTCCATATGTGACTATATATAAGATCTTAAAACCTCTATGCATATTGGCAAGCCCACATAAATACTGGGAATTAGTTAAAATTAAGAGCAAAAACTCTATTTAATTGGATCCATGGGCAGACCTATTTCAAATTTTGGAAAAAATAGTTTGGACAAACATTTTACATTATGAAACAGAGTCACTTGCGAGCCAAACTTGCAAGCATTTCAGTACAAGGTACTGAATAGAACTTTAAACTGTAGGTTAAATCTCTATACCTGGAAAATATTTTAATACATACTTTAATGGCAATCATATAGATACTTTGGGGCATAACCTGGTTATGTGTCACAGCTCTGCTGAAAGTATGCCTGAATTTAAATATAGATTTTACTTCTGATTTCACTGTTTGTGAAATTTTAACAAATATTCCATTTCGCAATGATCAATAAAATCAATAAAATAAAGTCTCATGATCAAATTATCCTCTTTTCTGATTTCTTAGAAAGTCTTAAAGCCAAACTCATAATATTCCAAACCTGTATAGATTAAAGGAGAAAAGCATAAAATTTGAAGGATCTTTTCAAAAAACATCTTGGACATTATAAAAAATATTGTACACCAACTGAAGGCACTTGTTGGCTCATGGCCAAGAAGTGCCCCCACCAGAAGAATACCTGCTATCTGCAGACAACTTGGAAACCCCACTGGACTAAAACCAGATTTGATCAAAAGTTAACAGGTGGAGGAGAGTCAAGTCACTAGGTTCATAACATGACCTTTAAGATGTATAAAATTATTAAGCTTATACAGAGAACCGCCTAGGCAAGCCTTCAAATTATAAGGTACCAAATTAACAAAAAAGGGTGGGAGGGGAATTAAGAAATTTTCCATGTCTCTGGCTCAATTACAAAATTTAAACTGAAGGTTCATACAAGGGATACTACAGAGACAAAGGGTGCAGAACAGACATATGTGTTTCCTGAATGCTCCAAGTGAAACTTAAAGTATTTGTTCTCTTGTTGTTCACCATGTTTTTGTATTGCGTGATGTTCTTGTCTTTATGTCAAAAGCTATTAAATAAGATATGTGTTCAACTTCAAATGTAGGTTGATATTGTTAAAAATAATGGCTGACAAGGTAATGAGGACTGAGGATTTTTAACTATTAAAGACACGATTTTCAAAATTATAACTAGATTTTTTTTATTACCACACAGTAACAAGATTAATATATTAAAACATTAAAATAGATGTTTTTATTCAATTCAAGTTTGGAAGTGTGAGAAAACTATAGTGACCTCACAGATTTTATTGTGATTATATGTCACATTTGTTTACAGTTATTAATTGATATGGATATTATATAATTTGTACAGTTTTGCTAACCTTTCTGCATTGAACATTAAATAATTAATAAGAGTTCAGAAATCATCAGAAATTACATTCATAATATTCCTACATTTAAAATTGTTTATTTCTTTATCTTTTTTCTTTTATCTTTACAAGAATCAGCTCATTTCAAAAGTAAACACAGAATAAAAAATCAGTCCGACTGCCTCTCATCTCATACTTTACAAATTTTAAGAATCAACTTTCCTATTTATAACATTTGATTAAATACGTATTCTTGAAGAAGAGTTTGGTAGAAACTCTGGTAGAAACACCAGTCTTGCATTAGTTTTCATGGACTGGGGGTATGCAAATTACATTGCAGTGGGGTAAAGCTTATGGAATAATGTGTATCGGTTGCATGCCTTTTGAAAGTAGCAGAGAAAGGCAAAGATTGCATTTAAAGGCAGTTTGGGTGACATTTTGTGCCCCCAGAGAGGATTCACTATCAAAATATGTCATAAGAATTGTATCTAATCTTGACCAATGTCCCTTTTATAATCTCATAACTTGGTAAAAATTTAGCACAAAATTGATACTTGTGCTGCATTATAGGAGTAATACAATACATTGTACCCCACACTTATTAATACAATTAAACTCCAAAAAATTGGCCAGTAGAATCTACCAGAAAATATTGGAGAGCGAGGCCCAAGGGCCGAGATTTTCAATATTTTCTGGTATTGGCCACTTTTGTGGAGTTTGGCTGTTGTAAACCCCACTCTATATCCTATTTGATGCCTGGTCCCAAAATATATGATAGTCTGTCCCAACATTCTGTAATTTCTCTTCTTACTGGAATAAATTGATCCCCCAAAAATGGTCACTGAGAGAAAGTTTATTTAGTGTTTGTTACAGTGACTTTTCACTAGTACCTAGCTGTTCCTAGATATGAAGGCCTAGTTGAGCTAAATGGGTCAAGGGGTGTAGTGGGTAAACTATGGAAAACTTTCCAAATCATCCAAAGAAATAACATGAATTAATAAACCATATTGTACGAGGGATAGCAGCAGTATTATATTGTTATTCTTCATGAGTGATACATTTTTCTGTATATATCTAATGAGGGATATTTCACTATTACTACTCATCTTTTTGCCTGATTAATGAGTTAATTAAATCAATATTAAATGAGAGAATGTGAAAAAAGGCTGTCAAAAACATGGGCACCAGTGGATATAAAAACTTTAGTTATGCAATATCGCAGTCATTTATTTGTGGATTTCATGCGACTGGAACGAGCAGAAGCATTATAAAGAGGCCATTTTAATCATATATAATACATATTTGCAGGTTGCATAGTTTCCGAGATATTAGTTAAAAACTGGAAGCTATTTACACTTATTATCCATTGTATGGAGGTGCCGTTGTATAAAAAATATCCCGCTTCATATATCCCCCTATATAGGTTGTACGGCATAATAAAACACTTATCTTCCTCCTCTCACATTGGAGTTGCTTGCAAGTGGCAATCATTTTCTTACTAAGTTATTATGCAATGATTTTACTCATCTCCTCCATTTGCTACCGATCGATAAATTGGTCATGGCACAGTTTGACCGGCCGCATCACTTGATCTTTGAATAACTGGAATATTGAATTTTGGAGAAAAATAAACATTGACTTTTTTGCTTTAATTTTTTTATAAATGTTATTAAGCCGCTAAAACAATGTTGAATTGACTGGCGGAAATAGTGGTTTGCTGATGGATAAAGACCATGTAGTTTGTTTGCTAGTTTCTATTTTGATGTTCCGAATATGGCAGGAAATTCAGCATTAGAAATGAAAGGTTTTTTAAATGTCAGAAATGTAGTCCCATGTATTTGTCTAGCTACCCTTTACTTCAGAAACATCAGGTACACCCATAAACACCATTGTAATAATGTTTGTTACATGAATCTTTTCATAATAGATGGAAGTTTCTAAGAAGTACTGTTAAACAAAAATGATGCCATTTATGTAATCTTTTGTATTTAAAGCTAACTCAGACATAATTTAATGGCCATTTCAATGGTATTTGTAGTGTGTTGCTGAAATGATGGGTTATACTTCAGATAGAAATCTGTAATACATTAAACATTCTTTTATCTTTCTACTGTGTAAATACAAAGGTTAGGATTGTGAGCTTTTCTTAAAAGGACTTTCTTTTGTAGCAATTGACATTCTACATGTATGTAATTCAATATTAAAAATAGAGCAATGTTTTGTTTTGGTGAAACTATAAATAATAAGTGGTTGTAAATAAGGACAATGGAGACTACGAAAGAGTATTAGAGTATCATTGTGTTTGTTAAACAAGCTTTTAATTTCTAGACACAAAGCATCACATAAGCATTACACTTCTGTAGCTCACTCAACGTTTCTGACTTCTGCAAGACACACTTAAGGAGGAAACCAAATAAAAGGTTAGCCATCACATTTTCTTGTAAATTTATCGTGAGAAATGCCAAAAGCAATAAAGTTAATTTTATAGATATAAATAATATATTAAGCTGGTAAAAATATCCAAGACCTGTTGTTGTAAGTGGCTTGTCTCACTGTCTCTCACATTGCCTTAGAGAATTAAAATTCAATAGGGTACTTCAAATTCGTCAAATCAGGTGAAACCGTATCTATAGTATGCAACAGATGAAAACCAATAAAATATTTAACTGCTCTCAGATTTAAAAGGGAAAAATCAGAGTGTCCCTTTTAGGCATAAAAATTCAGCATTTTGATACTTTTGCTGCAAAAGGCTATAAATGTTTCATACATTTACCCTAGTTTGGTGCATAAGAATGCACAAAAACTGCAAATATTCACTTTTGTGAAAAGTACGCTTCCTTAAAACTGCAAATTTTCACTTTCTAAAAAGGACGAGTCCTTTTCACAGAAATGGCAAATCCTCACTTTTCTGAAAAGGACGCGTCCTTTTCACAGAAACTGTAAATCTTTACTTCTCTGAAAAGGACGTGTCCTTTTCACAGAAACTGCAAATTTTCACTTTTCTGAAAAGGACGCGTCCTTTTTACAGAAATGGCAAATCTTCACTTTGCTAAAAAGGACGTGTCCTTTTCACAGAACCTGCAAATCCTCACTTTTCTGAAAAGGACGCGTCCTTTTTACAGAAACTGCAAATCCTCACTTTTCTGAAAAGGACGCGTCCTTTTCACAGAAACTACAAATCTTCACCTTTCTGAAAAGGACGCGTCCTTTTCACAGAAACTGCAAATCCTCACTTTTCTAAAAAGGACGCGTCCTTTTCACAGAAATGGCAAATCCTCACTTTTCTGAAAAGGACGCGTCCTTTTCACAGAAACTGCAAATCTTCACTTCTCTGAAAAGGACGCGTCCTTTTCACAGAAACTGCAAATGGCAAATCTTTACTTCTCTGAAAAGGACAAGTCCTTTTCACAGAAACTGCAAATCTTCACTTTTCTGAAAAGGACGCGTCCTTTTTACAGAAATGGCAAATCTTCACTTTTCTAAAAAGGACGCGTCCTTTTCACAGAACCTGCAAATCTTCACTTTTCTAAAAAGGACGCGTCCTTTTCACTGAAAGTGCAAATCTTCACTTTTCTGAAAAGGACGCGTCCTTTTCACAGAAACTGCAAATTGTTACTTTTCGAAAAAGGACGCGTCCTTTTCACAGAAATGGCAAATCCTCACTTTTCTGAAAAGGATGCGTCCTTTTCACAGAAACTGCAAATCTTCACTTCTCTGAAAAGGACGCGTCCTTTTCACAGAAACTGCAAATCGTCACTTTTCTGAAAAGGACGCGTCCTTTTCACAGAAAGTGCAAATCTTTACTTCTCTGAAAAGGACGCGTCCTTTTCACAGAAACTGCAAATCTTCACTTCTCTGAAAAGGACGCGTCCTTTTTATAGAAATGGCAAATCTTCACTTCTCTGAAAAGGACGCGTCCTTTTCACAGAAAGTGCAAATCTTCACTTTTCTGAAAAGGACGCGTCCTTTTCACAGAAAGTGCAAATCTTTACTTCTCTGAAAAGGACGCGTCCTTTTCACAGAAACTGCAAATCTTCACTTCTCTGAAAAGGACGCGTCCTTTTTATAGAAATGGCAAATCTTCACTTTTCTAAAAAGGACGCGTCCTTTTCACAGAAACTGCAAATCTTCACCTTTCTGAAAAGGACGTGTCCTTTTTACAGAAACTACAAATCCTCACTTTTCTAAAAAGGACTCGTCCTTTTCACAGAAATGGCAAATCCTCACTTTTCTGAAAAGGACGCGTCCTTTTCACAGAACCTGCAAATCTTCACTTTTCTAAAAAGGACGCGTCCTTTTCACAGAAAGTGCAAATCTTCACTTTTCTGAAAAGGACGCGTCCTTTTCACAGAAAGTGCAAATCTTCATTTTTTTTTTTTTGAAAACAGGACATGTCCTTTTCACAGAAACTGCAACTCTTCATTTTTATGTCCGGCCTGCGGCCGAAGGCCGAGGTCGGGAGATTATAAAATGCCTTCCGTCCGTCCGTCCGTCTGTTCGTCACGTTTTTGCATAAACCTTAATATCTCATTCATTTATAAAGATACCTTCACCAAATTTGCTGGGAATGTTTATGGCTATGAAAACCTGTCTCTGCAAAATTTTAGCCTCATTTTGAAAAACAAAATGGCCGCCATAGCTAATTCTTTGAAAATCATAAAGGTGTTCTAAATCTTGAAATATTCCGGCTAGCTTCTTCAAATTTGCACAAAAGCTATATGGCTAGAAAAGCTACCCTGATAGTAATTTTGGCACTAGTTCAAAAAAACAAAATGGCCGCCATATCACATGTTTAAAGTTTGTCATGTTTTTGCATAAACCTTAATATCTCATTCATTTATACAGATATCTTCACCAAATTTGCAGGGGATGTTTATGGCTATGAAAACCTGTCTCTGCAAAATTTTAGCCTCATTTTGAAAAACAAAATGGCCGCCATAGCTAAATGTTTGAAAATCATAAAGGTGCTCTAAATCTTGAAATATTCCAGCTAGCTTCATCAAATTTCCACAAAAGCTATATGGCTAGAAAAACTAGCCTGATAGTAATTTGGCCTAGTTCAAAAAACAAAATGGCCAGCATATCACATGTTTAATGACAGGTTATTCTATTAAAAAGGCCTTATGTCTCCCCAAATATTGCTCCAAGAGGTTTGGAATATGAAAACAACTTGTAGGAAGACATGGACAGGGAATCTTTTCCAGGTGTTGAATTTGACCTTTGACCCCTGCTTCAAGGTTAAATGAGGTTGCCACACTAAAACATCCTTATTTCTCCCTTATTATTGGTGCTATGGCTTCGGAATATAAAGACAGACCATCAAAAGTCCTGGCCTTCAAATGTTTAGCCTGAGAAAATTTTTTGCCTTATTTTGAAAAACAAAATGGCCGCCATAGCCAATTATTTAAAAATCATTAAGATGCTCTAAAACTTGAAATATTGCAGCTAGCTTCATCAAATATGCGCAAAATATATATGGCTAGGAAAGTTAGCCTGATAGTAATTTAGCGTAGTTTCAAAAACAAAATGGCCGTCATATCACATGTTAGAGGAGATTATCCTATTAAAAGACCTTATATCTCCCTTATCATTGCTACTAGGGGTTCTAAATGTGAAAACAACTTATACCAAGTCTGTGAAGGCCTGAGACTATTTTGAAATTGCTGACTTTTACCTTTGACCCCTTCTTCAATGTCAAGTGGGGTCATCTTACTTCAAAGGCCTTAAATCTCCTTTAGGTCTCCATTTTTACTGATTCTAAGGCGGGAGATAACCGCTGCGGCAGTGGCCTTGTTTTTTTTGAAAACAGGACATGTCCTATTCACAGAAATTGCAAATCTTCATTTTTCGGAAAAGGACGCATCCTTTTTCCCAGAAACTGCGAATCCCCACTTTTGTAAAAAGGACGCATCCTTTCCATAGAAACTGCAAATCCTCACTTTTGTGAAAAGGACGCGTCTTCATTTTTTTTTTGAAAACAGGACGTGTGCTATTCACAGAAATTGCAAATTTTCATTTTTTTCTAAAAGGACCAGTCGTTTTCACAGAAACTGCAAATCCTTACTCTTCTAAAAAGGATGCATCCTTTTTTCTAAAAGGTAAATATAGTTTACTTAGATAATGTTCCCTCAGTTAACAATTAACTAATATTGTTAATTTAACTAGACTTATGCCGCTCGCTTTATTGCGAGCCGGCAGTGTATCCCTGAACATAGCAAACCTGCAGAAGCAATAATAAAAGACATAGAGGCTGAAGATTCCTGAAGTTATAAGCACTTTTTGACTGTCCTCATTTGACCTTGAAGGAGGGGCACAAGGTCAAATTTGACCACATCAGAAGATTCCAAGCCCATGATTTTCTCTAAGTTGGTTTAACATTGCAAACTTCTAGGATCAATAAGAAGCGAGTTATAAGCACCTGAACTTGTTTGACCTTAAAGGAGGGGCCCAAGGTCAAATCTTACCACATCAGAAGATTATTTGTCCATGATTTCCTATACGTTGGTTTCACATTGCAAATCTCTAGGACCAATAATAATGGAGTTATAACCACTTTTAAGTTTGGCTATGCTCTTTTAACCTTGAAGGAGAGGCCCAAAGTCAAATCTGACCACACCAGGAGATTCCCAGCCCATAATTTCCTACAGGTTGGTTCCACATTGCAAACCTTTAGGACCAATAATAAGCAAGTTATAAACATTTAAAAGTTTGGGTATCGTCATCTGACCTTGAAGGAGGGGGCCCAAGGTAAAATCTGACATCAAAAGGTTCCTAGCCCATAATTTCCTATAGATTGGTTTCACATTTCAAACCTCTAGGACCAATAATAAGCAAGTTATAAGCAATTTCAAATTTGGCTATCTGCGTTTGACCTTGAAGGAGGGGCCAAAGGTCAAATCTGACCACATCAGAAGATTCCTAGCCCATATTTTTCTTTTGGTTGTTTTGCACATTGTAAACCTCTAGGACCAATAAAAAGCGAGTTATAAGCACTTTTAAATTTGGCTATCCTTGTTTGACTTTGAAGGAGGGGGCCCAAGGTAAAATCTGAGAACATCAAAAGATTCCTAGCCCATGATTTCCTATAGATTGGTTTCACATTTCAAACCTCTAGGACCAATAATAAGTGAATTATAAGCACTTTTGCAATAGTTTTCAAGTTACAACTGATTTACTCAACAGTGAAAGACTCAAAGTAGCTATTACTCGGCTATGCAATGAGTTACAGGTCTGCAATTTAAATATGTTATAGCTGACCCAAAGATAGCTGAATAACATATTTAAACAAAATTCTCTAAATGCAGTAATTTTCAAGTTACAGGTAAAAATTTCTGATGTTTTTGAATCCCTAGAGCATAATTTTGACTCCTGGGCTTAAAATAGCTATTACTCACTTGATTTTGACCCCAGTCCTACAAAAAAGATAGGGTTGTGAGACTTAGCTCATACCCACCAATTTATGCAATAATTTAAAATAAATCTGAAACTGTGACAGGTTGAACACAAACAATAGTCAAACTTTTTGATGCTTTTGACTCCCCAGAGCATAATTTTGACTCCTGGGCTACCAAAACGACAGGTTGCCCAGATCTCTGCCACAGCAAGCCACTTGCATTGACATTGACATTTTTAAGATTCTGGATCCAGATATAACAAGACCACTGCCACTGTGTGTATCTCCCGCCAAGCATTAAAGGGGAAGAAATACCTTTTCTGAGATATTCACAATTTTTCATTTTCCGCTAAAATGCAAGAAGTGGCGAAAATTGAAAGTTTTCTCCTAGGCACAGGATACTCTTGTACTAACCTGTTGGTAAAAAATTCGCTCAAAATCGCTCTATCTCTTATGGTTTTTGACATGTTCACACTTTTCATTTTGCAGGAAACTCCAAGATGGCCGCCAAAAGTGGCAAAAATTGAAATTTTTCCCCTAGCCACAGGACACTCCTGTACTGCCCTGCAATGTGTTATTTTCCCCTTTATTAACATTTTTTCCATTTTTGGCTAAAATCCAAGATGGCCACCAAAAGTGGCGAAAATTGAAATTTTACCCC
Organism: Sabellastarte sp. h YS-2021; assembly: GCA_964017235.1. Taxonomy (NCBI): domain Eukaryota; kingdom Metazoa; phylum Annelida; class Polychaeta; order Sabellida; family Sabellidae; genus Sabellastarte; species Sabellastarte sp. h YS-2021. The sequence goes on from OZ024930.1 coordinate 163,315,221, forward strand.
TTTGCATAGGATACTCTTGTACTACCCTGCAGGTCTAAAATCCGCTCAATATCACTCTCTTACGGTTTTCAAGATATTCACATTTTTTTCATGTTCCACGAAAATCCACAATGGCTGCCAAAAGTGGGGAAAATTGAATCTACGGACAGGATTCGCTCGAAATCGCTCTATCTCTTATGGTTTTTGTGACATTCACACTTTTTCATTTTCCACTAAAATCCAAGATGGCCGCCAAAAATGGCGAAAATTGAAATTTTTCCCCTCTACATAGAATACCAATGTACTACACTATGGGTAAAAAATTTACTCGAAATCCCTCTATCTCTTACGGTTTTCGAGATATTTCACATTTTCACTAAAACTAGCAATAAAGTAGCAATTACTCACTTGTACTTTGAGCAACAAGTGTGAAACTTAAATATGTTACAGTTCACAAAAAAGTAGATGAACAACATAGTTGAGAGGAATTGTGTAGCTGCAATATTTTTGAAGATATAAGCCATTTACTCATTATGGTTACCATTAAAAATTGACAAAGTAGCTATTACTCACTTAGTTATGGAGATACACTTCCAAACTACTGACCATGTTATAGCTGTGGAGGAAGTACCTGAACAACATATTAGAACAAAATACTCTAAATGCAATAGTTTGAGAGTTATAAGTCATATAATTATATTATAGGTAAAAGTGCTATTACTCACTCAAATGTAGGCCAAAGTTCACCAAACCCCCAAAATACCGAAGAGTGTGAAAAATCATTAGGACAAGTAATTTACCAAAAATGTGTGACCATAAGTTTCAGAGAAAACTGTGTGACACACGCATGCACGCAAACACGCACGCGTGGTGCAAATTATAATCTCCCTCCGGCAAGCCAGGCAGGAGATAAAAACTTTATTATTGTCCAATATGATAATGCAATATATATTTCACTGTTACACTTGCATATGTTGTCAATATAGTGTCTTATAAATGAAATTTAGATTTAAATTTAGATCATTATTACTCCAATTTATCCTTCTTGTAAATTGCTACTTTCATAATCAGACACACAGGGATCAAAGTTATAAGGTTTTATTCCTGTACATTCCTAATGTGGTAAGTTCTTTGTTATCCCCATCATTTTTGCTACTTGGTATACCTTTATTATCATCAGAATAATCTAAGTCATCTACATATGCAAAGGAAAATAACTCTGTACACTGAAAATGTATGTTTCTATACACACATAGAGCATTCTCAGTATACTTAGAGTGAACAGTTTTGACAAGTGAAATAGCTAATTTCAAGTAAAAAAATCAGCTGTAGAATCATAAATACTGGATTGTTTTTCAAAAGAGTGGTATTTATGCAAACTCAATGTTTAGTTCAATGTTTTATATAAGCCTAAAATATTAGTATGTTTGATTTGACACTACTAGTGGTGTTGGACCAGTTCACGCCCATTTACCAATTCACGTCCACCCCTACATTAATTAAGACAATTACTGTTACACAATAAATTACCAATGTATATGATCAATTTTATAATTATCTATGATGTGGTAAATATATTTTCTATTAAAAAGTATAAATCTTGAAGAAAACTGAGGGTGGGCATGAATAGGTACACGGGCGTGAACTGGTCCACCATGTCAGACACGATAACTTTAAAAATATTAGAATTGTTTCAATAAAACAGTTGTCCTTGTATTAAAACTTTTTGGTGTCTTTTTGTTCAGTATCATTTGGTCCATTTTCTCTTATCCAGTTTGTTTTTTGTGCAATCCTCTGAATATAATGGTTTCTAGAAGAATATATCAGCCATAAGTATAATATGTCCACACACATATACTATTGAAAATAATTTTACAGTACTATTTGTTTTTGTTACATTCAAAAATAAGGAAAATGTTTTTGAAAAAAAGAAAACATATATATTAGAAAGTTAATAATTAAAACTCACCTCATAATTTGTTTGATTCCAAAACAATATATTCAAAAGCAACAGGATACAGCAATTCTGATAAGAAACATTAAACTTATATTAAAACGATATTTTATATGTTCAATTTTGTTCCATTAGAGAGTGAACAATAATACTTGATAATTATATCTTGCAATAAAGAAAACCATCAACTCATCAAAACTCCACTGCAATAGTATGTTGATATGTGTCTCAACTACCAACAACAAAAAGTACCCAAAAGTGCACACATACACTGTTTAATCAAATACTCATCTTTAATCATAAGACTCTCAACTCTGTCCTAGAAAATATACATCTCAACACCCCAAATCTGCAGGAAGGCTTATCCACTGTTATCTACTCCCCCACTGAAAGTGTTTATATTATCTGAAAACCATCTTTTTCATAGCCCATCATCTGCATCTGTGTTTTGTGGTTGTAACTGACCCTTTCACAGAAGATATTTTGCCAGTACTGGAAGAAAGCAAGTACTATTGTCAAACCACATTTAGCTGTTGAATATATGTTTATAACAGAAGCATGTACCATTTTACAGGTACACATATTTACTGATATAGAAATAACTGCTTCATGTAATTGGTTCATTTGCATAATAGCAGAGAAAAATATATAAGATATACATAATATATAAAAACAAAACAGGAAAACAAAACATTACATTATTAGATGCTAGTGACAAATCAGTCTAAGGAAAATCTGCAACTGGTTCCTTTAACTGCTTCCCCCACCCCACCTTCCAGCATTACCCCACACTGTTTTGTATATTTTACAACTGTCAAGAGAGTGAAATTTATATCTTGTGGTTTCTATCAAGTTGATTATCCAAGTTCCCAGGGTATATACATGTATTACTGAGGTTACTGTTACCAATGTGTGTGCACACTTTATCAGACTGTTATCAGAAAAGTGAAAGTTTTGGAAGATTCATTCACTTGTACAGGTTGCATTTATTTAGCATGTAACAAAAGCAGAAGAGCAGAAAATCACTTGCCAACCACTGAAAGTATTAATACCAAGAGGAACATTTATTGCACAAAAATTCTTTCATTATCTAACTTAACATATTTTTAGGATTATTTGACACAACTGTTCATTGTTTTTTTTTATTCTGGAAACTGGAAAGCACTCATAGAGCACAAACCTCAATCAGGTTTTTTTTTCATAATTATGGGAATTATAGTTTCCTGTGTATTTGAAATTACTCCAAAAGTACTGACCATATTTCTATAAATTTTTACATGAGTAGGGCTTGACCAAAGGAAAGAAGTGTTTATGTTCTAGGAAAGACCAGGTCATATTCTGGATACAAAAAGTCCTTAATTAAGCGTCCATGAAAGGGCGCTTAATTGTTTTCGCCTCAGTTTCCTCGCCACTGTCGCCGCCGCATTATGGTCTCCCTTGAATATCTCTCTTATTATTAGAAGGTTTCAAACCATATTTGGCAGTTATATACCTTAGGCGTGGGAAAATTTTTCTGCATGCTTAAATTTGACCTTTGACCTTTATCAAGGTCACATGATCAAAAGCAATATTTTTAAGTACACCCCGTCATCGCAGTTCAGGAAAAACTACTTGCTACACAGCATTATAATTTGACACACCTGTTCATACTATCGAAAACGCGAGCTGATTAGATTTTGGGAGAAATCCCTTGAAAAATGTCTCATTTATGGGTGATTTTCTGACACCTTCCAATCTGAAAGCCTTAAATTTAGGTCAACCCCCCTATTATCTTCTTAAGTATTGCATGTAGAGCCATAAAATGTATTGGGAGGTAATAGGAAACCATATGTGGAGAGTCGAAATAGCTGGTCAGTTTTACCCCACGGCCCCCCTTATGGGTCAAACTGGGGCCATAAAATAGCTGATTTTGAGTTTTTGCCTTATATCTCCTTTATCGTTGCTTTTATAGCTTCAGAATGTATTAAGAGGTATTGGGAAAGCATATGTGGAGAGTCTAAATAGCCGGTCAGTTTTACCCCCGGCCCCCACTTATGGGCCAAACTGCGGTCATAAATAACTGCTTTGGAGTTTTTGCCTTATGTCTCCTTTATCGTTGCTTTTATAGCTTTGGAATGTATTAAGAGGTATTGGGAAAGCATATGTGGAGAATCTAAATAGCCGGTCAGTTTTATCCCCCGACCCCCCCCCCCTTATGGGTCAAACTGGGGTCATAAAATAGTTGCTTTGGAGTTTTACCTTATATCTCCTTTATTGTTGCTTTTATAGGAAATCATGGGCTGGGAATCTTTTGGTATGGTCTCATTTGACCTTGGACCCCTCCTTCAAGGTCAAATGAGGATAGCCAAACTTAAAAGTGCTTATAACTTGCTTATTATTGGTCGTACAGGTTTGGGATGGTAAACCAACCTATAGGAAATCATGGGCTGGGAATCTTTTGGTGTGGTCGGATTTGACCTTGAACCCCTCCTTCAAGTTCAAACGAGATAGCCAAACTTAAAAGTGCTTATAACTTGCTTATTATTGGTCGTGCAGGTTTGGGATGCTAAACCAACCTATAGGAAATCATGGGCTAGGAATCTTTTGATGTAGTCAGATTTGACCTTGGACCTCTCCTTCAAGGTCAAACGAGGATAGCCAAACTTAAAAGTGCTTATAACTTACTTATTATTGGTCGTACAGGTTTGGGATGGTAAACCAACTTATAGGAAATCATAGGCTGGGAATCTTCTGGTGTGGTCAGATTTGACCTTGGACCCCTCCTTAAGGTCAATCAACCTATAGGAAATTATGGGCTGGGAATCTTTTGGTGTGGTCTGATTTGACCTTGGACCCTCCTTCAAGGTCAAACGAGGAAAGCCAAGCTTAAAAGTGCTAACTCGCTTATTATTGGTCCTAGAGGTTTGGGATGGTAAACCAAATTGTAGGAAACCATAGGCTGGGAATTTTCTGGTGTGGTCAGATTTGACCTTGGACCCCTCCTTCAAGGTCAATCGAGGATAGTCAAAATAAAAGTGCTTATAACTCGCTGATTACTGGTCCTAGAGGTTTGGGATGGTAAACCAATCTATAGGAAATCACGGGCTGGGAATCTTTTAGTGTGGTCAAAAGAGGATATCCAAACCTAAAAGTGCTTATAACTTGCCTATGATTGGTCCTAGAGGTTTGCAATGTGAAACCAGCCTACATGAAATCATGGGCTAGGAATCTTTTGGTGTGCTCAGATTTGATCTTGGACCCCTCCTTCAAGGTCAAATGAGGATACCCAAACTTAGAAGTGCTTATAGCTCGCTTATTATTGGTCCTAGTGGTTTGTAATGTGAAACCAACCTATTGGAAATCATGGGCTGGTAATCTTTTGATGTGGTCAGATTTGACCTTGGGCCCCTCCTTTAAGGTCAAACGACAATAGCCAAACTTAAAAGTGCTGATAACTTGCTTATTATTGGTCCTAGAGGTTTGCAATATGAAACCAACTTATAGGAGGTCATGGCCTGGGAATCTTCTGATGTTTTCAGATTTTACCTTGGACCCCTTGTTCAAGTTCAAGCGATGGTTTACTGACTTTTGTGAGTTGTCTTTTCAGTGGATACAAATTTGCATCGGTTCTCCAATGCTTAGGTCTAATTCTTGGATTGGGTAAGGTGTAGAATGTATACACTTGTTTGGGTCATTGAATAGGGGGTGTAGGTGTGCAACGTCATGGTATGACCTTTAACTTTGGCTCTGCCAAAGTGTGTTCACCTGCCATATTTGAGACATGTTTCTTTTATGACCTATGGATTGTTGCAACTAATTATTATATCTACTTTTACATAGTTGTGCTATTTCAATTGACTGCTATTCACCAGTTAATAAATTTTACAACTTCATAATTTTTAGTTTACTGATTAATGTTGCTAATGTAGATTAATCTTGCTATCGAATTGTCTTGTTACTTTATATATATTTTCTTTCTCTTAGATGCTATCTTCCTTACTTAAACATTATTAGGACCTTTATGAAACTGACACTGCTGTGAAAGTATCCTGACCTTTATACTGTTTCACTGCTTCTGTATCTCATGGCATTGAAAACTATTTCCCCAGGCTGTGGGGTATGGTCATCTCTGATGCTATTTTTTGTGTTTCACACAGAAATTCAACATGGCTGCCAAAAATGGCAGGAAATGGTTTTTGGCAAAAAGGGACAAATGACTGCATACCTTGCAGGCCAGACATTTGGCACTGTTTCCAAGATAAGTGCATTTTTGGATTTTATGCAGAAATTAAAGGAAGCCATCCAAAAATGGAAAAAAGTGGCAGGAGATTCACGGTATACCCTGCAGACCACAAATTCGGTCCAAATTGTTCTATTTTATACCATTTCCAAATTCCAAGATAAATGCATTGTTGATTTCATGCAGAAATTCAAGAAGCCCACCAAAAACTTCTGCAGATACTCTGCAGGAGTGACCGAGGAGAAGTGACATGTTCTTTTCACAGAAAGGAAAAAAGGGATCTTTTGATATGATCAGATTTCACCTTCGGCTCCTCCTTCAAGGTTAAGCAATGGTTGAATGGCTTTGGTGAGTTTTCTTTCTGGTGGATACAATTTGCATTGGTTCTCTGATGCGATAGGTCTAGTTTTCTTGGACATTGGCCGGATGCCTTTGGCCTCCCGAGATAGCATTCAGTTCAGTTCCACATGGTAAGCTTGTGTAGCTTATAAAAGCTACATTTAAGTAATTAAAATTTTCAATTTTGTTTTTCAAAATGAGGCTAAAATTTTGCACAGACAGGTTTTCATAGCCATAAACATTCCCTGCAAATTTGGTGAAGATATCTTTATAAATGAATGAGATATTAAGGTTTATGTTAAAACGTGATAACAGACGGACAAACTCACGGACGCACGCACATACGGAAAGCGTTTTATAATCTCCCAACCACAGCCTTCGGCCAGAGGCAGAAGTGAATAAAGAAAGAATCAATTTGAGTAAAAGATGAAATATTCCAAATGAATCTGGTTACAGTAGTCTGAAAAAGTTTTATGAATTTATATCAATGTAATGTCAGTGCACAGGATAAAATTAACATAAAAAGCACTCACAGAGTGCCAACCTCCACCAGGTATGCATTTATGAAACTTCAGGACATTTTTATCCAGAATATGATCTGATCTTTGCTAAAATATTAACAATTGTTTTCCTTTTCTGAACCCTACCCACACAAAAATGTTATAAAGATCAGCTCATGAATTTTGGAGTAATTGCGAATGAATACAGATACACAGTAAACAATAAATCCCTGGTGGAGGGCTGTGCTCTATGAGTGCTTTTTATACAATGAAGATCATAAAATATGTTTTGTACCATCTCATCTAGGTAATATGAGGAATTTTGTGCAATAGATGTTTTTCTTTGTATTAACGTACTCAATCAGTGGCAAGTAATGTTCTACTCTTCAGGACAAAAAAATAAAGGACAGTTTCCTTTGTTACATACTAAATGTATACAACATGTACAAGTGGTTAATGAATATTCCAAAACTTTTACTTTTCTGATAAGTATGCACAGACACTGGTAACAGTAGCATCAGCAAACATATTAAACAGTGGGGGCAGGGCAATGCTGGGAGAGGTGGAGTGGGAGAAGCAGTTAAAGGAACCAGTTGCAGATTTTCCTTAGACTGCATTTAAGCAGTCTCATTTGCACAGTAAGACACATTTAACACAGCTGTGTAGGTATTAAGTAACAGTTTAGAACATGTAATTTCACAGGGTTATCTGTTGGCAATAGATACCCATGCACCAGATGCTCTTTTTTACAGGTTACTGAAGGTGGGACTGGTGGTTTCTACAACCTTATTCATGGATATAAACAACATATTTACAGAATGTCATATAGTTTTAAGGTAAATTCACAGAAGTTGAATCTAGATCTGGTAGCAGAACTACTGGTACAGATGATGGATCCACATTCATAAATTTTAGGGGGCGCGGTGGTGTAGCGGTTAGAGTTCTCGCCTCCAACCTCTGAGGCCGCCGGTTCCAATCTCGGGCCGGGCGCTTCATGTTGGAAAGTTGGTAGTTACTTGCCAATGCCCGGTGGTTTACAATGCAGTATGCACTGGTTTCCTCCACCTGTAAACTACCTGTCGCAATATGACCCTGGCTGTTGAACGCAACGTAAAACAACAAATAAATCTAAATTCATAAATTTATTTTGTCTATACTTTAGACATAATTTTCTACTCTTAACTAATCCTTTTAGCAGGATCTCTCAAATTACTGGTGGAAAAAAAATTATGTCAAGACTGTATTCCATTAATTAAAAATAAGTGAATTTACTCTCACAAATAATCCACTACTGTGATGCCCAAAGATCAGTTAAATGTTGACTTGAGTTTATATTCATCAAAGTCTAATTGGGACTTCAAAAATCTGTATCATTCAATAGTCTAATCACTAAATTAGATAGGTTTTATTGCTAAAAAGACAATCATAATTAAACACTGTTTGATTCTTTAAATGGCATTGGTGGATAAATTACATGGAGAACATGTCAGTATCTTTTGACGTTTAAGTCAGGTTAAAAATTGTGCATAACCTTTTATAGTTACACTTAGACTAGTTAACTGATTAATATTGGTTCATCACAAAGTTGTTCAGTTGTGTGTGAATTGATCTGGTTCATATCTTTCAATAGATCTGGATTCAGATGCTCAATCATATAGTTTGGTAAATAAACTTTTTTTTACCACTAAATAACACTGAGATAGAATTCACTGTTCCTTACAATAACATTACTCTACACAACAAAGATTGTGATATATACAGGACCAAGGATAAAGTGAATCATCTTCAGACTTGAACACCAAAGTTTGTATGCAGTCCTAGGAATTATACTATCCCTGAAATCTGAGGGGGTTCTTATCTGCTCCCCCACTGCAAGTGTTTATGTTATCGGAAGATCATGTAATTAATAGCCCATCATCTGCATGTATCTTGTGGTTGTATGACTACTCTCTCACTTAAAATATGTTGCCAGTACTGGAAGAAAGCAAGTATACTTATCAAACCCAAACCATATTTAGTTGTTGAATATATTCTTGTAAAAAGAAGCATGTGTATACTGTTTCTATATTTTTCATTCACTAAAATGTAATGAAAGAGTTGGATTTTATTGGTACACACATTTATTATCTCCACCAAAGAGGTATTGTTTTCATGACCGTTTGTTTGTTAGCAGGATTACACAAATACTACTGCTTGGATCTTTCTTTAAAAAGTCATAAGCTGGGTCACGGTCTGATTAAAGGCCCTTGTAAATACACGCGGCGCGGTACGATTTGTACTGCATACTGAGCAGATTTTCTTTACCTTGCACATTTGGGCCATTTTTCCAGCAGTTCTCAGTATATTGACAAAATATTTTAACTAGAGTGAAAGCAAATAGAATAGTTCAAATAATCATAAATGTAATTAAAAAGCTAATACCCCACAGTACATTTCTACACCCTCCTACCCTTACATGGATTTAATCTTATTACAATAAAAGGCCTTGACCAGTGTCCCTTTTATAATACTGGTGATTACACGCCCTTTCAATTTATAAACTTCTGGCTGTGTTGTGTCTACAGATATTGTCACACACCTAACATGGCCTAACTTAGCATCCCTCCGTCTTTTATAAGGACTTAAAAGGGTTCATAGACAGCGTGATTTTGGCAGCAAAGAGACGCAAGCGCAAACTCGAAAGGGAGTGGCGAAGGGACAACTCTGCCATTAATTGCAGTAGGTATAGAGCCGCAGTGAACCATTTCAACCGCCTCTTGGAATGTGCGAAAACCAAATACTATAGCAATATGGTTAGGAAAAATGAGGATGACCCCAAGGCCTTGTGGAATTCCATAAACAAAGTCCTCCATAGATCACCAAAAATTGTGCTTCCAGATCATACTACCATCAATAGTCTAATTAACACTTTTGGCAGGTATTTCATAGACAAAATTGCTAAACTAAGATCTGGATTATTATCTACTGATGTCGACCCCCCCTGTCTCACGTTCCTACAAAAATAAGTTTGTTTCTTTCCGGACCATGTCAGAGGAAGAAGTCCTTATAATAATTAAGTCCACACCAAATAAATCATGCAACTTGGATCCAATCCCAACATCATTGGTCCTTGATTGTATCAGTGTGCTCTTAACTCCTATTACAAATATTGTGAACTACTCACTACAGGAGGGCAGTTTCCCATCCTGTTTTAAGACTGCACATGTTACACCCTTGTTCAAAAAAGCTGGTCTTGACAGAAACATTCTCTAGAATTATCGACCAGTGTCAAACCTCAGCTACATCTCCAAACCCATAGAGAAAGCTGTGGCCAGGCAGATAAATGAGCACATTGCTCATGAGGGTATATCCAATGAAAATCAGTCAGCATATAGAGTCTTTCACTCAACTGAAACGGCATTGTTAAAAATACAAAATGACATTGCCATCTCAATGGACAAGGGTAAAGCTGTTGGATTAGTCCTTTTGGACTTATCTGCAGCCTTCGATACAATAGACCACACAATCCTATTCAACTGCCTTCAGCACTGGTATGGCATTGATGGGGTAGTGCGTAAGTGGGTTCAGTCATACCTCAATTCAAGGAAACAGCGGATTAAAATAGATGGACATCTTTCAGATGCCTTTCAACTCCCCTATGGGGTTCCCCAGGGCTCAGTCCTGGGACCACTCCTTTTTACCCTATATACAACCCCTCTCAGTTCAGTTATATCTCAATTCAACGTGACCCATCACTTATATGCAGATGACACACAAATTTACTTGGAACTTGACTCTAGGAACTTTGACTCCAGTATCACTGAACTGACAAATTGCCTTGAGGCGGTCCGGGCTTGGATGGGAAGTAATAAACTTAAATTAAATCCCAAGAAGACGGAATTTATAGTGATTGGTGATGATCAAATTAGAAGCTACCTGAAGTCATCTTTCCCAGTGAGTTTGCTTGGCAACAGCATGGAACCAGCTGAATCAGTCAAAAACCTTGGTGTCGTCTAGGATGAGGAAAATCAATGCAAAGACACGTGGCTAATCTTTGTCACATAAGTTACTACCATCTCCAGGAACTACGAAGGGTCCGTAGGTACTTAAATCATGAAACAGCTGTAAAGGTGGCAAATGCCTTGGTTAGTAGTTGCCTGGATTACTGTAACTCACTACTTTACAACACATAAAAATATATGCAGCAAAGGGGTTATCCTCAGCACTGAATGCAGTTGAGTCAATGTCCAGTATATGTGTCCGACCCATGTATGATCATACACCATACATGATTTTTCTGTAGTTTTGCTCCTCAGAGGAGTCCTGGTTGGTGTCAGTTATAGAGACGTCCTTGTCTAGATCCAACAATTCGCCTTCCTCTGCCTGGACAAGTAGGGAGCTCATGCACTGCAGACTCTGAGTCAGAGTCAGAACTAGTATCCATATCAGTCTCTGGTGTTTGCTGGGCCTCCACAGATGCAGTACTGGGTGCAAGCTTAGAGACCTGTTCGGTTCATGATGGGTCAGTAGCACTAGACCAGTTATCAGTCTTAAGCCGATGATCAGGCTGCTGATAAAGAGTGGCCGGTAGGTTGGTCAGTTTCTGGTGAGTGATTGTAGTACTAGGCCAGGTATCAGACTAAGGCTGGTGAGCAGGCTGCTGATGACGATTGAGCGGTCAGTTGGTCGGTTCCTGTTGTTGATGAACAATGGTTGGTTGCTGGTGAGTAGTGGTCGGTCGGTCTATCGGTTGAGGCTCAAAGAAGGACTGAGTGTTGTCAACAGCACCGGCTGATGGAGGCTTGGCTAGAGAGACGACCACTGGCTGGAAAACCGGCTTTTGCTGGTTGAATGATTTGGATAACAGCATTGCCTCCAGTCAGCTAAAACGTTCGGACCATTTCTGGTCCAATGCCTATAGCTTACTGTCTGTTGCGGGTTTTGGAACCCTAGCCAATAAAACATGTTTTCTCACAGCCTTGCCCTTGTCTTTGGAATCAGTCTTCTTGTCTTTTGCACTTCTGCCACTCGATATTTCTGCAATCTGTGTTTTCTTGGCTTTTGCACCAGGGGTACTACTCGCCTCGTCTGAGTTCAAATCTTGTCTGTCTTTTGCTACCCCAAGCACTGAAACTAAAGCTGGATCCACAAGGGTGCTACTCAACTCTTCTAGGGTGGCTTTGTTACCATATTTCTGCTTTTTCTTCTGATGAGAAGGTGTAGCCAATCATGATTTCTCTTGCTGGGTTACAAAGTTGCAAAACTGACAGGCTTCATTCTTAAGACAGGGGTCAGTGCCTTTTCCTTTGTGTCTATAACAGTCACTGGGATGGGAATCGAACCCAGCCATTAAATGTACACAAAGACCCCATTTCTGCCCAGGTGAAGTGATAATGGTCTATAAGTTTCTGTAAACAGTTACTTGGCAGAGGTTTGTGTTGTCTAAGTGCTGTTATATACATTACTAGATACTAGTGACAAATGGACCAACATTGCTATATCTGTGTATAACATGATACATTCCTATGAGCACAAAGGAAATTCACTTTTAGGACAAAAAGTTTTCATAGTCATAAATTAATCTTCCTGACTAGGTATATTTTTTTAAGTGTAAATTTGCATACTAAAAAAAAACAAATAAGTAAAGAAAATATTACATCCTTAAACATTGCACCAATGAATATATTCCTTAAATTAAAAATTGACCCAAATGTACTACTTTGTTTAATAAAGCTTTAAAAAACTTGCACAAAAATCAAGTAAAATGATACATTAAATACTCTTACACAATTTTATAAAAAGGCTAATTTGTGTCTGTGGTAATTCATTATCAGCACCCTACCTAGTTAAAATAAACACAGAGGGGGAGCAGATAGACCTTCCCTCAGATTTGTGGGACTTGGATGGTATAATTCCAAGGACTGTATGGTAGTGTGTGCATGTGGTAAACTAGATGGGTGAAGTTTTAATAGGGCTGTTCCACCTTGGCGGTAATGTTTTACATAGGTTTACAACAATTTAGATTTTCAGTACTGGAGGTAGAGCTTTTCAATCATAATGATCTTAAAGCCATCATAACGGCATTATATAGGAAGTTACAGAACTTCCTAAGTCTGCCTGATTGGATGCGTCATAAGTCCATCGGGAGTAGTGTGTGACAATATTAAACTGTTAGAAATTATCGCAAACAGATCCTTATCAGATTTATATCACCTTAAACCCATCTTATACCTACCTTTCCACTTGTAAACTCACCTTTTTGACCTAACAGTGATCTTAAAATATCTCAACAGTCGCAAAGCAGCCTTTTCAATCTTACAATGATCTTCAACCTCTCTTTTCCATCTTAAATCTACCTTTAATGTTCATAAACCTATCATAAACTATCATAAACTTTTGGGAACCTATGTTTGGTAATCTCAACATTACTTTTAAGTTATCAGGAAGAAATCTTAAACATATCTTTACCTATCTTAAATGTATCTCAAATTACCCCTATAGATATTGAATAACTTAATTTTTGCCAATCTGGAGGTAGGTTTATCACTGAATTGCCACAATGGAACAGCCCTCTAAGGGCCATCACCCATTTGAGAGGCCACACCATAAGTACTAATGACTTATCCCCACTCATGTAAAGCTCTTTCAGTATCCAGTATTATCTGTTTCATCAAACTGCAGTTCAAAGCATGTCTGTTTTTTTTTGTGTGTGTGTGTCTATGAATAGGAGAAACAAATGAACCAAAAAAATGGAGTTGAGAAATATAAAAAGAAAAAAATGGATTTAATATAAATGACAAAAGGCCACCCAAAACCTTGCAGGGATTACAGAGGTAAGATAAATTATTATAATTTTGAATTTGTCAAATATTATTGTTTAGAAGCAAATGAATGAATATACAGTTACACTGCTGCTGAAATTTTAGATATTGTAGTTAAAGATATTCAAACCGTTTTTTTTTTACTGTATAATGTCTTGTGTTATTTTTCTGGTGGAAAGGCTGGTGTATTTACCATAAATGACCTATTTAGCACATCCGCCCTTGTAACAGCACCCTATCTCTTTTCAAAGCAATATACTTGACAACTTCTAGTGGGTGAACGATTAGACAGTGCACAATCGCAGTTGGTTACAAAAGGTTACTAATGATCGATTATTCAGCTTAAATCTTACCTTTCTTAATTTTTCTCAATATCCACATATTTTTTTATATAATTTACATATTTTTACTTAATAAATTGACATTTTTGTCATGACTTTCGAGTTTGTTTTCATCTACCGCCTTATTTACAGGAAGTGGGTATTTCTAAATATCAAAACACCGTTTTTCTACCGGATTGACCTATACTTCATCCCGGAAAGTGTTTCATGATGGGTGCGCTAAAAAGGACATTTTTTACCAACAAATATTGAATAAAAATAGACTTTGCTTAGCGCACTGAATAGGTCATTTACAGTATACTGAAATATTACTTGTATCATCATTTTAGTTATTTTTAGTTTATTTCTGAATGTCATAATTAGACATTCAATTTTCTGGCTATTGTATATGCAGTTAAGAAAATGTTTGTATCAACACCTATCCCAGAAAATTAGCTATAAGCACTTTTAACTTTTGGCTATCCTCATTTGACCTTGAACAAGGGGCCCAAGGTCAAATCTGACCACACAAAAAGATTCCCAGCCCATGAGTTTCTATAGGTTGGTTTACCATCCCAAACCTCTACGACCAATAACAAGTGAGTTATAAGCAGTTTTAAGTTGGGCTATCCTCAATTGACCTTGAAGGAGGGGTCCAAGGTCAAATCCGACCAAACCAGAAGATTTTCCAGCCCATGATTTCCTATATGTTGGTTTACCATCCCAAACCTCTAGGACCGATAATAAGCCAGTTATAAGCAGTTTAAGTATGGCTATCCTTGTTTGACCTTGAAGGAGGGGTCCAAGGTCAAATCTTACCACACCAGAAGATTCCCAGCCCATGATTTCCTATATGTTGGTTTACCATCCCAAACCTCTAGGACCGATAATAAGCGAGTTATAAGCAATTTTACGTTTGGCTATCCTCGTTTGACCTTGAACAAGGGGCCCACGGTCAAATCTGACCACACAAAAAGATTTCCAGCCCATGAGTTTCTGTAGGTTGGTTTACCATCCCAAACCTCTACGACTAATAACAAGTGAGTTATAAGCAGTTTTAAGTTGGGCTATACTCAACTGACCTTGAAGGAGGGGTCCAAGGTCAAATCCAACCAAACCAGAAGATTTTCCAGCCCATGAGTTCCTATATGTTGGTTTACCATCCCAAACCTCTAGGACCGATAATAAGCCAGTTATAAGCAGTTTAAGTATGGATAATCCTTGTTTGACCTTGAAGGAGGGGTCCAAAGTCAAATCCGACCATGCCAGAAGATTCCCAGCCCATGATTTCCTATATGTTGGTTTACCATCCTAAACCTCAAGGACTGATAATAAGCAAGTTATAAGCACTTTTAAGTTTGGCTATCCTCGTTTGACCTTGAAGGAGGGGTTCCAGGTCAAATCTGGCAACATCAAAAGAATCGCAGCACATGATTTCCTACAGGTTGGTTTCACATTGCCAACCTCTAGGACCAATAATAAGGGAGATACAGGCACTTTTAAAGTCCGCTATGTGGGTTACTTCATCACGACGTGGATGACCTTGAATTAAGAGCTTCAAGGTCAAATGTGTGCAAGATTGTAGAGGACATGTATATCTGTTATACAATAAATAAACATAAAGACTTTTTGACATTTTAACTAAAATGAGATTTTTATTATGAGTCAGTAAATTTTACTTTATTTCCCATTCATTTATGGGGTCGTTGACTTTAATGACTTAATTTTAGCAACCTGTAGATTGAAAATTTGATTGACAGGAATTCTGTCCTAAATTCTTCAAAAATGTCCTAAACGTTTTGCTAGTCTTAGGACAGAATGTCCAGCCGGACTTTTCATGCGGCAGAATCACTGATAAATGACTTATAAGCACTTTTAAGTTTGGCTATCCTCGTTTGACCTTGAAGGAGGGGCCCAAGGTCAAATTTGACCACATCAGAAGATTCATAGCCGTGATTTCCTATAAGGCGGTTTGACATTGCAAACCTCTAGGACCAATAATAAGCGAGTTATAAGCACTTTTAGGTTTGGCTATCCTTGTTTGACCTTGAAGGAGGGGCCCAAGGCCAAATCTGACCACATCAGAAGATTCCTAGCCCATAACTTCTTAAGTAGTAGTTACACATCCAAGGATGGCCCGCCGGATCATGCCAGGTTTCCTAATATGGAAAATGTTAAGTGATTTACGGATCATCTTTTCCTTCTGTAAGGTCATCGGTAACATCCATAATGTCCTTGTGAGATCCGTAGTGGCATACTGTGATCTGTAGTGACATGCCAAGGATCAGATAAGATCCCTAGGATGTTACGGAAAAATCAAAACTGTTTATTTTTCCATGAAGTCCATACGGACCTTATTATCTGTAGCTCTTCTGTATCATCTG
Source organism: Sabellastarte sp. h YS-2021 (assembly GCA_964017235.1). Lineage (NCBI taxonomy): Eukaryota > Metazoa > Annelida > Polychaeta > Sabellida > Sabellidae > Sabellastarte > Sabellastarte sp. h YS-2021. Next base: position 163,331,716 of record OZ024930.1, read on the forward strand.
TAGCTCATCCGTGAGTGTTCTTATTATGCGTAAACCCATCCTGGATGTCCTTATAACATCCCTTTCATCCTTGACGCTTCCGCGGCAAGAAATATCCATAAAATCATTGCCAGATCTGCTACGGACTGACATGGAAAGGGTTTGCAGATTAAAAAAGTCATAAGACCAGTGCTTTGTGCAATCTTTTCATCTGCAAACCTGTCCATGCCGGTCCGTAGCAGATCCTTGGCAGTTTCGTAAATCTTTTACATGACCCACCCTCATCCCCTGTGCATCCCTGTCAGTTACCATATATGGAACTGTTGGCTATATCCATGGTGTATCCTTGGAAGTGTAGCTGGCCCCTTATAGGTTGGTTTCGCATTGCACACCTGTAGGACTAGTAATAAGCAAGTTATCAGCACTTTTAACCTTGGCTATCCTCATTTGACCTTGAAGCAGGGGCCCAAGGTCAAATCTGACCACATCCGTGGTCGGGAGATTATAAAACGCCCTCTGTTTGTGCGTTCGTCCATCCATCTGTCTGTCCATCCTTCTTTACATAAACCTTAATATCTCATTTACTTACAGATAGCTTCTCCAAATTTGCAGGGAATGTTTATTGCTATGAAAATATGTCTGAAAAATATTTTGGTCTCATTTTGAAAAACAAAATGGCCGCCATAGCCAATTGTTTTAAAATCATAAAGATGCTCTAAATCTTGAAATGTTGCAGCTAGCTTCATCAAATTTGCACAAAAGATATATGGCTAGAAAAATAGCATCAGAGATGCCCGTACCCCACAGCCTAGGGAAATATTTTCAACACCATGAGATACAGAAGTACTGTACCAGTACAAACTTCAGGATACTTTCAGAGCACTGTCAGTTATATAAAGGTCCAAACAATGTTTAAATGGAGAAATATAAAGAAAGATAATGCATATAAAGATGAAGTACTAAATCAAGATAATTCAATAACAAGATAACAGCATTAATCAGCAAACTAAAATTCAACACTCTTTATCTACACCTGCATGGCCCAATTATGGTTTAGATGGTTTGAATATTATCATGCATACAGAAGTGGTAATACATTTAATGAATGCTTATGTGTGGTGTTGGAGCAAAATCTGTGGCTCACTTGATGAAATTCTATCTCTTACAATGGGAAGTTATGAAAGTAAAATTCTTAATAAATTCTAATATGACTTTAACAGTGCTAAATCTGCATCAAAAAACAGACTCAAAGGTGCAACAAGATTTTATAGGTCAAGGTCATTACAGCAAGGTCAAACGTTGCACAACTACACCCCCTAACCAATGTCCCAAGTATCAACTTCCTACACCTTGCAGTTTCCGAGATATAGCCCGGACAAGATTTTCGAACTCAAGGTCGCTACGGCAAGGTCAAAGGTCAAATCCTTGTCAGACCATGACATTGCACACCTACACCCCCTAACCAATATCCCTACCAAGTATCAACTTCCTACACCTTACGGTTTCTGAGATACAGCCCGGACAAGATTTTATAGGTCAAGGTCACTACGGCAAGGTCAAAGGTCAAATCAAGGTCAGACCATGATGTTGCACACCTACACCCCCTAACCAATGTCCCTACCAAATATTAACTTCCTACACCTTACGGTTTCTGAGATATAGCCCGGACAACATTTTATAGGTCAAGGTCACTACAGCAAGGTCAAAGGTCAAATCAAGGTCACACCATGACGTTGCACACCTACACCCCCTAACCAATATCCCTACCAAGTATCAACTTCCTACACCTTATGGTTTCCGAGATATAGCCTGGACAAGATTTTCAAACTCAAGGTCACTACGGCAAGGTCAAAGGTCAAATCAAGGTCAGACCATGACGTTGCACACCTACACCCCCTAACCAATGTCCCTACCAAGTATCAACTTCCTACACCTTACGGTTTCTGAGATACAGCCCGGACAAACTCTTTTCCCGCCGCCCGCCCACCCGCAAGCCCGCCCGCCCATCCGGACACCATGGGTGAAAACAATACCCCAACAGCCCTTAAGGGCTGTGGGGTAAAAACTAGTCTGATAGTAATTTTGGCCTAGTTTGCAAAACAAAATGGCCACGATATCACATGTTTAATGTCAAATAGGATTATCCTATTAAAATGCCTTATATCGCCCTTACCATTGCTCCTAGGGGTTTGGGATGTCAAAACAATTTGTAGGAATTTAAGGCCTGTGAGTCTTTCCCAGGTGTTGAATTTGACCTTTGCCCCTGCTTCAAGGTTAAATGGGGTCATCATACTAAAACGTCCTTATATCTCCCTTATTATTGGTGCTAGGGCTTCTGAATGTAAAAACAGCCAATGGGAAGTCCTGGTCTGCAAATGTTTTGCTTTTGATCAATTTTGGCCTCATTTTGAAAAACAAAATGGCAGCTATAGCCAATTATTTGAAAATCATTAAGATGCTTTAAAACTTGAAGTATTGCAGCTATAGGTTCATCAAATTTGCACAAAAGATGTATGGCTGGGAAAGTAATTTTGGCATAGTTTTGAAATCAAAATGGCCGCCAAATCATGTTTAATGTCAAATGGGATTATCCTATTAAAAAGGCCTTGTATCTCCCTTATCATTGCTACTAGGGGCTTGGAATGTGAAAACAACTTATAGGAAGTCATGGCCTAGATATCTTTTCCCATTTCTGACTTTGACCTTTGACCCCTTCCTCAGTGTCAAGTGGGGTTCATCTTACTAGAAAGGCCTTATATCTCCCTTAGTTCTCATATACTACTGATTCTAAGGCGGGAGATAACTACTGCGGCAGTGGCCTTGTTACCTATAAGTTGGCTTGACATTGCCATCTTCTAGGACCAATTGAAACTGTTAAATTTGGTTATCCTGGTTTGACTTGATTTGCAGTTTCTATGAAAAGGACGGCTCCTTTTTACAAAAGTGAAGATTAACAGTTTCTGTGAAAAGGACACATCTTTTCAGAAAAGTGAAGATTTTGCAGTTTTTGTGAAAAGAATGCATGCGTCCTTTAGAGAAAAGTGAAGATTTGCAGTTTCTGTGAAAAGGACTCGTCCTTTTTAGAAAAGTGAAGATTTGCAGTTTTTGTGAAAAGGATGCGTCCTTTTTAAAAAAGAGAAATTTGCAGTTTCTGTGAAAAGGACGCGTCCTTTTCAGAAAAGTGAAGATTTGAAGTTTCTGTGAAAAGGACGCGTCCTTTTTAGAAAAGTGAGGATTTGCAGTTTCTGTGAAAAGGACTCGTCCTTTTTAGAAAAGTGAAGATTTGAAGTTTCTGTGAAAAGGACGCATTCTTTTCAGAAAAGTGAGGATTTGCAGTTTCTGTGAAAAGGACGCGTCCTTTTTCGAAAAGTGATGATTTGCAGCTTCTTTGAAAAGGACGCATCCTTTTCAGAAAAGTGAGGATTTTTAGTTTCTGTGAAAAGGACGCGTCCTTTTTAGAAAAGTGAGGATTTGCAGTTTCTGTGAAAAGGATGCGTCCTTTTTAGAAAAGTGAAATTTGCAGTTTCTGTGAAAAGGACGCGTCCTTTTCAGAAAAATGAGGATTTGCAGTTTCTGTGAAAAGGACTCGTCCTTTTTAGAAAAGTGAAGATTTGAAGTTTCTGTGAAAAGGACGCGTCCTTTTTAGAAAAGTGAGGATTTGCAGTTTCTGTGAAAAGGACACGTCCTTTTTAGAAAAGTGAAATTTGAAGTTTCTGTGAAAAGGACGCGTCCTTTTCAGAAAAGTGAAGATTTGAAGTTTCTGTGAAAAGGACGCGTCCTTTTTAGAAAAGTGACGATTTGCAGTTTCTGTGAAAAGGACGCATTCTTTTCAGAAAAGTGAAGATTTGAAGTTTCTGTGAAAAGGACGCGTCCTTTTTAGAAAAGTGATGATTTGCAGTTTCTGTGAAAAGGACGCGTCCTTTTTCGAAAAGTGAGGATTTGTAGTTTCTGTGAAAAGGACGCGTCCTTTTCAGAAAAGTGAGGATTTGTAGTTTCTGTGAAAAGGACGTGTCCTTTTTAGAAAAGTGACGATTTGCAGTTTCTGTGAAAAGGACGCATTCTTTTCAGAAAAGTGAAGATTTGAAGTTTCTGTGAAAAGGACGCGTCCTTTTTAGAAAAGTGATGATTTGCAGTTTCTGTGAAAAGGACGCGTCCTTTTTCGAAAAGTGAGGATTTGTAGTTTCTGTGAAAAGGACGCGTCCTTTTCAGAAAAGTGAGGATTTGTAGTTTCTGTGAAAAGGACGTGTCCTTTTTAGAAAAGTGAGGATTTGCAGTTTCTGTGAAAAGGACACGTCCTTTTTAGAAAAGTGGGGATTTGTAGTTTCTGTGAAAAGGACGCGTCCTTTTTACAAAAGTTAAGACTTGCAGTTTCTGTGAAAAGGACGTGTCCTTTTTAGAAAAGTGAAGATTTGCTGTTTCTATGAAAAGGACGCGTCCTTTTTAGAAAAGTGGGGATTTGCAGTTTCTGTGAAAAGGACGCGTCCTTTTTAGAAAAGTGGGGATTTGCAGTTTCTGTGAAAAGGACGCGTCCTTTTTAAAAAAGTGGGGATTTGTAGTTTCTGTGAAAAGGACGTGTCCTTTTTACAAAAGTGAAGATTTGCTGTTTCTATGAAAAGGACGCGTCCTTTTCTCAGAAGTGAATATTGGCAGATTCAAGCATGCGTCCTTTTCACAAAAGTGAAGATTTGCAGTTTCTGCGCATTTTTATGCACCAAACTAGGGTAAACGTAGGAAATATTTATAGTGTTTTGCAGCAAAAGTGTCAAAATGCTGAATTTTTATACCTAAAAGGGACACTCTGATTTTTCCCTTTTAAATCTGAGAGCAGTTATTTGATAAAAAGATAAACAATTTCAGAGAGTTTTACAGGGGAAATTAAAACTGCAGCTTATTTAAGTCAGAAAAATATTTTCATTAATTGTGCAGATATGTACCGCAAGTTAATTCAAATTTAAAAGCAACTGTTTATTATTTTGTGTTACAGCTTTATAATGAGATTCAAACTGAAGTATTTCCCCCTTCTGTGTGCTGTTACAATTTTTTTATCTGAAGTCAATATAGCCGATGCTAAAGGGTTTGTATTATGAAATTTCTATCAATATTTTCCCTTTCATATTTACTATAGAATATGTTTATGAGGTGAAAACCATTTGAGTGTTTATAATGGAGACAAGTAAGATATTTTGTGTGTAATTTAATGGTTCTTGCTGGAAATTTATCCCCAAAAGTTCACAACGTCTAATAAAATCATCTTAATTTAGTTGGAATCAATACATTTTTAGAAATTTGTCTATTTTAAAGTCCTTTTTAAATAATTTAGGGATCATCGGAATTCCAATTTCTCCTTAACAATTAAGGACAATAGTGGCTTTTGTCAGTGCACATATTAAGAGCACAGAGAGAATGTGTTATTCGTACAGATGTCTGGGAGTCTCTGGTTATGTGTGTGTGCATGTGTCACGCAGATTGTATGGGGTGAAATAAAAAGGCAATATGTTCAGTAAAATCTATGGCTTTTGTCTTGCCATGTACTGTGTGTTGGTGGATAAATAAAAGACATGGATATTCTAGTTTTATCAAGCTTAGCAGTGCATGAAGCCTATTTTTTATAACAGACAAATAGGGGATGAATTTGTAAATTACATTTTTGAGTCCAAAGTAACTGTGTTGCTATCAACATCAGAGTGAATATGATTATAGTTGGGACTGATAAGTAAGGAACCAAAAATAACTTTTTTTTGTAAATTCTACTCAACATAAATGCTATTATCTGAAGGGGCTACCAAACATTTTTCAAGTGATTGATTTCCAGGTGTAAATAAGCAATGGAGATTCCAACCTCACCTTAAAAATATGCTGAGTCAGCATTTATTAAGTTTTACAGCACATCTAGGTTTGCTTCATAGATTTCACAATATTTTGTGTTTTGACCCACCTTTTCATTATTTATTTTGATTGATATTTTTTAAACTTTGCTTTCATGAAATAATACTAAATTCTTAGTATAAGAAATTTCACAAATTATAGTTTTGTCTCAGATTAAGTGTATTTTAGTCAGATATTTAGTCCAATCAGCAAAAAATGTGTATTTATTTATACCATTCTTTAAGTGTTTTGTTTATTTTTTGTAATATTTGATGTGAAAATATGATATAAAGTTATACTACAAATTAATGAAATACAGAATAAAAAATTTCAAAATGTTATGTATACTTCTAACTTCGGCTGTGTAAATTAAACTAAATCTGAGAATTTATGGATCAAATTTTTGCTTCAATGAAAACATTATTTTGATGACCCCCTTTTTCACTGTTCTGCACATAAAACATCAAGATGAACTTATTCTCAAACTTCAGGGGCCACGGTGGCAGAGTGGTAACACTCTCGCCTCCCACCTCTGCGGCCGGGGTTCGATCCCCGTCATGGCCGTAAGTGGGAAAGCTGGTAGTTGCTTGCCGTTGGTCAGCAGTTTACAGTACAGAACCCTAGCGAATCTATATGTACTGGTTTCCTCTGCCCTTCCAACAACCCGTCGTGATATGACCTGTACAGTGTTGAAAGCGACGTAAAACCCCAAATAAACAAATATTCTCAAACTTTGGTGAAATTGTTAATATTAAAAATATTTAGTAGCTATTGTCCTTAAAAGCCTTAATTTTTATTCTTGTGATATTTTACATATTAACTCTGAAAATTATTAAAGATATTGCCTCCATAAACAGTGGAACTCTTTGGACAAGAGCTGGTATAATGGCTGGCATAATTTTATGATAAATTTGAACGTAATATGACATACTTCTTTACATATCAGTGATAAAATGAGCTGATCCAAAATGACTGTAAGGTATTTTGACAAATTCTTTATTTTTTTAAATTGGTAGGTATCATCAGCATAAAGCTGTAGTTTAAATGTCCAAAAAGAAACTCATTTCTGATGCAATTGTGGTCCACCATATTATTCCATTTAAATAAAAGTCACATCTCATTGTATTTGATTGCATTTTATCACATCTGTTTGTTGCATTCTGGTTATTAGTATCAAGTCTATGAGGAAATGTCGGTGAAGAATTGTATTTTCAAAAGCCTATCGATTTCCATTAAATAGGTATTTGTTGTTGCAATATGCAAGAAAATTCTTTTAATAAAATGTGGGTTTGGGAATATTTTGTCAAGCATTCCACATTATGGCATATATTTTTCCTGAGACTATATTGTTAAATGTGTTTTACTTGATCATTTAATAAATCTATTGTCATAATTTTCAGAGAATATGCTATAGTAGCTCCGCGTTGGCTGAGACCACACCACAATTATGATGTATGTGTGATAATAATGAAGGATTCAGGTCCTGATGTGAATGTAACGATCCAAGTGAGAGGAGATCCAGTGTATAGAAAACAGGAAATATTAAAACCAGGTAGATTCTATTTGTCACCGTTGGAAGGTATTCAACCCAATTAATGATATCAATGGGTTCCATTACACGCCATTGAGCAATAGGTGTGTACGACTGATAATCTGTGGAAAGTATGCATAAAATATGCACACTTGATTAAAATTAAATGCTTTAATTAACTAAAAAATGTAACGATTACATTTCATACATTTAGTTACCTCCAAATTATAATAACCTGTTAATTTCAATTTCACTATTTAATATTGACAATATAGCACATGCTATATCATATTTGTTTGCTAGATAGCAATTTTATGAGCTGTAGATACTGAAAATACAAATACACAGACATATAAATCTTGTTCAACTATGTTTCTACAAAATTATAAACAAAATTGTGGCCATTCGATTTTATATCAGTACAATTTAAGTGCAATATTTCCATTGGTCCATAAGCCATCTATCATTTGTATGGTGTAAGTCAATTACCAAGAGGAAACATGTGGTAACCTCATACGTGTATAACATTGGGTAGAACAGAATATATAGATCTCTTTTGAATCAAATATGCCTTGTATATAGTTAGCTGCTGGTGCATTTCTCATTTCTTAACATACCTTACAACAGGTGTTGTAAATTGGCTGGCTTAGTAATTACACACAAGCTTAAAATTAGCACAAAAATAAAGTGACCCCTAGTAGCAGCAGCAGCAGTAGTAGTATTAGAAGTAGTAGTAAGCATTTGTAAGTGCCAAATTGACATCCTCTCTAAGGCGCTGATGTCCAAAATTTCAGTCCAGTTTCCGAAAAATAGTCCGTATTAACGTCCAATAGTGGAGGACTATTGTGGTGGATAGTCTAACCTAAATAGGTATTTCTACAACTGTTTTCTAAATCCACTAATACTATCCTGAGGTCTGACGGCTTGAGGGACTTTGTTCCATTCTGTGGGAGTAGCAACTGCAAAACTACTCATCCCCATGTGTTTATTTGGTCTGGTTGAGGAAACTGAGAGGAGGTTCCTGTGTGAGGTCACTACGCTTAATTAAAGAGGACAGACATGGGGGTTGGATAAAATGTATTGCTATGTAGGTAATGAGGTTGTATTTAAAGAGTATATGGTACTGAATGGGGAGCCAGTGTAGTTTGTGTAGGAAATATGTTACATGGCTGAATTTACTAAGTTAGCACAAAATGCGACAAAGAGTGTATGAATTCCTTGAAGTTTATTAACATTTGTCTTTTTTGTGTGGTAGAGCAGAGAGTTGTAGTAGTGCAGACGACAGCTAACTTTGGCATTTGCCACATTTACACCCCGTTTCATGGGTTAGATACCTGTGAACCCTTTCTAGTTTCCCGAGATGGGAGTAGCACACACAATATAAAGTAGCCACAATGTTTCTAACTGCAGGGCTTGGGTTTCAGTTAATGTCACCTGACAAAAAAGTAAGAGTCGAATGGGGGCACAATTTTTAAGCCACTATCTTAAAAAAATTTTAGACTTAAAAATAATATTTTCAATAGTGAGCAACCTTAAAAAGGTATTGAATTTGACCTTTGACCCCATATATTATTATTCAGATATAAATATGTTCATTTGTAATGTTTGTCTAACATTTATCATTAAACTTTTAATAAACGGTATACATTTTTAAAACATTCTATAATAAATTGTTTTCATACCTATCATTTTTAACCTTTGCTAAACATTTCCTATCAAACATGTACATTTTCCAAAACCTAAAAATGTTTACTGGGTGGTTTGCCATGTTTCACTCATATGGTTTACCAAAACTTATATTTCTCTGTTTTAATTATATCTTGAAACTGTTCATATACTTCCATTTCATATTTCTTAAAAAGTTTGTTAAAATGTGGAAAATATTTCAGTCTAGTATTTGAATATGACATACACTTGCATACAAAATGATACTCATCTCTAAGTTATCGTTACATTTTGATAGATACAATTTTAGACATGCCTTTAATAACCAAAATTTTGTCAAAGTTTTTTAAATAATATGTTTCATTATGATGAAAGTCTACTTTGCATAAAAATCTGCATAATATAAATAATAATTCTAAGAGAAGAATACAAGCTTTATTATATTTTTTTGCAAGCAATTCAGTTAATTATGCCCCAATGAAGCACACTAAATCAGTAAAAGTTTATTATCATAACTCTCTCTTTATCTGTACACAAAGGCTTATCCTCCTTAGCTCATTTTCTCTTTTGGCTTCTCCGTGGTGCCGACCTATTTCTGTCCCTGGACTTTGAATTTTGCATATTGCTATTGTCTTGTTGCGCCTTAGAGTCCACAATTCTGTGGAGATTAAGCGCTATAAAAGTCAAATTAGAATTAGAATCTCTATGTGTCCAAACATGTCCAGATTTTCGCTGGGAGATGTTTATGTCAAAGTAGTTAATTAGGGAAATCTCATCTGTTTAATATAAAGATGATCAGGTACTGCTATCCCTCAAGTTTCTATTTGTTCTCAGTGTACTGCTTTGGAGTCTTAAAATTAAAAATACATCATGTTTTAAAACAGAAAATATGAGTGTAGAAAATACGAGTGTAATCCTCTTGATGTAAAGCATAATTTTAAGGCATTTTTGACAAATATAAGGGGCCACGGTGGCAGAGTGGTAACACTCTCGCCTCCCACCTCTGAGGCCGGGGTTCGATTCCCGGCACAGCCTCAAGTGGGAAAGCTGGTAGGTGCTTGCTGTTGGTCAGCAGTTTACAGTACCCTGCTGAACTGTATGTACTGGTTTCCTCTGCCCTTCCAACTACCCGTCGTGATATGACCTGTACAGTGTTGAAAGCGACATAAAACCCCAAATAAATAACTTGACAATTATATTCATATGGTCAAAAGTATAAATCATTGGAAAACGCCAATATTCTGACATGGTCTCCTCAAAAATCTTGGATTGTGGACATCACAGGACAAAGTTTGAAATGGAAACATTTTATAATCTGTTCCTAGAAACTTTTAGGATTATAAAAAAAAAATATCAGGATCCCCTCTCCCACTAAACTATTTCTGATTTTAAATACAGCTAAATGTGAAAATAATACACTGGCCTTGCCTAATGTGTCCTCAGATCCTGAATAGATGAAAAAGGCTTATCTTTGTTTTTGGTTACATGGAAATGTGACATTTTAAATTTTCAGTTCAATTTTTTCATGAAGATTTAATTTTTGAAGCCTTTAAACTTTATTTTATAATTTGACTATATATGGGAGTTCATGTTATGTACTTTTATGAATCAAAATGTATGCATCCATCATCTCTTTAAAATCTGAATTCATTGCACATTCTTTTAGGTACTGAGAATATAATAACATTGGAGGTAAGTGTATGTCTTTATCTTAATCAATTTTATAAACATATTACAGTTTATATGACACAAATTTGGTAATAATTCTAAGAAACTGGATTAATTGTTATTAAGATATCAATATGGGAGTATGGCTTGGGTGGTGGATCAGTGAGTCCGAAACAGAGACGTTTTAAGTAAAGCTAAATCAGAGAATACCTTTTGGGGATTAATCTTAGCTGGGTACTTATTTCTTACATAGGACCAATATATTTTCATTGATGTTGGTGTATCAACAACACACCCAATTTTCAAAAAGCACACATTTTACTTTTTATCATTGAGAAGTGGTAAACAACATTGATGGCAGAGTCCAATCTACCAATTATTTCATAGCAACCAAATCAACTTGAGCTTTAATTATTGATATTTTTATGTTTCTTTTTGGGTATAGATAACTGAGTGAAATGCACGTGCATCTGGACTCAGTAATTATTTGTTTAAAGTCACTTATAAGCCCTATGGGGCTGGAAAAACATTGATAGTTTACTGTTGTTGCCAGTTTGTATTTGCATGTGACTATCATAAATACAAAATACATATGTACATACATACTTCAGACTGGTGACAGTGAATCAATGGACAGCCTGTTCAGAACACTGGGTTGTTTGTCAATCATCCTTTAGCACAATGCATTCAATATTGATTTGTTTTCACAACATTTTTTTGATTAATTAGTTTAGTGGGTACATTTATATTTTAATGTATGTAATTCAGACTGCATGCAAAAAAAACCTCATGGAAAAATACTACCTGGAAAAATGCCTCCTGACAAATAAAAACACAAGTAATTTAACATATAAAGCTGTAAGAAAGTAGAATCACCTGCTGTTTTAAAATAAGCACATGTCAGTATAGTAACATAAAAACTAACCACAACAAATTTGTCCAAAAGCATGAACATTGTCATATGAACAATCAAAATTTTTTCTGAAAAGTGTTTTCAGTAAATCATACAACTATTATTCTATCCATTATCACTATCCATGGTTAAATTTTTTGATAATCACAATTTTCAAGCTTTATCCAAAATTACATTTATTTTCATGAAAAAGAAAATCGGTTACAGACATGTTGAAACAATAATGATCGAGAATTTAAATTAAAAAGACCACAGAACTAAAAGCCACTAAAAGTCGCATATGATATTCACAACAAAGCAAACCTTGCAAAGATGGCATAGGTTGACCTTTAAGTAAAAGGTATCAAATCATTCAATTAATTACTTGGTTTCAATTCAAAGGGTTTTAGAATTGATAATTGCCTCATGGCACTTCTAATATGTAAAATTCATGGCTCTTAGGCCTTTCAGGCCTCATAGGCCATTAAGATGGGATGAGATGTCTGGATTCTCAGAGGTGATATGAGGAAGCTTGACTTAGTTTTTTATTATCATCATATCAGCAACAATGGCATCAAATTCTCACGTCAAAGCACAGGAACTCTTCAAATCAGGGTTGGCAGGTCTTTTGACGGACATGGTTAAAACCTATGGTTGAAACCAGTTTAAACCGTAATGTCAAAAACAGGTTTTTGACCCTCAAATGTCAAAAATGTCAAAACCCCCAAGGAATTTTGTCAAAAACTGGATAATAGGTCCTAAACTTATTTTTATGAATATGTTGTTGCACACTGAAACATTATTTTCAATTTTTAAGACAATTATGAATCTTCAAATGTCATAAACTATCTTAAAGCTGCAGTAAAATACTTCCTCTTAAGTTATTTTTTATCTAATTTAATTGTGAAAAAAGGCTACATGTATGCACTGATAAATAGTACCAGTGAAAAGATTTGTTTTGTGAGTATATTAACATTATTAAACATAATATAAAACAAAATTAGTTTAAAGTTTATGACAATGTTAATGTGTGATCATCTTTCATTGGCAACCATTAATCAGGCATGATTTTGGTTTCTACACATTTTGGTTGTGACAGTAAGCAATTGAAAGACAGTCTTACTCTAATCACAAACAGTTTTACTCAGGCCATTTAAAGGGATTATTGTGACATTTGTTGAGGTAGTTTCTCAAACCAGTGCTGAGGCAGGGATTATCTTACTCCAATCTTTGGTAGTGTAACACAGGCTATTAAAAGGGATTCTTGTGACATCTATTAACAATTGATAGGTTGTTTATTGTGTGTGTTTGCAAAAAGTATCACAATGTGAGGCAAATGTAATATAATATAATATAAATATAGTGAATTAGTTGTTTAACTCATCTTTACCCTGTCAACGGTTTTGGCTGTGTTATACCCTTGGTGAGGTTTTGACAGTTTAAACCAATTTTTGACGGTTTAAACCAGTGTTCGACACCGTCATGTCACAAACAGGTTTTTGATGTCAAAAACCCAACCCTGCTTCAAATCATCATTACACTTGCACAAGCACACATCAAATACATAAGTGCATCTGCAAGTAGTCCCAATCAAGAAATTGCACCAAACCCATCACGAAATTAGTGGAATCAGTGAAATCATAACACAAACTTTATAGAACATGGTTGCCGCCTTTTAACGCAATTACAACTTCATTAAGTCAAACATTGCAATATACTAATTATTTGTAGACCTTACTGAAAAATTCCACACTCACTGCTATACTATATGATTTTATGTACATCTCTTATTAAATGACTTTATAGGTCTTTATAGAGTGTTTTCTTAACATTTATCCTATTGCCCAGAATTCCTAGTTAACTGGAAGTGTTCCTAATCTGTTAAAAGCCACTCTTCACATTATTTAATTATAGTGTATACTGCAAAAACATCAGTCTGGTTCCTATTTCAAATGGCATTCTGGTACTCCTTAGATTGGCAATTTTTACATGCCTCTAACATAATATAAAGTTAAAAGTGAATTCAATTCTTCTAGTACCAGGTCAGTAGATCAAGATACACAAGACAAATTCTATGAAGAACATGAGCTGCATTGCAGAGTATAAAATTTTATTTATATATTATTTTATCTTTAACCACTTTCTATGATACATGTATTTACAAATCATGAGATTAAGTCCATAAGAACATTGGGTCACCTTAAGTAGGGCACAGTTTAAGGCAATCTCTTAACATAAAGAACAAGGAGGAAAATTAAGTATGAAGTTAATAGCCAAAGATAGTTTTGAAGAAAATATATATGAGTGCCTTATGGAAGTGACCCTATGCAAATACAATAATAACTGAAAACATTTGCACTATTGACTGAATACATAATAATTGTAAAATTTTAAAATATAAATTTTTTTCACCCAAAAGTCTAAGTAGGTTGGGGGAACCCAATTTCTTTCTAAACATATTAGCCACTTGTTCCCCTACATCCACTGAATCCATGATATACCTTCAAACACAGTCCGACGTCCAGGTGCCAAGTCTCTGCATATTTTATAAAGTAACATTATTGTTAAATGCAAAAGTAGCACCTGAACGTCGGAAGGTGTGGAAGGTGAAGCCTGAATCACTCAAATGCAATTTAGAAAGGATCAAAGTAAAATGCCACCTGACCCTGTTATCAGTTAAAGGAACCCAGGTCCCAGCCATTTTGAATTGGAACAAGGGTAGGTTTGCACCTTTAGGGGTTATAGCCAAAAGGTTAGACAAAGCCATACCTGAACAAATACTCAAATTTAGAATTCGAGGAAAAGTAATAAGCTTGATATCACCATAACTTTGTATTGTTTTTGACCATTTTATTAAAATGACCACTTTGGTAGAGTGAAAAATAACGTCCTCTAGCCAAATGCTTTAGTGCAGAAAACTGCTGTACAGAATGGAGAACCAGGTTTAAGATTCTCAGAAATAAATAAAAGCTAACCAAATAAAGAGCTTTGAACACCTGCACCATATAAGTATCATTACACTGCTGAACAATTTGCTCCAATACAGGAACATCAACAACTTTCTTTAACTTTAATTGCAATGGTGAATCCAATTGCATTGCTCTTTGATTGTACTTTAAACGACAGTCTGCAAAGCAAGCAACATCTAATCCAAATATTGTAAACTTTGTTTTAATTGCAGAGAGATGATTAGTCATTTGAGACAAAGTAACTGAAGTACTGTCACCTGATGAATGTCCCAGAACATGCAAATTTCAAATGCCATAAAATTCCTGAACATATTGACATTGGCCCTCTTGGTGGACTCTGCAAAGTCTTGCGACAGTTTGGATGTTGCCAGCTGAGCCAGTCTGCGCTCCAGTGGTTGGCCCCCTGCAATAATTAAATAGACTTGTCAACATGCAACAACTACTGAGTAACACTAACCCAAATAACAGGATGTACCAATTCTTGTAATTAACGTTATCATAAGTAAAATACCATCTAGAGAGGAGGTCAGCCACAGGATTCAACTTGCAGGGTACATGGACCAATTTAATGTCAATATTAAAAACACTCAGCCACCAAAGATATTTTTGGTATACTTAGCCATAATGCTATCTCGGGCCCTACCAGTGGTGAGGACTGAAACCACAGATTGGTTATCAAACTTTATCAGAACTCTCAGACCCGCCCATTGAGTATGCCAAACTTTCAATCCTACCAACACATTAATTAGTTCCATGTATGCAATATTTTTATCTTTCTAACTTTCTGGCAAAGAAAGGGCATGCACCTAATTATCTAAAATTACCCCTAAGCCTGAGAGACAGGCATCCAAGTGAGCTAGTTTACTAGGTGCATAGTTGAAAAAAGAAACACCATTAAATACTGGAAAGAATAAATTAAACCACTTTAAATCACATTTGAATTCATCAGAAGTAACGATATATTTCTTATGGACGTTTTCTCTCAGCAAGTTAAGCATTCTATTGAGGAAAAATTTAGCATACTTGATGCATTGATGCATTGACCACTTTTTGCATGTTTCTTTGAGTAACTGAAATTTTTCTACAGGAATTGAAACTGATAGGTCCATGGAGGTACCGATTTTTTGATTAATTTTTTTTGACTGGTGATAAATCCAGAGGAAAGCCGAATTTTACAAGAGGCAACTGCCAATCCCAGTAATCTACCACATAGTGAGCCCATCTTGTATAATTTAACTTTGAACTAATTGGTATTTTTATTCAATAATAACAACTCTGTGCATTCTGCATTATTCTCCATATCATAGACCCGGCTTTTTAGCCCAAAAATAGGAATGAAGCTGAATAATGGCCTATTCTGATCAATGCATATTGTATTACTAGTGGCTGACTTTGTTGGTTGTATTTTGTCACTTTATCGAAGATACATGAATTTCCAGGGCATATTTGTCATCAATATTCTCATAAGAACTATGACTGTCTTGTTACATTGTTTCACACTATCAGTCACTTTCCTGTGAGGGAGGGATACAGTTTCTTTCCTTAAAAATCACCAGTGATATTACTGCGACTATTTGAGCCAATATTTGCACTCCCCAAGTGCTCTTTAACCGAATCATCAACTGGAATATGAGTAAGAGGAAGCTGGGTGTTGGTTTAGTAATTTTCCATGCATTTTTTTCCTTTTGCATTCTCCCCAAAGGGAGGGGTAGCACTCCCCAATTCCTCCCCAGACATGCCAGTAGCAACACATTTTTTGGAAACTGTCTTACCTTTACTTTGCTTCCCATCTTTCACATAAACTGACACCTCCTCACCAGCATTGCCAGTTTTTCTCACGACTGACAGTTCTTGTCAACATGGTTATCAATACAACTCACCAATGGTTGGAACCTATTCACGTGAATAAACTGGTTATTCATACTATCACAAACTTGTTTGTACTACTTGCCTGCACTTTGATTAAATTTGATGACTTTGCTACGCCTGTATTCAACACCTTGGTTTTCCACAGGCCCATTGTCATTAATTACTATTATTCAAAGTATGGTCTAATATTTCAATGTATTTTGCTCCCATCATTTTCATTTTACTAACTCTTTTAGCCGAGCACTGAGGATCCATCCAACCAGTGGAAGTACATTCTTTGCGTTTAAGAACATCAGCAAGAGACACATTAAGTTGACATACTTACAAACAGACAACATACTTCTAACATAATTGGGTTGCAACAATTCTGTATTTGCAAAACTACTGTAATAAGAAATATCTATCACTGTACATTCTGTTAACTGGATTCGAACCTAAAGCCACTACATCTCTGCAATGGCTACTCAGTTTTCTGCCCCAGCTTTGTGAATATATAAACGGGTAACATGAAGTCCCTCATAATGCTCACAGACATTCATTGTTTCTCAAAAATCCCATGGACTGGACCACACTCTCAGTAACCTGACTTTTCGTAGTAATACCTTAAGATACAGTATTATTTGAAGCATTTTGAGGGGAATTAAGAACGGAACTTGCATGTGAGGATCCTTGACTCAGTGCTGCTTCAGTTTTCTGCATCCTCCTGTCCATGGAATTCATCTTGTCTCACAATTCCTGCAGCCGTAATAATATATTGTCAGAAACCATAGCAATACCAGCAGAGGAAGGCAATACCACATCACCAGCCAGAGACTCACCTTCAAGCTGGCATTTCTTGCCCACCAGACGTGGATGCTGTAAAGCACATTTTGAACAGTAAAACACTTTTGGCATGATGATCTGAGTAATAAAATACTAAAATCAATACATTAGAATAAAATATAAAGTAAAATACAAAACAAAGACAAAATAAACTCAGTTCAATTTTATGATGTACACTGTTGAAATCAGAAAGAGTGTGGCGCCAAATTCAAACAAGGCTTTTATAGTATAATTCAGTGAAGCAAGACCTACCCACAGAAACATTCAAGCACATATACATGGACTTTAGTGATTGTTTTAAATGCCAAGCTAAACTACAAATGCTGGTTAAATAAGGCCTGGCTACTGCATTAATCTGTACAGTATTTATACTCACAATATAATCCCTATCATCACGAAGATAACATTCAGTTTTGTTTGGTCTGTTCATCTATGTTTTGAAACAGCCAAACCTGCTCCAAGCAATATGAATTTTTGAAATGACTAGATATATTAGTTAGCTAGTTCTACAGTTTCCAATCCCATAATGTCGGTAAGAGGTCATGTAAGTTGAAGTAACCCAAAAGGTCAACCAAAACTGGATCAGAGGTCAAAGGTCACTGTTTACACTATGTCATATTATTTTTTGGAATTTTATTTACTAGTTAGTTCCAAACTGCAATAATGTCGTGTAAAAACTGCCAAAGTGATTTTTATAACATTCAAAGTGGAGAAACAGGGAGCACTGATATAAAACATATGATTTGAAAGGCAGGCAAAGAGCCTCAAGGACATTGATAAATGGCCATCCTTGAGCCTCTGTCTTTAAGTTACGAGAATGTCAGTAACTTGGAAGTTGGGCTGTACTTGTACAGTCGAATAAGGTCTTATAGCGATTTGAGTAGTACATGGAGATATTGAATATAAATGCAAACACAATACAGTGTGGCGTAAGTGTGTGTGCTGATTTTGTATGTGGAAATTGTATTGTAAAACTCTAATTGCCAAATTACTATTTGTTTGATTTTATATTTACCCTTACCCTCCAAAATAGTGGGCTGGAGCTATCATAATTGCGTTCATTTTGTGTCTCTTTGTCTAGGCCCATAAGTAGATATTGAATTATGGTCAAATTTTCACAAATGTTGGGTCGGTAAGTGGTTCAAGTTCCCCAGGCAAGTGTTTGTGCTCCCTCAGGTTCTACCTGTTAGCACTTTTACTAATGTCAATGCATGTTTCTAAAAAGTGAAATCAAAATCTGTAATTTATTTGTACAAGCCAAATATTGACTTTGTTTCGAGTTAGTTAACAAACAGTACAAAACTCCTTCATAGTGATAAACCCTCTTTAAACTGAAGAAGCTGGTGAAGAAATATTCTTCTAATGGAGGTGTATGCTATTAACGGACGATATCATCTGATTGTGATAAGTTTAAAGAATTTTTGAATGTTTGATCAGTTTGTGCTTTCATACAGGTTTATGGTGTAGACCAAGGACACTGGTTTTTTACTACCAAACTGAGGACATCTTTATTTTTGTGTTTAAGCATCAGATTTTGATTGATATGCATAAATAAATTATTTTATATCATCCCATATATTTAAATCTGAAAAACTTATTTTCTAGAAGGTGTTTTTTTACAAGACAACTGAGGACACACATGGTTGTATGTTTACTATTCAACTGAGGACCATAAGTATATAGGAATTAATGCATATGATTGAGGACGCACATTTCAAAAATAATCCATCAAACTGAGGACACACTTAGTTGTACTCTTACCAGCAAAATGAGGACTCACAGGTAGAGGACTTAACACACATGACAGTGCACATACACTTTATGTATGATCCGTCAAACTGAGGACACACAAAGTTATATATTTAATAGCAAACTAAGGACACACAAGTACAGTAATTAATACCCATGATAGAGGACACACATTTTATACATGATTTGTCAAACTGAGGACACACTTAGTTATGTATTACAGCCAACTGAGGACACACAAGTATAGGAATTAATACATACGATAGAGGACACACATTTTACATGTGTTCTGTCAATCTGAGGACACACTATATGGTACATTTGCCACCAAACTGAGGACACATATATATGAATTAATCTATATGATAGAGAACATACATCTGCAAGTTGATCTGTCAAACAGTCAATGATCTTAACAATATCAATGATTAAATTTACTTGATAAAATTTGTAGCTTATCACATATGCCACTGTTTATTCAAAATCAACTACAAAATTTAAAATAGTTTTAAATTTACTTGATAAAATTTGTAGCTTATCACATATGCCACTGTTTATTCAAAATCAATTACAATATATAAAATAGTTTGGGATTTATCCTACAATGTAGAGAGAACATAATTGTTAATTTATCAGAGCAAATGGGAGAAACACATTTTTGGATCAGTAATATCAAATAGTTGATGCATAATTTCTGTATAATAAGAAAATATCAAATAGAGATATATAACAACAAGAGTGTCCATGCATTTTATTCAATGTACATTATCCAATAGATTATGCACAGCTTCTGATGTATCATGTCATATAGAGGACACACTAGATTAATACTAATACTTAATTTTATATAGTGGACAGACCATCTAAGGTTTATCATATCATATGGAGGACACACTATTTTTAAGATACCGGTATGTAGTATCAAATAGAGGACATATAGTTTGTGATTTATTTGGGCCAAAAGGGGACACACAGTTAAAAAGTTATGTAGATCCCTGGGATCACTGCAAATTACAAAATTATGGACCAACTATATATAGTTCTGTCATAGGATTTTTAATGTACTTGTAACCTTATAATTATAATATAATGAGCCATTAACTACAATCAAACCAAAGTTAAATTAGGTTTAACCATGGTTATTAATACTTAACCATGGTTTTGCTTTCAACCATATCTTGAAAGCATGTTCATCCATGGTTACTCAGTGTTTGAAACCATGGCAAACCATGGTTAGCCATGGTCATAATTCTAACCATTGCCAAATATTGTCCGACAATGGTTTAACCATGGTTTCTCCCTCGGTTAACCATGGTTGACAGTGGTCAACTGTGGTAACCATGGTCAACCATGGTTGAATTTTGGCAGGGGGCAATCAAGGACACAGAAGTTGGGATTGTCACAGAAGACTGACACTGTGTAGACATGTACTATGAAATAGGGGACACACAGTTTGATATATATTATGGTAAAAAGAGGATGCACAGTTTTGGATTTGTCATGGCAATTAGAGAACACACACTTTATGCCAGAAGTAGTATTACAGGACAGACAAGTTGAGATTTATTATGGCCAACAGAGGACACACAGTTTCTAAAATATTTTTTTTGGTAAAATAGAGGACCCACAATGTATTATATCTTCTATCCAATGGAGGATACTGGTTTGGGGTTTATAGCAAATTTAAGAAATACGGTTTATTAGACTCATATCATCAAATACAGAACACAAGGTTAATTAAAATGTTAAACTTGGGACATTGAAAAAAAGTTTTAAAAGGTTATAAGATTATCAAGCATTCTGTTCCCCCCGTTGCAGGTGTGAGAAAGCTTTACATGGTTAAGCAGCAGTTGCTCACCTTCTACTGTTCAAGTAGAAGGAGTACTGGAAAACATTTCTTTATTTTCCATTATATTCTTAAGATAGTTACGTTGAATCCAGTTCTGATGAAAGCCTTAATATTTTATTTGCGTATGTATTGGGACACTGCTAGCTGTAAGGAGATTATTATTCTTAATTGTAAATGATAAAACTGATACAAAATACAAAAACAAATACAAAACAAAAAAATAGCATCAGAGATGCCCATACCCCACAGCCTAGGGAAATATTTTAACACCATGAGATATAGAAGTACTGTACCAGTACAAAGTTCAGGATATAACTGTCAATTATATAAAGGTCCAAACAATGTTTAAATAGAGAAAATAATGTCTAAGAGAAAGATAATGCACGTACTTTATCTACATCTGGTATGGCCGAATTATGGTTTAGATGTTTTGAATATTATCATGCATACAGAGGTTGTAATACATTCAATGAATGCTTATGTGTGGTGTTGGAGCAAAATCTGTGGCTCACTTGATGAAATTCCATCTGTTACAATGGGAAGTTGTAAAAGTAGAATTCTTAATGAATTCTAATATGACTTTAACAGTGCTTCATTTGCATCAAAAGACAGACCCAAAGCTGCAACATGATTTTTAGGTCAAGGTCACTACGACAAGGTCAAAGGTCAAACCAAGGTCTGACCATGATGATGCAAACCTACACCCCCTAACCAATGTCCCTAGTAAGTATCACTTTTTACACCTGACGGTTTCCGAGATACAGCCCGGACAAGATTTTATAGGTGAAGGTCACTACAGCAAGCTCAAAGGTCAAATCCTGGTCGGACTATGATGTTGCACACCTAAACCTCCTAACCAATGTCCCTACCAAGTATCAACTTTCTACATCTTACAGTTTCTGAGATATAGCCCGGACAAGATTTTATAGGTCAAGGTCACTACGGCAAGGTTAAATCAAGGTCACACCATGACGTTGCACACCTACACCCCCAAATCAATGTCCCTACCAAGTATCAACTTCCTACACCTTACGGTTTCTGAGATATAGCCCGGACAAGATTTTCAAACTCAAGGTCACTATGGCAAGGTCAAAGGTCAAATCAAGGTCAGACCATGACATACACCTACACACCTACACATCCTGACCAATGTCCCTACCAAGTATAAACTTTCTACACCTTACGGTCTCTGAGATACAGCCTGCCCACTCGCCCATCTGAACACCATGGGTGAAAACAATACCCCGACAGCCCTTAAGGGCTGTGGGGTAAAACAAAATTGAAGTTGCCACTGCATGTTGGCTCTGCTCTCTGTCACTGCTCAACATGGCTTATTGTTACAGATTTTATAGTGTTAGGCAGATATACACACTCTCTGAGTGCCTTTTTATGACTGATTTCTCACATAGGGGATTAGGCTTGAGCCAACACAATAAAACAGACAGACTTTACAGTTGCACTTCCAAATCATGGTGATTTGTGTCCAGGTCTAAGTGAATGATTAGTCAGCAGATCATGGTCATTTGGTAGTGAATCCAGACAACAACAGCACTCAGAGAGCGCAGACCTCTGCCAAGGGAGCCTAATTCCTGGACTATCATCAAAATCCACCCAAAAATTATCTGGCTATAACTTCCTTTAAAAAAGCCTGGATCCAGATGATCCAGACAGTAACTCAGATCACTCCCAAAATTTAAACACTTGTTCCTTGTCCCATTTAGGACATTTCATTTTTAGGAAAATTTCATCAAATTCCATCATTAACTTTTTGAATTATCTGTCTTTTAAAATTACATTTCAGATAGTGATTTGGATCACTCGCAAAATTTAATCATTTCTTCCTTTTACCACTTTTTTCTTTTACCATAATATCTAACATATCCTAAAGATATCATCAAAATCCATCCTAAAAACTAGACCTACACATCAGAGAACTGATGCAAATTTGTATCCACTGGAAAGACATCTCACCAAAGCCAGTGAACCATCACTTGACCTGGAAGGAAGGGCCCAAGATCAATTCCGACCACACCACAAGATTCCAAGCCCATGATTTCCTATATGTTGGTTTACCATCCCAACCTCTAGGACCAATAATAAGCCAGTTATAAGCACTTTTAAGTCTGGCTATCCTTGTTTGACCTTGAATGAGGGGTCTGAGGTCAAATCCAACCAAACCAAAAGATTCCCAGCTCATGATTTCCTATGGGTTGGCTTACCATCCCAAACCTCTACGACCAATAATAAGCAAGATATAAGCACTTTCAACCTTGGCTATCCTCATTTGACATTTAAGGAGGGGCCCAAGGTCAAATCTGACCACACAAAAAGATTCCCAGCCAATGATTTCCTATATGTTGGTTTACACCAATTTCGAAAGGAACCTAGCTATGATGGTGATCTATGTCCCTGTCAAGTTTGACTTCGATTGGACAAACCGTTTTCAAGTTAGAGTCTGGAAACAAAAATGTGGATGGACAGACAGATGGACAAAAACGGACAAACAAACAAACGAACAGACAGAATTACACCAATTTCGAAAGGAACCTAGCTATATTGGTGGTCTGTGTCCCTGTCAAGAATGAATTTGAATGGATAAACAAACCGTTTTCAAGTTAGAGTCCGGAAACGAAAATGTGGACAAACAGACGGATGGACAGGCAAACGGACAAGAAATGGACAAATGAACGGACAGACTTTCATCAATTCCAAAAGGAACCTGGCTATGATGGTGATCTATCTCCCTGTCAAGTTTGAATTCGATTGAACAAACTTTTTTCAAGTTAGAGTCTGGAAACGAAAATGTGGACAGACAGATGGATGGACAGAAAAATGGACAAAAAACGGACAAACGGACAGACAAACGGACAAATGCACAGACAGAATTACACCAATTTCGAAAGGATCCTAGCTATGATGGTGATCTATGTTCCTGTCAAGTATCAATTAGATTGTACAAACCATTCTCGAGTTAGACAAACAGACGGATGGACAGACAAACGGACAAAAAATGGGCAAACGAACCAACAGAATTTCACCAATTCCAAAAGGAACCCAGCTATGATGGTGATCTATCTCCCTGTCAAGTGTGAATTCGATTGGACAAATCGTTTTCAAGTCAGAGTCCGGAAACGAAAATGTGGATGGACAGACGGATGGACAGACAAACGGTCAAATGGACAAACGAACAGACGGAATTACACCAACCTAGCTATGATGGTGATCTATGTCCCTGTTCAGTATGAATTCCATTGGACAAACCGTTTTCAAGTTAGAGTCCGGAAACAAAAATGTGGACAAACAAAATGGATGGACAGACAAACTGAAAAAAAAAACGGACAAACAAACACACGGAATTACACAAATTCCAAAAGGAACCTAGCTATGATGGTGATCTATCTCCCTGTCAAGTTTGAATTTGATTGGACAAACTGTTTTCGAGTTAGAGTCTGGAAATAAAAATGTGGACGGGCAGAAGGATGGACAGAAAATGGACAAAAACGGGCAAGTGGACAGACAAACGGACAAATGAACAGACAGAATTACACCAATTTCAAAAGGAACCTAGCTATGATGGTGATCTATGTTCCTATCAAGTATGAATTCGATTGGACAAACTGTTCTTGAGTTAGAGTCTGGAACCAAAAATGTAGACAAACAGACGGATGGACAGACAAATGGACCAAAAACGGACAAACGAACTGATGGAATTTCACCAATTCCAAAAGGAACCTAGCTATGATGGTGATCTATCTCCCTGTCAAGTTTGAATTTGATTGGACAAATCATTTTTAAGTTCGGAAATGAAAATGTGGATAGACAGACAAATGGACAAAAAACGGACAAAAGGACAGACAAACGGACAAACGAACAGATGGAATTACACCAATTTCGAAAGGAACCTAGCTATGATGGTGATCTATGTCCCTGTCAAGTATGAATTCCATTGGACAAACTGTTTTTGAGTTAGAGTCCGGAAACAAAAATGTGGACAAACAAGATGGATGGATAAACGGACAAAAAACGGACAAACGAACAAACAGAATTATACCAATTTCGAAAGGAATCTAGCTATGATAGTGATCTATGTCCCTATCAAGTTTGAATTTGATCGAACAAACGGTTTTTGAGTTAGAGTCCAAAAACAAAAATGTGGACAAACAGACGGATGAACAGACAAATGGACAAAAAACGGACAAATGAACGGACAGATTTTGCCAATTTCGAAAGGAACCTAGCTATGATGGTGATCTATCTCCCTGTCAAGTTTGAATTCGATTGGACAAACTGTTTTTGAGTTAGAGTCCGGAAACGAAAAATGTGGACTGACAGATGGACGGACAGACAGACAGACAGATGTCGGACACATCAATCTATTAGGCGGGTTGTGTGTAAAAATGCCCGCAGCAGCCATCTTGTTTTTCAGAATGAGGCTATTTTCAGTCCCAGAGAATCTTACCTCCCAATGAAGATATCCTGCAAATTTGGTGAACCTAGCTGGTGTAGTTTTCCTCTTAAGAGGCGTGTGTCCGTGAGGGAAGTACCGTTTTTTCTAAATTATTCGTGTAACCCAATATCTTCAGTTTTAAAAACACTTTTACGTCTGCCATTTTTCTAGCTTTAATCCACAATCAACTTTCATTTTTCTAACCCCCTTTTGACCAAATAATTAGATAATTACACACACAATCTGCCCACTTGATTGTGTGATCCCCTTTTATCGCCCACATTCCCCGTTATCGGGGACCATCATTCTCCAAATATACACACACTAACCACACAATTACCCCAATTTTTATTATCATTTTAAACTTATAGTCTCCCAAGTTGTTAAGAATGATTTTTCTCCATATTCTACTGACAATCCAACCAGTCATTGCTGCATATCAGCACCACATGGACTCTAGCATTCAATGTCCTGATGTTGTTAGTTTCTGCCCCTTTAAACCCCCCACAACCACATTCTGTTTACATTTTAGCATCAAGTCTTCAATATTTATTCCACCAGCTCTATCACCTTCCCGTCTGTTTATCCTGCTCG
Source organism: Sabellastarte sp. h YS-2021 (assembly GCA_964017235.1). Taxonomy (NCBI): domain Eukaryota; kingdom Metazoa; phylum Annelida; class Polychaeta; order Sabellida; family Sabellidae; genus Sabellastarte; species Sabellastarte sp. h YS-2021. The sequence continues at coordinate 163,357,615 of OZ024930.1, forward strand.
TTCTTACTGGTGACATTAACCCAAACCCAGGACCACCTAAGTGCCTCAACGTCACCTACGCAAATATCAGATCAATAAATAACAAATACCCGGCCATTGCAAAATTCATATCTGACAATGAGACCGATCTCTTTGCCATGTCAGAGACCTGGATAAGACCTGACACCACAAATGCCAATTTGTCTGAACTCACCCCACCAGGCTACAGTATGCATCAACAGCCACGTGAAACCCGCCGTGGAGGAGGACTGGGGTTTTTTGTTAGAGACGGACTGAATGCATCCCGTGTTCATACAATGGTCTGCTCCACCTTTGAAAACTTTCTCATCAAAATATCTCTGAATAAGGAATCTTTCTACTTTTTGAATATTTACAGACCACCATCCTCTAGTACTACAACCTTTTTCGAACAATTTCAGTCCCTTTTGGAGGACATCCATCACACCACAGAAAATCTGGCTATCATCGGCGACTTCAATCTACACCTTGATACAACATGTTCAAATTCAAAAACTTTTCACTCATTGATCGAGTCATTCGACTTAATTCAGAAAATTAACTTTCCAACCCATATTCATGGACATACCCTTGATCAGGTTTTAACCAAATCCAACAATGACAATATTTCTAAAGTCCACACCACCGATGCCTTTTCCGACCATTTTTCAGTTAGTTTCATCCTAAATTTTATAACTCCTTGATCTCAGGACCATGCTACTCTCTCCTTTCGTAAATACCACAAAATCAACAAAGATAAAATGAAAGCAGATCTCCTCGCTTCTGAACTGATTAACAATCCGTCTAAAGAACCAGATACACTCTATAAACAATATCATACTACCTTGTCAACCCTTATTGACAAACATGCTCCAATACACACCAAACACACCAAGGCCAAGTAGATCCCGAGATGGGTGAATGATACTGTAATTGCGGCAAAGGAGACTAAGCGTTTGTTTGAATGCATTTGGCGAAGAAATAGATCTACTTTCAATAGATCCCAGTACATGCAGAAGGTTCACCAATATAATAGAGTCTGCATGCAGGCCAAATCCCAATTCTTTAAAGAAAAAATTCAGGATAATCATCACAACCCACAAAAATTATGGCGTGTCCTGGGTGATGTCCTACACAGACTTCCAGCTAAGATCCTCCCATCGATAAACCCACCTCAGCTTTTGGCTGACAGGTTCGTGGAGTTCTTCACAGAAAAGATTGAGAAAATACACTCAACATTCTCTGCTTCTGTTAATTTACAACACATCACCCCTGACTCTCCTCCCCCCATGTTCCCCAGTTTTTCTACTGTAACAGAGGAAGAAGTTACTAAAATTATTACCAGCTCTCCTAGTAAATCATGTTCCCTAGACCCATGGCCCACTTTCCTTGTTCTGGATTATCTCGATATTCTCATTTCCCCCATCACTTCAATAATTAATGCTTCTCTTAACCAAGGCAAGTGTCCAAATTTCTTTAAGCAGGCCCATGTTACCCCACTTCTCAAAAAATCATCCTTAGACAAAGAAGCTTTTAAAAATTATAGGCCTGTCTCAAATTTAAACTTTATCTCAAAGATACTTGAAAGGGTAGTAGCCGTCCAGCTACAAACACATCTTGATGAAGCCGGCCTTTTGACTGCCTTCCAATCTGCTTATAGAAAACACCATTCTACTGAAAGCGCTCCCCTCAATATTCATAACGATATTCTTCTTAATATGGCCAAAGGGTCTGTCACTGCTCTTACCCTTCTCGATCTATCCGCCGCTTTCGATACCATTGACCACATCATTCTCCTAGACAGGCTCAATGTTTATTATGGAATCAGAGAGCTAGCACTTGGCTGGTTCAGATCATACCTGTCAGGAAGGACACACTTGGTCAAGATAGGTAGTACACTCTCCCATCCTGCTTCGCTCCAGTATGGAGTTCCCCAGGGTTCTGTCCTTGGACCAATTCTGTTCTCTCTCTACACTAACCCTATCAGCTCAATCATTCACTCCCACAGTAGCATCGATTATCACTTCTACGCCGATGACACCCAGTTATACATATCACTTTCACCAGCAAATTTCTCTCACTCTATCCAAAAACTAAAGAACTGCCTAAATGACATTCAAAATTTCATGTTTACAAATAAATTAAAACTTAACCCAGACAAAACCGAGTTTATTCTCATAGGCTCTCATAAAAATCGTAAACAACTCCTCCCTCATTTCCCCATCAGTATTCTAGGAAATCAGGTCTCACCAGCACAAAGTGTCAGGAACCTTGGAGTAGTGTTCGACTCCAATTTCAATTTCTGAAATCATGTGTCACAGGTCATAAAGTCCACTAGAGTACATGCCAGAGATCTCTACAGAATTCGTCCCCTCCTAGACCTCAACACATCAGTCCTCTTGGCAAATGCTTTGGTGAGCAGCAGGTTGGACTATTGCAATTCATTGTTCTTATCGCTCACTAATTTTGAGTTAAGGAGATTGCAGCTAGTCCAAAACTCACTCTGCAGGGTTGTCACCCGTTCCTCTAAATTCTCTCACATTACCCCTCAACTAAAAAACTTCACTGGTTACCAGTCAGATACAGGGTACAATTTAAAATTGGCCTTATTACATACAAAATTCTCAACCAAGGTCAACCAGTTTATCTAAGAGAATTAATCCACCCGTACACCTCTTCTAGAAATACAAGGCGAAGTTCCCCCAAACTCAAGTTCCTTCAAACCCCCAATTTTGATCGTAGAGTTCACAAATCAATCAAACACTTCTCTAATTCATTCTGTCACTATGCCCCTGTCCTTTGGAACTCTTTCCCCTTTCATGTTAGAAACAGCCTCTCTGTTCCATCTTTTAGGAAGCACCTCAAAACCCACCTCTTCAGCTCTAGTTTCCCAACTTAGTTTTCTTCCCTCCCGGCCACACCCATAATCCTGGATCATTGACCTTGAACGCCCCTTGACTCTCCTTAGGAAAATGATTTTGATTAATTAGCGCACTGAGTTCCCCTCTGTGGGGAAGATATTGCGCTTGCAAAGCAGTAGATTAGATTAGATTAAGAGCATTAACCATGGATGCAGAAGATCCAGAGTGATCCGGATCACTCCCAAAATTTAATCATTTCTTCCTTTTGCCTTTTCAGACATATCCTTAAAATTTCATCAAAATCCGTCCATAAGTTTTTGAGTTATCTTGTTCACAAACAAATAAACAACAAACAAATAGACAGACGGACAGACAAACCCAAGTGAAAACATAACCTTTTGTTAAGTTATTTTACTTTTGCATAGCCCATATTCTTGTTATTTCTCCCTATCTTTTTAAAAAACTTAGCAAATTCATAAATATATTAATTTCATATTATTCCTTGAATAAATTGGTATGGAATTATCTACATTATAGAGTATCCATCAATTTTAAATGAAACAAGTATTACTATTTGTCATTTTCATCACATACTCAACACTAAAGACCAATTTAGATTTTGAAAGAATAAATCTGCTTAATTATTTTTATTAATTTATATATCAATTCAACCACTAAAACGAGGATAAATTATGCATATATCTATTGTGATATCTTACCACATAGCTGGTGTTTAAGACAAGAAGTCAACAATCTGTTTTCAATCATGTATTATAAAAAGAAATTGAAAAACAAGTTTTGATGCAATAATTATGAGATCATTATACTTAAACTTTAGTTGTCCCTAAAATAAATATATAGCAATTCAAAAATTCAAAATATCCAATTTAAGCACACAGTTGGTATTTTAATACCAATATGAGGACATAGGTGTCCAAGTATTAACCTGTATAACTGAGGACATCACTAGAATTCTGTGCAGGAATTTTTATGGAGGAACTGAGGACATGAAGTGTGCTTGGATTTTTATGGAGGAACTGAGGACATGGAGTGCATGGAGAATATTAACAGCTTTTAATAAATTTCCTATAACTCCATACATATGTGCTATGTGTTTTACAGTCTAACTGAGGACATATCTCAGAATTCAAGGAAAAGTTGAGAAAAGGTTATTTAGTGCATACTTATTGGATTTCTAATAAGATTCTAACTGAGGACGTCCTCAGTTGGCAGTGCGTCCTCAATTAGAAGGTGTGCAACCAGGGTCATGTCCTCAGTTTAAATGCGTAAACAAGCACACTTTGTGTTCTTGTCAATGCAAAGTTAAAAGCATTGTAAAAGTTGAAAACTTCACTAGGCATTAACATTAGCTATTTTAGCTAATAAACTTGGATAGTAAAATTATTCCTGAATTATTCAAGAATACTTCTTCGAAAAAGCTGTTACCCAGAGCTAGTATTCACAAAGTAAATTAAATTAAACAAAAAATTAGCTAAATGTTTACAAAAATAGCTTAAGTAATCTTTGGATTAAATCTGTATTCACATAGTAAAGATAATTTTTGGATTAAGTGCAGCAGATTAACTATATTTAATGCAAAAGTTAATCCATTCTGTTGGGGGACTAAAGTTAATAAAAAATAGCTAAACTTCTCTGTGAATATCATCCTCAATCCTAATCTAATTTTGGATTAAGTTTAGTTACTTTTTGTACTTATCTTTTTGCGCTTTATGAATACAAACCCTGGTTGGAATTCATGAAAGTTCTCCAGTCTCACATCTGAGAATTTTTTGTCAAGCTAAGATTTATGAGATTTGAAGATTTGTTTCTCAGGGGACCTTCAGTAAAGATCTCACACTGAGGTATGAAATAAGTTGCGTCCTAAATATATTTAGGAGGGTGATTTCACTTTCTCACTTTGTCGGGTGTGATTGTATGATCATCTTGACAGGTTTTGAATGACAGGTAAAACCTCAGCTGAGGTTTTTTAAATTTTTCTTCAGCTTAACCGAAAAATAACAAAGTTTAGAAATTTAGACAAAGCCTCAGCTGAGAGCTTTCATGACTGTCGAGAATTGATGCTATTTTAGGAATATATGGTATTAGTAGTTGCAGTAAAATCTTGCAGTAAAATCTTGAATCTTTACATTTTTTATACTAATTTTTAATACTAATTCTCACTTTTATTGTGCTTAATCTCTCCTTAACAAAAGGGGACTCTAATGTTGGTGTTCCACTGGAGTCGACTTGTTGGTAACTAGGTATTTTTGGAGGGTCCAGAGATGGGTTTACAGGGTTGGATAGGGTTTGCTATATTTTCCTGGTTTGTCATGGTGGATCAACAAAATATCAAACATTTTTGATCTTTCACCGACCCTCCATGACTATGTATCCGGATTGTGGCTCCACTCACCTGGAAACCGTTCTGTTGTAGATCTCTATGGCTTGTTGGTTACACTTTCCATCTTGTCATTTTCTGTAACTGTCTTGTCTTAAAAAACTTGGTTATGTACCAGGACTCAACCTCCAGACAAGCCATCAACACCAGTCCCCACCCGCTCCCAAGACAGCAACAAGATCACGGACGGTACAATCCTTTATTAATATATATATATATATATATATATATATATATATATATATAGTGTAAAATTTTGACTAGTTAATAATACATGCAATAAGACATTGTAAGCTGCAATATATATACAGTGCAAAAATGATTATACACACTCATGTTATAAGTATCTCACATGCACGTTCATCATTTAACATGTCAATTTATCGTTTCCATATAAGGCAACATTTTACACATTCATACTGCATAGCTAAAAGTTATAAAAGGTTCATGACAAGGCCTATGCATTTATTTTACCAACCATTTATGTTTACCACATAGATTCATACAGTGCATAACCATGGATGACTAATCACCTCACTACCCGTCTTATAATAGAATATTTATGTTCCAAATGCACACATGCACTGCTTTGACCTTGTCCCTATTATGCAACTGACTGCCTGTCATATGTCCATCACATAACTGCATTACCCATTTTCACATGCAGACTACAAATAGTGTAACCATACTATGACTATTGACTGAAATTATAATTACTGTAAAATAACTGTCATATAAAAAGCAATATGCTGACTCCCTCAAACCCAAGAAGTAGAGGTAGAATGCTTACATTATATGCTGTCACAATACTCTAGCAACCGACATACTAATAGCATCATCAGTTTGGATGTACTTCCACACACAGTCCGACGTCCAGGTGCCATGGTCCTAATGCTCTGTATTAGGACATGTGCCTGATAAGCCAGAGTGGCACCTGAACGCCAGAAAGCATGGCAGGTAAATAAATTATGTGGGAGGCCTATAATAGTGTTGATTTTGGCCAATGCCTTCCTAACCCGTGAATCTGTCATTGGTTACCATATGGAACCATTAGTAGCCTGAAACAACGGCTCAGAGGAAGCCAGACGATACAATTGAAAGACATCTCTTAGAGCTCTGTAAGGGCAAATAGCTTTGCCGTTAAGTCTTGGGAGTGAAATTAAACGAGCTTTGTCTCGTGTCTGCATTGCCTTACTCCATTTGAGTAACAACTTAACACCATTCTAATTAAAACCATGTCTCCTCCAGTGAAATGTACAGTAGGATTGAATTGCTTCACAGCATGAGGCACAAGATTTGATATGCGGAAAAAGCCAAAGAAGGCTGTCAGAAATACAGGTTTTAATACTCTTCCATTCCCGAGAGAACGACAGGCTGCAACCAACGCATCCAACTTGGAAATGCTTATTATCTTTTTATGTGTCACCTTATACGGCCTATTCACATTGAGTGCTTTCATGAAATACCTAATTTGTGGTTCTTCAAAGACTCGATACTGTGAACCATACACAATAGCCATGGCTTTCACAGCTGACAAATAATTATTTATCATGTGTACTGAAACCCCATTTTTCGCAAGTATTCCAAAAATGACAACACCACTGACATTGACAATTTGGTTAAAGCTACGTTCATACAGACACAAAACCCAATAAACACACAAAACAACCTGGTGTAACATTGCCTTGTTTTGGGCGGAATGCTGTCAGTAGTCTAGCAGTAGCTTTCTGTTGCAGTTTTCCACACAAATCCTCTGAAACACAAAGGATAGCATCTGTAGCATCAACATTACAATATTGGATCTACATCTAACATTTTCAGATTAGTTGGAAACTACATGGCATGCGGAAATAAGTTCCCCAATTCTATACAATCTTTATGAGACCCTGTCCACCTAGACAGCAACTCAGCTGTTCTGTTAGCTTTTCCCATAACATGGACATATTGTAACTAAACATCTGCCAAAGCCGATTCAAAACGACAAATTCCTAGCACACACCCATGGAAAAGGATCTTTTGTCTTACCATGCCTAAGTAAGCTTACTACAGCTGCGTTGTCACACTTAATTAAAACTCTTTTGCCTTTCCAAACTTTGTGAATTAACCATAATGCCAAGACAATGTTTATCATCTCAAAATGAACGATATTCATTTGCCTGTAATTCAAAGGAACAGGAAGATGATATATCCAATGTGCATAAATGCCACCAAAACCTGTTAAGCAAGCCTCCAGTTCTATGATGTCAGTACTTGGGCTGTGATGGGAAAGAAATTTTCTATTGCAAGTCATGTTTGAATTCATCATTCAGGCATGTATATACGCTATTGTGTGGCTGGCTTAAAAAGCCCAACATTCTGTTCAAGAGACATTTTGCAGGTTTAACACACTTGTGTACGTAAAGTAGTGAACCCAAAAGCAACTGCAGCTAGTGCTTTGTGCAAGATTTTTTTAGTCTCCCATTCTCAAACCAACATCTTAATACTGTCAAATTTACTTTCTCATATAGATAACATACCAGCAATTGTGTCAACCATGATACCAAGACAGGCCGCTTTAGTGCTCGGACTAATTTCTTTTGACTAATGGTCAACCCAAGACGCCTCATGACGTCATGCAGTGCATTAAATGAAACTTTTGCTTCACATGGCGTACTAAACCTCCCAAAAATCATCAATATAGTTCAGGACGTCATGTCCACAACACCTCATGACATAATGCACAACGTCTATTGTGCCTTGAAAAAACTGCGTTCCGTGATGACTCCCGAACAGTAGACGTGTATCTATGTATGTCACTTCCTTCCAATTTAAGCCTAATAAGTCGTAATCAAAGGGATACATTGGTAAATGCCGAAACGCATGACTAACGTTGATTTTATATATGTGGGTACCTCTTCCAAGTTTAACCAATTTGTCTGTTAAGTTGTCTATGGTTGGGAACGTTCGGATCCCATGAAAGCATTTTTCTCCCCACCATCATTCGCAGAGTGGCCTTTTCGTCAACTCAGATCCACTATTACTTTTCTAGTGTCTGAATCTGGTCATAAACAGAGATTTTTTCACAAACGGACCCCCAAGAGCTCAAAATTGGATCTCTTCCCTTAAATAACTTTCAACGTCTTGAGTAAATTCTGTTGCAGAAGAATGATTGCTTTGTTCCAAGTCAAGTTTGCATTCCCTATTGAAACCAACCAGGAATCTGAATTCTAAGAATTGAAGGAGCTGCTGATCCCAATAATCATCCAACAATTCTTTCCAAGTTTCAATGTGCAATTGAGAGGGCAATTTAATTTTGGCACCTGTTACAGTCACGGGCAAGCGCAGTAGCAATTACTGGTTGTCTTTAAGTTGTAACAGAAAAAAAGCAAAAAGCTTAACTTAAGAAATTTATTTAACAATTAACAATAATGCTTACAGTCAACTGGTATGCTCTTAACCATACACACACTGATACAATAATGAAACCTAGCTAACCTAACCACTGTGACTAACAGTTAAGTTTATCCGCCGTATCCAGCAGTCTGTCCTGTAATCCGTCCTGTGGTCTGTCCTGTGATCTATCCTATGGTCTGTCCAATGTTCACTCACACACAGATATCTGTATCCTGTGATCTGTCCAACATTCAATAACACAAAATGTCCTTGTCCCGCTATCCTTTTTATATCCAATTACACAGAATGTCTGTCTGGAGATATTCAGAGAATTTGCACAACTGTACTGTCTGCTCCAAGATATGGACAATGTTCAAAATGCAGTAAATCCACTCTGTTATATGAATGTACAATATCCAAATATATCTAAAGTACAGTAAGTCTATCCAGACAATGTATCCACTTCACTCCAGCAAAAGTTCACAGCAGCTCAAGCACTTTATATATTATATTCCAAAACACAATAGCTTTCCTTATAGCCAGCAAATACTAAGTTCACTTGTGGTCAGGTGTACAGTGCTAACATACATGTGTAGAAACTTCTAGACAGCTACAGAACCAACATAAGTAATAGAACCTACAGGTAAAAATCTATAAATAACATCACTGAGGTTAACCTAGAGGGATTCCCCCAGTCCATAAATGGATCAATAAACACTATAACACATAACACAAAAATCAATAACTCCCCTACTTTAAATGTTAACACATACATATAAAGCTTAGATCAAATAATGCACAGACATAATGCCCATATATGTAACACACCTAAAAACTTGGCTGTCCACAACCTTTCACTTTCGTGAACATTTGCACAAGTGAATATGAATTTTCATCCGTTCTTGCATAGGGTTTGGTAAAAGTGGATCACTCAGTGGAACAAATCCGAATCAAAATTTGCTTTGCTGTTTATGTTTCAAATCACATTTATTGACGTCAATATTACTATTATTGTCACTAAACAACAGTGAGTGTGCAAATTTATCATCTCCAAACTGTTGATGTTAAATATGGGCTTATACTGTATTTCTTCATGTACAACGCCACTTTGATCTGGTTGTTTATCAATAAACGTATCAGTGTGAACTACACATTCTTTTTCATTTTTATCCTCCGATATTGTGTTCACTTTTTGCATTGGGGAAGCACAAAAATATCAGTAAATGTCTCTGATTGGTCTCTAGGTGTACTTGTACCACCTTGGTTCTTTGTGTTGCAAGTTCATTCAAAATAACCATTTACATTTGCATGAACACCTTGTACGGAAGAGTATTAGTGCCATAGAAAAAAATTTTTTTTTTAAATTGTCGACTTAGTATCTCAACATGTTGAGTTAATATCTCAACATGTTGAGTTAATATCTCGACATGTTGAGATAGTATCTCAACATGTTGACTTAGTATCTCAACATGTTGACTTAGTATCTCAACATGTCGACTTAGTATCTCAACATGTCGACTTAGTATCTCAACATGTTGAGTTAGTATCTCAACATGTTGAGATATTATCTCAACATGTTGAGATAGTATCTCAACATGTTGACTTACTATCTCAACATGTTGACTTAGTATCTCAACATGCTGAGTTAGTATCTCAACATGTTGACTTAGTATCTCAACATGTTGAGTTAATATCTCAACATGTTGAGTTAATATCTCGACATGTTGAGATAGTATCTCAACATGTTGACTTAGTATCTCAACATGTTGACTTAGTATCTCAACATGTTGACTTAGAATCTCAACATGTTGAGTTAATATCTCGACATGTTGAGTTAATATCTCGACATGTTGAGATAGTATCTCAACATGTTGAGATAGTATCTCAACATGTTGACTTACTATCTCAACATGTTGACTTAGTATCTCAACATGTTGACTTAGTATCTCAACATGTTGACTTAGTATCTCAACATGTTGACTTACTATCTCAACATGTTGAGATATTATCTCAACATGTTGACTTAATATCTCAACATGTTGAGATAGTATCTCAACATGTTGAGTTAGTATCTCAACATGTTGACTTACTATCTCACTGACTTTGGTGCAATGACCCGGACCTTTAAAATCTCAGAAACCTATTTGTTGGGGACATTGGTTAAGGGGCGTAGGTGTGCAGCATCATAATGTGACCTTAATTTGACCTTTGACCTTGCCATAGTGACTTTGACTATTAAACTCTTGTCCAGGTTATATCTCTGAAATCATGTCATTATTTGGTAGGGACATTGTTGGGAGTGTAGGTATGTTCTATCATAGTGTGACCTTATTTGACCTTTCTGTAGTGACAGTGCTCTTTAAAATCTTGTCCGGACCATATATCTATTATCTTCAAAACCCTAGTTTTGGTCTATAAGTACCTCACCACTGGCCAGCCTAAGTATTTTGCACCATATCTCCCCTTGTACAAATCTGCCGTGAATACAAGACGTTCTAATCCCAAAAATTTGTTCCTTCTGGTTCCCTCTTACTGTCCTTCCATCCATAAATCAAAGGTCCATTTTAACAATAGTTTCTCATATGATGCCCCTAAGTTATGGAATGATCTTCCATATGATATACGCAGTGCTCCAAATCTCTCCAGTTTCAAAAGTCGACTCAAAACCTACCTATTTCAGAAATCATTCCCACCATAGCTTCTTACTACCGAACACCGGACCGCCTCCCTGGCAACGACTCGGAACATGTCTAATGTCTCATGATTTATGCCTTACGGATTGGATGGTGTGCCTTAGAATCCGTTGATACGGAGATTAAGCACCTGGACAACTGATTGATTGATTGATTGATCTCGGAAACTGTAAGGTGTATGATGTTGATATTTGGTAGTGACATAGGTTGGATGTGTTGGTCTGCATCATCATAGTGAGACCTGGATTTGACATATGACCTTGTCACAGAGACTTTCACCTATAAAATCTTTCACGGGCCATATCTTGGGAATGATAAGGAAGAGGACGGTGAAATTTGTGGTGGTTAACATTGGTTGGGTGGTGTAGGTGTGCAACGCCATGGTGTAAAATGGGATTAACCTTTAACCTTGTTACAGCAATGTTGACCTTTAACATCTTGATACTTTACAACACACGGGTTGATGGACAGGTGTAATTGTGTAAAGGCATACTCACACATCAATGTGCCCTACTAGGTTTTGGATATAATGTTATCTACTAAATGCAACACTAGACTGGTCTATAAAAAATGTTTACAATTTGATTTTTTCCATATAAATCTATTGAATATCATGTTAATCCCCCTTCTGTTCTGACAGCCATAATATTAACAAACTTTTGAGTCTAAATTATGGGTATCAAAATTTGAATATTAAAGCAATTTGTCTTTCTTTGTCATTGGTAGAAATTTACATGGCGAGGGTTTTTGCTCTCTGAATGGCTTTCTGATGAGAAAGTAATATTTAATTTAGCTTATTTCATAACAATTCATATGAAAAGTTCATTTCATTTATGTATTTCTGAATACTCCCACAATTTAGGCATAAACTGATAACTAGTGTGATGCATGTTTAGGGAATTGTTGATTGTTTAATTTCTTATCAGTATTAAGGAGTGAATTCCCTTTTAGTGCAGCCAGGGCAGTGTGGAAGAACTCTTAATTGTATAATCATCCAACCAGGGTTGGTTATAGGCTGTTAGCCAAAACGTTACTCTCTAGTCAGACATTTAACAAGTCAACATGTTGAGATATTAAGTCAACATGTTGAGATATTAAGTCAACATGTTGAGATATTAAGTCAACATGATGAGATAGTAAGTCAACATGTTGAGATACTAAGTCAACATGTTGAGATAATATCTCAACATGTTGAGATAGTATGTCAACATGTTGAGATAGTAAGTCAACATGTTGACATACTAGCTCAACATGTTGAGATATTAACTCAACATGTTGAGATATTAACTCAACATGTTGAGATACTAAGTCAACATGTCAAGATATTAACTCAACATATCGAGATATTAACTCAACATGTCGAGATAATTAACTCAACATGTTGAGATACTAAGTCAACATGTTGAGATAATATCTCAACATGTTGAGATACTAAGTCAACATGTTGAGATACTAAGTCAACATGTTGAGATACTATCTCAACATGTTGAGATATTATCTCAACATGTTGACTTAGTATCTCAACATGTCGAGATATTAACTCAACATGTTGAGATATTAACTCAACATGTTGAGATACTAAGTCAACATGTTGAGATAGTAAGTCAACATGTTGAGATAGTAAGTCAACATATTGAGATAGTAAGTCAACATGTTGAGATATTAACTCAACATGTCGAGATATTAACTCAACATGTTGAGATATTAACTCAACATGTTGAGATACTAAGTCAACATGTTGAGATAATATCTCAACATGTCGAGATACTAACTCAACATGTCAAGATATTAACTCAACATGTTGAGATATTAACTCAACATGTTGAGATATTAACTCAACATGTTGAGATAGTAAGTCAACATGTTGAGATATTAACTCAACATGTTGAGATACTAAGTCAACATGTTGAGATAGTAAGTCAACATGTTGAGATACTAACTCAACATGTTGAGATAGTAAGTCAACATGTTGAGATATTAACTCAACATGTTGAGATACTAACTCAACATGTTGAGATAGTAAGTCAACATGTTGAGATAGTAAGTCAACATGTTGAGATACTAACTCAACATGTTGAGATAGTAAGTCAACATGTTGAGATACTATCTCAACATGTTGAGATAATAAGTCGACAATTTAAAAAAAAAAATTTTTTTCTATGGCACTAATACTCTTCCGTAACCTTGACACGTTTGACTGGAGTTTTTGTTCACCTTACCTAGCTTATCATTGCGTGTACAACCACTAAGTGACACATTTTGACCCTTTTTGACAACATCAGCATATGATTTATTTGCCTGAATAGAAACTGATCTGTACACGCGCAACGTGTGATGTAAGGGACGAACCAATAAACTTTTCACAAGCTTAACACTATACTTGTTATAAAAACATCTTTCACCAAACTTTTGCAATACTTTATGATTACCTGTACCATGATACACCTTACTTACAGGATTGCTATCCTGAACACTATTTTGTTGTTGACGTGTTTTGTTTGTTTCAACACCATAACATTCTTTATCAACTAGTGAAAGATCACTCTTTTTACAGCTGCCCAACTGAAAAAAGCCGAACAGCTGCTCATTTGTTTTTTAACAAATTTTTCTTCACCATACATTGGGTAATACAATGGGGTAATATGCGACCTTGTTGAAGACAGAAGGTGCACACATGCTTGTGAAGTTTCCCCCCAACCTTGTGGTCCTTGTTATAATTGACAGTTGCCTTGGTGAAAAACTTTACAAAACCAGGGTCTCTTCAAATCACCTGATTTAACCCAATTTCTTCCCTGTGTTGAATGCTTTTGAGCGTGGGCCCTGCAAATTCTACCTATTCTTAATGTATCACCCCACTTCACACTTCCACATTCTAATTCGTACCATAATACTGCATGGGCTGCCTTTGCTCTTTGCTTGTTGAAATCCGTGGTGTCCTTCATTAAGTCCGCCATGTAGATTAACATGTGCTCACATTTCCCGATATCCTTCTCGTCCAAGACATTCTAACAAAAGCCTTGCACCCACTGAGACATTGTGAATTGAGCGTACATTACACGCGATCTGTTAACCCCTCCCAAATTAGCCTCTTGTAGCCATGCAACTTTGTTCTTAATTAATACGTCAACCGGTCCGCCTCGCTTAGATGTGATTTTTCCCCCAGATAAGTACCTGTTTTGGCTTGCATGTTTTCTTATTCACGCAATCTGGCATCAACTTGAGCTTGAATCGATCTAGACCTTTGCATTGATGACAATTCCGGTATATCAGAATCACTTTCTGAATCCGACTCAATACACATGCTCACTTTTTACATACTTTAAGTGTTTTTACTCTTTTTAGACACTTTTTGTGTGCTTTTCACTTAACTTGGACTGTTCTTTGCAATCCTGGTGATCTTTACTGCTGCTGTTGTTGTGCTCTGCAACTTGCTGTTCCATGACTTCAAGACGTTGGTTCACCCTCTTCAATGCTTTCCACTGCACCTCCTGCTGACCGTCATCAGAACTACTACTGTAGGAATCATCAGTTGACTGGTTTCCACTTTCCACAACTGTGCTAGGATTTACATCTGATTTGCCATCTGCTTCATGCATTAGGGTGTCACTGATTTTGTCCATTTTTTTAAACAATTTGCATTTCTGTCCCATTGGTGCAACATGTCTCTGGTCACATTTCCAACATTTATTTTTGTTTGGTATTTTGAAACACAGCTTAGCACATGTATATATATATCTGTCAATGTTTAATTTCTGAAAATATAGGAAGAGAAACACATGGTCAGTGCTCTTTCCTGACTTTTACACACTTAAATTGCAAGAATTTGAAAAACAAATATAGCTTCTCTTGGCCAGTTTCCCCTGAACAAAGAAAAATATAGGTTAGACCGTCCCTTTTTGTCACAGAAAAAGAGCAAAACAAGTGTGAGGTGGTCAACAGAGAGCCTTCTGTCATGGTGTACTGCAGTCAACACAGTGCATTAACCAGCATCATTTGTTGAAATAAAATGTAAATGTTACGGTAAAACTTTAAACATACAAAATCCATCATAAAACTGAGCCATTATGCGATAAAGCATGTTTACAGTCCAACTCCTGGCTCAAAAGTGAAGCTTGGTTACGAAAAAAGAGGGAAAAAGTATGAATCGACCAATGAAAATGCTAACTAGTGACATAATAACATAACCCCTAGTAAACAATTTGTTGATTTAGCCTGGTATCTCAACAACTTGCCTAAGCTGCACCTTCTCACTAACCAAGGGGGCCAGGCGTTGGACTGACTATTGCTGTGCCTTAACACTGCATCTGAAAACCGCCTGTATTTGAAAACAAACAGGCCTGTTGTAAACATAACCAACCTGACTTGGTCACTTCCCATCAAGACAAGAAGTCTTTCAGTCTTTAACTGAATAGCGGTAATATCTCAACAGGACAAACCTGTAACACAAACAGACAAGCTGTAAACAGAAACTGATGATGCAGTTATACAAGAGGCATGCCTGGAACTGTGTAGGACAAGCTGACTTCATTTTACTAGCAAAGGTTTGTCTGCTGATACAATATATGTCTATTTAAAGCAAGTTGGTTTACACAATGCATCATTTGAGATCTGGCATCTGACAGATTACATCTAGATGCGTTTCAAGAATAGGAGTATGTTTTTTTTTTACAATTATCTAGGGCAGTGTTGAGTTTAAGTTGGCTGACTTTATATTTTAGGATTTTGTATTTTACAAAATGCTGCTTATTTAACATAGAAAATGTGTACTAAGCAGGGTAGAAGAGTGAAGAAGATAGAAGGTCCCACTCACAGTGTTTCTGAAGGAGGAGGGAGGAGAGGGAGGCAAGAGAAAGGGAGGAGACACAAAAACAGAGGGAGGAGAAGGCCAGGTGGGAAGAGGCAAGAGTAGAGGAAACACACTCACAAGAGGAGGGAGTTGCAGAAAAAAGACAAACAAATGATACACAGAAACAAAGGCTGGAGGAGGGCGGGAACTTCACAGTCACAATACAAGAAGGTAAACATGACAATAATCTATCTGACAGACTCAGGCAAGAAAAGGCTGTCTCTGAGAGAGGATCGCCAACAGTCGCAAGCTGTCTGTCAAGGTGTGCAAGACCTAGTTTGAGTTGAAAGGACACGACATGGCTTCAAACAACAGGGACAGTATGGAGATCAGCATGTGGTCAACAGACACCACATTACAGCCTCAACAAGTTGCCAGCCCCACCACAGCTCCACAGCTTTAAGGTGTTCTTCATTTGACCAGCAGGTCATGAACCAGTCCACACAGATGAGAACCATGCTGTCATCTTTCCTTGGGCAAAAGCAGGAGACAACACCACGTACAGCCTTCTACAACTCCCTGGTGTTGGAGGTTGAGGGATCAGAAAAGAAAGGCTTTCAGACACTTCACAACATGGCTGTAAAGCTGGCCATAAACACTTGTGCCAGACATTTCAATAGCCAAAGCAGCTAGCACCAGCTGCAAGAGATTACATCTTAACCATCCCAGAGACACAAATGCCTGCAAGCCAGGTCATCCAACCCACTCTGCAGATCCAAGCGACAACCAAAGGACAACAGCAGCAATCCAGAGGACAGCTGACTTCCTTCATAGTTATTGACGACCAACAGGCTTGACCTTTAAGACCACTTACCTTCACAATGAGACCGACAAAGCACTTTAACCCTAAATCAGTTTTCTCTGCTACAGGTAAAAAAGTCAACACAGCATATCAGGATTTTCAGACTTCTTCAGAAACACACCCTGAGTGCTGAACTACCATAAGATCGACACACCACAGCTGTTTTCACCAGCTGACACACAATCATCATCCGCTTCTCCTCAAACCACCACTGTCTCACAGCAAAAAACATCAGCAGCCACTAGCGCAACCCAGTCTTAGCCCTCAGCCTCCTCAGCAGTCAGCCGATGCCAAACAGCAGCTGCAGTAGAACCACTGCCATTGCCTCCAATCGGCCCTTTTCAGGACCACTGCTGTAAAGAATTTGAAGGTTCTTTTCAGGTCCACCCGAATCTTTCAAAAACAATTAATAGCTAATGTTTAAAAAATCCCAAACAAGAAGCATCACACCTCCGCACACAAAACATTTTGGCCCCAAACACACAAAAAATGAATAAATGAGTGTGTGATTGAAGAAAAGTTTGAAGTTTAAAAAATTCAAACTTTTAAAAAACTCATCTTAAAAGATAAGCAAATTAGGGGAAAAAATTATTTTATAACTTTGCAGAAATTTTTTTTTTTAATTTCTTTAATAACTTCGGAAAAAAGCTGAAAAAAATGACAATGAACTGTAAAAATTGGCAAAAAAATGGGGCAAAGGCAATGAAGTTTTGCCCCGCCCCAAAGAATAAAAATATGTAAAAACTTAGACTTAAGTAAATTCTGACATTTGAGGGAACGATTTTGACCTTGGATTCGACCTTGTGACCTTTGACCCTTTGAGAAACTTTTTAGTTTTCATTAAGAGATTTGGCAGATATTAAATTTTAAAATACCTTAAAATCATTCTTAAAAGGTTAAATTTTTAGAAAGTTTTACATTTAGGGGGATCTTTTTTACCTAACTTGGATTGAGTGTCTTAAACAGGGGACTTGTGGATTTGGTTTGAAATAATTTTGAAGCATGTTGGAAATGGAATGGATTCTTTTTGAAATAGGTTGGAAATTTGAGCAACACTGGCTTAAATAAAAGTTCTTATTGGGTAGTCCTGAAATGAACTGATAGTAATTCTGAAAAGGACTGATAGCTGTCAGCTTCTGCCTACAGGGATGTTGGTGGACACATCTCAGATCCTGTCCTTCTGCCCAGCCAATGCCTCCATGTGATTGAAGTAGTCTTTCAGTAAGTGTTGTTGATGTTTGAAGGATTTCTGCAGTTCTTATTTGGCACATACACCACCTGTTCATGTTGTAGGGCCACTACATCATTTGCTGTGGTTGGTGTCCTGTCCTGTCCTCAGCATGTTGTGCAACATCACACATGTAAAAACAATGTCTCTTACAACCCTGGTCTTGGCTCCATGGTGCCCAGTAGTACGCTGGCTCATTAAGATTCCAAAGGCTTGTTCAACTACCTTCCTGCCTCTAGACATCCTGTAGTTGGATATTATTTCTTCCCTTGTCAGTTGCCTTCTGCTGTAGGGTTTCACCATGCATGGCATCAAGATGTTGTCACCCAGCAGGAAGTAGTGCAAATCTGGCCTTCCCTCCCCAGGGGTTCAGGTGCAGGAAGCCTCAAGCTGTCATCCTCAATCTTCAATCACAGTCTATCCGCAGGAATCTGTATTGTGCACCAACCAGGGCCAGGAGAACCAGTGAAAAGAAGTCCTTGTAGTTTTAATAGTCACTGTCTGATTTCTTTGGCTTATTCATGGTGATGTTGCCTCTACAGCTTGGGGGACATTCAATCTGGTTCTGAACTTCTCCTCAACCCTTTTCCACTCATCAGGGCTATTGGGGCAGCACAAATATTTGTTGTGGAATTCAGCAAGGATGTCTTGGAAGACCTGGGGGACAAATTTGCAGATGGTGATTCAGCCAACCAACCAGTGATGCTGCAAGGTGTAAACCTCTCCAGTGGCCAGGTGTCTCAGAGTTTCGGTCCAACTTCTAATGGCTTCCTGAAAATGGTGACTGGCTTCTTGATGTGCTGGTATATGCATTCTCCGATGAGGTAAAAAAGGCAGGGGGCATTCTGACAAAATTCTGGTATCCTCGGATGTCAATGTGTAACAGGCCGGCCTTTTTCTTGTTTTTGAAGGATCCAGGGCATGATCCAGGGGTTTGGTGGCTCTGGTGCTGGCTTTAGGGCAGGTGATCATCCTGGGTTTAGATGTGCCCTTCTCTGTTTGCCAATCATGATGAAAATTGCAATATAAAGCTCAATAAAAGCAAAAGTACAAAATATTCTGGATCCCGACTCCAGGATTTAATCAGTCTAGTCGGGTGAGTCAAAAAAATACTCCAGTCCAGTCTGTCAGCACAGCTTGTCAGTTGTTGGTTATAGGATCAGTTCCACTGGAACACCCCATAAGGTGCAACAGCACCAAGATAGTCAACCAATTTCACTATCTAGGGACAGACAAGAGGTCCAGCACCACAGATAACCCCTGGGAATAATTAAGACACTAAGGTGGATATGCCTTGGTGTACAGAGAAATTTTAAGCTGCTTTCTAAAACAGGCTAGGGAGGGGACCACACATATCTCATCTGAAAGAGCATTTCAAACAGTGGGAGTGTCGAAAAAGGTATAACCTGGTACTGTCAGAACTACGGACATAAAATGTGGAGAAAAATACTTTTGAAAACCAGTGTGAAGAAAGTGTGGCTGTTTCAAACAGTGAATGATATTCAACATGAAGCCAATGCAATTTCTTAAGAATAGGAGTTATACTGGTGTATCTTCTGGTGTTTGATACAATTCTAGCTGCACAATTTTGGATACATGAAAAATGAATAACAATAATCCAACTGACAACTGACAAGAGCATTGGCCACAAGTACAGAAGGATCATAATATTAAACCACACTTTTGGTATCAGACAATAGAAAAAGTGTGAATTCACTTTTCAGCTACAGAATCCACACTTTTCAGCTTCAGAATTCACACTTTTAAGTTTCAGAATTCACACTTTTTAGGTAAGGAATCCATACTTTTTAGATTAAAAATTCACACTTTTTAAATTGTTTAATTTATTGATGACAATGTTATCAGGTAAACATAGTCTGACAATTTGAATGTTGATTTTTTTAAGAATCTTGTTTTATGAGCCATCCTTTTAACAACTTACACACATAAACCATAGCAGTAAAAACTACATACAAATGAAGCACTCCACTTTGTATCAAAATAAAAAGCAATTCAAAAAAGAAAAAATTTAAAACTTGACACTGACTTTGAAACAAGCAATTTTAATATTTGGAACAAAAATCACTTTCAACAGTTATGAGCAATATTACAATCCCTGGTATATTTGGTAATGTGCTGCAAGTGGCAATTGTACAAATCTCTTGTCAGAAAAATATCCAAATGTAAGATGGAGGATTATAAAGCTTCATTGGTGAACAAGCTTCTTAGGGTATCCTATATGACTAAAGAACAATTTTTCGCTATCCAACAATGCAAAACATTTTGTAAAAAAGTACCATGTGTGACCCACATCCATTTAAAATCATTTCCATATTGCTGTAGGTGTTTCTGAATTTTGATGATATCCTCAGCAGGAAAATCCTCCATCCAAAGTGAAGCATTGAATGAAATTCAGCAAGTCTAAAAACAAGTTTAGATAAAAATACAATGAAATATTATTTAATGCTAAATCACTTTTGGGGACAACATTTGATGATGGTGTTTGCCTGAGAAACTAGTACAGAATTTGTTTTGTCATTTGTTAGGGCAGTCATTAGTTTCAACATCAACATTTATATTGACATTTTTGGCATTTAATTTAAAATTTAATAAAATGTATAAATAACAATAAAATGTAATGAAATCTAGCAAAAAGTGAAATACCTTACCTTTTGACATCACTGTGCATGGTCTATTTCCTTAATGTATTTTTTCCCAAATCCTTTCTACGTATAACCACTGATATATATATATATATATATATATATATTACACTTTATTCCAGCTTAGGTAGACAGGTAGTAAATGCCCCCCTTAAGTAGACACTGACTTATATTTTTAGTTTTTACACATACAAGTGCTGCAATTAATGATTTTACCATATTTTTTCATAATTAAAGGAGTTATTTTTTCTAGCAACTGAAAATAAGCAAATAAAAAATATACACTAAATGTCTACCTAAAAAAGTCTACTTAATATTTTCACCGCTTAAAACAATCGTTAAGTAGACTGTCTACATAAGTGAGTACAGCAATAATGTAAGGAGACATTTGATTTGTACTATGCAACCACACTCCAGCTCAAAGTAAATATATGAAAAGAGACAAGTGCTTATTTGGCTCAAAACAAGTTAAAACTTTAAATAGGCCATTTAACTCATCTGAGATGGATGTAAAAGGTTAAGATATTTAGTTTGAATATTACAGTATGAACTGTTTTTGTCATTCGACATATAGAAATACCATCAGTCATGGATTTATTTTATCTTGACACTCCATACTATGCTGTTTATTGTTTTATATATAGACTGCAATTAGAGTGTATTATAAAAAGTTATTTCCATTTCGCACATACATGGTGTTAGGCAATCTTAATTACAAACTTTCAAGAACAGCTGGGATATTACTTCATAAAGTATATGTAAAATATCAACACCCAAAACATGCACAAAATATTTACCTCAGTTATTTTTCAATTCCTATGAAATACACAAAATTACCATTTAATGTGGGGTTTTCTTACAATCATATACACAACATGTCCACTAAAGTTGGGTATTTTTATCCTAAGATATTTACAAAATGTCCACTTAAGATGGGTATTTACATTCTAAGATATGCACAAAATGTTCATCTAAGTTGATATTTACATCCCAACATATACAGAAAATGTCCACTTAAGTAGGGTATTTACATCCAAAGATATACACAAAATGTCCACTTAAGTTGGGTATTTACATCCCAAAATATACACAAAAAGTCCACTTAAGTTGGGTATTTACATCCTAAGATATACACAAAATGTCCACTTAAGTTGGGTATTTACATCCCAAGATATACACAAAATGTCCACTTAAGTTAGGTATTTATATCCCAAGATATACACAAAAAGTCCACTTAAGTTGGGCATTTACATCCCAAAATATACACAAAAAGTCCACTTAAGTTGGGTATTTACATCCTAAGATATACACAAAATGTCCACTTAAGTTGGGTATTTACATCCCAAGATATACACAAAATGTCCACTTAAGTTAGGTATTTATATCCCAAGATATACACAAAAAGTCCACTTAAGTTGGGTATTTACATCCAAAGATATACACAAAATGCCCACTTAAGTTTGGTATTTACATCCTAAGATATCTCAGCAATCACTATCTCGCACTCTTTCTGAGAAAAACACATTTTTGAGATTTACACAGAAATTGAAGTTGGTCGCCAAAATTGGCGGGAAATCCTGGGGGCAAATTTTCCGCAATCGCTCAAAACGGCACCTTTTCTGAGATAATTTTTTTTTGCATTTTACGTTGAAATTCACGATGGCCGCCAGATACCCTGGGGTTGAAAAATTTCTCAGCAATCACTATCTCGCACTGTTTATGAGAAAAATGTATTTTTGAGTTTTATGCAGAAATTAAAGATGGGAAATCGTTTTTTGAGAGAAGTCGCCGGTGGACTCAACAAATACCCTGGGGGTCAAGATTTCGCCATAATCACTCTATCTTGTACTGTTTTTGAGATAAATGTGTTTTTGCATATTACGCAGAAATTCAAGATGGCCGCCTAAAATGACGGGAAAATAATTTTAAGGAAAGTCACCAGTAGACTCTGTAGATAACCTGGGGGTCAAAACTTTTGCCGGAATCGCGCAATCTCGCACCATTTCTGAGATAAATATGTTTTTGTGTTTTACACAGAAATTCAAGAAGGCCGTCAGAAATGGTGGAGAAACAATTTTTGAGAAAAGCCATCAGTAGACTGCAAAAACCTGGGGGGGGGGGGCAAACACTTTGCCAAAATTGATCTATATTGCAGTTTCTTGAAATCCATTTTTGACAGAAGTCACCGGTGGACCCTGGGGGTAAAAAAATTCTCTGAAATCAATCTAACTTGCTCTGTTTCTGAGATAAATGTGTTTTTTGTTTTACGTGAAAAATCAAGATGGCTGAAGAAAATGGCATTTTCGGTTTTTGCATTTTTCATCAAGGTGACCGCCAAAAGTGTCAGATAAATTATTTTGGTGAAAAGTCGATGCTAGGTTGAACAGATACCTCAAGGGTAAAAAATGTCATCGAAATCGCTTTAGCTTATTCTGTTTCTGAGATAAACATGTCTTATGCAGAAATTCAAGATGGTTGCCAAAAGTGGTGGGAAAACGATTATGGCACGAAGACTTCAGTAGACTCTGCAGATGCAATGTTTGTCAAAAATTTCGTCAAAATCGCTCTAGTTCTCTCCATTTCCAAGATAAATGTAATTTTACATTTTATGAAGAAACTCAAGATGGCCGCCAAAAGTGGCAAGAGAAGGAATCAGCGAAACTCGCCAGTGGACTCTGCAGATATCCCTGTGTGACAAAAGTTTTGATTGTATCACTCTATCTCTCTCCGTTTCCAAGATAAACACATTTTACGCAGAAATTCAAGAAACCAAAATCGGTAAAATGTCTACAGTAGAATAAACAGATACCCTGTGGGTCAAAAA
The DNA here is from genome assembly GCA_964017235.1 of Sabellastarte sp. h YS-2021. Classification (NCBI taxonomy): domain Eukaryota; kingdom Metazoa; phylum Annelida; class Polychaeta; order Sabellida; family Sabellidae; genus Sabellastarte; species Sabellastarte sp. h YS-2021. Next base: position 163,381,299 of record OZ024930.1, read on the forward strand.
TTTTACTGAAATGGCCCTAGCTCTCTCCGTGTCAGAGACAAGCTTTTTGCATTTCATGCAGAAATTCAAGATGGCCGACAAAAGTGATTGGGAAATGATTTTTGGGAAAGGTCACCAGTAGACTCTGACATAAGATATTTTAAAAGTAAGATATTGAGGGACTCAATCAATGCTAAATCTATGTAAAAAATCGTCAAATTAAGTAACACTGGTAAATCAAGGACTTTGCTAAAATCCCTGTAACATACTTAATATTGCTTGATTTTGATAATACAACCACCAAATTGTTTGTTATGATATGCAGATTACTCGTTTATAGATAATTAAAGTGGAAACCTGGTATAAGATGTCTTAAAAGTAATATATTAAGGGACTAAATCTATGTAAAAACTCGCCCAATTAAATAATACTGGGAAATCAAGAGATTTGTTAAAATCCCTGTTATATGCTTCATGTTTGCTTGATTTTAATAAGACAACCACCAAATTGTTCATTATTATATGTAAAATACTTGTATATAGATAATTTAACTGGAAACCTGACATAAAATATCTTAAAAGTAAGATATTGAGGGACTACATCTATGTAAAAAAATCGCCCATTTAAGTATCACTGGGAAATCCAAGGCTTTGGTAAAATCCCTGTAAAATGCTTAATATTTGCTTGATTTTAATAAGAAAACCACCAAATTGTTCATTATTATGTGTAAAACACTCGCTTATAGAGAATTAGACCACTTAGTAATCTGTTCCCACCACTTACTAAGATGTTCCCACCATTTACTAAACCATTCTCAACACTTACTGAGTCATTTCCACCACTTTCTAACTCGTTCCCACCACTTGCTAACTCATTGCCACCACTTACTAAGTCATCGCCACCACTTGCTAAGTCTTTCCCACCACTTGCTATCTTGTTCCCACCACTTATTAACTCATATCCACCACCTATTTTGTCATTTCCACCAATTAAAAGTTGTTACCACAAGATTTTATGTTCTTCGCTCAAGATAAGTGTAGTATGACATACAAAGAAACTGTTGGTACATTGGTATCAGAACTTAGTAACAATAATAGGCAATTTTTTTCATTTTTAAGTGTGGTTGCCTTCATTTAACCTTGAAGAAGGAGCCCAGGGTCTAATCTGATGACATCAGAAGACTCCCAGCCCATGATTACCTAAAGGTCGGTTTTGTATCCCAAACTCTAGGAATAATGATAATTATCGTGGTAATGAGATATTAAGTTGCGGCAATGAGAGGCTAAGTCGTGGGAATGAGATACTAACTTTTGTGTTAACAAGATACTAAGTGATTACCACAAGACAGTAAACACTTGTTTTCAGTCATACCCATCCCTTACTAACTTGTTTCCACCACTTACTAAGTCATTCCTGAAACTTACTGCAAGTTGTTCCAACCAGTTACTAACTCGTTTCCACCACTTAGAAAGTCTTTCCCGCCACTTACTCAGTCATTCTCACCATTTACAAGTCGTTCTCACCACTTAGTAAATCATTTACACCATTAAATCGTTCCATCCACTTAATAAGTCATTCACAACATTTATTAGCTCATTTTCAACACTTACAAACTCATCCTCATCACTTATTAACTCGTTCCAACCATTTAAATAAAAAGTTGTTACCACAAGATACTATCTTGTGTTGTTCCCACATGATAAGTTGTCTGACATATTTGCGGTGGGAAGATTTAGTAAGTGGTGGGTATGACTTAGAAAGTGGTGGGAATGAGTCAGTAAGTGGTGAGAACAACTTGGTAAGTTGTGAGAACGACTTAATAAGTGGTGGGAATGAGTTAGTAAGTAGTGGGAATGATCTAGTAAGGGATGATATGGCTGAAAACACAAGGATTTACTGTCTTGTTGTAACCAATTAGTATCTTGTTGGCATTTGGGCCCTTTTTCAAGGTCAAGTGAAGGTAGCCACACTTAAAAGTGCTTATAACTCACTTATTATTGGTGCTAGAGGTCATGGGTACGAAGCCATCCTATAAGAAGTCAGGGGCTGTGATACTTCTGATGTGGTCATAATTGACCTTGGGCCCCCGCTGTCAAGGTCAAATGAGGATAGTCACACTTAAAAGTTCTTACTTATTTGTTCCCACCACTTCTTAAGTCATTTTGAACACTTATTAACTTGTTCCAACCACTTGCTGACTTGTACCCACCACTTATTAAGTTGTTCACACCACTTAGTAACTCATTCCCACCACCAACTAAGTCATTCCTACCTACCAATTACTAAATAATTCCCTCCACTTGCTAACTCGTTCCACAGCTCTCATTATGTCATTCCCACCAGTTAAAAAGTTGTTACCACAAGATTTTATGTTGTTCCCTTAAGGTCAGTTAGATATGATATTTAAATAAATAGCCTGTACATTGGTATCAAAGCATGACTTAGAAACTCATGGGAATGAATTGCTATCTCATGGGAACAAGTTTGCATGTTGTTACCACAAGATACTAAGTCGTTCCACCAACTTAATAAGTTGTGGTAATAAGACACTAAGTTGTGGTAATGAGATAATAAGTCATGGGAATGAGATACTGACTTGTGGGAATAATATACTAACTTGTGAACACAATATATTAATTGGTTACCACAAGATTGGTTACCACAACACTTACTTACTTGTTCCTACCACTTATTAACTTGTTCTAACCACTTGCTAACTCGTTCCCACCACTTACTAAGTTGTTCACCATTTAGCAACTTGTTCCCACCACTTACTAAGTCATTCTCACCACTTACTAAATCATTCCCACTACTTAGTTAGTCATTGCCATCACTTACTAACTCATTCCAATCACTTGCTCAGTCATTGCCACCACTTGCTTAGTCATTCTCACCACTTGCTAACTCATTCCAACCACTTATTAACTCATTCCCACCACTTATATCATTCCCACCAGTTGTTGCCACAAGATTTGATGTCCCCTAAAGGTCAGTTAGGTATGATATTTAAAGAAATAGCCTGTACATTGGTATCAAAGCGTGACTTTGTAACTCGTGGGAATGACTTGCTATCTCATTAGGTCAGTTAGGTATGTTATGGAAGGAAATAGCCTATACGATGGTATCAAAGAGTGACTTTGTAACTCGGGTGAATGACTTGCTATCTCGTTGGAACAAAGCACATCATTACCAAAAGATACTAAGTCATTCCCTGAAGTGGTAATGAGATACTAATTCAGGGGAATGAGATACTGACTTATGGGAACAAGATACTAACTTGTGGAAACAAGATATTAATTGGTTACCACAAGATAGTAAATCCTTGTGTTTTCATTCATCCCAACCCCTTACTAACTCATTGCCACCACTTACTTATTTGTTCCCACCACTTCTTAACTCATTCCCAACACTTATTAACTTGTTCCAACCACTTGCTAACTCGTACCCACCACTTAGTAACTCTATTCCACCACCAACTAAGTCATTCCTACCACTTATTAAATCATTATTACCACTTACTGAATCATTCCCACCACTTACTAAAACATCTCCAGCACCTGCTAAGTCATTCCCACCACTTGCTATCTTGTTACCACCATGTATAAACTCATATCCCCTTACAAATAAGAAATAGCCCCTCTGTCGCATCCTTCAGGAAACACCTAAAAACCAACCTCTTTAATTCCAGTTTCCCAACTTAGTTTCCTTCCCTCTTGGTCACACCCACAAATCCGGATCACTACCTTGAACGCCCCTCGACTCTCCTTACGATAACAATTTTGTTAAGTTAGCACACTGAGTTCCCCTTTGGGGGGAAGATATTGCGCCTGCAAAGTAGTAGATTAGATTAGATTAGATATCCACCACTTATTATGTCTATCACACCAGTTAAAAAGTTGGTACCACAAGATTTTATGTTGTTCCCTCAAGATCAGTGTGTTATGACATGCAAAGAAATTGTCAATTCTTTGGTATTAGAGCATGACGTAGTAACAATATTAAGCAAGTTTTTAGCATTTTTAAGTGTGGCTACCTTCGTTTGACCTTAAAGAAGGGGCCCAAAGTAAAATCTGAAGATATCAGAAGACTCCTAGCCCATGATTACCTGGAGGTCGGCCTCGTATCCCAAACTCTAGGAATAATGAGAATTATCATGGTAATGAAATATTAAGTTGTGGCAATGAGGGGCTAAGTCATGGAATGAGATGCTAACTTGTTAACAAGATACTAAGTGATTATCACAAGACAGTAAACACTTGTGTTTTCAGTCATACCCATCCCTTACTAACTTGTTTCCACCCCTTACTAACTCTATCCCACCACAAACTAACTTGTTCCCACCACTTACTAAGTCATTCCTGCAACTTACTACAAGTTGTTCCAACCAGTTACTAACTCGTTTTCACCACTTACCCAGTCATTTCCACCACCACATAGTAAGTCATTTACGCCATTAAATCGTTCCATTCACTTAATAAGTCATTCACAACACTTATTAACTCATTTTCAACACTTACTAACTCATTCCCACCATTTATTAACTCATTCCCATTCTAAGTAAGAAGTTGTTACCGCAAGATATTATGTTGTTCTCTCACGATAAGTTGCGGTGGAAGACTTAGTAAGTGGTGGGTATGACTTAGAAAGTGGTGGGAATGAGTCAGTAAGTAGTGAGAACAACTTAATAAGTTAGGCCGGTTTCATATCCCAAAACTCTAGTTACCATAAGACAGTAAATCCTTGTATTTTCTGTCATATCCATCCCTTACTAACTTGTTCCCACCCCTTACTAACTCATTCCCTACACTTACTAACTTGTTCCCACAATTTACTGTCATTCCTGCAGCTTACTAAGTTATTCCCACCACTTGATAATTCGATCCCACCACTTAGAAAGTTGTTTCCACCACTAACTAACTCATTCCCACCACTTACAAGTCGTTCTCACCACTTACTAAGTCATTCCCAACACCACTTAGTAAGTCATTCCCACCACTTACTAACTTATTTCCACCACTTATTAACCCGTTCGCACCAGTTGTTAAGTTATTCCCACCAGTTAAAACGTTGTTACAAGATATTATGTTATTCCTTCAAGATAAGTGGTGGGAATGACTTAGTAATTGGTGAGAATGGCTTGTAAGTGTTGGAGAACATAAGTAAGTGGTGGGAACGACTTTCTAGGTGTTGGGAACGAGTTAGTAAGTAGTGAAAACAATTTAGTAATTTGTGGAAATGACTTAGTAAATGGTAGGAACAAGTTAGTAAGTGGTGGGAAGGAGTTAGTAAGGGGTGGGAATGAGTTAGTAAGGGATGGGTCTGACTAAAAACACAAGGATTTATTATCTTGTGGTAAACACTTTGTGTCTTGTTAACCTTGGGCCCCTTCTTCAAGGTCAAACGAAGGTAGTCACACTTAAAAGTGCTTATAACTCACTTATTATGCTTTGAAGTTCCTGTTCTTTTTTCACAGTTCTGTGTTGTACTTTTTTCATTGTATTTCATGGTAACTTTCTGTACTCAGGAATACGAATTGAAGAATAAAATAAAATAAATTATTGGTCCCGGAGGTTATGGATATGAAGCCAACCTATAAGAAATCATGGTCTGGAATTCTTCTGATTTGGTCATATTTGACTCTAGGACCTTTAAGACCCATAACAAGCAAGTTATAAGCACTTTCAGGTTTTGCTGTCGTCGTTTGACATTGAACAAGGGGTCCAAAGTGAAACCTGACCACATCAAATGATTCCCACCCCATGATTTTGTATAGATTGGATTTACATACTAAACATCTAGGACCAAGACAATAAGTGATTTATAAGCACTTTTAATTTTGGCTATCCTTGTTTGACCTTGAAGCAGGCGCTGAAGGTCAAATCTGATTACATCAGAAGACTCCCAGTTCATAATTATCTTCATGTTGGTTTTATATCTCAAAACTCTAGTTACCACAAGACAGTAAATCCTTGTATTTTCAGTTATATCCATCCCTTACTAACTTGTTCCCACCCCTTACTAACTCGTTCCCACCACTTACTAACTTGTTCCCACCACTTACTAAGTCATTCCTGCAGCTTACTAAGTTATTCCCACCACTTAATAACTCGATTCCACCACTTAGAAAGTCTTTCCCACCATTTACTAACTCATTCTCATCACTTACAAACTCCTTCCCACCACTTACAATTCGTTCTCACCACTTACTAAGTCATTCCCACCACCACTTAGTAAGTCATTCCCACAACTAAATCATTCCCACCAATTAATAAGTCATTCCCACCACTTATTCACTCATTCCCATCACTTACTAACTCATTCGAACCACTTATTAACCCATTCAAAGGCATTTTAAACCAGCCTTAATTTTCTAGTATTATTTACTTTTGATTTTTTTTCTGTGAGTGTTGGTGCTCAATATCTTAATATTCAGATATCTTATGTTCAGTTTTCAGTCTACTTTTTCCAATGAGTTATTTTTAAACCACAGAATTTCTGCTGAACGATACAAAAAATAGCATGAAAATTTCCCCCCAAAAATCATGGAATTTCTGTTGAGCAATACGTAAAATCGCCTGAAAATTGCCCCAAAATTGTCTAAAATGGCTAGTCGACTAAAAGTCTTGAAAGTTACTTTTAATGGTAGTTTTACAGTGGAAAATTGTAGCCTTTGTGAATTTTAATAAGAATACCACAAAATTGTACATAATCATATGTAGAATTTTGGCTGTTATTTGATAAATAAAGTGATAACTCAATATAATATATTAAACACCAACATCCACGGAAAAACTCACTTATTTAAGTGACACTGGGAAATCAAAGGCTCTGTTAAAATACCTGTGAAATGCTTATTATTTGCTTGATTTTAATGAGACAAATACCAAATTGACCATTATTTTATGTAGAATACTAGTTTATAGATAATTAAACTGGAAACCGAATATAAGATATCCCAAAAGTTAGATATTGAGGGACTGATTCTATGTAAAAAACGCCCAATTAAATAACACTGGTCAATCAAGTGCTTTGTTAAAATCCCTGTAAAATGCTTAATATTTGCTTGATTTTAATAAGACAAATACCAAATTGTTCATTATAATGTTTAAAATGTTCGATTATAGATTATAAATCTGTATATTTAACAGAAGATATCTTAAAAGTAAGATATTGAACACCAACATCCACAGAAAAAAATCGCTTATTTAAGTGACACTGGGAAATCAAAGGCTCTGTTAAAATACCTGTGAAATGCTTATTATTTGCTTGATTTAAATGAGACAACCACCAAAGTGACCATTATTATATGGAAAATACGAGTTTATAGATAATAAAACTGGAAATCTAACATAAGATATCATAAAAGTAAAATATTGAGAGACTAAATCTACTTTAAAAATCGCCCAATTAAGTAACACTGGGAAATCAAAGGCTTTGTTAAAATCCCTGTAAAATGCTTAATATTTGCTTGATTTTAATAAGACAACCACCAAATTGACCATTATTATATGTAGAATACTCGTTTGTAGATAATTAAACTGGAAACCTAACATGAGATATCTTAAAAGTAAGATATTAAACACCAACATCCATGGAAAAAATCGCCCAATTAAGTAACACTGGGAAATCAAGGGCTATGTTAAAATACCTGTAAAATGCTTAATATCTAAGATTTTAACAAGACAACCACCAAATTCTTCATTATTATGTGTTGAATGCTCATTTCTGCAATGTAATTCTCTCACTTTTCTGTAGTTTAGAAACCACCTTTCCAATGAGAGTGTTTGTCTCAATAAAACTGGTTAATTATTGAGCATTTAGGAGACATTTTAAATAAGCGGACACTATAGATCAAAATATAAGAAGTGCCAAAATGTCAGCTTGTCAGATATTATGTATATTTTACAAATGTGTTTTCTCTATCTTCTTCGCTATTGTAGATACACTCTAAATGTCTACTAAACACCCTTCAGATTGTACAGTAGCCTTCTTCAGGGCTATCAGTTTATGATATTGTATTACACAAGACTAAGTTTTAATTGTCAATATCTGACACTAATAACTTTACTTATTATGTCTTAATGTAATTTTACATAAGCTGGGTAGATGGAAGGATCATTTTACATGAGTTTAAATTAAATTCACTTTTATATATCTTACTTCTCCTAAGCCTTGTGCAAGTCTAATTACCCCACTCCTGGCACATGCCATAAACAAACACCCTTCAGATTTCCACAATGAGAACACAGTTATGCTTGTTTAACACATGCTGTGTTGTAATTAGTTCTTATCTCTAACACTGAGTTCCCTGTATGTATTCTGCATATCTCAATGTACCTACTCTGTTTGATTTAGCTATTTCATATATTTACTGAAACTTGGTTTGAATAAAAATGTAAATATACAAACTGGGTTTTCTAGCTAAAGTTACAGTGAATTTTAAATCATTCATAAAATGCCTATCAATTGATCAATAATTAATAAAATAAATATCAAATTGCTCATTATCATGTGTACAGTAATTTTAATAACACAACCACCAAATTGTCCATTATTATGTGTAGAATTCTCATCTATAGATAATTAAACTGGAAACCTGACTTAAAAGTAAGATATTTAGGTACTCAATTCATGGAAAAAATCGCCCTATTGAAATTAGCTAGTAAATAATAACCCCTGTTTAAAAGATTGTTAAATTCTTGATATTTGAGAGATTTTTAATGAGATCACCACCAAACTGTTTATTATAATCAGTAGAATACTCATTTATCCATTACCAGATAATTAAACTGGTAACTCGTTTACAGATAACTAGACTGGAAACATAACATAAGTTATCTTACAAGTAAGATATTGAGGAATTAAATCTACAGAAAAAAATCACCCCATTGGAAAACACTAGGAAACCCAACGTTGTGTTATAAGTCCTGTAAAAGCCTTAATATTTGATATATTTTATTGAAACAGCCACCATATTTTTCATTATTATGTGTACAATGTTCGTCTATAGATAATTCATCTGGAAATTTAACATAAGATATCTTAAAAGTAAGATACTGAACACCAACATCCATTAGGTTATACTGAAGAATCAAAGACTTTGCTCCTATGAAATAAAAGGCTTTGTTGAAAGCCCTGTAAAAACATTATTATTTGATAGATTTTAATAAGACAACCAGCCAATTTTTCATTATTATGTGTACAATGCTTTTCTATCAATAATTAATCTGGAAATCTAATATACGATATCTTAAAATTAAAATATTTAGGGACTAAATCCATGGAAAAAATCGCCCAATTGAAAATAGCTTGTAAATTATAAGCTCTTTTAAAAAGACTGTGAAATTCTTAATAATTGAGAGTTTTTTATGAGATTACCACCAAACTGTTTATTATAATGTGTAGAATACTTGATTATAGATAATTACACTGGATGCCTAACATAAGATATCTCAAAAGTAAGCTATTGAGGGACTAAATCTACCCAATAACTCATCCCACTGGAAAACAATGGGAAATTGAAGGTTATGTTTAATTCCCTGTAAAATGCTTAATATTTAATAGATTTTATTAACACAACCATAAAATTATTCATTATTATATGTACAATGTTTATCAGTAGAAAAGTAACCTGGAAAACTAACAAGGTATCTTAATATTAAGATATTGAACACTAACATCCATTGAAAAAAACGTCCGATGAAGTTATATTAAAGAATCAAAGGCTTGTAAAAATCCCTGTAAAGTGCTTAATATTTCCTTGATTTTAATAAGACAACCACCAAATTATCCATTATTTTATGTAGAATACTCGTTTATAGATATTTAAACTGAAAACTTGAGGTAAGATACAATGTTAGTTTATAAATAATAAATCTGGAAACCTAACACACGATGTGCTAAAAGTAAAATATTGAACACCAACATCCATGAAAAAAATCGCCCCATTGGAAAATTCTGGAAAACAAAAGGCTTTGTTAAAATCCCCGTAAATGCTTAATATTTGCTTTATTTTAATGAGACAGCCACCAAATTGTGTATTATTATGTGTACAATATTCGTCTATAGATAATTAATCTGGAAAAACTAACATAAGATATCTTAAAAGTAAGATATTGAACACCAACATCCATTGAAAAAATTGTTTGATAGAGTTACACTGAAGAATCAAAGACTTGTAAAAATCCCTGTAAAATGCTTAATATTTGCTTGATTTTAATAATTCATCTGGAAACCTAACATAAGATATGCTCAATGCAAGATATTAAACACTGACATCCATGAAAAAAATCGTCCCATTAGAAAATCCAGAGAAATAAGCCACCACATTGTTCAATATTTTGTGTAGAATGAGGAGCAAATTCCATGGAAAAAATCCAGCTTAGTTTGCTACAGACAAGCATTATGTATGTAACATCAAGCAAATTGGTGTTTATTTTGTTAAATTTTCTAATTTTTGAGCGTTTGATAAGAATTTTGAAATAGCCTTTGATTTCTCAATGAAGTAATACTTATAGAGCCCACGAAGGGACAGAGAACTATTTTTTATCTTGTTACCACAAGTTAGCAAATTGTTAACACAAGATACTAGGGCATTTCCAAATTGGTGTTTATTTTGTTAAATTTTTTAATTTTTGAGCGTTTGATAAGAATTTTGAAATAGCCTTTGATTTCTCAATGAAGTAATACTTATAGAGCCCACGAAGGGACAGAAAACTATTTTTTTATCTTGTTACCACAAGTTAGCAAATTGTTAACACAAGATACAAGGTCATTTCCACAACTTAGTAAGTTGTAGTAATGAGGTACTAAGTTGTGATTGTAAGATACTAAGTCATGGGAATAAGATACTTACTTGTGGGAACAAAACACTAAGTGGTTACAACAACTTGGTAAATCTTTTAGTTCCCAGCACTTACTAAGTCATTCCCACCACTTATCAAATTATTCCCAGCACTTCTTCAGTCATTCCCACCACTTGGTTACTCGTTCACACCACTTAACAAGTCGTTCCCACCAGTTAGTTACTCCTTCTCACCACTTGCTAAATCATCCCCACCACTTGCTAAGTCCAATATGACCACGTCAGAAGAATCCTAGCCCATGATTTCTAATAAGTTGGCTTCATATCCATAACCTCTGTGACCAAATATAAATGAATTATAAACACTTTTAAGTGTGGCTACCTTTGTCTGACCTTGAAGAAGGGGCCAAAGGTTACCAAGATTCTAAGTGGTTACCACAAGACAGCAAATCCTTGTGTTTTCAGTCATACCCATCCCTTACTAACTCCTTTCCACCCCTTACTAACTTGTTCCCACAACATACTAAATTGATCACCACTTGCTAAGTCATTCGCAACACTTAATAAATCATTCCCACCAGTTACTAAGACATTCCTACCACTTACTAAATTATACCCACCACTTACTAAGTCATTCCCACCACTTGCTAACTCGTTCCCACCACTTCCTAAGTCAAATATGACCACATCAGAAGAATCCCAGCCCATAATTTCTGATAAGGTGGCTTCATATCCATAACCTATTCACAATAATAAGTGAATTATAAGCACTTTTAAGTGTGGCTATCGTCGTTTGACCTTGACGAAGGGGCCCAAGGTCACCAAGATACTAAGTAGTTACCACAAAACAATAAATCCTTGTCTTCATTCATACCCATCCCTACTAACTCGTTCCCACCACTTACTCACTTGTTCCCACCACTTACTAACTTATACCCACCACTTGCTAAGTCATGCCCACCACTTGCTAAGTGAAATATGACCACATCAGAAGCTCTGCTAAAAAGACTACCAAATTCTTAATATTCAAGAGATTTTAATGAGAGCACCACCAAACTGTTTATTATAATGTGTAGAATACTTCACTAAAATATAATTAATCTGGAAATCTAACATAAGATATTGTAAAAGTAAAATATTTAACACGAACATCCATGGATAAAATGACTTCCACCATTTACTAACTCATTCCCACCACCCATTTACTTGTTCTCACCATTTCTTAAGTCATTCCTACCACTTGCTAACTCATTCCCACCACTTACTAAGTCATTGCCACCACTTAGTAACTCGTTCCCATCACTTACTAAGTTGTTCCCACTACTTACTAACTCATTCCACCAATTACTAAGTCACTTCCTCCACTTACTAACTCATTCCCACAACTTATCAACTTGTTTCCATCACGTACTAACTCATTCTCACCACTTACTAAGTTTTTCCCAACAATTACTAAGTTGTTCTCAGCACTTACTAAGTCTTTCCCACCACTTAATAACTCGTCCCTACCAAGTCACACCCACCACATGCTAACTTGTTTCCACCACTTATTAACTTGTTCCCACCACTTACTAACTTATTCCCACCACTTGTTAAGTCATTCTTAACAGTTAAAATGTTCTTACCATTCTTACCTTCTAATGTTCTTCCCTCAAGGTAAGTAAGGTATTATATACAAAGAAATTGCCTGTACATTGTGCGGAGCCCAGGAAGGGACATGAAACTGTTTTTCTATCATTTTTTATCTTGTTCTGAGTCAGTGAGTCATTACCATAAGATACTAAGTCATTCCCATAAGTTAGAAAATCGTTTCCACAAGATTGCAAGCCATTCCCTTAAGTTAGAAAATCGTTTCCACAAGATAGTAAGCCATTCCCATAAGTTAGAAAATCGTTTCCACAAGATTTTAAAGGTCAATACAGCAAGGTCAAAGGTCAATCAGTGTCACACCATGACGTGGCACACCTAAAACCCTCAACCAATGTCCCTACCAAGTATAAACTTCCTACAGCTTACAGTCTCTGAGATATAGCCTGGACAAGATTTTATAGGTCAAGGTCACTATAGCAAGGTCAAATATCAAATCAAGGTCATATTATGATGTAGCACAGCTATACTCCCTAACCAATGTCCCTACCAAGTATCAACTTCCTACTCCTTACGGTTTCCAAGATATAGCCCGGACCAGGTTTTATAGGTCAAGTTCACTATGGCAAGGTCAAAGGTCAAATCAAGGTCACAGCATGACGTTGCACACCTACTACCCCCTACCAATGTCCTCGCCAAGTATCAGCTTCCTACACCTTACAGTCTCTGAGATATAGCCTGGACAAGATTTTATCGGTCAAGGTCACTACAGCAAGGTCAAATATCAAATCAATGTCATATTATGATGTAGCACAGCTATACTCCCTAACCAATGTCCCTACCAAGTATCAACTTCCTACTCCTTACGGTTTCCAAGATATAGCCCGGACCGGGTTTTATAGGTCAAGTTCACTATGGCAAGGTCAAAGGTCAAATCAAGGTCACAGCATGACGTTGCACACCTACTACCCCCTACCAATGTCCTCACCAAGTATCAGCTTCCTACACCTTACAGTTTCCAAAATATAGCCAGACAAGATTTTATAGGTCAAGGTCACTACAGCAAAGGTCAAATCGAGGTCACACTATGACATTGTACACCTACACCCCCTAACCAATGTCCGTACCAAGTATCAACTTCCTACACCTTACCGTTTCTGAGATACAGTCTGGACAAGATTTTATAGGTCAAGGTAACTACAGCAAGGTCAAAGCTCAAATTAAGGTCAGATCATGACGTTGCACACCTACACCTCCTAACCAATGTCCCTTCCAAGTATCAGCTTCCTACACCTTACAGTTTCCGAAATATAGCCCAGACAAGATTTTATAGGTCAAGGTCACTACAGTAAAGATCAAATTGAGGTCGCACTATGACATTGCACATCTACACCCCCTAACCAATGTTCCTACCATGTATCAACTTCCTACACCTTACCATTTCCGAGATACAGTCCGGACAAGATTTTATAGGTCAAGGTAACTACAGCAAGGTCAAAGATCAAATCAAGGTCAGATCATGACGTTGCACACCTACACCCCCTGACCAATATCCCCATCAAGTATCAACTTCCTACACCTTACAGTTTCCAAGATATGGCCCGGACAAAATTTTATAGGTCAAGGTCACTATGGCAAGGTCAAAGGTCAAATCAAGGTCAGATCATGACGTTGCACACCTACACCTCCCAACCAATGTCCCTACCAAGTATTAACTTCCTACACCTTATGGTTTCCAAGGTGTCGCCCGGACAAAATTTTATAGGTCAAGATCACTACGGCAAGGTCAAAGGTCAAATCATGGTCAGATCATGACTTTGCACACCTACACCTCCCAACCTATGTCTCTACCAAGTATTAACTTCCTATACCTTATGGTTTCTGAGATACAACGCGGACAAATTTTTGGGAATGACTTAGTATTGTGTATTAATGGCTTGCTAACTTATGGGAATGACTTAGTATCTTGTGGTAACAACTTATTAACTTGTGGTAACAGGATAAGAAAAGATAATGAAACAGTTCTATGTCCCTTCCTAGACTACAGAGCCCAGGAAGGGACATGTAACTGTTTTCCTATGATTTTTAATCTCCTTACCATGATATAGCAAGTCAGTCCCACAAGATAAGTTGTTCCTACAAGATACTAATTCATTCCCACAAGATAGAAAGTTGTTCCCACAAGATAGTAAGTAGTTCCTACAAGAAAGAAAGTCATTCCCACAAGATAGTAAGTTCTCACCAACAATTAGCAAATTATTACCACAAAATAATATTTCATTCCCATGAGTTAGTAACTCAATACTACAAGATACTAAGTCATTATCAAAAGTTACTAAGTCATGCTTTAACACCAATGTACCAGCAATTTCTTTGTATGTCATACCACACTTATCTTGAGGGAACATTGCACATAATATCTGGTGGTAGCAACTTTTTAACAGGTGGAATGACTTAACTATTAAGTGGTGGGAATGAGTTAGTAAATGGTGGGAATGAGTTAACAAGTGGTGGGGAGGACTTATTAAGTGTTGGCTAAGACTTATTATATGGTGGGAATAACTTAGTAAGTAGTGGGAACAACTTTGGAAGTGGTGAGAACAAGTTAGTAAGAGATGGGAATGACCTAGTATATAGTGGGAACGACTTTGTAAGTTTGGGAACGAGTTAGTAAGTGGTGGAAGCAACTTAGTTAGTGGTGGGAATGACTTAGTAAGTGGTGGGAATGAGCTAGTAATTTTGTGGGAATGAGTTAGTAATTGGTGGGAACAAGTTAGTAAGGGATGAATATGACTGAAAACCCAAGGATTTACTCTCTTGTGGTAGCAACTAAGTATCTTGATCTCGCAAGTTAGTATCTCATTCTGACAACTCATTATAACAACTTAGTATCTCATTATGATGACTTACTGACTTGTGGGAATGACTTACTATCTTGTGGTAACAACTTGTTAACTTGTGGTAACAAGTTAAAAAATTATAGGAAACCAGTTCTGTGTCCCTTCTTGGGCTACGTTAATACTGATAAATCAAAGGCAAGTTTAAAATTCCTGTCAAATGCTCAGTAATTGGAATATTTTAACAAGATAAACAACAAATTGCTTGTTTTTATGAACAGAATGCTCGTCTGCAGAAAACGAAGCAGGAAATTTAACTTAAGATATCTTAAAGCTAAGATATTAAGCAACTATACTCACAGAAAAATCGTCCACATTAAATAATACTGGGAAATGAAATGCTATTTTAAAATTTCTGTCAAATGCTCAATAATTGGAAAATTTTAATGAGACCAACACCAAATTGCTTGTTATTAATTTGCTTATATGCAGAAAACTAAACTGGAAACCAAGATATCTTAAAGTTAAGATATAAAGCAGCAATGCCCACTGAAAAATCGACAAATTTAATTAAAAATATTTGAAAATTAAAGATTACTTTAAAATGCCTGTCAAATGCTCTTTACTTAATAAATTACATGATGAGACCAGCACCAGCTTGCTTATTTTATGTACAGAATGCTAGAGTGTAGATAACTAAACTAGAATATATCTATTGTTCATGATATTGAGCAGTAATATCCATTGAAAAATCACCCACGTGAATAATATTGGGAACTCAAAAGCTTTGCTAAAATCCATGTATAGTACTTAATATTTGGGAGATTTTAATGCAACAAGCACCAAATTGTTTATTATCATGTGTAAAATGTTCAAAATTAACTATTTAAACTGGTTATCTAACATAAGATATCTTAAAGTTTAGATATTTAGAAGCAACATACATGGAAAAATTCACTAATTAAGTCATACTTCGAAATTAATGTTAGAAACTATTGGTTTAGATCAAAAACAAGTAGTCAGTAAGCTACTAAATTGATCACTGTTTTGTGCAAATTTCTCTTTATTAGACAAGTAAAGAGAACAAATGGGACATGTCTTAAAAAATAGATTCTGGGCAGTAATATGTCTAAAAAATTACTATCAAGACCTGTACTATGTAATTCTGTACAAACTTTTTAAAATTACTGTGTACAATTTTAGGTTGTTCATAATATGCTTATTTTAATCAATATGCAATTATAAGTAATACTGTACCCTTTTCTTGATCAGTATTGAAAGAAACCAAATTTATTGTGCATGTATATGATGTGACAGCTATATATGAGTACAAAAATACAATGTACACATGCAGTGGTTTAAACCCAAATGTATATTTGGTATGAAAAAAGTATATGTCTTCTAATTTTTTTATTTGTTGAGGGAAGACCTTAAAATAAATTTTAGCAATGCTTTTAAAAGTTCTCTACTCCACAGTATAAATATAATTTACATATACACTATTAACTTTTATAATATTATAAATTTAATTTGAGTCTACTTAAGTAAGGTTTTTTCACACTGCCTACTTAAGGAAAATATACACATGAAAACTTTGGGCTGTTATTGTTGGTTTACTTCATGAAAAATGGAGATGCAAACTAATTTTATTCAAAATACTGCTACCAAAGAACAGTACTTAGCTACAGTTTCCATGTTTGAATCACTCCAAAATATTTTTACAGAGGTCTAAACATTAAGTAGACACGAAAATGTCTACTTAAGTAAAATGTCTACCTAAGGTGGTGTATTTACACCTTGGTGTAAATACACCACCTTAGGTAGACATTTTACTTAAGTAGACATTTTCGTGTCTACTTAATGTTTGGACCTCTTAAAAATTATTTTTTAAAGATTTTTATAAGACAACTACAATGCAGTCCTGTTCTTTGGTAGCTATAATTTGAATAAAATCATTTTGTATTTCAATTTTTCATGAAGTAAAGCAACAATAATAGCCCAAATTTTCGAAGTGTATATTTTCCTTAAGTAGACAGTGTGTAAAAACCTCACTTAGGTAGACACAAATTAAATTTAAAATATTAAAAAAATTAATAGTGTATATGAAAATTATATTTATACTGTCGAGTAAAGGATTTTTGAAAGCATCATTTAAACTTGGTTTTAAGTTCTTCCTTCCACAAATAAAAAAAAATAGAAGACATATACTTTTTTCATGCAAAATATACAGTTTAGACTAAATGACTACACGTGTACATTGTAGATGTGTATTCATACATATCTAAAAGCTTACAAACATGTGTAATAATTTATCTTGTTTAATTTATTGGGAAAAGAAAGGTACCATATGACCTCTAATTGCATATAGATTAAGATAAGCATATCAGGAAGAACTTAAACTTGTACAAAAGTATTTTAAAAATATCCATTCATGCTGAAGTACATGTAAATGTTACTTATCAGTATCTTATTTGTAAGACAACTTACACTTATGTTCCAGTTTACTTATCTATAAATAAACATTCTGCATGTAATAATGACCAGATTTGGTAGTTGTCTCATTAATCTCGCCCATTTATTAACCATTTTACAAGGTCTAAAAGCTATACTTTGATTTTCCAATAAAACTTAATTGACGAATTTTTCCAGATTTCTGAGTATTATTGGATTGGGGGATTTTCCATGGGTATTCATGATCTTAATTTTCAGATATCTTGTGTTAAATTTCCAGTTAAATTATCTAAAACTAGCACTTTGCATACATTAATCAGTAATTTGGTTTTGGTTTCATTGAAATTGTTTTATTAATGAAAATCTGACAGGCATTTTAAAAGATACTTTGATTTCCCAGTATTATATAATTAGGTGTATTTTTCTGTCAGTGTTGCTACTCAATATCTTAATTTTAAGACATCTTATGTCATATTTCGGGCTTAATTATCTACATAAAATACATACATTGTTTCATTCAAATTATGTAATTATTGAGAATTTGACAGGCATATTAAAATAAGCTTTGATGTCTCGATATTTTTGGATAAGACAATTCTTTTAGATGTTAAACACCAACATTTAGGAAAAATCGTTATACTGGAAAATCAAAGGCTTTGTTAAAATCCCTGAAAAGTGCTTAATATTTGCTTGATTTTAATAAGACAACCACCGAATTGTTCATGATTATGTGTAAAATGTTTGACTATGGATAATTAATCTGGAAACCTAACACAAGATATCTTAGAAGTAAGATATTGAACACCAACATCCACAGAAAAAAATGCCCATTTAAGTAACACTGGGAAATAAGGACTTTATTAAAGTCACTGTAAAATGCTTAATATTTGTTGCATTTTAATAAGACCACCACCAAATTGTTCATCATTATGTGTGGAATGCTCGTATATAGATAATTAAACCAGAAATGTAGCATAAAATATCTTAAAAGTAAGATATTGATGGACTAAATCCACGGAAAAAGTTGCGAAATGAAAATAAATCAGACAACCAATGCAAATCTATGTCTACCGGAAAGACAACTCACCAAAGCCAGTGAATCATCATTTGACCTTGAAGGAGGTGCCAAAGGTTAAATCTGACAACATCAAAAGATTCCCAGCCCATGTTATCCTACAAGTTGGTTTCACATTGCAAACCTCTAGGATCAATAATAAGGGAGTTATAAGCACTTTCAAGTTTTTCTATCCTCATTTGTCCTTGAAGGAGGGGCCCAAAGTCAAATCTGTACACATCAAAGGATTCCCAGCCCACGATTTCCTATTGGTTTCACATTGCAAACCCCTAGGATCAATAATAAGTGAGTTATAAGCACTTTTAAGATTGGTTGTACTCGTTTGACCTTGACGGAGGGGCCAAATGTCAAATCTGACCACAACAAAAGATTCCCTGCCCATGATTTCCTGTAGGTTGGTTCACCATCCTAAACCTCTAGGGCAAAAAATAAGTGAGCTATGAGCACTTTTAACTTTGGCTATCCTCGTTTGACCTTGAAGAGGGGGCCCAAGGTCAAATCTGACCACACCAGAAGATTCCCAGTTCATGATTTCCTATAGGTTGGTTTACCATCCCGAACCTCTAGGACCAATAATAAGCGAGTTATAAGCACTTTTAAGTTTGGCTATCCTCATTGACCTTGAAGGAGGGGCACAAAGTCATATCTGACAACATCAGAAGATTCCCAACCCAGGATATCTTACAACTCAGTTTCACATTGCAAACCTCTAGGATCAATAATAAGTGAGTTATAAGCACTTTTAAGACTAGCTGTACTCATTTGACTTTGAAGGAGGGGCCCAAGGTCAAGTCTGACCACATCTAAAGATTCCCAGCCCATGATTTCCTATAAGCTGGTTTTAGACTACAAATTTCTTAGACCAATAATAAGCGAGTTAGAAGCACTTTAAAGTTTGGCTATCCTCGTTTGACATTGAAAGAGCTCTCCAAGGTCAAATCTGACCACATCAAAAGATTCCCAGCCCATGATTTCCTATAAGATGGTGTCGCATTGCAAACCTCTAGGACCAAAAATAGGCGAGATATAAGGCCATTTTAATAGGATAACCCTGTTTGACATTAAACCTGTGATATGGCAGCCATTTTGTTTTAGGGCTAGGCCAAAATTACTATCACGCTAGCT
This sequence comes from Sabellastarte sp. h YS-2021, assembly GCA_964017235.1. NCBI lineage: Eukaryota > Metazoa > Annelida > Polychaeta > Sabellida > Sabellidae > Sabellastarte > Sabellastarte sp. h YS-2021. Next base: position 163,401,157 of record OZ024930.1, read on the forward strand.
TTTCTAGCCATATATCTTTTGTGCAAATTTGATAAAACTAGCTGGAATATTTCAAGATTTAGAGCACTTTTATGATTTTCAAACAATTAGCTATGGCGGCCATTTTGTTTTTCAAAATGAGGCCAACATTTTGCACAGACAGGTATTCATAGCCATAAACATTCCCTGCAAATTTGATGAAGATGTCTTTATAAATGAATGAGATATTAAGGTTTATGTAAAAACGTGACACACGGACGCACGCACATGCAGAAGACGTTTTATAATCTCCCGACCACAGCCTTAGGCCAGAGCTGGGATATAATTAAACTGGAAACCTAACAACTGAAAATAGCTATAACAATTGAAAACAACCTATAACTAGGGCCAATAATAAGGTAGTTATAAGCACTTGCAAGTTTTTCTATCCTCATTTGTCCTTGAAGGAGGTGCCCAAGATCAAATCTGAACACATCAAAAGATTCCCAGCCCATGATTTCCTGTTGGTTTCACATTGTAAACCTCTAGGATCAATATTAAGTGAGTTATAAGCACTTTTAAGATTAATTGTACTCGTTTGACCGTGAAGGAGGGGCCAAAGGTCAAATCTGACCACATCAAAATATTCCCAGTCCATGATTTACTGTAGGTTGGTTCACCATCCCAAACCTCTAGGGCCAAAAATAAGTGAGTTATGAGCACTTTTAACTTTGGCTATCCTCGTTTGACCTTCAAGGAGGGACCCAAGATCAAATCTGACCACACCAAAAGATTCCCAGCCCATGATTTCCTGTTAGTTGGTTTACCATCCCAAACCTCTAGGACCAATAATAAGCGAGTTATAAGCACTTTTAAGTTTGGCTAGCTTTGTTTGACATTGAAGGAGGGACCCAAGGTCAAATCAGACCACACCAAAAGATTCCCAGCCCATGATTTCTTGTAGGTTGGTTTCCCATCCCGAACCTCTAGGACCAATAATAAGCGAGTTATAAGCACTTTTAAGTTTGGCTATCCTCGTTTGACCTTGAAGGAGGGGCACAAAGTCATATCTGACAATATCAGAAGATTCCCAACCCATGATATCCTACAAGTCAGTTTCACATTGCAAACCTCTAGGAACAATAATAAGTGAGTTATAAGCACTTTTAAGACTGGCTGTACTTGTTTGACCTTGAAGGAGGGGCCCAAGGTCAAGTCTGACCACACCTAAAGATTCCCAGCCCATGATTTCCTATAAGCTGGTTTTAGACTACTAATTTCTAAGACCAATAATAAGCGAGTTACAAGCACTTTAAAGTTTGGCTATCCTCGTTTGACATTGAAAGAGCTTTCCAAGGCCAAATCTAACCACATCAAAAGATTCCCAGCCCATGATTTCCTATAAGATGGTGTCGCATTGCAAACCTCTAGGACCAAAAATAGGCAAGATATAAGGCCATTTTAATAGGATAATCCTGTTTGACATTAAACCTGTGATATGGCAGCCATTTTGTTTTAGGGCTAGGCCAAAATTACTATCACGCTAGCTTTTCTAGCCATATATCTTTTGTGCAAATTTGATGAAACTAGCTGGAATATTTCAAGATTTAGAGCACCTTTATGATTTTCAAACAATTAGCTATGGCGGCCATTTTGTTTTTCAAAATGAGGCCAACATTTTGCACAGACAGGTAGTCATAGCCATAAACATTCCCTCCAAATTTGGTGAAGATGTCTTCATAAATGAATGAGATATTAAGGTTTATGTAAAAACATGACGCACGCACGCACATGCAGAAGACGTTTTATAATCTCCCGACCACGGCCTTCGGCCAGAGCTGGGATAATTAAACTGGAAACCTAACAATTGAAAATAACTAGCGAATTATAAGGTATGTTAAAAAGACTGTTCGTTATAATGTGTACAATACTCATTTACTAATTCATAGATAATTAAACTGAAAACCTAACATAATATATGTTAAAAGTATGATATTGAGGGAATAAATCTGCGTAAAAATTGCCCCATTAGAAAACACTCAGAAATCCAAGGTTATGTTAAAGCCCTATAAAATTCTTAATATCTGATAGATTCTATTAAAACAGCCACCAAATTATTCATTTTGATGTGTAGAATGCTTGTCTACCAATAACTAATCTGGAAACTTAACATAGGATATCTTAAAAAGTAAGATATTGAACACTAACATCCACGGAAAAAACGCCCAATTAAGTAACCCTGGGAAATCAAATGCTTCTTAAATTCCTGTAAAATGCTTAATATTTGCTTGATTTTAATAAATCAACCACCAAATTGTTCAATATTATAGGTAGAATGCTCGTTTATCAATAATTGATCTGGAAACTTAACATAAAATATCTTAAAAGTAAGATATTGAACACCAACATCCATGGAAAAAATCTCCCCATTTGAAAATACTGAGAAATCAAAGGCTTTGTTAAAATTCCTATAAAATGCTTAATATATGCTTGATTGTAATGAGACAACCATCAAATTGTTCATTTTTGGGTGTAGAAGGCGGCGCTATAGATAATTTAACTGAAACCTTTGTATAAAATACCTTGAAAGCAAATTCCACAGTTTACTAAATTGTTCCCATCACTTACTAACTCATTCCTTCCACTTACAAAGTCCTTCCAACACTTGGTAACTCGTTCCCACCACTTGCTAACTAATTCCCACCACTTACTAACTCATTCCCACCACTTACTAATTGATTCCCACCACTTACTAACTCACTCCCACTACTAGTTAAGCCATTTCCACAAGTTAACAAGTCGTTACCACAACATGCTATGTCATTCCCACAAGTTAGAAAGTCATGGGAATGACATACTAAGTCGTGGCGATGAGATGCTAAGTCATGGGAATGAGATACTAAGTTGTGGGAATGAGATACTAACTTGTGGGAACAAGATACTTAGTTTTCGTATCGCTTTTTGTAAATGCTTCCGGTGGATACTTTCGTTTAGCGTTCGTTACTCTGCCGCCGCTACGTGTAGAGAGATTTTTGGCATTAACATTCTAAGAGGAAAACGACAGCAGCTAGGTTCACCAAATTTGCAGGATATCTTCATTGGGGTGTAAGCTTCTGAAAAACAAGATGGTCACCACGGGCATTTCTTTGAAAATAATCTTGCTGTTTCTCATAGGTAGAAGGTTGAATATCTTCATAGGTCATATGTATAACAGATTTTCATGTCCTCTACAACCTTGCACACATTTGACCTTGAAACTCTTAATTCAAGGTCATCCACGGAGTGCCGAAGTAACCCACATAATGGACTTTAAAAGTGCCTATATCTCCTTCATTATTGGTCTTAGAGGTTTGCATTGTGAAACCAACCTATGGGAAATCATATGCTGCGAATCTTCTGATGTTGTCAGATTTGACCTTGGACCCCTCCTTCAAGGTCAAACGAGGATAGCCAAACTTAAAAGTGCTTCTAACTTACTTATTATCAATCCTAGAGGTTTGGGATGGTAAACCAACATATAGAAACTCATGGGCTGGGAATCTTTTTGTGTGGTCAGCTTTGACCTTGGGCCCCTCGTTCAAAGTCAAATGAGGATAGCCAAACTTAAAATTGCTTATAACTTGCTTATTGCTCCTAAAGGTTTGGGATGGTAAACCAACCTATAGGAAATCATGGGCTGGGAATCTTTTGGTGTAGTCGGATTTGACCTTAGACCCCTCGTTCAAGGTCAAACAAGGATAGCCAAACTTAAAAGTGCTTATAACTCTCTTATTATTGATCCTAGAGGTTTGGGATGGTAAACCAACTAACAGAAAATCACGGGCTGGGAATCTTTTGGTGTGGTCGGATTCGATCCTGGGTCCCTTCTTGAAGGTCAAACGAGGATAGCCAAAGTTAAAAGTGCTCATAACTCCCTTATTATTGGCCCTAGAGGTTTGCAATGTGAAACCGACTTGTAGGATATCATGGGTTGGGAATCTTCTGATGTTGTCAGATTTGACCTTTGTCACCTCCTTCAAGGTCAAACGATGATTCACTGGCTTTGGTGAGTTGTCTTTCTTGTAGTTACAGATATGCATTGGTTCTCCGATGCGTAGATCTAGTTTACTAGTTATTTTCATTCGACGACTTTTACCGTGGATTTAGGCCATCAATATCTTTAATAATCAAAATATATATATATATATCTTCCTTTTAAAATATTTTATGCTAAATTTCTGGTTTAATTATCTATATACGAGGATTCCACACATAATAATGGACAATTTGGTGGTTGTCATATTAAAGTCTAACAAATATTAGGCATTTTACAGTGACTTTAATAAAGTCCTTATTTCCCAGTGTTACTTAAATGGGCGTTTTTTCTGTGGACGTTGGTTCAATATCTTACTTTGAAGATGTCTTATGTTAGGTTTCCAGATTAATTATCTATAGACAAGCATTTTACACATAATAATGAATAATTTGGTGATTGTCTTATTAAAATCAAGCAAATATTAAGCACTCTTCAGGGATTTTAACAAAGCCTTTGATTTTCCAGTATAGTGATTTTTTCATGGATGTTGGTGTTCAATATCTTACTTTTAAGATATCATATGTTAGATTTCGAGATCAATTATCTATAGACGAACATTGAACACATATTAATGAATAATATGGTGGCTGTTTTACTAAAATCTATAAGATATTAAGCATTTTACAGGGCTTTTAACATAACCTTGGATTTCCCAGTGTTTTCCAATGGGGCGTTTTTTATGTAGATTTAATTCCTCAATATCTTACTTTTAAGATATCTTATGTTTCCAGTTTAATTGTGCATAAATGAATAAACGAGTTTACTACACATTATAAAGAATAGTTCAGTGGTGGTCTCATAAAAATCTCTCAAATAATAAGAATTTAAGATTCTGTTTAACAAAGCTTATAATTTGCTAGTCATTTTCAATTGGGCAATATTTTCTGTGGAATTAGTCCTTCAATATCTTACTTTTAAGATATATCATGTCAATGTTCTAGTTAACTATCTACAAACAAGCATTCTACATACAATAATGAGCAATTTGATGTTGATATTATTAGCACATTGCCTTATTACTGATCATTTGATAAATAATTTATAAATGATTTAAAATTGACTGTAACTTTAGCCAGAATACCCAGTTTGTATATTTACATTTCACATGTACATATTTACATTACACAATTTTGTTCAAACCAAGTTTCAGTAAATATATGGAATAGCTAAAACAGAACAGGTACATTAAGATATGCAGAATACATACAGGGAACTCAGTGTTAGAGATAAGAACTAATTACAACACAGCATGTGTTAAACAAGTATAACTGTGTTCTCATTGTGGAAATCTAAAGGTTGGTTATTTATGGCATGTGCCAGGAGTGGGGTAATTAGACTTGCACAAGGCTTAGGAGTAGTGTGATATATAAAAATGAATTTAATTTAAAATCATTTAAAATGATTCTTCAATCTAAAATATTACCAACTGACCTGAAATTATATTAAGATATAATTATGAAAGTTATAACTGTCAGATATTGACAACGGAAGCTAAGACATGTGTAATACAATATCATAAAATGATAACCCTAAAGATGGCTAGTGTACATTCTGAAGGGTGTTTGGTAGACATAAAGAGTGTATCTACAATAGAGAACAAGACATAGTAAACAAGTTTGTAAAATATACATAATATCTGGCAAGCTGACATTTTGGCATTTCTTATATTTTGTACAAAATTTATCTGACACCAAGCATATATATTGGTTTAGATCTATAGTGTCCACTTATTTAAAATGCCTGTCAAATGCTCACTAATTAACCAATTTTAATGAGAAAAAGTGATGAAATTCCATGATAGAAAGTGAAATTCGCCTAATTATCACCTGATTTACATATGAGCATTTGAAACGTAATATTGAACAAATTGGTGGTTGTCCTATTAAAATCTATTAGATATTAAGCAGTTTACAGGTATTTTAACAAAGCCCTTGATCTCCAAGTCTTTTAATTGGGCAAATGTTTACATAGACTTAGTCCCTCAATATCGTTATTTTAAGATATCTCGTTAGGTTTCCAGTTTGATTATCTATAGACGAGTATTCAACACATAATAATGGACAATATGGTGGTTATCTTATTAAAATCAAGCACATATTAAGCATTTTACAGGAATTTTAACAAAGCCCTTGATTTCTCAGTGTTACTTTATTGGGGTTTTTTTTACATAGATTTAGTGCGTCAATATCTTACTTTTAAGATATCTCATGTTAGATTTCCAGTTTCATTATGTTTATATGAGCTACACATAAAAATGGACAATTTGGTGGCTGTCTTATTGAAATCAAGCAACATTAAACATTTTACAGGGATTTTAACAAAGCCCTTGATTTTTCAATGTTACTTAATTGGTTGAATTTCTTACATAGACTTAGTCCCTCAATATCTTACTTTTGACGTTTAATTCTGGTTTAATTATCTATAAGCGAGTATTCTTCACATAATAATAAATAAGTTGGTGGTTGTCTTATTAAAATCAAGCAAATATTAAACATTTTACAGGGTTTTTAACAAAGCCCTCGATCTCCCAGTGTTACTTAATTGGCAATTTTTACATAGATATAGTCCTTCAATATCTTACTTTTAAGATATCTCATGTTAGATTTCCAGTTTCATTATCTTTATATTCTACACATAATAATGGACAGTTTGGTGGTTGTCTTATTAAAATCAAGCAAAAATTAAACATTTTAAAGGGATTTTAACAAAGCCCTTTATTTCTCAGTGTTACTTAATTGGGCGAATTTTTTACATAGATTTAGTCCCTCAATATCTTAATTTTAAGATATCTCATGTTAGGTTTCCAGTTTTATTATCTATAGACGAGTATTCTGCACATAATAATGGGCAATTTGGTGGTTGTCTTATTAAAATCAAGCAAAAATTAAACATTTTACAGGGAATTTCACAAAGCCCTTGATCTCTCAATGTTACTTAATTGGTTGAATTTCTTACATAGATTTAGTCCCCCGATATCTTACTTTTAACATATCTTATGTTAGATTTCCAGTTTCATTATCTATAGACAAGTATTCTTCGCATAATAATGGACAATTTGGTGGTTGTTGTTTTAAAATCATGCAATAATTAAACTCTTTACAGGGATTTTTACAAAGCCCTTGATTTCTCAGTGTTACTTAATTGGGCAATTTTGTACATAGACTCAGTCCCTCAATATCTTACTTTTAACATATCTTAACAATAATTAAACATTTTACAGGGATTTTAACAAAGCCCTTGATTTCCCACTGTCACTTAAATGGGCAATTTTTTTACATAGAGTTAATTCCACAATATCTTATTTTCAAGATATCTTATGTCAAGTTTCCAGTTTAATTATCTATATACAAGTATATTTCTAAATATAATAATGAACAATATGGTGGTTGTCTTATTAAAATCAAGCAAATATGAAGCATTTTACAGGGAGTTTAACAAATCCCTTGATTTCCCAGTGTTACTTAGTTGGACGATTTTTAGTCCCTCAATATATTACTTTTAAGATATCTTATGACAGGTTTCCAGTTTAATTATCTATAAACGAGTATTCTGCTTATAATAATGAACAATTTGGTGGTTATATTATTAAAATCAAGCAATTTTTAAGCATTTTACAGGGATTTTAACAAAGTCCTTGATTTCCCAGTGTTACTTAATTGGGCAATTTTTTTCATAGACTCAGTCCCTCAATATCTTACTTTTAAGATATCTTATATCAGAGTCTACTGGTGACCTTTCCAAAAAATCATTTCCCGCCACTTTGGCAGCCATCTTGAATTTCTGCATAAAACGTAAAAAGTGTTAGAGAGAGCTCGAGCGATTTTGGTGAAATTTTTGACCCACAGGGTATCGGCTTATTGTATCCACAGAAGGCATCCGGTGAATACTTTGGTTTAGCGTTTGCTATCCCGCCGCTGCTGATGTGCGTAGAGAGATTTTCGGCATTAACGCTCTAAGAGGATATCTTCATTGGGGGGTAAGCTTCGCTGGGACTGAAAATTGCCTCATTCTGAAAAACAATTTGGCCACCGCGGGCATTTCTTTGAAAATAATCTACATTTTTCTGCTGGCTGTTTCTCATAGGTAGACGGTTCAGTCTCTTCATAGGTGACATGTATAACAGATAAACATGTCTTCTACAACCTTGCAGACATTTGACCTTGAAGCTCTTAATTCAAGGTCATCCACAGAGTGCCAAAGTAACCAACATAGTGGACTTTAAAAGTGCCTATATCTCCCTTATTATTGGTCCTAGAGGTTTGCAATGTGAAACTAACCTATAGGAAATCTTGTGCTGCGAATCTTCTGATGTTGTTAGATCAGACCTTGGACCCATCCTTCAAGGTCAAACGAGGATAGCCAAACTTAAAAGTAGGACTGTGAATGAGTACTCGAGCCTCGATAGATCTTGGCTAGTACTCGAGTCCATTGTAAGTACTCGGTTACTCACGAGGTATTGTATTATTGCCCGCGTAATGAAACAAATGTGTAAAATATGCTACATTTCAGCATTTCTGTCACATGCCATCAATTAAAGTTGTTGTTTTCGCTTAAAACATATAATTTATTACAGATTCCATAATATCTGGTGAAATAGAAGACGTTTTTCTTCAAAAGTTTCATTTCCGCAATCGACTATTTGTTTACAGAAGACTTCTACTGATGGGTACTAAATCTCATGGTTACTCAAATTCGGGCCGGTTGTCAGAGGTCGAGTATTCGAAGTAGTTTTTAGCACCCATCCCAGCCCTACTTAAAAGTGCTTATAACTCACTTATTATTGGTCCTAGAGATTTGGGATGGTAAACCAACATATAGAAAATAATGGGCTGGGAATCTTGTTTTGTGGTCGGATTTGACCTTGGGCCCCTCCTTCAAGGTCAAATGAGGATAGTGGAACTTAAAAGTGCTTATAACTCACTTATTATTGGTACTAGAGGTTTGGGATGGTAAACCAAGCTATAAGAAATCATGGGCTGTGAATCTTTTAGTGTGGTTGGATTTGACCTTAGACGCCTTTGTTCAAGGTCAAACGAAGACAGAGAAACCTAAAAGTGCTTATAACTTGCTCATTATTAGTCCTAGAGGTTTGGGATGATAAACCAACATACAGGAAATCATTGGCTGGGAATCTTCTGGTGTGGTCGGATTTGACCTTGGGCCCCTCCTTCAAGGTAAAACGATGATAGCCAAACTTAAAATTGATTATAACTCGTTTATTATTGGTCCTAGAGGTTTGGGATGGTAAACCAACATACAGGAAATCATGGGCTGGGAATCGTCTGGTGTGGTCTGATTTGATCTTGGGTCCTTCCTTCAAGGTCAAACGAGGATAGCCAAATTTAAAAATGCTTATAACTGGCTTATTTGTGGTCCTAGAGGTTTGGGAGGATAAAGCAACTTTTAGGAATTCATGGGTTGGGAATCTTATGGTGTGGTCGGATTTGACCTTGGGCTCCTCCTTCAAGGCCATACGAGGATTATCAAACTTAAAATTGCTTATAACTTGTTTATTATTGGTCCAAGAGGTTTGGGATGGTAAACCAACCTATAGAAAATCATGGGCAGAGAATCTTCTGGTGTGGTCGGATTTGACCTTGGCCCCCTCCTTCAAGGTCAAACGAGGATAGCCAAACATCAAAGAGCTTATAACTCGCTTATTATTGGTCCTAGAGATTTGTGATGGTAAACCAACATATAGGAATTCATGGGTTGGGAATCTTATGGTGTGGTCGGATTTGACCTTGGGCCCCTCCTTCAAGGTCAAACAAGAATAGCCAAACTTAAAAGTGCTTATAACTCGCTTATTATTGGTCCTAGAGGTTCGGGATGGGAAACCAACCTACAAGAAATCATGGACTGGGAATCTTTTGGCGTGGTCTGATTTGACCTTGGGTCCCTCATTCAATGTCAAACAAAGAGAGCCAAACTTAAAAGTGCTTATAACTCGCTTATTATTGGTCCTAGAGGTTTGGGATGGTAAACCAACTAACAGGAAATCATGGGCTGGGAATCTTTTGGTGTGGTCGGATTTGATCTTGGGTCCCTCCTTGAAGGTCAAACGAGGATAGCCAAAGTTAAAAGTGCTCATAACTCACTTATTATTGGTCCTAGAGGCTTGTTATGTGAAAGCAACTTTTAGGAAATCATGGGCTGGGAATCTTTTGATGTAGTCAGATTTGAGCTTGGGCCCCTACTTCAAAGTCAAACAAGGATAGCCAAATTTAAAAATGCTTATAACTGGCTTATTTTTTGGTCCTCGAGTTTTGGGATGGTAAAGCAACATATAAGAATTCATGGGTTGGGAATCTTATGGTGTGGTCGCATTCCACCTTGGGCCCCTCCTTCAAGGTCAAATGAGTATAGCCAAATGGAAATTGAAGAAGTGTGAATATCTCAAAAACCGTAAGAGATAGAGCGATTTTGAGCCAATTTTTGACCCACAGGGTAGTACAAGATTGTCCTATACAAGGGGGAAAAATTTCAATTGTCGCCACTTTTGGCGGCCATGTTGGATTTTAGTGGAAAATGGAAAAGTGTGAATATCTCGAGAACCGTAAGAGATAGAGCAATTTCCAGCCAATTTTTGACCTGCAGGGTAGTACAACAGTGTCCTATGCGAAACAAGAAAAATTTCAATTTTCGCCACTTTTGGTGGCCATCTTGGATTTTAGCGGAAAATGAAAAGGTGTGAATATCTCAAAAACCATAAGAGATAGAGCAATTGCCAGCCAAGTTTTGACCCACAGGGTAATATAAGAGTGTCCTATGCAAAGGGGAAAAATTTCAATTATTGCCACTTTTTGCGGCCATCTTGGATTTTAGTGGAAAATGAAAAAGTGTGAATATCTCTAAAGTCGTAAGAGATAGAGCGATTTTGAGCAAATTTTTGACGTGCAGGGTAGCACAAGAGTGACCTATGCAATGGGGAAAAATTTCAATTTTCGCCACTTTTGGCGGCCATCTTGCATTTTAGCGGAAAAAGAAAAAGTGTGAATATCTCTAAAACCATAAGAGATAGCTCGATTTCAAGCGAATTTTTGACCCAAAGGGTAGTACAAGGTTGTCTTATGGGAAATGGAAAAATTTCAATTTTCGCCACTTTTGGCGGCCATCTTGGATTTTAGCGGAAAACGAAAAAGTGTGAATATCTCTAAAACCGTAAGAGATAGAGCAATTTCCAGCCAATTTTTGACCCACAGGGTAGTACAAGAGTGTCCTATGCAAAGGGGAAAAATTTCAATTTTCGCCACTTTTGGTGACCATCTTGGATTTTAGCAGAAAATGAATATCTCAAGAACCGTAAGAGATAGAGTGATTTCGAGAGAATTTTGGACCCGCAGGGTAGTACAAGAGTGTCCTATGAGAAATGGAAAAATTTCAATTTTCGTCACTTTTGGCGGCCATCTTGGATTTTAGCGGAAAATAAAAAAGTGTGAATATCTCAAAAACCATAGGAGATGGAGCCATTTTGAGTGAATTTTTGACCCCTAAGGTAGTACAACAGTGTCCCATGTGAAACGGAAAAATTTCAATTTTCACCACTTTTGGCGGCCATCTTGGATTTTAGCGGAAAATGAAAAAGTGTGAATATCTCGAGAACCATAAGAGATAGAGCGATATCAAGCAATTTTTGACCTGCAGGGTAATACAAGAGTGTCCTGTGCAAAGGGGTAAAATTTCAAGAGTATCCTATGCAAATTGGAAAAAATTTCAATTTTCACCACTTTTGGCGGCCATTTTGGATTTTAGTGGAAAATTAACATTGAAAATATCTTTGAAATGGTAAGACATAGAGTGATTTCTAGCAAATTTTTTGACCCACAAGGTAGTACAACAGTATTCTGTACCTAGGGGAAAAATTTCACTTTTCACCACTTTTGGTGGCCATCTTGAATTTTAGCAGAAAACAAAAAATTGTGAATATCTCAGAAAAGGTGTTTCTTCCCCTGTAATGCTCGGCGGGAGATACATACCGCGGCAGTGGTCTTGTTTACATAGATTTAGTCCGTTAATATATTACTTTTAAGATATCTTATGTCAGGTTTCCAGTTTTATTATCTATATACAAGCATTCTACATATCATAATTGACAGTTTGGTGGTTGTCTTATTAAAATCAAACAATTATTAAGCATTTTACAGGGATTTTAACAAAGCCTTTGATTTCCAAGTGTTATGTAATTGGGCAATTTTTACATAGATTTAGTCCCCTAATATCTTACTTTTAAGATATCTTACGTCAGGTTTCCAGTTTAATTATCTATATTCAAGTATATAGATATACTTATATTGCTTCTCTACCAATGCGAAAGAATCAAACTTTTGGATTTTTATAACAGTTGTGCGACTCGTTTTTGCTTATTTGATCAATGTTTTCATGGAAGTTTCATGGCAGTTTCGGGACACATAATTAATTGGACAGTGTATGCAAAGACCTTGTTATAATCAACTCTATAAAGTAATATGTTACTACCTCCCCCTGATGACGGCTATGTAATCACTGTGGGTTGTCTGTCTGTCTACTTGTCTGTCTGTGACCAAGAGGATGTAAATACCCAACTAAAGTGGACATTTTGTGTATATTTTAGGATGTAAATACCCAACTTAAGTGGACATTTTGTGTATATCTTTGAATGTAAATACCCAAATTAAGTGGACATTTTGTGTATATTTTAGGATGTAAATACCCAACTTAAGTGGACATTTTGTGTATATCTTAGGATGTAAATATCCAACTTAAGTGGACATTTTGTGTATATCTTAAGATGTAAATACCCAACTTAAGTGGACATTTTGTGCATATCTTGGGATGTAAATATCCAACTTAAGTGGACATTTTGTGTATATGTTGGGATGTAAATACCCAACTTATGTCAACATTTTGTGCATATCTTGGAATGTAAATACCCATCTTAAGTGGGCAGTTTGTATATATCTTGGGATGTAAATGCCCAACTTAAGTGGACATTTTGTGTATATGATTGTTAGAAAACCCCACATTAAATGGTAATTTTGTGTATTTCATAGGAACTGAAAAATAACTAAAGTAGATATTTTGTGCTTGTTTTGGGTGTTGATATTTTATATATACTTTATAAAGTAATATCCCAAAGTTTGTTGAAATTTTGTTTGTAATTAAGATTGCCTAACACCATGTATATGCGAAATGGAAATAAGTTTTTATAATGCAGTCTAAATGTAGTCTATATATAAACATTAAACAGTATGGTATGGAGTGTCAAGACAAAATAAATCAATGACTGAGGTTATTTCTATATGTCGAATGACAAAAACAGTTCTTACTAAATATTTTAATCTTTCTCAGATGTGTCAGATGGCCTATTTAAAGGTTTAACTTGTGTTGAGCCAAATAAGTACTTGTCTCTTTTCATATATACTTTGAGCATGGTTGCATATTGCAAATCAAAATGTATCCTTACATTACTGCTGTACTCACTTATGTAGACAGTCTACTTAATGATTGTTTTAAGCGGCGAAAACATTAAGTAGACATTTTTAGGTAGACATTTAGTGTATATTTTTTATTTGCTAATTTTCAGTTGCTAAAAAAAATAACTCCTTTAATTATGCAAAAATATGGTAAAAACATTAATTACTGCACTTGTATGTATAAAAACTAAAAATATAAGTCAGTGTCTACTTAAGGGGGACATTTACCACCTGTCTACCTAAGCTGGAATAAAGTGTAATATATATATATATATATATATATTGTATAATAAATAGGCTTTGTCATGTACTTTCACTGACATGGTTGCAAAGATGTAAATTGGACACCATAAATGCTAAAAACAAATGTATCAGCAGAAAACAAAAGATTTAATTAAATTAATTGAACATTTTCAGAATCAACACTTTTCATTGGATGTTCACCACATTCAATGTAATTAGTCATTTAGGCAGAATATATGCAAACTTTGATTTTACATGGCCTTTTTAGTGGTTTAAACCAGAGAAACCACTCAAAAGTGTGAATTCGTATTTCGTATTTGTATTCGGCCTCGTATTTTCTGATTCATGAATCCATACTTTTTCGTGATTTCTCCTACACAGAGACCGCCTGACACGTCTGAAGTCACAGAGTTGCACATATCAACTTTTGCAGACACATTGAACATGTTTCGACAAGGAAAAGTAAAAGTTGAACCATATGCCTAAGTTCTTGAGTGACTCAGCTGGACAGAGAGGACTTCCCAAGATGTCAACTGGGAACCATGATTTAAACTTATCCCTTTGTCTTTTTGAACTACAGATTATAAGCTAAGTCTTGTCATGATTCAGTTTGAGCTTACTAGTTGACATGCATTTGACATGTAACCATAAAAAGCACACATGTACATGTGCTTTATGTATGCCTAAATTTTACATTTTGAGGGAACCAATGAATTAAGTATTATCACATAATGCAAAAGACATGAATCCAAAGTATTTAGATGAATTAAAATAAATATCTGTGAAGAGTAAGCCTGTAAAGTTTATCAAACTCACAGAAATAAACTGAAATATTTAGTTGAGAAGCATTTTTGGCAAATGACCGGATTTTGAGGCTTTAAGACCTGAACATACTGATTGCAGTACAATACTAGCTCAAATAATACAAGAGCACTTGGAGAGTACAGAGCTCATGCAAGACCCAAAACCACCAGTATTGCATGCGATTGCAATGATTAAAAATATTTAAAAACAATTATAAATTTCTGGATCTAGACGGTTGTTTGGGTCACCAACAAAATTTAACCATCAGTTTCCTGTGCCATTATTGACATTATTTCCTGAGACTTTCATCAAAATCTGGCCATGGCTTTATTATTATTTTGTCAACAGATACAAGAAACAGACAAACAAACACACATGATCAATTGTATAGTCTCCATAGAGGAGGTAATATCACTCAATGACATTCCTTATCTTTTTCAACAGAGAAAACAAGATTCAAGCTCAGGCAATTAAATTGTTATGTTGAAGAATTCTCTAACGTTTATTTGTTTGTTAAATTTGTCAGCATATACCATCACGTTCCAGTTTAAAAGTTTATTCTCAATCCTATTCTCAAAACAATTTCATTGTTATGTTCAGTCTAAAGAATGCTCTTTTCCTTTAAATTACACCGGAGATTTTTTTGGTCTTTTCAAAAGTGTCCAATATATTTTTCATTAATGGACAGTTCTCCTTTCCATATATTTGCAAAGAAACTGTACTGGACTTCATAAACAATCTTTTATTTTTAAATATTGGACACTTACTTGGACGCTAACATATACATAAGGTCAGATTGATCCTTAAGAACCTTGTTTTTATCTGATAGAGAAAGAGTGCAAATAGAATTTGCTTTCAGGAATGCAAATTTTGTTTTACAATTTTAACAGATTAAAGAGACTAAGGGGTATTACTTCTTGCTATCAGCTGAAGGCTCTGGTGGGATTACATTTAAAACTAATGAGGAAACATTGAGCAGGGTGACAAACAATGTCATTATACTGATACAGACTGACAAGGGCATTTACAAACCAGGTCAAAAAGGTGAGTGTAATCAATGTGCAGTGTTTCCATATAAAACCAAATTTGACAAAGAGGTCAAGTTAAACATAATAGGATACACAAGTTGTGGTGAGAGAAGAAAATGACAAGAAATGGTAAGAAATGTGAAGTTATATCTCACTTTTTTAAAAATTCTGCCACTTTTTTGTTCAGTTATCATTGTAAATCTTTGTGAATATGTCCCTGTGTCATAAGCAAGAAAATGTCTGTATAATAATTTGCGTTGTCCTTTTGTATGTGTGCAACATTTCCATTTTTTAAAATGCTTCTTCACCTTTGCACACAAAGACTTTCATTGATTCTGCTTTTGTTCCAGTATCGGATAATCACAGGGAAAAGTGATCAATATACTTTTAGCAACAGCAGGTGTAGAGTTACGTATAATCTTTATTGTTTTCTGTTCTAAAAGGAACCCTTTTCAAATGATACTTGTCATTTGTTTTGTAATAAAAGTTCCCCCCCCTCCTTTCAAGCAGATGCTGGCATTTTTGTATCGCTGTCCTGTGCACAAAAGACATTAAATTTTGCAATTCTATTCAAAGTACACCTAATTCATATCAATAACATTCAACAGATATTTGTTGTCATATGCACATTACTAGCTAAACATACCACACTCTTAGTATAAATATTTTCATTTTTCATTAACTGTATATATTTTAAATTTGTAAATATGGATATTATATAATTAATATTCAATAGTTGTAAAAACATTATTTATTTTTAAATTATTGCCACAAATGTAGAAGCTCACAAATATATAAGGCCAAAATGGATTGATCCTTCAATGATTGATCAATTTCAGTAAATTTAACTTACTGGATCTACAATAACCAATAAATACATGTATATTTACTGAAAGGCTGAGGGAATATTTTATATTTGACCAATTCAGTGATTATGTATATTTACTTAAAGTTTCAGTTCAGTTGTGCATTTTCTGAGATTGCATGTTAAATAACAACATCAATTGCAAAAACATATGTTGCACAAAAATGGGAAACTATATTTTTGTTATCTACTGTTTATTATTTGGTATTATTTCAGCCCTGTAATTTGTGTGTTCTCTTTGGATATGTAAGTCTGAATTAAGACAGTTGTTACAAAAGATTCTAAACAGGTAACGTTCATTAATCAATTAAAAACAAATACTGAAGTGGGAAAATGTATGCGGGGTCCAAGTGAATCAGTTTTTTATGAATAAACGTTAAGCCCACCTCTGGATAAATTTATCTTCAAGCCCAAGGCTAAAAGCCCAATGACTAATCTGAGCTGCTTTGTGAAATCCAATTAGTGTAAGACGACAGACTTAGCCTAAGTCAAAGATAAAAGTTTCAGATCAAATTTTCATCCACGCTAAGTGCTTTTGTGAAACCAGCCCTGTACATTTACAACATGCATGTTTATGTTTTCAACCCTTATAATGTCACCTTTTAGTATTAGTATTTGTACAAAATGTATAAATAATTTTGCTTCAGCAAATTCTTTGTGAATTATTTATTTTCTTACTTGCACCAAATGATTTGTATTCACAGATTGATCTTAAACTTAGACGATTCTTTAAATGTTAGGGCTGACCATTTTACAATACTTAGTTTTGAAAGGAACATAACTTGCCCTTGTACCTTGTTAGCACAGTTGTGTGCTGATATCATGAGCTACATATGAGTGCAAAATATTTAACTCATCTAGACTTGTTTTTGGCTGATTTTTTTCGTATTTTAGTAGTCCCAATTATATTTCTTTGGTATTCTCCATTAGCTCTCAGAAAATCGGGATTCATATTTTGGGATGATATGACACATAATGGACAGCATTACCAGCACAAAGCAGATTGTTTTGAACCTCTGGGCCCGTATTCATGAAAGGTCTTAGCCAGGGCTTCAGCTTAAGTTTGAAACTTTTGTCTCAAGTTTCTGCCCCAAAACTGCTAAGACTTTTGTCTTAGGCTTAGTGGTGTTCACAAAGAATTTAATACCGGTCTTAGGCTTAGCCAGGGGCTCAACTTTAAGACTGATTGGTAGTGGGCTTAAATTTTGTAAAGGGGATTTAAATATGGCCACCATAAACTTTTCTCCATTTCAAAATTTGAAATGGCTGTAAATAAAGTATAATTATACAGAACACCTCACTAAAGCAGTCTTTGGGAAGTTTATATGTGGTAACAAGGTTTTTTCCAGTTCAAAACAGCACTTTTCCTTAGATAAAATGCCTTAAATGAAGAATATATGTCACCATTAGTATAGCTTGAATAGAAAAGAAAGGTCACATGACACCGAAAACCACTGTGGTTATTTGATAATCTTGGACTTAGCTAAGTCACCCCTTGTGAATACGGTTTTAAGAGAAAACTTAGCTGAGACAAAAGTATTAACTTTAAGACTGGATTTAAGCCTAAGACCTAGCTAAGTCTAAAACCGTTCGTGAATACGGGCCCTGATAAGGTCTTGCATACTAAACTAAAGTATAAACTCCAGAGGGGTCCATTTATGGAGCAATCAGGAGATGAATCTTTGAACTTAAATTTTCCATTTTCCATAATAAGAAGTACTTTAAATAAATATAGAACTTAGCTTCTCCATAATAAGAAGTACTTAAATAAATATGGAAGTATAAATTATATTTATTATTATATTAATAGATATAACTTGTTAATTTATATATTTAGGTTTTAACATCGCTTTCAAAACTGTATAGGTCATATCACAACATGTTGTTTGATTGGCAGAGGAAACCGGTACATACAGTTGGTCAAGGTTCTGTACTGTAAACGGCTGACCATTGGTAAGCAACTAACAACTTTCCCACATAAGGTCCAGGATTAAAACTGCCAACCTCAGAGGTGGGAGATGAGTGCGTTACCACAACAATACCATGACCCCCTATATAACTTTTTAAATATTGGTTTACTTCATTGGAATTGTTCTCTCTTTCATTACAGTACTATTCAAAGTGATGGGGCTCAATGTAGATTTGAAACCATACACTGGAACTTTCATAGTTACCATCGCAGTAAGTGTCTGTCTGTTTAAGATACATGTCACATGAAAAAAGAGAAATTGTTAATTATATTTAAAAGGTGTAAGGTGAAGGCTATTAAAATTAAAGACAATTCACCTTTTGAGATTTTCCTTTTAATACCGTTAAAATCTTAATCTGGTAATAGATATTATTAGTTGAATTGCAAAGACTGAGGTAAAACTGTTTTCTATCACAACATGCTTAGGGAAATACATAAAGGCAAACGCTAACTCACTGGGATAGAATATCTGTATTACAGTGTAATAACAAGATGCACTCAGAGAGAGCAAACGCTCGACTCCATGTGACCAGTCTCTTAAGTGATATAAAGTATTGTAAGGAAGACAATAAAATAAAACCAAACATTAATCTGCATAGAAATATCAAGTCGAAAGCTAAAGTCATTAAAAAAACATTGAAATGGGACCTCTGAAAATTAATGATTTTTTTTGTATCCATAATAACATCCAGATCTTTCTTTTAGTAACTTCTTCCTTTGGTCAGGTCGTACCCACAAATTTTTTAATAAAGATCTGTTCATTGGTTTTGGAGTAATCTAAACACATACACACACGCACCCCCCCCCCCCCCCACACACACACACCCTCCCCCCACACCCCTTCACACACAAAAAAAAAACAACAAAAAAAAACAAATAGGCAATTAACACACAAAAACATGAACTGCTGGTGGAGGTAAAAATATTGCTTAAAGGTCACTTCTTGGTAAAAATCACACATAGTAATTTTTTGTGATGGACTGTCAAGGAATTGAAAGAAAAAAGAGAAAATAAAACAGAAATAACAGTTTAATAAAAATGATGACTATACCACCCACTCTTTATTATCTTTATGTGAATTTCAAGACATAAAATGAGAAGAAATATTTTTACTTAAAGACAGCAAGTATCACAAGCTAGGTTTGTGACCTCACAATGACAATTGTATTGTGTCATCACTGAGTAATAACATCATCAGAAAGTAAAATATTGATTTTTAATGCTCGACGATAGGAGAGGGTTATTGTGATCAGTTTGTTTCTGTCTGTCTGTGCACCGTTTCGCCCTTATAACTCAAAAACTATAACACCAATTGAGGTCAAATTTGGTGGGCAGGTATTTCATGGGCTACAGACGGATTCTTCCAAATTTGGTGTAATTTGTTTGAAAATTAAAGCCAGGAGAGAGTTTTCTTATTTTTAATTGGGCTTTTACAGTGAAATCTGCTTCTCTTCCTCACGAACGTAAATCAATAATCCACACATAATCAGCTTTGCTTCCCCCAATGCTTTTTTATGTGTGTATGCCATGTGTATGTATGGTGTTGCTATGTTTCATGGCTTTTCTCACTGGTAGTTTGTAGTGTATGTGGTGTGGAGAGAGAGGGGGGGGGGGGGGGGCTATGTGCAAATGTTAGCCTTTCTGCAAGTGGTTATTTTAATGATATAAAAAAATAAAGTAGTGTAAATGCTATTTGGAAAATTACATATTATTTCAATACACTCTCAGTCATACACTTTTTATTTTCAATTAACAAGTTGTTTAAAAGAAATTATTTAACTCATTATTTCTATAACTTCATATTTTAACAACATTAGCAATATGGTTTAAAAGACTGAGAAAGGCTAGAGATTACAGAGGTTATTGTGATCAGTTTGTCTCTGTCTGTGCACCGTTTTGCACTTATAACACAAAAACTACAACATCAACCGAGCTGAAATTTGGTGGGCAGATATTTTTGGGGGGCACAGACAGATCCCTCCAAATTTGGTGAAATTTGATTAAAAATTAAAGTCAGGATAGAGTTTTTCTTATTTTCAATTGGGTTTATACAGAGAAATCTGCTTCTCTTCCTCCCATACATAAATCAATAATTTGCTTTCTAATGATGTCATTACTTAGTGATGTCACAATACAATTGTCATTGTGAGGTCACAGACTTAGCTTGTGATATTTGCTGTCTTTAGTTAAAAACATTTCTTCTCATTTTATGTCTTAAAATTGATAACGATAATCAAGATAGTGGTGGTGTATTCATTTTTATTAATTTCTGTTTTTAATTTTTTTTCCATCTCTTTCAATTCCCTGACAGGCCATCACAAAAAGTTTACCCTGACTGATTTTCACCAAGAAGTGGTTTTTATCGGGAAAGATCTGGATCATATTTTGGATACAAAAAAAATCATGAATTTTCAAACTCTGGTAGATGCGAGTGCTCAGTGGTTTCTAGTACACTCTGTGCCCATTTTGTCAATTAACACTTATAATTATGTCAAGCTAAAGCATGAGCCACGCCATTGTGAACTGATTTAATATCCACAAAATATTTATTCAGTGTCTGGATGTGTGTTCAAGTATGCATGCGTCCTCAGTGGGGAGAAATTCACTGAAATTAATTAATATTTTTCATTTCATTTTAATGTCTTCCAACATAGCTTCAAACACAAACAATAGATGGTCAATAATACAAAAAGTTTACAACACTTGTGAGGCTGGTCATATGGAGTCGAGCGTTTTGCTCTCTCTGAGTGCATCTTGTTAACGCTCGACGATAGGAGAGGGTTATTGTGATCAGTTTGTTTCTGTCTGTCTGTCTGTCTGTCAGTCTGTCTGTGCACCGTTGTGCCCTTATAACTCAAAAACTATAACATCAATCAATCTCATTAAAGTCAGGAGAGAGTTTTTCAAACAAATTACACCAAATTTAGAAGAATCTGTCTGTACCCCATGAAATACCTCCCCACCAAATTTGAGCTCGATTGGTGTTATAGTTTTTGAGTTATAAGGGCAGAACGGTGCACAGACAGACAGACAGACAGACAGACAGAAACAAACTGATCACAATAACCCTCTCCTATCGTCGAGCGTTATTTATGATGTCAAAAATTATATATTTTTGCACGAACTATTGTTTCCAATACCCAATTGTATCAAACATATTAATTCTAGTATTTAATAACATATTATATATAAGATAAAACAAATTATTGCTGACCCAATTGCCACCTTGGAATAGTAACTGGATCTCAACAATGTAGAGATCACTTGTTGCCCAACTCAAAGGTTTTGGATTTCCATTCCTTGTGTGTCGAGTATGAGCACATCCATCATAAAACAAGCATATCAGGATCATTATCTGGTGTTGGCATACTTCATACTGTATAATACGAATAACCACCGTAGTATCTAACTTGTAGACACAGTTTACCACCCAAAAATTATTGCCTAATTTGAAAATAACACATGAATTTTGTAATATCCCATCATGTGCACTTAGACGACAAGGGATTGGTACACAACAGATCCCAGGTGCCAAACCTGAGGTTTTTTGTTTTTGTTTTATATATCTAACATTTTCAAAGACTTAATATTATTTGTCTCAGTTCGCATTTATTAAGGGTCTCAAAGGTAGTTTTAGCTAAAATATAAACTATTAATTGATTGCTTTAGATTTTCTCCCTTTATCATAGTGGTTATTTTTAGAAAAAGTGTATTCATTGATGTGTAATGATGCAGTTCTTGATTAGCTTCAGCTGAGACCACAATTTTGTAATTCTGACCTTCAGCCAAACTACAACTGAGAAAGAAAAACGTGTGACTTTTGAGACAAAACTCAGATAAGATTTAATATCTTTGATGAATTTAGGGCCAGAGCAATTACAGCGATCTCTTATAGCCGCCTTTCCTATTTATGAGTTGTAAGATCACTACGAAGACTAGTGTGACTAGCCTTCTTGAAAAAAGGATGTGAAAACTGACAAAAGACATTATTTGTTCATATTGAAAAGACAAGTCTTCCAAATTGCTCCCAAATGCAAGAATGCATGAAGAAAACTCACAGTAATAAGTCCTAGTAAAGCTTGTACAATACGTTAGAGACTTAAGAGACTCATGCAACTTATGCTCTTGTTGGACAATATCTCTCAGTTCCATTTAAATAGAAGTGTGGACTAAATATTTGTATATAAGTTGTAGCACTCAATGATAAGATATTGAGGAATCAACTTCTAAATGTTTACACCTGTATGTCTCACGTAAATGTTAAATTACTGTCTGAAAACATCTGAGTTAACATCTGTCATTTTGATAACACAGGATAAGTCTAACAATAAACTGAGAGAGACAAAGGAAAGGGACACCAACAAAAGAGACTGTGAGTTTATATACAGTGATGAATTTCAACTGGCTGATGAACCCCCACTTGGAAGGTGGTCAATCAGGGCGGAAGCTGAAACAGTGAGTGCTAGAAGATAAAAGTTCTACTTGATAAAGAAGTATACTTTCTTAAGGCCCATTCACACCAGTCTGATGTAATCCAGCATGATAAGTACAGAAACACATTATCTTCAAAACTGAAGAAAATGGTGAAATATATTTAATAAAATTGCCTATACTATTTTTCTTTATAATATTTGGGAAAATCTCCAGTTTTTCGCCAAAAAATCATTATTTCAAATGTCTGAGGCAATATGGGAGAACTTTGAGACAATTGGTTGCATAGTCAATAAGTCTCAGTGACACTATTGCTGCCCCACAAAACATTGTTAAAAAGTTAAATCTAATCCTGCTCTCTAGTTTTAATAAAGGTAATGAGCAGAGCACTTTATTTTGATAGGTTGTCATTTTTTCTGAAAGTTTTATTTTCAGGGAGTTGGGAAAACCAGCTACTTCACTGTAGAGGAATATGGTAAGTCACATTTTTTCTAAGTGGCAAAGATCACATTTGTACAGGTCCTTAGTGAAGGTACTGTCACGTGTCTGTAAAATTGGTTTTCTTCTCCAGATGATTCTTTAAGAGTCAGTGATTTTTAATCATTTTCATTAATTTTTATAAATTATTCAGTTGTGTCATAGTTTACAAGTTTCAATAGACAATTTGTCTGTCAGTCTATTTTTTTTATTTTTTGAGGGGGAGAGTAACAATAACTTTTATAAAGTATACTCACATTGCTGCAGTGAGGAGAATACCTCATATCAGCAACATGTTACACACCCAAATTTTTTAACACTCAGCAGTGAAACAGCCATCGAATTGAACCTTGGATTTAGACCTGGAAATGATAGCACATGATATCTGTTCTTGACATCAAAACTACGTATTTAGAATAGGTTTATAGTTAATTGAGTAGCAGAGTTTGTTATCAAACTACCAGGCTTGGTAAATTGGCAAAGACCTCAACTCGACACAATGCATATAATGATACAATAAATTCAACATCAAACCAATTAGGATTAATGACACTTAACTGCAGCCTTGTGAACTGTATGTTCATTGGTTATTTACTTATTTTGGGTGCTGGTTGCATACAAAGATAACATCATAACACATGAAAAGTCTTATGAAGTCTCATTTAATTGGTTGTTTCACATGTAAAATTGCGTTTGTGTAAACCAGTGGTTATACCAAAAGAAATCCACAGTAGTACAAACACAACGGCCAGTTTACTGCAGAGAGCAGTACATATCTCTTATTTTTTTCAGTTCTGCCAAAAGTTGAAGTCAAAGTTCTTCTTGGTAGCTTTTATCACCACTCAATGGACTCAATAGTTGCAACAATACAAGCAAAGTAGGTACAGATTCAAAAATATTTGTCCTAAATTGTTATTGTATTTATTGTATTCTTTTTTTTTGAAAAGGGGAAGTTTCGGCACTGGTTCTTCTGGGTCAGTCAGTCCTGTTTGACACCATTGACCATTCTATACTTCGGAGTAGCTTACAGACATGGTTTGGCATCAGTGGTCAAGATGTTGCCTTGTTGACTGTTTCCAATGTATCAAGATTGGTTCAGTCCTTTCAGAACTGGGGAGACTATGGTATGATGTGCCTCGTGGTTGTTCTTTGCCTCATTTATAACCTAATCTAATTTGTTTTTATTTCCACAATTCCTAAAGTTCACAAGTTCTTGATTTAGTAGAGTCTTGATTTTTGCTGAATTAATGTTCCCTTGAATTTATGAGAGGAAAGGCATTTAGTTGCCTTATCAAATGTTAATGTGGACATTGGAAAATGAGGTCTTGAGCCCATGGATTGGTAAAGAACATGTTGGAAATAGTTCTGGACATCTTTTATTTACTTTTATCCTCTGTTACAGATGCTTTAAAATTTGTACAATCACACTTCACATAAATGTCACTTCACATTAATAAACTTGTAGTTCCAACTGAATATATATTCTTCATTCTATATTAAGTGAAATATCATAAACGTCCAAGCAAAGTATTATTATTATTATTAACTTTTAAAAGTAATTGAAATGCATAGTTAACATGGTATGGTATAACAATATAATTGGACAAAAATACATGACACCAGTTGTGAAACCATTTAAATTGTGAATGAGCAAATTGGGCCAAGCATAGATAAGGCCTTACCTGGGAATGTGTCTTAGTAACACTAACCCCGAAATATATGCATGTAATATATTTCTTTAAAAATTAGATGTAAAAATTGTGGAAAATAGGTACAAGATTGAGAAAGTAAACTTTATTGGCTTGAAAGTTTGAAAAAATTTCACTCACCATCTGGCAATGCCAGGTTTGTGTTTTTTTGTGAATCGGTGATACTTTTCTTCAATTGATACGAAGTGACATGCACTAATAGTGTAAACACTACTACAGTGTTAACACAATAAAATTATTAAAAGGCTTGATTTATAGTATTATGCACATAAAACCCTACTTTGTTTCACCAAACTTTTACCATTTTATTTACTAAAATGGATGATTATAGGGTTTTAATATGCAAATGCAAGTTCAATTTATCAACTGAAATGGTGAAGTATCCATTGGTGAAGGAATGCTTGAATTCAGTACTTTCTTGAATGTAGATGCTAAATTTCGATGAAAAATATATCACGCTGTTCTTCTATATTTTTAGATACACTTACGGTCAGCCAGTGAAAGGCAAAGCCAAAGTGGAAATTTACTTTCAACAATATCTATACTACAGCATACAATCACAATCACCTTATAATAAAATTAAAGAAGTCGTCGAAGTAAGTTGTTGCATAATTTATATATAAGTACTTATAAGGAGGTTTTTATTTGCAAAAAATATTACATCATATCATAATAAAACATCAAAGCATTCAGGATTTACTGCTATATAAAGTGATATGCTGTTCCACTTTTTGTGGCCAATAAAATTGCAAATAACTTTCAGAAACCTAACTGGTATATTTGATTATTGGTACTTATGAAAATTACGATACTATTTTAGTATTTAACTATCATTTTAGTTGCCAGGTTTAGTAAGAAGTGCCTTTCAAGAATATATGGTCACATCTGCTGCCATTACAATTATTAAGCAAGAGCGTACTGATAATATTGTCATTGTGCAGTTCTTTGTGCACCATTTAATAATGGTTTACAATGAGGCAATTGCACACTTTTCTGTCAATATTGGTTACACCACTACTATTAGTCATCACTACTTCCAACTCGACATTGCCAATTTTCAACCAAATCAAAGTGGAATTTTTTACTTGAGATATCTCATTTCTGGAAACAAATCAGCAAATTATGTAAATTTCTATAATGTATTTGTCATGAAAAAATGGCGAAAACTCTCGAGTTGATGGTGGCTAATTGTAAGTTTAGTGGTGGTGATGAGTTTGTGGTGCCAAAAGCTCCTGGCAGTGTTACGTTGGTGGTGTCATTAAGGTAGTTATTCAGGTATTAAGTAGTATTCAGTTATTAAGGTAGTTAAGTCAGTGGTGCCGTAAGGGATGCTATGGTGTCGAGTTGGTGATGACAAAAAAGGTGGTGGTGGTGGTGATGAATTGGTTGTTTAAAAAGAATGTAGTGGTTATGAATTGACACTGTTATATATCATAACAGTTGATACAGACCCAGTCATAGCTGTGCATGTACTTTCCATTAACAGTGGTGTATTTTTACAATTTGCATCTAGCTGTTAGCAATATTACATCGAATTTGGGATGTTAATTTCAATGAAATTTCCAAATTTTATGTGCAGGATTTAGTGATAGTATTTTGTTTTCTTCTGTCATAACCTTCCAGTGTTATCATCAGTGAGGTTGCATAAACTTTCCTCTTTTCTTCTTATCTTCTTATTCTAGCTGCAAAATGGTGAGGCTAATGTGACACTTACAAAAAAGAACATAATTTCACTGTATAACTGTTCTACTTGTAGACTGTCCAGTTATCCTTACAGGTACAGTGAAAACACAATCCTTTAATATATAAAGCATTAATACAACATATTTTCTTAGACAAAGTTGGGGTTTAACGTCCCGTTCAACAGCCAGGGTCATATTGGGACAGGTCCTCAGCATTGCCACTTGTGGGACTCGAACCCACAGAGGTGACAGCCTATGATTAGATGCCAAACTTGCTAACCACTAGGCCACCGAGGACCTCATATTTTCTTAGAGGAAAGTATACAAGGGCCTTGGTGGTACAGTGGTAACATATTTGCCACCCACCTCTGAGATCAGAGTTGAATCCAGGCCTGACCTCATGTGCGAAAGCTGGTAGTTGGTCGGCAGTTAACAGAACCTTGACCAACTGAATGTACTGGTTTTCTCTGCGCTTTTAACTACCAGTCACAATATAACCAGTAAGGTACTAGGCATAATGTATAACACTAAAGAAATATATGAAAATCCACGGGAAAGTACAAGAAGAAAAATCAAATTTAAATGTATGTGTTATAAATTTGAAAATATATTAAAAAGGTAAAAACTCATAAATATTAATGTTTATGGCAAAAATTCCAGCATTGGAAGAATATGCATTTCTAAAATATTCTCACTTATACAATTAAGATTGATATAACTGACAATGTTCACTGACCTAGTCCTCCTGAGCGTTTCTTGTTTTGATTTTAAAATGCTGTTGCATAATCCGAAACAAAGATATATGAAGAAATATGAATATTCTAAGGGGTACTTGAACTTAGCTTGTAGATTCAACTGAACCCCATTTAACCAGAAATTTAAGAACACAAATCAGTTTGTCAAACTCGTGAAAAATGCAAAACATAAACAAGCATCTGGGGGTTTGTTGATAGTTGTAGATTAAAGCTGCAGATCTATCAAAACTCTAATTTGTAATAGTTTCATAAAACTGTGAAATTTGCCACAGTATTTGAAATTACACCAGGGAGGAAACTACCTCCTATTTCTCTGTTTTATGGTGACTTTATGACTACATTATTTCCCCCTGATCTTGTCTGATGCAAAATTGCTTCTAAATTTCAGTATTTTATCTCACTTTAAAGGGGTCAATTCTATTGAGATGAATTTCATATTTTTTCTCTACATTTTGTTGCTGCACTGTATGGTAAAGTATTCCTTTTTAGCAACAGTTACATAATTTTCAATGCCACTGTCACAGAGAAGATTACAGGAGATAAATACCATGCTGACAATAGAATTCAGAGCAAAGCAAGCTTGCTCAAACTGAGCTTTATGACAAGCACACCAAGAAATTACAAGCTTGGAATGGTGTGGACAGGATTTGTAAGTATTCACAGGCTCATGAGAAATTGCAAACTGTAAGACAAAATCCTTATGACCTCTGCCAATAAGATATTAAATCATAACTATTTATATGTCTGCTTGTCCGTTGGTTTGTTAGTATGATTACACCAATAACTTTTACTGGTTGAATATTCATTGAAAAATTGCAGAGAAGATGGGTCTTGGTCCAATTAAGCTCCCATTAAATTTTGAGATTGATCCAGATCAACCCTGGGTAACAAAAGTATCCAAGATGCGAATTTTCCCATTAACTTCTGACTTACTTGTCCCATTTTTAAAAAAAAAACTCATACCTGTCTTGGCTGAGATATGCACTTTCTGAATGCTCTGGTTTATGCTTGTTTTATCTGTGATAACATATTGATTTTATTATGGACATATCCAGTTAAGTAACTTTTGTGTAACTTTTTGAGTGAGTGATACTATTTTGTATTAAATAAAGGTATGTGTCAATTTAACAATCCAAAATACTATGTACATATCAAATTACTTCTTTACGTTTGCTACAAATTGCAACTTGTACAATAAACCTGTATGTGTATAGATATTTGAAAAACAAGTCGTGACATGTGCCCATTTTGAGGTTTTACAAATTCTGTATTTATGTTTTTGGCAAAGTCAAGTATGACCCAGTTCTACCCTCTCCAGTTTGACTCCTGACTGCTGCAATAAATAAAGTTATAAACACACTCTTATTGATTGCATGATTCACGTTTCAATCATAAAGGTCAGGCGCATTATCATAGTGATTACAGTCACATGTCCACATTTGAAATATGCTTACAAACCATTGTGAGTATGTACTTCTGTTCCAAGTAGTGATAACTGATCACATCACTTTGTGAGTATGTACTACTGTTCCAAGTAGTGATAACTGATCACTGATCACCTCACTTTAAGTTAAAAGGCAGTTACAACAGGCAGTTACAACAGTTATTTTGTGGTACCATGACCTACCTTTATGGAGTTAAAACTAATCTTGTTTATGGTTCTATACAGCACTCAATTTTCAAATGAAATGTTGTAGGTAAAACTTACCCGTGCCGATGGAAGCAGTCTGTTAGAAGATGATAAGAAAACTGTCGAAGGAAAACCATTAAAGTTGGAAGCTGAATTCCTTTTCAAGGATGGACGGTAATATCAAAGAGAGTACAGAATGTGAAATTTGACACAGTTGTAACCTTTCCTTTTCTATGTCCTTGATTTGTGATAATTTTTTATGAGATGATAACTCTACAAAGAAGTGGTATTGCCAACATTTGTTGGCTTTCAAAAATCATGTCAACACCTCTCAATGCAGGCCTAAACTTCTGTGTGGCTCATCAAGGAAAGTAAAGAAAATCACAGTTTTCTAAGTTTATGGACAAATATCTGGCAGTTCTTGTTAAGGTGTTTAATAAAATGCCTATAAATGTAGGCAATACCTTCTGTAGTGTGATCGGACATTACATATTTTTGTGACCATCAATGTTTTGTGGCCTTTGATCTCTTTGATGAAAAACTGGCATAATTTGGACTTATCTTGTCTTATGTTGTGAATTTCCCATGTTACGGTTATGGGCAAGCATGGTAGCAGTTACCGATTGTCTTTAAGTTGCAACAGGAAAAGAGAAAAAGTTTAACTTAACAAATTTATTTATCAATTAAGATAATGAGGACAGTCAACTGGTATGCTCTCAATAGTACATACAATGATAGAATAATGAAACCTATCTGACCTTACCACCATGACAGACAGTTAAATTTATCCACTGTATCCAGCAATCTGTTCTGTGATCTGTTCTATGATCTGTCCAATGTCCAGTAACACACAGATATCTGTATCCTGTGATTTGTTCAATGTTCCATAACACGAACGTCCTTATCCTGTGATCCTTTTGATATCCAATCACACAAAATTTCTGTATAGAGATATTCAGAGTTTGCACAACTATATTGTCTGCTCTAAGATATGGACAATGTCTAAAATACAGTAAATCCACTCTCTAGTAGAATCACACACTGTATGCAATAAGTAGTATCCAAAGTACAGCAAATCTATCCAGAAACTGTAGAAAGTTCACTCCAGCAAAAGTTCACAACAACAGAAGTACTTTTAAAATACAAATAGCCTTCCTTATACCCAGCCAATACTATGTTCATCTGTGGTCAGGTGTACAGTGCTTATATACAAGCATGGAAACTTCCAGATACTTACAGAACTAACTTGAATTTAAGACCTGTCTCTAGATTCACCACGGAAGTTCTAGAGACTACTGGTAATTGGGTTTCTCCAAATTTACTAATATAATCACTGAGGTTATTAGAAGAATGTCCCCAGTCTATAAATAGATCAGTACTGCATAACAAATAAAAAGAATCTACACAATTAC
The DNA here is from genome assembly GCA_964017235.1 of Sabellastarte sp. h YS-2021. Taxonomy (NCBI): domain Eukaryota; kingdom Metazoa; phylum Annelida; class Polychaeta; order Sabellida; family Sabellidae; genus Sabellastarte; species Sabellastarte sp. h YS-2021. The sequence continues at coordinate 163,431,647 of OZ024930.1, forward strand.
AGTATGTGGCAATATGCAGACATAAAGCTAAGATTAGACAATGCACTTATGTAGTGCCCATATATATAACACCCATTATTCAATGCAAGGCTTTTCAATATTAACTCTTTAAACCTTTGTTTATTTTACACAACCAGATATATATACACATATATATAATATATTAAACCTGCTTTTTACTTGTAGCTTAATGGCACAGAGGAAGCAAAAGAATTACTATGACATAACAGATGATGGCATCATAATGGTTGAATTTCAGTCAAAACAAAAATATATTTACTATGTGGAGGTAGTTGTAAGTACTTGGCGGTGCAATTAATTATTGATGTTAATTTACACTAGTGGATTACATAGAGAACAAACTTAACAAAATGTATATCTTACCACTGGATCACATTTGCAGTTTTCAAAGTTGTTACACCAGAAGGGTAAATTTGCCATAAAAATGGCACATTTTTTGCCTTTTTTACTGAAAATTGTATGTGGAAGAGTAATTGAGTATGTTCCTGGCCATTTTGATATGACCATATAAATTACTGGGCCAATTCAAAAACTCACTCGATTTTGAAACAGCCTGGTCACTTCCAAACGTATCTATTGCTTTAGAACTCCTTTTAGGCTGATTTGCTTAAATCTGTGTGGTACTTGGTAACTGGATTAGTTCCTGGCTGTACCTTTTGTTTTGGCTTTTTAAACTTTATTTGTTTTAACTCAGGTTAAGTTACCATTTTATAGCATTAGCAGGGTATTTAATGAGACTCTTTTAAGATGCATTAATTACAACTGTCATTAGATAGGCTTTCAAAACTAGCACTTTAACAATACTTGTTTATGCTTCACTGAGTGGCAGGTCGTTAACGAGAGTGCTGAACTATTAATAGCTTTCCTCTGATGTCATCAAGTATTTCACATCTCAAACTCACTTTAGATTTTCAAATTACAACACACTTCTTATTAATGCATGGATTATGATCAAAGAAGAATGAAATAAAGCCGTATAAAAATATCTTTCCAGTGATATATTAAGTACTTCAGTGGATGTGCTTATTTTTAAAATATTTATAAAAAACGGGCCCTTGTTTACTGGAAATGCAAGACCCATTGGAAACCATTTCATGATATAACGTCAGGATAACGTGGTACCATATTCTCTACTTATATGATGTCATGATATATATTTTGATTGAGAGGGATTATTTTTAAAAAAATGGCAAAAGAGTTATTCATACTTGGAGAAATGTATGCTTATTTTTGAAAATAACACAAGAAAAACAAGTTTAGTTAATTAATTAATAATAATAACGGACCTTGGGCTGTTAATGATCAATGCTGTGGTGCTAAAATCTGTAACACCCTACAATATCAAATTATTGTAATATTACATTTAACTGTAAGTTAGTTTAGGTAAGACAAGGCAAGTAAGTAGTTTAGTAGTAATGTGTTATTAAACCACATGGATACTATTGGATTGGTATTAATTACTTATCTGAATGGATGGATAGCTACAAATAAGATAAGACTGAATATTTTGTTTTATTTTGTTGCAATAATCTGATAAAGAATTTATGTACAGGAATTACTGCATTCAGGCTACTGTAACTCATGGGTACAGTTGGGGATGCTTTAATTTGCCCTAATCAGTCTTGGCAAGAAGACTGCTTGGGCAATATCACTTGGTCACATAAAAGTGGACAAGCCAGGATGTATGACCCAAAAAAGAGAGATCATTGCATGCAAAAAATGGTTATAATGCTGTGAACAAACAGTTCTCTGCTGGTGTAACCACTCATATTTGAATTAAGGTCCATGACCTTCTCCATGTATGGACCACGTTTTATCGGTTGTGCATTATTTAAAATAAGCCACCTCAAACACCCATTACACCCCACCTATTTACCCCCCGGATGTACATTTTAGTTCAGCACACGAGAGCTTGTGGTAATCATTTTGATAGCGTCAGTGATCTCCATACCCCACAGCCTGGGAAAATAGCATTGGATAAATGAGCTGCAAAAGCAGGGAAACCGTACACAGTTAGGATTTTTTCAATAGTGAGATGGCAGCATTAATTAGTCAATTAAAAGTTATAAAGCTGTAAGCTTCTTATTTGAAGTATAGCTGTAAAACGTTTACCATGACACTATACATCTACATGGCCATACCAATGTCACTAGAAAGTATCAACTTCCTACACCTTATGGTTTATGATATATAGCCTAGAGAAGGTATGGTCAAAGGTTAAGTCAATGTCACACTTCCACATTCCACGCCAACTACCCTAACCAATGTTCCTACCAACTATTAACTTCCTGACACTTCACGGATTCTGAATATTGTCTGGACAACATTTTAAAGGTCAAGGTCACTACGACAAGGTCAAAGGACAAAGCAATGCCACAGCATGATATTGTACACTTACATTCTTAACACAAGTCCTCACAAGTATCAACTTCCTACAGCTTATGGTTTCTTAGGTACAGCCCCAGACACCATGGGTGAAAAAAGTAACCTCACAGTTTTTGAATTTATTTGGGACAGAAAATCTGATACATGCTGCAAATGTTGTTCATGTTATGGTGAATGAGTCCTACCTTAATAAGATTCCTGACTTCTGAAACCTTATGGAGACAACCAATAAAGTGAAACGCAAAGTGCAACGAATGAGCCTTGATGAGTTATATATATTGCCTCATATATAGTTCATGAGGCAAGCACAAATCTGCCTGACTTAGGTGACTGCAAATATTAATTTGGGGTGCTTGGGAAAAAATTGCAGACAACTGTTTTAAACATGTTTAATATTTGAATGGGTATTTGAAGTATCACCATGATTATGCTCCAGATATTGTAGTGCTATCAATCATATTAGTCATTAAACAGGAGTAAAAGAATTTTAATTATTTTCAAATCTTGTATTTATGAATCTTATAATTATACAATGTTGAAAATAATTGTTGAGTAAATTATTTATTATCAAAGGTTACCTATCCTCATGCTGGTAAAGCTGCTTCTGGTGCAGAAGAAGTTGTAGGTTCCAAAACTGTCGAAAAGCACACGACAAAGAATAGTCAATCCATCCAGCTGGATATGGTAGATCAAAATGAAGTTATACAGGTAACTAATATTTCTCAGGTTAAATATATTTGTTTTCATATTTTAATTTATATGCTGTAAATCAACATCCATTACTGTAAAGTGAGTAAAGCAGTGTTCACAGTTGAGATTTTATGTTCTATTCAGCAGCTATGACCATATTGAGACAGAACCGTGGCCTTCTACACTAGTGATACCATGCTAAAATATGTGCAAATACATGCCAAGGTTGAAATTCTAATCTGGTAGAATTTATAAAAGTAGAAACTCCAGTGGGATCTTTACAATCTTGTCTTGGTAGAAAGTTAAATTGGATTTTCTTCTGGGAGAAATTCCAATTGGTCGTTCTAAAAGTAGAATTTGAAATTCTACCAAATTGGACTTTCTACCATGACATGATATATGCTAATTCGTCAACAATGATACCATAGTCATCCAACTAGGGCAGTAAAACCAACTAATAAATCAAAATTACACTATGACTTTTGTGACAATGCCATAGACTTAATTTACCATCTAAAATATTGACCTCCATCATGAATCACTGGAGGGAAGGGTATTATCATAATGAGCAATTGTTATTTAATCAGATTTAACATCTAAAACATGTTTGGGCAGCAAATGTAGACAAAAATGTTCCAGTGTAATTACTTTGTGAAAACATATTTAAAACTTGCTTTTATCATGATCAAAGGTCACAATAGTATTCACATAATCTTCGCCCTATGATATTTTCATTATGGCTTATTAGAATTGAATAAATAACATACGGCACATGTCCTTTGTTTTAGCATCAAATGTAGTTTGCATAGTGTGATCTTTAAGACAAGAGATGTATTTATATTTTTATATCTATCTTAATGCTGTATTTTGCTGTGAGTTTGAAATAATTTATATTCCGTTTAAACCTGTCGTGTGCAATTCTAGTACATAGACTGTTTGCTTACCTCTTGGTTTTACTATCCACTTGAGAGTACAAACATGTCATGATAGGTACTTGTGTTAAGCAGCACCAAAGTAAAAAAAATTACAGAGTAAATTAAACTGGAACCTTCATAAATGTTTAAATGGAATATCTGTCTCATTTTGCATTTTAATGAGAGTTTTTGTTATAAAGGTAAATAAAAAATGATTTTCTTTCTATTTAAGCCAAGTGACAAGATGGTGAAATTCAGGATAATGACCACAGAGCCTATCTCATCATTTTATTACCAGGTGGGTTTAGTAATAAGTTCAAACAACAAATTCTGTAAATTGCAAATTGTCTAGCCAGTGTTGGGATTAGATCTTAGTATCTTTGGGATTAAAAGCAAAATAGAGTGCATTCATCTACCAAATCTCAACACTGCTGTTGCTTGTGAATAAAGTAATAAAACATCTTTTAAAAATTCTTGGAACCAAAATTACATAATGTATCATTCCCAAAATTAATTTTGTTGTTGCTGTTGTTCATGTTGTTATTGTTAGACAGAGACCCATCTGCTGTAAAAATTGGATGTAAGGCTGTACAGTAGTTTTTTAAGGCAAAATCTTTTTCAAGACTTGTGTTTCTAGGGATCATTTTTTTCTCTTTTTTTTCTTTTTGTTACTGAACTTTCATGAGAGTTGACATAGCATGATGAGTAACCATCTCTTTCTTGAGGTTAAGTGGCGTTGGGCTTTATTAGTACTTAGATGGACGACCATCTGAGTGCACAGCTAGTGTCTCTGATGGTTCTGAAGCTTGTGCATGTAGACTGAAACAATTTTGGGTCTTGTTTAATCTTGCTAACACACAAGCGAACACAAATTCAATAATCACATCACCTTTTTGGTCAAGGTAATGATAAACCCAAGTCTGACTCTCACCAGCTGTGTTATATGGAAATACCTGGAAGTCAATATGTCAGTCGTGCCAATATGCCTGAGGATACCTGTTATCAGATCTTATATGAATACATTATTACCCCTGTCAAAATTTCCAGTAATGATCAAGGTTATGCATTGTATACAATTGATATAATGCATGTTAGATTTTATGACCACTCAAAGAATTCTAACACTTGTTGTGTCTATGCAAAGCCTTATACAGAAGCACAGCGGTTTCTATTTTTAAGGTTAATCGTATAATGGGCCAATTAGCGTAATTACTTGTACAAGTCACCCGTTTAAGGGTTTGGTCTGTCATGCAATTGTGTTAAAGGCCGTTTAAGGGTATGGTCTTTAATGCAATTGTATGTATGAGTTTCATTTACTGAGCAACAATATCCTCAAGTTAAATGGAGGCCAAAGATCCTATAGTAATATGGTTTAGACTTTTCAATTGGGTTTCAATATTGTATGTTATATTTTTTATTTGTATAGGTCATATGAGGACGGTTAGTTTTAGGGCAGAGGAAACCGGTACATACTGTTGGTCAAGGTTCTATACTGTAAACTGCTGACAACTGGTAAGCAACTACCGACTTTCCCACAAATGGTCTGGGGTTTCAACCATCCAACGCCTAATGTAGCTAATTGCTGCTTCAGTGCCAATAAAGGTACTTATCTCACTACGCCAAAATTCATGAAAGTCCAGAGAAAAAAATATGATCTCTAGAAGATTAAAAAAGATTAGCCCTGACTTCCTGTCCAACTTTGTAGTATTAAAATTGCCTCCTTGTAGCTCAAAACACGGCTTTTATTTTCTGTTAAAAGATTTCCCATCTTCTTCCACAATTATTTAGTCCTGGTCAACAAGAGGTGTATAATTTCATTATGTTTTGAGGAAGTATTATACGAACTCAAAAGATGCCAGGATGCTAACTATTTTAATATTCTGATTAGACTACTTGAACATTAACATTTCTGAAATAACCAAACTTTAAGTATTTAATCAATACTTTAGATATTACTTAAGGAATTTCTAATACTAACAAGCAATAATTAACGTAATTTTTTCAAGTAGGCACCATAACACTGGCCTTTCTATGCTCCTCTTTGTATTTTACTGTCTTTGGTACCTGGCATGGATGAATGTGTGATCATAGTCTTAGGGGTTAACTTTGTGTTGTAACCCTTTTTCATGATTGCATAAGCAAAACAATTCTCCTTTTTGTTACAGAATTTATACACAAGTTTGAGTGGTATTAGTGATTAATATTTGTTTTAAAATAAATTGAATAAGTGTAGTACATCTACCATAACACAAGACAGGAGTTGCCAAGGTGATTATGGTTTAGGATGTGTTTGTTTATCTTGTTATCTTTTTGCCCATCTATGTTTACCATTACTGCTAAAGAAATAAAAAGATCTGTATCATTTTTGGGGGTAGGACCTAATCAAAGGGAGAAGTGATCAAATTCTAGAAAAAATTTGTCTGGGTGTGAGATTTTGTTTACATTTAACTTTCACTATATAGTATTGCCACAGAATCTTTAATGTGCTAACTTAAGCTAAGGCTGTGACGAGTGTTCAAAAACGCACTTGAGTATCGATGCTGTATTAACCGACTCCACGCAAGAAGACCACATCATTTTAAACATTAATGTATCAAGTAAATATGCATTTTAACGGTCATTAATATTAATAAAATCATATTTTCTTACCTTTAAAGTTGTAATGTTTCACCGCAATATCACAGTTTCATGATGCATTGTTCTAAACAGGAAGTCTCCCCAATAAAATACTTTGGTGCACCTGTCAGTTGATTACCGTATTGCATAGAGTTCTCTCTCTACTTAAGGTTGCACACAATAAAGCAAGAAAAAGCACCAGTATCATGAAAGTGCTTTCTTTATTACAGTTTCTCAATCATTTATTGTAAACTGACTTATGGAGCAGCAAGGTACAAAATCATAAAATGCTCTTTTTTGAAGATGTCTTGCACAAATAGAGCAATAAAGCTTGATGTTAGCTTTAATGTCTTTTAGTTGAAAGTGTTTGACTACAGACATTGAATTGTGGCGAGAAAAATCTTTTTCAAGTATTGCTCCTGTTTAACGTGTTGAATTTCTGCTTGACCATGAAGCAGAGGAAGGCAAGTGGCGACAGATGGTTCAACAAGATGTTATCTTCTGTAATGTTAGAACCTTTGGAAGACATCAAACAATCTCATATCTGTTGTAGTTCTTGTTTTATTGATTAGAACAAATGTTTGTTAACAAAAATAATCTGATGCACTGAATCCGTATCAAGGGATGCCCGGAGCTTACTTACAGTTTGACCAGCCACAGGAAAGATTCTCTCTGAGGGTACTGACGCCAGGTGTACTTTTTCTAGCTTGGCCAGTTTTGGGTACCTACCTTCATTGGTCTGCCACCACTTTAAAGGCTTTATTCTAATTATTTCATTCATGTAATTATGTAACTCTTTCTGTGCAGTCCTCCAGTTATTGCTTCTACTATCTACTACATCCCTTGTAATATCTTAAGAAATTTTGACTTTTTAGGTGGATTTTGACTTACCTCAGTTTCTGGTTCTTCTTTTATTTGGGTACCCTCATCTAAGATACACTGTCCATAAAATCAGTGACAATCCAAGGAAATACATCTACCTGATTTGAAGCTAAACTGTCCCTCCCCAACAGTGACTTATACCGTGGGTCTAAGATAGAAACCAACACGAGAGATGATGACAAGATGTCATGAGTAGGCTTACCCTGGTCATTTAGCTTGAACCTTTTTTGTACGCCTTTCTAATTTTTTTTCTTCAGGTCTTGACAACCCCACTGTCTCCCGAATCAGAGCTAAGAACAACCTTGAAAATGTCATTTAGTAAAGGCTCTAAGATGGGCACAATATTTTCAATAATCTTCCGGAAATTGTCTCTTAAGTCCAGCTTTAAATGGTTACCGGGATTGCAAATTAACGGAATGCCCCCTGATTACATTATCTAAGCTGTTACGTAACCTATCTGTTGAAGGACATTTATCAGTCTCTGAAAGGACTGAACTGTTGTGATTTAACAGTTGCGATTGTACAACCATCAACCAATACAAAGTATTTAAGTTGAACTTATTTGTAGACTTATTCTAACATTATATTTCTATTTTGTTTTATTTTCACAGATTGTTAGTAAACGTAGAATTATCAAGAAGGCAAAGGTCCTTGCATCTGGAATATCAAATACTTTTAATGTGCTTTTCGACAAGAAACTGGCACGTAAGGCTTCACCTAGTGCCAAGGTGGTGGTGTGGTACATTTCTGGAAATCAATTCTTGATAGACAGCATTCAGATTACAGTCAATGGAACCTTCATTAATGATGTAAGCATGATAGTTTTGATTATTTGAATCTGCCATCATGTCAAGAATTTCTATGTCTTCCAATTAATCCTAGTTTGGCATTTAAAAAAGTTCTATGTAGATAATAGATTTTATTTTTTTGCCAAAAATATAGCATCCCTAGTCACCCAGATCGTCAATACCTTACTGTTCCTCCTTTGCGCTCGTCAGTCTTCAAGTCTGTCAAACGTTTTGATCGCAGCTTTGCCTTCGATGCTCCTAGGGTCTGGAATGAACTCCCTCATGATGTGCGCAGTGCAGTATCAGTCGCCTCCTTCAGAAGGAAGCTTAACACTTACCTGTTTGCAAAAGCCTATCCGCCATAGCCTCCCTTGTCACCCTGTGATTCCTTGGTATGACCTGGCTATGTCCTCGGATTAATGTTAACTGCCTTGCTTTATGTTCAGTTGCGCCTTAGAGTCCATCAGCGATGTAGATTAAGTGCTATAAAAGTCCACATTAGATTAGATCCCTAGTATTAAATTCCAGTTTTAGAATTACAATATCAATACCTCAATTTAAAGTTGAGCGAACTGATTTCTCCCAACTGTAATTATCAAACAATCAAGCTTTGCCAATGTTTGCTTACATCCCTCATATCATAGTTCCTCAGTCTTCCATATTATGATTTCATTAAATACTTCTTTTGCTGTGTGACTTTAGAGAAAAAAAGGGATGTCAATTCATGTCAACTATAGTTTTAACGTTTTTAATCTCCAAATTTTTAAATTTTTCATCAGCATAATATTATACACCAGAATATATGGATTTTTGTGACCAAATACCTTGCATTATGTATACAAAATAAAATAAAATAAGTTTGTTTGTTAGATGTTTATTTCATCAGTGACACTTTGTACACAGAAATGGGATTTTCTTATAGTTTCAACAATAGAAATGCATTGACAGGACCCATTTCCTGGCTATCCAAACATTGTGATTATCGGAACTTCAATAATATCTCCTCAGATGTTCAGTTAATCAAGAAATCACTCTACATGATGGATATTGGATCTTCAATTGTATCTCATAAGAGGTTCAGTTAATCGAGAGATCGCTGTTTAAAATCATATTGCAATTTAGGATGATGCCAATACTGGGGTTTATAATATAGTTAAAATTTTAATTTTAAAAACCTAGCTAAAAGATGTATTACCAACTAGATGGAACACAAAAATTACAAAGTTCATATATTACCTATGTCTTATGTTTGCTTGTTCATTATTTGTACTCTTCAAGCATAGCTGTCTTTTGTAAATGTGAGGATATTAATGCACTTTCACTGCACTTTGTTTTCATTTTGATAATTAAACAATTACAACATAAACTAAATACTTTGCAAGATATTACAAACATCAACCCATTCAACAGTAGGGTAATGTAAGATGTTAAAAGAGGCCACAGCCATTGCATTCAGGCAGAGTATTTTTACAGGATGCATGTTAAAAAGTAACAGATGAACAACTATTGATATTTGAATGGGGTAGATAATTGATGTTTTTATCAAACTTGCTAAAGAGTGGGTCTGCTGTTTTATTGCCTAAAGCGTTGGTGAAATAATGTAAAATTGAAGATATTTACCATTGATAATCCTTGTGGCGGACCTTATGTCAGCTCACACACAAAGTTACAGTAAAAATAAAGGGTCTTAAAAGACTATTCTGATTTCAGTTTTACCTTTTGCTCAAAGGACATAATCATATTGAGATAGGCCCTCAGCATTTATCACTTGTGGGAGTCAAACTTACACAGAGGTGACAGATACCAAACTTGCTGGCCCACTAGGCCACCATAGACCTCTGTATTAAAAGAGGAAAACAAAATCCATACACTTTACCAACTAACAGTTCATACAGCATTATATTAGCAGGACATTAAGTCCTTAGAGAGAAAATATTGCAGCAAAAATGAACACATGCTCTTTTGCATTGTGCATACATATCTATGTATGTTTTAATGTATTCATTGACAGTTGTGCTTTGTTGACCAATAAAGGAAACAAAATACTGTCAGCAATTATTATATCTTGATTTTGTATGCCAGGTGTCCCTGACATTGTCCCAAGGAAAGGTAAAGCCAGGGGAAGAAGTCACAGTAACTGCAAAGTCAGACCCTCAATCTTGTGTGGGACTCTTAGCTCGTGACAAAAGTGTCCTCCTTCTGAAACAAGGCAATGATATTACCAAAAAAAGTGTGAGTACTGTGTCATCCTGATGTTGATCAGTTTTATATCATGTTCGATCCTCCTTTATCAAAATAGTTAGTCATATTTAGCCTGGATTCAACTTATGTCTAAGGCTTTCCCTGACCTAAGTTTGGGCTTAAGTTGGAATTCATAAAGTAAATTAGGCCTCTACTTAGGTCTGACTTGTGTTGGCTAAGTCTCATAATGATTGCTTAAAGCCTGACACACATACAGTTAAAATACAAACAAAAACTTCTCACAAAACGTCCAAATAAAGTTTATATGTCAACACTGAAAGTATAAAAAACTATACTATATGCAGACAAAATCCTCATGTATGTCACATCTTTTTCAAAATGCTTTAAAAATATCTGATAAGCTGTCAGGTGCCTAACTAAAATGTAGACGCTGGAAGGTGATACTGGGCAGAATGGCTATATTGAATGACGAATCCATGAACAGAAATTCAAATACAATTAGTAGTGATCACTCCTTTTTGTGCAATGTGGCTAAACGTTGAATTGCTCATTTTAATCATGTTGGACAAACCATCATGTCTCTTGTTATGCTAATCACGTCATTTTAAGGTTTTATATATGTGTTTAAAAATATCACACTATCTGCACATGCCAAATTGGCCTAGTTTTAGTTTTCATTGTAACCACATTTCAAACCAGTTTTCAAAACACGTAAAGTGTAACCATATTGCAAAATCAATCAACACCCATAAGTCTGTCTCTTTTAGGATTTTGTTTTTCATTCTGGTTCATTCCTAGATGTCTAATAATTGATCTAAGCAATAGATGTTTATCCTACAAATGAATACAACATCACTGAACAAATTGAACATCAGTTTCCAATAATTCATATGTAAAAATAATTTAACACTTAAAAAGCAGTCTAATAATCTAATGCAGTCTTCCTCGACCTTATGGTCTGCATCTGTCTTGACCACTTGAAAACTATCTCCAGAGGTTGGGGGTACAGGTGACAGAAGAGGGTAACAACAACCCAGATATATTCCCAAGTTTAGTTAGGATCACACTAAGCTGTAAACTCACTTGCTGACAGATTCACTGTAGTGGCTGCTTGATGACCTTGAACACTCCATGGGATATCAGATGTGGAAAAGTGGGTGTGGAATGTATTCAAACTGAGTAGTAAGGGCTAATATGTTGATAGTGGTCAATCTGAAAGAAGAAATGGCTGATGAAGATGCAGAGCAACTTGTGGGTGCAAGGATAGACACTGCCAGGAAGCAGGTTTGTATTGGCTGCAGCTTCCTTGCCTTCATCATGTTCATGTATATGTCTGGCCCTGTGTCTGTAATTGCAAAAATAACTGTGTTGAGTCAGACTGGAAATCCTCAAAGAGCTGGTCATAATGACTGAATAAGTTCATCAAGAGCAAGCCTTAGATGAAGATCCACTTATAGTAGGAATGCATGGTGCCGTCTTGCTCTGTCAATGTAGCTAGAGATGCTAGAGTGGAAAGTGCACCAGCAGCTGCAGCAGCGGCAGGAGGGGTTAGCTGTGTTGGGTTCATTGTGTCTGCTGGGGCTTACAATACCATTTTCTTGAAATGAAAGAGAAAAATAGCAGCCATAACTGTGTATTGCAGCCATTGTCCCCAGTATGCAGTAAATATATAATCATAGTCATATCCAATCTGCTAAAAATGAATTTGCCATATATAATTATAAGAATTGTACTTTATTTATTATGATCATCATTTGAAATTAGTTCTTACTTACTTGTAGAATATTTTTATATTTAAATGTAATTTATTGCATAATGTTGTTGCAATTTCAAATTATTAATAAGTATAATTATCACGTTTCAGTATTAACAACTTACTATTTGTCCAGTTTAGCATTAGAATTATAAACTTTTATTACTTTTACACATTTTTATTTGTAACTTGATACAATTGATGATTTATCAAGGCAAGTAATATTTTGATAATTTAGTAATTACTTCAGCACAATGACACTACTTCAGCACTAATGGGAGCACAGTACTCATGTTTTGACAAGAAACCTGGCTACAGTCCATTGACCTTAGCCTGTCAGTTTGTCTGCTCTCACTCCAGACTGCCCCTGACTAGTGAGCTTCACTAACATGTCATGTATTCCCTAGTACCAGACGCTGTGGCTTGCCCCTCACTCTGCAGGCATCAGCTGCAACAGAAAATGACACCAGCTATAAATTTAATATCAACAGTTAAAACACTGAGATATTCAAACCCAAGACCATCTCCTTGACACTGTGTTTGCATCGTTTCACCTATAACTTATCTGTTGACGTTTAACACTACTTCCACCAAATTAAAGTATTATCTAAAGTATGGCAAATTCTTATTTCAGTGTAAGTCGATGCCAACTCATTATTATAAAAACTAACTGACACACACATAATATCTCTCAGGTAAAGACTGGATTATATGCATTCAAAATTACACTTTATGGTGGAAAAATAGAAATTGTTAAACTGAATCAGAACTACTTTCTTAGAGCAATGCCAGTAATTTATCAGACCTATATTGTGCAACAAATTATAATTTTACTTTACTCTTTCCTCGTCAAAGCATTCTGTAAAGTTATCTGAAGTAGTCCAATGATATGTGAGAAAGCATGTTCTGTTGTTATTGTGAAGTTTTTTTTGTTGATTCAGCATCTTTAATTTGTCCTAATGAAAAATCAGCCCGGTACCAGCTTGGCACCCTTAAGGATTTTGTTTTAAAGCCAAAAAAACAAAATAGCTGGCACAAATAGTGGAAAATTCTAATTTTGCACATATCTTTGCTTCTAATGTACTTAGGGACATAATCTTGGTTTCTAGGTGTCTACATCTAGGTTTCTTGGGTCGAAGAATCTATGTTTGATGTAATATAAGGTTTAAATAGAACATAAATATCAGTTTTTGGATTTACCCACCAAATTTTGATAAAAAATGTTTTTGAAAGTTTTTACATCATTGTTACGGTCAACATTGTCATGTATTCCATTTTATTTTCATGATTCAGCATCTCTAAGTTGTCCTAATGAAAAAATAGCCGAGTCACAGCTTGGGACTCTTGAGGATTTTTCTCTAAAAACAAAAAAAACAACAAAATGGCTGCCATACATAGTGGAAAATTCTAATTTTACACATATTTTTGCTTCTAATGTACTTAAAGACACAATCTTAGTTTCTAGATGTCTAGGTGACTAAGTCTAGGTTTATTGAGGTCGAAGAATCTATGTTTGTTGTGACATAAGTTTTGAACAGAACATAAATATCAGTTTTTGGATTTACCCATCAAAGTTTTAAAAAACATTTTTTGACATTTTTACATCATTGTTACGGTCAACATTGTCATGTATTTCATTTTATTTTCAAAATTGGTTATTTTATTCCAGATCCATTTTACCATACCACATACATGTATTGATTTACCCAGCACAAGTCACACGTTTGGTTCACATTCCTTCCACAATGCAGGTATGACACCCATATGTTTTAGGGGCAGTATTCATTAAAAGCTAAAAGTTGTAGTTTAAAAATGGTACTTAATATAAGATTTTTTCTTAAAATCTTCTTAAATTTTTACTCTTCTTGGATAAGATTGATTCTCATCATAAAATTATTCTTTTCTGAAATATGACTGTCAAACCTAAAAATATAAATATCTAGCAAACCATATAAATGATAAATTTAAAACAAAGAAAAAAAATTATGTTTGTGAAAACTTTATTCCTTGTCACTAAATTTTACATATTATGTCAAAATTAATCATGTCAGCAATTGATTAATAAGAAAACAAACCTAAATTTAGCTTTTAAAAAGAAAAGAAAAATCAATTCCTCCAGACACCACAGAAGAGATATGGGGTTCACTCGTAGCATTTGGTTGATTCCAAAGTTTTGGAAAATTTTATTTCTGCATATCTATCTTTCTGTAGTCATTATGAATTGCATGACTTGTGTGTACCCCGTTGTATTGGAACACAACTTGATTAGCTTGGAAAAGCAGACGTAGATCCGATCACTGAGCCAACTTCCTTTGTTGCTGCTTCTTATAGGTCCAATGTTGAAAAATCAAAGATAGCAAATTCAACAAGAGCACTCGGATAGTGTAGACCTCCACCAAGGGAGCTAAATCCGGATCACTCCCAATATATTTTTCATGGATCCAGACAGTGATCCAGATCACTCCCAAAGTCTAACCACTTGTTCCTTGTCCCATTTAGGACATAACCTGAAAATTTCATCAAAATCCTTCTTTTACTTTGTGAGTTATCTGCCTTTAAAAATTACATTTCATGGATCCAGGAGATCCAGGTAGTAATCTGGTAATCTGGATCACTCCCAAAATTGAATCATTTCTTCTTTCTACCTTTCAGACATATCCTGAAAAATTCATCAAAATCCGTCCATAAGTTTTTGAGTTATCTTGTTCACAAACAAACACACAAACAAACTCACAAACCCACAAACAAACCCAGGCGAAAGCATAACCTCCTTAGCGAAGGTAATGAAAATTTTTTTAAAAGTTGTTGCTTTCCAGTGCAATGGGAAAGTGTCCTTCTGGAACATGTATATCACACTCAATGCCAAACATCTATATGAAAATTGGCCACCCAGTCTGACCCACCAGACGCATGCAATATTAATATTATGGTGATGAAAATTGCATAACATTTTATCCAGTCACATTACCATTGGGTGTGTTTGCTCTTTGTGAGAATATTCTTGACTCATCCAATGTGTTGATGGATAATGGGCAATCGGTTGCTCATGTTCATCAGGGAGGTATGCTTTAACCACACTATTCAGGTACAACTTGCTCACCAGTTTAGCCCTAGTCTGTCCTCTAAACCTTTTGTATATGTATTGATGTAATCCCCTAAAACTGTGCTGTATAGTTTCAGATTAATAAAAACTGTGCTTATCATCGTCCTGGATCTTGCTGATCTTCAAAATCTTATTGATCATTAAAATTATCCGGAGTATTCAAAACTGGAAACTCCTCATTCTGGAGCCATCTGTGCTAATCAGGTAAATTTCTGTAAGGTGTTGAGGGGTATATTCCTACAGCTCTATCTTCAATCAATATTTCTTTTTCTGTTGCATTATAGATTCCAATGACGGTCCAATATATTCTTTTGAAAACTTCATCAAATTTTAGGTCTAAAAGTTGCATTGCCACTTTACAGATTCAGTTTGAGGGTTCTAATCTTGATTTGATAGATTTGGAGTTACCAGAGGTTAAAGTTTGAGTCAAAGCTGCTGTGCGTAAGAATCTAGGTATTGGACATCAGGGATCATTGTTGTCCTCAAATTATATTATAGATTATATATATTATCTGTATTATAGATTATTATTTGTGTACATAAGCTTCACGATAGTCAGAGATTTGATAACTATTATTTTACTAATTAGAGAATTTTTTTCTCTTCAGAAGAGTTTTCCAGTGCCAGATTGCCTTGGGTGATCTTTTATTGTATCATTAACTTTACATTATTGGTCAATTAAACCCCAAGAAGCTTAAATTGTTGTACCTAATTTAAATATAAATTTGGATATGACATTGTATTTACATTGTTAAGTTATCATTTGTCCACATATTGTTTTAATATTGTAATATTTGATGGTGTATTCAAGGTTTGTAAGTGTGTAACTAATCTGGCAATTCAGCTAAAGTTATCCTGCAAATCTGATATTTTTGTTTTATTTAAACCTTATATTACATAATAACTCGATTCCTTGCCCCCAGAAGCCTAGTCTTAGACACCAAGATTATGTCTCTAAGTAAATTAGAAGCAAAGATGTGTGTACAAATAGAATTTTCCATTATTTATGTTGGCCATTTTGATTTTTGCCTTTTAATAAAATTCCTCAAGGGCACCAAGCTGGCACCCGGCTGAATTTTCATTAGGCCAGCTCAGAGATGCTGAATCATCAAAACACTTCATAACATACAAAACATACTTGGGCCTATTTTGGCTACTTGGCATCATGGTACTGTCCCATTGATCTAAAACCAACTACAAACTGCTACATAGAGTTACCTGGATAAATTATTATTAATTACATACCTGGTGTTTCGCCTTAGAGTCTGCACTGGCAGAGATTAAGAGCTGTAAAAGTTCAGAATACAATAGAAGAGAATAAAATAGAGTGGTACAGCCATTTCAAATATTTCAAAACAGTCATACGGGGTCACAAATGTGTCTGCTTGGGAAATGTTTAAAGACATTTGCATTAAGAATCACCATTTACAACTGCTTACAGATAGTTGGTCCAAGTCTAATTTGTGGGATATTCATATTACTGAAAGAGAGGGGGTAACAAGCCATTATGTATAGAAATACTGTTGGTTTTTACATCAGCACACTACTTAGACAAAGACTGCCCAGTAAAGTGATGTCTAGTGAAAAGCATCAGTGCTTTGTGAATATCAAACCTGTGTGTACATGTTAAAAGAGATTTTGTCGTAACACTAGGTTGAAGTTAAATATCAAGAGATCAAAGAATACTTTGCTCTTTTCAGAAGTTCCAGATAACATGGGTACCTTTCCATGAAAAGGCTTTCTAGGAACCTTGTAACCATTTCTACTTAAGAAATATGCCAGTAAACATAGCGCCAGTCATATGTTGAAAATACAGTCATAAAATTACGGAGCATAGGGATATAACTGTTTTCTTGGCATTTCTTTATCTTGTTCCCATGAAATAAGAAGTTGTGGCCATGAGTTAGCAACACATTACCACAAGTTAACAACTCATTACCATGAGATAATAAGTTGTTCCCACTAGTTAGCAAGTCGTTCTCATAAGATACTAAGTTGTTCCCACAAATTAACAAGATAGCAAGAAGTTTCCATAAGTTAGCAAGTTGTTCCCACAAGTTCGCAAGTTTTTACCACAAGATAGCAAGGCATTAACATAAGTGATCAAGTCATTACCACAAGCTATCAATTCATTACCACAAGTTATTAAGTCTTTACCACAAGTTAGCAAGTCATTACCACAAATAGGCAAGTTGTTGCCACAAGATAACAAATCATTCCCACAAGTTAGCAAATCAATACCACAAGAAAGCAAGTCGTTCCCACAATATATGAAGTCATTCCCACAAGTTACCAAGTCCTGCTTTGATGCCAATGTACAGGCAATTTCATGTGTATGATACCCAACTTATATAGAGGTCACCCATCTACTAGCTTACCATTCAAGTTCACATCCTTGTTCACATAGGCTTTAATGTGTTATATGGCATTACTGTCTGTTAGAGGTTTACTACTAATTGGGTTATAGTGTCCGCATGTGGCACCTTCGGGGGAAACGCACCATTATGTGCTCATGTATGTTCCAAATAATTTTATTGCAGTATATAGCATTACTGTCTGCTGGAGGTTTACTACTAATTGGGTTAAAGTGTCCGCATGTGGCACCTTCGGGGAAACACACCATTATGTGCTCATGTATGTTGCAAATAATTTTTCTGTCTTTTATCTAGTAAGAATCTTGAAGGAATTTATATATTATTAACTTGTTTTAGTAATAATTAATAATACTGCCAAGCTGTTAGCAGTCACTGTTAGTTGTTAAAAAATAACAGTTATCTATAATAAATATTTTTAACAACTGTTTGCATGTTATTGGTCCCTGGGAATGAGTTAATAAGTGGTGGGTGGGAATGAGTTAGTAAATGGTGAGAACGTGTTAGTAGCTGGTTGGTGTTGGGAACGATTTAGTAAGTAGTGGGAACAACTTTATAAGTGGTGGGAATAAGTTAGTAAGTGGTAGAAACGACTTAATAAGTGTTGGGAATGACTAAATAAGGGGTTGGTATGAATGAAAACAAGGATTTATTATCTTGTGGTAACCACTTAGTATCTTGTTCCCACAAGTTAGTATCTCATTCCCAAGACTTAGCATCTCATTCTCATGTCTAAGTATCTCATCGTTACCACTATCTAATTACCACGACTAAGTTAGTTGTAGGAATGACATGGAATTTTGTGGTAATGACTTGCTAAGTCATGGGAATATCTTAGTATCTTGTGGTAACTACTTATTAACTCATGGTAACAAGATAAAAAAAGATAGTAAACAGTTCTATGTCCTTTCCTGGGCTCCGTATAAAATTGAGGAAAGTGCTTAATCATTGAAACATTTGGTCGAAAAATGAAAGCTGACTTTTATATTTGAGGTTATAATTTTATTTTTCCTGCGCTTTTTTCAAGGACATGGATTTGATTCCTTAAATTCAAGAGCATTGTTGCCTTACAGGTTTAAAAAAAACCATATGGTTGATGAAATAGCACAGTAATTGATAATGCGTAAATTTTTAAATTTACATAATTTTAAAAATTTACATTTTATCTTCGAGATTTTTCTGCATATTATACAGGTGACAGATCAGCTGTATGTACTGGGTGCCCATCATAGATATATTTACAGAAAGAAGAGATCATATAGATGGTGGTATCCTGTATATATATGGGGCTCAACCCCCAAAGAAATCATTGAGGTAGATCTGTCTTTATACACTCAGATAAACAAGTTTCTAATTGCTGTACACTTCTAAAACATAACCCATAGCAGCTGATATATAACATATTGTAAAAGGCAGTACCAAGGACTAGATTAGTATCCCTCTGTGTATATGCTTCATTACATAAAATATCTATCAAGCTCCAAAGTTTAGAGTTCACATCCTATTTCAACAGCTAGAATGATATTAGCAGAAGCCCTTCAGTATTAACACTCAGAGGTCAAACTCACATAGAGGTGACAGTCTATGATTGGGTATCAAACAAGCTAATCACTTGGTAATCACTTGTTCAGGACTTCATATGTCAGTTTCCATCAGTTAAATCAGCTAAAAATGTCATTTTAACAAACTTTGTCTGTGGAACCAAGGTAAAGCAAATGTATGTTCATGTGGAATTGGTGAAAATGGTGTGGAATATACAGTCTCAATCTAAGACAGATAATATTGCTACTTCCCTGTACTGGATATTCAAAATGCAAAAAAAAGAATTTCTTTATTATTTAAGTCTACAGTAACTAGAAAAGTTTTCTTTGTAAAGCAAGTTTTTAAAACAGTATACTTGCAAGTCCATGGGTGGATAAAATGGAGATTATTAACTGGATTTAGAAATTTCCATCTGTCTTTTTTTTGTTTCCAAACTGTTGACTTTTCTTTTGATATTTTTCATTGTTTTATTTACCTTGCTTTGTTACCTTGCATTAGTGCACTTTCTATGACACTAATGTTAAGATGACAAATGATCATGTTTGTTCACACAGTATCACAATGTGGTTTAGCTCACAGTCATAACAGAAGTCAGGAGAGCAATATGCTGTACAAATTGACCTTTGTCAGTGTTAATTGGCCTTGAATACTGTATGTGTGAGATCTATCATCATTGATGGCAACCCATGTGACCAGCCAAATTTATTCTTTGTAGTATGATGTGTTTTATTATTCCAGAATGCTGGCCTTGTTGTTTTAACTGATGCTTACATTCATGATGAGCCACCATGTGAGTATTGTAATCTTTTAAAAAACTTTCAAAGATGTTTTAACAAAAGTTTTCCCCGCCACAAAATGTGTGTAAACTGCTTCAATTTGTAGAACAAAAATATATAGTCTATTGCAAAGAAAACACACTTTTTTATTTTATCTAGACAATGTGAAAAGCACCTTCTTAAACTGGTGTTCACACTTATGTTATTAAGCTTCCCAATGCTTCTTTAAGATTCCATTTTATGTGTACATACACGTAGGTGTGCCATGAATATTGTTAAAAATATGAGCATAGCCTGGAAGTGGTGGTAGTGTTCGAAATAATTGTATTTTATGGCAAGTGCAAACCCTTCAAGTAAATATGGAGCACTTTGAAACACCATCAAGGAGAACACACCTGGCAAATTAGCCAATTTTTCTGTGTAACCTGGACAAACATGCACATATGATGAGATGTAACAGAGGCTTTACCAAAAGCACATACACCAGTCCAAAAGACTATTCTACTGTCTGGTGGACCTTTAATAAAAAATGTGGCAGGTTCGAGGGGTCATTAATTTTAACATACATTTGAATAATTTTAACTAGTCTAATTCCTTTGGTGTCTTTACAATTCCTCCACCACTAACTTTCAAACCTGGCTTTTCATTGGATGAACAATGTTGACATGTCTCCAGTTATGATGTAACTGGAGTTTACAATGAAGACATATTAAAACTTTTTTTGCATTTTAAAATAAACTAAGGGAGATGCAGAGGGGTGTAAGAAAAAAAGTGAATGTAATAATATATATCATTGAAAAGACAGTAACCAGTGTTTCTACTCATTTTATTATGTTTAAGGTCAGAAACAAACCAGGGAGAAAATTATTTCAAAACTTTTAGTGTACTACTACGTCTATTCAATGGATGGGATTCTAGAGGATAGAGATTAACATGTGACTTCATGTATATATTTTTGCTTGATCCAGTACTTGACAAATGACAATGAATTAACAGAAGTTTCAAAGAAAGCCTTTTGTGATTACAATTTTTAGTTTAGTTTAGTTCCTCCAGTTCCGGTTGGAACACTGGGCAACAACAGGTCTCCAATTGCTTCTGTCAGCAGCTATAGTCCTGGACTCTTCCCAACTTATCCCCATGTCTAGTAAGTCTTGCTGTATTGTTCTTCTCCAGGTGGTGACTGGTCTGCCCCTCTCTCTTTTACCTCCAGCAGGTGTCCACTCCAATGATGTTTTTGCTAGTCTTTCCTCTGACATTCTTAGGATGTGACCCAGCATTTTGTGATTACAATAAGGTGTATCTATTTTTCTATCATACTTTAATTAAAAATAATGATCATCAATAGCTTAAACAATAATAAGGAAAATATCTAGCAAAGTTAATGCAGCGGAAAAAAATATGGGCCTGTATGGTCAACTCATTAATATTCATCAGCAATCTTTGAAATTTGGTTTCAAATGCATGAGAGAAGAAACTATTGCATTTAGCAGTGAGTGACTCTAAGGGAGAGAGGTTTGTAACAATTTCTTTTGTAGCAATGACTTGTTTTTTGTAATCTGACTTATTTTGTATCAAATTTTGACTTGATTTGTACTTCTTCTTGTTAAAGTGCCTTAATTTGTATTACATGGTTGACTTATTTCATATCAGGCAGTTGGTGCACAAAATTTGGACCATATTTGGAGTGATACGAAACTATTCGATAATACAAAATAATCTGTTCTAACTTGCATCTTGCTTTGTATCAGTGATTTATTTATATTACAATGTTATGAAACCCCATAGTGCATAATATGAGTTTGTTCTTCGCAGTCCTGAATTTTTAGCATGTATCAACTAGATTTCCTTTGTTTATTGTAAGGGTCAACAGGGCAAGCGCAGCAGAAATTACTAGTTGATTTCAAGCTGCAACAGGAAAAGATAAAAAGTTTTACTTAGCAGAATTAATTACCATTTAAAATAATAATTAATATTATTAATAGTTCATACAATAATGAAACCAACCTGACCTAACCATAGTTCCATCCACATATCTAACAGTTTTGTCCACTCTATCTACTAATCTCTCCCGTGATCCTTTCAGTGTCCACTTATTCAAGATGTTGCTATTCTCTGATTGGTTCATTGTCCACTAAGAAAAAATATATATAGATTCTTAAAGTATGTGCACAACTATACTGTCTGCTTTAAGTATATTGTGTATTGTGTATTTATTCTTATACTCAGCGCAATATCTCCATATACTACAGGACTCGGGATGCTATTTAACCCATCCGACATCAGAGGTACAGTCCCAACTCACAAGTAACTCACATTCCCCTCAATGAAAGATAGAGGCTCAAGAATGACCACTTGCACCAACACCACTGGCATCCACAGCTAACTGGAATGACTTACTAAAGTCTGGAGCAATTAGTACAGACTTTAAACAGAGAATTTTTTACTTAGTCAAATGCACTCTGGATTTTGTTACTTTTTCTACTTTGTTTCAAGTGTATTTTAATATACAGCCCCCAGTCCCCCCAACACATAAAATATGACTACTGAGGGTTTAATTGATTTATTATATATACAACATAAGTAGATACATAAAATATCAAAATACAATGTAAATGACTAGCACTAGTATTATTTACACATGCTGATAGTATACATAACGCACACGGTTAGAGCGTACAACTAAAAAGTACATAGTCCATGATCATGCTCTAAGAATAATCAATACACATACAGTTAATTACAGCATACAGTGAGATAATCAGAATTAAACTAATGCTAATATTATAAAGCAGAAAACAAATGCAGAAGTGATAGTAGCCACAGATAAAGTTCACTTTATACCAAATATATATGGAGTTGGGCCTTATACTGTTGTGATGTTATACACAACTGTATTTCAATAGTCAAAGCGTGCTATCTCATCAGAGGCTGGAGAATTAGTCTAACAATCCCCCTGAAGTACTTTTTCAGAAGTGCAATTGCACTTGTAAATTGCACCGGTGCAGTGCACTCTGGTGCAGTGCATAGGGTGCAGGGTATTAGTGTCAAAGTGCTTTTTTAGGAAATTATCAAAGTTTATATAAATAGTGATAATGGGGGGACATCAGTGGGTTTTGTCAAATGTTAAGTTATAAGATATACGACTAGTTGTTACTTATATATCTTATTTCCAAAGATGTATGTTCACTTCCTGTTAGGGTTGTCAGTCTGTTGGTTCTGATTAGGGAGTGGGTTACCCTAGTGTTATTTACACTCTTTACAGGTATCTAATCATAATTGCTGACCCAGTTCACCTACTAGGTCCCTTAGTAGTTTATAGGATTATTAATTACTTACAGTCACTTTATGTTTGGGAGTTGACTGTAGGTGGGGTTTTAAGTAGGAGCAGTAATGTCAGATTTGTGTGGCTGTCATAACTGGTTATAGTGTGGGTGTGTAGTCCATCCATTTCTAAACCCAGTTATGATAGCCACTGTATTGTACATAGTTACCTGTTCTGAATAAATCCATAATTTACAGGTAAGTATAAGATCAATTTCTGGTGTATATGAAATAAGAAATAATTTATCGGAAAATCACAGTTATTTATTACATAAACATAACATGACACATTAACATATTATTCAAGAATGTGTGTGTATCATGAATAAAATATACCTATAGTTAAGTTATTAAACTGTCTTTTGTGGATGATGTTCTTCAAAAGACAATTATTACACATACAGTTGTGATGATTTTCCTTGGGTAGAGTCAATATTATATTGATTAAGAAATGTATTATTTAATTGTAAATAATATTTAAATGATTCATGTGTAAGAGAAATAAAGTGGTGACTCAGTGTGAGTGTCCTGGGGTAAATCTAATGTGTGTTGATGTGTAGTCTTAGAAGTACTTGGCATGTCATCCCTTGTGACAGACATGAATTGAGCGTTTTGGGGTGTGGGTTCTGCACTGAGTGTGTGTTTTCCCAATATTCTTACTCCCAAAACCTGTGTGTTAGGTGTGTTAGTACTTCTAGGTGTCCTAGTGGTGGGCACAGTTTCACTATTATCATCCTCTAGTAGTCTAGATAAGAACTTTTTGGAGTGTGCTACTAAATCTTCATGCCTTTTATATTGTTTCTTGCATGTAATGCAGTGATAGCTTGGTCTCATATGCACATTAGTTTTGTGTCTTTTGAGTGAAGCATTTCTTTGTAAATGCTTTATTGCAAAATCCACATACATAATTGGTTTTCATCTCCATATTTATATACAGATGTATTTCCATTAATAGATTTTATTTATATTATAATTGTTTTTTGACTCTAGTGAATAACTTTCCAGCTGCTCCTAACTAAAATGAGCTAGTTACCTGGCTTGTGATGTCATATCATTTTCTTCTTAATTACGTCATTGGTGTAATTGTTGTGATTACATCACAAAACATTTTTTCACCTATAATGAGATTTTTGCCATTAATGATGAAAAATGTGTTTTAGGTGCTTACGGTGGTATGCATTAAAAACTTTTCACCTTGTTATTTAAAGGGATTCATATACAGACAAGAATAAAAACATGAGTGTCCTGAGTGTGAATAGACACCAAAATGAACCCTCAATTAAATAAATTGGTTTATGCCAATTGGATGTATTGCCCCAATATTCCACTTCCACCATTTCTGTCTTATCTTTCTGTGATCAGTAATGGCTTTGTGGTATTTAAGGGAACACCATTCCAGAAGGGAGAACTGCATACTAGAGGATGATAATAGTGAAACTGTGCCCACCACTAGGACAACACACACTCAATGCAGAACCCACACCCCAAAACGCTCAATTCATGTCTGTCACAAGGGATGACACGCCAAGTACTTCTAAGACTACACATCAACACACATCAGATTTACCCCAGGACACTCACACTATGAGTCACCACTTTATTTCTCTTACAAATAAATCATTTAAATATTATTTACAATTAAATAATACGTTTCTTAATCAATAGAATATTGACTCTACCCAAGGAAAATCATCACAACTGTATGTGTAATAATTGTCTTTTGAAGAACATCATCCACAAAAGACAGTTTAATAACTTAACTATAAGTATATTTTATTCATGATACATACACATTCTTGAATAATATGTGTCATGTTATGTTTATGTAATAAATAACTGTGATTTTCCGATAAATTATTTCTTGGTTCATATACACCAGAAATTGATCTTATACTTACCTGTAAATTATGGATTTATTCAGAACAGGTAACTATATACAATACAGTGACTATCATAACTGGGTTTAGAAATGGATGGACTACACACCCACACTATAACCAGTTATGACAGCCACCCAAATCTGACATTACTGCTCCTACTTAAAACCCCACCTACAGTCAACTCCCAAACATAAAGTGACTGTAAGTAATTAATAATCCTATAAACTACTAGGGGACCTAGTAGGTGAACTGGGTCAGCAATTCTGATTAGATACCTGTAAAGAGTGTAAATAACACTAGGGTAACCCACTCCCTAATCAGAACCAACAGACTGACAACCCTAACAGGAAGTGAACATACATCTTTGGAAATAAGATATATAAGTAACAACTAGTCGTACATCTTATAACTTAACATTTGAAAAACCCACTGATGTCCCCCCCCCTATTATCACTATTTATAAATATTTTGATAATTTCCTAAAAAAGCACTTTGATACTAATACCCTGCACCCTATGCACTGCACCAGAGTGCACTGCACCGGTGCAATTTACAAGTGCAATTGCACTTCTGAAAAAGTACTTCAGGGGGATTGTTAGACTAATTCTCCAGCCTCTGATGAGATAGCACACTTTGACTATCGAAATACAGTTGTGAATAACATCACAACAGTATAAGGCCCAACTCCATATATATTTGGTATAAAGTGAACTTTATCTGTGGCTACTATCACTTCTGCATTTGTTTTCTGTTTTATTGTACTATGAGTGTGATCACAGAAAGTGAAAGCCACAGCACCTTGACTACTGCAGTTTCCATGATTGACATACAGTCAGACACCATGGATAATAAGGGAGAAAGCACTCCTTATCCTAGAGAAAAGATTTCAGATGAACATATACCTTATCATATGTAGATAATGTGACAAATACTATGTTGATGAAACTGGACGCCCGTTCAGGAAAAGAATCTATGAACATTGACTGTCTGTATCTAAACCTAAGGATTCCAGAATCACCCCAGTCTCTAACCACTTCACAGAACAGGGCCATTCTGTAAAGGATATGAAGTTCTCCCTTCTGGAATGGTGTTCCCTTAAATACCAGGAAGCCATTACTGATCACAGAAAGATGAGAGAGAAATGGTGGAAGTGGAATATTGGGGCAATACATCCAATTGGCATAAACCAATTTATTTAATTGAGGGTTCATTTTGGTGTCTATTCACACTCAGGACACTCTTGTTTTTATTAATGCTAATATTATATTACACTAAAATACGAATAAAATGTCAATCACTAGAATATCATTACAATTAGAAGTAGATTGTTACCTTATATTTTAACCTGACCTATGAGGGACCATTCTGATATCGGGTCACTAAACCCAGCCAATTAGGTTATACCATCCCTACTCACCTGAGCAATAGTGTAAATAAACCCATGGTAGGTAATATTGGACTAGTGAAAATTAAACTGTTAAACATATTACCAGCCCAGAGTGACCCATACATCAGGAAGCTCCAATTGTTTAACTAACTATGCATATTGTGTTACACTAGCAATAACCAAAAATAACCCACAACCAAAATTAACCTGAGGAACATAATTTTTTAACATCATTGGATGTGTAGACCGCCCCCCCCCCCCCCCCCCCCAAAAAAAAAAAAAAAGGGAGGGAGGGAGGGGAAACGATGTAAACCGTTCAAATTCTGGCATAAAACTGAAGTGTAATCCACAGAAATGGCGCCCTAATAACCCCTTGACCAATAGGATTGCCTATTACAAAAGTATGGGGATGTTTGGTTAGCAACACATCAGTTGTTGACAAAAACATATCATGTAAAATATTAGACTGGTTCCCAAGCTTAGTGCACAAACCCTGGGGGCCAGGGCTGACAACTGCCGTGCCTATACACTGCATCTGATTTATTTCTTACTGCATGAAGCAAGTAATAATAAAAAAGTACCAGTATCTGAAAATAATATTTAAACTGGTGGCTTAGGTTTAGGTTTTATGTGCAGTTGCGTTCTTTTCTTTGGCATTTTTAAATATGTAAATTGCTTAGAAGCACTTATTTTCTTATTTTATTTTGGATCATTTACTCTTCAACATTCAGAAGTTCTTATTGAAACAAATATATGGCCTTTTTCTTGGATAAAAATGATTTTAAAGCCATAATTAGTTAATTATTTTTTATCAAAGATTTGTGTTTTCTTGAAAACCAGTATAAAATAACCAGTATGAATGAATTGTTAATACATGTTTTGTTGATTTTAGCATTAATCTGTTAGAATTGAAAAGTTAGAAAATGGGGATCTTACTCGAGATAATGTAGAAAATAAAATTAAAGCAAAGAAGTTTACAACCCAACACTAGATAAGATTATCAAGTATATGCTACATTGGATATATTTTTACTCATAAGTATATGATAAATATATCATAAAAGCAGAGTAAGATTAACATTTAAAAATATAAGAGGGATGAAAGATGAGGAATTAAGTAATCTGACATAGAAATAAGTGCTGCACCGAGTTCTTTTTCTTAATATTATGGGAAATTCTTATTTAAAGTGAGTTTTCAAATAATTTTATATTAATACTTATATACATTGCAGAATGTATTTCAGTTTATCACATATTGGAACATATTTGATACCTTTGAAAATAAATATCCAATATGTGAGAAAGATCTTTAAGGCATTTTAGATAGACAGCTATATTTCAATATAAACTGTTATCTTGAAATCTGAATTATTTAATTCAACTTTACAGGAATGCATTTAACACTTCTACTATCAAACGAAATCTCAAATTAAATGGGCAGAACATTTACTACCTCATTTAAATATATTTATTTTTGCAACTATCCTGTAGGGGCTTTTCAGAATAAAATTTAGGGATATTTACATTATATGTAAATATTTCTCTCTGAATGAAGTGATAAAACTTGATATTATTTAAGTAAAAACAACTATTCAAACACAGATTATCTTTATAATGATAATTCTAAAGAAAAACAGTTTATGGAACTAATGATACAATGATGTAAAGGCTTATATTTCTTTAGCACAATCAGTATGAGGTATACACCAGTATCATTTCAGTAAATTACACTTTGTAATATATTTTGCTTTACAAATGTGATTAGCATTAAACTAGACATCAAGGTTCATTATAATTGCTGGTGGCATAAAAATTACCAAATAAGAGAGGTGGTAATCTGATTTGTTTTAATCAGAGCATGAGAACAAAAAATGTTTTATGTTTTTTCAAGGTTGAACTTAATCATACTTGGCGACATTCTTTCTTGAAAAACTGAAAACATGAGCTCAATTTATCAAAAGCCAAGGCTGAATTTTTGTGAGACACATAAATAAAGGGTGTCGTCAGCATAAACGTGAAATTCGATTTTGGGTTGCCTTCCAATAACATTATTCAAAGGAGAATTGTATAGAGAGAACGTCAGGGGGCCAAGGTCTGAGCCTCTCAGAACACCAAACAACAGCTTGAACAATTCAGACAGGGTTAGCTTGATTTTAATTGCTTGGAATCTGTGTCTCAGATATGAGGTGAACCACTTCAAGACCATGCCACATAAACCATACCATAACTTAAGACAGTTAATAGGCGTATTGTGGTCAATTGTGCCAAAGCTAGCCAAGTAAGACAATGAGGGATCTCAGTTTTGATATGCAGTATGGAAGTTTTAGTGGCAAGTTTTGTATGCAGATTGCAGATTTGTTGACAGAAAAAACTTGAACAGAAATAAGGGTTCATGTACATAGCTTTGCATGAACGTATCTCTGTTATAGTTCAAGAAATGTTTGTATTCTTTTCACGAACAACAGCTTTAAAATATATGGTAAGCTCTTTGCCCCCTCTTACCTTTTTCCAGGTATCTTCACAAGATATATTTTAAATTATTCTATCCCCTGAAACTGAATAGATTAAATTAAATTGATTGAAATAATCAATTTATAAGTTTTGCTCTTCCCTGTTTGCATGTTTGAATTACTACATAATATTTTTTGCATCTTACTTAACAAGGAGAAGCATGCACAAAAAATGCTTCCACTGATGAGATAAATAACATTAAATTGTGCCGAAAAGCACACATTTAATGGTCATTTAATAGTCAAGCAGTGTGTTATGATTATTGGTGTCATTGATTGGCAGAACTGTGCCTCATTGCGTACAGTAGTCTCCCTGGCCTTACGGTTGGAGTGTTGGACTTTGTAATGACTTTTTGGGGTTTGATACATAACTGAGTTATGGAGATTGTACCCCTGGATAAGGTACTTTACTTACATGTAATACATCTGGTATAAATGGCATCCTGTTTATGGGTGTCACTCCAGGCTATAAAGGCCAGATAAACACCATAAAGTTTGTGATGATTTGCTTTTTCAGATATTTGTAGCCCATATAGACAATATAGGCCATCATTTGGCCCCCCACGATTTGATGACCGTTCATCCAGAGGGCCAACA
Organism: Sabellastarte sp. h YS-2021; assembly: GCA_964017235.1. Lineage (NCBI taxonomy): Eukaryota > Metazoa > Annelida > Polychaeta > Sabellida > Sabellidae > Sabellastarte > Sabellastarte sp. h YS-2021. The sequence goes on from OZ024930.1 coordinate 163,461,385, forward strand.
TTGCCCCCACCTAAACCTGAAACAGATACTGATGAAATAAGAGATTTCTTCCCTGAAACATGGATCTGGATGAACCTCTTTACTGGGTAATAACAAGAGCAAGAATTAAGTACAATTCATAGCAATGATTGTGTTTCAAAAATTGATACAAAGGTCTAGATCATGTTGATAAATTGTTCATTTTACAAACTTACTTCAGTGGGTAAAAATTTTATTTATATATTAAAATCCAGGTTGCTTTTTTAATTATTTTGTGCATTTATTTTCATTTTTAAAATGGTGAATTTGTCACAATGTTATATTTTATTTATATAAAGGCATTATGCTTTGCATACAAATGTTTAAACTTAAAGTTTAGACATTATAATAATGTTTAATGTTTAAGCGTGTGCTAATTTGTTTACAAGGTCATTTGTTCACAAGATCATTTCATGATCATAAAATCATCTTATGTGCATCACTGATCACCTCATGCACACATTTGATCTTGTGTTGACCAAAGAAGTAGCAATCCTAGGCTCACCACATTGCTACGTAAGCATTAAATGATCTAGTAGTCACAACTGAATATGCTGTGCTCATTAGATAAAGGGATGCTCTGGAACTATTTCTGGTAGCCTTCAGATGATGTTTTGATTATTACCTTGTCTAGTGCTCACCAAATTATATGGTAAGCACTAGATCATCTGGTGTTCATATGAGTACCAGATGATGTAGTGATCATCTGATGATCACCATATGCCCTTATTATTACTGCATTGTCTTATGCTTACCACATTGTCTTATGTTCACAAGAACATAAGTAGTGATCACCACCTCATCTGGTGACCATGACTTAATTTTTAAGTTGAGATCATGCTATGTTCTCAAGCTCACAAGCTCTCATCTTCTGGTGATCACCACACAAGATCTTTTAGTGATCTACAGATAATAAGTCATGCTTATGAGATATGCAGTTGATCACGACTTAGTACATGATAAAATAATCACAATATCCTAATAGGGACTCCATAGGCCCCTTATGAGTGAGAATAATTAATGGTGTAAATTATATTGTCACAGATATAACAAACATGCAAAACAGTCCAAATTATATCGAATAAATAGAATGGTTATTTCCTCACTTGTGAATTTCATACACTGTAGGAAATTTCACATTTTTAACTGAATGCTAGAAAGACAGTCCAGGTTATGGAAGACAGCCCATGAATTTATGTCACTGGTTAAAAGTGAGAAATTCATTATACGACTGCAAGCAAGAGCTTGAAGTGAATCCAGTAAATGTGCACTAAATATAGAATATTCTAAACTCCTGAAAAGTTGGCCTAAGTATTAGCAACCAAAGTATTCCAGTAAGCTGACACCAAAATAGCGTGTATAACCTACTATTTACCATAGTGATAAAAGGTCCTATGATTTGTGAATACCATTTTCGCCAGAGAAGTGCCTTCAGGAGATTACTGAAAAGGTTCTGCTAAACGTTTAGGAGATTACTATTTTTTCTGGAATGAAACAGACACAAAGATTTATAAGATTACCAGTATTTAAAACACAGCTTGGTACATAGTAGGCTACGCAAAAACTCATAAAAGTGTACTATTTTTGCCTCAGGCAGACCGAACGCCTAATATAGTCACAAAAATCACAAATGTGTGAAGAATTTTCTACAAGTCAAAGAAATATTTTTGAGAAGATTTTCTCACTCTACATCACTTGCTTTATATTGTTCAGCATGTAATTTGAAAATTCAAATTAACATTTGACCCTTTTCAAGGTGAACTGAATATATCAGAAACAAAGGCTTTGGTCACATTTGCCCGCTACTTATTCATACTTAGGAGGGAATTCGACAGAGTATTACTTAAAAGGATTGACTATTTATGACACCTATGATCCGGTTCCACTTTCTTTAATTAGCATATGACAGAACAGATTCTTAACTCAGGAGCCTTCTATTACTAGTCCTGCTGAGACTTAGGAAAACTGACAAACCACTTGACTCGTCCCAATTGAAAAGAAGACTGGTGTTACACCTGCTCTAAACCACCATGACTCATCAACATGGCAGCCTGTCACCTCCATGTGGGTTAAACTCCAACAAGTGACAATGCTGAGGACCTGTCCCAATATGACCCTGGCTATTAAATGGGACATAAAACACCAACTTTTACCTTTTGACCTTTCAGCAAGATGACTCAAAATAATATTATCCTGATAACCCTTGTGCAGTTCTTAAAATGCTCTACAGGAAATTTTCTCTATGGAAGACATCACTAAGATTTTACAGAAGAGGGTACATAAATAATTGTAACACCATTAAGATAAGTCATAGAATCTTAAAGACAATTCATTAAACCATTAAGGTAAGCTATAAGCAATTTAAGATGGAGAAGATTAATCATGGCACAGAAATGTTTACTGACAAAGATTTTAAGCAGGTTTAAACATAGAGTAACTTGTGACCTCCTCTTTAACATTCCCATCCTCTGTGACCTTGTGACCTAAAGGATAATTCATATGATCAATAAGATTATGCTTGGGACTAAAAAATTAGGTTGGTTCAGAAACGAACTCACAACAGTGGAACAGGAGTTTAAGATTGACTATTGAGAGAAAGGAAGATTTACTAATATACTTAAAAATTTGCTCTACATATTATTTGCTTGTTTGAATTTGCTTGTTTTTTGCATTAAAATCCAAGAACAAATGGTGGAGAAATTTAAAGTTAAAAATTGAAGATTTTTTTTTATCTGTTGTGCCTTACTTTGGATATCGCTGATGACTGATTTTTTCAGTATATTTGGAAGGAAAATATGAAATTATTGTACTTATTTTTCAAATAAAAGTGGTAGATTGTTACTTAAAATAGTTTTTGTGTAGTACTTATGTTATCACCTGAAAAGGTACAAAACAAAATTATCTTTTTTGATTTACTTGGGATGAAATTTCTTGTAAATATATCATTGTGTTAATGTTTCAGTAAAAATGGTATGGTGTCTACTGATGTTGAAGCCCCAGACACTATCACATCTTGGGTTTTCAGTGCATTTTCGGTCAATGAAAACTCTGGACTTGGAATAATGGATGAGACTACTGAGGTTATTATATACAAACACCTGCATTGCCTATTTCCAAGATGGCACAAAAGCTAAGGCAAAAAAGCAAAAAATGGTCACAATTCATTTGTCCATGGACAGACATCATCATGATAGAACATTCTATACTAAGGACAAATTAACTGTAAATAAGGTGGTATTATTAGCTGCATGCATTTGTTTATTTACAAAATAACTCATAAAGTTGTAGACAAATTTAAATGAATTTTTCAAGAAATGTTGAATACAGCACAATGGTTAACTTTTAATGGTGATGCAGATCATCATCTAGATTCAAAATTGTTAAGGGCTTTTTATGATTGAATTCATAAGCCACTGTGTAAGCATTGAATCTTGGATGAGGTATGCACTGTCTGAAAGAATTTCTAGTTCATGGAAGATATGCATCCTGAAAAGAGTGTGCCTTTACCAGATTTCTAATGACTGATAATGTGGAAGTCATTGTTTTGTTTTTGTGGAAGGTTGTTTCAAAGTCTTGGACAATCATTAAAAAAAGATCCAAGTAAACCTTGGACCTGGAAGTATGTATGCTTGTATCGTGAGATATTGGTTATCTGTAACATATCTACACGTTATATGTATGATATTCAAAACAAGGTAATATTTCCCATGTTTACGACAGACCAACATTAAAGAATAAAAGTGGAAAGCTGAAATTACAGTTGTATGATTGTCAACCTATGGTCTATCTTAGTATAGACGGCCTTATTCATATATTTCTGGTCTATTATGGGAATTTTAACATTAAAATAGACTTGTGGTTGTTGTACTTCAATATAAATTAATAACTCCATGCGAGTTGATAAATGATTAAGGTCATTATAGAAAAATATGACTTCTTTGGTCACAAATATAGTGGATCATACCAAATGACTGTGTGCAACATACTGATATGGTCCAATACAATATTTTCAAATGTATCAGAGGTCACTTTCAAATTGAACAAAATAGTGAATCAGACTAGAAGCAAATGAGGTTATGGTTACTTTTACCTTTATAAAGCAGTATGACTTAAAACAAAATTTAGCACTCCTTGCAGCGCTACTTAATTTATGTTTTAGTTGACAGTGTTTAAGCCATGCTTCACAGATCTCAGACTTCCATTTTCTGCCATCCGTAATGAAGTCCTGGAACTCAGGGCAGTTGTATTTAACTATCTCAACAGCAATCAAAAGGTAGGTCATGTTTTAAGTTTAACAGTTTAAATAAAATTCAGATTATTTTTCATGGTCTCCTTTCAAAAGAACAAGACAGAAAAATGAAAAACTATTTATAAATTTAAGTTTTTGTAATGTATGCCGAGAAAGACACACATTTTCCATTTTCTGAAATCCCATAAAAAATATTAGTTTTGAAAAAAATTCAACTTATATTAGTGTTACTTGTGCAAAATCTGCTGCTGATAATAATGCAACTGAAATGGTTATTGGAGTGCTCCCAAATTGTTAGTACACATATCTGTGGACCAAGTCACCTGTAAATAATTATATGTTACAATTTGTGAAGTGTGACTTCTTCATTCCTGCTAATTAATGTTGGGGCAATTTTCTATGAGTGAGGAAGCTAACCAAATTGCAATCACATTGTAGATGACAGTAACATTGATGAAATCAGAGAATAATGCTTTTTATGCTGAAGGCAACAGTGAAGAGGATCCAGTTACTGCACAACAAATTACAAAAAAAGTGAAGGTAAAATGTGTTAGTGTACTGCATTATATTGGCTTATTTTATTCTTATAAGTGAATCTTTTGTGTTTGACACCAACTGACAGCACATTTTTTTTCACTGGCAAGCTACCTACTAACCCCTTTATCAGTAATGAAGAAGTGTCAACTTTGTCAAATGAAATGCTTGGGCTGATAGTTTGCAGATATTTTAAGTTGCTAAACCTCAAACACAAGCATTGCCCACCATCTTTAGACTCCTTCTAATAAAGATTTTAACAACATTTTCCAATAAACCAAGAGTTTGGATTACACAGTGCTAAAGGAAAGTGAAATTACTGTATAGGGGTGTCCTTAACAACTGCTTTGGGGCGGACTGCTGGTCGACTGACATGTGCTTTAAGTGTTAATAATTGTAAAATCTTAGTTATTTCACCTAAAGTGGAAAGAAATTTTGTTGTATTGTTAGATGTGCAAACACCACTGCACGTTGTGGTGTATTCAAAATGATATGGTACAAAAGTAACAAACTACGGAAGTATACTTAGGTTCCCTGTTGTGTTAAAATCTACACCCTGGTTTTGTGTTAAACACAGATCATTATTTAACTATGTTCATCTTGTTTACAATTTAATATTTAGGTTTACCACAGTATTTTGCTCTTATATCTTACTCCATGCATAAGCCAATATAACTGCAGATGTAATAGTGGTGATAAGGTGTTTGAACCATCAATTTTAAAGTCCAAATAATTTCAATAACTGCAAAATTTTTTTCACGCAATCACATAACTAGCTCTATCATATAAAGCAAATGATTTTAGGTGCCTGCAAATGATGGCAGAGAAGTGAACTTTTACATCAAACCAGTTAAATTGGGAAAACATCCAGTTGAGGTTCACATAAAATCAGAAGATTGTTCAGATGCACTTAGAAAGGATCTGAATGTGGAGGTATGGAATTTAGAGCTGTTGTTTGATACTCTAAAGGACATTTCTTTCTACCTTAAATTTCAACACGTTTATACCTTATTTGAATGAAATACCGTGAATGCTGTGGCGCCAAAATATTATTTAATTAAAATTTTGTTTGGAATTTCTAGCAGGTTCAGGTTTTTATTGTCGGGTGTTAAAACCTAAGCAAACTGATTGACTATGTCAGAAAAGTTCAAAATAATGATGGAATGTCAATTATCTAACTTTTTGTGATCTTTATTTGATTGTAAAACCTCACTTTCACTCTGTCAAACCTATATTTCAATGTTGTGTAATACTTAAACAATCCTATAAATGACCATTTTAGCATCTCATTTTGGTGTTCTCTGTACTCAAGTTTGACTATATTGTTAAAAATACTAAGACTTTTTAATATGTTGTTCTAAGGCTGAAGGGGAACCTCAGGAATATAGCAAAGGATTGTTCTATGGCTTAAAGAATGAAACAGATTCCGACACTGTTAACATACAGTATCCACCTGATGTAGTTGAAGGCTCCCAAAGGATTGTTGTGACTGCTATTGGTAAGATACATTCTTATACATGATCTTGTTCACAAGAGATTTCAGTATTTAAGACCTTGCTTAACTTTACAATACCAGACAATGCAGGCTAACAAGTTACTGTTGGTATTGCTGACAATGTTAATGTTGGTAATGTAGCTAGTACCTGCTATACTTCAGGACACAAAGTTCTATTTGATCCATCGTACAAGTGAGAATAAAACCCAATGACAGAGGACTGTCACACAAGCCATATAAAATTTGACCTTTTTTCAAATGCATTTAAAAATATGAATTATAGACATTAAGTTTCATCAAATAAAACAGAAAAGAGAGTAATGTGGCATAATGGTTTAGTTTGTAGCGCACTTTACTTATCATTATTTTCACCTATGTCTTACAGGAGATGTGATGGGACCTTCCATTGAGAACCTTGAACATCTGATTAGAAAACCATATGGTTGTGCAGAACAAAATATGGTCACATTTGCACCAAACATATATGTGTTAGATTATCTGAGAGCAACAAAAATATCTTCACCTGGAAAGGAAAAAAAAATAAAAAGTTACATACAAATTGGTGAGCTTAATCTTAACTTTGATGGCATAAAACAGCTTTATTTTTACAAAAACCTAAAATGTTATGGTTAATTGAAACCGTAAACTTAATCAACTTGTTATCTAAGCATTGGTGAATGTCATTTCAGAGAGATCTAAAAATACTGACACTGATGATAATTTTTTGACATCTTTTTCATGATGGCGCAAACTTCTTGCCCATGTTTTATTGGAGACATATATGACAAGCCAAATGACCCCACTTTGTAGGCAGTAATCGTCCATTTTTGAGGGAGTGGATCGCAGGATGGTAGAAATATCAAACAGGTTGGATATCTCTGAGGCTTTGCCAATGACCCACCGTACTGCCTTAAAAATTACAGAAATAGTTTGGTTGCAATAAATGCAACAACAGTATGAAGATCTTATGGAGTCTATACTTTATGTTTGTGACAAGCCATGCACAGCTTTAGAATGACCTCAGGGTTTGTTTGCAACTCCAATTATCCCAAAAGTGACAAGATATTTGATGAGTAGCCTTAATTTTGCTTGCACATCAATTAGCCAGCAATTAAAAATAATGTGGGGGTGGGGGGTTCTCAGTCATATGTATAGTCATAGTTTCTTGTCACTTCATCCTTTCAACCAATGTTTAAGGAGAAATATTGTTATGAGCCAGAGACTGTTGTAATGCTAGGTTTTGTTTTTTATGAAATATTAGTTTGGATTTAATTACAATAATTATAATCAATTAAACTGTTCTAACATATGACAATATTGTATGTTAATGCAACAAAAATAGTTTCATATGCTATAATATGCAAAATTTTTACCATAGAAAAATTAGACCAATTTTTACAACTGTACGATATCGCTAGCTTGATTCATATGCTTAAAGGCATCACTGCCACAAAAAGACTCTGAATCACATCCACCAGACACTAATAATATAACCCATCAAAATGCTGCACGTCAGAAAGCTAGATGATATAGTTCATGAAATCTACTGCCCTACAGAATAACGACTTTGGAACAGAGAATATAATATCTAAATATTAAGGAGAGTAACACCTTACTCCAATTCTATTCAAAATTATATTATTTGAACTTTGCAAAGTCATCTACCAAACTCAACATGGTGATATAAGCAAATTTAATTTGATATATAATAGAGTGTTTACAGTGTCACCATTCCTACCCAGGGTAGTATACTGACCTATTTCTGAATTACCAATGAAATCATTTTACTGTCATGTGGGTAGAGTTTGAAGTAACCAGCAAAGGTAGTATAGGTGGTCAGTGGTGTACAAGAGGTTTTTAATCTCGTTAACTAGGAAAATTTTAATGTGAACCCATTATGTTGGAGGGATGAAGGATGCAGCACACCTTTCACAAACAGTGAGGCCAAATATGACTTTTCTTCACTGGGCAATGATTAACTGAAAGGATCATGTATGTATAGTATTGTATACCCTTTGGTTTGATAAAGTGGCTCTGAGATATTTTAGTTACATTTTACTTAGTTCTAATCAAAGCCTATGAGCTGAGGTCTAAGGTCAAAGACCTAGTTTTCATGCATTGAGCTAGGCGCACTGGAACAGCCCATGGGTAAGGTTAGATGTATTGGAACACTAAATTCATAATGCAAAACACCAAAGTGTGGGGTCAGTGTTTTAAAATATCACTTGTGCAATTGTAAACTTTGGGAATCATAATAAAAAACATGCCTACCAGAATTCCGTTCACCGAGCCTAAATAAATGACCTCAGAATTTCATATTTCAATGGTGCGTAAAATTTATCAACCTACAGAAATAAATATTACTTGGCTTTTTCCTTTTTCCAAAATAGCATGCACCAGTTTTGCATCATGTAAAGTATAAACTCTTGATAATGTTTGATAATATACTTCTCCCTTTTAACTGGTCTAATTTATACAATAGAGAAAAGCCCTGCAGAGAAAATCTATACAGAGAAAAATCATACAAATTTGTTGCTGCCTGTGGAGAAAAGCCCTCTACCATTTTTGAGACTGTAGATAGATATTTAAAATTTTTAGTGCAACAACACTAATGTGTTATACTGCACTATAAAAACATTAACTACTATAAATACATTAACTAATATTCACAAATATACAAATATTTAAAAACTGGCAAAAATACCAAACAAAAAACAAGATTATGCGAAATGACTAGAATAAACAATGTAAAAAATCAGAATCAACAATACATAAACAACAAACATAATAAAGTGTAAAAATACAAAGTATAGATCAATATCACAGAACAACACAAATCAAGACTACATATTGCAGAATAAATTAATATGAAGGACAAAACACAAAATAAATGAATTCAAACTTTTTAAACTGGCCACATTCTTTTAAATAATTTATAAATATTATAAACATTTTTATTAAATAATTTTTGCATTGTATTAATATCTCTATAATATTTTATTCTAGTATCATGTAGGTCGATACAGTTTAATAATATATGCTTGACTGTATCAGGACAATGACATGGAATGCACCAGGGCATATCCTCCCCTTTCAATAGATAACTATGGGTCAAATAAGTGTGTCCTACACGGGCTCGAGTTATAACTATTTCCACCCTACGAGACAAACCCGTCCAAACATAAAAATCTCCTACTGTAGGGTTTATTTGGAATAGTTTATCAGGACACACACACATTCCACTGGGCCTGCCACTTTTCTTTGAAACACTATTTACATTTACTTTCAGGTCTGTATAAGGGACTTTCAAGTCTAAAACATTAAAATTCAAGGCCTGTTTGGCAAGCTCATACACTTTGTCATTGCCCTTTAGGCCTACATTACTTGGAACCCAAGCTAGAACAACTTTCTTATTTACTGACAAACAATCATTAAAAAGCTTTAAAATATCCTGAATAAATGGATGATCACAGTTGTTGCCATCAAGAGCTTGAAGACTAGATAAAGAGTCAGTAAATATAATAAAACGATCCCCATCACAATCTTGAACTATATTAAAAGCCATTTTCAGAGCCTGTAATTCAGCTGTGAATATACTAGCATTGCGAGGAAGTCTGACCTGGGCACTGAGGCCATCAGATGTAGCAGCTGCAGCAACCCTATTTTTTGTTTTCGATCCATCAGTATATATAGCCCTATGGTCAGAGTAATTGCCTTTTAATTCAGCAAATAGACTTTGAAACATACAATCATCACCAAGATCTTTCTTTTGATGGGTGAGGAATAAGTCTATGTGAGGTTTCTGTAAAGTCCAGGGTGGGTTATCTGGCAATGACACAGTCTGAATTAGATCCAGCTGAGGACAGACAGCAAACAAATCTTCCTCTACACCATGCACAAAAGATCTTATTGCAGATGGTTTCTTGTCATACAGATCATAATACTGGGGGTTAAAACAACATCATAAGCTGGATTATCAGGATTACTTCTCAATTTCAAAGCATACTGAATACATAATTTATCAAACCTTAAATACAAGGGTGGTTCATTTGCCTCTACATACAAGCTTTGCATTGGAGAAGCCCTGAAGGCTCCCAGGCATATTCTTAAGCCCTGGTTTTGAATGGATTCCAATTTCTCAAGATAAAACTTACGAGCAGAACTAAAAACAGCACAACCATATTCCAATCTAGAACAAACAAATGAACGATAAAGTCTCATTAAAACACTTCTATCTACTCCCCAATCCATTTTGGCAACTACTTTCAGTAAGTTCATGGCCTTTCCACATTTCTGACGAATATAATCAATGTGTGCCTTAAAATTCAGTTTACTGTCAAGTATAACACCAAGGAACTTAGTTTGTGAAACAACAGAGATTTGTGAATTATATATTGTCAATGTAGGGTCTGAATGAAGTTTTCTTTTCACAAACAACAGGGATTTGTGAATTATATATTGTCAATGTAGGGTCTGAATGAAGTTTTCTTTTCACAAACAACAGGGATTTGTGAATTATATATTGTCAATGTAGGGTCTGAATGAAGTTTTCTTTTATTACAGAAATGCATGCAAACAGTTTTGGTTTTAGAAAATTTAAAACCATTTTCATCAGCCCATTTTTCTACCTTATTCAAACACAACTGAGGTTGCCTTTCTATTGAAGCCATATTTCTAGAAGAACAAGTGATTGAGAAATCATCAACAAAAAGAGAATTTTCAAAGCTAGCTTGGATTGCATCAGCAATACTGTTAATCTTTAAAATAAATAATGTAACAGAGACGATGCTGCCTTGAGGGACACCCATCTCTTGCCCATGTATATCTGAATAAACTGATCCTAAACGAACTCGAAAAACTCTGTTTGATAAAAAATTATGAATAAACATGGGCATTCGCCCCCTTAAGCCTACTTTATGTAGATCTCTTATAACACCATACTTCCATACTGTATCGCAGGCTTTTTCTAAATAAAAAAATACAGAGACTACATGGTTGCCTTTCAAAAAGGAATCTCTAATAAAAGATTCAAGTCTTATTAATTGGTCTGTTGTAGTTTGACCTTTTCTAAAACCACTTTGATATTTTGTTAAAATATTATTTTTCTCAAGGAACCAAACTAATCAAGCATTAATCATTCTTTTCGTGGTTTTGCATAAACAGCTCGTCAGGGATATGGGGCGATAATTGGATGGGTTTTTTTATCTTTGCCTGGTTTAGGAATAGGTATTACAGTGGCCTCTTTCTAGCATTCGGGGATTTCACCGGAAGCCCATATATCATTAAATATATCAAGTAATACCATAAGTGAGTCTCTTGATAGATGTTTAAGCAGTTGATAATGAATTTCCAGTGGCTGTGTCATGAGACTTTTTCAAAGCATCACATAGTTCTCTAATGGTAAATGGTACATTGTAGTTTTCAGAGTTGTCTGTGTCAAAATCTAAGTGTTCTTTTTCAGCTCTCTCTTGATATTTTTGAAACTTTGTGTGGTAATTGTTGCTGCTAGAATTCTTGCTGATTTCTTGGGCCAACCTATTTGCTATATCCACTCGTTCTGTTATTTTTGTGGCATCATTATTTTTGAGATGGTGTACTGTGGTATTACTTTGTTTGCCACTTATTTTTCTAATCATTTCCAATACCTTCTTGCTGGTGTCTTTACATTTAGTTTTGATACATATTCATGCCATGATTTCCTTTTATTTTCTTTAATTACTTTACGAGCATTGGCTTGACAGTTTTTATATTCATTTATGTTATCTGATATAGGATTTGTACAGCATTTATCCATTGCATTTTGATGAGCTTTAACAGCTTTTTTGCACTCATTGTTGAACCATGGTTTGTAGCTACCAGTGGACTGTCCAGTTGACTTTGGCACACATTTTGTTCCCATATCACTTAATTTGTTTAAAAATGCAGGAAACTTTTCTGTTATATCAGTAGAACTATGCCTACTGATATCTAAAGAACACTGGAGTTTGAATTTTGGCCAATCGGCCTTTTTAAGATTCCAACGAGGAACATTGTCCTTTGGCATACTCTTAACTATATCAATAAAAATAGGAAAATGGTCACTACTACACTGATCAGAATGGACCTGCCATTCAAAATAAAGAAAAACAGATGCAGAACACAAAGACAAATCTATTGAGGTGAATGAACCTGATGCAGGATGAAAGTAAGTAGGTGACTTATCATTAAGCAAACAAATATTCAAGGATTCAAGAAGATGTTCCACTTTATTGCCTAAACTATTGGATGAGAGACAACCCCATACGTCACTATGTGCATTAAAATCACCAATAAATAAATAAGGTTCAGGTAATTGGTTGACTAGATTATCAAGATCACTTTGTGCAACATTAAAACGTGGTGGAATATATACATTACATACAGTTATAGTTTTATGTAGAGATACTTTTACAGCAACTGCCTGCAATTCTGTATCTAACTCAAGTATCTCATGAGGTATACCTTTCTTAACAAAAATAGAGTAGCCACCAGTGGCTCTCCCATCTACTTCAGACATACAAGTTTTAAAATAATGATCAAATCCTTTAATATGTACATTATTTGAATCTTTAAAATGAGTTTCCTGCAGTGCTAAAATGTAGGGTCTAAGATTGGAAATTAAATTTTTAATTTCTTCAAAATTTGGCCTAAAGCCACGACAGTTCCATTGTAGTATACTTTTATTTTTGCTTGGTTCCATTATTTACATTTTTATTGCCACTCCACCCTTGTGATTTTGTGATTGGGGATTCTTCTACACTCATGTCACTGTCACTATCACTTAATGCATCATATTTGTTGTATTGTGTAACAGGGTCATTAGATCCTTTTTGTTGTTTGGTCAAATATACTTTGCTCTGGCTAATTTTCAAGTTAATGGGGTCATTTTGAGATGCACTTGCCTGACTCAATGCACTGGTTTTATTCACTTTATTTATCTGTTTCTCAAATGTGCACTTTTTTGGTTGTTTTGTGCCTTCTGGCCAAGTTATTTCTGTTTGTGTTTCTACGTTCACTGTTTCACCACAGGTTTAGTTGCTGCAGCTGCTTGGGCATACATTGTTTTCACAGAATTAAATATGTTCATTTGTCTCTTGGCATCTGTGTATGAAACTCCTCTTTCTGCCTTGATTCCATTTTGGACATGTTTTATCATTAGAGGCATGGTTTCCTTGGCAATTAACACATTTCACTTCATTCGTGCATTCTTGAGAGTCAGTATGATCTTCTTTCCCACATTTATTGCAAACTTCATTTTTCCTACAATTGAATTTAGTGTGACCAAACTTTTGACACTTATAGCATCTCATGGGATTTGGGATGAATTGTGACACAGCCACCCTGTAGTAACCCACCCTGATGTATTTTGGCAAGGTCTGGCTTTGGAATGTCAATATAAATGTCCCTGTTGGTTCTCTTTGGCCATCCCTGAATACTGATATCCTGTCCAGCTTTATGACACCTTCATCTTTTAGTCCTTCTAATATTTCCTCATCAGAACATTCTTTTATATCTGGGCATCTAATGACCCCTTTATTTGTGTTCAGGCTGTAGTGTGGTGATACAGTGATGGGGATAACATTTTCCATAGTCAAGTTCAATTTCCTTATTTTTAGTAGTTTGCTGCTTTGAGCTTCCTTTTCAACTTCAATTAAAATTTCTCCGTTCCTTAATTTCTTGATATTGAAAAGATTAGACCCTGAAACAGCAACAATGACCTTGTTTACAGAAAATGGCAACAGGTTAGACAAGGGTCTCTCATTGTCTGTGCCTTTTATCAACAAAAAATGTGGCCATGAACAAAATGGTGCAGAATCCAAGCTCGTAGTCAAGATATTGTAACATGGTGACATTAATTATTGTGTAATTTGTATTAATAATTTTTAGAAGGTATATTTAATTAAAATGCTAGAATTCAAGGTTTTAACTGATACACTAAACAGTGTCATTTTAAAGACCAGAGACTGATTAAAATGTATGAAGTAATGAACCAAGTGAACTGTTGTACAATATGCTTGCATATGTTTGCAAATTTATAAATCAAACTAGGGCAATCTACTAGAGAAACAGTAGGGGTGAAGCAAGTAAACTGTCATTAAATATTTACTCGATATATTAATGGTCGTTTTTATGTACATGTAGCACATTTTTAGACGGATTCACTATCTTATATATTAATTCCATCTTACTTTCTTATTCTTTGCCAGTTTTATGTATATATTCCTCCAATTCACTGCTGTATCAACTTCTATATAAAAGCGGGTATTATCGCCCATTTGCCGGGAATTACCGTAGTAATTTGATCTATAATTCCCCTATTTCAAGTACTGGGTATTATTTATAATCTAATTTGTGTCTTGTGAGTTCACTTTAAGTTTATTTCCAATCAGTATATAGACATTTTCCTGTTGGTGTCTGGTGGTGTTGTCTTTTAGCTTAAGGTGAGGCTGTAGTGTGGGGTGTTAGGGTGCCTGTGAGTCGCCCACAGGACGAAGAGTTGTGACTTTTAGGTGTAGGGTTATATTATTGAGGCTCCCCACTGTTGAGCTTAGACTAGGGGCTCTTACTGATGTACAACCCCACCAGTCATGTTCAGCCCTCGGTTACTCCTCTTCATGGCACTGTTTGCAGTGGCACTGGCCCACAGACATGATTGGTTCAGCACCAGAGCATCTTACACATCATGTCCTCCTTTGACACGGGTTGCGAAAAATTTATCATATTTGTGTTCCTGCCGAAAATTTCCGACCATGGTTAATGGAAGAGGGCTCATGTTGTTACTGTTACTGGGTGGAGATGTATCCCTCAACCCTGGTCCGTTTACACTCGGTGTTTTGAATGCCAGATCCGTAAGGAACAAGGGTCCTCTCCTTGCCGACATGGTGGCTTCATACGACCTTGATCTTCTATGCCTCACGGAAACACACATACGTCCATTTGACTCTGACAGCTTCTTACGGTCTATAACTCCTCCCGATTTTAACTTTCCTCACAAGCCTCGTCCCTCAGGTATTGGTGGTGGTGTGGGTTTTTTCATCAGATCCTCCTACAGACCCCATATAATTGAAACTCCTTGTTATCAGTCATTTGAAAATATAGTGGTGTCAATCGTGCTTCATGGCCATTCAGTGTTGCTTGCCTGCATCTATCGCCCTCCAGGATCATGTACCTGTAATTTTCTGGAAGAATTCATGTCATTTGTTGGTTACCTTTCATCCATTAATTCTTCATATTACATTTGTGGCGACTTCAACATTCATGTTGATGTTCCAGTTGGTGACGGTCAGAAATTCACTACCTTTCTTGATTCATGTGACCTCAAACAGTTAGTCAATAAACCTACTCATCTACATGGTCACATATTGGACCTGATTTTATCTCCCTGTGATCAGGACACCATTGCTGATGTTAAAATTTGTGACTTTGTTTCCGATCACGCATTAGTCAAATGTTCAGTTGCCTTCCCTTGTCAAGTGTCTCATACTCCAAATGTAGTTCAATATAGAAGGTTCCACCGTATCAATATGTCTGAGTTCCGCTCAGATCTCAAAAATACGTCCTTCGTCAAGTCTCCAGCTGATGCTGTTGTCGATCTGTATGATCAATATGTACATGATTTGAGTGATGTTCTGGATAGGCATGCACCTCTTATATCTAAATTGACGAAAAAGGAGTCCGCCGATTGGATGTCTGATGATTATCGACGTGCAAAGTCCCTTAGGCGCCAATTTGAGAGAACCTGGCGTAGGGCTAAAAGTACACTTAACAGGAGTAGGCTTCGTCGCCAGATTGCTCGGTGCAATGCACTTGTAAATAAAGATAAATCAGACTACTATAGCAAACTGATCTCAGACAATAGTCATGACTCTCGAAAACTTTGGCGTGAGCTGCATAAGACCCTGAACAGGGTTTCTGATGCCACACTTCCATCTCATGAGTCCGAAAAGTCATTGGCTGACCAGTTTGCCTCCTTCTTCACCAACAAAATCAAGATGATTAGAGATAATTTTGCTTCTTCTGGCACTGAATATGATGTTAACCCTCCTTCAGATCCTCCCCAAATTACTGTCTTTAGGCAAGTTTCTGAAGATGCTGTTGATAAAATAATTAAAGCATCACCAACAAAATCATGCCTGTTGGACCCTCTGCCGACATTCCTGATTAAGGAATGCATTGATATATTGCTACCATCCCTCACAAAGCTGGTCAACTGCTCACTCATGGAGGGATGTGTTCCTGATGCCTTCAAATCTGCTGTGGTCACTCCACTTATTAAAAAGCCAAATCTTCCCTCAAATGACCTTAAGAATTATCGCCCTGTATCAGGTCTCAGTTTTATATCTAAATTGGTAGAACGTGTGGTTGCTAAGCAGCTGTTAGAACATATTAATGCCAATAACTTAGACAACCCGTACCAGTCGGCATATAAGGCGGGCCATTCAACTGAGACTGCTCTTCTCTACATAAAAAATGAGGTCCACTTATCATTGTCAAGAGGTGAATCCACGGCCTTGGTATTGCTTGACTTGTCTGCTGCCTTCGACACCATTGATCACTCTACTCTTCTAGGTTGCCTCCAAAACTGGTTTGGGGTCAGTGGCTCCGTTCTGAAATGGTTCACATCCTACCTAATGGACCGTTACCAATCAGTAAAAATTGGTTCTACTTTGTCAGAGGTTTGCAAACTCCTATTTGGTGTTCCCCAAGGTTCTGTCCTGGGTCCTTTGTTGTTCTCATTGTACACTACCCCCCTCAGTTCCATTATCAGTAAACATAATGGAATAAAGTTTCATTTCTATGCAGATGATAGCCAACTTTATATACATTTATCCCAGACGAATGCATCTGCTGCCTTTGAAAAGCTAAATAAGTGCCTAAATGATGTTAAAGAGTGGATGACAACTAGTAAGCTCAAACTGAATCCTGATAAGACTGAGTTTATCATCTTTGGTTCGAAGAGGCAAAGGGATAAGTTGAAAGCATGTTTTCCAATTGATATCCTGGGCAACTCACTCTGCCCTGCAGATTCAGTAAAAAATCTGGGTGTGTGGCTTGATTCAGATTTCTCTTTGTCCAAGCATGTTCAGAATGTCTGCAAAAGTTGTTTTGTTAAACTCCGTGACTTCAGACATGTCAGGCGGTTTCTTACTCATGATGTTTCTGTGCTTGTAGCCAACGCTCTTGTTAGTAGTCGGTTGGATTACTGCAACTCACTTTTCAGGAGCCTGTCCAAGTTCAATCTACGCAAATTACAGTGCATCCAAAATAGTGCAGCTAGAATTGTATCAAACACCAGTCGATACACCAGCATAACTCCTGTGCTAAAGAAACTGCATTGGCTTCCTGTTGAACAGCGCATTGTGTTCAAGACAGTCACACTTGTTTATAAGTATCTTCACACAGGTTTTCCCAGGTATTTTTCACCACATCTTTCTTCCTACAGCAGTTCTTATAGTACCAGGCGCAGTGAAAGTGGTGGTAATTTCCTAGTTATTCCAAAGTTCTGCCCCTCTGTTCATAAATCTGTCAAACAGTTTGGTAATAGTTTTGCGTTTGATGCTCCTACTGTGTGGAATACTCTCCCTGATGTGATTCGTGCCTCTCCATCCCTGGCCTCCTTCAGAAAACAGCTTAAAACCTACCTGTACACCAAAGCATATCCACCCTAGCCTGAATCATCCTCCTGGCGTTCTCCGTGATGGTGTTCGACCCCTGTTATGTCCCTGGACACAGAATTTTGTTGACTGCTTTTTGTTTTGTTGCGCCTTAGAGTCCTCTTGTTTGGGGAGATTAAGCGCTATAAAAGTCCAATTAGAATTAGAATTATATTCCAGGTAAACAAGTTTCTAAATTAAGCTAGGACAAACTTTAAGACAAAGAACATGGGAGTTGAACTGAGTGGATTGAAATAAAATTGCAATTACAGGTTTCTTTCATATTTCTGACAAACAAGCCAATAAATTCATATAAATCTTGATTGACATACATTTTTGACCTTTAGTATTTGGTAAGGTTTTTCAAAATGTTTTTAAATAATGATTATCTATCAAATACAATTATAGTTTATTAGACATTTTAGTTAAATAATTTTACTTAATGTAATTTGTGATATAAATTCAATTAATCAAATGATTGATATGATGTGTCATGTGTGAATTATGGTTTATTAAATAAAGTTTGTTAGTTAGGTGACTGAGTGTCACCTCAGTTAAGACAAAATCTTACAGATATGTCTATATAAGGCCTGTCCTCGGTTGATCTGGAGGCACTTTTAGATTTTGACTGGACCAACAAGGTAGCAAGAGTGTAGTTCTCTGTGCTACAAAGATTGTAGTTCTCTGCTACAAAGAGTGCAGTGCTTTGCTATTTTACAAAGTTTTGAAAATATTTTATTAAAGTTGTTGTTAAAAGACCCGCGTGGCAGATATGTAATTTGACTAACAAAGTTTTATAGAGTGAACAACAGAATTTCATTTCATAATTATTAATAAACAGTATTTTGAAAGAGGGTAGCTTTAATATTGGGTTGAACCCAACTCTTTCACACCAGAGCCCGGCTACAAAATCAGTTTTAGTTTGTTTCCTATCGGTCATTTGAGAGTGTTGAGTAGCCATAGTAAAATAATAATTAGTCATTGCCAATGCTCTCCACCCACCCTTCGAGCCCAACAAGGGGATATCATAATAGTGTGGAGTTGAGCCCGGCACACTAATATCAGAGATACATTAGTAATATACTCAAAGACCACAAAAGTGAACCTTGATTGACCTGTCAAGCAGCCGCCTTCTAGATACTCCAAACTAAAGCACAAACCAAACACCAGCAGAATACAACAATCAAGTACAACAGTATAAACCATTACAATCAACAAGCCATCATTAATTTGGAGCACTAGGGCTTGGCACTACCAACCGTTTGATTAAGCCAGGCCATCTTAACCTTCCAACTAAGTGAAATTGAGGCCAAAGCTGTGTATTGCCTCCTCAATGCCGCAACAAAGTATTGGCTCAACAGCCAGGACCCTCTCTTCCACTGACACGGATCGCAATCCACAGCAAACAGGCTGCCCCTAATTAGTCACCTCTTACGACACGCAGGAGGATACGTTGAGCCTATTCTACATCCCCGGACCCACAGGGGGCTTTTGAGACTGTAGATAAAGTCCCTGTTAGATAGTACTTTGTACAAACATATACTGTTTCAAAGTCATTTATCACTCTTATCATTTCAAAATTATTATTGTTATTAGCATTTGCTGTATAACTTACATATTTATTGCTCTGCAAACAAAAATATAAAGAAATACTTTGAACCGCCGACCTCGGAGGTGGGAGGCAAGTGTGTTTACACTGTGCCACCATGGCCTCTCATATGCAAAACCATTTATTGTATCATTAATGGAAGGAAAGTAAACAAATCCCAATCTCCAAAAACAAATTCTAAATTGAATTGACTGTAAAATTTCTGGAATAAAACTGCATTTCTAACTTAAGAGGTCACTGCAATATTCCTTCGAACTGTTATCATCTAGAGGTTGAGTGACTGTAATCCAAAGTAGGTTTTACCTTGTTAATGAAGTAATGTATTTTATTATTTCTAAAAGAACGAAGAGACATTGAAAATTAAAGCATATTGTTATTTGAATAGAAATTGAAATATCCCTTTAACTAATGATAAACCCTTTCATTAGTGAACCACTGAATATAATGTAGAAGTGTGAATCAGTTTATAAGTCTACTTTTGGTGAATTTTTGACTTTGAACCTGTATAACACAAAGAGTATTTCATATATTTTCAAAGTTAATATCTCAAATTATAGGTGTGTTATCCCTTTATTACTGTGCCAAATATTAATCCCCTAATATTTATACAACCATTAAAAATATTGCTTTTTCTGTCTCTGATTGACTAAAACCCTTGAATCAGTTTTTTGGTCTATTTTGAAAAAAATGTCACACTGGACTGAACCGCCAGCTGTTTCAAGTTCACTATATATAGACTGTAACACAAGGACACTGACCAAATTGTGAGCCTATTTTGGCCAAGTATTTTGCGTAGTGGTGTGTCTTCAAAGTACTTCAGTTATAAAAGCTTTTGTATGTTTTATGCATAATTACAAATGTAAACACATATTTATGTTTGGAGTGTTTTATTACAACATTTTCATTTTTTTGATCATTACTCTTCAAAAATGTAACAGTCTGGGGAAATAGCATTGGACAACATTACATAAAGATCTTGCATTATAAACTATACTATGGTGCAAGATAAATAACAACCAAAAGGGATAAAATGTATGCAAAGTATCAAAACAAGGCAATATCAAATCATTAATCGGTCAACTGAAAGTTGTGAAGCTTTAAAACTTATTAATTGAAGTATTGCTGTCAATGAAAATTACAGAATTAGGTAGAATTACCTATAACCAGAGTACTTGGAGAGTGCATACCTCTGCCAATGCATGTAATAAGCAAATACATAAATCAAAGTTATTTTTTAATATCCAGATGATAATCCAGATCACTTTCCTACTTTGAGGTTAGGCCGGGATTCAAACTCTGAGGGTGGGAGGTGAGTGTGTTACCACTGCGCCTCCATGGCCCCCTTTATGAAAATGATACCTCCTTGATGGAGGTAATAATCAGTTGCAGCAATCTATATATCATTGTCATGAGAAATATGTTTGAAATATTACTGTAGAAAACATTTTGACAGAGTCTGGGTCAAAGGTCAGACTAAGGTCACAGTATGACATTGCACATCTATAACCCCTAACCTATACCCCTATCAACATCCTTGCTAACATCTAACAGATTCTGATATACAGGCCAGACAAGATATTTACCCCTGCCTACCAGCCCACCTATTTGTTCACTTGTCAGCACAGCTAGATGCCATGAGTAAAAACAATACCTGCATTTGGACAATTTGAAATCATGATTTGGTCAGTCCTAAGTGACCACAGGTAACAGTACATATATTGTAAATCGCTGAAGTGATAAGTCAAGTGTTAATTTTTTTTCAAAATAGACCCATACACTGATCATAGGGTTTCCACCAATAAGAGACAAAAAAGACAATGTGTTTTATATTTCTACAAATATTTAGAAAATGATATCTGGTACAATGGCAAAGGGATAACATCTCAGCTATCACCATGAAAACAAATGTGATATTAAGGTTTGAACTAAAAAAAGATACCAAAATTAGACCCATGAACTTATCATTACTTCCACCAAAGACACTTCATATTCTAGAAATATAAACATGCCGAGACACTACTTCACATTTGAAATCGGTTAAACAGGCTCATTATTTGATTACTGACCACATATAATATGCCATATATGGTACACTTCATATAGTTGAAGTGTTCATTCAGTGTTTGCCTTTTGTCAAAATTGACCCAAAAACCGACTGAAGGGTTTTCATCAATTAGAGACAAACAAAGTAATATTTGTAATATTTGCATAAATATTAGGGAATTAATATTTGGCACAGTAATAAAGTGATAACACACCTATTATTTGAGGTAGTAACATGGAAAATATATGTAATAATCTTGGTGTTATTCAGGTTCAAAGTAAAAAAATTCACCACAATTAGACCCACAAACTGATTCAAGCTTCTATTATATTTTTAATCTTCATGAATTATATTTTTTTCTGTATATGTCTAATGAGGGACGTTTTACTTTTATTTTCCACCATCATGTAATATGAGTTAATAAATCAATATTAAATGAGAAAATGTGAAAACAACGGTCAATGAATATAAAACATGGGCACCAGTGAATATAAAAACTTTAATCTTTAACTTGCAATATTTCAGTTATTTATGCATGAATATTCATGTAACAAAGACTATCACAAGTGCTGTAAAATGACCTTTGCAATAATATAAAATAAGTATTTGTAGGTTACACAATTTCCCGGATATTGGTGAAAAACCAAAAGTTATTGACACTAATTTTCCCTAGATATCAGTGACAAACTGGAAGTTTTTGATAGTTGTTATCCATGGTACGTAGGCCCGGTGGATACAAAATATATTCCCCTCCATACATCTCCTGTACAGCACGGTGTAGATAACAACTACTACCACATCAAGACACAATGTTACACTAATATATACATTATAAACTCACTGATTTGGTTAACTATTTCAACGCCCAAATTTAAATATATAATCGGTAATCATAGAAATATTTAACTTTGACAACTTAGAATAAAATAATATATATGTAGAAAAAATAACTGTCGAACAATTAATAAAATAAAGACATAACCTAATACCAAAAATGTGACATAAAACTATTGCATTGAAAATAGGACTCCAAAACTAGATAAAACACAAAAAGGGAATGATTGCAGAGGCTCCAGATGCAAGGGTCACTCCCATGTGGATTTCATGTTTGCTGGGTTTGAGGAATAAACTGAGAGGTAAGAGAGAATCACAGCTGCAGGGATCGAGACATAATACCTGAAAGGCAGCAGTCTTTCCTTACACAGGATCCAGATTAGGATTTTGATGAAGATGATGTTGAATGTTCTTAGCCTTGGCATGAAATTTGCACTCCATTTGCCATTCTGACACTGGAAAGTAGAGAGCCATGAATGCTTCACAGAAAGGTAGTTGACAGAGAGACTCAGGCCAGCGCATCAACACACAGCAATGTATGTTGTAGTTTATGGTT
The DNA here is from genome assembly GCA_964017235.1 of Sabellastarte sp. h YS-2021. Classification (NCBI taxonomy): domain Eukaryota; kingdom Metazoa; phylum Annelida; class Polychaeta; order Sabellida; family Sabellidae; genus Sabellastarte; species Sabellastarte sp. h YS-2021. The sequence goes on from OZ024930.1 coordinate 163,484,396, forward strand.
TAAGAGCAAGAAGACCAGGTATGTGAAACATTTTTAGTTAAAGTCAGGGAATGGGCTTTAGAAAATGTTTGTTAGTTTTAGCAAATGAAATAAACTACATATAATGTACTGTTGCAGAAGTGTTGCATCCACGTTAAAACCCATAAGACATTCATAACTCTCATTGGCTCCAACAGCACATCTTCTTTGCCCCAGTTCCAACAACTGCAAAGGGGATGGCCAAAATACAAGTGTATGCAACATGCCCAGCCTCACTGTTAGGCAAAGTATTGTATCCAGAATGGATGTTTTAATAAGATATAAGCAATGACATCGGGTGACATCACAGGCAATCTGCCAAAGACCAAACCCCAGTCATGAAGGTGTTCCTTCTTTTGTGACAGAGTTGGAGTTGAAAAGGAAGAGGATTTTAACTAGCATCCAAAGAAAATACATGCCCAGATCATCAGACACATATGCAGCAACATAAGTTTCTCCTGACAGATCCATTATTGCGTACATTATGAGCAATAGGCAGTTATGTATTATGCCCGAACATGGAACTGAAAAATACATATTACACATACTTGAGACTTTTCTCAAGCTACAGCCTATGGTACAGCAGCATACATATGTGCATCCTTCGGCACTTGCGCACAAGCATTCTCTGAGTCAACACCAGTCATAGACATATTATAAGGCTCTACCCAGGCAGCAGCAGCCATCTATAGACACACTCACAAACACAACAGCACCAGGCCTTAATGAGCCAGCTAACAGAGTGGCAGTTCTCTCTAGCTAGCACTAGTAATGCCTCTAGGAACAGTGTGTCCATTGCAGACAATGGAGGCATCATGACTTGGTCTTATTGAACTATGGCAGTAGCGATATCATTACACCTATTTGCTTGGCTGTTGCATAAAACAGGTATATTTTGTAACTCACAATTTTTCACAGTCAGTTTGCAGTTGGATCATGACTGCAATATTGCTCGGTCTTGACATAACTTGTGTTAGTGAAACTGGGGTATAAACCAGGGGGATATAGTAATACAAAATGTATCTTCATGTCAGCTATTTAATAATGTCCTATTTTGACAGGGTATCAGAGGGGGCTGACATTTCAAAGATCTGATGGGTCTTTCAGTGCATTTGGCCTAAATGATAAAGTTGGAAGCGTATGGTAAGTGCTCATTTCATTACAATGACACTAATATTGAAAAAAATGACATCACAGCTGATTGAAGGTCTTCGGTTAATCCTTCCCCAGAAGAGTCAGTAAGTATTTCCAGACACAGAGTGTTTATCGATATTTACCAAATAAATTAGTAGCTAGGTCTTACCTGTGAAAAACATATGGTTTAAACAGGTTTACTGACAGAATTGTAAATTTAATAAGTAAATTAAGATTTTAAAAGTTAATACCTTACCCAATGGACATATGCTATACTGGTGGTCACAACCCATTACCGTCAAACGATAGAAAAAGCTGTCTTGTGTTTCCACCAGCAGTAGCATCAGTATGGACTGATTGACGTCATCTTTTTCATTATTCAAACCTATTTAGAACCCTAGTAAGCTGATAGTGGTGTCGGATTGCAGGGTCTTTCCTGTCCATTAGGTAAGGTATTAACTTATTAAACTTACAATTTATTGCATTAATAATCTTTTCCAATGGTGTCTTACATTCTAATATAGCCAAGCATAAATCAAACTGCTGCCGACATTGATGGGCGAGTGACTGACCTTTCAACATTAATGGTGCTTGGTTACAACTTCCTGTCCTAGAACAGATATAGCAGGAAGTCAGCGATGTACTTTAGACAGGGTGCCTTGAAGTCCAAATGATCACTCTGGTAACACTTTGTAAAAATGTATCACTTTGCCTGATAAACTAATCTGGTTGATCCTCTTGGAGGAGCCTCAATTCGTGCTGCCACTGCCCCAGAGAAACCATTCATTGATAGCTGAGGCTCTAGGAGCCTGGCATGAAGTTTCAGGTTTGACAGGTTTCTTTGAAGGATCTGGTAGAATGGTTGAGTCAACAGATTGGCCAGTTTGGACAGGCACAAAGGGATCTGGCTGGACATGACCACCAGGCCCCAAAGGCAAGGCCTGTTAGGCCACCCTGGATCAATCAGAATGATCCTGTTGTGCGGGTAGTCCTGCAACTTCTACGCCACTTTGCCCAAGATAGCAACTGGATGGAAGACAATATGGATCCAGATTGTCCCAAGACAGGCTGAGTGCATCCACTGCCCAGGCCAGGGGGTCTAGAACAGGTGAAACAAACTGTGGGAATTTGTTGAATCTGGTGGCAAACAGGTTCCCTTGAGGGTGGTGCCACTGGAAGCATATTGCTTGCAAGACCTCTGGATGGAGGAACCATTCTGTCTGGATGGTCTGACCTAGCTTGGATAACTTGTCTGCTATCACATGCAGCCAGCCTGAAATGTGCCGAGCTTTGAGAGACACCTGTCACCTGGAACACCAGGTCAGAATTCTCCACAAAAGGGCACACAGAGGGCCTGACTTCATCTCCCCACTTCCTTGTTTATGTAGGCAACTAATGTGGAGTTGTCTGTAACAATGAAAACTATGATGTTCAAGCAGAGGTCTTAGAAGGGACCAGATTCCCGTTGCAGTGTGCTCGTTTAAGTGAGCACCCCACCCTTCTTTTGATGCATCTCCGATCAACCAGTTGTCTAGGTACTGCTGGATTCTTACACCCCTTTTTAATGGAATCAGTTTGACCTCCTTCACTACTACCATAAACTCTATGGGTGCTGTGGACAGACCAAATGGGACAGTTTTGAACTGGTAAGACTGGCCCTGGACATGAAAACACATGTATTTCCTGGACTGGCTTTAACTTGGTATATGGAAGTATGCATCTTTTAAATCTATGTAAGTAACCCACTCCACCGCCTGTAGGGTGGTTCTTATTGTCTCTGGTGTCTCCATTTTGAATGACTCTATCTTTAAAAATTTGTTCAGAGTACTGAGGCCTAGGATGGGTCTCCACTGGTTGTTAGGTTTTGGAACCAGAAAAAGTCTGTTGTAAAACCCTAGAGACTTCTAAGTTGTTACCGGTTCCACTGCATTTTGTTCAACAGCTTATGCAATGCCTCCGCCAGGTAGAGGTTCCTGTGGAATCTACATAGCAGCTTATGATGATAGGTGACCTAGTCGAATTTGCCTGGAACCTGAAGAGGAGGGTGTAGCCTTCCCCGAGGACTGTTACGACAAGGGCTTCCCATTTTTTCCAAAACTGGTGCAATCTGGCCCCCTTCAGGTAGATCTGGAGCAACAGTTGGGACATTTGTGACACATTTTCCAGAACTCAAGTGATCTACACAGGAAACATCGTTCCAATATTTTATTTCTGGACAATGACCATTGTCGGGATTTACATCTTTCTTTTTACAGATACCCTTTTGTAAATTTAATATGAGTTTAGAGGTAAAAAAATACCATGTCTCTCTTGCCAGTCACAAATGAACAGTCCTTCTCTCTGGCTATCACTGGTACAACACCTAAACTGTCCACTTTGTCAGTCACATGCAGTTTTTCTTGCCACCCACACAGTCTACACAGTAATTGTCATTTATAGTACTCCGACCCCTTGGCCAGTTTATGTCGATAAAAAGAGGGCTTACCATGATCTTTCTTGCTCTGTTGCCTGTCTTTAATCTGTTTCTATGCATGAACACAAGACTTCCGGTAAGACTGGTGAGATGACTTTGCAGAGGATGCATAGGGCTAGTAGCGACTGGCTTTCTTCTGTGATTCTTCTTCTTCTTTCCTGATTGCATGAGATCTCTGCTTTCACCGGTAGTTGGTCCTAAAAGAGAGAGTGCATGTGGAGTGGAGCACTATGTAGAGCAGTGAGCATATCCTGCATGATTCTGGCTCTGACATGGTCCAATTAACCATCTGTGCGGGCCAGTGTCATTTTGGCCGTGTTGATAATAAAATGCCTTCTGATAAGTCCTGCATAATACGAGCCATGGCTTAACTAATGTTACTGCTGAAAGTCACCAAATAGTCCAGTTCATTAACAGCATGCTGTGATCTACCGGAGGACTTGCACTTATCATAGTGTAGAATCTTCAGATCTGTAACCATAGATTCTTATCAACATATCTTGATGGATGGCCGTGATGAAGGGGCAGACAGCAGTGTATGTGTGGCAATTGTGCTGAAACTGCTGTTCAACTTGGCTGGATCTGGTGACCAGGAAAACACGTTGGACCTTCAACAATCCAGCAGTTTCAGAGTTTTTCGACATGTAGCCTTTTGAGATAGTAATGTTGAGTTTTTCCAGCTTTTCACAAAGCCACTCATCTGCTGGCAGCTTTGCTGACACTTTACCGGTTCACAGGGTCCTGGAACAAGCAAGGTGTTGTCATCCAAATTTGGTGAGCAAGTATCAAAATCCGGTACCTGGTGCCACCCCATAAATGACCTCTCCCCTCTCATGGTTTCAAGGTAGTGGATTTCTTCAGACAACTCCTGGTCCAGTTCTTCATCTCTATGGGTGTCCCTGTCTGAGAGTTCGCCCTGATCTTCACCAGTACCGGCAGGGGAGCCTGGCTCACTAAGTTGGTCATCTTCTGAGTTAGAATAAGCAGACATACTAGTAGCGGCAGGTACAGTCTTCTCAATGGTGACTGATCTACCAGTCTAACTTCTTCAATACTGATACCGGTGGGCTGGGTGTGGACCACAGATCTGGTACCTGAAGCCTCAACAGGCTGGGCAGCAACTCTCAACATTGCACTGGGAGACTTGACAGGTTGGGTGGTAGTAAAGCTGGGAGCAGCATCCCCGGTGGCCAGAACAATACTGGCAGCGGTAGTAATAACTTCTGAAGGCTGGGTGAACAGATCGGTATTCTTCCTGCTGGTACTAGCTGCAGAATCTTTGCAGGATCATTGCTTCTAAATGCACGAACGTCATGGAGGCAGCTTTTTCTTCTTGTCAGCAGGAATCTCTTCAAAGAACTGACTTCCCTCTACATACTCCATAAGCTAACAGTCATTAGGGTCCACCAGGGTGGGGAAAGAAGTAGCAGGGCAGGCAGTCTTCTTGTGTTCTTTTTCCTTCATGGTTCTGTAGGTAGGTTTGGCCAGTTGTTGAATCTGCTCATCCGTAAAATCTTTACAGGATAGTCTTTCTTCTGATCACAAATCTTTACCAGCCCCTTTGCTTCTACAATGTGCAAATTTCAAATGGTCATCGCAAGTTTGCAAAATATTGCTAGAAGTGCCACACTTCTGTCCTGGAGAAGACATAATCTTCCCAGAACACAGCAGAACAAAGTCTTTATAAAATAATCTTCAAATAAAGTCCAAATCGGCTAAATTGCTTCAGATTTCTTCACACTTGAAGAACTCTTACAAAACCAAGTGTCTGCACACTCCATGTGCCAAAGATGCGATGACGTCAGCCCTGTCTAGACCGGAAGGAAGTAGGATGCACCACCTAGCAAATGCACATTCTGTGACTGGTCCAGCAGGTGGAAACACAGGACAGGTTTTTCTGTCATTTGACCGGTCAAGCCAACTGGTATACAATATGGCTAAGAAGTATTAACACAATAAACGTAGAGGTACAAACTAGTGTCATATGATGACTCAAAGCCTGACTGACCTTAACTTTAAATTTTCTTCATGACCTTATCCTCATGACTCTAAAAAGAGACTTTATGTCTTGGTAGTGTACATATGAAAAGCAGCTGCACAGTAAAAAAACAATCCACTTTAAGCCCTCCCACATGTATGGTCATTTTCCATAGTCCTTCAATGTGTAAATATTAGCACATAGAAGCTAGAGGTTTTCAAAAAATTTGGAAAACAATTATGCATGCTCAAAACATTTCCATTCTTTGTCATATACGTCCTACACAAATATAAAACCTGACTTATGAAACCTAATCAATACCAACAAAACATATTGAGCCACAAACAAGCCTGGCCATGTCTGTGACTGTGACTAAAATATTTTCCACACTTTGATTTAAATCCCCAAATAACTTTTATTTTGTTAATGTGTCAAGTAGTTTCATTAATGGACAGTTGTCCTAGTCGATGACCATGATCATAGCTGAAAACCATTTTTGTATATTTCTGGTTTTGTATTCTCACTAAATGATGATAAAAAGCAAAAATACATGTCAAATATATAAAAATGAAAAGATATGTTGTTGAAGTAGATAGGAAAATAAATTAAGTGTTACATATTTGAAAGTACACAGGAGTTGTGGTAAATTCATTTAAAACACCTCTCTGGTATGTGTAATACACAACTTTTCATGTTTTCTCCGATAAATAATCCTCTCTTCACACACAACTTGCAAGACCAGAAAATGACGTCCCATAAACTAGTTGTGAGCAGGTAACTCTGTTAATTACATTCCAATGCAAAAGCTTCATAGTTTTACTTCTTTCATATTAAAAGGCTATATATATATACCAATTTAGGAACCTGCAATGGTTTTATTAAGAATTTCTTACTTCTGTATACACCTGTGAGAAGGGAATTTAAATGCTCACAATAATTAAATATACCGTTCTAAGATTTTCTATATAAAACATTTTCTTTGTAAAGATTCTATCTAAAATCTTTGGGGTGAAAATAATTTAAGTTTCCTCAAATGAATTGCTAGCAAGTTGTAATACAGGAGAAAATAAACATTGAAAATGCACCCTATTCAACACTCTGTTATGAATATTATAAGTCTCATGCCTTCAATAAAATTCCAGAATTAGCAAGGTCTAAGACAGGGTTTAAACAGGTTTTAGAAACGTTTTCTAGTACTTTCAAACCATTTAAAAACGTTTTTAATGTTTACTGTGAGTAATATTTTATAAAAGAAATAAACTTCTGCTTAGACTAAATCTGTGATTCAATCAATATGGAATCTCTAAATAAATAACTTCATCATTTATTTAAGGCTAAATTTTGATTCAACTACAGATAAAGTCTGTGCAATTGGCAGTTTATTGAACCAATGTCACCAATCTATTTCAGGATGACATCATTTGTTGTGAGGTGTTTTGAGCAGGCTAAAGCATATATAGGAATAGATCAGCGGATAATTGACAGAGCAACAAATTTTATCATCAAACAACAGCTAGAAGATGGACGTTTTAAGGTTAGTCAAAGCATTTTACCTGTTCAATTAACCACACAGAATATTGAAACTAATGCATCAGGACTGGCAGTTTAATCTGCCATAAAAACCAAAATTGCGTACTTTACATACTGCAATTTTCAAAGAACAAATAAAACATGATGACTATGTTAAGACATACTAAAAAAGCAAATGTTCTATTTTCTGTCAGTTAAGAATTGGAATTTTACTGCTTGAAGTTGAACTGGGCAGATATATCAGAACCAAAGTCTAGGAAAGCATTTGCAAACGTTGTAAACAGGATATAGAGGATGAAATTCATTTTGTTTATGTTTGTCCTGAATTAGACTGCATGTGACTGAGATATTCAAATGTACTAAGCATGTTAGATTCTCATCTCTTATTCATAAATTTCTAGAAATAATGTCTGTAAATTTTGTATTTGATTTATGATAAGAGAGGAGACACAAACTGTATACTTGACAAATTTACTATGCATCTGCATTTTACATTGCTTCCATTGACATTCCCCTCATATTACTTTTTCAATCAAGATACAGAACAAAATTAATCGTTACGTCATGCATTCTCCCACTTGGAGAATTATTGGTTGAAATGTGTACCCACACTGCCTATGTTAATACAAGTATGAATCTTTAATAACTTGAGAAAAAATTCTGAAGGCAAGCTTTAAGCGACAGAGGTATCTGTGTTCATATGTTTAAACACTTGAATATGTTTTTTTCAGTAAGGAATTCAGTATTTACAACGAATGAGTTCTTCAGCTACATTTATGTAGGTTATTTTATGCAAATTTGAGATCTTCAGCTGGAGTATTTGTTGAGTACTAAGTACCTATTTCATTATTTGGGTTATAACTAATGACCATTAGAATTCATGTGTTTTCACTGAATAATCTGCTCAGCTCATTATTCATGCAGATTATCCTGCCAAAGTGAGATCCCCTACAGTTGTAGTAAAGGAGAAACTATAAGGATTTTCTGTACTTGCAACTTATGATATATAAGTACTGAAACCACATAAGTTGTACAACTACTTTTGTCAGGCTATTGATACAAATTTTGATCTGTGGTAGTTGAAAGATGGCAAATCTCTTCCTCTAAGGGTTTTATCCTATGTTAACGATTGTACTTTATGGTCAAAGACAATGAGAGGTAGTAGTCAGTGCTCCAGTTTTGTTTAAATACCTTTAACTCTACAGCCTGTAAAGGTTTGTAGGTATTGTTTTACCCATTGCATTCAGCTAGGTAGGCCAGCAAGTGGTTGGGTATTGAGAAAAATCTTGTATTGAAAATATCCGAGAAATCATAAGGTGGAAGAAGTCGATACTTGGTAAGGACATTGCTACAGGGATGTAAGTTGACAATGACCTTCATTTGGCCTTTGATATTTCTGTAATCACTTTGGGATTTAAAATCTTGTCCAGGCAATATCTCATAAACCATCATATGTAGGAAGTTATACTTGATAGGCATATTGGCTGGGAAATGCAGACATGCAATGTTTTTGTGGGACCTTGATTTAACTTTTGACCTTGCTTTTTATATATCTTGACTCTACAATTCTTATCTGGGCTCTATCTTGGAAAGCATAGCATGCATGAAGTTGACAGTTGGCAGGGATATTGGTTGGGTGTAGGTGTACAACATCATTGTGTGACTTTGTTGTGAGTTTTGACACTGGCTCTGCCAGAATGTCTTAAAATACTATGTTTGAGACATAGTTTTCCCATAACAAACTTACATTTGTTGCTGAGACTGATTATTAATATAAATTTTGTTCTCCATAAACAGCTATATTTCATTTCCAGCACAATCTGCCATTTAATATCGCACAAATGAAAAATACAAGAACAATCAAATACAATGAATAATTTTCATGTAAATGATTACATTGATGAAAATGTTATTTGCCTCATTTCTCAGGAACCCATTGGCAGTAGAGTGATATATTCTTACTTACAAGGAGGAGTGTCTAAGGGTGTACCGATGACTGCATATGTAGCAAAAGTATTAGAGGAGATAATTATGGATTTAAAAAGTGTAAGTAATTTGGCATGGTAAAATATATTATTTTTAAACTCTGTCAGGTTTCACAGAAGGTTTGGAAATTTATTAATTGTAAATATATTGTACCATCTCATCTCATTTTGTCACAAAGGTCCAGTCTCATTGCCTGTTCAAATGTTTCTAAATATGATGGTAAATTATTGAATGGGATAGTAACAAACAATTTTGTATATTTAGCTTGTGATGTTAGAGTCTACTATCCTCAATCTCATTAAGGGCAACAGTAAACATTGGAGACAGAATATACATGATGCTTTTATTTGAGAGTTGGTAAAAGTTTGTCCAGGGTTGTAACCAATAAGGTTTCTAGTATGCTTTTTGAAAGAACAGGGGGAAGTAGATAATATGTTGCCATAGATTAGTAGATCAATTTCATTTTGCCATTTTGGACTTATTCCTTGTTTTGGCCATTTTCTCTCTCTTTCTATATTTCAGTTTAATACCAAAATAAATATAAACTTTTCATTATTTGGTATGTCTAAAGCGCAGAGAAAAGTTAAAAATTATATTAAAATAAAAAATGCTATCTGGCAACTATTCATGTTTATATTCTAGCCTTTTAAATTTAGGTTAGTTTGGCTATAAATTCACTGTAATTTCCACTGCAAAAACACAAATAGGATTGCTTATGACACCCAATCAGCTGACACTAGGTAGATTGGTCTCAATGGACTATACAGAAAGGGCCATTGGGGTGTGGCCATGAATTTTTTTCTGCTTCAGAACATGTCAAAATTGAGCATAAAGTAAGACTGTTTTATGTTAAAGGTTAACCAAACTCTTGTGAGGAAAGCCATAAAAGCGGCACAATCCTATCTGGAAAAAAAATTGAACACTGTCAGTGAGAACCCATACTCCTTATCACTAACATGTTACTTCTTGTGTAATGCATCCAGTCGGAAGTGTGACACTTGTCTGCAGTTTCTGGAAATTCTGGCTATTAGACAAGGTCAGTTTACATAAGAATATTAGTGACAACGAATACTTTTTAATTGTTAACATTGTATGTCAACATTTCAAGTTAAATATCTCAACATGTTGACTTATTATCTTTACATGTAGAGTTAACAACTCAACATGTTGAGTAAATATATTAACATTTTGAGGTAATATATTAGCAAATTATAAAGTTATTATCTCAACATGTTGATTTGGTATCTCAACATCTTCAGTTAGTATCTCAATATGTTGTGTAAGTATCTGAACATGTCGCCTTATTATCCCTTACATATTGATATAATAAATCAACTGATTAAGATACTAGCTTGACAATCAAACAGAAAGTCATTCTCTGGCACAAATATTCTTCCATAGTTTACTATTCCATACAGATAAAACAACAATAAACTTTCATATAAACCTCTTTAAGATTTTTACACTTTTTATAATGTGAATTAAATGTTCATTAAATTTTTGAAGAAATTTTCCATAAAAAATTTCAGTTTTTTAAAAACCACAAAACACAAAAGTATCTATTGTCGAACCTGAATCACAAAATTTTTAATTTCCCTAATGTTTGATACAGAACTTGCCATTTTATTTTACTATTCTTTTCAGACTCGAGCCTTGTTTTCTTAATATGGTCAAAAAGTGAAGGTCTATGTGAAATAAAATGCTTAAATTAGATTCGAGAGTCTTTCTTAAAAGTATCCAATAGTTTTCATTCATGGAGGGTGGTTCAATTCAGTGATTATGGCCATATATAGAAGCCCTTGTCACATATTTCCAAAGAAACCCATTTGTTTTAAATTTAACTAAAATGATAAAAAAATTAGACATACATACCAGAAATATAGAAATAAAATGTAATAATGTTGAACAACATTTAAAAAAATTATAAACTAAGAAAGAGGTGTAATATAAATAGCTTAATTCAATTCCATCAGCAAGCAGTCGTAGATCTAAGGCTATGATAAGACATTGTAAACTTTATATCCATTGGTCAAAGAGTTCCAGATCCAAGGATTCCACTTAATATTTAAAAGTACCAGATTTATTGGTTAGATGTCTGATATCCAAGGTTACTACTTGATCTAAGGGCTTGTAAAGTATTTTTTTAATGGTCAAGCCAATCACTTGCATGGCTCATTGGAATTTCATATGCTCCAACCAATATATAGTTGCTCCAATATTTATGAGTTGAACAAAATAGTCATGTTAAAATTTATGTTAATAAACAGTAACAATGCAGTTGCTGATAATAAATTTAGGAGGAAAAGTTTACTGGGAGAACCCTGACCGCAGCAAAAGGTACAAGTATTGGAGACCACCTTATTACTGGCCCCAAAGTAACAGTGTGGAAATGACAGCCTATGTTCTGATGACATACTGTATGAAAGGTGAGACTGACAAAGCAGCACCAGTTGCCAGATGGCTGGCTACTGTTAGGACTTCATATGGAGGATACAGATCCACTCAGGTTTGTGACATAATTGGACTGCACCCAAATAAACCAAAATCATTGGTTTTAAAACAAGTTCTATTTAAACTTAGCAATTGATGATTATTTTCTAAAATATGTCAAATCAAAGAACTTCTGGTCATTTTAACCAAAGAACTACAGTGTATTGCAGTAATCCTAGTCCATTAAAGAAAATTTTTCAGAATTAATCATCGCTTTTTATCGACTTTTAAATTACAATTGAGAATTTTGCTCTTGTTAAAATTGTCTTATATCTTTTATTACACATTTCCAAAAATCCTATTTTACTTTTATTTCAACTAAAATGATCATTAAAAACAAATATACACCAAAAATGCGGAAATGAAAAGTAATGGTGATAAACAACAATTTTAAAAATTAGGAATTTAAGAATGTATGTAATAAGTTAATAGCCTCTCAAGTGTGGAGAAGTTGCTGTCTTTGTCATCAATGTCTATCAATGACATTGATAGCGTGCTTTGTCAAACTGATCAGCGGGACACTTTACCAAAACACATTAGTATTGTAAAATACCAGACTCACCAGTAGTTATCTGTCGTGATGTGGTTGGATTTCCTTTTCAGGTCCTTTCTCTTTGAATATGCACAGATAACTGAATGTGCTTAGTTCATTTCCTGTTCTTCACTTCCAGTGGGGAGATACTAAAACTCAAACGGTAGGCAAATGGACTTCCATTCGAAACTACCCGGCGGCTTCACTTCATTCCTCCCGGTTTTGTTTAGAACAGGTCCATCAGTCATCTGAGGTTGCCTAGGTGGGTGGTTGCCAGACCAGACCAGGGTGTTTAACGCACTTGCAACGGTCCTTGACATATAGAACAGTGTTGCCTATCCTGTTGTTTCTTTCCAGAGAACTTACAACAGTTCTTGACATGTAGAACAATGTTTATAATCCTTCTGGTTTCTTTTGAGTCTCAACAGTTCAGGAACCTGTAGAACAATGTTGAGAATTCATCTGTTTTTAGACGATGCTTAACAGTTCAGTATGATGAACAATGTTGCTGTATTCCCTCCAACTGTCTGGTAACCGGGACAATGTTGTGAGATATCCATAACAAACATAGAACAATGTTGATGAATTTTGCAACAGTTCATTTCACCATGTAGAACAATGTTAATACTCCCTCTGTCTTACTCATTCGTACACACAATACCCTCAAACCTTTAGACCGTAGAGATCTGCAGCGTTCTTTCTGGTAGTAGTCAGCACTGCCCTGATTGTTGTGTCTTTCAGTTGAGCTACACGTCGAGCTACTTCCTCCAGACCATAAGGGGTATTGTAGGCACAGTTTCCATGAACTGGGGGTGTCAAGTATGGAGAGTCTGTTTCTAACAGGATCTGATCTAAATCCAAGTGCTCCACGACAGCTTCAAGTTCTGGATTTCGGTCCTTTCGCAAAAGCAAACCAGTGACTCCAATCCTTATTCTAGGAAACCTTGCCAACCAGTCGCGAAGCGTGGACATACCCCCGTTAAAACAGTGGAAATGAAGGTTTATATCCTCTCTATGGAATGCAGGTATCTCCTCCTCAAAGACCTTGAGACAGGTTCCATAAGCATCCATACGATTTCCCTTGTCCCTGCAGTGAATCACAATGGCTTTGTGGTGGTACAATTCTTCCCTAACAAACATCTGTAGGAACTTCCTACAAAGCAGGGTTTGTTGAGTTTTAAATTTTCCAAAGTGGCCACTGAAGTCAAATCCAATCTCACCAAGGCCAACACAACGTGGATCCTTGATGACGCTTGTTCTAACCCTCTCGAAATCCTCGTCTGTGGCAGTATGGGCGAGTTTGGGGTGCAAACCGTGCGTGTGGAAAATTCTGGAATCTCTCTTCCACATCTGTCTCAGTTCCTTGCTTGGCACTTCGTGACAAAAGTTTGCAACAACGGCTTCAAGATACACTGGAGTTGCCGGCATTGGACCTCTGTCTAGGATAGTATCAATATCGCGACAATGACTGATCCACCTCAGTTTATCCAAGTGCATATGAGAGTCGATGAAGCTCACCCTGTCCCTGCTTTTCACCTTCAGGAAACTGGTCCTTCTTTGTACCCATTCTGCCTCTTCGTAAGGGGTACCAATATCCTTCACAACCTTGGGTTTAGGCGGACTCTCTAATATTGAAGAGCTAACACTTCTCACATCCTCAGGTGAACCCAGTAAAACAGCTTCCTCTGAGGGAGCAAGACTACTTGCTAAATCCCCAGATTCACACTGGTTACCCTGATCCACCTCCATTGGCTGCTCTTCCACTGGTACATCCTTGGTTCCTTCAACTTCTGGTTGAGCAACCTGGACTGGTTGAACAACCTGGACATCTGTTGGAACATCCTGAACTGGTGTATCCACAGTTGAAATAGACTGGACATCCTGGTTTTCAGCCTCGAGATTTGTTGTTTCGAAAGACTGCCTAGGTAATGTTACCTTCTCCTCCCCAATGCAATTGAGAACAGTGGAAAAACTCTCCAGTTCGTAAGGACAGCAACGCAATTGGGGGATCCACAATTGGTTTGGACGTCAGTTGATTCCCGGTCAGCCACTGGTGAAAAGCTTTCACAAACTTGGCATCTTCCTCAGGAATAGTAAATCTGGTGTCCACAGGAAACCACTTATTTTTTACAACAAGCTGCAGTAACTCATCATGGTTAGACAAACCAAGTGCTGCTTCCAGAGACATCAAAGATTGGTTATAACGGACCATTCTTTCTTCATTGAGCATCTCCTTCCAAGTGGCGAAGGCAATTGACAGATGCTTCCCAACGACATGTTTTTTAATACTGGGCGATGGTTGGCCACAGTTGGTCATGTAACAAGCATGCCTCTTCTGCTTTTTCTTAGGAACAATCACTTCCAACGTTTCAGAGGATGATCTCTTTAAAGTGTTGGCATTGTTGTTATTCACATCTTTAATAGTAACTTCCCTAACCAGTTTAGTAGATGAAGTTACCCTCTTTGGTGGTTCCTTGTCACTTTTTTCTTTAGGTATGGTGACCTTTGGTTTCAGTTCTTTAGGTATGGTGACCTTTGATTTCAGTTCTTTAGGTATGGTGACCTTTGGTTTGGTACTCTCTACAACCTCCTTTGGCTGAGCGACGACTGTTGCACGAGGAGCAGATACTACAGGAACAGACACGGATGAGGCAGGCGCCGCTGAGACACCACAAGCTGCTGCCATCATCTCCCTAACTTTCCTACTGCTACTTTCCAACAACAGTCCTTGGCTGTAGACTTCCATGCTTGATGCTGTAGTTTCAACAATGCGCTTAATGGTGTTGAAATCCACAAAACTGTAACAATTCTTTCAGCATCCTTATCACCTGCTCGTTGAGTGAACGAGTTGAAGATGCAGGTGAATGTTCATGTACCCGTGCTCTTGAAGACTGAGTAGACTCTGAACGAGAGTAAACTGTACGTCTAGAACGAGAGACAGAACGTCTTCTTCGTCTTGGTGGTAGATCAAATGTAACCCTACGCTCTGATCTGGTCTGTTCAGTAGGGCCTTCATCAATCCTGGTTACAACAGATCTTGGTCTAGATCTGTATGAAGTAGACGATTGGTTAGATCTTGAACTAGATCTACCCTGGTCTGGTTGACTTGTGACAGTTGAAGATCTCTGATCAGATCTTTCACGGTTATGAGATCCTGATCTTCAACTTGTGGAAGTAGATCTGGGGCTAGATCTATCCGTGTCAGTACGTGAACTTGATCTCTGGTTTGAGTGATTTTTTGAAGCGACTTCTTTCTTGTCTTCCATTTTAATTCCTGTAGAAAGGAAAAATCAAGATAAGCACTGTGGAATCCATACATTTCAATGGGTAATAGCAGTTAGTGGACTTTAACTAGTCATACCAACACCAAACCCTCATGCACTTAACTAGGAAATTCCACCAAATTTTATCTAAGTCTTAACTACTTAAATATAGTCTTGCAAATGACGCGGTCTCCTCCTTTCACGACCACTTCTGCTGGGCTGTAATTCAGGTAGCTGATCTCCAGAATCAAGATGTTGTTCAATCTCAAGCGTAGATTCTGGCGAAACTGGGTCATCTGGAAACAATTGTACTTTCTCCTGACAGTATTCTGGCAGACTGACATCTGTATCATCTGGCTCATTTTCGAATAGCCAATCCAAACAGAAATCATCTTCATTTTTAGGATCCTCTTGGTCAAGGTCGTTCAAAATTTTACTTCGTTTTCTGCGAAGCCACAAAGGAATGGCACGATCTTCACAAGGCTTTAACCTATCATGATGTAGGACAAATGACTTCCTCTTGTCAGCTACCTCAAAAATAATAGGTGAAATAACCTTGGAGATGACATATGGGCCTTTCCATACCGGCTGTAACTTAGGACTTATGCCAATTTTTCTAGCTGAATCAAGGACATACACGAGATCACCAATCTCATACATAGTCACTTTCAACTTGAGGTCATAGTCCCTTTTCTGTCTTTCTTGACTGGACTGCAAGGACTCCCTTGCAAGGGTATGGACTTGACGAAGAATTTGCTGTAACTTTGTGACATATTCCGCAGAAGTTGTTTCTTCTTGACCGATAGAGCCGAACATCAAATCAACTGGCAACATCACTTCTCTGCCAAGCATCATCATGTTCGGGGTAAATCCAGTGTGTCTATTGACGGTTGAGCGAATAGCACCCGCTAGTTGCTGTAGGTGTTCATCCCAGGACTTCTGATTGCTTTTCAGGAAACACCGAATTAACTGCAGCAGGGTGCGGTTATAACGCTCTACCTGACCATTGGAGCATGGTCTATAGGGTGTAGTCCTGGTTTTGGTAATCTGGAGCAAATCACAGACAGTTGCGAACAGTTTACCATCAAAATTCTTTCCTTGGTCAGTGTGAATCTCCACGGGGCATCCTAAACGTGAGATAAATCCATCAACCATACATCGGGCAGTTTCTTCTGCATTCTGATGTGGTAATGGAAAACATTCAAGCCACTTAGTAGAATAGAATAGAATAGAAACATTTATATAGCGCAAAATTGATGCAACATCCTCTAATGCGCTTGAAATCAAAAAGGGAAAGTCGAGGGATGTTCGAGGTCATGATCCAAGGTTAGCGCCCGCCAGGGAGATGTACTATGGTGGAGGATATGCTAATCTAAACAAGTAGGTCTTTAGCTGGCTACGGAAACCTGTTATTGTTTGTTGTGATCGTACTGATTGTGGGAGTCTGTTCCATTCTATGGGGGAAGCCACTACAAAACCTCTCCTACCGATGGCCTTTTTGTGAGAGGCTGAGGAAAGAGAAAGACGATTTCCACGTGTTAGACAACTGGTTTTGATCAAGGATGATAGGTATATGGGTTGAGAGAAATTTATAGCCTTGAAAGTAATTAGATTGTACTTAAACAATATACGGTAAGTGATAGGAAGCCAGTGTAGTTTTTGAAGAAAAGGAGTGACATGGCTAGTTCTATCAAGTCTAAAAACAATTCTACAAAGGGCATTTTGTATCTTTTGGAGTTTAGCAACATTGTACTTACTGATGCCATAAAGTAGGGAATTGCAGTAGTCAAGTCGACTACTGATCATTGAGTTTGCAAGCAAGGCTGCAGTTTCCACACTGAGGAATTTACGAATACGTCTTAGGTCCTTAAGGTGGTAGTAGCAGGCTCGACACATATTAGTTATGTGGTTGGAAAAGGTGTTTCCAGAGTCAAAAATTACACCCAGGTTCTTGACTGTATCAGTAGGGGAAATAGAATTTCCGAGAAGTTGAGTAGGGAATTAGTGAACTGATCCACAATCATCAGGACATATTGGTTACCTTTGGTACTTGGAGTAAATGGACCTAGAATATCCACATGCACACGTTCTAATGGAGATCCTATGTGGTACTGTCCAAGTCCTGCTTTGGCTTTGGTTTTGGCTTTTTTACTCCTGTTGCACACCTGACAGGATTTCACGAAAAGTTCAACATCCCTTGACATCTTATACCAAATAAAAGACTTTCGGATACGCAAGAGCGTCTTTGCGATACCCATGTGTCCAGTTAATGGTATATCATGATTAAGGGATAAAACTTCTTGTTTTAGGCTTTCTGGAACTACTAATAATTGTTTTTCCCCAAGGACATTCTTCCAGGAGTACCATAATAAGTTGTTTTGGTAACTTAAACGACTTCTATTGAGGTAGAAATACTTAACTGCTGGGCTGCATAAGGACAACTCCCTTTGGCTAGGGGTTATGTCAGTTTGCAGCCAAACAATTAGTTTTTTCAAACAAGGATCATTCTGCTGAAGTTTTGACAACTCTTCTTCTGTATAAGAGAGAATCCACTGGACATCTGGCTCATCTGGCGAGACAGAAGCTGTTCTAACGGCTAGAGGAACGACATCATCGACATCAGATTCAAACCTAGACCATTGCTGATGGGCCCTGGTACAGAATTTACAACCTTGACAAGGTAAATCTGCCAGGTCAACACCAGCTTGGTAACAGTTGCAGAAACTTGTTTCATCTGGGATTCTGGACAATCCATCAACGTTTCCATGTCTGTTTCCAGGTCGATGTTGGACGGTCATGTCGAATTGACTCAGTTCTTCTAACCATCTGGCTAGTTGACCCTCTATGTACTTGAAACGAAGAAGCCAAGTTAGGCTATTGTGGTCTGTCCTCAGGTAGAATTTTCGGCCTAAAAGATAGTGACGGAACTGTCTTGTGAATCTGATTACAGCTAGGAGCTCTCTTCTGGTCACACAATACTTGCGTTGTTCTGGGGTCAGAACATAACTTCCGTAGCTAATCACTTTTTCATCACCATCTTGCAGTTGTGATAGCACAGCACCTATTGCTGTTCCTGAAGCATCCGTATCCAGAATGAAAACGTCTGTTGCATTCGGATAAGCCAAAATGGGCGCATTGACCAACTTCTCCTTGACGGCGTCAAATGCTTCTTGGTGACTCTCCTGCCATTCAAAAGTTGCTTTACTTCCCGTCAGTTTGTAAAGTATGGAAGTAAGACCTGCGTAATCCTGGATATGATCACGATGGTAATTCACAAATCCTAGGAATTTCTCTACATCCTTCACGGACTGTGGAATTGGCCATTTCTTTACTTTGGTAATGTTATCTGGATTCACAGCAACACCTTCGAAACTAACCACATGTCCCAAAAATGTAGTTTCAGTATGGAACAAGCTACACTTTTTGGGCTTTAGTTTCAGATTGTGCTGACGAAACCTTTGAAATGTCAACTCAAGGTTAGCAACATGATCTGTGAAGTCTTTGCCTAAGACAATCACATCGTCAATGTATGCCAATGTTTTGGTCCATGTTACCCCTCTCAGGACAAATTGAATCACTCTTTGGAATGTGGCGGGAGCATTACAAAGCCCAAACGCCATCCGTTTGTGTTCAAATAGTCCGTACTTAGTAATAAAGGCTGTTTTGTGCTGATCTTTTTCATCAATTTCTATTTGCCAATAACCACTCGCCATATCAAGTGTGGAAAAGTATCTATTACCAGATAGCTGATCCAAACATTGTGATATGGATGGTAATGGAAATAAGTCTTTGACTGTTTTGGCATTCAAAGAACGGTAATCCACACAGTATCGGACAGAGCCATCTCTCTTCCTCACAAGAACTGGTGCAGAGGCCCAGTCTGAGGAAGACTCTGAGATCACCTCGATATCCAACATCTGCTTCAGGTTCTCCTCTTCTTCACCTTCAAAACCCATTGGTGTTCGACGCATAGGATGTTTAACTGGTCGTTCTGTACCAGTGTCTATTGTATGTTTAATTTCTTTGAAACATCCTATATCATGACTCCCCTTGGAAAATATATCCTGATACTTCAGTAGTAAAGATCTCAAGATGGTTGCTTCCTCTTCATTCAAGAACTTCTTGGAACGCTGGAACAATCATTCAAGATGAACTGGAAGACTAGTATGAAGTTCAAGACTGGGAGAAGGTTTCTCAAGATCGCTAGAATGTTTTTCAAGACTGCTAGTGTTGATCTTTTTGGAATTCTCAGTCAAAACAACGTCACATTCCATTGCATATCCTAACACATGACCAACATGAATTAGAATTGGAACGTCTGTGTCATTGACTAATTGAATTGGGACCATTTCCGCTGCCTGAACAATAGTGTTAGGTAGCAAAACACCTTTGTTTTTACTGGATGGTGAAATAACTATTTCACCGGACAAAGTTTTTGCTAACCGAGCACTAGTTCTTAAAACACTGCTAGGTGGTAGGAACAATTTTTCATGGGCAATAACTGGGACACAAGAGTATTGATTCCCCTCGCTAGTTTTGAATTGATTCAACCTCAGTGAATACCTATTCAACATGTGTTACATATATTGGACACTATATTAGTACATTGTATATTACATATATTAGGCACTGTATTAGTGCATTGTTTAATTTAAGCTTTAAGTTTATACATTGTCATAAAAGACAATTGTGTTGTTGGTTCTTTTTGTGTGTTGACATTTAAAGTAAGGGAGTTATTGACTTTTGTGTTTTAGTGTTTATTGATCTGTTCACAGACTGGGGGAAATCCCCCCCTCAGTGGTTATGTTAGATTTGGGGAAACCCAATTACCAGTAGTTTCTAGAACTTCCTCCTTTGGCCTAGATGGCTCAAGATTTATTTTTTGAGTTGGTTCTTTACAATTCCAGAGAAATCTGTGAATGTATATAAGGAATGTACATCTGACCACAAGTGAACTTTGTATTCGCTGGCTATAAGGAGAGCTATTGTGTTTTGGAATATAATATAACTTGTGTTGCTGTGAACTTTTACTGGAGTGAACTGGATACATCATCTGGACAGATTTATTGTACTTTGGATATTTTGGATATTGTACATTCATATAACAGAGAGTGAATTTACTGCATTTTGGACATTGTCCACATCTTGGAGCAGACAGTACAGTTGTGTTAACTCTCTAAATATCTCCAGACAGACATTCTGTGTGACTGGATATATAAAGAATAGCAGGACAAGAACCTTTTGTGTTGTTGAATGTGAGACAGGTCACAAGATATAGATATCCATGTGTGAGTGAACATTGGACAGATCACGGGACAGACCACAGGACATTGGACAGATCACAGAATATACTACAGGACGGATTACGTAACAGATTGCTGGATACGGCGGATAAACTTAACTCTTAATCTCAGTGGTCAGGTCAGCTAGATCTTATTATTGTATTAGTGTGTTTAGTTAAGAGCATACCAGTTGACTGTAATCATTATTA
Source organism: Sabellastarte sp. h YS-2021 (assembly GCA_964017235.1). NCBI lineage: Eukaryota > Metazoa > Annelida > Polychaeta > Sabellida > Sabellidae > Sabellastarte > Sabellastarte sp. h YS-2021. The sequence goes on from OZ024930.1 coordinate 163,505,291, forward strand.
TTTGACTATTAAATAAATTTGTTAAGTTTAACTTTTTGCTTTTTCTGTTACAACTTAAAGACAACCGGTAATTGCTACCGCGCTTGCCCGTGACCGTAACAGGAAAATTGGGGGCTCGTCCGGGATCCAACCATTTGATTACAACTATTTGATCAACCGTTCAATAACGTTTTGAAAATCCATTTGATTTAATAATTGGTTAGAGTCAACAGTGCTCAAAATGACTAGTGCTAAAGAGTTTGTGCAGTCACCATCTATGGAAGTTCTAGAAACTTTTAAAAAAGATATGTTAATGCAGATAGCACAAGAGTTACAGATAGAGGTGAAAAGGTCAACACGTAAACATGAACTTAAAAGGCTTATTGTTGAACAGTTAGTTGATGAAGATGTTTTACCTGATAGTTGTTTAGAAGTGTATAAGCCTCTACCAATGGAACCTTCTGGGCAATATGAGATCAGGCGATTAGAAATTGAAAGAGAGTTAAGACTTAAAGAGCTTGAAACTCAAGCTCAACAGCGAAAAGAAGAGCTTGAAGCTCAACAACGAAAAGAAGAGCTTGAAACTCAACAGCGAGAAAAGGAACTTGAGCTTAAACATGAAAGAGAAATGAGAGCTTTAGAACTCAATGCCTGTAGAATTGCCCACGAAGAGTCCATTGCTACCAAATTTGATTTGGGTAAAAATGTGCGACTGGTACCACCTTTTAATGAGTCGGAGGTCGATAAGTACTTTCAACACTTTGAAAGAGTAGCTCAAAATTTGAAATGGCCTATAGACCAGTGGCCTTTATTGCTGCAAAGTGTTTTGAGGGGAAAGGCCCAGGAGGCATACACGGCTTTGCCAATTTCTGAATGTGTGGACTATAACTCTGTCAAAAATGCTATTTTGAAAGCATATGAGTTGGTACCAGAAGCATATCGTCAAAAATTCAGAAATTATCGTAAACAAGAAAGTCAAACTCATGTTGAATTTGCCCATGAGAAAGAAGTGTACTTTGACAGATGGTGTAATTCTAGGGAAGTAGGTACAGACTTTGAAAAACTTAGGCAAGTTATTTTGATTGAAGAGTTCAAAAGGTGTGTTCGTGATGACATTAAAACCTATCTAGATGAACAGAAAGTTGAAAATTTGGCAAAAGCAGCAGCTTATGCTGATGATTATGCGCTAACTCACAAGTCCACTTTCAACAAGAATAAGTCCTTTTGTCCTGCTAAAAAGTCTTATCCAGAAATAGGAAAGAAATCTGAAAATGTAGCTCCAGAAAAGAGTTCAGATAAGGGTCAAACTTCAAATCAGACTATGAGTAAGGATAGGAAGCCCAGATCCTTTGCTCCTGTTTGCCACTATTGTAAGAAACCTGGGCATGTTATGTCTGACTGTTGGCTCTTAAAGAAGAGAAGAGAAAAGGAGGCAACGCCCAACGCCTTTGTGTCTAGCAAGTCTAACTGGCGTTCAAATCCCAATAGAGCAGAGTCTAGTATTGGTTTAGACAAGTCTGAGATTATTAGGGAAGAGTTCAAACCTTTTGTGTCTGAGGGTTTTGTATCCTTAGAAAGTAGTTCCAGTCAGGTCCCCATTAAGATATTAAGAGACACTGGAGCTACTCAGTCCTTACTTTTAGAAGGTGTATTGCCATTGAGTATAAGCACATCTACTGGTGAGAGTGTCATTGCTCAAGGTATTGAAGGAGGCTGTGTGAACGTTCCCTTGCATAAGGTCAAGTTAGTATCAGACTTAGTTACTGGTTCTGTTGTTGTGGGTACCAGGCCCACTTTACCCATTAAAGGGGTATCTTTGTTGTTGGGAAATGATCTTGCAGGTGGAAAGGTAGTTGCTGATCCTAAGGTTACTTCTAAGCCGATCACTTTGGTTAGCACTGAGAAATTAGAAGAGGTTATTCCTGGTATTTTTCCCTCCTGTGCTGTGACTCGAGCTATGGCCAAAAAGGCCCAAGAAGAACCAAAAGATTGTAAACAATCTACAGATGTCTTAGTTGATTTGTCAGATACATTCTTAAACAACTATGACCATGATGTGCAGAATACTAGTGATACTAATCCCAAGGCTAGGATAGATTCTGAAAAACAGGACTCAATTGACTGTCAAGATGTATCACTTTCAAAATCAAAATTGATTTCAGAGCAGGAAAATGATCCTGAATTAGCTCCTTTATTCAAGTTGGTTTTACCACCAGTAGAGCTAGATAAGGTCCCTGTAGGCTATTATGTCAGAAATGGTGTGCTTATGCGAAAGTGGAGGCCACCAAATGTCCCTGCATCTGAAGAATGGTCAGTAGTACACCAGATTGTTGTGCCAAAAGTGTACCAAAGTGAGATATTAAAATTGGCTCATGAATCTCCAATGGGTGGCCATTTAGGCATCAACAAAACTTACAACAAGATAACCAAACATTTCTATTGGCCTCAAATTCGGCACTGTGTGGCAGAATTTTGCAAGACTTGTCACATTTGTCAAATGGTAGGAAAGCCAAACCAAAAAATTCCTGTAGCTCCTCTCAAACCCATTCCAGCATTTGAGGAACCATTTAGCAAAGTGATAATTGACTGTGTAGGTCCCTTACCAAAAACTAAATCCAGAAACCAATATCTTTTGACCATTATGTGCGCCTCAACCAGATTTCCCGAAGCCATACCATTGACCAACATAACAGCTCCCAAAATCTCAAAAGCTCTGGTTAATTTCTTTACTCTAGTTGGCTTACCAAAAGAGATCCAGTCAGATCAAGGGTCAAATTTTATGTCAGGACTATTTCAACAGGTTGTATTTCAGTTAGGTGCCAAACAGATCAAATCTAGTGCTTATCACCCAGAATCCCAAGGTGCACTTGAAAGGTTCCATTCCACTTTGAAGAATATGATTAGGACATATTGTTTAGACAATGAAAAAGATTGGGATGAAGGCATCAGCTTATTATTGTTTGCAGTTAGAGAGTCTGTTCAAGAGTCTTTAGGCTTTAGTCCCTTTGAGTTGGTCTTTGGCCATTCAGTCCGTGGTCCTCTCAAGCTGTTGAAAGAAAATTGGTTATCTGAGAACACCGAGAGCCTAAATCTGTTAGACTATGTCTCGAAGTTCAGAGATAAGTTGAAGAAGGCTTGTGAGCTGGCGCAACAAAATTTGAAAAATTCTCAGTCAAAAATGAAGATGCTTTACGATAGGAAGTCGCAAAACCGTACTTTCAAACCAGGTGACAAGGTTTTACAGGCCAGATATCACGGGCCATACAAAGTGTTAAAGAGAGTAGGTGACCTGGACTATATCATTGAAACCCCGGACAGAAGAAAGTCAACCCAACTATGTCATGTAAATATGGTAAAACCATACTTTGAAAGGGGTGTGAAAAAGCCTGTTATGGTTACTGACTGTAATATAGAAAGTAACAGTAATCAGGAGCACGAAATATGGGACGACACTCCTGATCTTGATGTTGAATGTAAAATTAGGTTGAGTAATTCTGAGATCCTTGATGATTTGGAAACCAAACTGAGTCATGTACCACCAGATAAGAGGGTTCCACTCATTGAATTGCTCTTAAAGTACAAGTCAGTGTTCCCAAATGCCCCTAGTAGGACAAATATACTCATGCATGATGTCGATGTCGGCGATGCCCGTCCGATCAAACAGCATCCGTATCGGGTAAATCCTATCAAACTCAAAAAATTAAGGCAGGAAGTGCAATATATGCTAGAAAAAGATATAATTGAACCAAGTCAAAGTAGTTGGGCATCTCCTTGTGTTTTGGTCCCGAAACCAGACGGCTCAATCAGATATTGCACTGACTACAGAAAAGTCAATGTTTTGAGTAAAACGGATTCCTTCCCTATCCCAAGGATGGAAGACTGTATTGATCGGATTGGCAATGCCAAATACATCACAAAGTGTGATTTACTGAAAGGATATTGGTGTGTACCTCTCACTGAGCGGGCCAAAGAAATATCAGCCTTCGTGACCCCTGATGGTCTATATCAGTACAAGGTGATGCCATTTGGCATGAAGAACTCCCAGGCCACATTTCAAAGACTAATGAATATATGTTTAAAAGACTTAGAAGGTGTTGAAGTGTATGTGGATGATATTGTCATCTTTAGTGATACTTGGGAAGAACATTTAAAAAGGCTTGAACAAGTCTTGTTTCAGCTCAAAGAGGCAAACCTCACTGTAAATTTGTCAAAGAGTGACTTTGTAAAAGCCAAAGTTATTTACTTAGGGCATGTAGTAGGTCATGGAGTTGTGACACCAATCAAAGCTAAAGTGAAAAGCATCATTGACTATCCCATTCCTGAAAATAAGAAAAGCTTAATGAGGTTCCTTGGAATGGCGGGATATTATAGAAAATTTTGCAAAAACTTTTCAGAGGTCACTGCTCCACTGACTGAACTACTGAAAAAGAATGTAAAATATCACTGGTCAGAGACTTGTCAAAAATCATTTGACAAAGTAAAGAACCTTCTCTGTTTAGAGCCCGTACTAACTGCTCCGGACTTCAGTAAACCTTTCCGGCTGGCTGTAGACGCCAGTGATGTGGGTGCAGGTGCAGTTTTACTGCAATGTGATAATGAAGATATTGAACATCCCATCTGCTATTTTTCAAAAAAATTTAATGTTCATCAAAAGAACTACTCTACAATAGAAAAAGAATGTTTAGCACTCATTTTGGCCATCCAGCATTTTGACATATACATATCTTCATCATCAAAACCCACCGTTGTATACACAGATCACAATCCTTTAGTCTTCTTGCACAAAATGAAAAACAAAAATAGAAGATTATTGAACTGGAGTTTAATGTTGCAAGAACACAATCTTCAAATAGAACATGTCAAAGGAAAGGATAATATCTGTGCGGACGCCCTGTCCAGAAGCTGTATTTAAAGTGTAATTTATATACCTGTAATTAGTAAGTTTATAAAGGTTATACATGGTACTAATTTTACTTTTGTATTTAGATAAAAATGTTTTGTAAAATGTTATTACCTGTGTTTGTATACATCATGAAAATCTCTTGTAAAATTTTGTAATCCCTTGGTTTCCAAAATTTTTCTTTAAGGGGGGAGGTGTTACATATATTGGACACTATATTAGTACATTGTATATTACATATATTAGGCACTATATTAGTGCATTGTTTAATTTAAGCTTTAAGTTTATACATTGTCATAAAAGACAATTGTGTTGTTGGTTCTTTTTGTGTGTTGACATTTAAAGTAAGGGAGTTATTGACTTTTGTGTTTTAGTGTTTATTGATCTGTTCACAGACTGGGGGAAATCCCCCCCTCAGTGGTTATGTTAGATTTGGGGAAACCCAATTACCAGTAGTTTCTAGAACTTCCTCCTTTGGCCTAGATGGCTCAAGATTTATTTTTTGAGTTGGTTCTTTACAATTCCAGAGAAATCTGTGAATGTATATAAGGAATGTACATCTGACCACAAGTGAACTTTGTATTCGCTGGCTATAAGGAGAGCTATTGTGTTTTGGAATATAATATAACTTGTGTTGCTGTGAACTTTTACTGGAGTGAACTGGATACATCATCTGGACAGATTTATTGTACTTTGGATATTTTGGATATTGTACATTCATATAACAGAGAGTGAATTTACTGCATTTTGGACATTGTCCACATCTTGGAGCAGACAGTACAGTTGTGTTAACTCTCTAAATATCTCCAGACAGACATTCTGTGTGACTGGATATATAAAGAATAGCAGGACAAGAACCTTTTGTGTTGTTGAATGTGAGACAGGTCACAAGATATAGATATCCATGTGTGAGTGAACATTGGACAGATCACGGGACAGACCACAGGACATTGGACAGATCACAGAATATACTACAGGACGGATTACGTAACAGATTGCTGGATACGGCGGATAAACTTAACTCTTAATCTCAGTGGTCAGGTCAGCTAGATCTTATTATTGTATTAGTGTGTTTAGTTAAGAGCATACCAGTTGACTGTAATCATTATTATTTGACTATTAAATAAATTTGTTAAGTTTAACTTTTTGCTTTTTCTGTTACAACTTAAAGACAACCGGTAATTGCTACCGCGCTTGCCCGTGACCGTAACACATGAGAGTTCCTTTATCCAAATTCAAAACAGCTTTGAAATGACAAAGAAAATCTAAACCAATAATTAAAGGTTCAGCTATATTAGCGACATAGAATTTCCATGTGAATGATTGCGACTCACTGAAGGAGACTTTTACTCCCTCGAACAGTTTTGCATCAATTTTCACATCTTGAATAATTCCCTCTAATTTAAGCATTCCCTTTAAATCAGGTTTGTTTTCAATCTGTTCAAATAGTTTACTACTCATCAAGGAAATCTGAGCGCCGGTATCTAGTAGTGCTTTGGTTTTAACACCTTGAACAGTGCAATCTACTACAGCGCTAAGGTTATCCTTGTTACTTTCTCGTGTTTTTCTACACCAAACTCTCTTACATGTCTTGTGATTCACCCAATTATTCATGTTGAGGGTCGGGGCAACGGGTGAATTACCCCTCCCTGTTAGTTTAAAGACTTTACAGAGTCAGAAAAGGTTACGTTGGACTTCTCACCCATGGAGCTAGGTCGCATGGTGGAGTCAGAACTACCTTTAAAACCCTGTGTAGTCCTGGGTGGTGGTGGTGGACTATGGTAGCGTTGGTTATCCCTTCTTGGGCTGGTCCTCCAGTTTGAATCATCACTCCGCTGTGGACTTCTTCTGTAGTCTCTGTATTGTGATGGATGGTACTGTCCAGAATGGGGACTGCCATAGGTATTCCTCTGATATCCTTGACTGGATGAAGGAAACCTTTCAGGGGTACCCGGTGGTGTGTACCTATCACGTCTGGGACCATTATGCTGATAACCAGGTAAGTTCCATGTTGGGTCATAACTCTGATGATCTCTCCAGTTGGGTTGATCGCTCTTGGTTGATGACCATTGTTTTCTGTCGTAACCATCATATCGCCTCCTGGGACAATTTTGTGCAAAATGTCCTGGTTCACCACAGTTATAGCATCTCAGTACATCCTGTCTGTTCTTATTGTCTTTTAACACTTTGTGTAGACCCGAGATGACTTTGTAAAACTTCTTGTTGTGACGACCATCTCTTCTAGATGCATGGCCCCGGGCTTGTAATGTCTTAGCCACAGTTTCCTCTGATGTGGTAGAAGTATCAGAATCAGTTGAGGGACTTGACGAGTCAGACTCAACATATTTGACACTCCTCGCAGAAGCCTTCTTCCCAAGGATAGCTTTGCGTAGTTGCATAGCATCCTGAACAAATTTATAAGCATCTTCAAGGGTGGTGGGATGTTTACCAGCAGCTGCAAGCACTGCTGCTTTGTCACGACAGCCCTTCATGAAAGCATCCACGAAAAATGGACTGCATGCCTCTTGTTTCTGCTCATCTGGGAATAGGGAGACTATCATTCCTTGCATTCTGGCCAAGTACTTTTCAAGATTTTCATCCTCACGCTGTTCAGTTTGTAAAAGTTCCCATCTCAAGGCGGCAGGGGATTCTGTCTTCCCAAAGTGATCCTGGAATCTCTTCTTCAGCCAATCAAAGTCCGATTCTTTACGGTTTGGCAGGATTCCATAATACTCTGCTGCTCCTTTCTTCAGGGACATGGCAAAGTTATGGATCTTCTCAGACTCGGTCCAGGCTAAGGTCTTAGCCACTAGCTCAAACTGAGAAATGTATCCATTCCAATGTTCACCTTCAAAGGACAGCTTCGGTACGTGAATCTTGCTCTTCGTCTTGTCTTTAGGGGTCACGGTTTTCTTCTGAACTTCATCTTCAGAGCTGTCAGATGAGACATGGACATTGTCATTCACCTGACTGACTACACTGACATGTGGTGTCTTGTTGTTGTAAACCCCGTTTGGGCTTTTTTCACGAATAGCAGCTGATACACGCTGAATACACTCATCCTGATCTTCAATCCTTGGTGTTGAACATCTACTAGTTGTCCTAAGATAGCTAGGTACAGGAGTATACAATGGCTGAGACATCCTGACCTGCTTCTGAGGAACCTTCGCAATAGTTTGTTCTTCTGAAGACCCTGGGTAATTAAACTCTGAAACTGGCCTCAAGTCCAATCCTGTCCACTGAAGACCTGGTAAATTGGACGGAAGCTCATATTCCAAATTAAATGTATCTCGCATGGTTCTGAGCTGGCGGTTCACTTTCTCCAATGTAGGCTTACGCTTGGCTTCAAATATCTTGCTTTGGACATTGACATTTCGCTCGAAAGCTTTTTCAATGTCATCAAGACAATTCTCATCAGCCACACCTTCCAGTTGTTGCTTTTGCTGAACTAAGATCTGTTCATGCTTCTGTAATGCAGCTTCATTTTCGGTCACAAGCTTGGATAACTCTGTAAAGGAAGTTTCCAAGTCCTTCTGTAAAGCTTGAAAAGCTACATCCTGCTCCACACCAGTTCGATGTTTACTGATCGAAGGGTTGTGGTCATAGGGAGCATGCTTAAGGTTCTGCACTTCCTCTTTGACAACCTGCACCTGTTGAGCTAGACCATCTAGATCTTGATGCAGCAAAGAGACTTCTTGTTGACGTTGGTTTTCAGCAATCTCAAGTTGTTGGAGAGAAGTTATCGCTTCCTCTTGGGATCTCTGAGTTTCTTTGACCGACTCCAGTTCCCGGTCCAACATCACTTGATGTTGTGTCACCCTGGACTTCAAGGAAGAAAACTCAGTTTTCTGCTGGTTGTACTCTTCAGCTTGTCGATCCAAGCGAGAATCAAGTCTTGAAAACCTAGACTTTGTTTCTTGCATCTTGGACTGTAAATGCTGACTAAGATTCGAGACATCCCTATAGCAGTTGAACATCACTTCCTGCTGAGAAGACGTCAAACCGGACACATCACTCTTCAACATTGCGGTGTCACTTTCCACTCTGTCAAGTTTTTGATGTTTCTCCTCGACATCAGTCACTCTCTGATCCAAGCCATCTACTCTGGACTTAAGCGCAAGTTGAGCCGTATGGGTTGAATGAACTGAACGGTTCAATTCTTCCACTGTGCGGAACAACTTTGTCACTTTGTTGCTGGTATCAACCTGGGTAGATTCCAATTTCTTCACAGACTTCTCTGTTTTCGATGTGTTACCCTTGATTGCTATCAGAACTGACCAAATATCATCAAGTCCTGGCTTTCCAGTAAGTATTGGAATAGAGTCCGAAGTCTCGGGTTCAAGTCCTGCAGTTCCCTGACTGGGAAAAACCTGATAGGATGAGCCCGACAACTCTACTTTTGGCGACTGCAACTTCTGCTGATCAGTTGATGTTCCCGACAAATGCAAAGATTCTTTGTCAGGGAAAGCATACTGGTCATCCGAATCTTCATTGTCCATCTCCTCCACCTCACAGGAATCTTCCGCGCCAACCTGAACTACAAGGTGTTCCTGACTGGAGCAAACCTTGTTATCAGATGACACATTTCTGTCACTGAATATGATGAAACCTGAGTGTTGGAGTTTCTTGATCACTGAATTGCTGACAACTTTTGACTTCTGAAGGTCATGCAAGGTCAGCGTACCACCATTTCCTTCCCTCAGGTTCAATATACTGTCTGCCTTTGCTTCACCAATGCTTTTTATTGACAATAAATCAGCCTTGGTTACATTTGCAATGTGGACTGGTTTTTTTCCACCTGTAGCCATTTCCAGTTTTTTTTAAGTGAATTTACTCAATTCAACCAACAAAAAACCTGACAAACAACAAAAATTCAATAACCAACTAGCAAAACAATGCCAAGTCAATTAATGAAACTGTACACAAATAACACACAAATCCGATAATCTAACTTGCAAGGCGGAGCAAAGTTAAATCGAATTAAATCAAACCCAATCTGCACGACAATGCAAAGATATAGGTCAAAGTACAATAAATAACTTGCAAGACAAAGCAAAAGTTATTTAGCAAAAATCACAAAAGGTACAAATGAAATGAAGAAAATGTGAAATACTGGTCAAAAATTTACACTTTTAAAGAAAATACACTACCTTAATTTTTTTTTCCCTAAAACTAAAAAAAAAACAAAACATCAAATTCACAGTTCTACCTAATTCAGATTGAATTTAATTTTGTTATTGAACCTCAATAAATTTTAAACAAGGTTAAATAAATTTTTACGCAATAAAAAATTACTTTATTGTAATGCAATAAAAAAGGTTGTTTTTTTTTTCCTATTGAAAAATATTCGCAATAAAAATTTTATTACAACTTTTAACTAATACATATAATGATGCACATAAATGAAAAATAATGGGTCTTAATTACTGTTAGTAAGGGCAATTTTTGTCAAAGTTCAATTTAAAAATAATTTAAAATAATATTCAGAATACTATTCAAAATTTAATTCAAATCACTAGAAAATTACCACAAAATTCTACAAGAGAAAATTAAATTTACTTGCAAATGTGCTACTAATTTACTATAAAGACAAATATTTTACTACAATTACTGTCAAAAATACTATATTTACTTCAAATTTCCTCAAAATAAGTACTACGCACACACTAGAAAAAATGTACTACATACACAGTACCAATAACACTACTTTGCTTTGGAAAAATACAGTTGTGTGGAACAATACAGGTATTTTATTTACCAAATAACAGTGCCGACGACCGACCAATTATTTGCAAACAAAAATTACCCAATCGATCTGAGTTGTAACAAACAACTGACAACCAACTCGAGCGATGAACAAATATGACAAGAAAAGCAATAAAGAGTAGTAGAAAAACGAAATGTATACTGCCACACACACACAAATATGAGAATTACAATATAAATGTACCGAAATCGTACACTGTTATAAAGCAAATATATTTGTCACAATAATTTAAAACAAAATACCTACAAATATGAAGTAAAATAGTGTATATTTTATAGAAGTTTACCGGAAATCACGCTAAGATCACCGATTAACACACTACAAAAACGAAAATTCACGCTAAGAATTGCCGATAATTCACGCTAAGAATTGCCGATAGGTGAATTACAAAACACTAAATTACAGCATATTATAGACAAACAAAGTAAAAAATAACAATGAATCGAAGAAGTACCTATTTTATTCACATAAAACACCAAGAAAATTCAAACAAATTTGAATTCACGTGGTGGACGAAATTACCACAAAAATACTGAAAAACTTACAAAACCCATACCAGAATTTTGTGGGTGAAGAAATCACACACTTCTGGTACCAGTATTGTAAAATACCAGACTCACCAGTAGTTATCTGTCGTGATGTGGTTGGATTTCCTTTTCAGGTCCTTTCTCTTTGAATATGCACAGATAACTGAATGTGCTTAGTTCATTTCCTGTTCTTCACTTCCAGTGGGGAGATACTAAAACTCAAACGGTAGGCGAACGGACTTCCATTCGAAACTACCCGGCGGCTTCGCTTCATTACCATCAAACTGTCAATGGAGTGACAGTCAAGCCAGCTCCTAGTGCATGTCATTTACCTACCTCCAAGCAACAGTAAAAGCAAATTTATTGAGGAATTTAATTGTTTTATGGAAGCAGCTGCTTTGTCACCACATAAAAACATCCTGGGAGATGTCAATATCCAGCTAGAGAGTCAAAACTGCTCGACAGATAATTTCAAGACAGTTCTGTCAGATTTTGATTTTATTCTACATGTATGAACACCTACACACATACAAGGACATACCCTTGATGAACTCTGCACTAGTAAATCTCTAACTTCCTCAGTTCATCATTATGTAAAGGACAGCATATCAGACCACCTGGCTGTATTTTTTCATCACAACATTTCCGGTCGAAATTTCCTACAGAATAAATTACTTCAAAATACGAAAACTGAATTCATATCTGATATTGCAAATTCAGAGCTTATGCAGCCTCTTTACAAAGCAGTCAGTTTACTATCACACCAGTATTTTCATACCTTAGGAACTTACTTGACAAGTGTGCACCTTTACATGAATGCATAACTCCACAACATGTCAAGAAAGGGTTCATAAACAGCGACATTTTGGCAGCAAAGAGAGGCAAATGCAAACTCAAAAGGGAGTGGTGAAGGGACAACTCTGCCATAAATCGTATTGGGTATAGAGCTGCAGTGAACCATTTCAACCGCCTCTTGGAATGTGTGAAGACCAAATACTATAGTGACAGTGTAAGGGAAAATGAGGATAACCCCAAGGCCTTGTTGAATTAAATAAAGAAAGTCCTCCTTAGATCACCAAAAATTGTACTTACAGAACTACCATCAACAGCTTAATCAACACTTTCGGCAAGTATTTTGCAGACAAAATTGCTAAACTAAGATCCCGATTCCCCTTTTCTCAGGTTCCTACAAAATAAATTTGTTTCTTTACGGACCATGTCAGAGGATGAAGTCCTTAAAATAATTAAGTGGACCCCAAATAAATCATGTGACTTGAATCCAATCCCAAAATCATTGGTCCTTCATTGTATCAGTGTACTCTTGACACCAATCACAAATATTGTGAAATACTCCCTATAGGAGGGCAGTTTCATAACCTGCTTCAAGACTGCACTTGTTACATCCCTTGTTGAAAACAGCTGGTCTTGATAGAAAAATTCTCAAGATATTTTGACCAGTATCCAACCTCAGCTACATCTCTAAACTCATAGAGAATGGTGTGACTAGGCAGATAAATGAGCACATTGCTTACGAGGGTATATCCAATGAAAATCAGTCATATAGCATATAGAGTTTTTCACTCAATTGAAACAGCATTGCTAAAAATACAAAATGACATTGCCACCTCAATGGGCAAGGGTGCAGCTGTTGGATTAGTCCTTCTGTACTTATTTGCAGCCTTCAATACAATACACCACACAATACTTTTCAACTGCCTTCAGCACAGGTATTGCATTGATGGGGTAGTGCTTAAGTGGGTTCATCCATACCTCAATTCAAGGAAACAGCAGATCAAAATAGATGGACATCTTTCAGAAGTTTTTCAACTCCCTTTTTGGGTTTTCTAGGGCTCACTTCTGGGCCCACTCCTTTTTACCCTATATACAACCCCTCTTAGTTCAGTCATATCAAAATTTACCAATCACCAGTCCCCTATATGCAGATGACACACAAAGTTACTTTGAACTTGACTCTAGGAACTTCAATTCTAGTATCAATGAACTAAAACATTGCCTTCAGGCCGTCCAGGCTTGGCAGGGAAATAATAAAATTAAATTAAAACCTGACAAGACGGAATTCATAGTGATTGGTGATGATCAAATTAGAAGCTGCCTGAAGTTATCATTCACAGTGAGTTTGCTTGGCAACATCATGGAGCCAAAAACCTTGGAGTCATTCTGGGTGGAAGGGTCAACAGGTACTTAAATCATGAAATAGCTGTAAAGGTGGTAATTTCCTTGGTTAGCAGTAGCCTGGATTACTGTAACACACTGCTTTACAACACAAAAAAGGCATATACTGGCAGATGATAGACAGTGCCTTATGTTGTATGGTGTGCAAACTAAATATTGTCATGTCACACTCTTCCTGCACAAACTACACTGACTCCCTATTTATCACTGTAGATTGTTCAAATACAATCTCCATACTTATAAAACAATACATTTCAGCCAACTTCCATGTCTTTCCTCTCTGATTAGGCAGAGTGATCTCTCACATTGGGTAATCGCCTATCAATTTCCTCATCTAAACCAAATTAAATGCTCAGGGTTGCACAGCTTCATACTAGCTGCTCCCACAGAGTGGAACAAGCTTCCTCAAGCCATTGGAACCAAAATGGCATTTCTGGTTTCAGAAAACAGTTGAAAATATATCTTTAGAGATTAGCCTATCCTCCACCATAGCCTATCTCCCCTATCGGATGCTAATATGGAAACAGACCTCTTTTTTGGGAACTGAACTATCCCTTTTTAAATGTTAAATATTTAAACACTTAAATGTCCCGTATTAGAAAGTGATAGACTGTGTCGAGATCTGGTAAATGAAAGTGTTGGCAAAATATTTGTATTAAGCACTTACAAAGTATCTAATGCAATGCAATAAAACATATGTTGGACTTTATAAGACTCACCTTTCCTATATGAATTGACAATGATACAATACAAGTATATCCAATAGGATTCAACAATAAAGTTATTGTTTATTATCACATTTAATCCAATGGGCTTGCATGCCTCATGGAACCCAAGGCAGGTCAAACAGCATGAGATCTGTGGTTTCAAAAGCATGTTGTTTCTGGTACCACAAAGGAGGCTATTACATTAATCAAATCTGGATGTCACAAAAACCAGCATCAGGCAAATCTCAACAAACAGAAGACAAATTTAATTGAGATATTAAAGCTGACTGATCTGTACAATCTTATCTTAGTGGATGTTACTGGAATATTACTGTGTGTCTTAGGTCTAATAGAGTAAGATGTTTGTCTAAACCTAAGCTGAGTGCCAAGTGTAGATTACTTAAAACTTCAGACACATTATCACCAGTTTTAGCTTCAGAGTTTGAAGATGACAGCCTTGCTAGGCCACTCTTAAATAAATTGATGTTTATTTATCTATCATTTTCAGAAAATTTGATCTTTGTGACAGGAGGTGATAATTTTGAAAAGTTAAGTTGTAGAGTGATCTGATACATTGAGATCAGTGACTGAGAGTAAACAAGTTTACTTTTCTTCCTGACAGGATTGAAGATGTCCTTCCTTTGATGAGTTGGTTGTATAACAAATTGCCAGATATCTAAGTTTTGAAATATTTTATAACTTTTCTTGAAAGGCTATTAGAAGCATCAAAATGCACATCCAGGTCTTGTTTTATGCTCGCCCAGTGTGAATTCAGAAATGAATCCATCCAACATCTGTGGTGAAATCTGATGGAAACAGTGCATTTCTTTTACTTTGAGTCTGCAATAACTACCATTTCATAGCTTTGAAATTTAAGCTTCAGTATTTTATATAATATTTAGTTCTACCTTACTTCCCATTTAAAAATGGCTTTTTAACAGGACAATTTCACTATCTCTGGCCTGGGGGTCATTGAAGATAGGTTGATTGATGATTAACAAACCTTGTGGGACATGGGATCAATTTTGTCAGAAGATATGTCATGTGGCCATGTCTCAGAAATAACAAACAGGGATTTAGCAAAAACATCCCTGTTGCTACTAATGATATACTCATAGGTTTTGTTACACAACTAAATGGCATTGTCAATTTTGTATACAGATTCACACATATCCTTTCAACGCAATTCACTTTTATTAGTTTTGATGTGTTTACACTTAAACAGGATCTGTTTGGTGAGTGTTTATCTATGCTCACAATTATGTCAGTATTATGCCTAGCCCCACAGTCCTGCAGCCCCTCTTGTATATATCAAGTGTGATTTCTTTATGAGTTAATAAACATTATCTTGTAACTGAAACTGAGATGATTTGGAGTTCTAGAATACTTTCCCTCATGTAAATCAAGAGACACATTAAATATAGTTCAATAGCTCATGTATACCATGTTTACCTGTAAAAGCTCATATAAGTGTTAAATCTAAAAGATTTAAACTAAATAATTCAGAGGTATAATCATGGACATAACAATAATGGTATCATATGATTTACGCACAACAATTAGTATGGCAACAATAACACTGTCTATAATTGAGTAATAAACCATATGCAATTATTATATGCTATTAATACAAAATTATCCAATCAACTGACATCATCAGCAAATGTCAGTGAACTACATTTAAAATGACTATAGTTTCCAAATTTTCTGGTTCAAGTTATTTCACCATTTTTGTTCAGTTTAAAGAGAACTCATATGTGTACATGTTGGAGGGAAATTATTAAATCTGTACTGCACATTGCTTAATGTATATTTAATACCTCCAGTAATTTTTTTAGGTTATTAATATTTTATTCATGTACAAGTTGACAAAGACAAAAACATTACAAACAATGCATAAACACAAGACACAACCTTAATACATGAAAAGACAAAATAAGGAAAACATTGATGACACCTACATATAAAGAAATTAATACATTTTTACAGATTAGAGACAAAGAATTCTATACTTTTCGAAAATAAACTTTTTCACTTGAACATTAACACCTGTTTTATATTTCAGATATGTTTTACTCTCTGTTCAAAGGGGATTTTTGTTTCCAATTTTACAATCATACATATATTTCTTTACATAGAACATTAAACAGTTCAAATCTTTCCCCTAATTTTTCATTTTTATGGCCATAACCAAGAATTATAGCAAATTCAGTTAGCACTATGTTCAGTCAATGTGTCTAATTGTAAGCATCAATAAATTTAAACCAAATATTTTTAACAATAACACAATTTCAGAATAAATGTTCAATATCCTGAGCTTCCTAGTTACAAAAATTACACATTCTCGAAGCAGACTTATTCATTCTAAACAATAGTTTTTCTGTTGCAATGTACTTATGAATTATTTTATACTGTAATTACCTTGATAATATTCTCTGTACCAATAGTCATGAGATGTGTATAGAGTTTTGGCCAACCACATTCTTGTAAGTTATATTTATTAGTGTAATATTGTTTGCTTTGTCATGTATTTTAATTCTGTTCCAGTTCCGCATTTATATTTTTTGTGTCAGAGATTTTACTGGGATAACTTTTAATTCACATAATTTGATACAATTGTTTAATCATAATAATTTGAAATCACATTGATTTTAGGACCTATTAAGGTTACCAGTTTTTCGGTATACCATGTATTATTCCTCGCAATAACATATAATTAGATTTGGTAATGCTGCATTTAAGCCAGAAATCATAGGATTGTACAGCACCTGATTCATCATTATGTTTGCTAACTTTATTAGTCTTACCCCCATATAAATTAAAAAATAATGATATTTATTTTCTTTACAATTTCAGTTGGTATATGCACAACTGTTGCCAAGAAATTAAATTTACCTCCAGTAGAAGTGGTTGGACAACTTTCTCTATAATAAGAGAGCCTCTTTTATATGAAATTAAAGGGTTTTTATTTGGGTTATTATTTTGAATACTGGCCACATATAGGCCTATAGGCACATATATTGGCATTAAGCAGATAAGCAAAAACATACAATAACTTTCAATTTAGGCAATATTGTACAAGAATCAGAAAAACCCCAAAATGACCAAAAAACATATATTAAATTTTTTGTCTCTGTTCAATATTTTTTATCGAATGATATTTTCTATTCAGGCCACAGTGGTAGGATTACAAGCCCTTGCAACTTATTTTGCAAAATTTCCAGCAAGCAGCAAACTTGGCGTTGTTGTGAAACTCAGATGGAAAGGTGGCATGCACACTTTCAATACCATTAAGACAAAGAATTTTGATATCTTTCAACAGTTTAAGGTACAGTTATTGTGGTATTTCATTGAAGATGTTTAGCTATGTACATATATATTTTTTTGTTTTCATCATGCTTGATACTCTTGTGATCCCTCTCGAATTACATTAATAAAAGAAACCATCAGAAGAAATGGAGTCGACCAATTAAATTCTATGTCTTAATTAACATCATATTACGAGACTATTTCCAATTATGAGACACCCTTTAAATAGTAAGATAAGGAAAAAATTAAAATCTGTGCTAATTTTGTATCATGGGAGATCAGAACCCTAAAGTAGTCCCAAAAATCACCAAATGTAGCAAGAATTTACAACAAATAAATGACATTACGACAAGAGGGTTTTGCCAAGACGAATTGTATATACTGTGGCAAAATTCATCTCACTTTCTTTACTTTAGTAAACTGATTTGGTCTTAGTCAAAAATTGCTAATTGTCAGTCATTTCCTAATTCTCATGGCAATTAGTAGTTATGGCCACTTCAGAATAGACAAAATTCTTAAAGATATTAGTCAGATGTATATTTTATCACTCTTGCAATAATTTAATACTTGGGCAGTTACTCTGCTGGGTAACCTATTTTGCTTTCAGACTTAACACAATGAATCATTCATACAATAGTGCTATTTTGTCACTTCTTTCACAAATTTTGACATGTCTCTACACATGCGATTTAAAGGTTTTACTAAAACCTTGTTATTGTTATTGAAGGACAACACTTTGTTAATTAAATTAGGTGTAAGTCATGGCCTCATTCTGTAAGTCAAATATCTAATTACTCTTGTGATTTACACTAATATTGGAAACTACTTCTACGTATGGCACTACTTTACTTATGGCAGTTCTGCTTTTACCAAATCTAATGTAGTTACAATACTTAATATATGTACTAAAGTTCAAAGTTGTTTATCTCTCCCCTAGTCACAAAATGTTACAACAGGGTAAAAGCAGTGAAAAAATAATTAATGTTTATCAACAATCATTTTATTTTTAAGCCAAAACTGTTGCATTCTATGATTTTTAAATTTGATTTTATAAATAAGAAATATAATGCCTAAGGTTAGTTTCCTTTGCATAGTCAAATCTTATCAGTCATATTATAAACATTTTCAGATTCCATCCACATCTGCGAGAAGCATCGTTGTAGAGGCAGAAGGTTCTGGTACTGCCATAGTACAGGTGACAAACCATATGATGTTACTGATTCATAGAACTTAGGGCTTTATAGCGTAGAATATTCTCTATATTGGGTCAAATTTATTATTTTGCAAAAATAATTATCTTAGTACAATACAATCTCTATTTTATAGATAATAGGTATTTGATCAACATGTCTCTAGTCTCAACTGTTCATCTTATCCTATTATTTTAGAATTTCCTCATTATCTTAACTATCTTTTAATTTTCTGAACCAGAGGTTAATCTCACATGTTTGCATATTTAATAATGTTGTTAACATGACAATGTAATTTCTTTCTCCCGTGCATACCTTCTCTACATGCCTTTATAAGAATATATCATAATTTGGATAGCAATTTGCATTAATTTTACTCCACTGCACATCTTCACTGACTGTGTTAGAATGCATAACAATATAGCTGACATGGCTACACTCATCTCTTATTCCATATTCATCTTCACTGAATACCTATGTATTTGAATAGATAATAATGTAGCTAACATAGGTAAACTTATTTCATACTCCCCTGAAACTACTTTTAGAGATACCAGAGGCAAATCTAGTGTTGTGTCTTAAAAATGTACAAAATTTGAGATGGGGGAAAATGCCTAAATTGATCAAATTCAAATTGGCAGGACATGCATATTTTGCCAATCTTTCAGCGTCAAAATCCTTACATAATATTAAAGTTATTAATATTTTCTCCAATGTAAAATTTTTAAAACTTTGATGAAAAATGATTATGTTTTGAATATTCTTTTACTAAGTAAATAAATAAATAAATTGGTAAATAAAACAGGAAATAAATAAATGAAACAACCACTAGATTTCTATCTTTTTCCCAACAGTTTTCACCCACATTGAATATCAGAATAACTGAATAAGCAAGTGAAGTAAACATGATAAGACAATATCTGCCAATAACAATTTTAAATACTGTTGTGACACTTCTCAACATGTGTACTCATGCCTTTATGCCATCTGGTATGTTGAACATCTAAGAAGCCACCTCAACAAATGACACAATAAACCCCAGTCTAAATGCCTTTTAACATAAATTTGATTTGCTGTCCCAAAACACTGATTGGTCCATCTTTATACATAAAAACTAGTTTTCCGATATTTTTAAAACATTTTTGATGGTGTCAATTAAAGTCTGTCCCCTCTTCTAGCCCTGTCAAGAAACTAATAATCAGTGTCATCAGTACCACAAGCGCAGGTATGTCAGAGTATGTCTGAAATAGGGAAAATACAGTTTTTATTAAGATTTTTTATCACTTTTTATTATTTATTATTTTGTAATTTCTATACTTCTTCTTGTATGGGGCATATCATTTACCGATAGCAATTCAGACTATACTTTAGAAGAATCCCTGAAATGTTCCCATATAGAAAACATTTGTTGAATACTTCCAATCAATAAGTCCCACAAAATAACTTTCCACAACTTTAAACAATGGTTCAAAAAACCTTCATCATTTTTCAAAATTCTTTTTTACAAGTAATTTATCGTTTTTTTTTGTTTTTTGCTATCATGTAACGATCATGGTACAGTCCAGTTACAAGTGCTTAAGGCAATCTTTCATGTTCATTCCTGAGCACAAATCAGGCAACAGTAACAGCTGTATTTCTGATTCATGTAAGACTAAATTCATTACTTGAAAAATGGGAAAATTTGCTTTGCATAAGTTTAGTTGATAATGACTTTTCCCGATGGCAAATTTTGGAACTGGGGACCTATGAGGTGGGAGGATATGTCCCCACCATGCATATGAATCCTTTTGATAGAACAGAAAGAATAGAATAGAAACATTTATTAAGCAAAATCCAAAATTATCGCCCACTGATAATAGAAACATTTATTAAGCAAAATCCAAAATCATCGCCCACTGATAATAACACTAATTTAAAAATATGTAATGTAATTTTTACCCCATTCTTAGTTTTATCTCACTATCCAGCCTTTCATTCACTCTCATTCATCTGCATAACATCCATATTGGATTAATGCAAATTAGGCCAAGTTCCTTAAATTAAAATTCTGTGAACGTTTTTCTCTTGAAAGTAAACAATATTGGCAGGCAATGGTGGCAAAATTGATCTTTCATCATTCTGAGAAAGCACCATTTTCAGTATATGTGATAATTCTGGATACTATGACCCAGAACAAGAAATCTAAGGGTGCTTCTCTAGAAGTACATTTAGAGAGCAAATTAGCGTGAGGTACATGGAAGATCATGCACAGGTACTTCGGACAGACTCAGCTGTTTCTTGCTCTCTATTGTTGTGTCACTAATTTACATTTAAGGATGTTTACCAAACTCAAGGGTATCAGAATTTTTGTTTAACAATAGGATAGTTTCACATATGTGTTGCATACTATACTTCCACTTGCAGGTAAACGTGTTCTTCAACAAGAACTCTTCAGCTGGTGCAAGTGGATTCAAACTTACAGTCAGCTCTGTTGTGACAGCCTCTTCAGTTAAACTTAAAATCTGTGTTGTGTAAGTGTATTGTATCCTTTTACTGTTTGTGATTTCACACCAATTTTTAGAATTTTGGGTTTATTGTGCTGTCTTTCACATGTGTGTTGATCCATAAATAAATGTGTACCTTCTCTTTGCATGATCACTTCAGTATTACTTGTTACCTTACTTGTTACCCCCTGGGGTGGAGAAATGGAATTGTTATGGGGTCTGTGTGCCTGTACTCATTATTAAAAAAACTCTACATCAAGTCTGGGTAATATTTTCACATAAGGTGGGGTCTGCCCATAGGTTGGACCTCAAACAAGATGTAGATTCAGATCCAGATAAATGTGGCAGAATTTTTTATACTTTTAGAGTTGAATTGCCAATGGATTACAGTACCACAGCCCATTTACATTGTATAGGATTGTCAGTTATTTGACAGTTTTTCATCAATGAAACAAGGAAAAAAAATTTAAAAGTTCTACTCAATAAAGCATTTACCAAAAAAAGACACTCTCAAGCTGAGCATGTCTTATATGTTTACCTCATTGTTACTTGCCAGTCCACTGATTTTTGGTGCAGAATCTAGGCCTTTTAATATGTGCTGCTTTCCTTTATTCAATAAACCACTCATCCAGATTTCTCAAATTTAGTGACTTTAAAGCAAAGTTCAAATCAATCCAACTCAGTCGATATAAATTTAAATGATCCTGGTAATTTTTAATTTAGATAGTTTAATTGAATAAGTCTATGGATTGCTTTCTTATGTTATTAATTTTGTGTTGCATAAATAATGTTTTGGGTAATTTGAAAAGATTATAAGATTAGTTCCAAAAAGATTCATTCAAAAAGGTATTCTTGTTAAATCAGTGTGAGGCGTTTACACAAAAGTGGTTTGTATTCAACAGATATAGCTTAAAAGGCAGTGGTATGGTAATCATAGAAGTGATGATGTTGACTTCATTTTATCCTGATCTGACTGGTTTATTCAATCAACATGAATTGTTGAAAAAGATTGAATTTAAAGGGAAACGATTGGTGCTGTACTTTGATGAGGTGAGAACTGTACTTATATCTCTCACAGCAAATTCTTATTGGCGTTAAAACTCCCCTGTTAAATATAAGTAAATACAAGTCACTCAGAAAGGTCTTTTCCATGAAAATTTGCCATGTCATCCTGGAAATGTCGAAAGAGATTTTCTGGTTTCTGTAGACATGACTAAATAGTGTATCAGTTTCAAGTGTTAGAAGTGTTAGAACTATTTCACTGAATAGCAGGAAATATCAGGTCCTAAGACAACATTTTTGAATTAAAATTTACCTAGGTATTCTCTGAAAATGCTGGAGAAGATTTCCATTCTCTTAAAAGTAGACATCTCCGACTCCATTTCAGTTTATATGAATAGAATTTTTTAAAGTAAAAATAAAATTATTGTCCAAAGAAGACCTTTCCATTAATGTTTTGGTCTCTTAATGATTAAGTTAACAGGATATGAATATGTCACTATACTGACATTCAAGAAAATAGTCACAATCTGTTAAAAGCCTAGTCTTTGTAGTAACATATTATACCATCAGCCAATTTTAATATGTCTCTTGTCATTTGATTTCGTTATTCCTTTTAGCAAAGTTTTACTCGGTTATTTTATGGAGCCTACTATATCAATTCTAGGGTATTTTTAAGGGTGTCAATCGCTGTACTGATTTCAACAAATGATTTAAGTAGAATTGTATGACACCAAATTGATGTGCTCATCTTCTAAGGTATGGGTTTTATAAGAATCGATAGTTCAACAAGAAGTCTGCCAATACCACCAACAGCATCCATTTACCAGGGGAGAAACAGTTATGGTACTGGGCAGGCATCTCTGAGAACACAAGTCTATAGTTTGTGTCTAATAAAAATCATGGTGTTTTATTACCTTACAACAAGTGGTAATTTATAATAAGCATATGATTCCACAACTGTAAGACGATGGTTATCAATTTATGATTTTTTATAACAGACACAAGCAGACAATTAAATGAGTTTTGCTAGAATTCACCATTGTTTACAGATAAGGATATTAAATCAAATCTAGAACTTTAAATTCTAAAAGGTTGTTTGTCACCCAGTAGATTTAAGGTAAAACAATTTTGAACATTAGACAGAAAAGGAAATTAGCTCAATTTTAACTTAACAACAAACTTCTGTTTATCATTCTATGATTCATATTCAAAACACAAAGAAATAAACTGTGGCACATCTACTAAGTAGCCAGTAAACATACCCCTGTTAAAAATCAGCCATCAGTAATAGCCACACGTAAGCTAAAATAAATTTATTTGGTCCACTCATCATTGGCCCTCTGAAAAATATATTTACTGCAGAAGAGGGTGACTATGCATCCATGTTAACAATATAGAAATTTTAAGATAAGATGAATTTGGTGGCGATTGGACATAAGGAATTTAGCACTAATTTTTTCCACATAGATATCCGGAGGCCTAAATTATTCTAAACCACTTGCTATCTATTTATATATTGTATTAAAATTCATTCTGAGATTGTAGGTAAACATATGCAGGGCATTGAATGAGTGAATTACCCTTTGTGACACACATGTTATGAAACTGGGATTGAAAAGTTACAGATTTTGGGGTTTTTTAATTTTATATTTTGCTTTAAAAGCTTCACAATGTACTGGTAGATAATATACACCATATGCAGAGAGTCATCAAACACAGTATGATGTATATGTACACATATGATATAAATATAATATATAAAGATATATATATAAATATATATGAAAAAGAACTTACATGAAACAAATCACATAGTGAATAAGTAGATAATATTAAAAACATGTATCTGATGTATCTCATTTAAAAAAAGGATGAAATTAAAAAAAATTGAACACAAAAATAACAAAACCCAAGACATGAATCAACTCTATAAACTATCACACAATTTTTATATACTGTTCTTTTCATTTTTCTTTTCTTTACCATATTTTTTCTGGGATATCTAATTTGGTTTTGTTATGTTCAAAATAATCCCTCTGAGTCAAACTAGGTTGTGAAAGTCACAGATTTTGTGTTTTGGTTGTATTTCTTCAAGCTTTGAATGTATTTTGATGTAATAAGAAATCATATGCAATGAGTCTAGGCAGTGGTATACAATTACCAATTATATGGGTCAAACTAAGCTCAAAATCGGAACTTGGTTATTCTCTTAGAAACTATTTCAACATTGGAATAAGTAATTCAGCTACTTTTCTTTTGTTTTCAGCATACCTTGATTTCGGACCTCGATCTGCAGTACTTACTGAGTACTGGTCTCTATTATGGGGATTTCTCTCATTTTATTCAAAAAAATCTTCAAATACAATTTTTTCTTGTAGTTCTACATAAATAAACTATTGCCAATTTTAATCTTAATTTAACAGAAACAGGCAATTGAAAGTCAATTGATGGTTTCTAACGGTGTCCTGGCGACACTTGTGCAGTCTAATGTCTTGAAGAGTGTTAATTTTCAGGCATTTCTATCAACTTAATTTAAACTGTACCACCTTTGGCATTGTTTATCTATTATTACCTTGTTAATATTGTTGGTGTCACAAGCTATCCAGCTGGCTTACATCTGTATGAGGAATATCTAGTTGGTTACAGATAATCACTTTAGCCACTGGAGGATTAGATTTTCAGACATGTACAATTTATTTTATGAGTATTGATTCTTGTTCTGAAAGATGTTATATCCCCAAATCTTATACATGTATTATGACCAGTCTGTCTGTGTAAAGCTGTTTTAGCTGTTTTACAGTGTCTGAAGAATAATGCGTAATAGATTGATTCATTCTTGTGTTCTGTGAAATTTGTAATATTTACCGGGTACGTGCAAAGTTGAAAATTTTCAGGTTTACAATATCACAAGACCAAAATATCTGTTTTGTCATTATATGTGTAGCCGCCGGCTCCATATATTATACATTGTTAAACGCTAGTTAAAATACCTCTGTCCAAGTTGAGATGTTAGAAACAATGTTATTATCGAGACACAAGTCCATTTTCAATTTAGTTGGGCATAATTTAATCAGAGGTACAGTAAAACTCCAGGTTATCTGGCCCTGTTTAATCCCAACGTATGAATGAACCAATCTGAAACCTTGTCTCTCTACATGCATGCATAATACACAGTCTGGCACAAGCAATGATACAAGATTTTACACTTTCTTGGAAACGAATAATTCTAATGCTTTTTAAAACATGCTGTCCACACACATCTTATTTATTTTACCTTTAACACCATTGTTCAAATATGGAAGGGATTAATTCATTTACATGACTCAATACACAACTTCATTGATATTGCACCAATTACTCAAGGGGTGTTTGATTGGGGTTTTACAGTTAATGAAATCATTCCCCTTATTTTTTGGTTTCCCCCTAAGTTTTGTTCTACAATCAACAATAAATTGTTATGAGATCTTAGCATTCAATACAAATTGTTCTATTTTATGTCAGATAACCAGTACAAAGGTCTGTGTCCAAATAACACTCAAGCCGATCTGGAGAATAAAAAATTTGAAACCAGCAGTGATCAGTGTGTATTCATACTATGAATCCAGTAAGTAATTGTTGCACTTGTTCAAATACATTGTTCAATTACTTATTCGAAATTGTGGCATACTGAACAGTTTGGCAATAATTTTACTTTGATTGATTTGAGTTGAACAATATAAATTTTTCAGTTGATAGATAAAGAATATAGTTGATAATTCTTTGCCAGTGTATGATGGTTCTCAGTGCACAGTAATAACCAACTAGTTTGCCTTGCTTTTTTCCCGTACCGTGTTCCCTTCTTGATATAACAAATAATGCTTTGAAAGTGATATTAAGCGTATCCTGACCAACCAACCAAATCATGTTCCATGCAGAAATGTTTTGAAATGTGGTATTGGAGATTTACATGGCGCAAATAAATATGACTTGTGTACAGCGGGACTAAGACTATCTATTGTTTTTGACAGTGCCCCTGTTCCATTTTGCCTCATTACTGACCTGACAATCGAACATCTAATTGGTTGATGACTTATTTTTCACTTTCAAAGGGTTGAAACATAATTATGGCATAGAACATTTTAAACATGTTTTAGCCTTTTTGCAAATGAGCATTTTTCTCTCCAATACTCATAATTAATCTTTGTGGTCATAATGCAATTATTACTTACGTTCTGGGTGCTACCAATACATCTCTCTGGTGTTGCAACTTGTTTTCTTTGCTACACAAACTCTTTGAAAATACCCTTGCAAGCTACCTTGAATTTTCTTGTAATATATGGTAACTTATTAGTGTAAAAATAAATACAGAGAAAGCAAATCCTATTTGGATTGAAAGTATGAAATCACCAGTTAAGTTAAATGTATACCAAAAAATTTGGGGGGAGGAAAGTAAATTAATTTTTTTAAGGCTAGAGTTTTCAGTATTAAAAGCTATCAAACGTTAAAACTGAATTAAAATCTTGGAAATATAGAATACTTTCACCAATTTTAAAATAACTGTTCCAACCATATGTTTGTTTCATTTGTTTTCTTCATTACCTGCACCTAAGTCCATTCTTATTGAAATCAATAAGATATTTTATAATTATCTTTGGAATGGTAAACTAGACAAACTCAAAAGAGACACAAAAAGAAAAGATAAATCTGAGTTTGGCCTAAACTGATAATGTAATTAATGTTGGAAAAAGCACCAAAGTTAAAATGGTTGCAATACAACATTTTATAAAGCAGACAATTTGGCTGTAATTTGCTACACAGAGGTAAAACATCTGGAAAACATAACTATTTTGGTGTAGATTGGTTTTTAAGCTACTACAAAACATCACCTCCTTTTTGAAAATTTGTTTTAACTATTGGGAAGATGTTTGAGCATCACAATAAATTATATCCAACAATGATATCCCCAGTAGTGCTATTTGGTTTAATAAACACCTAAATAGAAAAGGTATTGCTTTTAAATTGATCCACAAAAGGAATTAATTTCATAAATGAGAAAATTGATAATAATCGCAATGTATAGCCCTTACAGAAATGAAAGAAAAGCATGGTTTAAAGTCAGTTTTCTGCATTTTATACTGTGTAAAGTTAACTGTTAAAGTTCATTGGTAAGGAAAATAACTTTGCAATTATGACAAAATGTGCACCTTTTCGCATATAATACATAATAAAATACAAAAGCTTTTCCAGTCATAATATTACAGCATGGAATGAAATGGAATGTTGACTTAGAAATAGAAGAAATATGTACGGCTACCAAATAGAATCATAAAGGAATATTATTACTTAGTGCACCTTTTTGGAGTGTAAAGCTTCTCTGACATCGCATTGTACGTGTATGCATACGCAAGTGTGCTGCAAATATTGTTGAAAAATATGAACGTAGCCTGGTAGTGGGGTATCAGAGATTTGCACTTAAAAATTGTCACTACTTAAATATCAATGAACACACTGCGTGCAGGCAGAGGAAATGTGCAGGTCAATTTCCATTGCGGGATCTGTGCACCTTGATATTCTGTTATAAAATCACAAGTGTGCCTTGAGGGTCCCTTGCAAATCAGCCAATTTTTCTCTGAAACCAGGAGGTACGTGCACGTACGATGGGATGTAAGACGTAGTTTCTGATCTGTGGATAAATATCAAGCATTGAATTGAATTCGAGATCAAGATTGATCTAAATTAGAATAAAATAACCTGTAAACTTGAGTAAAATTTTTGTGATGTCAATTTATCGCCACTGAATTTCATTTTTATGATTGCAAGGCATTTATTATTTAAATGTGCTTTGAAAAATAGAGACCAGATTCAAGTAATCACCAAGGAAAAATATCTCAAACATGAGCTTCTGTGTAACTTAAATAATGATGAATCTTTTTTTTAGAAAAGGGTCTTTTTGAAAAAGAGTGTTTTCAGCAATTTATTTAATTAAACACAGTGTAGAATAGCTCATGTACTCATGTCACATCTATTAAATGGGTAAAGCATGAATACAAGAGATAATTTGTATAAAATGTATTCAACAGTTGAGTAAGTGTATTGTTTGTATGACATATGTACACAATGGATGTATGTACGTATGAAAATAAAGTATGGTGAAAAATTTTTGGAAATATCAGGGGGGCCTTGTATATTAGTGTTAAGTGTGTTGAGTCAAATAGACTTACACCCAGAAGAGATCATTAATAAGATTAACCAGCAACAATATTTTTAAAAAGCATTCTTATTAAAACAGTAATACCATGACTAAACATGGAAAGATACCCTGAAATGCAAATTAAGCCATAGAATATTGCCGTTTCCTTTTATTTTGGTTTTACTATCAGGAAACCTTGTTTAATGGTCTGATGTTCTCATTTTTTGCAGACATCCGTGACTCTGTTTTGTACCTACCCTCAGGGGAAGTCAACAGTTGAACTGTATCACGTGGAGGAACTACTGGTTATATTTTTGACACTATATTTGACTTGATTTTTACATATTGATTCCGATGAAAATTGTGCATTATCTGGTGACTTGTGTTCTCTCTCATTTTTTATTTAAACACTTATAATTCACATAAAGTACAATTTAAAATATGAAATAAATTATATTCTTCAGAGAGTATGTGATCTTATTTTTTGGTATCAATATAACTGTATGAGAGCTGGTTTTGGTGCAATTTTAAGTGCACTGAGAAGTTTGTCATTCATACTTGCAATTTTAAATGTATCAACCATTTTACTTGGGTCAGTATGCTTTTAAACATTAGATTTACATCAGCATTATGCAGATCCCAATGTTTACTTCTATTTTTGGAAAACAGAGAATAATAAAGCAGAAGGTCACACAGAAAGTTTGATACCTCAATCTGCAACAGCCTGTCCCTGTGTAGCAAACATATTAAAAATAGCAGTAACTGAAGAGTGACATGTTTATAACTGCATCACACATTATTACATTTAAAAAGTCAATTGTACTCGACACTGTATAATCAGTAACCACTCCTTTAACAAGTTCTTTTCCCGCATTCATGGCATTTTGCCATGTCTGGTCAAGGCATATTTTGTGTTATCATAGTGCAACGGTTTCAATGTGATGATTTTATCTTCATGTGGCAAAGGGTAAAGCTGAAACGGAAACCAATTTCTAAATTAGTCACTTTCTACTGTTATATTCTGAAGCATTTTATGTAAAATTTTTATATTAAAAGATAAGATTTTTAAAATCATATCTTTTAATTTGCATATAGTTTAATATTCACTTGTACACCCACCCTCATTTCTTGCAAATGAAGTGTAATATTAGAAGTATAAACTTAAAGTAATATTAACAATACATGAAGTGTAAATCATGGATAGGTTTCTCAATTTATTATAGTGGGTTTATTAATAACACAACTAAAGTATTACAGTGGTAAAAGAAAAACTACTGACAGCATTCAAAACATAATTTCAGTAATATGGATTTTACAACATGGATTTTCTACACAATAAAAACTCTCATAACTACTGTAATAATACCTTTCTTATGATGTACATAACATATTTGTAGGTTACATTGTTTATGTAATATTGACAACAACAAAAACATGAAGGGGAAATCTTGACATGATATTAATTTACCTACGTAACAACAGAAGCAGATTTCTCTGCATACGCCTAATTGAAAATAAGAAAAACTGTCTTTTGACTTTAATTTTCACTGAATATTCCACCAAATTTGGAGGAATCTGTGTATACCCCAAGACGGATCTGTACACAGAATTTTGAGATAGATGTTATAGTTTTTGAGATATAAGGACAAATAGTGTAAATATAGAATGACAGACTGACAAAAAGACAGAATGTAACTGCTACCAATACCTATCTCCTATCATTGAACATTAATAATATTCAATATTGTGATTACAAATATTGCCTAGATATCAAATTCGAACACCCTTTATCCACTGATATTATCATACTTAATGCCCTTAGCCCTTTTAGAGTGATCAGTGTGCTTTATAAACCAAACACAAATTGCAACCTTCCTTAATTTATTTCTATTCTCTGCAAGTTATAGTTAGTTGGTACTCAAACACGTTGGTCCTTAGTTTACATAGAACGGTCTGCCAGGGGCCTGCTAGTTCAGTTTCTTTACACTTTAATTTCTTAGGTTCATTTATTTAACTACCTGTCTTTTGCATAACAACCAATAAGGGTTTAATTGAAAACCTCTCTTGGTTTGGGCCATGTTGAATTCAGATTTGAACAAAGAAACAAGGGTTTTAGGAATGTGTTCCCCACCTCCCACCCTGGTTCATAGATTGCTTCTAGGATAAATAACTTCAGGCAGCCCCAGGTCGACCCTGGGTGATCCCCTCTTGAGTAAGACACATTACAAAAATACACAGACATTGTAGTTCAAGGCGGGACCGGACAATTCCATGGTGTCCTCTCTCTTTTGCTTCGCCTGTACTTGTTAACTAGGCAGGACAAGGCTTTACCCTGGCGCCCCTCTCGGATATGACTATACATTAAAAGGACATGACTAGAACATTTCAAAGCTTACGTACATTGTTATTGGAGGGTAGTCTTAATGTTTTATAATGACACAAGTTGTTTTAGTATTTGTATTGGTGAACAAGACTTGTTATTATTGTAACAAACATTTGTGATCTTTGCATATATTGCAGCGTGCCAAGAGCCAAGGCCAAGATTATACAAGAAAAATCATTGGAACATTCATAAATATGGTTCTTTATTCACAAACAAACCAACAACTTTATGTGTACATAAATGAAAGTAAAATTAACAAAAATCTCAATGTTTATTTTCTGATTCCCAAACGAATATCTTTTCTGCCACCACCCCGATATAGTCAAGAAAATTTGACCAGAACTTAACCTCTAGACTTAACCTTTAAACTTAACCTCAGCATTGTAAGGACCTTCTGTCGATGAATGAAAAGTCTGGTCAAGCTTCATTAGTTTGGTGGGTTGGCATTTGGGTGCTAACCTTAATCATTCCTCCAGTCAACTGAATAGTCTGTCCTTGTATATTTGGAGGGAAATTTTTGACACATGGTGTCAGCTCATTGGTCAGTACTGGGCCTCTCTGATGTTGTGTCAGGGCTTCCTTGTGCTTGTGAGTCCATGCCATCAGATTTGAACTGGCAGTCGACAGGACAGGACATACACATTTTAGTCCCTGCCCACCCTCCCTTAAGATTTGCATATTTTATTAGTGCATCATGTTAACAGTTTTTCTATAGTTCCAGATTTTATTGTCTGTATTAATACATTGCTTGGTAGAGGATTGTTTTAGATAGCCTGCGATCATGTTGATATTAAATCTGTTGGAGATTTCTGCAAGCGAGGCTGGAGCCACCTGTGGCATTGAACCACAGCAAGATGTTAATGTGTTCTTTTACATGGTTCTGAGAGCAGTCGGCTGGAGAATAAGCTATAAAAGTATTTTGCCCATATCTGGGGTTCATAGCTTGACCTCAAAGGTCAGAGAGTTCATGACAGGTCATATTTGCCACCCGACACAACATGCGTCTGAGGGTATATCTGGTGATGCTATAGCCCCCTAAGGGGTGAGATCAAGTCCAAGGAAGATTCACTCCAAGGTCAGCTGTGAGATCCAAGGTCAGATTTGCATAACACAGTAAGAGAGCATTTGAGAAATTTTATTACAGGTTAGTATAAACTATACACAATCAGAGCAGACTTTTAAAATGAATAAAATGAATTTTAAAAAGCACCATTACATTGAAAACAATGACATATATTGATGGTGACATATATATGTGTTAGATAAAATTAGTAGTGTTAGTAACAGGTACCTCAAGGTCAATGAGGGGTGAAGTAACATGCCCGTGTATAAGTCAAATTTGAGGTCGAAAGGTCAAGATCAGTGTCGAAAGGTACATACAGAAGGGGGAACCAGGGTCAGCCTGGCCCAGCCTATCCCTAAAAACTCCCTAGCCCACATCAATCCAACAGGAGACCTCCCTTCTGGTGGGGCAGCCAGAAGGGGTCAAGGCCAGGAAGGGTCAAACTAGACGAGTAATCATCCCAAAAAGTTGACCAAACTCAGGGGAATACCAGCCTAGGATCCAAAATAAGCTTTGGCATTGGATCAATTTTGCCAAAGTGTCAGTCCAGTAGGGAGTACCTGACCCTAATCAGGCCCGCCTGTTAACCCCTAGTCCTGCTTCCTGCGGCTGGGGTAAGTCACAGGTAGAAAAGGTAAAAAATTTTGTAACAGAGGGGGGTAGGTGGGTAAATTCATAGGTCTTGTTTCATTGCTTTCTGAGTTCGAAGTGAAGGGAGGTTTCCCGCCCAAGTTCTTGCTGCCTGATGCTGATTATGATTGGATGATTCAAACCATAACACCCCCTTCTGGGAAATGCTAGTTAGACCTGCAGATTTAAGGTAGAGCCAACTGCTATGGCAGGCCCCTGTATGGCCGTGCCATTTACAGTCGGCTGGAGAATAAGCTATAAAAGTATTTTGCCCATATCTGGGGTTCATAGCTTGACCTCAAAGGTCAGAGAGTTCATGACAGGTCATATTTGCCACCCGACACAACATGCGTCTGAGGGTATATCTGGTGATGCTATAGCCCCCTAAGGGGTGAGATCAAGTCCAAGGAAGATTCACTCCAAGGTCAGCTGTGAGATCCAAGGTCAGATTTGCATAACACAGTAAGAGAGCATTTGAGAAATTTTATTACAGGTTAGTATAAACTATACACAATCAGAGCAGACTTTTAAAATGAATAAAATGAATTTTAAAAAGCACCAAACCCCAACTAGAAATGAGAAGGAATGTGGGAAGCGAAGGTCCTGGGGATGATGGAGGGAGCTTGCGAGGCATTTTGCAAATAAATCCACACAGCCGAACTGCGCCAAAGGCCATGTGCCATGATATTTTGTAATGCCACATTATGATCAAAAGCAAAAGTGGCCCCAGAACGCCTGAATGTATGAAAGCCAAAACCTTTTGTGGAAAAATTTTTGAAAACAAGAACTTTTTTGAGTGAATTACGAATATGTGTGTCAATGACTTGAGAGTGTGGGTAAGAAAAATTTGCAAACAAGGGAAAGGTAGGAGGGAGGGGTCGAGATTTAAGGAGGGCTTGCAAAGCTCTGACTGGACATAGGAAAATGTTATCAATGGCAGGGATCTGAATGACATGGTGAGATTTATGGTCCTGAAGGGTCTTGGTCCATTTAATTATTAAGTGAGCCCCAGGAGGGCCAAATATGATGTCCTGGCGTAAGAAATGTTTGGAACTGTCAAATGCAGCTAGACTATGTGGGGCAATGTTTGACATTCTTAAGAAGCCAAAATAAGCCAACAAAAAGATGGCCCTATACAGAATGGGGTCTGGGAGTATGTCACATGCCATGGAAATATGGTATAACATTTCTATGGAGAAGATGCCCCTGGGAGTGGGGGAAAAATTTGAATTGATGGATATACTTCTAAGAAACCTAAGTACCATTTCATGTTTGGTAGGGGTAGGATCTAAATTAAAATGTGATGCTAGGGCGGAAATGGAGGAAAGGTAATTGCGAATGACCTTGGGAGAGATGGAGTTGTTGTGCAAGTACTCAAGAAAAATCAATATATTATGTACACTAATCACAACTGGGAGTTGTAGAAAGATGAGAAAAGCCAGGAAAGTTTTGAAATGTCCATTCCGTGCTGATACCGTGGAGGGTCTGTGTGAAGATGAAGCCCTACCCCAGGCTGATTCAAATAAGGAACTGGTGAGTTCTGTAGCACCTGAAATTATATATTAAGGTCCAGGTTAAAATGTTGAGGAAGGACTTTGTCCCAAATATAGTTGAGTTTGAGGTCTAAGAACAAGTCTTGGTTAACTGGCTTCTGAGAATATAACCTTGAAAGGAGGTCAGCCTTGGTGTTATGCCGACCCCTGATATGCTCAATCTGAAAGGAAACGTCAAAAATTTCAGTTATTAGCCATAAATTCCTTATGCAGGCCCCCAAAAATGGGTCCTTGGTCTTACTGGATGCCACCACCTGGACCACTGCCTCATTGTCACAGAAAATCTTAACTTGTGAGTGCTGCCAGAATCGACCCCATAGCCTCAATGCTACGACGATATTCATCATCTCAAGATGAACTATTTTAAGGTCAAATCCAGGGATGGCTGGAACCGGGGTTGAATAGACCCTATTGTGCCATATTGCACCCATACCTGAAAGACAAGCGTCCAAGTACAAGGCCTTAGACTCAGGGATATGAGGTTTTCTAAATATGGTTGTGCCATTAAAATGGGGCAAAAATTTCTCGAACCATGCTAAGTCCTGGAAAAAACTTGTAGAAAGGTAAATCTTCTTCTTGTGACTGTTGTTGCGAAATAGTTCCAACATTCTGTTGATAAAAATCCTAGCAGGAACCACACACTTGTGTAGGTAAATGAGCTTGCCCAGTAAGGACTGGAAATTTTTCCTTGAAAGGTATTTTTTACCAGCTATGTGGAAACATTCCTTATGAATGGAAAGCAATTTTTCGTGGTCAATACTAAGGGAGGCCTTGGGTATGTCTATTTGTACCCCAAGGCAAATAAGGGTCTTAGATGGGGGAGAGAGCTTCTGCTGGTTAATGGGAAGGCCTAAGCGTAGAAGAAGAGCATGCAAGTGGTCAAAATGACGCCTAGCGTCACAGGCCTCAGAAATACCAATATAATCATCAATGTAGGCAAAAACTTTTGCCCCATGCTTCTGCATGATGAAAGTGACGGCGTCAGATACCATTTGAAACGCTGCGCTCCCGTGCGTCCATCCAAACGCGACGCTTTGGTCCAGAAAGTACATGCCATCCCATTGAATACCAAGTTTTAAAGCGTCAACTGGGTCCACCTTGAGATTTCTAAACGCTCTTGCAACATCAATTTTGTAAAGTACAGGGTCATTTTCTACACTCAAAATTTTCTGAACAATATCATCAATTGTGGGAAACCTTAGTGTGAATTCATGACCATCAAAGTGGTTCTTAGCCACATGGTCATTTACAGACTTGCCATAAGGGTGGGACAGATTCAAAATGACACGTCGTTTGTTTTTATCTTTGGGCCTGGTAAGGATGGGGGAACAGTGAAAATGTTCAGAGTCGACCTGGTCCAGTGGCCCTAACATGGCCCCAAGGCTGCACTCCTTCTGCAAATATTCCTGAATAGCATCTGGGAATTGGTTAGCTGAATGATGATTACTAACTGTTATGTTAGAAAGGTCCTGAGGGTGGACCAGTGATAGGGGGAAACCAAACTTAAGGTACTGGAGTAAGAAGGGGTCATGATAGTCCCTAAGCTCACGTTCCCATTCGCCAATATTTAGTCCAGAAATTAAAGGTATCCTGGCACCAGCATAATTGGGGACTCCTGTGCTGCGAATTGTATCTGCAATTCTCAGATATTCCCCAAGGGAGTTAATATTTTGAGGGGCCCTGTCTGGGCCAATAAAAGTAAAAGTTTTTGTGTGATGGTTAAGAAAACCAATTTTTTTAGTCGAAATCGACGCGTCTCTGAGTATGCCATTAGTACGCACCTGAGGCCCCAAATGTGCCTCAATTCCATTGGGAATACTGCTCTGATTCTGACAATGGTTAGTATGACTTGTATTAGTATGACTGTTATACTCTGTGCAGCATGGTTCACTACTCTGGGTTGTATCAGGCCCACCCTCCTGTGGGACTGGTTCACAGCAGTCATCAATTAACCTGTCAATGATATGAAGAACATACTTTTCATATGAACAATCATACTGGTTCCAGCTATGCTGGTCATCTAGAAAATTTTTATATGCCAACTTAGCCTCTGCCCTTGCTGCACTGTTAACACCAATATAATTTGTCTCAGTACACACTGACCAGTACATTTTGGTCTTATAATATACGCTGAGAGCCCCATCAGGAGGCCTGGAACAATGCAGCAGTCTACCTATGTCTTCAACAACTGTGAAATAGTAAAAACCAAAAATTTTTCCATTTTTGATGGGGTGGACATATACCAACTGATGATCTATGGGAAAGTGTATACTATCACACTGCAAAAAATCAACGTCATACAAACCCCAAACACAGTTGTGTCCGCTGTTATGGTGTTCCAAGCCCCTGTGGCCAGCATTGGCATGTAATGTATCAACCTTGCCTACACAGCTGTACTTCATTGTATCATGGCATGTATTGGTATTGTTAGTATCACATACAAACCCAACACCCAGTTTAGTATTATTAACTGGAACCTTCGTTGATGCGTTCCTATGGCTATCTCTACTCAAACCGACATCAGTTGACTGGATATGCCTATAATAATCAATAACAGTAACATGTGAGTATTTAGTATCACCATACGTATTTTCCACATTTTTATTGTCAGGAGAAGTAATTTTAACCCTACTATTCCCTTTACATGTAACTTTTGACAACTTTGCGTTATTCTGCACTACATCAGACCCAACAATGTGGTTGTGGTATTGATTACAGGTACATATTCGTCTGCAAACATTGCAATATGTGATACTATCACAAAAATCACACTGATTAGAAGCACATATAACACTATTGTTACTATGTGTGCCTTGACACTTGTCATTGATACGATAACTAAAACAATTAACACATTTTCTGTCCCGTCCCAACTTGTGTATTATTGGCTTGGTCCCACTGTGACTGGCAGTAGGGCCAGGTGATGGCCCTGCATATTATTTACTGTTCTGTCTATCTAACTGCCCCCTCTGTTTAGAATAACACTTTGTCTCTGGATGAGTAGAAGTCTTTCCCAATTTTGAACAAAATGTACATATATGTCGAAAGTTACCATGGTTGGATTCAAAAGAACATGTGCCCTCATTATAATATTTGCAAACTTTCTTATGGGCCCCCTGAGAAGATGAGAGGTTTGCATTTGCCATTGCTATCTGAGATGCCGACAGTCTATTAAGTGACCATTGAGTTTGGTCATCCCATGACAGAGTTCCCTGCTCCATCTCGTGCATGGAGTTGGCGTAGGCAGATCGGACTGCTACCCAGGGAAGAGACGTTGCATCCTTGAGGGCCATGATAGTCTGCAGTAGGGCTTTCTTTACTACAACTGGATCCTGAATTTGATAAATGTTATTAAGTTGTCCCACTGCCCACTCAGAAAGTGAAAGGTCATCATACACAACCCTTTTCTTACCACTAGTGTTGTGGTAGCCCTCGTTGGGCCACCGTAACTCTGGGGCTGACATAATGGTATCCATAGTGTTATAACGTCCGGATTTTCTAGTGTGTTGGTTCTTACCTATAGCAGCCTCCTGCTTGGCTTGTGTTTCGTAAGATGACATGATCTGAGCAACTGATTGTGAGATACTTGGGTTCTGTCTGAGCGAGTTGATGTTAGGTAGAATGCCATCAGCGTTAAACACAGATTGCTGCTGTTCACCCATTACTTGACCTACTGTAGCCCGACCCTGTGGGGCCTGAGAATGGTGCCCTGAGAAGACATTCACCTGAGGTGGAAGTGTAGATCTGAATGTGTCGCCTGAAGTGGCCCCTATCGACTGATATGGTGGGTTCAGTGTCGTTTGTGAAACGGTAGGCTGGATTCCTGAGTGTGACCGAGGTTGTTGGGGGGTGGAAGCCACAGATTTATTGGTTTCCAGTTCATTAACTCTCCTGATTAACGCTTGGTTGGTCATGTCGATCTTTTGTAAGTACTCTAATATGGCATCAGATTTGTCAGGAATTTGAGCAGCACTTCCGACTACTGAAGAAGGAACAGTACTTACAGTTTGTTCAGTTAGTTGCAAGAAAGAACCGTCCAAATCTGTGGCTTTGCTGACCCCTTTCCCTGCAGAAACTGTCCTCTTCCGTGGAGAAGATACACTTTTCTTCTTATTTGCTGGTGTTTTCTTCGCTTTTCTAGGCATGATAGTTAAATTACAAAACCAAGCTAAAATAACTAAAATCACTAAAATCCTTCAACATAAATCCAATATTCAGACCAAGTAAATTCATAGGTCTTGTTTCATTGCTTTCTGAGTTCGAAGTGAAGGGAGGTTTCCCGCCCAAGTTCTTGCTGCCTGATGCTGATTATGATTGGATGATTCAAACCATAACACCCCCTTCTGGGAAATGCTAGTTAGACCTGCAGATTTAAGGTAGAGCCAACTGCTATGGCAGGCCCCTGTATGGCCGTGCCATTTATACTTCAGAGACTCTGTTCTGCTCTGCACTGGTGTTCCATTGATTGATCTTAAGATTATGCAGTATTTTATTATAAATTATTGCAAGAAATATGTTATCATTACTTATAATTATTATTGGCATCAGTATTATTGTAGCATCATATACTATCATGAGGTATCTATGTTTGGCGCTGGAAGCTTGAACGTATATTGGACTGGAAACATTTTCTTAACTCATTGGCTTGTTTTAGGGCTGCTTGATCTAAACTAGGCCAGTCATGTTAATATGATAAATTTGTATTGGACTGAAATATTTTCTTAATTCACTGGGTGGATTTATGGATCAAGATTCAAATTGGGTTAGTCATAGTCATATTATAGTTTTAAGGGTATGGCTATGGTAAATTCGATTCTGTTGGATCTCTGTGTATTACATTATTATTATAATTTAGTTTCAATAATTCATCCACATAAATATAGTTGTTTGAACTGGTTCCCTCTTGATCGGGTGGTTTTATTACTTATTTTACACTTAACTTATAATTTTCTCTTCAAAATTGCCGATATCTGTTTACAAAGAGCATCGTCTCTCAAAATCGGGTTGTTATCAGTTAAGTGTTCTGTTTACTAATTAGTTTATGTAAAAGGGTTTTGCTTCTCCTTGCATAGCCCCCGTATCATTTGGGAGCAAAATTATCAATTGCCACAATTTATATTTTAACATTTCAATTGTAAATATTATTGTTATTGCCTGTGCATTATTATGGCAATATATAACATATACATATACTATGTGGCTAGCTGTTAATATTATGTGCCATGTACATTTTAATAGGGCAATGACTTATGGTTAATTATCCATTACAGCCAAATTATTTCTTATTATGGTCCTATACTGGTGCTAGATTTACGCTTGATGCAAAGAATACATTTACAAATACCTTTTAGTGTATAGTTATTGGTATTGTGTAACAATAATAAATGTATAAAACCCAGTTGTTTTTCTTTGTTGTCTTGGCATGAACCAGTGCGCTTATTATTGGACCTTGGAACGTGTGATTTTGGCATTAAATCTTTATCTCTGTATGGGATTGGACTGTGCTGCCTTTGCTTGGATTTAGAACCTAGGAATAAAATTAACACTGCATTTCTGTAAGGAACATTTACTTCATAGCACTTAATTTGACCTTTCAGGTCAGGGGAGCCAGTTTCCTATCGATGTGACCTTATAGACCAGTGTTGGGCTTTAGGGCGAGGCCTTGTAGGCCTGTCACAGTGAGGAATCCTTTGGCACTTATTCGTGTTGGAGGCGATAAGACCTTGTGGGTCTCATAGCGGAAGCCAGGTTGTAACCTGTGTGCTTACAGCTCTGGGCTAGGGGAATGAACCTCCCCTAGCCATGATAGCAATAGATTTTTAAAATATTCAATAAGATCTATCAGAAAATTATAACGGACTTTCAAGTTAATAAAGGTTCTTGAATTTTGGTGTTATTTGTATGAAAGTACAATTCATGATTCTAGAAAAATACCATTGATAGCTATGAGGAAGCAGGTTACAGCATCAGCCAGGGCTCACACATCATCAAAGAAATGTAGGACAAAGGTTACTGATCACATTTTGTGATTTATGCTAGAACTGTAAGCACCCATCAACCTACCAATCATCAATGCAAGTCTTCACATAGCAGTCAGACATCTAATGATGCATTTTTGATGATGCTTTAAGAACTTCAAGATGGAAAGAGTAGAGCAGGAACTGCTGTTTGCCTCCACTCCCCCAAACTCACCTCCTCACACATGAGTCTTAGTATTGGAATCACCAGTTATCATATCACAAACAGTAGATCACGGATGCAGCATGAAAGTATCACATCCAATTGCCATACAGGATGCATGGTTATTAGATGCCAGTTCTCACATCCAAACTCACAACCAAGCTATAATAGAGCAAGAGATATTACATGTTAATATAGAGCCCAGGGCCAGAAGTAAGGCAATTACTCAAAATATTGCCCAATCCTCACCGGGCAGATACTTCTGAAGGTAATTTTTTCTACAAAGGAAGCCACATCATCCCTATTCATATCTGTCAGGAATGTGTTGGCATCCTCCATTGCATTAAGTGGAGACCGGCCATCTAGCATGGGAAATGCCATGAAGTGGGCCCTCAATAGCTAAAGTTTGTCGCAAATCACCATGACCAATGTGCAACCTATATCACCGGTGCCCTAGGTAAAGAAGGTATGTAAATTTTACAATGATGGTAGTTGTAGTCATGAGGGGCACCACGATCATTATTTGCATTTTTGCACCATCAGGATATTCAATTCTGATATCATCCAGGAGTTAAACAGACTTTTAGGAGGATAATATCACTTAAAGGTTCATATTCAGGTTTCAAAGGTGCTGTAATTTTACTCCCTTGCATCGATAACTCTATATAATCCCATATAAGTTAATAGCTTGGAAAGAGGCTGAGAAAATCAGTGGATTTCACTGATTATCAGTATTGTGAACATTTAAATAACACATTTGTTTACTATGTTTTTGTACTTTTTGGGCTTTGAAATTTAAGTAGGTTTTATTATTTATATTCGACTATTGTTGGTAACATTTGGACACTCCATGAATGTCACACACCCCCGAGGGCTTTATTGTGGTAACATATTGTTTGTATCTGTATATTCAAGTTTCAGATCGTTCTGTGTAATTTGGAACATTTTAGACTGTGAGATCAAAGAACGATATGCCATATGTTCTTATATGAATACCATTATTAACAAATTACTGTCAGATCTAGATTGTATTAATTACTCATTCTTTAATACAAATAATTAAAATACCAAAATTTTGTTATTGGTAAAAGTACAGATGATGAATGTACTAACATTGAAAGTAACAGTTCTGGCATCATTGTTTGTGAAAGCAGTGCCATGTCTCACAGGGTGAGTTTCTGCCATAATCCAGTTGACCTTAACAATAAGACAAAGGTTTTCTGGCTTTACATTGGCTTTACTCTGATTTCAGATTCATTGGCCTAGTCAGGTAAGTTAGGGATATTGATAATGTGCATAAATCTCTCAGCATGTGTAATATTGTTGAACATTCACGCCTTCCTAATCATAGACTACCTCAAATTTTAATCAAATAAGGTTTGAACCTGCGTGTTCGGGAAATGAAACTTGCCAATTATCCTGAAGAAGAGTTATTATTTCCCCTCTCCATACCTATACCAAAGATAACAACAATAACCACAGGGTTATTTTAGATTTGTCATGTTCTACTGACCAGTTGACAATATCAACAGGAAACATTTTGAAGGCTCCGATTTCATTCTTATATTATCTACTGTGGAGAATATTGTGCAAGAGATGAGCAAATTCAGTATGTTTGAATTAATTTCTTTGCCTGTCTCCTTTAAGCACAGATTAGGCTAAACTATACCCATGTCATGAAAATTCTAAATGCATAGAGAATAGGAAAGCTTTCAAGGCATTTTTGGGGAATTTAATATATGTGCATAATTAGTGAAAGCATTTTGGATTTTTATCAACAGTATGTTATTTCAGGACACAGATTATCAAAAAGACATTGTTCTCACAGAGGAGTTTCTCAGAAACTTAAAGTGGTTCCTGACATCCTTCATTTAACAGCATTTCATATATTAGTAAGCCTTATATCCCAGAAGCACAAACTTTGACACATCTTTCACGAGAATAAGCCCTTACATTCCCAATTGATGAACCAAAACTTAAAATAGTGCATCTGATACTGCCTGCTGATGCCAGAAATATCTAAATGCTGCGTGCATTTAGACATGCTCAATGTTTTAGTGGCAATAAGGCTATGGGTTTCAAAGTGGGCTAGGTGCACCTCTGTAAAATTCTTCTATGACAATGTGGCTGTTGTTCATTCAAACTGGTATAAACTTTTAGTGGTTTGTATAAGGTATTTGTGGCTTTAAGCAGCCACCCATGATTTTAACTTGGAAATCAGACATGTCATGGGGTGAAATATGTTTTGTTGATGTACTGGCCTGGGTTTATTAGGACAGAACATTGATGTGAAAATGTTACATGACTTGCAAAAATAATTATACATGGAGGGCAATTCCAAGGCAATTCTTTATTTTGGATTTAGATATATGGTTTCATCACCCAGAGGCCAAGTAAAATGATAAAATATTGTATTTTATTATTCTAATTCTAATAGCACTTTTATAGCGCTTAATCTCTGTCAAAAGACAGATTCTAAGGCGCATCACACAAGAACATTGTTCAATATTCAAAAACCAGAGACATTGCAGGGGTCAGCACCGTGGAGAAAGCAGAAGGAGATTGGAAATTTAGGGTGGGTATGCTTTTCCAAAGAGGTACGACTTCAACTTTGACCAAGAGGCAAGTGAGTTTGCAGAGCGGACCTCATCAGGAAGGTCATTCCAAATCATAGGTGCGTCATACGCAAAACTGAGTCCAAAATGTTTTCGAGACTTGAAAACTGAAGCAAAGTGGGGAACCTCAAGAAATATGCCATCAGATTGACTTCGACGTGTGTTGTATGCACTATGTCTGGGAATCAGGAAGGGTTCAAAGTATTTGGGGTTACCACTGTGTAGGAACTTATATACCAGCATGGCAGTCTTAAAGATAGAACGGTACTTAATCGGCAACCAATGTAGTGCTTTTCTAACTGGAGTGAT
This sequence comes from Sabellastarte sp. h YS-2021, assembly GCA_964017235.1. Taxonomy (NCBI): domain Eukaryota; kingdom Metazoa; phylum Annelida; class Polychaeta; order Sabellida; family Sabellidae; genus Sabellastarte; species Sabellastarte sp. h YS-2021. The sequence continues at coordinate 163,548,250 of OZ024930.1, forward strand.
GTGTGAGTACTTGATGGTGTTGGCAACAATTCTGGCAAGGCTATTCTGAACACATTGAAGTTTGCGCAGATCTAGAACTGAGAGACCTCTGAACAGAGAGTTACAGTAATCAAGTCGACTTCCAACCAGAGCATTGGCAGCCATAAGAGCCGCTTCATGTGTCAGATGTCCTCGGAGTCACCTAAGATCCCGGACATGAGCAAAACAAGCCTTGCAGACCTTCATAACATGGCAAGAGAATGAGAAATCTGAATCAAACCAGACACCAAGGTTCCTAACTGCATCTGTTGGTGATATAAGATTACCAAGTATGTTGACCGGGAAGGACTGATTAAGTTTTTCGCGCTGAGACTTTGAGCCAAACACAATGAATTCGGTCTTATCAGGATTTAGCGTGAGCTTATTTGCAGAGAGCCATCTCTTTACGTCTTCAATGCAGTGTGACAGCTTATCAAGGGCCGAGGCAACATTTTTATGTGTGAGATGTACATACAATTGTGTGTCATCAGTGTAGAACTGGAAACTAATACCAGGATGATTCCGTATGACTTTACTCAGTGGAGTAGTATAGAGTGAAAAAAGGATTGGCCCCAGGACAGAGCCTTGAGGCACACCATACAACAACTTTTTGGCATCAGATAAAATTGACCCAATCTTAATGCACTGAACACGGTCTGAGAGATAAGACTTAAACCAATCGAGGACAACCCCGCTCACACCAAACCAGGAGCTAAGAGAATTAAGTAGCGTATCATGATCAATAGTATCAAACGCTGCTGATTGATCCAAGAGAACGACAGCAGTAGCCTCACCTTTAGCAAAAGCCAAATGAACATCATTCTTAATTGAAAGCAATGCAGATTCAGTTGAGTGACCCAGTTTATAGGCAGATTGCCTGACATTCTCTAGTCCGTTCAAACTGACATGGTCATTCAATTGAGAAGCAACAACACGTTCAACAAGTTTGGATATGAAGCCCAACCCAGAAACAGGTCTGTAGTTTTTTAAGTCATTGGGTGGTAGTGATGACTTTTTAATCAATGGGGTTACAATAGCCTTCTTGAACTCATCAGGTACAACACCTTCTGACAACGAGCAGTTAACAAGCCTGGTGATAGAGGGCAGTAAAATATCAATACATTCCTTAACAAGAAATGTAGGCCATGGGTCTAACAAACAAGATTTAGTGGGTGACTTCATGATAATTTTTCTAATTTCCTCTTGAGAAACTTGTTTAAAGCAGCTGAAATTGGGTGCATCAGGTGGAGGAGGCAGAGTGAATGAGTCACTAGAGGAAAATGAGTTTCTGATTTTAGCTATTTTGTCACTGAAGAAGTATTATAGTATTTATATATTTTTAAAATGTATGTTACACAAACTACAACAACTTACTTTGTGGAGCAACACAAAATCACTTCATGGCACTGATCTTTTAATATACAAACTTCATACACCTTTGTCAGTCTTTTTGTAACATAACCATTACATTTACTGTTTTTTTCATAGAAAATGGGCAATTTTTAATAGGTTAATTTTTGAATAATTTTAAAATATGAAATGAGAATCTGCTGGTGAGGTTAGAATTTTTTGACAAAATGCTGAGGTCAAATTTCATGTGACCATTATGCTCCTGAGGCCAAAAGGTAAAACTCAGAATATAAGCGAGTTAATAACATATGTTGCTTCTGCCATTTCAAGAATATGTGAATTTTCCAGATAAAATCTATTTTGTTACCCCTGAACAAACCAAACAAGGGGTATAAGAAGCTGGCAGATAAGGTATTCATCTAATGGTCTGAGGTTCATACCAAGGATACATTAAGCAAAGATCAAAGTTTACATTGGAGATCAAATTAATTAAACAGGCCATATTAGCCCAATTCTAATATAATTTTTACACATGAAGACAGCAAATAAGAAGTACAAAAAGTTTGACATGTGCACTAAAACACTAAATATCAATAATGTAGTTGAAAGTTAGAAAAACAGTAGATGAGGCTGTAGAGTTCTGATAGACAAACCCAAAGCATACCCACCTTAATCTCGATCATACCCTGGCATTCTCTGTGGTGCTTGACCCCTCTTTGGCCCCTGGATACTGAAATTGATCGACTGCTTTTTTCGTTTTCTTGCGCCTTAGAGTCCTCTTTATATGGGAGATTAAGCACTATAAAAGCCCAGTTAGAATTAGAATATATCTTCTGATACAGTGTGATTTCCATATACCATTTTGTTTTATGAACTCAGTATTAATCCCATGTTCAAAGCACAAAGTTGGTCCCTCTTGTTGAAAGGCATGGAAAGTTAACCCTGTAGACAAGCCCAAAATTAAATATTGCTAATTGTTTTCATATGTTTCCTAGCCACTGGATCTGTTGGGGGAACATTTGTATTAATTCCAGGCACTATGAAAAGCAGATCATTAGATTGAGCTGGCATTGCGTGAATCATGGTTTTTAACTGAACAGTGCACATAAGAGAGAAACACCAAATACTGAATGTTACAGATAACATTCAGATCTTTCTGGAACAAGCAGCCAGTATCATATCTTTAGTTGTTTTTCACTATTTTATGGCTGCACTACTGGCAGATTATTACCAAAAAATTTATATGTGAATTCTTTCAGATGACTTCCCATAATTTAAATACTGTCTTAACATTTGAAATGTAAAATTAAATATGGTAAGGGTAATTCAACAAATGTAATGGCAAAGCTAAAGGATATACTATGCAAGCAAATGTGTCCCCTTATCATGTTAGGGAGACATCTAAAATACCTGTTGATGGAATACTTTATTGTCAGAAAAAGTGAATACATTATAGAATTGTAAAAAGACCAAAATTAATTCAAATCCTTAAAAAATCCTCACAAATGTCAGAATTGTAAACCTTCTATTGGTACGGATGGTTTCTGACCTCCAAGCAATAGAAATTTATTTATAGATAGATAATGTAAAGTATGTATTAAGATATATATTTTTTTGTAAAACCAGAGTTAACAGATTCTTTATGTGACCCACATAAACCCAGTTTAAGTTATCCTTTCTTTTCTGAACTCTGACCCTTCCGTGGTCATTAATGGTGGAATGTATCATGGACACTGTTTCTCACTGAAGGGGTCATTCACGGGTTAAACTGTAATTTCTTTGGTAAAATATTGTTGTACCCCTATTTTTATTGTTAAGTGATGGTTAATCTCTGAGGATTCTAATTTTCTAGACCTATCAAAATCCAATGGATACCTGTAACAGGCCAACTGACTCTCTCAATAATAAGCTAGATGTGTTCTCCAACATCTATATTTTAATTCATTGTAGAGGGTAATCCTACCAGTTAAAATAATTTTGAGAGCCACTGGCTCTGAAAGTTTGTGTGCAGTACAATTATATCCGGTTTATCCTCCCAATATGTGGGGTCACCTGTTGAAATTTTTAGAGGTGTAATGGGTATGAAACAAAACTGATCACCGTTTGATTAATACAATTTTTGTAATGTTTCTGTGTATATTTATGTTGCAAGATGTATGGAGGAAGCTTATCATTATCATTACTCCTAGCTAAAAATTTTGCATTCCCCACTATATCAGAATATACTGGGTGCACACCATTTAAATAACCACTTTCTTGTTCAGCCATAATGTGAGGTTGTTAGCCTGTAGACTTGTCTGCTCAGATATTGAATGTAACTTACCGTGGCCAGGATACCAATTTTTTGTCTGATAGTATGTAATTGGTCACTTTGTTTGAGAGAAGAAGTGTTACTCATACCTAGTAAACATTTTTCAGTTTTGCAAATGTTTGAAAGGAAAAGTTTGGAAAAGGCTGAAAATGATGAGTGCGTGAAGCATATATGACAGAAGTTTTTAAAAACGTTTTATATATATCATTTATTAAATTTTAATGGCAAATGTTAGAAAACTTTACACAACTTTTCATTATTAGCCTTAATTGGGGTCACACGTCAAACTCAGTAAATTTTTTTTTGCCAACTTTTGAAATTTTTGCCTTACTTCTGGCCCTGGGCTCTATATTAACATGTAATATCTCTTGCTCTATTACAGCTTGGTTGTGAGTTTGGATGTGAGAACTGGCATCTAATAACCATGCATCCTGTATGGCAATTGGATGTGATACTTTTGAAAAAGTCACCTAAAATCCCCTGTTATGGCTCACTACCATCCTTGTTTGCAAATGTTTGATGTAAACATTAAATAAGTATTCTGAAAGTAAAAGCTTGCAATAGAATTTTTTCAAAACTTTTGATAGAAAACATTTCAAAAACGTTTTAAAATGATGGGTATGAAAACCAGCTGCTATTAAATGTTTGTAAAACATTTTCAGAGTAAACATTTATAAAACATTGTCAACAAATGTTGTTTAATGTAGACTCTTTATGAAACATTTTAAGATGATTGTTTAAAAAACATTTGAAGCTTCATTTCTTCAAGGTGAAAGTTTAAGTCAATTTGTAGTTTGACTTTGCAATTACTTCCGACATTGGGTTGAACTCAGTGAAACTCCACAGACTTTTGATGGTATAGAAGATTTGCTTGTGAGGGAACAATTTCTAGAGACTAGTAGCAAGAACTTGGCAATATTTTTCAGAGAGAGGGACCCAAAGAACGCTAAGGATATGGCTGATCTGGTAGAGACTTATTTGGCTGTGCACCCAGATGCACAAGTCAACAAACAAAACAAGCAGGTGAAGGCTACACCAGCTAAAATTCCGGCCCAAGGAACAATTGCGGTACAGGGAAAGAATGGTTCCAAGAAATGTTTTAAGTGTAACCAGGTAGGACACATAGCAAAAGATTGTCTTTCAAAGATTAAGCCTTGGATGAAGGCCATTGCTTCTGTAATAGCGGAAGATATCCAGGTGAAGGTCAAGGAACAGGGATCGGAAAATACTGTTTCAGGATATTCTGTATGTGTGGTTCATTCTTGTGAACATGAATGTGTTAGTCCGGACAATATTAAGTTAGCCTGTGAAAAGCACCAGCCAATTATTAGTGGAGCCTGTCATCAGCAAGAAGCCCGCAAGTCCATTCTGAAAAACATGCCTGTCATGAAAGGGGAAGTAGGATCATCTGTCGTAGATGTTTACGAGACACTGGATGCACTGGAGTGGTAGTACAGCAGAGTTTAATTGACTCAAGTGAAATGACTGGTAAGGAGCACCTTTGTATGCTTGTGGATGGGAGTATCAGGAGAGTGCCTTCTGCAAGAATTCATATCAATACTCCATTTTTCACTGGCACTGTAGAAGCAATGTTGATGAAGAATCCAGTATGTTCTCTAGTGTTGGGAAATATCCAGGGTGCAAGACATCCGAATGATCCAGATCCTGATTGGAAATTACCTAGTACTGAAGATAGCCAACAACCAGTTTCAACCCAGAGTGCTTCTGCTGTTACAACGAGGGGTCACGCTGCAAAACAAGGAAAATCTGTGGCAAGTTTACAGACTAAATCTTCCATTGATGCTGGATTGGCTGTCGACCAATTTATAGAGAAACAGAAGAATGATTCTTCACTTGACAGATATTTTGAGTTGGCCAGAAGTGGTCAAAAGTCTTCCATAAAAGGCAAATATACCACTTGGTTTGAGGTGAAATCAGATTTGCTTTACCGGAAATTTTTATCTGACAGTGGACACCAAGTAAAACAGCTGATTGGTCCCACTGTACTCAGGACAAAGGTTCTCAAGCTTGAGCATGAAGCATTGTTTGGTGCTCATTTTGGAATTCGGAAAAACTCAGACAAGATCATGCAATGCTTTTACTGGTCTGGTCTACAAAACGACATCAGCAGGTACTGCAACTGCTGCGACATATGCAGAGAACCATGCAAAAGGGAAGATTGGTTAAGGTACCTCTTCAAAACATGCCACTGATTGACACGCCATTTAAGTGAGTAGCAATCGATTTGGTTGGTCCAATCACACCAGTGGCAGAAGGTGGAAATCGGTACAGGCTTACCTTAATGGACCATGCAACCAGATACCCAGAAGTGCCACTTAAACGCATAGATGCCGAGTCAGTTGCTGAGGTGCTTGTAAACATTTTCACTCAAGTAGGCATACCATCCAAGATTCTGAGTAATCAGGATACTCAATTTGTCAGCAGTGTCATGACTGAAGTTTCACGTCTCTTAAGCATCAAGCAAATGGTTACCACACCCTACCATCTAATGTGTAATGGTCTGGTCGAACACTTTCATCTAGTACTAAAGACAATGTTGAAACGACTTTGCCAGGAGAGACCGAAAGACTGGGATAGGTACATACCCGTTGTTCTGTTTGCATATAGACAGACACCCCAAGTGAGTCTTGGATTTTCTCCTTTTGAACTCTTGTATGGGAGGACAATACGTAGACTTATGCAGATTCTGTATGAACTGTGGGCAAAGGACGATACACCTGATGGGGTTAAAACCACCTATGAGTATGTCCTAGACTTACGCAACAGATTGGAGGAAAATTGCAGACTGGCACAGGAAGAACTACAAAAATCCCAAGCGAAGTCCAAAAAGATATATGACAAGAGTACAAAGCGCAGAGAGTTCAAACCTGGAGATAAAGTTTTGGTACTATTACCTACAGAAGCTAAGAAGTTACTGATGTCTTGAAAAGGGTCGTATGATATAATGGCAAGAAAGGACATCAACAACTACTGTGTGAGAATGAAAGGCAAAGATAAAGTCATTCCCGCAAACATGCTGAAACAGTATTTCGAGAGGTTACCTATTGAAGCAGCATGTGGATTGCTGGGGCAAGATGAACTGCATTCTCCTTTGGACATTATTTCTGTATCCCTGATAGATGACAACTCTGAAGATGGTCATGGAGATCTTATTGATTTGTTTCCAAGCGTAGATGGAGAGACATACAAAGATGTGGTCATAAATCCTGCATTATCATCTCAACAGAAGCAACAAGTCTTGGATTTGCTAGAAGAATTTTAAGGTATTTTCTCTGAAGCGCCAGGAACAACTGACCTTGTTGAACACAAGATTGAGCTCAATATCATGAATCCTGTGAGGAAAAAGCCTTATCTGTGTGCCTTGTCATCTTCGGAAAGTGGTTGAAGAAGAAGTTGAGACCATACTGAAGTTTGGTGTGATAAGAAGCTGTGAGTCACCCTATACTTCGCCAATTGTGCTGGTCAAAAAGAGGGACAGGAAAACAAGATTTTGTATTGACTTCAGGATTTTGAACCTTCAAACAGTTTTTTCATCAGAACCGATGATGACAGCCTCAGATAGTTATTCAAAACTGTCTGGAGACTCCTACTTGTCAAAGTTTGACATGACCAATGGATACTGGCAAATACCCATGGAGAAGGACAGCCAGGACAAAAAGTGTTTTTAACACCTCAAGGAATTTACTGCTTCTTAAAAATGCCATTTGGGTTGGTCAATGCAACCGCGACCTTCAATAAGATGGTGAGAAAGCTGCTGAAAGGTTTTACGTCTTGTGAGAGCTTTGTAGATGATCTACTTTGTCATACACTCACCTGGGAAGACCACCTACTGGAACTCCAAAAACTGTTACAGAGAATACAAGATGCAAATCTGACTGTAAAACCTTCAAAGTGCAAGATTGGATTTCAGGACCTCGACTTTGTTGCCAACCATATTATTGAGGGAGTGATGAAACCAGAAGAAGAAAAGATCATGAACATTTTGTCTATTCCTGCTCCTACCACCAAGAAACAAGTGAGAAGTTTCCTTGGTTTCATTGGTTATTATTCCAAGTGCATACCAAACTTCAGCACCATTGCTGCCCCGTCGTCTGATTTGACAAGGAAAGGTCAACCAAACAAAGTTGTGTGGCAAGAACCCCAAGAGTGTGCTTTAAAGACTCTCAAGGAAGTGTTATCAAAGAGACCCATACTGAGACTCCCTGACTTCTCAAAACCCTTCATTCTCCAGTGCACCGCCTCAGATTGTGGGGTGGGGGCGGTCTTGATTCAAGAATGTGTAGATGGGAGATTTCCTGTGGAATATGCTAGTAGAAAACTTAGTGACAGTGAGAAGTACGTTGTCATAGAGAATGAGTGCCTTTCTCTGGTCTGGGCAATCAAGAAGTTTGCAATTTAATTATATGGCAAGGAGTTTATAGTAGAAACTGACCATCAGCCTCTCATCTACATCAAAAGGACCAAAATGGACAATGGTCTCATAATGAGATGGGCACTATTTCTCCAGTCTTTTAGCTTCAGGATAAGTCCAATAAAAGCTCAGAAAACTTGATCGCAGATTATCTTAGTAGAGCTCGAGGGTAGTGTTGTCTTATCAATAGCAAGTATTGTCTTAGGGTGGGGGTGTGCTATGTTATTGTCAGTTAATTTAGGTTCTAGTACTAAATTCACAATGTGATCAAATCTAAAATGTCCTCATCAGTAAATTCATTATGTCCTGGTGCATATAAGCCATGTGCACCATGTGCATTGTGGGATGTTTCAATATTGTAATATTGTTTTGTATTGGGGAGACATTTTGTGAAACATGAAGGGCAAGTGTGTTTCTTGAGGAAATGTGTTGACAAGGCTTTGATGACTGTTAGTTTTGGGCAGTTATGATGATGTAAGTATTTTGTTTTGTGTTTACTAAGTTACTTTTAGAATAACACTAGTTTGTTTTGATTCTTGTAAACTAATTTCTTGGTGAAATATTCACATGTTAAACTTTCATCAGCTTTGTAGTAAAATATGCCTCAGTACTTGTTAAAGTAAGTTAAGTAGAAGCGTGAATCAGTTTATGGGTCTAATTTTGGTGAATTTTTGACTTTGAACCTAAATAACAGAGTATTTCCTATATTTTCAATGTTAATACCTCAAATAATAGGTGTGTTATCCCTTTATTACTGTGCCAAATATTAATCCCCTAATATTTATGGTAATATTGAAAATATTACTTTTTCTGTCTCCAATTGACCAAAACCCTTGAATCAGTTTTTGGGTCTATTTTGAAAAAAGGTAAACACTGAATAACTACTTCAACTATATGAAGTGTACCATATATGGCATATTATATGTGCTCAGTAATCAAATAATGAGCCTGTTCTATCAATTTCAAATGTGAAGTAGTGTCTCTTCATGTTTATATTTCTAGAAAATGAAGTGTTTTTTGGTGGAAGTAATGATCAGTTCATGGGTTTAATTTTGTTGTCTTTTTTATTTCAAACCTTAATAACACATCCAGTATTTCATTTGTTTTCATGGTGATAGCTCAGATGTTATCCCTTCTTTCTAGAAATATTAAACACATTGTATTTTTGTCTCTTATTGCTGAAAACCCTGTGATCAGTGTTTGGGTCTATTTTGGAAAAAAAAAGTTACATTTGACTTATCACTTCAGAGATATACAATATCTGTACTGTTACCTGTGGTCACTTAGGAGTGACCAAATTATGCTTTCAAATTGTCAAAATGCAGGTATTGTTTTCACCCATGGCATCTAGCTGTGCTGACAGGTGAATGGATGGGTGGGTAGGTGGGCAGGGGTAATTATCTTGTCTGGCCTGTATCTCAGAATCTGTTAGATGTTACGAAATGTTGATACTTGGTAGGGGTATAGATTAGGGGTTATAGATGTGCAATGTCATATGTGACCTTAGTCTGACCTTTGACCTAGACTCTGTCAAAATGATTTCTACAGTAATATTTCAAACATATTTCTCATGACAATGATTTATAGATTGTTGCAACTGATTATTACCTCCACCAAGGAGGTATCATTTTTATAATGGGGGCCACGGAGGCGCAGTGGTACCAGGAATATCGGAGAACTAAGGACGCAGGAGCATGCGCAGTACATAGTTATGTAACATAGACTGGTTCTCGAGTAAATATTTCGTTTGAAATATTTGGGTTGGTTGTTGATGTTTGCTCAAGCCAACATACAGCACTAGTGAGGATAAGGTAAGGGTATTTTAGGCACTAAAAACTTCAATTAATAAATTTTAAAGCTTCACAACTTTAGTATACCAATTAATGATTTGATATTGCCTTGTTTTGATACTTTGCATACATTTTATCCCTTTTATTTGTTATTTGTCTTGCACCTTAGTATAGCTTACAATGCAAGTTCTTTATATAATGTTGTCCAATACTATTTCCCCAGACTGTTAAATTTTGTTAAGAATGATGTCACATTTCCTTTGAAGGGATGATTGGTCTTGAATTTTTAACGATGAATCAAATAAGTCAAGATTTTAAATATTTAAGTCTGATTCTTAAAAGTGAATTAAGTCTGAATCTTAAAAGTGACATTTATAATATTAAGTTTCTCTCTTAATACTTGTATATTTTCAAATTTAAAACTTTTGTTTGTTGTCTCCCTAGTATCCACAACTGGTTACAAAAGAGCTGTGCCTTTAGGAAATTGCTAAACATTTTGTGATATTATTAATGTAAAAAGTCTTCCGTCTTCTTCTTCTATCTGTTATGGACTCAGCCTTATGTTCACTGTAGATAACTAACTTTTGAGTGGAATTTAAATTTCATTTAGTAATAATTTGCTCTACACTAAAAACATCTATCTGTAAAACAGGTATCTTTATAAAATACTCTTCAACTACAAGATCCTGAATTCATAATCTTTCTAAAATGTTAATGTAGTTAACCATCATTTAATAGATTTATATCTGCAAGTAATATGTATCTATAACATGTCAATACAAATTTTGTTGCTATTATCATTGTGAGTCCTATTGTAATACCTGTTATATTGGTATGGTAATTGAATGTGGATTAAAATAATTGAAGAACAAATATGTTACCACTAATACAATTAATTATCTACAAAGCTGTAAAAAGGCATATGCCTAGCTATGAAAAAATTACTTATGAGTAGGTCTCCAGTAACTAAATCTACATCATGCTGTGTTGTTTTGTAACACCTTTATATTATCTGTATTCTATGTTCTATTTTTCATGCTGTTTGTGTATAGTACGTGTTTGTCTTTACGTTGTTTTATGTACATTTTGTGTTTATTTCTCTACATTGACTGCAACAATCTTGTTTATAATTGCCACAATAGTTTTGTCTCTACTACCAATGGAAAGGAAAAGATGTATCAGTTTATGTTGTTTAATATACTTTTATGGCTTGAGATACTGCTTTGCATTCTCCGTATGGCTTGGGTGCATACTGCAAATATTGTGTTATAATCTGAATTAAAAATTATTCAAAATAAAATAAAATTAATATCTGCAAATTGCCAAGGGCTTCGTGATAAACAAAAACGCGTTGATGTTCTCAGCTACCTTAAAGAAACAAATGCCTCTATCATTTGTCTACAGGATACCCATCTTCTGGATACTGATCTGGCTTCAGTGAAACAAATTTGGCACGAATGTTATATAAATGGGAGTAAAACAAATTCTCGAGGTGTGGCTATCCTGTTAAACAATAATTTTGAATTCAAGGTATCTAAAGTAATAAAGGATGATGGTGCAAACTTTTTGCAACTTCTTGTAAGTTGCAATGAACTCAACATAAATTTGATCAATATATATGCACCTAACAATGATCAACCAGAATTTTTCACAAAAGTTTTTGAAGCTGTCAGCTACGATGGTTTTGATCATGTTGTACTATGTGGTGATTTTAATCTTGTTCTGGATCCAATAAAGGATACTTTTAATTATAAACATATCAACAACCCAAAAGCTAGATTAAAAGTCATAGAAAGAATGGCCGAACTAGAAATGGTAGACATATTTCGCCATATGAATCCTGATGAAAAACGATATACATGGAGGAAAAAAAATCCTGTTAAACAGGCCCGTCTCGACTACTTTTTGGTGCCAAATTCATTGACAGATATTGTTGAGACAATTGATATCAAGCCTGGGTATAGATCTGATCACTCAATTGTTGAAATGCAGATAAATACTAATAAATTTGTACAAGGCAGTGGGATTTGGAAATTTAACAACAGTCTGCTAAACAACCAAGACTATCTAAATTTAATCAATAAAGTAATCACAGAAGAAAAATTAAAATATGCATTACCTGTGTATAATTTAGACTATATTAGGGACAATAATGTTACTTTCTCAGTTGATGATGATATCTTCCTAGAAACTTTGTTTTTAAGAATCCGTGGAGAAACCGTAAAATTTTCCAAGTTCCTAAAAAAAAAGGAAAAGGTACTTGAATCAAATTTGAAAAATGATATAGCCTGGTTGGAATCTAATGTAAATGAAAGTAATATGAAACTATTAGATGACAAGAAAGCTGAATTGGAAAGTATTAGAAAAGAAAAAATTAAGGGGTATATCACTAGAGCTAGAATACAATGGCTTGACCAAGGCGAAAAGCCTACTTCTTTCTTCTGTAAACTAGAAAGTAAACAATTTACAGAAAAGACCATTAGGAAACTGCAGCTTGACAATGGCTTTATTATCAATGACCAAAAGATGATTTTAAAAGAAGTACAGAAATATTATACAAATCTTTTCAAAGAAAAGGAAACATTTTCTGATTTCAACCTTGCCAAAAATATTACAGGCAATAAAGTAAATCAAAAGAATGATATAGGAAAAAACATTTCTGTCATGGAACTTGGTGCTGTTCTTAAAAAAATGAAAAACAACAAATCTCCTGGGATAGATGGCCTGTCATCAGAATTTTTCAAAGTATTCTGGGGTAAATTAAAGCATTTTACAGCCAATGCGATAAATTCATGTTTTTTCAAAGGCTGCCTTTCAATATCTATGAGGCAGACAGTGATAACATGTCTACCTAAGGGACAAAAAGATAGAAATTTATTAAAGAACTGGCGTCCTATTTCACTGTTATCGGTAGTCTATAAATTGGCATCTGCCACTATAGCTGAAAGGTTAAAATCCACTCTACCGCATATTATTTCGAGTCATCAGTCTGGCTTTCTATCTGGCAGAAGTATAGCAGACTCAACAAGGCTTGTATATGATTTAATGAGCCATACAGAAAAAAATAAAATTCCAGGACTTTTAATGTTGATAGATTTTGAGAAAGCATTCGATTCTGTATCTTGGAGTTTTCTTTACAAAGTGCTAGACTTTTTTGGCTTTGATAATGACTTTATTAATTGGATAAAGCTTTTTAATAATAATGTTATCGCGTATGTCATTCAATGTGGATTCCTGTCTGACCCAATACCAGTGAAAAGGGGCTGCAGACAAGGAGACCCAATTGCCCCTTATTTATTTCTATTGGTTGCTGAAATTTTGAGTCGTATAATTGAAAATTCTTCATCAATAAAAGGTATTACAATTGGTAAACATAACTACAAGCTTACACAATTTGCAGATGACACAACTATTTTTTTGGACGGGAGTACCAAGTCTTTACAGGCAACTCTTAATGTCTTGGAAACCTTTGGGAGCATCTCAGGTTTAAAAATGAACACTGAAAAAACTAAACTCATCTGGATTGGCAGTAAAAAACATTGCAAAGAAAAGTTAAATGTTTCATCTAAACTGCACTGGGGGGATTCTGACTTTAACCTTCTTGGAATTGATTTTTCGATTGAACTAACACAAATGCCAGAACTAAACTATGAAAAGGCAATACTAAGAGCAAAACAAACTCTTAATTCATGGCAACACCGTTACTTAACACCAATTGGAAAAATAACAGTCATTAAAACATTGATTTTATCAAAATTTACCCACCTATTTTTGTCTGTGTCAACCCCTCCTCATTTGATCAACACACTTAATAAACTGCTATTTAGTTATATTTGGGATGGCAAGCCAGATAAGATAAATAGACAACAAATTTGTAAAAAAATCTCAGATGGAGGACTTGCAATGATCCATGTGTACAACTTTGAAAGGTCACTTAAAATAAGATGGGTAAAACATATCATTTCTGGCCGAAACTGTGCATGGCTGACTTTATTAAATCATGAAATTAAAGACCTGAATAAGCTGGCCCTTCTTGGAGGGGATTGGCTCAATCATCGAATATCAAATTTAAATCCATTTTGGAAAACCGTATTTTCATATTTTATGGAATTATGTAGAAAAGTAAAAGTCCATTCTCGTCAAGATATCGTCTCTAGTAGCCTATGGTTCAACACTCACATTGGTACTGACAATCTTTTCTTTCCAGACTGGTTTAAGCACGGTATATATAGTATTGGAGATATTATTCATACAAATGGAAACATTTTAAGTCTACCAGAAATGAAGAATAGGTATAACTTTTCAATTAACTTTCTTAACTACTTTACAGTTAAGAAAGTACTTCAAAACTTTATTACACTTTACCAGCAGAGCAATACATTCGGCTTTCAGAGACCATTTATCCCATTTCATATAAAAGACTTGCTACTTCCAGGACGTGGACATAAATCTGTTTATTTTCAGCTACAGCAGAAAATAAATAAACCACGGAAAAATGAATTAAAATGGTGCTTAGAATTAGACATTGTACAGGATAATGACTTTTGGAAACAAGTTTATAAGATCTGTTTCTGTGCTATAAATGATAATGAATACATTTGGTTTCAATACCGCGTACTATATCGTATCCTGGGCGTAAATGAGCTATTAGTTAAAATGGAAAATGCAGAGAATGATACGTGTAGGTTATGTCATTGCCATGTGGAGTCGCTAACCCATTTATTTTCTGAGTGTACTGTCACAAATGCATTATGGAATAATGTTGTATCCTGGATAGAAACAAAAATATCAATAAAGCTTCATCTGGATAAGATATCAAAAACTCTGGGATATCTTGAACAGGATAACTTTTTCTGGCCACTAAACTTTTTTTTAACTATTACTAGGTATTATATTTTTACTTGTGCATATAAACATCAAGACCCAAACATATACTGCCTTCAGAATACAATGAAACAAAAGTTCTTTGAACAGGAGATGCTATCAAGGGTCAATAATACAAATGAAAGATTTGAAAAGACTTGGTCTCGTTGGTGTAAAATTCTAAAAAATGACACTCAATAGTTGGATATTTCTCTCTGATGGATACCAGTTGGAAAATGTAGAGCAGTACTTCAGTTTTTACTGAGAACATTAAGATGTAATGCATATTTTTCAAGAAAAAACAAGTAAATGATATAACTTCAGTATTGTAAACCGGTTATAAACAGGTTTGTGCTTTCCTTTTAGTGAATACGTCTCTGTCCGTGTCTTTCTTGTTATTGTCCTTGTGATTTTCATGTTCTGTATATACATGTTTATATATATAATGTAAAATATCAAAAATATCAATAAAAAAAAAAAAAAAAAAAAAGAATGATGAACAGAAAAATGAAAATGTTGTAATAAAACACCCAAAATATTAATATGTGTTTACATTTGTAATTATACATCAAACACACAAAAGTTTTTTATTGAAGTACTTAGACACATCACTACACAAAATACGTGGCCAAAATAGGCTCACAATTTGGTCAGTGGCCTTGTGTTACAGTTTATATATAGTAAACTTGAAACAACTGGGGCTTCAGTCAAGTGTGACATTTTTCTTCAAAATAGACCCAAAAACTGATTCAAGGGTTTTGGTCAATTAGAGACAGAAAAAGCAATATTTTTAATATTTGTATAAATATTAGGGGATTAATATTTGGCACAGTAACAAAGGGATAACACACCTATTATTTGAGGTATTAACATTGAAAATATATGAAATACTCTGTGTTATTCAGGTTCAAAGTCAAAAATTCATCCAAATTAGACCCATAAACTGATTCACGCTTCTATCTGAATACTCATTTGGTGGGTTCAGTTCTTTATTTACTGTATCTTAAAGACTTTAAGATTGTAGTCTATTCTGAATGTCACCCTCCTTACTCCTGTGTGGATTGTACAATTGATGAGTCACTACTGTATTGCTGAAACCTAGGACTGCATGTTCATGTGACTCATGACCAACAGATGAGTTTTGCTCCAAGCTTCGAGCCAGATTATGTGTTTCGAACAATGCAGAATTTTTTAGTACAGAACATTTGTTTGTTAAATTGACATCCCTGAACAATCAAACTTACAAAGCAGTAACTTGGGTACAGAAGTGTTTTGTCGTATTTTGTAAATTTTTATTTTTTCTGATATTATGGTGCAAGATTTGGTTTGTGTACTGTTTGTGTACTATAATTGTCATTGTTTTACTTTAATAAATAATTTAGTTTGTTACCACTGTTTATGATCATGTCCTACCCCAGTAAACATTAGAAACGTTTTTAAATGATTTAAATGTTTACAAAACATTTTTAAAACCTAATTAAACCCTATCTTTGGTTTTCTAAATGTTTCTAAGTAAATGTTTATGCTGTAATGTTTCAAAAATGTTTTATAAACATTTTCTATACAAAGGTTTTTACTGAAAACGTTTATTAAAAGTTTATTAAATAACCCAAGAAGCTAGGTTTGACTGAAAATATTTTAAAAACATACATAAAATAGCTCAAGAAATTAAGGTTTTGCTGGAAATGTTTTTCAAACATTCATCAGGATATGTTTGATAAACAGTACACATAAAATGTTTAAACAACATTGCTTGTCAAATGTTTTAAAAACATTCCATCAACAACATTTTTAAACCCATATTTTTAAACCTTCACCTTCAAACATGTCCAAACAAAGATGGCGGTGAGCAATAATAGGGGATTTTAGAGGACTTTGTCAAAAATTGCCCCAGATGCAATCCCTAAAAGTAAGAATTGAATGGGGGCACAAGTTCTAAGTCACTATCTTACAATTTTAGACATAAAAATAATATTTTCAATAGTCAGCAACCATACAAAGATATTGAATTTGACCTCTGACCCCATTATTATTCAGACATTATTATGTTCATTTGTAATGTTTTTCCGATATTTATCATTAAACGTTTAATAAATGGTTTTCATAAAACATTTTAAAAACATTCTATTACAAATGGTTTTCGTACCATCATTTTTTAACCTTTGCCAAACATTTCCTTTGAAACGTTTGCAAAACCCAAAAATGTTTACTGGGACATTTAGCCTCAAATGTAACACTGGGTAGAGTTACTGCTCTTAGCACCTTTCACAGAAGTTGATTGTGTTTCAACATCCGAATCATTGATCAAAGCATCACAATCAATTTCACTATCCGAACTATCGTTAACAGAATCTGACATGTTGACACTGCCATTAAGTGAAGCTGAGTTGTTATGCAATAAATCATTCAAAAACTGATCATCATCAGTAATTTGAATTTGCACAGGAAATTGAACAGTATCTTTCTTGATTGATCTCAAATTATACATAACGAATCATGCAACTAAAATACTAAATATCAATCACTATAATACAATGGTGTAAAACAATTAATCCATACAAAACAAATAAATTAATACTCACTATAATGTGCCATTGGAACAAACGAGTAAACAGTACATAGAGACAAGGACAGGATTGAATAAAACAAAGTTAGAATGTAAAAGACTAAAAAACTAAGTAAACATAAAAAGAAAATCACACAGTGAATGTTCCACCACGTGTAGTATTGCACAGCATATGTCACTGGATGTAGAAAATATTGTGTGTGTCCTCGTCGCTTTCCAATGACAGAATGGAGGACTGCAGGTCCAAAAACAGAGAGGTCCCACGCTGGTTAGTCTTGACCAATGGCAATTATGTATGCAAATTAGTGGTCATACTAAGAAAAGAAAGGAAAATAAAGCCAAAATGACCCTGATGCCACCCGAATGGCATCCAGCATTATCTAACATAAAAAATCATCCTCTATTTCTTCATACTATACCGACATTAGAATGTAGTTAAACAAACTTGGAATAATTCTTTAAATTAGAAATCCTTGGCAAAAACCAACTTGGGCCAGTGTGCTCTGTAATCAGACAAATTGTAACTTTTATTAACATTATTAAACATGCTGTACTTCTAGTCACGTGATTGGATCCAAACGTTATTTTGACTTTCCTTGACCTAATTTTCTCGATTTTTGATTGGTCAACACTTGATCTTTTTCCCCAGAAATTACTCTGTTGAAATAGGCTGATATTTAAGTATTATTTGACCAAATAAAACATTTTTCGTGTTTCTTAATATTTATTACATACATGTGAACCTTATGTACCAGTTATGTTCAGGATTCTGATTACTGACACTGCTTTTTATCATTCACATGATTTATTTTCATATTTTCACATCACACTGGAAATGGTCTGAAAAAGGGCAGTATAAGATTTAAGTGACATAGACAAGCCAGTTTCATGATAGGACAAGACAGGAAGTGGACTAGGACAGGCCGGTTTCCAGGTGGGTGGAGCCGTGGTCAGGTAAAAGAGTCTGGGAGGGTTGGTGAAATCATATCCACGACAAGACAGGAAATAACGACCGATCCTAACTGACTCTGTAAACATTACTCTTAACCCTTGAAAGGGGCCACAGTGGCAGAGTGGTAATACTCTCGCCTCCCACCTCTGAGGCCGGGGTTCGATTCCCGGCACGGCCTCAAGTGGGAAAGCTGGTAGTTGCTTGCTGTTGGTCGGCAGTTTACAGTACAGAACCCTAACGAACTGTATGTATTGGTTTCCTCTGCCCTTCCAACTACCCATCGTGATATGACCTGTACAGGCTTTACCTAAACCTAGTTAAATTTTGTACTGTGTTTCCCACAACCCATGACAGATATTTACGTCCTGGTTACAATCAGGGTTATATTTGGACAGGTCCAAACTTGTGTGAGTTAAAATGACAAAGAGGTAATAATATGTGATTAGATGCCACACTTCTTAAATACTATGCTACTAAGGACCTCTTGATTTATTTGTTTGAGTTTTAACATCTCTTTCAACACTGTATAGGTCATATCACAATGAATAGTTCTATGGGCAGAGGAAACCAGTACATACAGTTGGTCAAGATTCTGTACTGCGCCACTGGGGCCCCCCAAGGACTTCTTTAGGCAGAAGTGTAAACAATAGAGTCGCCACAAAGACTCTATTGTTCCACAGAACAAAGGTGGGGTTTTACTGTGCTTTCAGACTAGTGTTTGAACCCAGGTTGACACAGATTGAAGCAGATTGGGATTAGGTGTGAACTCTCACAATCCGGGCTGACATCGAAAATCTCAACCCCACTCAAGAGGTGGATTGAAGCAGATTGGTTCAACACCCTTTGTAGTGTGAACCCTCTCAGTCTTGGTTCCTACAGCAATTACTTAAGATATATACCTCTTAATCCTTCTTTAAACATAATTGACACAACGGCTACCAAAAGTGATTGTTATGTGTGATTTCTACATGATTGCAATTTCACATTGAATATAGGAATATTTGTAATTGTAGTAAATAAATTGAATAAGCAGAGGTATTGCGAAAGATTGCAATTGGTCTGTTGCTGAAAAACTGACTCAGTCTTAATTACATAACAGTTCTGTTTAGTTAATTATAAAAAGTAAATGAGCTATCTAACTGTATGGTGTGCAACATAATGTTGGGATCGTGTATATTTTATTAATTTTGTCATTTTATCCAAATTGAAAAAAAAGTTATTTAAACAATTTTACATGAATTCATGTTAATTTGGAGGTTTTACTGTACTCGCTTTTTGACAATCCAGATTAAAGTGTGGACACTCAACGCAGATTGAGATGAATCTGCTTTAATCTGCGACAACCATCAATCCTTATCAACACAGATTGTAGTGTGAACAGGGTATTATGTTCCTTCAGCTGCATAAAAAGCCCTTACTGCCTTTCTTGTCCTGAATTGGATTTGATCGAGTGATTACAGAGGTTAGAGATGATTAAGTGATTACAGGCCATACTAGTCAGTCACATAATCAACAGCAAACATGTTGTCATCCATTGGGTTGCAGATCTGTTCCATTGACAAAAAGTAATTTCAAGCAAATAAACTCATAACTTACACTTCTGTAAATTTATAAAATAATCACACAGAGAATTTACCGACCATAAACGCAGGAAATGCGGAGTAAAATTGGATCACGTCTCAAACAATATCTTGATAATGAGTGTTTTGTACATTGTGTTGAAAAGACCTACTGTGTTGTTTGTGTGGTAGTCATCCACCTCACTGTTATCCAATTGTTAAAACTACAAATTTATCGTGTGCTGTTAGCAGAAATTGTACATTTCTTGAATCTATAACTGACAATATAAAAAGACTATTATGTATTCTATTTTGCTCAAATATTTACATCCTTCAGTAAAACTATGTAACAAATATGATAGTTCAGATTCAACAGCATGTGAATAAGGAACATGCAAATAAAAGAGATCAGATGAAACAAGTTTTCTGAAAGAGGTAAATAGGATATATACAACTTACTTTAATTAAATATTAACATTCTTCTTTTATGGGGGGTTTTCCACTGGATCTGACCGGCCAGTAACTAGATAATTTTTGCAGGTCGGGAGCAATGTTTACAGAGTTGGTTAGGATCGGCTGTAGTTTCCCGGCTTGTCATGGTGGATCGGCAAAATATCAAACATGTTTGATATTTCACCGACCCTCCCCGACTCTTAAACCGGACCATGGCTCCACCCACCTGCAAACCGGCTTGTCCTAGTCACTTCCCGTCTTGTCTTAGTCACTTTCCGTCTTGTGCTAATCCCTCTGGGCTTGTAATATTCACTTCCCGTCTGGTCCTATCATGGATCAAGCTTGTCTTTGTCACTTAAGTCTTTCACTGTTTATTGGCACCCAGAAATTCATCAAAAACTGTAATGGCCATACCGACAGCAAGTCTGGTTGTGGTGATTCTGTATATTTCTCCAGTCCTGTCTGCTGGTCATTATGGCTTGTTGGGTGCTTGATACAGCTTGTCCTGGTAGTTTCCTATCTAGTCCTGTAGAAAACATCCCGACGCCAAGTCAAATCAGCCTCTATGTCCAGAAAAGCCAGGATGTATTATGTCCTTTCGGGGAGATGAAAATGGCGCAGATTTTTCCGCCCTTTTTCAGGATTTTTGTCCCTGACCCCCAACTTTTTCAGCTGACCCTAGAATCGTAGAGTCAGTTATAGGGTCAGTTTCAGTGGAAACCCCCTGTAAGTCAGCACTAGTTCATTCAGTCTATTTTTATTCCGATGTATAAAATTAGGTTCAGGAATTTAATGTTGATGACACAAACAATGATCATAATACGATGGAGTCTAATTTAGACAAAAGCCTTCAGTGCAGATAAAATCTAAATGGAAAAACCAAAGAACTGTCCATTTGGTGCATCCATTGCAGCAGAGCAAATGCTATTAAAAGTGTAAGTGGTCAGCAGGGCTTTTAAACTTTGGTGTACTTTTGGGCTGTTCAGTGGCCCTTAAAAGTGTAACCTATAAAAATGACATTTGTCACTCTGTATAACTATCTTTTCAATACTGTTGAAGTATATTAATTGCACTTGGATTATACAAAAAAAAATACAATATGCACCCGTTCATATTAAAGATCTCGGACTATAACATCTTTGCTTTTAAGATTCAGAACTGACTTCACCTTACATCAAATACAATCTTTTTTCAATTGTCTTTGAATAAAGTCATCAGTCAGGCAACACTACAATAGAGTTTACTGGCTCTCAACAAAACAAAGTCCCGTGCATCATTTCCTGAATCTGAATCTATGTCCAAGCCATTGCTAAATGGATGGGAGTGTACAAAAAAGTCTAATTGGCAGGTTACATCTTGAATAATTTCACCATTTCTGTTATGCTAAGCTGACTTTGTAATTTGGCAGCTCACTGTCTCTCAGAGCAATGGTTGACCTGGCATTGTGTACATCTATCCTTTTGACTTTATTCCATAACATGGCCTCATTCATTGCTTTCTCTTTGTTGCTTACCCAGTTGACATATGTCTGCAGGTTGGCTTGAATATCTTCTTTAGCTGGATAAGGTGATACCTGTCGAATAGTGATAATGAGTTGACCTGTTACATCCTATTGCTTATGATAGCAAAATACAGCTGAAGTTACCTAAACAAAATTGCTTTTCAGCAAGTGCCTTTTAGATTAAAGTGGCATAAAATTTTTAATGCTGTACATCACTGTGCTATTGAAACCTACTTACAATTGTTTCAGTACAAGGTTGTACACAGAATAATAAATTGTAAGTACAACATGTATAAATGGAACATTAAAGAAAATCCCTTTTGCATTTTTTGCAGTCATTTTGACACTATTGAACACCATTTTTATCTCTATGGCTTTAGCAAACTTTTTGGGGAAAATGTGGAAAATTGGTTGGTGGATTTACTCAAGCTAAGTGCAAAACTAACTTTCACAATTTGTGAAATAATGTTTGGCTATTCTTTGTTTAAAAAGCCGAATATAACAACTACAGTGATTAATTGGAACATCAGTTGGGGTAAATGGTTTATTAATTATTGTAGATCAAAAGAACAAAATATTGTATTTACTGAATTCGTAAGAACTGCAAAGACAAAATTGACTTTATATAGAAATATCAATATGCCTGCAATTGAGGGAGAGGATGATGAGTTGTATGATAAATTAAAAGGCCTTTTAATAGAATAAAAATATCGTTACATGAAGCAAAACTATAATTACAGCGCTTGTTAGAAATTGTGCCTCTGTAGACACTCTCTTACTAATGGAAATATAAAAAGCATAAGACGTAAGTTGATTGTAATAATGACTTTTGCAAACTTCTTGTTAAACTGTTATAATTATTGTAAAATGTGATTACAGTGGAAAAAGTGCCTTTTAGATTAGCTAAATATAGGGTTATAATTACATTGAGACACAACTGACCATATATGAACAATTTGTTTGTTGCAGATGGAAACATAACCAAACAGCATTTGGCAATGCTCTTGTCTTATTGACACAATATATTTCATTTAAAATTGATAGCTAATTAGGTTTATCTTGTTGACAATATTTGATAGTTGAAGATTAAAGGTCATTTTTCAACAGGTATTCGTTTGCTAACACACATTACCATAAAATGGATTGGTATCCAAAAGTGATAGTAATCTAACTCATTGGCTACATTTGATGACTATTGACTTACTGAGACCTTGGATATGAGCTTTGGCTCCCGTGTGTCTGAATTACATAACCACTGACAAGCACTACATGAGTATTTTGACTCTTATATTTGTTTTACACAGTTAAAGGAGGAACAACCGAAATTAAGCCACATGTTAGTGTTAAATATAATTTTACAAATCCATTTTATTATTTACCTCTAGAATGGTATTCTCCATTTACTCTTAACCCAGCTTGCAATTATGACAAATTGTGACAGTTTTTTTCATCCTTGAAACAGATATTACAAAATTGCCAAAACATTCTTCATTTTTTTACATTTTAACCTTTGCTTTCTATACAATTCAGTACTTTCATTAACCATCAAAGTAGACAAAATTTAACAGCCCCAGATTATCAAAGTGTTAAGTTGCATCTACCTCTTGTCTGATCTTGTTGATGAGGGAAGGCTTGCAGTGTTCTTGATAGAACTTCTTTTTGATGACTACACACTCTGATCCATTACTCACCAGACTCAAAGAGGGCTGGTCCTCATGTATTATGTCAGCCAAACCCTTCATAAGCACATAAAATATGTGTACAGGTTACAATATCTAACAATATCTGATTTGTGACTCTGTGTTTCCCCTTCTTGTAATTTATGTCCCTCTTCTTGTATTGTGGTGGTCACTAAAAGGTTGTAAGATCTATCATTTTGGACATATGATTACCCTTTTCGCCATTATGCATTAAGATTGCAATTGATTACACACATTTTTGACAGGAATAATTGACGCACCGACTTAAAATCTCCTAGGTCTTACAGTAGGATATGTAAGCTGAAATGGGCTATCAAATAATTGTTATTTATCTTGTTAAGTGCAAGGATGTTTTGTTTGTTCATTTGTATTTAAGTTTGCTTGCAACATTTAATGTGCAGGCTCTGAGCCGGTTGAGAGCCAGTTGGGAGCTCATCAAGTAATGACATCAACCTGATCACCTGTACTAAATGCCAAATGCACCATGTTGGACAAACAAGCAGGGCACTTAGAAAAAGGATATATGAGCATAAAGCATCATTCCAGAAAGATGGACAAATTATACCTGTCTCACACCATTTTAACAATGATGGACACAATCACAGGCATATGCAGTTCCCAGTGCTAGAATGGTGTACACCTAAATTTGGACCACCAACACAGCCAGGCACAGAAGAACCGAGTTGAGTTTTAAAATTACACTGCCTAGCCCCAATTGGCATCAACTAATTTGTTTGATTTTTCATGAGTATCATACTGAACTATTTAAGCAGTCCAACCCCCCTTTTTCTTCTCTGACTTTCTGATCAAGTGAAAATTTGTGATCTGAGGGGATCCAGAGATTGGAATTTGCATGGCAGTGTAGCGTAAATTGCAAGATTATTTTTGAAATGGTCAGAATTTACTTTGATCACTGCAGATTACAAAAATGCATCCCATTCAAACACTACCAGTATCTTTTGAGTTTAAAACAAAAAATTCAATTCTCCATTTACATGAGACTTCCTGGCACAAACTTTAAAAACAATCACAGGATCTATGTTTGACAAATAAACATTTTGAGTTATTTGCAGACAAGCACACATGCCACCAAAAACTCTTGCCTCCTTTGCAGAGGTTCCAGTAACTAATACGATAAATATCTGTGAAACTTGCTATGGTTTGCTACCTGAAATAGTGAATATTCTTTAATTGTAATGAATTATATAAAATTGAAATATGAACCGAACTGCACACTCACAAAAATGGCGCCTTTTGTTAAAGTCTGTACTCGTACAAACATTGGGTGGAGATCTTCAGGATCGCTTCCTGGCCCTCTTTTCTGAAAATGTAGAAAAAGCAACGACAGTCATGTATCAACCGATGTGTTCTTGTCAGTTCTGGATAAGATGTTGTCAAAAACCTTAGGTTCTATCAAACTTGTAAATATGGCCCCATGCAAGGTTGTGTTCTATCCCTCTTGATGCACAGAGTCAAAATGTCAAAACTGTCACCTAACACAAATTTTGAACGTGGCAGTTGCTGGTTTCTGCAAAACATTTCTCCTGTGGTTTATTATTCTAGCCTAATGTGGATGTTCAACCACACGACTAAGCTTGCCGATTAAGGGTTTTTTGTAGTTGGTTTCAAATAGTTGCTTAGTCCCAGGCGTTCGGTATGGATCGGTAGTTGTCGGTTGGGGCCGTGAGAAATATCAAACATGTTTGATATTTCTCACGATCCAAACCAATTCTCATTTCCCGCAGTCAACAAAATGTCCAGTCCCAGGCTTCCTCAGGCCTCCTCAGACCCAAATTTACACAGTCCTATGTTGTCTCAGGCCTCCTGTGACCCTTAGTCCCAGGTGTCTGTAGCTTAGTCCCAGGAGGCCTGTTTTACAGTCCCTGACTCATAACAGATCTTTGAAGTTTCATGCATGTGAAAAGGAATCGGTTTCATTAGTCCCGGGAAGCCTCAGACTGTCTCAGGTGTCCTGGGACTAAGAAATCTGGGTCTGGGACTAAGCCCCGACTAAGAGAAGTCAATCCAAACCGATCCAACCTGGCCTCCTCAGGCTGCCTGGGACCACTGAAATTTAGTCTGTGACGGTCTGAGGACGCCCCAGGAGGCCTGCGATTAAGTACCGATTAAGCACCGACTATTTTCCGCGCGTCTGAAACAAAAAAGAGGCAATGAGGGGGTCTGGGACTATGTAAGCGACTGCGCACATGCTTTCTGTGTTTAGACTGGTAGGCTAATGAGGGACGTGTGTCATTTACTACTTAGGGGTTTTCACTTTTTTTACATTTCACATTTTACTTGAGTTAGGGCAAATTTAACAGTTAGTAGACACATTTCAGTTTTTTTTCCTTTTTTGTGATATTCACTGGAGTTATGAGGAAAGAGAAAGGAGGAAAGGGAGGAAAGAAGAAGATGGAGGAGAGGCAAGAGGAGAGGGAGAAGGAGGTGGAGAGTTGGAGGAGAGGACAGAGGAAACGACAGAGGAAACAACAGAGGAGAGGACAGAGGAGGGTACAGAAGAGAGGGAAGAGAGGATAGAGGAGAGAGAGGAAGGTTTAGAAGTTACTGATGAAGCTTGCAAAGAAGATGAGAGGTGTGAGGAAGAATCAGAGTGCCAGGGTTTGTGCTACATTCACTGACAGCCAAGAAATTGCCATTGTTGAGTTTGTGAAGGAGCACCCAGAGCTGTACGACAAGGAGCATGGACATTTCTACGACAGACAGAGGAAGGAGGCTCTCTGGGCAGATATCTCTGCAGAACTGAAGCTCCAGCCCTTTGATGTCAGAAGGTGGTTTGAGTCACAGAGAACTCATTATGGAAAGCTCTCCAAACTACAGTCTGGCTAAGCCCCAAGGGAGATGACCAAGAGACAGTCCTGGGTCTACCAGCAGATGGGTTTCCTTAAGACCCACATCAGACGCAAGGGGGCCAACAGAAGCTCTGGGTTCGAGGCCAGTCCCAATGCCAGCAGGCATAAAGAATCGCGTGGATCTACTACTGATACAGAACATCTTGAGTCCAGTGTCCTGAGGGAGAGTACAAGTCAACCAATTATTACATCTACACCAGTTTCTACAGATTCAAAGATATTCGAGCTCTTTGACCAGATGAGGACACTGATCTCAGGTTTCCTGCAGCAGAAGTCAGACAGGCAGCCCTTCTTTGACTATGTGGCATCAGAGGCTGAAAAGATGACCCAAGAGGAGTTTGAGGACCTCAAGGGCAGGATTTTTAGAGACATTGAAGAAGTAAAGAACACTCATAGACGTCAAGTTCTACCCAAGAGATCAGCCACTATTACCAAAGAGTCACAGAGGGTCGAAATACTGCCAACAATCACTCAACAGGCGTCTGGTTCCATCCAGGCTGCAGCAGGCAGCAGTTCCAGCAGTTATGTGTACTACACACCCAGCCCCATTGGCTTTGGAAACCCTCCATCAGTGCTCACAGTACAGGACGAGGGCAGCAGACACAACTTAAGTGGAATACTAAGCCAGATACCAGATCTAACAACACAGATCATTGAGCAGCCTCAGCAGCAGCAAAAGCAGCAGCTCTACACCATCACCACCACAGCACCACCTCAACAGCAGCAGCCTCCTCAGTAGCCAGCCAGTCCAGTTGGGTCTCTGACCCCTCAGGCCCTTTTCAGGGCCGCCCAAATCTTCGCAAAACAATTATTTAGCTGCAAGTTGTTCAAATTCCCCTCCCAAAACATAACAGTTCAGTATAAATACTTATCATAAAACAAAAAAGCCCAACGCCCACACCACCCCAAACATGAAACAAATTACCCATGGTAATACACACAGCAACAGAAGGCCACATAGAAAAAAATTAGATAAATAAACTCCCAATATGGCCAATAATCTGCCCATTTGTAGTTTAAAATCCATGGGATTGCTTTAAATCTGTAATAAAAAAGTCCAACACTGACACCATCCCTAGAGTTAAAAGATATTATGTTATCACATAGCCACCAACCAACAAACAGACAAACCCAATACCAAACATAACCCCCCAACCAACAAACTGACAAAACCAATAGCAAACATAACCCACATCCAACGAACTAACAAACGAATTTGCAAACATAACTCCCCACAACCAACAGACAGATAAACCATACTGTAAACAGAACCATTTGGGTGGTTATATTTTCTTAATTTTCTTGAAGTGGAATAAAAAAATTTAATTTTGAGAATTTGCAATGAAGGAAAAAAATTCAGTTTCAGTTATTTTTCCAGAATAAAAACCAAATGTAAGTGAAATTAGGGTGTAGCTTTCAAAATACATGCAATATTTATTCCATTTAGCAAGTTATGTTTGGCATTGGGTTTGTCTGTTTCTTGGTTGGGTGTCTTTTGTTTGGCATTGGGTTTGTCTGTTATTTGAGGGAGTTATTTTGGGCATTGGGTTTGTCTGTTTGTCTGTTATTTGTGGGAATTATGTTGGGCATTGGGTTTGTCTGTTATATGTGGGAATTATGTTGGGCATTGGGTTTGTCTGTTTGTTATTTGTGGGAATTATGTTGGGCATTGGGTTTGTCTGTTTGTTATTTGTGGGAATTATGTTGGGCTTTGGGTTTGTCTGTTTGTCTGTTATTTGTGGGAATTATGTTGGTCATTGGATTTGTCTGTTTGTTGGTTGGGTGACTTATGTTTGGTAATGGTTGGGTTATTTGGAACAAGCACAGTTGATTAATTGTTTTTGGAATATTTGGTAGTCCTGAAAAGGATTGGTTACTGCAGTAGCAGTTATATTCTGCCATCTTGCTAGGCCACTGCTCCCTCATTATTGAAGTAGTCCTTGAGGTAATCCCTCAGTCTTTTGCCTTCTCTGGCAGGGTTTCTGTCGCGACCACAATCAGCAGCACCTCCAATCAACCGACCATCACCAGGCACATCATCATCATCACCACCAGGCTGTTGACCACCATGTTGACCTTGATACTAGCTTCTCAGTATGTTGTGTAGAACCACACAGGTCAAGACCACATCCCTGACTGTTTCTGAGGGTAGTTCAATAGTGGTCACCATAACTCTAAATCTTGAAACCAGGATGCCAAAAGCGTTCTCAACAACTCTCCTGCCCCTTGATATTCTGTAGTTGGCAATCCTTTCCTCTCTTGTTAACATCCTTCTGTCATAGGGTTTCATCAGCCAGGTCTTCAGGGCAAACGCATCATCTGCCAGGATGAAGTAGGGGACATCTCGACCACCCTGGGTTATAGGTGCTGGGTCAGAGAAGCCTATGCTGCAATCATCAATCTTCCTCTTCAGGTGACAGGTATTAAATATCTGGGCATCTGAGCAAGATCCAACTGTACCCACATCCACCCATCTGAACTTGTACTGTCCATCAACCAAGGCCAACATTACTATTGAAAAGAATCCCTTATAGGTGTGGTACAGGGTTCCAGAGTTCTTGGGTTTCTTCAGGGCTACATGCTTGCCATCAAGGGCTCCCAGGGCATGTGGAACATTCCAACTGATCCTGAATTCTGTTTCCAGTTCTTTCTACTCATCTGGAGCAGTAGGGGATCTGAGGTACTCTCTGGTGAACTCATCCTGGATGGCCCTGCAGACCTCTGGTAGAAACTTGGAAATGGTGGATCTGCCAACAATAAACTGACAGGATAATGATGTGTATGACTCTCCAGTGGCCAGATATCTGATGGTGAGGGCTAACTTTTCCCCAACACTGATTGGAGCTCTGTAGTTGGTGGCCTGCCTAGCTAGACATGGTTCCAGTCTGGTCTTTATCATTTCAAAGAATTCTGGGGTCATCCTCATGAAATTGGTGAATCCTGGAATGTCTGTGGCATACAGTTCCGCCATAATGTTGTGGTAGCCCCCCTCTCCTCTCTCTCTAGTAGCCATGGCCTGACCCACATGTTATGCCTTCTTCTAGGTCTCTGTACGGCTGGTGGTGGTGGTGGAGGTGCTGCTTGTGGTGGTTGTTGTGGTCGACGTAGAAATAGCAAATACATCAGTATATGTAACTGAATAAAAACTAAAAAAACCCTAATTTGCTGCTGAAGCTGTCTTCCATTGAAAGGTGGCATCCTGCTGTGTTCCTGGACAAGTAATGATAATTACATCCCGGAATTTATATATATACCCAGAGAATGCAGTTTTCTTGCAAAACAAGAATTGGCCATCATGGTCTGAGGAACACTGAGGAGGCCTCAGGACACCTCAGGAAGCCGGGACTTAATCGGGGGTTAGTCAGGGCTCAGTCCCAGATGGCTTGAGGTGTCCTGGGACCCAGTCGGTATGTCTACGACAAGATCGTGGTTCAAACCGACCAGAAAAATAGCTTAATTGGTTCTTAGTCGCAGAACAGTCAGGGACTGTGTGGGGCCTCCTGGGGCCTCCTCAGGCTTCCTGAGGCCGATCTGAACTTAATCCCAGGCTTTGATACCAATTCAGTATTCCCGCCCATTTTACCATTTTCTTCACCAACTGTCCACGATTAAGGGTCGCAGACAGGATCGGATCTTAGTCCTTTGGTGGAACAGGGGCACAAGCTAAATGTAACACTATATATAGTATATTTAATATCTAATTACTTTTATCAAAACAAAAACACTGCAAACAAATAAAATTTTTTATTTTATCGTATCATATTTTATCTTACCAAGTTGTCTTTATTCGATCATAACACACTCCTTTCCTGTTTGTTAGCTTGGTTTGGCTTTGTTGGTTCCACACTAAAATGGTTTTGATACTACCTCCAGGATCATTTTCAGTCAGTCAGGATTGGTTCTGCTGTTTCGAATTTGTTCAAATTGAAGTTCAGAGTCCCCCAAGGTTCTGTCTTAGGTCCTCTTCTGTTTTCCCTCTACACAACAACCCTTAGTCAAGTCATCAGGAAATATACTAGAGTTAAATGCCACTTTTATGCTGATGACACTTAGCTGTTCATACACCTATCCCCTCAAGATAGTCTCAAGTCTCTCAACTGCCTAAAATCCTGTTTGAATGATATTCAGGTCTGGATGTCTGAAAACAAACTTAAGCTAAACCCTGATAAAACAAAATTCATACTTTTTGGTGCCAAAGACAGATACAAATGGGTCAGTGACTCATTTCCAGTCAATATCCTGGGTAATTGTCTCTCTCCCACAGAAGTTGCTTGCAATCTGGGTGTTCTGTTTGATGCAAAGTTTTGTTTCACCAATGACGTAAATTCTGTCATCAAATCTTATTTTATTAGCCTCAGGGACCTTCATTGTATCAGAAGGTTTCTTTCTGTTGGTACATCAGTGGTGATTGCAAATGCTCTGGTCAGCAGTCGTTTGGATTATTGCAATTCTCTATTGCGTAGTTTGTCATCCCGTAATGCTACCAGGCTCCAATGTCACCTGTGCTTTAAGCCTTCTAAGTTCACTCACATCACATCCAGCTTGAAGACACTTCATTGGCTACCTATCAGACAACGAATTATCTTTAAAACCCTAGTTCTTGTGTACAAGTACCTTACTACTGGCCAGCCTAAGTATTTTACACCATATCTCTCCTTGTACAAATCAGCAGTGAACACAAGATGCTGTAACCCAAAAAACTTGTTCCTCCAGGTTCCTCATTATTGTTCTTCTATCCATAAATCAAAGGTCGACTTCAACAACAGTTTATCATATGATGCCCCAAAGTTATGGAATGATCTTTCACATGATATACGCAGTGCTCCAAATTTCTGATGTTTCAAAAGTCAACTAAAAACCTACTTATTTCAGAAATCATTTCCACCTTAGTTTCTAACTGCTGAACACTGGATTGCCTCCCTTGGTGCGACTTGGAATATGTCTAATGTATTGATGATTTATACCTAGCAAACTGGATGGTGTGCCTTAGAATCCACAGATACAGAGATTAAGCACTTGGACAAGTGATTAATTGATTGATTGATCATATGTAAGGCAAACAACATTCGATATTTAATTAATTTTAACATTTTCATAGATTTAATTCTAAAATTCCACAAATTGCATCTGTGTCATAAAACAAAAGACATATGGTACCAAAGTATATAATTAATTCATTAGATTGCATGATATGAGCATGATAAATGACATGCACAAAGGAATTTGAGAAATCTTACCAAGTAGTCTTTATTCAGCTCATCAAGTATGGTCTTCTTCTCTTCCTTCAGGGGTTGTCTTTTGTATTTGGAGTCACTGTTAATAATCGCATCAAATTCCCCACGTATACGCTTCGTAATTTCATCTTCTTCCATTACTTTTGATGGTTTATCTAAAAAGTATAAATTATGAATTTAACCTGAATTAATTATAAGACGATGCTTAACATAATATTGTTGTAAACTCTGTTCTTGAGTCACACAGAAATAGTTTACTAATAGCTACATACTCAGAATTTCTGCTCATGACACTTCACTGTTTATTATGATGGTAAAGTAAAATGAACTGAGTCTTCTTAAAACACAGACTAAATGGTATTTTATAATGCTTAGTTAAGAAGGTTATCTTCTTAAAATGGGATCACAGTTTACAGTTTTAGTGATGCATTTCTACTGTAGAGATCACTTTTTTAGTTTTTTCTCATTGTTGTCTCAAGGAACTTTCATGAGGATTGTCATAGCATGACGAGTTCCCATCTCTTGGTTGAAGCTTCAATGGGCTTAGAATGGTGGCCAACTGAGTGCACTAATCGTATCTCTAGTGACTTTGTAGTTTTTTCTCATTGTTGTCTCAAGGAACTTTCATGAGGATTGTCATAGCATGACGAGTTCCCATCTCATGGTTGAAGCTTCAATGGGCTTAGAATGGTGGCCAACTGAGTGCACTAATCGTATCTCTAGTGACTTTGTAGCTCATGCTTGTAGACCGAAATCCTTTTTGCCTTGCTTAACATTATGCAGCAATTGGTCTGGTACAAAATATATGTCATGGTTGATGAAATTATTAGTATAAAAATATAATATATCCCTTGCAATGTTAGCTGTATAAGGTCTGTCCTAACTTACATCTATAGGAGTTGGCAAGATGCGACTTTAAATACCAAAAACTTCTGCGAATCTCAATGTATTATATATTTTACCATTTCATGTATATAAACACAAAATAAAAAGAAATTTTATCCCAGCATAACTGTAATTGATCAAAGGTTAAAAATCCATAAAATTTGATGTATACCATGGCCAAGATCAGGCACTTTAAATTCTGTCATTTTCCTTGTTTCGAGTTCTAAAAACTGCCTACACCAAACAGAACTCGGTTTCAACTTTGGTTGAGACAAAGTGAAAAAAGATAAAGTGACCCAGATAGATATACAATGCTAATGCTAAACGCAAACACAGAGGTGTCCAAACATATTTGAAGTGCTGCATTTTATGAACATCAGTTGTTCAAATCTGCAACCTACTAAGCTATTAATGCACTCTTAGTCTACCCTGTCACACTTCTCACCTCCCACCTCTGAGCCTGGGGTTCGATTCCCAGCACGGCCTCAAGTGGGAAAGCTGGTAGTTGCTTGCTGTTGGTCGGCAGTTTACAGTACAAAACCCTAACGAACTGTATGTACTGGTTTCTTCTGCCCTTCTAACTACCCGTCATGATATGACCTGTACAGTGTTGAAAGCAACGTAAAACCCCAAATAAATAAATAAACCCGGAGACTTTGTATAATCTCTTGTGTAAGATTCCATTACAGAACTAAGTGAGCATTCAAATGAATGACTGAGCACTGAGAGGATTAATCTCCTGATTGGACAGGATTACTCAGATCCATTCTCACAGAAGAGTATGTCACTAGATAAGTCCTAAAGTCACAAAGATAAGTCCCAGAACCTTAAAGATTAGTCCTCACAACACAAAGACAAGTCAAAGCATCATAAAGATAAGTCCTATCAGCACAAGGATAAATTTTGGATGTGGCTACTTTTAATAGCAATGGTCACTTGCAAATGTTTTTAAGGCTGATTAAAATTGACACAAGGGCAAATTTAAAGCCACAGGGCCCCTAGTCTATTCACCTGAAAATATACTTCATACAACCAAAACATTATGATCAGGACTCTATCATCAGTGTGGTCATTATCAAATACACGAGAGTGGAACTGGGGTACAAATAAAAAATGTTACTGCAGTATTAGAACAGTTATCTTTACCTGCTTCTTCTGAGATTGTTGGAGGGTGGTTAGGCATGACCGCTTTGGTTAATACTGCATTACTGAGTTTCCTGGTTATATTTCCTCCCACTTTGATAACGCTTTTCTTTCTCTTTCTCTCTGGTGGTGGTGGGGATTTTGCCAATCTCTCACTAGGTAATTCTTTGTCACTTTCCTTACTTGGAGCACTATTTGGTTGCAGAAAAGGACCGGACATACTCGTCTTTCTCTTTGGCTCTAATATCAGTGCAAGACTTTTCTTTCTTTGTCTGTCTCTGTCAGAAGTAGCTTGGCATTTTTCTGAGGGTTTAGAGTCACTGGTACCACTATCAGCGATACTTGACTGGTCAGGAAATTCTGACAGTTCCAATGCCTAAAGAAAAGATATGATTTAAAAAGTTATGTAATAGCCTCCCTTATTTCTAGATGACAACAATTCTCAGAGATTTTGCTATCTTCATGAAAGTTAAAGATGCATCATTACAATAATAGAAAGAAAATAACAAAAATTAATGGCTGGAAATTTTCTGATCATTCATTCTTACAAGTGTACTCTTGCATTAGCAAAGATATGTAAGCATAAATGCCCAAAATTGTTATTAATATCTATATTGAGACCACCCACTAAAGTCATATGCAAATTAGTTCGAGGGGTTATTAGTACACATATTTAGTCTCACTAGAAAGCTTTTGTTCTATGCTACATTAACTTACATATGTAACTTGGTTGATAATGCATAAACCACCACTTGCTTAATTTTGATATTCCCATTTTTATGGCACAATACTTGTTTTACACTTAACCATATTGTTTACAAGAGTCACTTTCCTCCATTGTTATTCCAACATATTGCATTTCATTTCACATATCGAGATTATCATTTCATTTGTGATTATCATATCAGTTTTTAAAATACATAGATGCCATAAACCCTTTACATATTCTTATAATGTTTGAGATGTAAAACAGGTCTGACATTTTTTGTTCATAAAAACTTGTTTCCGACCATACCTGTGGCAAATTTAAAGGCAAATCTTGCAATATTTTCTTGCTTATATAAGTCATTTTAAAAGAATGGCAAAAGGTGGTACTTGTTGGTCAACAAATATTGAAGCCAATTTCTACGGTTTAGTATAAATGTATTGCATAGCTACAACAGGAAAGCCATTTGTTAACTTATGTTTGAATTTAAACTGAAATATAAGATTTAAACCCTAAAGTAGAGGGATTTATATTTGAGTTTAAATCTCAGATTGATTTTGATTTTTTTTCATAAATCTATCCCAGGTAGACTTACTGGTAGATCAACCTCCCATGCACTTCTCTCAACAGGTATTGTGTCTATTCCCAGTTTCAGTTCTGCCAGTTCCTTTTGACGGAACATTAGACTCCGTTTTTCTGTTTTAGCCTTGGCCTTGTTCCATCCAATGTCCAGTTGATGTTTGTGTTTTTCTTCAGGGTCAATATCTTCAAAATCGTCTGAATAAAGGAAAGAGTCATAACAATTTTATAGGTTTTATACAGTAACATATGACATTCAATGTAAAATGTAAATATTATGTATAAGGTACAAATATCACAGATCACACAAATTGACACTGTCACTATGTCAAAATAGTAATGTAGCAAACATTGTAACATTCACTTCTTTTCCCAGATCGCACTGTTTCATGATGACCTTATGAGTTACAAATATTAAACTTGTCGGTCGTCAATTGTGGTTCGATGTGCTTTGTGTTTCAGCAGGATTCCACTTGTTGCATATGGCTCTTAAATCATTTTCTGGTTTTCCAGAGATTCTGGTAAAGAATCATTTTTATTTCAATCATATGGCTTGACACGTGACCCTTAAAGGCCTACTTCCATATTCAAGGACTTCAGGGAAAGAGACCATAAAGTTTAAATCGGCTTGAGTTGGAATAGGAAAGTGCAAAAAAGTGGCACAAAGGTAAAATTTCAAATACATCCTGACCTTTTGCATCACTCTACAAATTACCGGTTGGGATTAATCTGCAAACCGGCCAGACTATCATCACCTTTGTGTTTGGACCCCCAACACATACCACTAACATTTTCAATCCGACAGATTGCTGACATAATATAATAAGTTCATATCCCCGACCCTTCCAAGTTCACGGCAATGAAACATTCAGTCAGCAGATAGGAAGCATATGATATCTCTATTTCATCGTTTTGGTCAAAGTCAGGATCAAGAGCTCTTTTATCTTAATGAATTTTATTATGATTAGTCATAACAGTAATACAGCTGGGCTTACTGTTGATAGGATCTTTCTGGAGTGAGTCTCGACTCGTAACAATTTGGCTTCACTGGCAATAAGATAGGTTGGTCTGAAGCTTGTGATCTTTGTGCAAATTTTGCCAACTTTTCCGAAAATTGTATAATTTATATTCCCCAAACTTTCATTGACCTTTATAATTTTCTTCCCCAATGTAAAATTGCTGTAATTTGAGTTTACCTCCCTAAAATATATACAAAAAAACTTGAATATCACAACTGGTCTTCAATTTTAACACTATTTTACATTTGTATGTATTATGTCACTATTTTCTTGTTCTTCTTTTTATCATAAAAACATTTGTCATAATAAAAATAAATGCTAAACATGAGATATATTAATGGGTAGAGATAGCATAAAAAACTTGCCTTTTTTATGGTTTCGTTTTAACTTCTGTTTTTCTGGTGAAACCTCCACCAGCTTCTTGATAACTGTACAACTTCCCTGTGAGATAATGTAAAAAATCTTGAAAGTAGTAATTTGTAAAACATGTGATTGTTGTACTTTTTCAAGTCTATTATTAAAGTTCTTTTTTTTTGCCAAAACATCTGAAATATTTTACAGCAGTCATCATCTTGCCACTAAAAACCCTAGCTGTAACATACAACCACCTCTGCTGTATGGATACAAAGGTTTTCTCAACATGTTTATATGTAACAGCGTCAATCTGACACAAAAACAATTTGCAATGCAATTGGAATGGATTGGATATTGGTACTGCAATAATTCAGATGATTCTGAGTTTCCCAACAATAATAAAATTGTCACAAAGAAAATGTTGTACCATACTGTGATAATTGGAGAATTCGATTGTAATAACTCATTAACTCATGTGGTCAGTGGTCATTGAGTTAATTGCAAATGTTTGCTTAACTTCAATCTTTTGTGGGTGTGGGTTTCAGTCTGGCCAAGTAGTGAGGAGATACAGATTGCCTGTCCCCAATAATGTTAACTCAGGATGGGCTAAGATATAGGGTAATACATAGATAACACTGTTCTGTGCTGACCAAATTTGTGTACAAGGCATTTAACTCATCAGGGCTCATTTGTGGTTTGGACACATTTCATGTTTTAGCAGTATCCCCTAATTGCAAGATGGGGACCACAGTGGTGCAGTGGTAACACACTTGCCTCCCACCTCTGAAGTTGGCGGTTCAAACCTCGGACCTTATGTGGGAAAGTTGGTAGTTGCTTACTGATGGTCAGCAGCTTACAGTACAGAACCTTGTCCAACTGTATGTACTTGATTCCTCTGCCCATATATCTACCAGTCGTGATATGACCTATACAGTGTTGAAAGTGATGTTAAAACCGAATTTAATGATTCATCGCCATACGTGTAAATAAAATGATTTTGGACCATTATTTTGCACACCAGCTGCTACTAAAGCTTCAAGTCCTTTATGTGGCTCTGATGAACCTTTCCAGTGAAACTCTAACAAACTCATACTTTTCACATTCATTCACCTGAATCTACACTCATCATTTACACAGACATCACAAGTGGCAGGGGTTGCCATGACATTATTTCCCTTACAACATTGTGACTCTCTACCAGATGACTATGCTTGACCTTTGAATTGTTCAGTTTCCATTGGTTTTAGATACAAAAGAAGAATGTATATGTGTATGGTTATGTAACAAAAAGAGTGAAAGTGTACTCACTGACTTCACAATATATATCCAATCTGAAAACTTGCTGTCACGTACTAAGACCATGTTTCTTCTGTAAAATATAGATACAATTATGTATTTTGGATGGATAAAAATGATTTAAATCTTACTGGTGATACAATTAATACAGGTATTAGACTGTTGCCTTAAAGTTTACTTGTAATCTCTATAAGGCTATAATAAATTTAAATGTTGTCATAAAATTTATAAATAATAAGTAGAAGCCTTATATAATTAAAACTAATGTTGATTTTACACTTTACATTACAAACATTAAATTTTGATTTTGATGTAAAAGAAAGAAGCTGAAGAATCTTAATTGTTATAGATGTCAATTATAAGGATATTCACAAAATTATAGTTAAATTTTCTTTAATCTGCAAGATAAGAATAAAAAAATTAATTTAGTTTGCACAAAAACACCAGAGATAGTTTCAGTACAAAGTTACTAGTGGAGGAAGCAAACGATGTAACAGTGTAAACCACCAGTCTACCATAAGTTTTTGGCATAGTGTATCTTACAAAGTATTTGGTCTGAAAATTGGATTATTTTACTCTGAGATGAATGACTTGTCATATG
The DNA here is from genome assembly GCA_964017235.1 of Sabellastarte sp. h YS-2021. Taxonomy (NCBI): domain Eukaryota; kingdom Metazoa; phylum Annelida; class Polychaeta; order Sabellida; family Sabellidae; genus Sabellastarte; species Sabellastarte sp. h YS-2021. Next base: position 163,586,432 of record OZ024930.1, read on the forward strand.
GTAAGATTCAAAACCTTTTACTCACAAGACCACCAGTGCCAAGGTTAAAGTACAATATATTAAAACCAGATAAGAATAGAGAAGTGAGAAGATCTTACTTGAAGTAGCTGAGGAAAGACTCACTGGGGTAGTCTGTAAGGATGTCTATTGGCCAGCCATCAAAACACCACAGGTGTCTGAAATAAAAGGGGATTGGTTAGATGAAGTCAAAGTCAATGTTTGGGTTGTACATCTCTTTCAACAAATAAGGTTATATCAAGACAGGCTGTCCGTACTACGTCCCACAGGGCTAGTATGAGTTGGATTTGAACCCAAATCCATAGAAATAAGAACCAAGCAATTAAATGCCAAACTTGTTAATTACTTGGGCACAGTGATCTCTGGCTTTTGCCAAAATTACCATTCTGTATTGTATTGTATTTATAATCAGTGCAATATCTCCATGTACTACAGGACTCAAAACGCTATATGACCTATCCAACTGTACAAGTACAGTCTAATTCTCAAGTTACTGATATTCCCATAACTGAAAGACATAGGCTCAAGGATTACCATTTATCAACGTTCTTGGGGTTCTTTGGCCTCCCAATATGGATATGACCCAATGACAGAGGACCACCATTTTAAGTGGTCATCCGAGCCCACTATGTAATATCTTTCAGTACATGTGCATTAACCACAATATTTGATATTTACCGAGATAAAAGCATATATACATAACATTTGTATAGGGCTATACTATGGATGTAGTCACAAACTCATAGTGCTTTACACACATATGCAATAAATTTTTAAAATGTATTGTTGACAGTTAGGCTACATGACGTTACAGATATGCCTTTGATATAGCTTTGATGCTTGAAGTTCCCCTTACTCTTAAGAAAACATATGGCAGTAGATCGTTCAGTGTTTGTTGAGCAGTGCTACAGAACAGATTGCCATTCAATATTAGGAGCCAAAGTACACTTCAAAAGTTCCAAAGTGACTTAAGAATATAAGAGAATATAATGTGTAAATTTATGCCAACTGTTCTCTGGCTGAATATATGGTAATTTGCCATCACAAACTCAGAAGTATTGTACAGCGCATTTGTTTTGCTAACTGTGTTTGATTGGAGCTAAAGAAATGTACAATTACAATTCTAATTTTATAGTGTAGGAAACCCATAGAAATTTTACAAACAATAAAATAAAAAATGTCTTGTTGAGAATTTGGCTGCATTAAATTACAGATGTACCTCATGAAAATATTTTGTTCTTTTTCAGTTGTTTTTTTAAAGTTTAATATCAACTATTTTTCATATATGGAGAGGGAATTCCAGATTTTTGCATGCACAGCCACAAAACTTCTTATACCACAAGTAGTCCGGGCTGTTAGGGACTTGATTACGCAGATTTGCCTGCAAGCATGAAATTTGGCACAGATGTAGATAAGTATAGAGTGATTCCATGTTTTGAGGGCGCCAAAGCCAATGGTCATTTGTAATGACACACCGGTCAGTTGAATATGGGACCAATCTGTGCCATTCACTTTCGGTGCCCTAACAGCCCGGACTAAGGTTTTTTTCTAATATTTTTGTTGGAAGAGCACAATTTTTATCCTGACAACACAGTGTTTGGTAAGTAGTTATGATAAAGTAATTAGGGCAAAGTCAATGGAGAGCTTTGAAAGCCATGCAACTGAGAAAAACGCCTTTACAGTAGAAACCTTGAAGAGGAGCCCTGTTAACAAGAATTGTCTTTCAAGTGGAAGTAAATATGAGGTCATTAAAAGAGCTTTTTATCCAAGTTATACCGCATTTACTCATAACACTCTGTTGATCAATGTAGACAATGAAGAGACTATGAGTATGCACTGCATAAAATAATTAAACACACAACTTACTCAATGAAGTGGTCCCCTGGACCTTTCAGACCTCCTCCCATGAATATCTCCACATAGTCCTGTACATTCAAAAACAAGATTTATTAGCCTGGTCATCAAAGATGTAACATTGTTTTCACAAACATGGCCTATGTATTTCTGTACATCAAAATACCCCCTCAAGATCACATTCCTTAAAGAAAGTTCACGGAAATTTCAAAATGTGGGATAACGGCATGCTTCCAAAATATGTGGTATATTGTACATACATGAAATTTAATTACTTGGACTATTCTTCATTGGATATTTCATTGTCCAAAAATGATACTATTGTGGTCTTTATTCTGAGTAGTTTTAATTATGCCAATTAGCCATGATATAACATATGAAACATGTGTCAATACTTGTCTCTGAACAATAGATTAGAAGAGTTTTTTAACAGACCTTGACACAAATCTTGTACAATACCCCAACTTTGTGTTTTGTAGGATTGGTGAAACAGTTCTTATTGAAATATAATCACTCATCACTTTAGCATGAGGTGCAGCACAGTATTCGGGTTTGTGTTACATCAGGACAGACGCTCAGCAGGTCTGGATTGTAGTCCTTAAGTGGAGTTGATCCCACAACCTGATTGGTGCAGTTCCACTTCCAATGACAAACCAGGGGCAGTCCAGGATATTTATTTTGGGGAGGGGCAAATGTTGTGGTGTGGGAGTTTTGCTCCAGAAATTTATGTAATTTTTAACCCTTTACATGAGTGTACCAGTGCTACCCAAGTCATCCACGTATTTCTCTAGGATTTGCTTGGAGATCCCTCTGCTGTATGTCCCTACTTATCTCCCCAGATGACCTTCGAAGGCCCTATGTACATACAAAACATGGATAGCACCCGTTCATGACAATACATTGACACCCCCCCCCCCCCCCCCCCCCCCCCCCCCCCCCCCGTTTAGTGAGGGATGGCAAACAGTCATCAAAGTATTACAAAGTACTTACTACAGACCCCTACCATAGCCCTAGAACAAGTTAGGGACCTGCGTCAGATGCAATACAATTGTTTACATTCCCAGACTACTCATAGAAATAATGTGTAACACCTCATTTTTGGAGCTTTGCCAGATGGGCCTAAAACTACTAAGATTCCTGCAGGATTCTCTTGGATCATTTAAAGTAGGCCTCCAGGATATCCAAGATTGTCAAAAAATCCAAACTGGTCTTGGTTCAGTGACAATTTGGACTTCATCTATCTTCCCTATCGGAAGCTAATATGGATACTGACCTCCTTTTTGGAACTGGACTATCCCTTTTTAGGACATCAGCGCCTCAGATGACGTTTACATCAATTTTGGCATTTTATAAATGCTATTTACTTAAACAAAATGTAACTGACCTATAAACCACTCAGCTACTGAGACTTCGTTTTCCAATACGATGGCATCATACTGTGTATAATTTATGTAATATCCATTCAACAGGATATATTTGAGGATAAACTTCCAGTTTCCCCCTTTTTGTGATAAGCTTAATTTGAACCCACTATCCGTGAAGACAAATGCTTAAATGTGAAACTTGTGAACTACTTGGTCAAATAAACCTCAATTTGGGTCCATTGACATAGCCAAGTCATACCACAAAAGACACAGGGATGATGGCTATGCAATAATGGCTTTTGCAAACAGATCAGTTTGGAGCATTTTCATGAAGGATGCAAAAATGTTGCATTGGCTTGGAACTTACTGTCTCACTGGTGTACAAGTCCCTACAATGATGTTATTCTAAATATTTAGAATGTTTTTTCTTAAAACTCGACACATGTGTACAATACTCAGAGAAGGCCTATGATGTGGTCCTTCACTAAGAACTTTGGCCCCAACTTTGCACATGATGCTCCGGAGATTTGGAATGATTTGCTCGACAATGTTTGTTCAGCTACTTTACTTTCCTCGCTCAAAAAGAAGTTGAAACCTATCTCTTTGCAAATGCATGGCCACCCTAGTCTCCCCCCTCTTTCTCATTGGCACTGACCCCTGCTATATCTCTGGTTAAATGATTATGGATCTTTGCTTTTCTAAACATGTGCCTAGTCCGTCTTCAAGATAGAGATCAAACACTATGTAATTACTTTTAGAATAAGAATTAAGCATCAATAATCCATCATTAAACTAAGTGATATTATACTTACTTCATCATTGATGACTAGCAACTCCACTGTTTCCTTTGATATGACTGTAGCCTGTCTGGGGGCGTTGTTTATCAGACCCAATTCCCCAAAGTTTTCACCTCTGTTCAGGAAACACACAGTTCTGGATACTCCATACTCCTCATCCATTTTGGACACTACGACTGTAAATTTAAATATTGCATTCTAAAATTCTATGGTGCACAGTGTCCATGCATTTTGTGCAATTTTGAAATTGGGCATACAGAATGGTAAATAAAGTAACTGTTGAATTGTACGTATATTGTCCCTTGGCGTATAAATGTAAACAAACAGTTTACAATAAATAACATATTCATAAAATTGTCTTTTCTTGCTTGATTTAACAAATAGCATATAGTTTTAAAGCTTACAACAAATTAAAAGCATCTACAATGACAATCTCTCAATATTTAATAACAAATTCTATGAAAATAGAATCACAAAAATACTGTTTTGCCTTGATATCAATGTGTATGTTTATGATGGAACAGCTAACATGGCCTTTTTGGCTTTGTGATTTTTGCATCAGAGATACACCATATTTTGATCAAAATATTAGTGTAGCCATTTTATAATAGGAATAAATGACAAATTCTTGTACTTTATGATGGTTTCAAACCATCATAAAGCACTGGAATGTGTCATTTACTCCTATGTCACTCCAAAACTGATGAATGTATCTTTTTGAAAAGTTAATCCGGGTAAGGCCTGACCAGAGAAAGAAGTTATTAAATTTTGGAATAGATCTAAAAGATATTATGGATATAAGAAAAAAAAACAGAATATTTAACGGTTCCTATTTTCAATAAATAAACATTGTCAGGGTGAAATTGCAATATAATGATACATGATTGTCTTGACGGATGTCTTTGCTCTGAGAGTAATTTCTAGTTTGAAAATTGTAATATCTTACTGTACTGGGACTATTGAAAGAACTCTAGCAGGAAGCCATACCTGATCCAGACAAAATGAAATAAAAACACCTTGCAGGATGGGTCTGTTGAATGATGATTCTCTTTCTGTCAAATCTGAAGAAAGTCCAACGTTATTAAGTGTAATATGTTTGAAATTTTAATATTATATATACTGATTATATTAGACATATTACCAAATAATATCACACATAACACCTTGAGTGTGATACAGTAAGTTGAAATTAAACATACAGATATAAAAAATCTTAGCAAGATTTTTCACAAAATCCTGAAATGATAAATTAAAATAAGTAATGTGAATAAAATGTAACATGTATATGCATATATTAAAGTCATAAAGCTCCAAATCCACAAATGTGATTCTTTGTATGTTGTCACCAGGCATCTCCAAAAAGATCTAACTTTGAAGCAGTTTTGACAAACACCTTTATAGCCTATTTGAATAACGTATTCTCTATTGATACTGCTTTTTCATATCAACTTAAAGACATTATGTTTTTTGTTACTGTAACAAACAGCTAACGCGGTCAGTTGGTACAATAAGTTTAAATATACTTTGTTAAACATTAGTGGACTTTAATTGGTGGTGGAGCCAATTAAATTTAATATATTTTTGTTCAATATATCGGGATTTTAACTGGTAGAGGCAATCATGCATGTGAAATGGTAAAGATGTAAAGATTCTCTCCCACCAACCATTGTCATGTAACTGCCAACTTTCCAACATACTGTCAGGAAGAAGATTAGACACCATGAGGATAGTAATGATTGGAGAAAAGTTTTAAATTTGTTGGCTCTTTCAACTTTGTCCAATTCTAATAAATGTGGACTCAGTTTTAAGTCAGGTTTATTTGTAGATATAAAGAAAACAATAGAGGCCACTTAACTGATGGAAACTTACTCCAAAAGTGTTGATGTTCAAATAGTGAAAGTCCATATTCCAAAAGGTAGGTTGAAACCAAAATAGCACCCAAGCAGGAGAGTGGCCAGGAATAAGGATAGCCTTTCTGAAGAAAAGGTTTTTCTATGACCAGATGATTTCTGAAAGGCTACTTTCATTTAAAGGGCCTTGCAAAAAACAACAAAAAAGTGTCTGCCAAGTTTCTTGGATAAAGTTCAAGTATCAGAAAGGAAAATTTCCAAGGTTAAGCCTTAATCAGCGAAGGGCGTGGATATTTACTTATTTGATTTATTTAAGTGGAAATTTGCCATAGAAAGGACCAACTCGTGTTGATACTGGATGTTCCAGTTGTATAAATGCCACAGTTTTGGATGCATAATGTCAAAACTTACATCTCATACCACGCTTTCTCTGCCAGTCTACGGGTCATTCTAATTGGGTATTCAGCAATTGATGCATAGTTCCTCAAAGCTACTTGAACCTGTAATAATACCAACATTTGTGATAGGTGCCAAATACATTATCAATTTGGTTAAAAATACAGGTCATTATCAAATAAAGAAAAATATTAAACTATTTCCTTTGGTTATAAAGTGTTAAGGCCTGTTCAAACTGTTCCATGCATTATAACAACTAATATTTGAATATTAGTTAACGACTTTGTTGTTATTGCTCTGTAAATGGACCTCATATGAGGGTAATGCATGTTTAAGCCACCCCATATAGCTATTCCAACCCCTCTTAACCTCTCCAGCAAGTATATTTACGTTTAGCATGTGGGAGCCCGTTGACAGGTTTTTCAAACCTTTTGAGAATTCAATCACATCAAGATATTGCTGTCTGTATTATGACAAATGTGTTCTGACCAAACACAAATCCCAACTTACGAAGCCAACAGATACAACTAAAACATGAAAATGCATCCACCCACAAAATGAGCCTGAAATAGTTAAATACTTGTGGTTTGTGAGGCCTTGGTGGGAACTAGGTATTACCTTCTGGTATGTAACATATTATTTTCAAAATGTGGTATTTATTTTTTAGTTTCTTCTACTAATGAAAGAGAAATTTTCCTTTTCCCAACATTTTACAACAGTCTCACCTTTAATTGATCCCAAGATGTCCATATGTCTTGATCTTGAAGATTAAAAAGATTTACCAACTGGATGTTTACTTTGTTAAGTCAACCAAGTAAATTACAACGTTCATTTTCACATTCAAGTAGTGATTTCCATTTTTTAAATAACCTAGGTGCCTCCGGTCTGTTTTGGTCTCAGGCCCTTCTATGAGTAATCACACACAGACATCAATGCCACTGTTATGCTTTTATTTACTGGGTCAAAGGGAATATTGCTCAAAGTCAACAGTGTTTATGGGCCAGCCTATACCTACATATTTCACTTCATCTACAGTCCTCTCTGCAGGATTCTTCTTCAGGATACGTTTGGTCTCTTGTGACACACATGCCTGAAATATGTACCACATTAGCAAGTCTTGTTATTTGTACTTGAATACAATGCTTAATGGACCATCATAGATCCTGGTAAAATATAAACAGTTTGTACTTTTTTATATCATATCGTGATTTCTGTAATAAATGCCTAGAGGGCTATTCATACAGTAATTTGTGCACTAGATGTCGAGGGGCATATGCATATGCCAAGTGTGGCATGTTAACAGTAAAGAGCATTGATATGAGATTTGTCACTTCAGTTAAGCATCCATCTTGAAATGTTCAATCCATGGGTGTCAAAGTTAATAATGGAAAGTAGTTTACTACATACTCTCAATTGTTTACTTCTACCATAAAAACGATTTAAAAATATCTTCTTGTTAATGTTTGCTTTAATTTCTGCAAATTGTTATTAAAATGTTGAAAGAGGCATAATTAGACTAGGGGCATTAGTTTGAGAAATTACGGTACATATAGTGATTAACTTTGTACAAACTAACCCCATTGAACATGATTATTTCCATGGAATGATTGTACAGCGAGTTAAATGGATCTCTATCCATATTAGCTGATCAAACAGAGGATCTAACTGAACAACAATTACAAAAAAATCACTGCATTTGTTTGCGTTAGTTGGTATAGATTCAATTTTTTAAGAGAAGGGATAATCTGAATCAAATAAATTCTAATGTGTTTGCACTTTTATCGAGTTACTTGTTAGTTTTTTTCTGTAAATATATGTGTTATGTGATAACTATTTTAATTTGTTTTGTCATTCGGTCACATGACTCCAAACTGTATGGCTATGGGTTTTAACCAACCTCATGACAATCGGCAGGATGCAGTAGGGAAGTGTCTTAAAATGATCTTTACTGTTAAAATTCTATCAAAACCTCAAATCTGACCTTTGTCGTAATTTTATTAATGTTGTTGTGTTCTAGATGTGACAAATACTGAATACTGGGTAACAAGCTATATTTCATTTATTTGGGCAGAGGAAACCAGTAAATACTGTTGGTTAAGGTTATGTACTGTAAACTGCTGACCAACGGTAAGCAACTACCAAGTTCCCACATAGGGTCCGGAATTTTAAACCTCTGACCTCAGAGGTGGAAGGTAAGTGTTTTACCACTGTGCCACTGGGGCCCTGGTGGCCCTATAACTAACTATGAAACAGTATCAAGTGGTCTGATCAAGTGTTGCATGACACTCATTTACAATTATCCTCTGACATTATTCATTGCGTAGTAATGAATGTATAAAAGTTTCTCACCTACTGGTTACAGTGTAGCCCATGGGGTTCTTTATATATAACAAAACTCATGTAACTATGTGTCAACATATTTAGATAGATCCAGATGTAAATCTTATTGTTGATCATACAAATGCATTTGGGCACATGCTTCCCATAATGTGGATCCAGTTCTATGCATCTAAACATATTGTTTCCACCCGCTTATATCTCTTTTTTGTCAAATCGCATCAGATATTTTCAATCAATTGTCAAAACCATGCAAAAATCCCCATTTTCATACCTTTACTGCATGTTAGATGGTTGAATAACTTACAACGGTGTTCCTGCAAGATAGAAATGATATTAGGGGATTTAAATTCTTTTCCGCATGTACATCCAGTTCAAATTAAACTGTTTAAAAGGTGGACATGATATCAGCTACTGAAGGCAGCAAAACAGACTGTCAAATTCTAAGTTTTATCATGCTACATGGATACTGATTCGTGTTTCCTAGTTTACACCCGACTATGATTGTCGTGAACTAGAAAAGATTTCCATTTCCCACCTTTGTCCTTTTATGGCTCTGCAAAGTGATGTTCTATCTTGGTAGTACAAGAATGTGCCACTCCATATATGCATCAAACTACCCCTCTGCTGTGTATGTTTTGGTTAAGTTCATGAGAGCTTGTGAGAGATTTTATAAATATTTTAAAAAAATGGAATTGAACACAAATTGCTAATCAAGCTGTGTCAAAAGTATCCAACCCAAATGTGAATCTCACCGAATCAGAACCGAACAAATGCTACAAAGAAGTGGTGAGCCATGCCATAAGCATCCACAACTGAAAGCATACAAGCCAGTTCAGTTGTATAGCCTGTAACCCCTACACAGAAAGTATAACCAAGATGTAAGTGTGTTTGTTAACCTAAAACTAATTATAAATTTATTCAAGCTGCAGAGTAGTTGGGCTTACTGTAGATTCCATTCTTGTAATAATTATGGTGAGATTTTATCACAGGTAATCAAATTCTAAGTTTCTGCAAGCAGCATACCAGCGAAATTGTGTAGTTTCTAACCTTGTGATAATTATTTTGACAAATGACAAAACTGATTCGCGAGATTATGAACATACCTGTTTGTCAGCCTTAAACTCAGTCACATCAAACATGAGATCAACAGGTTCATTGATTTCTATTAAATCCACGTATGTGTCTAGGAAATGCTTCACCCTGAAAAATAAAGATGTTATGAAATGAAAAAAGCAATAAGTTCTTTAAAAGTACTGCCTAATTTAATGTTTTGTGATTGAAACAGAATTCAATGTCAAACTTCACCTTTTTGTGACTTGACAATACTACTGAATTTTATGTTATATTTATAAAGTGGACTCAATGACAACAGGTGAATTTTTCAAAAGGAAAATATATATCCCCAGATGGGCAGTACATAACTTAATTAAGAATTACATAATTAAGATTGAGAATTAATAAATGTTTGAAGGTCGAGGAAAGTTCTAAGGCAGTGTCAGTTTTCAGATGGACACAAATTAAGTATATCCCCATATGACGTCTTCACAATGTGTACAAATGCTGAGTGTGTGAATCGGGGTAGGGCAGATATTCAGGGTGGCCTGTTCTTCATAATGAGTACTGCCGAGATACAAGGGTATCTTTTCAGAACATAAATGACTGAGTAGTCAAGCAGACATCACATACATACAGATACGACCATAAGGGAATGTGTGGCCTTACCACTATGGACACAGCTTTCTATTTCTTACGCTACCTATGTATTTCCACATGTCCCTTAAAAGGCCTGACCTAGTGTGGATCCCAACTTCTATTATCCAACCATTTGGTTTTATGAACCCCGTCATAATTAATTAATTACAATTTATAATTTCCTAGTAATTTTCCCTCGGAAACTTGCTATTTATTCAGACACTAAGGGGCTCGGTGGTGTAGCGGTCAGAGTTCTCGCCTCCAACCTCTGAGGTTGCCGGTTCGAATCTTGGGCCGGGCGCTTCATGTTGGAAAGTTGGTAGTTACTTGCCGATACCCAGTGGTTTACAGTGCAGTATGCACTGGTTTCCTCCACCTGTAAACTACCCGTCGCAATATGACCCTGACTGTTGAATGCGACATAAAACAACAAATAAATAAATAAAATTATTCAGACACTAGAGTAATGCATCTGAAATTCCCTCCTATTTCTTTGAAGTGGGGGAGATTCATTAGACAATTCTGACTTTTGTTACTGGCTTTGGCCACAAATTTCCATTAGTGCAAAGTTGGCACAATGTATTATTATTATTGTGCCTCTTTTCCAAAAGATGTCCCACAAGTGATGAAGTCCACATACTTTGGAGAATTTCACATTTCAGACTCAGGAGGGTTTTGCTGTAAATATGCTATTGTGGTAATTATCTACAGTGATTATGTAACTCACTTCAATGCATGTATTTTCCACAATCCAAAGAAGATGGTCAAGAATTTGGCAAGTCTTTTAAACTTGGCCCCAAGTCTGGACTGAAATGGAAACAAATGCAAAAACATTTAATTACAATGTGAAGAAACAAATGCAAGTATCTACGGCTCTGCACTATAATAAAGATCTGCAGTTACTGTTCCTACTTGAAATATCAAAAAGTAATTTAGTGTAGGATATTGACAACATGGGCATCATTTAAAAGGTCTTAAGGGGTAGTGTTTTAATGAGCAATAATCTCGCTCATAGCTCATTCACACAGTTTGTAAACTTTGAACACAGCTTTTTGTCATCATATGTACTTATTGGGTATTACTAAAATATTGGGCCCAGATTGCAACTAATAATGTGTATTTTTAAAGAAGACCCTTCGTATAATAAACAGAATGTGAGATGTTTGAGAAGTGTCACGTCAGAATTTACAGTCCATGGTTTGTTTGTTTTTTGTATTTGTATTTGTACTCAGAGGAATATCTCCATGTACTGCAGGACTGAAAGCCCTATATGACCCATCTGACTGTATATCTACAGCCCAACGTCATCAGAGCCACTATTTATCTGGCTGTATCTGGGTTAGAACCCAGGTCCTCTGTGTTCCTAGGTGATTGTGTTAGCCACTAGGCCACAGTGGCATATACGGATGGGTAGAACTATACATAGATTTTCCCTAGAGCCTTAAACCCTACTATTGCTATTGCAAACATCCTTAATTCTGTAACTAATTGATCGGTATTGGTATGCAATGGATCATTATTTAAGTTACATGGGGGCAGGAATTGGGTAGAGTGGGTTTGAAGTTTTTATGTCTATGACAGCACATTTTTAAGATGCTTCAACTGATTGGGCAAAGGTTGCTGCATTTACTCCTAAACGAATATTTATGGAGATTTCGCAGGTAATCCTTCTTTTGTTTAAGACTCAGACATTTAATATCTTGGTGTAATTTGACTGAATTTTCAAGGATGATAGAAATAATACAGATAGTTGAAACTAAAATGTACTGTTTACTCCCTTCCCCTCCCATCTGATACCTTTTATATTTTGCAGAGGATTTTTCTTTTGAAGTTTAAGCTAATCGGATGTTTAAACAGCTTAATATCTATACTAGATTCTAAGGTTTGAAAAACAAAACCATTGTTTTTAAAATGTGTTCTCCTTGAACAAAAATAAACGATGTACGCATTAGTTATTTTCTGTTTAAAGTACATACTTAATGTGTGCTTTGGTGTAACGCCCATACTCCCACAATCATTGAAATCAACGCAAAATATCTTAAATTGCTGCTAAAAAGACATCAAATCAACTGGTCAAAGCATTTAATAAACAACTTACACAGAAAGTCTATAAAATTCAGGGACTGAAAAGGTAAACCTGTCCAAAATGCCAGATTACGTCAGAAACTAAAGGCTTTATTTATTTCAAATGGGAAATATTTCTTTTCACTTTGCAAGAATGTGATTTATGCATGTGCATGTATGTGGCCCTTTGATAATGTAAAATGCCATTTGACTGTTCAATCAGTCTCTAATGAAAAGTCCGCTTGTTATTTATGACGTTATTTTTTTTTCTTAGTGATATAAACTAACTCAAAGAAGAAGTTTAATAGCCATCTGTTTTGCTTTTTCGAAAAGTTAATCAGAAATTAAATGGCTGTCAACTTAATTGTAGATAAATAATACATTTTGCCAAACTCAAACCTTTGAATAAATGAACCATAAATAAATAATAAATGGTACAATTTTTCATCATATTGATGATTGTAGGTCAATTAGTGTCAGTCCGCCAAATTCCTTAGAAAGCCTTTATTTTTATTTATTTGGGGTTTTACGTTGGAAGGGCAGAGGAAACCAGTACATACATTTCGTTAGGGTTCTGTACTGTAAACTGCCGACCAACAGCAAGCAACTACCAGCTTTCCCACTTTAGGCTGTCCCGGGAACCGAACCCCGGCTTCAGAGGTGGGAGGCGAGAGTGTTACCATTCTGCCACCGTGGCCCCTATAAAGCCTTTAGTCTCAAACGTGAGGTGCAACTGAGTACAAATAACTACAAACAACACACTTAAGTTTCTAATTTCCTGGGAATTTTTATTTGAGATCTCTATTTTTTCTCCCTAAGGCCCCACAGTGTCTATTTTTATGTGGATTAAGCACCAAACAAGTGTTATTAATATTACAAGGCAAAACTAGGAAAGCACTCAGAGAGTACCAAACCTTATCCAAAGTCCAATACCGTCAATATGACTTATGAGTGAAATGATAAAAAATCATTTAAAAAATTTGTGTATCTAGAAAGCATTCCAGATTACGACCGAATTAGAATCATCTAGTAGTTTCTAGTGCATTTTTCGTCATTGTCTGAAATTTCAATGTTTCAGGGCTACCAAGGAATGGTTTGGTATAAGTAGCAGCTTTTCTTTTTGTAGATATTGTGACATGGCATGGGTAAAATTATGACTTCATTTAATAGTAACTGAGACATGGCTTTGGGCAACTAATTATTTCCTTTCATAGTTACTGAAACATTGCTTGAATAAATTACATACTTCATTTAATATTTATTGAGATAGTGCCTGGATAAATTATGACTTCTTTGTGTGGTAACTGAGACATGTTTTGATTGAATAACTTTCGTTTAATAGTCCCTGAAAGATGTCTGGTAACTAAGTACAGCTTCCTGTCCTGAGAAATGGGACAGATTGCAATTCCCTTCATATGAAATGCCTCCGCAAAATTCACAAGAAGGCTGGCCAAACAAAATTAGCAATGTACAGATGTAAAGAGGTTAATTCTGTATGTTCCAAAACTTGACAGAAAAAAAATTACACACATAGTAGATTGTAGAGATAGATACTTAATTGATAACTTGCTTATAGTGAAAATAAAGTGGTTTAACAAAAGGCATACAACTCAAATGCTTGTTTAAAAAAGGCATGTCATTTAGAGTACAAACTGCCTTATATGAAATGGTACTGCAATTGTAAGGTATTTATTATTTAATAATAGGTGTTGCACATGATATAACCTTTGCAAAATGTTTATGAGGGTTGGCTTTCTGTTGGCAAATCTGCACACAAGCTATACTGATAAAGAGAGGATTTACAACAATGATTGATGAATAACTAGAAAACTTAATCTGATTTCTGTTTTCACATAATGTCACATAACAAATATAATTTATTCTATATGAGTAATCAGGAAAAAAATCCAACCTTTTGTCAACCTTACCTGACGTCTTCAAATAGAAATGACAAACATTTACCAGAATAATATAATATAATAAAAGGTAAATAGCCTTTCTTTGGGTACATTCTTTGATATAATGCCTTTGAACCCACATGAAAAGGTTATTTGCCTTCTAGGTCTATGTTTGCTCAAATAAACAATTTAAGATATTTTTGAACCCATGGTTCAGTAAAAGCAAATATAAACTATCTTCCAGGTTTGCAATTACTTATGCTCCCAGAACTCATCAGGATAATAGATTATTTGAACAATTATTTTTGGTGGTGAGGAGGCGATGGGGGTATTTATTTGAAAACCTTCATGGGTACATTCATATGTATTGAAGGAAGGTTGTTTAACTAAGTTAGCCATTGTTCATGAAGTTTGCTAATTCTCTAAACAATTTTTGAGTAAATACTGACTAACTCTATTTGCAGTCCAAATTACAACAATATATAAAAAAATGGTGGGATAATCCTGAATATTGCAGGCTTTAATTATGAAGAAGTGGATCTTCAAGTTTGTAAACATTTAATGAAACGGCATGTCTCTTAAGTGAGAGGTTTCTGTATCTTCACCTGATACACCAGTCAGGAATAATCTTCTCCAGTACAATTATTTGTGACACTGTTTTTAAGCGTGAGTGTTGGTAGAGCTCGCGCTCCTAGGAATCACTTTTTTTCATTCCTAGGAATCACTTTTTTTCATTTTTTTCACAATGAAATAAGTACTGTAGAAATGTAATCCAAGAGAGTGTACCTAGATGGTAAATTAAGGACAACAAAACAGAGGAATAATGCTAGAATCCTATGTTTAATAAGCCTAATTATAGAAAATGTTACCCATTTCAGGTCTAGGTCATGATATCATGAAAATTATATGTAGCAATTTATTGCAATTTTGTGTCATTTAGATTTGAAAACAATGTCTTCATTTATTTATGAAATGTGGACTAGAAAAAGTATGGTGAATGCTTACATTTCCAACCCTTGTTCAACATATTGTATGTATAGTGACTAATTAGCTCAACAGGGCTAGGTGTATATGATTGTGTATTAATATATTGTTATTATTACTGATTTTATACTTATCACTTAAATGAATGAATAAATAACATAAAATAATTATCCTGAGGTCTTTTATATAACCATATTGTAGAAAATGTTTCCTACTTAGATCTAGGTATTTGAATTCTTGATCCAAAACCCGACAAGAGACAATATTATCTAGTAGCACTACTGGTATGAAGTAATATCATGTCATCAAGAAAGCATGTGTTTAACTATAATATCATCTAAACTGTTAAAGGTACCAAACTACAAGTAATTCAAAATCTCTTACCCTTTTCTTCCTTTGCCTCAGATGGATGGATCTCTTGGATGCACCCAAGCCAACACTGCTGTCAGAATCAGACACGTGCCCTCTGTTTGACATAAGTCCACCATCTGAATCTGTATCTTCCGCAATGATCCCAAGATCTTCCAACAACATCATCTTCTTTCTAGACAAACTCCTTCGCAAATTAACTTTCTTCAGAGAACCCGGCCCATCAATTCCTTTTGAGATTTTGACACCGTTTTTCATCATACCCGGGGGACTCTGACCCATCATGGCCAATGTCTGCCTCAAACTGAGGACTCTGTGACTATAGCTTTGACCTAACATGGCTGTTTCTTTCTGTTGAAGCAATGAACCTCTTCTACCAGTTCTACCTTGCTGGTCTTGCTGGTCAAACGCCAAGCTCTGTGCTCGTCTCCGTGTTGGTATCCAATGTACATTCCCAGGGCTATGGTCTGGTGGTAACCCGTATTTCTTGTGAAACTGGTTGAAAGTTTTATCATCATCTATGCTCATATGTCTGACACTTCCATCGTGTGACTGTTTTTTCCTGGGTGACTTGACATCCATATCAACACTTTGAAAAGGGGAAAATACAAGACACAGTCATATAAAATATCACCATTGGATAAGTTTTAATATCTAAGTTGAAAAACCGAAAATTGTCTCCAATATTAGATTTTCACAACAACCATTATTTCCTGAAAGGCGATGACACAAAAATATTTTTCTGTTTCTGTCTGTCTCTGTGTGGTAGAAGAGTTTGCTTGTGATGGTTATCATTTTATGATACAATTCTTAACACTAGCAGGCTTAAGAAAACTACTTTGTTTAAAAGATAATTACCTGATCTAATAACAACTAGAAATCTCTCGTAGAGTGCAAACCTTCATCAGGGCACATTTCTAAAGATTTAAGTTTTTTATATCCAGAATATGATCCAGATCTTTCTCAAAATGCAATCACTTCTTCCGTTGGCCAGGTTCTACCCACATAATAAATTTCATGATGATTTGTTCATTGTGTTGGGGGTAATACCAACCAGAATGCCAAAGTTCTGGAAAATTGAAATTCGGGATTTTTGCATGCAGAATACAATCCGGACAAATTACAATTTAACCACTTCTTTCCTCGATAAAGTCCTACCCTCACTAACAATCAGATAGATCTGTGCATTACTTCAGGCGTTGTTAGTGAACACAGACAGACAGACAGAGGAATGCACCCAAAACATAACCTCCTGGTGAAAGTCACTTATGTCAAAACATTAATAATGAATAAAACGTAAAATCATCAACTGACAACTGCTATTTAGCAGCAGAAAAATCAGTTACTTTTTAACATTTCTATTCTGCCTGTCATTACAACAAAGTTAGATCATTCTTGGACATGACTACTAAAATTATTTATTACATAAGTTACGTAAGTTAAAAATTTGAGATGCAACAATACATTGATATTAATTTATATATAATTATGTATTTATAAATACTTTATGCACAACTTAATTTTTTATCCTATTTTGCAACAATTACTTAATAAAACTGACATAACAAAATGCCCTATTCCTGTTTCTATATAAGCTCTTTTACAGCACATTTTCTAAACACTTGAATTCAAAATGTTCAATATTTATGTTGTATCACTATATATTCGTATATCCTATAATCTATATTTTTTTGTAAATTTTATTCAGACAAATACAACTATTATGACAAAATACTATACTTATATAAATAGTAGACTTGAATGTTTTTGAGTACTTTAATTCAAAATTTCCCATACCTGTGTTGTATCCAGTTATTGTGAGTTTGATGACTCCGGACAATTGTGTCACTAAGTAATAATAACCTATGATCTTTCTCTCGAGGGATCTTGTCATGAATGAAGTCTATATAAGCTGAGTGGAGGTCTGCATAAATCACAGAACAAAACAAGTGTGCCCTGAGGCTGTGTAACATGTCCTCACTCCTATGTCTCCTCATATTGTCTTCTTAAGTTCCAACTGTACAAATGTTTGCAGTGAAAAAAGAATGCCTCTCAAAGGCCTGTAAAAGAAATACATATGTTTATGTGCATGCCATACATGAAATGTCTATACTGAAGAAAATGGTAATATTATCCTGTATGTAAGTGTTACAATTTGTTTTGAAAGTTTAATTGACATATTTGATTTAAGATATTGAATGGTATTGATTACGGTTGGACAAAATAAAATAAATGTAGTTTGAGTCATGATATAGAGAGGTTATGGAGATGTTTGGTGCATGATAAAGTCGTGACATTAAGTTTCGACTTTTGACAAATTCATCAATCCATGTATATGTTTCAAGTTGATTTTCTATATAAGCCTTCTTGAAAGTCAGAAAAAAGTCTTTAATTACACCAGATAAGTAGTTCTGTAATTATAAGAGATACTGAGATACATTACAGAGATTCTATAAATAGATCTAACATGAAACTTGAACAAACGGATATTTGACAGATTTCAAATAAAAGATGACAATTTGATTGATCAAATTTATTTTATGCTGGCGGATTTTTATCAATTTTGTTTTGGGTTCATTCTTCAATTTCAACGCATCTGCCAAGACATTTTTGTGGTGAATCCTGCACTGCAAGCAACTAAACAGCAAATGGTTTCAGAGTCATAGCAGATAGCCCCAAATAGCTGCTCTGACGAGGCACTTTATAAAGGCCTATTGCCTATTCATGCATTGTCGGGACAATAGCCCCGAATTTGAAGTCATGGGAGATTGGAACAGAAAGTGGCAAAATGTGACATAATGACATTAAAATTTAAATGCACAAAGACCCTGAAAATCAGATTGAGAACTACTTGATTTATCAGGTAACTTATCCCGACCATTTCTGTCCAAACTTGAGGTTCTCAAGACTTTTGACAGTGACCTATACTATAGGATGTATTGGTGATAGGATATGTTATCTTCAGATCCCTTACCCTCCCACTTTGTTGGCAATAAAAATGACAGTCGGGAGATGGCAGGCTTGTAACAAGTCCATTTCATAATTTTGGTCAAAATCAGTAAGATTTCAATACGATCAGACGAAACAGTGATACGATTTGACATATTGGCAATAAGATTTGATTGGAGTGGATCGTGATCTCTACTATGTAATTTCATGTCATGAAGGTACCATCATTCTGTCTCTTTGGATGATTCCACTAATGTTACTACATAAATATAGCCCATTGCACTTGTCCCAAAAGAAATTTAGTCAAGAGTGACCTGTACTAGTTGTATTGAGTTGTCATTATGAATGGTGGTCATAAACAATGCAATTTTTTTTCTGCCTTGGCCAATCTTGCGGTTTATTTTAGATATTCCATATTTTCATCTTTCTGACTGCATTAGTCACAGCAGCAGCCTAGGTTGAAAATTCTGCAAGTCTTAAGCTCGAATGTGTATGTGGTATGGGTGGTAATAGAATATGCCTGGATGAGTGGGGGGCATGCTGCTCTCACAAAGCTGAACACCTGTCTTCAATATGTACAATGGATGGCTCTCATTAAATTGAAAATCAGCCCTGATAAAACCGAACTTATTATTTGGGGGTACATGAGCCATAACTGAAACAGGAAATATGTATTTGTGAGATCTTTTGAAGTTGATAAACTCATTGTACAGTAAATATAATGTAAAATGTAAGATATCGTCATTTCTACCTAAACAAAACGAAATGCGGTATGCCAGTTTACCGTTCACCCCACTAAATAATACCCACTCCATTACAAATAAATCACAAATAAGCTAAGGCCATATGAGCCACTTGGTCCTGCTAATTGTCTTTGTTTACAGATGACATCCAAAGACAGTGTGATTTATATAGGGAAGTGATAGTCAGGATAGCCAGGATATCAGGGCCTGTATTTACAACTATTCTTAAACATGGTTAAACTCAGACACATAATCTTAGTTTATGTCTCACAGTTATCCTTAAACTTAACTGTTTGTCAACAGAAGAGTGTATTATTTGGTTTTCATTTCCTGTCATACAGTCTTCTGGGGTTTTTCTGGGTTTTTTAGAGGGGGGCATTGTTTGTAAATATACACACTTGGAGAACTAAAACGAAAAGAAGGCAGCCAACTTTTCTCTTGAGTATAATATAAACTCAGATATTGAGTTTCTTTGTATGAGTCTTAACATAAGTTTAAGAATTTTTAGTATTGTGAATAGTTTCAGTTTAAGCATAAACGTATAAAAACGATTATATGAATGAGTTTTTATCATGAGGTTAAGTTTAAAAAAACCTTTATAAATACAAGATATTAGGCAGAACGATCTTAGTTAAATAGTTTTCATAAGACAATTAGAATTCTTGCATACATTTGATTTTATCAGTGACTTTCTAACATAAGTTCGGCTCATATTCTGGGACAGGTTTCAAAACGGATCTTAGACTTAGCCTAGACTAAGTCTAAGTCAGGGACTTTTGTCTTGGTCTTACATGAGTTTCACAAAGGGTAACTTAGCTAAGTCCAAGCTTATCAAATAACACTAGTGATTTCTACGTCATGTGACCTCTTATTTCAGTTATTAATTTAAATGTAAACTAACCTTTGCCCAGGTAACCCTGAGTGACCTAATTTTGTGTATAATTATGGTAAGTCATGATTTGCTCTTGATTTAAGACCGCCTTATTGGCCCTGTTAAGCTAAAGTTAAGGCAGCCTTTGGCCATGTAATTAAATCCTGCTCACAATTTAACTTGTGCATATTAATTGGTTACTATTGTGTCCTGAAATGAATGAATGATTAATAATGTTACTGTATGACTATATAAATATGATAGTACTATTGACTATTTTGTACTTTTTAGTCACTCCAATACTTTCCTTTAGCTTAAGGCCATCTCCTCTTTGATTCACTTTAGGGAAATTGTTTATTCTAGAGGCTCAGTGAGGAGTGTAGGGTGCCCGTGAGTCGCCCACGGGACGGAATTTGTGGACAAACTGTGTCGCATAGTAACTAACTTAGAATTAAGGCATACTGGTGTTACTCCTCACGGTCCTGTTCTTAGTTTAGGGAACTGGAGTGCAATGAGTACCATCCGCTGGTTGTTCCTCTTACTGTTGTTTTGGAGAAAGTCAGTATGCAGTGATCCCAATGTGTTTATTCCGGTGTCTCCTCATGGTCTTACTTCATTACCATGCCCCTACAGACTCCACAGCTATGTCCTGAATACACATTATTTCCCTTGTGTGGCTAAGCGTCATGGCCTTGCAACCTTATTGCTGCTTTGTGGTGACATCTCCCTTAATCCTGGACCAATCTCGTTTGGGGTTGGTAAATTGCCGATCTGTAAGAAACAATGGACCCTGCATCAATGATACTGTAACAGTACATTCTGTCGACATTCTTGCTGTCACTGAAACACATACTCGCCAGGAGGAAACGGATAGCCTTCTACATTCCATCACCCTGACAGGTTTCAAATTCTGCCACAAACCCCGTATTCATGGCCGTGGTGGTGGTGTTGGATTTTTTATCAACAAAGCTATACAGTTTAGATCTGTGGATACACCTACTTTCAGTTCCTTTGAAAATATTAGCATTGCAATTGGGTCTGCGGCTCAACCGCTTGTGTTGACTTGTGTTTATCGGCCACCTGGCTCATGCTCTGAAAGTTTCCTGGACCAATTTCTCAATCTTTTAGAATACTTATCCTCAGTTTCTCCCTCATTCCTAATTTGTGGGGATTTCAATATTCATGTGGATACTTCTTCAAATGATAGTATCAAATTCCAGAACTGTTTAGAATCATGCAATATAACACAAAATGTTCAAACGGCTACCCATCTTCATGGTCATATCCTAGACCTTGTTCTCACTCCTACTGATGACAGTGTCATCTCCAATGTACGAGTTGCTGAATTTATTTCTGATCATGCTCTTGTCCTTGCTCAGCTTGATTCAGTTAATCCTCCTTCACATAAGGCAAAAGTTGTCACCTTTAGGAGGTATCATAAAATTGACATGGATAGTTTCCGTAAGGATTTGGGAAGTAGTGCATTCGTAAAACGCCCTGGTGATACAGTCAGTGGTTTGTGTGAACAATACTTAGATGATTTGAGCAAATTGCTCGACAAGCATGCACCATTGGTTACTCGTACTTTTACTAAGCAAGCTACTAGTTGGCTATCTGACACCTACCTGCTGGCAAAAACCATCAGGCGACAGCTGGAACGAATCTGGCGTAAAGGTAAATCTGCCTATAATCGAGCTAGACTTCGAAGACAGATTGCCCGGTGCAATTCACTGGTCAACAAAGATAAGGCAAATTACTTCAAAAACCTGGTCAGAGAAAATGCTAATGACTCCAAGAAGCTATGGCAGGTCTTGCGTTCTGCACTGCACTCTAGTCCTGAAGCAGTACTCCCTTCTCATGAATCTAAGAAAGGTCTTGCTGACCGGTTTGTCACTTTCTTCAGTGACAAAATAGCTAAAATCATAAACTCATTTTCCTCTAGTGACTCATTCACTCTGCCTCCTCCACCTGATGTACCCAATTTCAGCTGCTTTAAACAAGTTTCTCAAGAGGAAATTAGAAAAATTATCATGAAGTCACACACTAAATCTTGTTTGTTAGACCCATGGCCTACATTTCTTGTTAAGGAATGTATTGATATTTTACTGCCCTCTATCACCAGGCTTGTTAACTGCTCATTGTCAGAAGGTGTTGTACCTGATGAGTTCAAGAAGGCTATTGTAACCCCATTGATTAAAAAGTCATCACTACCACCCAATGACTTAAAAAACTACAGACCTGTTTCTGGGTTGGGCTTCATATCCAAACTTGTTGAACGTGTTGTTGCTTCTCAATTGAATGACCATGTCAGTTTGAACAGACTAGATAATGTCAGGCAATCTGCCTATAAACTGGGTCACTCAACTGAATCTGCATTGCTTTCAATTAAGAATGATGTTCATTTGGCTTTTGCTAAAGGTGAGGCTACTGCTGTCGTTCTCTTGGATCAATCAGCAGCGTTTGATACTATTGATCATGATACACTACTTAATTCTCTTAGCTCCTGGTTTGGTGTGAGCGGGGTTGTCCTCGATTGGTTTAAGTCTTTTCTCTCAGACCGTGTTCAGTGCATTAAGATTGGGTCAATTTTATCTGATGCCAAAAAGTTGTTGTATGGTGTGCCTCAAGGCTCTGTCCTGGGGCCAATCCTTTTTTCACTCTATACTACTCCACTGAGTAAAGTCATACAGAATCATCCTGGTATTAGTTCCCAGTTCTACGCTGATGACACACAATTGTATGTACATCTCACACATAAAAATGTTGCCTCGGCCCTTGATAAGCTGTCACACTGCATTGAAGACGTAAAGAGATGGCTCTCTACAAATAAGCTCAAGCTAAATCCTGATAAGACCGAATTCATTGTGTTTGGCTCAAAGTCTCAGCGCGAAAAACTTAATCAGTCCTTCCCGGTCAACATATTTGGTAATCTTATATCACCAATAGATGCAGTTAGGAACCTTGGTGTCTGGTTTGATTCAGATTTCTCATTCTCTTGCCATGTTATGAAGGTCTGCAAGGCTTGTTTTGCTCATGTCCGGGATCTTAAGCGACTCCGAGGACATCTGACACATGAAGCGGCTCTTATGGCTGCCAACGCTCTGGTCGGAAGTCGACTTGATTACTGTAACTCTCTGTTCAGAGGTCTCTCAGTTCTAGATCTGCGAAAACTTCAATGTGTTCAGAATAGCCTTGCCAGAATTGTTGCCAACACCACCAAGTACTCACACATCACTCCAGTTAGAAAAGCACTACATTGGTTGCCGATTAAGTACCATTCTATGTTTAAGACTGCCATGCTGGTATATAAGTTCCTACACAGTGGTAACCCCAAATACTTTGAACCCTTCCTGATTCCCAGACATAGTGTATACAACACACGTCAAAGTCAATCTGATGGCATATTTCTTGAGGTTCCCCACTTTGCTTCAGTTTTCAAGTCTCGAAAACATTTTGGACTCAGTTTTGCGTATGATGCACCTATGATTTGGAATGACCTTCCTGGTGAGGTCCGCTCTGCAAACTCACTTGCCTCTTTCAGGTCAAAGTTGAAGTCATACCTCTTTGGAAAAGCATACCCACCCTAAATTTCCAATCTCCTTCTGCTTTCTCTGTGGTGCTGACCCCTGCAATGTCTCTGGTTTTTGAATATTGAACAATGTTCTTGTGTGATGCGCCTTAGAATCTGTCTTTCGACAGAGATTAAGCGCTATAAAAGTGCTATTAGAATTAGAAATTAGAAAAAAGTACTAAAATAGTAAACTAATAAAGTTACTATCCCAAGCGTTGTATTCATTCCCTTCAACTCAGGACAGTGTGGGGGTCGGACATTCCAGGTGCACTAACTGTCAGTATTCACCCTTTTTAAAAGAATTTTCTTGTTTGACTTAACCCTTTTTCTTATTTGTTGGGCATGTGAACTCTGGGATCCTGCCATATGTAGCCATATTCATTACAGACTAAAAATTTAAAGGGAAACCATTCCTCTCAATTTCCTAGCAATTTTAGTTCTTGTAAATTCTTGGAAGGAAATAGTTCCTGACATTTATTTAGAAACTTTTTGTTTAACACCACTTTGCAAATTATTTCTTCATGGATTAAAGCCAGGTCATGTTGGCGTGGGATTTGTACTTTGTAAAGTGAGGACCTGGGTTTGAATGTGGGATATAATTTACTTTTTTCAACTGAGTGTGGGATGGATTGTTGTTTGTGATGGCGAATATTTTTGGTGAATTTGAATTCAATAGTTGGAAAGTTGGGGTTATTTTTGGGGAGGCAACACTTTGCTAAATAAAAGTTCTTGGATTATTTGGGTAGTCCTGAAAAGGACTGATATATGACAGCATCTTCTTCCCCTCGGTCTTCTGTCCTCAGTCTTCTTAAACTCTGTCCTCCTGCCCAGCCAGCACCTCTTGATGTCTCTGTTCCCCCTGGTCCCCTTGTTGTGGTTGTATGTCATCAGCTGGAGTGGGTGGTCTGTCTGCTCCCCCCTGATGGCTTCTTAACATGTTATGTAGTACCACACATGTTAACACAATGTCTCTCCCAACTTTTGGCCTCTGTTCCATGGTGGTTAACAGCACCCTGAATCTCTTGACAAGCATACCAAATGAGTTCTCGACCACCCTCCTCCCCCTGAATAGTTAGTTATTCTCTCTTCTCTGGTCAGTTGACATCTACTGTAAGGCTTGACCAGCCAAGGCATCAGGGCAAAGGCGTCATCCCCCAGCAGGAAGTAATGTAGATCTGGCCCCCCAGGTCCAAGCGGTTCAGGTGGTGGTAGTCCCAAGGTTCGTTTCTCAATTCTTCTTTTCAGTTTGCTGTGGTTGAAAATCTGTGCATCAGACGTTGACCCACAGGAACTTGCAATCTGCATCGACTAAAGCCAAAAGTACCAGGGAGAAGTACCCCTTGTAGTTGGAATATTCACTGCCTGACTTCTTGGGTTTCTTGATAGCAATGTGTTTTCCATCTAATGCACCGACTGCATGGGGGACATTCCATCTGTTTCTAAATCTTTCTTCAATTTTCTTCCAGTCTTCAGGATCAGTGGGGCACACCAGATATTCTTGTTGAAATTCCTTCAAAATGGCTTTGCAAACCTGGGGGACAAACTTACAGATGGTCAATCTTCCAACCCTCCAGTGGTATTGCAGTGAAGTGTAGCTTTCCCCTGTGGATAAGTGTCTCAAAGTAACTGTCAGTTTCAAGCCGACTTCCAGTGGCTTCCTGAAGTTGATGAATGACTTCCTGAGGTGGGGGGTGATTCTTTCTTCAATCAAATAAAAAATGCTGGCTCCATCCTGGTGAATTTCTGTAGTCAGTAGTGATTAGCTCGTCCAAGAGTGTTCTGTAGCAACCTCTCTCCTCTCTCTGCAGTATCCAGGGCAGGACCCATGGATTCTGTGGCTTCCTTCTCCTTCTGGGTGGTGGGGGTGATGGTGATGCTGGCTGGGCAGGTGCTGGGTTCTGCTGTCTTCTGTGTCTTGAAAATATCAAGTACAATAAAAAATTAAACTCAATAAAAACCAAAAATCCCTCAAATGATCTATTAGTTGCTCTTGATGTGTTCCTGTCATCTTTGAAGTGTGAAATAAATGGCATATCACAGGACAGGCCGTGTAAAAAACGTCCCCGGCCCTACCGCTTGTCGGGATGGCCATTACGACCTGTCTGTAACTTTACCGTCCTGTCAGGGATTTCATAACCAACCCACCATTTTCCCGCGCTTTTTCTCCCGACTCTACGACTTTTGCAACCGACCCTAGGGTCGTAGGGTCGGTTACAGGGTCGGTTCCAGTGGAAACACTGCATAAAAAGGATTTTAAATTTGCCCTTACCTCACCCTTGTCTTACCATTTTATTTATAGTACTGAGAAGTTTCATAGAGGCAAACCTTGCCACAAGGACATAAGCTTTGTTGACTCTTACCCCCAATTATATACCACAATACTCGTTCTGGCTTTATTTTCAGGTTGTCTGCATCCAATTCCATAGAAACCTACATAGAGTTCTCTAACTGGGCACAAATGCATCTGACATAAATCATGCAAGTTGGAGCTTATTCATACATGGTGGTCAACTCTTGTGTCTCTCATACTCTGATGTATGATGCGTGTTCCTCTCAAAGCAAATGGATCATCTGCTAACATAATGGGCACACCACATCAAAGAGAGTCCATAGGTCCGTTGATGTACTCTGCCTGTTATGTTTCTAGATCAGTTTTACAGTATAATTGTGCCACAAGTTCACAAGGCATCTTCAGAGCAAGCAACATCCACAGTGCAGTTGTGTGGACAAGGGCACAGGATGAACTGACTATAAACAGAAACTAAATATAGCTAAGTGTTCCAGTTTGAGTTATGTTGTCAGCCGGGATGGACTGGGTGGTTTTATCTTTTCTTAACAAATTTAATCAGTGATTTTTAACACATATACATATTTTATATTTACATATTTATATTTTACACATTGACTGATTTTAGTGTTTTATTAACTTATGCTTATGTTATGTGGGTGTTCCACCACACGACTAAGGCTCCCGATTAAGGGTTTTTGAGGGTCGGTTTCAAAAATTTGCTTAGTCCCAGGCTTCCTGTAAGGGTCGGTTGTGGTCGGTTGGGGCCGTGAGAAATATCAAACATGTTTGATATTTCTCCCGACCCCAACCGATGATTTTTTCCCGCCATAAACTAAATGTCCAGTCCCAGGCTTCCTCAGGCCTCCTCAGACCAAATTTACACAGTCCTATGCTGTCCCAGGCCGCCTGCGACCCTTAGTCGCCGACCCTTAGTCCCAGACCCTCTATTCTTAGTCCCAGGCTTCCTGCGACCCTTAGTCCCATTGCAAAACAAAAATCGGCTATCTCGGTCTGGGGACGCCTGGGGACGCCTCAGGACACCTTGTGGGGTCGGGACTTAATCCTGGGTTAGTTGGGGCTTAGTCCCAGGAGGCCTGAGGCATCCTGGGACCCAGTCGGTTTGTGTACGACAGGATCGTGGTTCAAACCGACCAGAAAAATGGCTTAGTCTGTTCTTAGTCCCAGACCAGTTAGGGACTGTCTGGGGCCGCCTGAGGCGTCCTGAGGCTTCCTGAGGACGATCTGCACTTAATCCCAGACCTTCATATCGATTCTGTTTTGCAGTCCATTGGTCAATTTTTTTCCATTTTTTTCCAAGACTGTCCACGATTTATGCCCCTGTTCCACCAAAAGATTAAGCCCCGATCCTGTCGGCGACCCTTAATCGTGGACAGTCGGTGGGAAAATAACAAAAATGGGCGGGAATACTGGGTCGGTACTCAAGTCTGGGATTAAGAACAGATCGTCCCCAGGACGCCTCAGGACGCCTCAGGCGGCCGCAGACAGTCCCCGACTGGTCTGGGACTAAGAACCGACTAAGCCAGTTTTCAGGTCGGTTTCAACCACGATCCTGTCGTACACATACCGACTGGGTCCCAGGACGCCTCAGGCCTCCTGGGACTAAGAGCCGACTAACCCACGATTAACTACCAGCGTCCTCAGGCGTCCTCAGGCCTCCTCAGTCTTCCCCAGACCAGGATCCCCGATTCTTGTTTTCCAAAGTTGCTGGATTTTCTGGGTATATATATATAAAATTCACGATCTAATCATCATTGCTTTTCTAGGAACACAGCAGGATGCCACCTTTTAATGGAAGACAGATTCAACAACAACTTAGGGCTTTTTTGGTTTTTATTCAGTTACAAATAATCATGTATTTCCATTTTTTACGTCGACCACAGCAACCACCACCAGCACCACCAGCACCCATACCTAGAAGAGACCTAGAAGAAGGCACAACATGTGGGTCAGGCCATGGCTGCTACAGAGAGAGGAGAGGGGGGCCTACCACAACATTATGGCTGATCTTTATGCCACAGATATTCCAGGATTCACCAACTACATGAGGATGACCCCAGAATTTTTTGAAATGATTAAGACCAGACTGGAACCACACCTAGCCAGGCAGGCCACCAACTACAGAGCACCAATCAGTGTTGGTGAGAAGTTAGCCCTCACCATCAGATATCTGGCCACAGGAGAGTCCTACACATCATTGTCCTGTCAGTTCAGGGTTGAAAGATCCACCATCTCCAAGTTTATACCAGAGGTCTGCAGGGCCATCCAGGATGAGTTCACCAGGGAGCACCTGAAGTGTCCTACAACCCCAGATGAGTGGAAAGAACTGGAGAGGGAATTCAGGATCAGATGGAATGTTCCACATGCCCTGGGAGCTCTGGATGGGAAGCATGTGGCCCTGAAGAAGCCCAAGAACACTGGAGCCCTCTACCACAACTACAAGGGATTCTTTTCCATTGTGATGTTGGCCCTGGTAGATGGACAGTACAAGTTTAGATGGGTGGATGTGGGTACTGAAGGATCCTGCTTGGATGGCCAGATATTTAATGCCTCTCAGCTGAAGAGGAGGATTGAGGATGGCAGGATAGGCTTCCCTGACCCAGCTCCTATAACACAGGGTGGGAGAGATGTCCCCTACTTCATCCTGGCAGATGATGCTTTTGCCCTGAAGAGCTGGCTCATGAAACCCTATGGCAGAAGGATGTTAACCAGAGAGGAAAGGATTGCCAATTACAGAATTTCAAGGGGCAGAAGAGTGGTGGAGAACGCTTTTGGCATCCTTGTGTCAAGATTCAGGGTGATGAGGACAACCATTGAACTACCCCCAGCAACAGTCAGGGAAGTGGTCTTGACCTGTGTTGTTCTACACAACATACTGAGAAGCCAGTATCAAGGTCAACCTGGTGGTCAGCAGCCTGGGGAGGACGATGATGATGATGTACCTGATGATTGTGGATTGATTGGGGGTGCTGCTGGTGGTGGCCAAGACAGAAACCCTGCTAGAGAAGCCAAAAGACAGAGGGATTACCTGAAGGACTACTTCAACAATGAGGGAGCAGTGGCCTGGCAAGATGGCAGAATATAAGTCCTGCTGCAGTAACCAGTCCTTTTCAGGACTAACTACAACAGTCCTTTTCAGGACTACCAATTATTCCAAAAACAATTAATCAGCTATGTTTGCTACAGACGGACAAACCCCATGCCAAACTTAACTTGTTGAGACGGACAAACAGACAAACCCCATGCCAAACATAACTTGTTGAGACGGACAAACAGACAAACCCCATGCCAAACATAACTTGTTGAGACGGACAAACAGACAAACCCCATGCCAAACATAACTTGTTGAGACGGACAAACAGACAAACCCCATGCCAAACATAACTTGTTCAGACGGACAAACAGACAGACACAACTTTCTCACCCAACAAACAGACAAACCCACTGTTAAACAAAAGCCAAACACAAAGTCACACATTATATCCGAAATTAAATTATTTTTTTATATATTTTCAAATCCACATCATAATTTCACCAATTCTTTTTGTTCATGGCTTTGAAATTTATTTGTAGCAGAAAGGTTTTCATGGAAATCTTCAATTTTAAATCTTCACACTCCTCCTCTCTCCTCTCACTTCCTTCTTCTGTAATAACTTCACTCCTCTCCTCTACTTGACTTTCCTTCTCCCTCTCATCCATCTTTTTCCTTCCTCTCTTCCCTCCTTTCTCTTTCCTCATAATCCAGTCGACAAAATAATAAAAAAAAAGTAAAATGTGTCTCCTAACTGTGAAATTTGCCCTAAGCTCAAGTATATAAAATATAAAATAAAAACTGAAAACCCCTACAAATCAGTGACACACGTCTCTCAGTAGCCAAACAGTCAGTAACAACGAGAATGTGTGCGCGGTCGCTTATATAGTCCCAGACCTGCTCATTGCCTCGTTTTAATTTCCAACGCGCGGAAAACAGTTGGTTCTTAATCGGTTGTTAGTCCCAGGCCGCCTGGGGCGTCCTCATGCCACCGCAGACTGAAAATGCGTGGTCCCAGGCGTCCTGGGGAGGCCGGTTTGGATCGGTTAGGGTCGGTTACCCTTAGTCGGTTCTTAGTCCCAGACCTTGATTTTTGGGTCCCAGGACACCGCAGACGGTCTGAGGCTTCCGGGGACTAATGCAACCGACCCACTTTCAGACGCATGAAATTCATACGCATCATATTTGAGTCTGGGATTAACAACCGGCCTCCTGGGACTAAGCTAGGGAGGTCTGGGACTAAGGGTCGCAGGCGGCCTGGGACAACAACCGACTCTGTAAATTTGGGTCTGAGGAGGCCTGAGGACGCCTGGGACTGGACATTTTGTTGACGGCGGGAAATATGAATCGGTTGTAGTCGTGTGAAATATCAAACATGTTTGATTTCTCACACGGCCCCAACCGACCACAACCAACCCTTACAGGACGCCTGGGACTAAGCAAATATTTCAAACCGACCCCCCAAAACCCTTAATCGGGAGCCTTAGTCGTGTGGTGGAACACCCACATAAGGGTCCCAGACCCAAACGGGGCTTAATCCTTTGGTGGAACAGGGGCATTACATTCCATTTTACACATTCCCAACCTGCTGTACCTAGAAAAGCTGATATGTTAACTCTATGCAGGAGTGTGATCTGTACAACCTTTATAGGATCACCCTACATAGGAGCTGATAGGTATCTCAACCACTAAGTCCTGTATCTTAACTTTCGAACTAATAGTAACACGTTAAGGCCACCTTAAGAGATGAGAGAATATAAAGCTACCTTAAAGCTATAATAATACAATAAAAATTAAGTTTTTGCATTAATTCATACACTTGAGTCTTGAGAAGATTACTCACTTCTCTGTACATTGATATGCCAGATTGTGTGAATATTATACTGTGTATTCTTCTCTGTACAAATACTTATAGAGTAAAACATGTAAAGGTTTCAGGTGGCAGTTTGTATATTGTCACAGAAGAAAACTAGATCCTGAAAGTATTTATTCCAGATATTGAGAAATGTTTGGCGAAAGTGTTCAAGACTAAAGCTAAGTAATGAGGTCGTTTGTATTTAAGAAAAGTAATCAATATTAAGTTAATCACAAGCTGTCAAAGGGATTCTTCAATACATAATCAAAATGGATTACTAAAATTTAAATATTAACACAAATTATGCAGATTAGGGACAAATGATATTCAATTTTGTATTTATTATTTTTTTATTTTCTTGTTTGTTGATAATTATCAGAAGTTAATTTCAAAGTTGAAGAAGTAATGGTTATAAAATAAACAAAAATAAAGACAAAAACAACCAAAATAAGAAATGAATGGAGATTTAAATTAAATTAAGAACAACAACAAAATAATAGTAATTTAAGTATGCTAATGCTGTTACCAAGACATTCAATAGAATTTACCAAAGGTGTACTTAACTGCTAAATTTATGAAAAGTGCAATTCATTACGTCAAGAAAAACTGTTTTGCTACTCTGATATATAGCTGATCAAATAGTCACAAGTCTTATCAAGAGTGTTGTTAAATTGATAGCTAATTATGTAGTTTGCCACAGAAAAACATGCCCCAAGCCAAAACAGGTATAAATAAATAACTTGTGGACGCAATGAGTAAATAACAAATTGAACTGTCACTGACCGTGGACAGGAATTTGGGAAAGCATGTACATACCTTTAAAATGGTTCACAATATTTAAACAGGCATTTCTTGAATGTGTTTGGTCCTTTCAACAGTCCACAAAAGCATCAACAGCCTATTGTATTAGTCTGATATTGTTTCTAGGGTTGTTTTAACATGATCCAATAGCAAGAACACACAATCTGTAATTGTAATTCGTAAAATAAGATGTAATAATGTCTAGGAAATACAAAACAATATGTCTCAATCAAATTCAACCAGATCTTGTTCTAAAATGTAAATAAGGCTGAAACCTGAGTTAAATAACTATCACCTACTTCTCAGCATCACTCCTCGTATTTAATTAATTTCCTATTAGATTTTTTCCATTATATTTTAGTTGTGGCTTACTCTTGAAACTGTCACTATATATCAGTCAGTAGATACACTTGGGGATTTTCTGAAGGAAGGCTTTAAATGATCAGAAAGACTGCATTGATAAATAAAGCATGCTTCTTAACACTTCAGTTCACAATAAAAACATTGATGATTTCTGACAGCTGTATGTCATCATTGATTCTCAGGTGTGATTAATCTAATCAGTGTTCACAGAAGGGTCACTTAGCCACTACATAAACCAGTTGTTTCATTGTTGCTCATACGTGATCTATCTAATTTTGTATATAAGGTTTAACATAATGAATTAAGCAGGCTATCAGAGCTGATTTTGTAAGCTTGGATTAATGAATAAACAGAAGTCTGGTTTTGAGAAATCTCTTTTCACTGAACATGAGACCAAGTAGATATATTGTATTGTATTGTGTATTTATACTCAGCGCAATATCTCCATATACTAAAGCGCTATTAGACCTTTCTGAGTGGACAGGTACAGCCCCAACTCACAAGTAACTGACATTGCCCTAACTGGAAGACCATTCACAAGTAACTGACATTGCCCTAACTGGATGACCATTTATCAACGTCCTTGAGGTTCTTTAGCCTGCCACTGGGGATAGGACCCAGATGACAGAGGACGCCCATTTTAAGTGGTCATCCGAGCCACTATGTATCTGCCTGTACCTGGGTTTGAACCCACGTCCTCTGAGTTCAAGTGTACTACCCGCTAGGCCACAGTGGCAGATATTAGGAAGTAAAATTTTATGTAATTTTCAGAAGTTTCAAATAGAAAGTATAATTAGCGTCATCAAGGAGGTTATGTTTTCAGTATATTCAGTTGTTTGTTTGTTTGTCTGTTTACAATTAAACCAACACTATTTTTCTTTTTTATATGGAAAGAGGCCGACCAAAGAAAGACGTGATGAAAGTTTAGAAAAGATTCGGATAGTACTCTAGATACAAAAATAAATTTAAGTTGATCCATTCCATTTTCAATGATTTGGGGTTTGTGCTTGAGATTATCATAGTATTGCTAAGGGATTATGGGAATTAAAAATTTAAAAATAGTATTTGGATGAAAGTAAAATAAAGGGATACTATATCTGCCTTGGCAGAGGCCTGTGCCCTAAGAATCCTTTTTAATAACAGTATAGAATGTAATAAAGCTACTTCTTAGCAGTTTTGACCAGACAGAATTTGTGCATATATATCCACAAGAAGATTAAAAAGTTACCATTATGTAAGCTTACAACACAACTTTCAAACTGTAAATACTCTTACTAACTTTGACTGACTGAAATTTGATACCCCATTCGCGCTACAGACGGTACATCCCATGGTTATAGGTGTTTGGCTATACACCTGTTGGATTTTGGTTGTTTGTATGCCAGCAAGGTTAAGAAACCAACTAGGGCATAGAGTTACATCAAATCATCATATAATTTTTGAAATCATTTTAATTTTTTTAAGAATCTTGTGTCCTTGCATGCATTTGCAATATTAAACTTGTTAGGCTTCAGTAGAAGTGTGATTTTATTTGTGAACGTGATCTACACTCTTTATTATAAGACTAGAAATGAACAGTTGGTTGAAACAGGTTGAACCAAATCTTTATCAAATGTGTGACAATGAAAACTTTGCACGTGTATGTTGAAAAGGTCTAGAAAATATAAAAAAAGGTTATTTGTATACAATGTTAACACTAGCATGTTAATGTTTTCCTGACTCTCAGAATGCAACTTGTCTCACGGTGCAGTTTTTACTGCATCACAGATGTATTCTGTGTGAAACTACGACCTCACAGTTAACATTTGAGTGATTTAGAAGCCCCTTACTTGTATGAATGTAAACAATTACATTGTCATATGTATATTTATAATGTGCTCGTATAGTCACACGTCACTATAGTAAATGGATATATAACTTAAAAATGAATGAAATCTATGTTATGGATCTGCCAACAATGATTCCTTTGCAATGTTGTGTCCTGTAGAGCTTTAGTGTGGGAGATGACAGACCCAGACTTTGGAACAGTCTCCCACTTGCTGTACGATCTGCTCCCATATTGGCATCCTTTAGGCACAAGCTTAAGGCTCACTTGTTGCATGAAGCCTATCCTCCTTAGCACCCTCTGGTTGCGCAAATGCTTTCTGATGCTGACTCTTTCCTGTCCATAGATATTCCCTCTATCCTTAGGATTTATTGCGCTGTAGAATTTGACTTAGATCAAAATAAAGTGCTTTAAAAGTTTGTATATAATATTAATAAAATGACTTCTTTCCAATTAAACATATGGTACTTGCATATATACTGAAACTAGATAATCCGTGAATATCACAGATACCTGACTTGGACAAGAACAGAATACCAGTTTGTGGGTTTTCAAAGACCATAGTAGTGTTATTACATGTATGTTTAGATGACAATGTCTGACCATGACATTTTGTGCTTTATACCTAAACAGCACCCTGTCAGACACTGTCATGTGTATCCACCATCAGTTTTGATGAATTTGTTTTGTGGATTCTGAAATCTTGCTGCCTCCCTAATGTTTTGTAGTTTCTTCCATTTTATCATTGCGCATACCATTTTATTGTATGAAGTCTCATGCTCTGTATCTTGATTTTGAAATGCTTAGGCCTGTGCCTACTTTGTAGATCTTGTACTTTCCAAAGAAAAACTAACAATCACACATTAAAGTCTACTAAGGTCATCTGCAGTACAGTTAAACTTTGTCTTGTTTCCACTTTCATGAAGTTCTTAATACTATCAGCATGTTTACTGTTGAACATTCTGTTCATGCCTTGTAGATTCTTAAGTGTAACTCCATGTGCATGTTGATGGTTAGATGTTCTATTATGGGATGGGCATGTTGATGTGGATTTTAATTAAAGCATAAGACAAAGACATAAATAAACTGAACAAGAGCATTCGGAGGTGAACCAAGTGCAGACTTTGCAAGAAAAATTGTGCAAAACATTAAATACATGATCTCATTGATTTTCGGTGGTAATGCAACCACATATTTGCTCTAGGATCAAGGTTACTGTCCTGACCATACCCAAATTAGGATGAGTTCTTTCTTTTAACATTTCTGATGCTCCCCCAAAAAATTCATTACCATCCATGTGGTAGTTTTAGAGTTATGCTGCAAACATACAAACAAATCCATTTGTCGGAGATGCAGACTTGTAGATGCAGTAGCTAAGTAGTTAAAATGGTCAAAGCTATGTGAAAATGCTTCCCATTTTGTTGAAATTTAGTCATACTCTATTCTGGCCAATGATAATGTTATATGAAAAAAAATGAGAATCCTGACCCCAAAATTGTCACCTAGAACGCGTTATCAAGCAAACAAACATACAAATATACAAACCGACTGACCAATATACTTTGAAAGATTTCAAAGTAACAAACAAGCAAAAAATTGGGTAATATACTTTTCAAAGCATTTGCAAACAAACAAGGAAACAGAATGAGTAATTCACTTTGCAAAAGTTTTCCAAAGTAATAAGTAGACCCCAAGTAGACATCCTACATGATACGTGTTACAGTTTTAAATGGACAAACAACAACAGTCAAAAACAGCTTCTGACAAATGATGACATAGGTGCATAAATATCATAACTGTTGTTACATATTTGCGAAAATGTCATAAAAATCACGTTTTCATTGAGAAATGAAACTGAAAAGATGAAATGTTTTTAAATGGCCAGCTTATTTTATGATAGTTTCAGTTACAAAATGACAATTTTAAAAAGGCCAACAATACATTTAAATGTGTACCAAATCAACATAAACGGCTAAGTATTTTTTTCTTTCCTTAATATATGATAGAGTATAACATATTTATTGTGTGCATTACCACAAATGCAAAAATTGATTTTTTAAGAGCAATGCAAATCATTGGCATATTGCAGACGTATATTAAAAATCCTTTTGAAATACCAATATTATAATCAATGACGAGTTTTCAATCACATGTGAGCAGGTGACGTGTCAAAAACAACTTGTCTGAGCTACAAAATAAATTGATTTCCATATGGCAAGAGGAATATTCAATTTATTGCTCAAAAAGATGCACATCAAGACAGTTGTAAGGGAAAACTAGTATTTTATACTGAAATGTATGTTACTGGCTCACGACAGGATCAGGATCTGGCCTATTGATACTTTAACCTGAAAAACAAAGACATGATGGCATTAAAATTTATCCTTGTGTTTTTGTGCCAGTGTGTTGGACTTGTTGCCTTAGCTGCAGCACCAGTAGTTCAAGAATGGGACAATATGGTATATACAGGAAGACATTTCAACAGCCTTATTGTAAATTCTACCCAGATAGATGATCATATAAATGACAACATTGTGAAAACATCAGGTCTCTTGATCATATATGACTCTACCTGCTTGGATAAATTACAGCAAGAGCACATGGTGGTTTCACGATTACCACCAGCACGCCATCTAGTGTTTGCCAAATACAACTACAAAATGGCAGAATCCAGAGTCTGGTATGATATGGATGAAGACGATGACCTGAGAGACAGGTATGGATTTGTCGAATGTCCGGATGTCATGTATCTTCCAAAGGGTGGACCAGTTGACCTCCCAGTGCCCTGGATTCAAGGGGAAACTTTTCTGGAATGGATCTGGAGACAGTTTATGATAAAGCTACAGATTAAGAATGACCTTTTGGATGCAGTGACTGTAGCAATAGATGGAAATGGGCCATCAATAGAGAAGGTTACGTTACAGTCGGGTGCCTATATAAAAACCCATACCTATGTTTCCTATACAATTGTAGTGAAAACTGCCTCTGATGATAAGGTAGCCTTCTGTACAGTCATTAATGAGAAGATGCCCAGAACTATCGAGATTGACATAAACAACATTACTAAATCTAAATTTTTTGACACCGATGAAAATGAATGGCGCAAAAAGGTTGATGCCAAATTACAGCAACAAAATGAAGAAATAACAAAACGTAGGAAAGAACTGGCCTCCTTATATGCTCTCGGGCTGAAGCTACCATTGTTGATCCCAAAATTTAGTGATACTGGTTATGATGTTCGGGACTTTTCACGTGAAAAATTCTTTCATCGGTTCAGTGCATATTATAACAATGCTGGAAAAAGTTACACAAGTTTGAATTTGGAGCCATTGTTCAACACGGATGATGCTCCAATAAAACACATAGAGGTACGGGAGGATATATTAATAGACTTGACCAAAGAACTCAAACCAATTCTGGAAGAATGGGCATCTTGTGAGATCCAGTTCACATCATCATCTGGGATATACCTTTTAAGCCATGGTGCCTATATACGCCCTCATAATGGAAATCTTGATGAAGAAGTATTGTCTGTATTATTGATGCTTGAACGTGATGCTGATGAGTGGGATCTGGAGGTTTTGGACTATTCCGGAGAAAGGGCCCAGGTCGCATTCAGCCCTGGACGGGCATTATTGTACGAGTCGGCTACTGTAAGCCATAACTCGCGGATATCATTTAATGGTTACAGGGCAGCTTTAGTTTATCTCCATTTTAAACCCTCTGGCCAATGGAAATGGAGTAGAAAAGGCGAGATGGTGACCAATGGACAGATAACAGATAACATATTCAAGCTAGATACTCCAGTGACAAGAAGAGAGAACTGGAAGAACAACATCTTTACAAAGTGGAGTGAGAAAACACAAGAACAGGATATACACGATGAATTATAGTACATACAATTGCAAGACTAAGCTTAAATATTAATTAATTTTTGATGTTTAACTTAGGTAATAAATATATTATCTGTATATAACCACTAATGTTTTTGCAAATGAATATTCAGGCATACTGTCTATAATATAAAACCAGTAGGCGAATTACTATCTACACTGTTGGTGAATTATACTTAATGAAAATTTTTACCTTTTCATGAATTATCTGCCTGAAAGTATAAAATATGTCAGTAATTGTGATGAAATGTCAACTGCTCAAAAAAGTGAATTAAGGAACTTCTGTGACAAACAATATATGGGTAATAAAACGAATGTTTTTCTATGTATCGCAAATGATTACTGGTTTAATTTATTGTTGGGTACAAACTTGCACAAAATACTTCTAATCCAAATACCCATTTCGGAATACAGGTCATCTGAATAATGATTTGATCCTTTTTAGCATTCATCTCTCTGCATCTCTCGGCAACCTTCGAAAATAAAGTGCTGTAGAATATGATTAATGGATCGCATGAAGAATAGACATTGAATATATATAAATACATGTCAGATACTAGTTGGGATATTTTAAAAGCTACCATTTGTACAGTTCAGTTGTAAAAGTTATAACTTGTACGGGTGCAGTTGGCAATACCTGTACAAGTTATAAGTTGTACACCCTTTTGTCTTCTAAAAAGAATAATTTGCACAACAACACTGTGGTTGTCTTTTCAAAAGCACAACTTCTACAAACAAGATTGGGTAAGTTAGGTTGAGATAATGTTAACAGAAATGGTTATTTTGTAAACAATTCATTACAAAAGACATAGAACATAATTTATAATGCATTTATCTACCATTATTATATATTTGTTTTGTTTTAAAAACACATTTTATTTTCGTTTCTTGTTCCTAATAGTTCCTAATATTCACCAATATTTATTTGGTATGTGAAAGCTTTAGTTGTTTTTATTTATATAGTTATGTGATCATAGCATACAATAATTGGTATAAAATAACATATATTGTTAATGATACCCAGCTCCGAAGGGGTTCTCATTCACTTTTAAACAAGTTAAAACTGCCAGAAAGTTTTGTTAAATCTAATTGACAAAAACACTTTTTTCTTAATATAACACTACAGTTTACATAAAAGACTATTTCTATACTTCCACAGATCATACACAAACAGTGCCCTGGTTTGAGTTTGACCTTGTGCTGACATTGAGAACACCCAAGTTGGGAATATATACTACGTTTATTCTATATATTAAATTTTAAGACTTTTTGGCTTTTGGGTTGTAGAACCTAAGGTTCTACAAATATTGAACTCAATGTGAAGAGTGGGTCGCTTTGGCCCCAGAATTTAAGACTGGCCTGATGCCATGCAATTTGCTTACTTGCAGTGGAAAATGAGGCCAGTCTTTGCTGAGTGAAACTGAAGCTAAAGCATAGAGTTTAAGTAGACTGGCCTTATGAAATGCAATTTGCTTACTTAAAGTGGAAAATGAGGCCAGTCTTTGCTGAGTGAAACTGAAGCTAAAGCATAGAGTTTAAGTAGACTGGCCTTATGAAATGCAATTTGCTTACTTAAAGCGGACAATGAGGCCAGTCTTTGCTGAGTGATGATAAAGCATAAACTTCAAGTGGGTCTGTATTTCAGCCCTGAATGAAAACTTTTTTCATGTACATAAAAGACTATTTCTATACTTCCACAGATCATACACAGAATTTATTAGTACATTTGTGTTTTCATGACACACAATACTCTGAAACTCTCCTAGAACACCTCAACTTTTATTAATATTAAGTTTATAATAGTTTATATCCAAATATTTGTATAAATTGGATTAACACACAAGAAACAGATTTTATCTTCTATAGCTCTGCTACATACCAACATATCCTTTTATCAACTTTTTCCTATAATATCTTCGTATTTCAATTTCATACCAATTTGCAATTAGAAAAATATAGATCTTTATGTCTTGGAAGGTTAAGAGTAGCATTAGCTTCTGTCTTTATGTAATTTCTGAATATTGAATATGTTCTTGGGTTTGGTTTGGATGGGAGTTCAGTTTGCCATACATTATGCATTGTTTCATCAATTTTCCTTTAGCAATAGAAATATCCACTTGTTCACTATCAAAAATACAATTAGTAAGATTTGCAGATTGTAATTGTTTAAATATATGACACTCCGAAGTTTCAGATGTAAATTTTTGCAAGCTCCATTCAAAAATTATCTTTATAATACCCCTTTCACACTATAGGGGGTGTCCCCTGTGGCTATAGGCAATGGGCGAAATGCCCCTGTCCTTCAACTACTGCTCGAGCGAGAAAATTTCCACCTCTGAATTTTGTACCTTGAGCATGCGCAGACGATTTTGCACATACACATATGAATTTCTTACTATGATAACTAAGGTGTGATCCACGGTGTACATATGGTTGTGATTCGGTTTTCTTTCGGTGTAGTACGGTGAAATGAGGTGAGTTAAGCTATTGAACGTTTTGCCACTATGTCTCAAGGTTGCATACAAATCTTGAACGGTAATTGATGGACAGGGGCATTTAGCCAAATGCACTTAACCACAAATTACACAGTAGTGTGAACACCTCGGCCAAAATGGACTGACATGGGAGTGGCATAAGACAACTAAATTCTATTTTACAGATTTTGTTCCACAATCTTAATGAGGAGGTAATAAGCTATTCTTTGGAAGTGTCCAACCCATACTACCTTGATAACCCAAAAACTGTTGCATTTCCATGTAATCCAAAATAAAATCTTATTACTCTGTTATAATTTTTTCTGCATTTGCATAATTATTACGACCCCAGACACTGCAACCATATGATACAATAGGCCAGACACAGGAATCAAATAGTTTATTTCTTGGACTTTTTTTAACTTACTTATTATGTTTTATTTGAGAAGGTGACTGAGCATCTTTTGTAGCTTATCCTCAGACTCTGCTAATAAAACATATCATCTGCAAAAAAATAATACACAAATGTGTATTACCATTTTTTTAAACCGAACTTTAGGTGATATAGTTCGATTGCTAAATCATTGATAAATATGTTAAATAAAGTGGGTGACACTTTCAACTAGACCTTAACATATAATGTCAGGTGCCAACCACCCCAGAATTCCTCTGGCTAACGCAGCATGGCACAGAATAGAGGAAGCATTCAGACCTTCCACCATGGCAAACCACAGAAGACACTTCAGAACATACATAGCCTTCCGTATCTTCACCGGTTGTCCTGTCACCAATCATCTCCATATTATATTAGCATTCATAGAATACCTCCATCAGAACGCAATCTCACCCAAAGTTGTGAGAAATTATATTTCTTCTATTGCCTCACAAGCAAAATTTTACTCAATTCAACACCAAGACATCAACCACCCAGCTGTGGCCAGATACCTTAGGAGCATTTCAATGCATTCAAGATTTCAACCCACCCCTAGGGGCATCTTCGATGTTCGGACACTGTATGCCATATTCCTGTCCTGTGATCACCAATCTGATCCCATTTTATTTAGGACCATATTTCTGTGTGCTTTCTATGCCTTCCCACATATGTCCAACGTAGCACCCCACAGTACTGCACAGTTTGATGCAGATAAACATTTCCTTAGACAAGATGTTATCTTTGCCCCACCTGGAGCCCACCTCATAATTAAATGGACCAAGACATTGCAAGATAACAAGTCCCACCATGTGGTGCAACTACCAACCATTAATAACATATACCTTTGTCCAGTCAGAGCATTGAAGGCTCTCCTGAAATCCACG
Organism: Sabellastarte sp. h YS-2021; assembly: GCA_964017235.1. Taxonomy (NCBI): domain Eukaryota; kingdom Metazoa; phylum Annelida; class Polychaeta; order Sabellida; family Sabellidae; genus Sabellastarte; species Sabellastarte sp. h YS-2021. Next base: position 163,628,059 of record OZ024930.1, read on the forward strand.
AAACTCCCACCCACCCATCCCCTATTTGCTACCCACACCCCACCATTCAATCAGATCTTGATTCACATATTAGGCAAGCCCTCAAAGCTATTCTGTCTATCAGATATATTTCACACACCGGCCATGGTTTCCACACTTTCAGGCGGTCTGGGGCGACCTTGGCGTTTGACCATAGTATCCCACTTCAAAACATCACGTACCACAGCCTTTGGTGGAGTTCAGCTGTGTGGACCTACTTACAGAATGCTTCACACTCTCCATCCATCATCCCTTCCACTTTTGCCTCTGTCATTCCCTCTCTCCTGTAGCTGGGGTTTGGTGCTTTGAAAATCTGTATTCTACATACTTTTAAATCTTTTATCCTGATGTTAACCATATACACTATATCTATATATACTAACATGTAAAATAAAAGCGCAAACCAAATCTTTCACTTGTCTTCCAAACTAACTGAGACTTGACCTTGATCGGTGACCTTTGACCGCCACTTAGCTGGCAGCTTGCTGGACCTATGGATCAAGACACTTGGGTTCAAATCCTCAGGCAACTGACAGTGTATCCCCTTGCTGTTAGAAAATTACCTAATCTAACACAATTTACAGTGTGATAGAGTAATTTATCTGAACAATACATTTTGCCATTAATGTTATATCTTAACAGTTTATAAAAAAGTAAGTTTCTATCAATTCTGTCAAAAGTCTTTTCTACGTCAATGAATGCTGCAATGTTTCTTGATTTCTGGCTGGCCATTGTTTTAATATAATAGTTATGATAAAATATGCTCTAAAATAAATATGTAATAAACAATGAATCATAGATAAGTCTTGTGAATTCTTCTAATTGTCTCCCACATAAAAACCCACATTATAACTATACTATAATGAGAAATTATGTAATTAAGATGTGGCTTTAATCTTCTAGCCATTACAGTTGATGGAGGCTTATAAACCGGAAGTGTAATTGTGCATTTCTATAATGCCTTTATCACTAAAGAAACCACATCTTCTAATGGAGTAACAGACACCTTCTTTTCTGTTACTTCAGGCACAAAAGTGTTTGCGGGATGATCATTTGCTTCAGTTGAAGGAAGCTTTACTGGTCGCGATGTTGGTACACTGTATATATGGTCATCTTCACTGTCTTCATCTTGCTGATATTCCTGTTTTTCTTCCTTTATATTAACTGGTCTTGATTTGTCTACATGCTCAGACTCACTGGATGATACAGATGAACTTTCAGAACTAGATGTACTTATCATTCTGGCTTTGACTATAGCTTTTCCTGTTACCTCGTCTGTTTGCAACTGTGATATTTTCACCAATGCATATTAAATTTCCACCAACGCAGATGAAAATATAGCCAAGACAGATGATATTTTCGCCAACGCAGATAAAAACAATATACATAATTTTCCACCAACACAGATAATATTTTCGCAACCACAGATGATATTTTCGCCACCACAGATGAAAATAACACCAACGCAGATGATATTTTCACCAATACTTGTAGATAAAAAAATCGCCACCACAGACAACATTTTAGCCAACGCATATGAAAATATAGCCAACACAGATGATATTTTCGCCAGCGCAAACAAAAATGCTGCAAGCTACTATAAATAGAATGTCTACTGTACATAGAATAATCTGCACTTGGATAGATCAATACAATTAGCAATCTAATCTAATGTGGACTTTTATAGTGCTTAATCTCCCTCAACTGACAGACTCTAAGGCACAACTGAACATAAAACAAGGTAATTAATGTTAATCCAGTGACATAGCCAGGTCATATCAAGGAGACCTTTAGAAAGTTTAAGAAATATGAAATATAAGGTGACCTTAACATAAGTTAAGGTCCAGTTCATAATTCAATGAACCTATACACCTCTTTAATGTGATCTGTATACAGCAATGACGTCATAACACAGTTAATTTGTTGGATAATATAATACATATAAGATATAAAAATTCCCTATGATTAACATACACACAGACATATTTCTAGTTACCATTAAAAATAAAACACACATAAAAACTGGGCTCGGGAGGGTGGGAAAGGGTAACATGCCCTGCCCCTTGCAAAACAATATTCAAAATGCTCATAATTTCAAGGTCAGAGTTCTGCTTCACTAGGCAGTAACCAATCATTCTAGGGTGCACTCAAGTAGCCTTTAGTAATGGGTATTCCTCAGGAAATTCCTGGCATTCAAACCACTTAGACCCCTTTCACACTGCCCCACTAAAGAATTCCAGGACTGACAGACATGGTGCATGTACACCACTAATAAAATGTATGCAAGTTACTTTATAAAATTAACCAGTTTTCATTTGTGTTGGCTAAAGTATCATCAGTGTTGGCTAAATTTCCATCTGTGTTTGCTAAAATATTCATCTGTCTGGGCTAAAATTTTCATGTGTGTTGGCTAAAATATCATCTGTGTTGGCTAAAGTATTGTCTGTGGTGGCAGATTTTTCATCTGTAAGTGTTGGTGAAAATCTCATCTGTGTTGGGGAAAATCTCATCTGTGTTTGGCTACATTTTCATCTGTGTTGGCTATATTTTCATCTTTGTTGGCAAAAATATCATCTGTGTTGGCTATATTTTTATCTGTATTAGCTAAAGTATCATCTGTGTTGGCAAAAATCTCGTCTGTGGTGGGGGATTTTTCATTTGTAAGTGTTGGCGAAAATATCATCAGTGTTGGCTATATTTTCATCTGTCTTGGTGAAAATACCATTTGTATTGGCTATATTTTCATCTGTATTGGCTAAAATATTATCTGTATTGGCTATATATTCATATGTGTTGGCCAAGTTTTTATGTGTGTTGGCTGAAATATCATCTGTGTTGGCGAATTTTTCATCTGTGTTGGCGAATTTTTCATCTGTGTTGGCGAATTTCTCATCTGTGTTGGCTAAAATATCATGTGTTCATCGGTGTTGGTGGGAAATTATGATTGTGTAAGTCGCCAACACAGATATTGCCAATCAAAAACAAGCCCACTGGTGGCACTAATACTCTTTCGTAGTACTCCCTAAAATTTTAAATATGTGTATTCCCTAAAATTTTCAGTAAATATGCGAATTTACTGATTTTTGACCCATGTTATTTCATAAGTTTACTGGTTTGACTTTCAGTAAATATATGAAATAAAACTTTCATGTTTACTGGTTGTAAATATATAATATTGAACTGTAAACCAAAACATACATTTTATTGGAACATTTTACTCTGTTATGTTGACTATTACAATATACTTAGCAATACATTACATCCAATATTTTAAGTCAAATAGCACTACTGCTCAGCCAGTGAAGTTCGTCACCCCAGTGAAGTTCGTCACCTACATTTTATGACAATATTAAAGAGTTTTTTTACTGTCCAGTTACACCATATATGTATACCTTGCCATTGAAAGAAGTTATTCCATTTATTTAAATGTGAACATTGCCTGTCCTTGAGCGTTTTTATGGCAGGTGACGAACTTCACTGGGGTGACGAACTTCACTGGCTGAGCAGTAGACTTTTAAATATTTATGTTTACAAACTTTGGGTATGTGCTTTCAGTAAATATTTCATTTAAGCTTATATTATTTTCAATCCTACAGCTACGAAAAACCTATGGTATTCCTTAAATGATTAAAGATCATTAAACTTTTCACCATTTTTATGTGACTGATACATAAAAAGTGTTTTTATTGGCAAAAAATAAAAGTTTTAGAAATCAATTGAAATTTGAGTTTCAAAATTTAACATATTCTACCTATACCTTCATTCAACAGAAATTTTGCCTTTTGATTTAAGGCAAAATAATTTACACCCAAATAAATCCACATGAGATTATCAGTAAGTAGTTTCTTTATTTTTTCCAATCAAGGCTTAATATTTTACCATTTTCTGGTAGATGTATAAAATACTGTACCCAGGAAATGCTGCTGTAAATGTAAAAGCCATTTTCTGTGATCCTGACCAAATATGATATCCATGTCCTTTCTTTTAATTTATTTCAAAACTTGAAGACATGAAGGTTACACATATTCCATCCATCAATGAGGAAGTGAAGAATTGCAGCGATGACCAGTACTGACCATGGCACTCAGTTCTGGTACCAGTCTAGAATGTTGCATTGTGGTTCTTCATGGTTCATTGATTTTTAGTATAAAAGCTAGCTTTTGTTTGAATTTGGCGTCACACTCTTTAGGATTTGATGAAGAATACACGATTTTAAACTGAGTTATTTTATGTTTTATTCGATTTTAGTTTGTTTATATTTATTCTTGTGATTGCTCAGTTCTTCAAAAATGCCTAAAGTGTTCTTCTGTTCTAATTGTTTGTTGCAGCATGCCCGACCCGTGGGGAAAAAATGTCAACAGATGCAAGGTGAGTCTTTTTCTGGTGATGTGGACGTCCCTGCACCCCCGTCACCCACCTATCTTTCCCCTTCAGTTTCTGACAAAATCCTCCTGCAGCTGCAGCAGTTAGGTGCTAAAATGGAGCAGATGGACAGGAGGGTGCAGCGGACGGAAGCAGCACTGGAAGAAGGCTCCACTCAGGCAAGTTCATCTGTTTCCCCAGCTGCTTCTAGTTCAAACAACCCAGTAGGCGGTAGCGCTATGGATGATGCTACAGTACAGAGTGTGATCCCCTCTATTGATTACTTGAGAACCAGTGAGTCACTTCAGAGTGAGGTTGAGCGGCGGTTGGCAGAGCTCAAGAATATTAACGAATTTGCTACACGAGGTAGAGTCAAATCTCAGAGGGGGGATCCTGGTGATATTTCAGTCAAACGGGTAATGGATTGGCCACAGAATTTCATCTTAACCGGTAACCAGAAGACCAGGCCAACTTATGATGACTTAAATATTACTCAGTGGGTATCTGGTTTTGTCAGATGCATCCAAGAAGAAAAATCCAAAGCCATCAAGTCTTGTATGCTCGATTATTTGGGAAATATTATGGAGGATGCATCTGACTTCTCCTGGGAGTCAGCCAAAGCGGCCCATGCGATCTTGTTAATCAATATGGAGGCAGATAGGCTAAACTGGGCAGAAACTGACAAAATAGATCGTATTCACAGGGCTCATGCCCAAAGGCATATAACAGGTACTCAGAACTCTGCCACATGCCCTGTAAACAGAAAAGTTAAAAATACTGGGACCAAAAATGGTATCATATGTAGGTATTTCCAAGAGGGTACTTGTAAATTCACCTCACATCACAGGACTGCTGGGCAGTACTATAGACACGCATGTGACAATTGTGATTGTTTACAAAAAGTAGTTTACAATTGTTAGGTTTACACTGGAATAAGTACTTCCTTGATTGTTCGGTCCCATTTGGGTCAAAACATGGATCTTCCATATTTCAGCGTTTGTCCGACTCAATACGGTTTATTATGGCCCAAGAGGGCCATAATATCTGGAATTATATTGATGATTTTTTGTGTGTCTCTCTGCCCTCTAAAATTGACCGTACATATGTCCGTTTACAAGAATTATTGACTGAACTTGGTCTAACTGTAAGTGCCAAGAAATTGGCCCCTCCCAGTACTCGGGTTACTTACCTGGGCATTCTAGTCGACACCACAGATTTTTCTGTATCAATACCCTCAGAAAAACTCCAAGTTATCAAAAGTATGTGTGTATCTTGGACTACTAAAAGTTATTGCACAAAAAAGGAGTTACAGTCACTTCTAGGGTCTTTATTGTATGTCACAAAGTGTATTAAGTACTCTCGATTTTTCCTGAATAGGATGCTTACTCTTTTGCGTAAAAATTTTGATAAAAAACGTATTTTCCTTACAAAAGAATTTAAGCAGGACCTACAATGGTTCAACAGGTTTTTACCAGTATATAATGATGTGTCTTTTTTCAAATACATCCCTAGTAAAGTAGTGTACTTGGATGCCTGTCCCACTGGCCTGGGAGCCATATACAATGACCAGGTGTATGCCCTGCCACTTCCTGTATCTTGGCAGAGTCAAAATATTGCTTATCTTGAAATGGTTAATATTTTGGTAGCACTCAAAGTTTGGCATGTCCAATGGGCAGGACTGAGGGTTCTTATCAAATGTGACAACCAAGCAGTTGTGGCCATTCTCAATAGTGGTAGGACACGTGACCCAACCATGGCCAAGTATGCCAGAAACATATTTCTGTGGTTGAGTACCTGTAATATAGATATCAAGCTTGTTCATGTAGCAGGAAAATTGAATCCAGTTGCAGACCTTTTGTCCAGATGGCATTTTACTAGTCAAAATGTTTCTAAATTGCAGCAAATGGTACATCCGGTGACGTGGATCAACACTTCTGATGACTTACTGTATGTTGATGAGTCTATTTAACTGGTATTAGTATGTGTGTTGTATTCTCAGGCCACCCACTGGACAAACGTCTGACCCAGCAGGCAACCTCCAGATTGTCAAGTGCCTTCTCTGAATCTACAAAGCAGGCCTATGCTACCCTGTTCCGGACTTTTCTGGCCTTTGTGGCCTTCATGTGTTGGGACATACATCAGATGAGTGTTTTCAACCTGTTATGTTTTTTGGAGTGTCTCCACTATAACAGGGTTAAGCATTTACAGATGGCCAATTATCTGTCAGCCATAAAAACCACTTTTCTTATCCATGGCCTGGATGTTGCTTATTTTGCGGATGCCAGAATTAAATATTATCAAAAAGCTGTCCAGTTACATGCCCCCTTAGTGGTAAAGCTCAAAAAGGTTATTGACATTCCACTTATTATACCTATATGGGGCAAATATTTAAATGTGTTTATCTGTTAAGTTTTTATTCATTTCTGCACATGTCCAACCTAGTACCTCATTCTATCCAGAGTTTCTCACCTCTCAAACATCTGGCAAGGGGTGACGTATTTGTTAAATCACACAAAGTTGTTTTGATGCTCAAGTGGTCTAAGACCATGCAAAGTAAAAATGAGATCAAGTTGATTCATGTTCCAAAAATACACCGTTCACCTATCTGTCCAGTAGCAGCTCTCTCCAACCTCCTTGCTTTGACCCCTTCAGGTTCTAATCTTCCTCTGTTTCAGTACAAATTGGGGCAACAATGGGTTCCATTAACAGACACCAAACTCAGGAGACACCTTGATTTAGTTCTTGGGAGGTTGGGCTTGGCTGGGGCTGGCTTCACCTTCCACACTTTCCGGCGTTCAGGTGCCACCTTTGCTTTTAATAATGATGTAACCCTACAGAATATTCAGAAGCATGGCACCTGGACGTCGGACTGTGTTTGGAGGTACATTACTGACAGCACAGATGCTGGTGACCAGGTCGCTAACATGTTTAGATCAAGACTTTCAGTTGTATAACTACTTATACCTTGGGGTTTGGGTGATTAAGTAATCCTTCAAAAAATTATAACCCATTATGTAATATCTAAATCATTCAACAAGCTAATTTTATCCTGGTTTAGGGTCACCTTATATTGTGTCCTCTTATAGGGTTCAGGACATTGCATTGGTGTATAAATTTAAGTGTACTAAAATATTTGCATTCATTTAAGGTAACCCTTTCCTAGTGTTATTGACTGTGTAAAATGTTCTGTAAATATAATTAGTGTAGATCAAATGTTAAAAATGAAATATGAATTAAATAAATTTATAAACCGCAATGCTTGTTTGACCTCTGCCTCGTCAAGGTCACTGATATCACCTTTGGACTGGTACTTGGGGAACTGTGCAGCAATGACCAGTACTGGCCATGGCACTCAGTTCTGGTACCAGTCTAGAATGTTCCATTGTGGTTCTTCATGGTTCATTGATTTTTAGTATAAAAGCTAGCTTTTGTTTGAATTTGGCGCCACACTCTTTAGGATTTGATGAAGAATACACGATTTTGAACCCACCCATTTTAAGCATTTGTTATCTAATGTTATAGCTCCCAATGTTATTATTTTCGATACTCAGATTCTGTATTGTATTTTCAGAATGTATTGACACATGACAGAAACAGTAAGGCTGGTTGGAGCAAGGCCATGCTGCTGCCAGTTGGAACAAAGCTTGCTGAATGTTGGTGCTCAACATCTGTGTGCTTGAATGTTACTTAAGATATGTAAGACAGTGCTTGGCTCATGATGAAAATATGTAATTTATAAGTAGCTGGCTCTAACGTTACTGGCTCACAGTCTTACTTGTGAGTGACATTTTGGAGCTGTATTGCTCAGTTCTTGTTTGACCTCTGCCTCGTCAAGGTCACTGATATCACCTTTGGACTGGTACCTGGGGAACTGGGTCACCCATCCACACACTAACCGTGGCCAATGCTGCTTAACCTCTGTGTTGGAGTAACACCAAAAAACCCATGAAGATGTTATGAAGACAGGGGAAATAAATACTACCAGAATCTAATGGTGAAACCATGTATCCAGGATGTGTTGGTGGGAGCCGAGTTCATCTTCCATTATTGCAGAGAAAAGACGACTACAAATGTGTGGGAACAGCAATAAGAAGCAAATATCTCATCCATTACAGGCCATTTTCCTCACATAATGCCTAGAGCTGAAGTCATTTTCGTCCATCGTGAACTTACAACTGGGCTGCAGTGCTGAAGTCGGAACTGCAGTACACGTAAAGACAGAAGAATGTGTCCGTGTAACTGAGAGGAAGCAAATATTCCATCTATCACACATAATTTGTCACAAAACCTGTTGAAGATCCAGGAACTAAGCAGCCTTTTACTGAAGAATTAGTGATTTATTTAGTTTAACACAATATTCACCAAATAATTTGTAGCTTCCTGTCTGAACCACTTGCTGCGAATTGTGGGTAATGGTTGAATAGCTTTTCAAATGTTTTTATGGAAATGCCATTTCACCTACTGCACAACTGTTAGATGACAAGACAGTGGAGCCATAATATCACAACCTAAACGGTGTGAATAGATTTCCTGCTGCTTTCTTACTAAAGATCTTCGACAATGTATGGCTATCTGAAAATTAGTGAACGACCATCTGTACTTAAATTCTTGGTAGAAAACTCTTGCAAAGAAATTTCCTTCTACAAATCCTACAAGAACATTGTAGCTGGTGTAGTCTAACGTCCATGGATATCTGAAGAACTATAAACATCCAGTGATGGAAACTGTTTCCTCTGCACTGCCATCACGACCACATTATGGCCACTGATAAACTCCTTGTCCCTGTTAGCCGTTTTTGCTGCATTTGCCTTATTGATGTAGCAAAATTAACCATAACAACTTCGATGTAGTACCCTTCCTGGACAGATCTCAATACTCCGTGATGAAACTGCACCATAGCATTGTAACTGGCTATCTGAAGAGTTGTTGAAGGTCACCACATCGTCGAGGAAGTGGCATTCTTTATCATCAACAAGCACAATATCTACTACACTAACCTCATGAGAGGAAGCAGAAGTGTAAATTGAATGCATGGTAGATAATCTTCTCGGCTGTGTACAGAACACCAAGCAATGGAAACTGCTTTCCCTGTGGTGGATGCATGGCCGTTCTTGGAGCCGTTACCTATTAGTCACTGATGATGGCTATTTCTTCTGTAAAAGCCTCAGTATCCCTGGGGTCGTTCTTCTCAACCTCCTGGTCTCTATCAATGGCCATTTCTGCTGTAACTGCTTCATTGAGGTAGTAGAACTAACCAAATACAGAATTTGAAGCACTCTCCCCGCATACATATTCTGGTCCTGGTTAAAATAAAATACAGAGATCTGAAGATGATGAAATCTCCCAGCACTCTCCAAAGACGTGAATCTACTGTGTTATCATCGTAGAAAGTGACATTCCTTGTTATTCAAAGCACAGAATCTACCACATTTAATTCTGAAGAGAAAGCAGGGCCCGTATTCACAAAAGGTCTTAGCCAGGGCTTAGGCTTAAAGTTGAGACTTTTGTCTCGAGTTTCTGCCCAAAAATTGTCTCAAGTTTCTGTCCAAAACCTGCTAAGACTTTTGTCTTAGGTTTATTGGTATTCACAAAGAATTTAAGACTGGTCTTAGGCTTAGCCAAGGCCTCAACTTTAAGACTGGTTGGTACTGAGCTTAAATTTTGTAAAGAGGACTTAAATATGGCCACCATAAACTGTTCTCCACTTCAAAATTTGAAATGGCTGTAAATAAAGTATAATTATACAGAACACCTCACTAAAGCAGTCTTTGGGAAGTTTATATGTGGTAACAAGGTTTTCCATTTCAAAACAGCACTTTTCCTTAGATAAAATGCATTAAATGAAGGATATATGTCACCAATAGTATAGTTTGAATAGAAAAGAAAGATCACATGACACAGAAAACCACTGTGGTTTTTTGATAATCTTGGACTTAGCTAAGTCACCCTTTGTGAATACGGTTTGAGACAAAACTTAGCTGGGACAAAAGTCTTAACTTTAAGACTGGATTTAAGCCTAAGACCTGGTTAAGTCTAAGACCTTTTGTGAATACAGGCCCTGAACTGTTACTTGAATGTCTGATAAATATCCATATTCCAACTATGTTGAAATAAAATGCTGGGATATGAAGAAATTAAAATAATTCTTCAGATGATATTCCATCGTGTAATACTTCAGCCATTTTGAAATAAACAAAACGGCAAATGATTTCTAGACAATGTTTGCTCCCCAACGACCAAATAAAATATGAAGAACTAAGAGGAACTACGAATGCGGCGCATGCGCAGTGCACATATGTGCAGTACTAACAAGAATATTTCTTTTTAAATATTCGAGTTGATCTTGGATGTTTGCTCTCGCCAACATATAGCAACAGTGAGGATAAGGTAAGGGTATTTTACGCAATAAAATGGGAGGGGATTTCCACACTTATTGCAGAGATGTTTGAATTACTCTGAATAGTGGATATCATATGGTTTACTTCATAACAATGATTATTTTCAATTTGTGGTCCATTATATTTTCTCTTTACACTTGTACTCTGCTGTGTCTACAATATTTTTTGTTTTGTCTGTAGGGTTTTGATAACCACATGTCTTCTCACATTACGGTTTCATTGCACATCTGACTGAAACAGCCTTAGTTTCACAAATATGATAACTTTAATCACTTTCTTGCTAAATTTTCCCTTTTTGGATATAAGCTACTTCTGGTAAGATGATGCATTAAAGCCGAAATTAAATAATTAAAACTGAAAATATGATTTTTTTTGTCTTTTTCAACAAAACATTCCATCAACATTCTGTTTAAGTTAAAAATCTAATTTACAGTATAATTCAAGTATACTGAGAACAATTACACCATTCAATACAAACACATGTCGTTTCATTTTCTTCTTTAGTTCTCTTGCCAGCCTTGTATCACTAATTTAAGACAGATAAAAGTGTGATGTTGCACTGTTGTGCTATGTTAGACTTATAGCCACAGATATGACTTTCAACATTTGAGTTGATGGATCAGCAAATTTTATATACTCAACTTGGAAAATATTTTTATTACTTATACAGTGTGCCATCAATTCAATGTACTGTATAAATGAAACATGTTCTACAAAATCCACATTATTTTTCGATTATGTTCACCATATTTATTCACCTTGTCCTGGGTAGATCTAAACTCACATAAAACAATTGGCTGGTCGACGTCTTTCTGTAAGAATGTAATGCTGTTACACTGCAATTGTCTTGTGATTGTGTGTGATAGCTAACAAGTCTTTTTGAATCAATGTTGTAATTCTAAGTAAGTTTATTCATTAGAACCACAACTGTCAACTAGTACCCAATACCCCCATATAAGGTTATTTAACTTCAGCACTGAAGAATTAAAACTCTTGGTACACTGAGATACAGCATGCCAAACATTATACAGGAGGTCATTATAGATGACTGGGGCAACTTACAACTCTACCAGGGTAGACTCAAACTTACAGAAAACCATCATGCAATCAGGTGGTCATCTTTGTGTGAGAATGTAAAGGTGTGTGACTGTATATGATAACAAACAAGTGTTTTATCCAAACTTGATTTTCACTAAGTTCGCCATATTTATTCAACAATGCCAGGGCAGACCTGAAATTGTCCTTATGGGAACTACACAATAGTCTTGGTGATTTCTTTCCATATGAGAAATGTAAGGTGTAACATTATTATTTATAAGGATATCTCAGGTAATTTATTGCAGACAATTTCCCAGTATATTATTCAATCCACATTCATCCACATAAAGACAGGCAGAATGATGCTTTTGTACTACTTCTTACACTCGTTGTGGTAGCAGAAAGTAATAAGTTTCCTGAAAACCATGATGTGATCAGAGAACTCACTGATACAATTCATAGATTAGAGGTCAAGGTTGCTGAAACATAGATACATATAGATAAAGAGATGAAAACAATGAAAGAAGATAGTAATAAGGTAATTGCAGTTTTTTTAACCATTGTAGGACAGACTTCAACTTACATTGATTTAGAATTACATAATAGTCTTGATTGCATCTATCTGTGAGAAGTTAAAAGGTGTTACTTTATCAGTTACAGCAACATTTATTCTTATTTATTGTACTGCATGTGATTCTATTTATATTTAGCACGGTGAAAACAGGCAGAGAGATGTTCTTCACTTTTGTACTATTTCTTACACCTGTGGTGGTTGCTGAATGTAGTAAGTTACCAGAAAACCATGATTTGATCAGAGAACTCACTGATGTTATTCACAGACTGGAGGCCAAGGTTGCTGAAATTGAGACAAAGAGAGATGAAGAGATGACCAGACTCCTAAAAGAATTCTCTCAGATAAAAGTGAAAATGGCTGACACTGAAGTGCAGACTGACAAATCGGTAAAATTTAAAGAACAAGGTAGGGTTAACTTTACAAGATGTAACCTACCCACATGTAAGTAATTGATGATATATCCTGTTTTAAATGTATTCAGTCACTATAACATACATGGAAGTTCTAACCTACAACTTCTTGTTTCATGTTAATTTGCATTTTAGGGTACTTACTCATTTCTACCTTAGTCAGTGATTTGCATATTCCAATTACTAACTCATATATACTTTGATAAACTTTATACTTTGATAAATCATATGTTTGAGTTGGTAACTTGGTTTTTTTTTCTTTCCAATTGTTATCTAAGTTATGTAGTCATATATTCAGGTTATTAAATTACTTAACTAAGTTATGATAGATAATATTTAAGTAACAAAATTGCAAATTTAATAAGTAAATTAAATTTTTATAAGTTAAGACCCTATCCAATAGACAATTGCTAATCTGGTCCAGCTCTGTGCATTCGCCAGCTGGTGCATCATACTTCCTCCCTGTCTAGACAGCGTGATGTCATGGTATCTTTTCATTGTCTAAACCTATTTTGACAGCTAGTAAGCTGATAGCGGGGTCGGTGGTTAGGTCTTGTCTGACCATTGGATAAGGTAGCAACTTATAACAATTTAATTTACTTATTTAATTTGCAATTTTATTGCATTAATACATCTTATCCAATGGACAATTGCTGAATGACTACCCGTTGGTCAGCGAGTAAGCTAGTAGGGACTTGAAGGAACACTGACTAATAAATGAACAGGACAGAATCCCAGGCCAATGTGACACACAGTCAGGAACGTGCAGACCCTAGGGTCGGTTAACCACTTGGTTAACAAGTAGTAACCCACCCCCCACCCACCCCGTTTTACAGAACTGCTCTGAGGTAGGGGAAGAGATGGAAGAGTTTAGTCCCAGGAATAAACCTCCCAAAGGAAGTACAGCATATATTTTCATTTGTTTTACAGATATACAACCTTTTTTCATATATACAACCATTTACATATGTCAACAACTATATTAGCAATGTACAAATCTCCTCAATAACATGGATTATTGGTGGATCTGCTGAGCAGCCACTACTGGGCCCAAATGGTAGAGCTCTGAGTCAGCCCAATACAAATCCTTTAGACAAAACTGTGTGAAGGTGTATGACTTCCAATGCCAGGCTGACAGGATTTGTTCAAAGTTGACTCCTGACTGGAAGGCTTTGGAAGCAGTGAAAGCCCTCACATCATGGGCTTTGACCCATGAGGAGATAGTGGCAGGTGAGATGTCCTTGTCAAAACCTTCCATAAAGTAGACAAAGATTAACTCCTTCTTCTGCCTGAGGTCTGAGGTTCTGTCCAAGTAGTAGCGTAAGGCTCTGACCGGACAAAGGGATCTAACAGACCTAAGTGACTTATCCAGAGTTGGGGCCAGGGCTGGTATAACCATTGCAGCACACTGTCTGGACCCTCTTTTGCCAGCTGGTTCTTGGAAAGAAAGCTGGGAGAGGGATACAAGGACATCTTGGACTAGTCTGATATTCTGTCAGATATTCTTATTCTGCCAAGCATAGATCTCACTCCTACGTTTTCCTGAACCTAGGGCCAAGAGGAAGACAGTCTTGAAGGTCAAATGCTTCAAGGAAGCCTCCTTTAGGGGATCAAAGGAGCTTTTGTCAGCTGATGCAACACCAGGGAGAGGTTCCAGGACGGTATGAGCCTAAGACCCTTGGATCTGTCTGTAGAAACTATCCAAGAGGCAAATGAGATTCTCACCTTTACTAACATTAATGATAGAGTTCCCCAGTTTGTCAGTAATGGCTGATCTGTAGCCATCAATGGTACTTGGTTGTAACTTCCTGTCCTGAAGAAGGTACAATGGGAAATCAGCTATTCACAGGGGGTGCCTTGAAGTCCACCTGATTACCGATGTACCACTTTGTAAAAATGGTCCACTTTGCTTCATAGACTGATCTGGTTGATCATCTTTGTGAGGAGCCTCAATTCGAGCTGCTACTGCCTCAGAGAAGCCCTATTCTTTAATCGCTGAGGTTCTAGGAGCCAAGCATGTAGATTTAGTTTTGACAGATTGCTGTGATGCAGGTGTTCCACTGGAGTCAACCAGTCGGTAACTAGGTATTTTTTGAGAGTCAGGACCACGGTTTCATGGTCGGTTACGGTTGTAGTTTTCATTCTTGTTGACAAGATTTGGTAAAATATCAATCATGTTTTACAACTGTTTTCGACCGTTGTAACAGACCCTGAATTCATCCACCTAGCAACAGGCCTGTCACTTAACAGCCTGTTGGTTACACTTCCCATTGTGTCAGTTAACAAAACAGGCCTGTCTGTATTAAGTATCTGGCTTGTTCCAAATACGGAGTTCCCGACTTACTTGAAGACTGTGTGGGAGAAATAACCATACAGTTAGTAACTTTAGCCGGCCT
Organism: Sabellastarte sp. h YS-2021; assembly: GCA_964017235.1. Taxonomy (NCBI): domain Eukaryota; kingdom Metazoa; phylum Annelida; class Polychaeta; order Sabellida; family Sabellidae; genus Sabellastarte; species Sabellastarte sp. h YS-2021. The sequence continues at coordinate 163,643,255 of OZ024930.1, forward strand.
GTCTGTAAATGTTCCTGACCTGCCTGTAACTTTTCTAGGCCTATTGGGTACTTTTGATGTCTGGGTCGTAGAGTCGGGAAATTTTACAACCGACAAGTCAAAGCGAAACAGACAAGCCAACAAGAACCAACAGGTCTGTTACAGTAACAGACAAGCCGTGAGGTATAATGGTTGAATGGTTGACTTTTAGGTCCCAGTAAACATTTTTGGGTTTTGCAAACATTTGAAAGGAAACATTTGGCAAAGGTTAAAAAATGATGGGTATGAAAACCATTTATAATAGAATGTTTTTAAAACGTTTTATCTATACTGTTTATTAAATGTTTAACGATAAATGTTAGACAAACGTTATAAATGAACATAATAATGTCAGCAATAATGTCTGAATAATAATGGGGTCAGAGGTCAAATTCAATATCTTTGTATGGTTGCTCACTATTGAAACTATTATTTTTATGTCTTAAATTGTAAGATAGTGGCTTAGAAATTGTGCCCCCATTCAATTCCTACTTTTAGGAATTGCATGTGGGGCAATTTTTGACAAAGTCCTCTATAATCCCCTATTATGGCTCACCGCCATCTTTGTTTGGACATGTTTGAAGGTGAAGGTTAGGAATGTTTAGAAAATCATAAGATATGGCTTAATTGGGTTTTAAAAACGTTTTGTAAACGTTTAAACCATTTAAAAACGTTTCTAATGTTTGCTGAGGTATAATGGTTGACCTGGAACCACACTTGCTTCCTCCAGCCACCATTTTAAGTGAGGGTGGAACGACCTGGGTTTGGGGATCACCTTTTCTAGTGACTCTGGTACCCTGGGGTATAATGGTTGAGGTATAATGCTTGAGAGTCGGGATCAATGTTTACATAGCCTGTTACAGTCGGTTGTAGTTTCCAGACTTATTGGCAAGAGACAGTGAAATATCAAATATGTTTGATTATTCTACAACTGTTTCCGACCCTTGTAACAGACCCTGAATTTATCCACCTAGCAACAGGCCTCTCACTTAACTTAACGGCCTTTCGTTTACACTTCCCGCCTTGTCGATTAATGAAACAGGCCTGTCTGTATCAAGTATCCGGCTTGTCCCAAATATGGACTTCCCGACTGTACTTGGAAAACAAACAGACTGTATGGGAGAAATAACTGTACAGTCGGTAACTTTAGCCAGCCTGTCTGTAAATGTTCCTGATAAGCCTGTAACGTTTTACACTAACAGACATGCCGTGAGGTAAAATTATTAAATGGTTGACCTTGAGGTATAATGGTTGACTTTGAAGCACACTTGCTTCCTCTGGTCACCATTTTAAGTGAGGGTGGAGCAACCTGGGTATAGGGATCACCTTTTTGAGTGACTCTGGTACCCTTCAGTTGTTTTTGAGGTGCCTCTGTATGGGTCTCATGTGTAACTGGCCTAAGTGCACTTGCTTCTCTGTAGCTGTCAGTAAATCTATTAGGGATATTAGCTTCTGGACCGGGCATACCGGACCGGTCATGAGGTCTCTTATTTTTGCTTGTAGGGTCTGCCAACACTCTTGGGTGGGTCTGATCCTGCCCTCTCTTAGATCGAACTGGTAACCTACGAAGTTGAAAACCTGTTTGGGCTCCAGCTCTGATTTGTCTTTGTGCACTAGCCAGCCCAGATCCTGACAGAGAGCTACCACAATTTGTGTATGCTGGAGACAAGTTTAGTGGGATCTGGCTCTGATCAGCCAATCGTCTAGGTACTGGTAGATTCTTATACCCCACTGTAGTGCAAGAAACTTAACCTCTGTGACCACTATTGTAAACTCCATTGGGGCTGTGGACAGGCCGAATGACAGTGCTTTCAACTGGTAAGACTGACCTTGGAGGTGAAAACGCATGTACTTCCTGGACTGAGGGTGAATCGGTATGTGGAAGTATGCATCTATAAAATGGATGTAACCCACTCCCCTGCTTCTGAGGTAGATTCTGATTGTCTCTTGGGTCTCAATTTTGAATGACTCTGTCTTTAAACATATGTTTAGTGTGTTGAGGCCTAGTATAGGTCTCCATCAGTTGTTGGGTTTTGGGATCAAAAATAGGCAGTTGTAAAAGCCCAGAGATTCTTGGTGTTTTGACCAACTCTATTGCATTCTTGTTTAACAGCTGATGCAATGCCTCCAACAGGTAGAGGTTCCTATGGGGATCTACATAACAGCTTGTTATGGTGGGTCAGTGCCCCTACAGTTTTACTACGGTATGACACGGAATGAAGAGACCCAGATGGGATAAAATATTTTAATTGTTATCTTCTACTTTTATATACAATACTACAGGCATATTTAAGGTCACCTTAAGGTGATTTGAAGAGAACTAAAAACTAAGGCCCCCTCAAATTAAATTAAGATTCAGCAAGTTTACCATTACAGTTACATGTTCGTAAAATCAATTATAGTCCATATTGCATAACATTAGGGTGGCCTTAAAGCAAAGAGTTTAAACCTACTTCTTACCGAATATTAAGGTGACCTTTAAACATGACTTTAAGTTACAAATGAAAAAACATAAAAATTTGTATATTTGAGGTAGATGCCCAACCTCCACCAATTAAGAAGCAAAAATTAAAAAAAATATATAAAACACGTTCCTCACTAAAAACCCCTAATCTCATGAAAGTTCAGTCCTGGATTCAGCCTATCTCAAGCCTAGTTGGCCGAAAAATACGGCCCCTACCACTAACATGACACAGTTGAACGTGCTTTGTTTTGGAATAGCCCCTAGGTTACACAAGCAAGTATTAATTCGAAAAATCGAACATAGAATACAAATTCTTCTTGCAGGTAACTGTTATGGCTGTGATGGCGACCAAGTTGTGTTTGTGATGTCTTGGGTGCCACAGATCTACAACTACATACAACTGGATTAGTATATAGATACAATACGTGGATACAAATATACATCATACAATGACAACGAACAACAGCATATCATACTATTCTTATACATTTACTTATTTATACAAGCCAATACTGACTGTATTGTGAATCTTGTTCTTGCCTCAGTCAGATGTACAGTTCTGACAGGAAAAGGCAAAAGAAAATTTTTTTTGTTATTTTAGTACAAACACCCTGAAATAGTGAGAGATGACTTAACATAATAAGACCCTTTCGGGTCTGCTCAAGGAGACAAGGAGGAAGGCCCCCATACTAGCTAACAAGCGCCAGTGCTGTGAACCCCATTGGTAACAAGCTAGGAGCACATACATGGAACTCACCCCCTCCCCTGCGCCACAGGAGGTGTTGAGTTAGGTTCGCAGAGGGCCAACCTCCTGACACTTGCTCCTATATGAAATGAAGTGAACCAGGGTGGGGGTGGGTAAAATATCCAGCATAAAATGTCGTCTTGCCCCTTTGACTTTCCAATGTTGAATGGGGTATGAATGAATTTGGCGCCAATATTAATTAGCAATACCCCAATACCCCATCGAAGGTATTGATACACAAGAACAATTTTCACTGGGAGCACTGAATAAGGTGGATCTTGGTGTTCCACCCGCTAGACTGGGTCAAATTTGGCCGGAACTGGATCAGTGGCCGGTTCCTCAACAGTTGCTCCGGAACTGGAAAGAGATGTGGCACGTTTCTTCAAAACAGTAGTAGGCTGGTCAGTGGGACCTGGGCGCTGAACCTCGGGTCTATCACTGGTAAAGATCTCTCTGGTGGGACCTGGGGGCTGCACCTCGGGTCTGTCAGCAGCAAAAGGCAGAGATGTATCCTGGTCGGTAGGCTGAGTCACTGTGGAAGCTGCACTTGGAGCCTCAACAGGCTGGGTGGCCGTCCCTGCACCAGGAGCCTCAACAGACTGGGTGGCTTTCTTCAACTCCATCTGGCAGCAACAGAGGACTGCTTCTGACCGGTAACACCGGTAAACTGCTGCACTGGTGGGATAAAAGGTCTATCAGCAACCACCACATCTGACTTCTGGACCAGCTCCACCGGTACTGTAAAGCTTTTGGCCAGGAACATAGCTTCTAGCCAAGCATAACGTTCTGACTACTTGTCATTCATAGATTTGAGTTCAGTCCTGGAAATCTGCAGCTTTGCCGGCTTTCTTCTTTGAAGGGGACTCTTTTGACTTCATGGATGGGGTTTCGCCTCTATTACTACTATCACTTTTGCTCTCAACCTGCCACAATACAGTAACGTTAGCTGGATCAACAATATGGGAGTAGAGCTAGTTTTCTTCTGTTGGTGTTCTTTTCGTCTCCTATAGTTAGGGGTGGCCAATTGCTTCTTCTGATCAGATGAAAACATGTCACAAATTTCGCAAGGTTTCTTCTCAACACTAGAATCTGAGCCCGACCCCTTTTCATGGCACCTTGCACATTTAGAATGTGAATTAAAAAGAGCCATAATGTGGCCACAAGTTCCTCTTTTCTGTCCAGGGGCTGCCATACTCTAGAACACCAAATTGTCATTTTAAAATCAAATAAAGTTAAAAGATTCTAGTTGTTTTTATAAATCCCACCTTTTCACAGTTCTACTCTGTGACCGGACGGCTTTTTCTGTCGTTTGGCGGGACCGGTCGCACCAGCTGTTAAAGCAATTGTCCATTGGTTAGGATGTATTAAAGCAATAAAAATGTATTATATATCATTAGAAAGGTAATTTTACAGCACTTCTGATAGTGTTTGTCGCATAAACATCCATACAGAAATAAAGGAGCTATCGCAAGTTAAAAGTTTTTATATTCACTGTTGCCCGTGTTTTTGACAGTCTTTTCACATTCTCTCATTAAATATTCATGTTATTTAAATCATACAAAATGGTGGATAATAAAAGTAAAACATTCCTCATTAGACATATACAGAAACAATATATCACTCATCCAGATTAACAATATATAACACTTGTGCTGCGCACTCATATAATATTGTTATCTTAATTTGTGATATATTTTGTCTGCATATGTCATTCAGGAAGTTTTCCTATTATATAATCACATATATAGTTATATCAGAAGGTTGGATAATGGAATTTTTTTACAATATTTTACTACTTTGTTATATTGCTTTAAAAAAGAATAGCACTTATACTATATCTGATTTATTTACAGTTTCTAATCACGTAGCCAGTGCTGTCAGCTTTTCTGCACAATGTGAGGAGAAAACACAGTTACCCCTCTTGTGGGCGAAACTGTCAGCTTTCCAGTTGTTATAACCAACATTGGAGGATATTACGATCCCAGTGAGAGTGTGTTTACCTGTCCACTTTATGGAACCTATTACTTTACCTTTAACTTATATAGTGGTCTTGCAACTGGTGGTTATCGTACCTCTGCTGCAATAATGAGGGATCATGAAGCAATTACTGAAGCATATTGTCAATTTATTACAATATTGTAAATGATGTAAATTTGTATCAATGTGGTAACTCCGCTGTTATGCAATGTAGACAGGGGCAGCAAGTGTATATTTCAGTCTTATTAACTGGTGTACAGTATGAAGAATCTTCAAGTAGCACTTTCTCTGGATTTCTGCTCCACGCAGACATACCACCCTATTAAAAATAAGATATCATATTTGTGATGGTTTGTTAATATATATGTGAATAAAAGAAAATAAATTAATAAATCCATGTAGACTCTATTGGTATTTATGTTCACATTCAAACCTGGTATAGGGGGCCACGGTGGCAGAGTGGTAACACTCTCGCCTCCCACCTCTGAGGCCGGGGTTCGATTCCCAGCACAGCCTCAAGTGGTAAAGGTGGTAGTTGCTTGCCATTGGTCAGCAGTTTACAGTACAGAACCCTAACAAACTATATGTACTGGTTTCCTCTGCCCTTCCAACTACCCATAGTGATATGACCTGTACAGTGTTGAAAGCGACGTAAAACCCCAAATAAATAAATAAATCAAACCTGGTATAAACAGGGCCTTAATCTGCCAAAGGAAAAAGTTGGATTTTTTACAACCTGGATTAACAGCTAAAACCTGATATTACAACAACCCACCACTCTATATTGAATATCCTAATGAACCAGTTTAAAACACAAAAGCCAGGTGCCGATTTCACCAAAGGACTTAAACTCCCTTTATTGGTCCCTTTATAAGTCCCTTTATTGGCTAGGCCTTGGACTTAGATCTAAGACTTTGGTCTTAGCTAGGTCTGGGACTTAAAATGGATTGTACAAAGGTGACAGCTGAGTCCAAGCTTATCAAATAACCACAGTGGTTTTCTGTGTCATGTGACCTTTTGTATCTATTCAAAATATAATATTGGTGCCCAATATTCTTCATTTGATGTATTTTATCTAAGGAGAAGTGCTGTTTTGAAATGGAAAACCTTGTTACCACATATAAACTTCCCAAACATTACTTTAGTCAGGTGTTCTGTATAATTATAATTTATTTACAGCCATTTCAAATTTTGAAGTGGAGAAAAGTTTATGGTGGCCATATTTAAGTCTTCTTCACAACATTTAAGCCCACTACCTCCCAGACTTAAAGTTAAGTCCACTGACTTAGCAATTTCATGGACTAAGCTGCTTTGTGAAATCCGCTAAGTCTAAGACCACAGACTTATCATTCTTTTGACAAAATTTAAGACCAAAGTCTTAGATATAAGTCTAAATCTGGACTTAAGTCTCTTTGTGAAATCGGCCCCTGAACTTAAAACAATGACATTTCATTCATTGTTTACTTGATATTTGTAAAACTTCTATACACAATAGGAAGTTTCTTAAAGATATTGGCAAAGGCTTTTGTTGTGCCTATTTCATGAAATATAGGCAGGCCATAATTAAATAAATTGCCTATTTCACGGGCAAGTTAGTTGCCTATTTCATGAAATGGGCAAAATTCTTGCCTATTTCACGAAATGGGCAATTTTGTGGATTGGGTGTAACATCTACACATGTAAGTCAGTAGCAAAAGAAGCATATGAAAAGTGTGTGTGTGTGTGGGGGGGGGGGGCAAAGTTAAACGTGGCGGTTTTGTTAACTTGTGACACCAGTAGAAGTGATACCATTCTCAAGAAGTCAAGGAAATGTCGAGTGAAAATATAAATATTTTTTTGTTATTGGATTTTTTTAGTCCTCGAGATATTCTTTTAAACTTTTATTATCATTTTTGTGGAACAAAGGTAAAGTGGGCGTAAACTGCAAAATAATTTGAAAAATTTGTCTTTATTCTTAAATGAATCTTCCATGAATATACGACAAACTTTTACACTAACAGAAGTTACTGTATCATTGAGAATATGCAAAAATTTCAAAGGTTAATTTTGCTTAAAAACACTTGCATGATTAAACACTAAATGATCAAATTTAAACTTACAAGTTAACATTAGCGAAATTGTTTAAGCAGTTGGAGGATGGGGACATTCAGAAACAAGAAAATCGCTCAAAGAAGCCCTTCATTAGGCAAAAGGGTCCCTAAACTCATGTCCATTCTGGATCCATACTAATCAGCAAATAGTCAAAATAGTCAAACCTAAACTGTATAAAAGTTTGTTATAGTTCTATTGTGCATCTAATCATAGGCAACCAGCTCTGGGGTCATGAATTTGAATCCTACATGTGATAGACTTGCTCCAAGTCTTTGTATTTGTATCCATCAGTAACCAGAACAGTTAAATTTAAATTGGAAACTTACAGGAATTCATTATACAACAAGCAATCTGGAATATGGGGGATAGTCTCTGAAAAACAAATGTCCCCTAAGAAATAAAAGCAAGCAATTTCACTAGAGTATTGCTTTGCAAGTGAAAAAGAAATTGTTTTTGCACAGCAAACATAGTGTACAAATGAGTATTAATGATTTTGTTTAAATAACTATCTTCCTATTATGAATATGTCTTTTCCATTTCTGCAAAAAATCAACCTGCCTGCAAAAATGGCCACCAGAAATGGCGACAAAATGATTTTTGGCAAAAATTGCCAGCTGACACTATGGATACCTTGGAAGTCAAAATTTTCACTGAAATTGCTCTATTAAGATAAATGCTTTTTAGCATTTTATGCAGAATTTCAAGATGGCCACCAAAAATGGTGGGAAAACAATTTTTGGAAAGAAATACCTGTTGATTCTCTAGATAACCTGGGGCAAAACTTTAGTTGAAATCACTCTATCTTGCACTGTTTCCCAGATAAATGCATTTTCATATTTTCTGCAGAATTTCAAGATGGCCGACAAATATGGCGGGAATACGTTTTTTGACAAAAACTGGCAGATGACGAAGCAGACACCCTGGGGTGTCAACAATGTGGTCGAAATCACTATCTCGCACCATTTTTGAGATAAATGCACTTTACGCAAAATTTCAAGATGGCCGCCAAAAATGGTGTGGAATCGATATTTGGGAAACAAAATGCCAGATGACTGCAATACCCTGGGCATCAAAATTTTGTCAAAAAAATCACTATTTTGCACCGTTTGTGAGATAAACAGTGAAAACAATTTTTGAACAAAACTGCCAGATCACTGATACCCAGGAGTTAAAAAAAATTGTCATAATCACTCTTATCTCGCATCGTTTATGAGATATTAAAGATTTTTTTATTGTCAAGAAAAATTGTGGCATTTAGTTAATCGGTAAGAAGTCATGCAGCCATTGTGTATCGGATACCTGTGATATACCTGGAAAAAAATTAAAATTTTGTTTTTAAATATTGCTGCTTTATTATTTCCTAGGCAGCATTTTATCCAGAATACAAAATGTACAGAATATGTAGGAGGTATTTTTGAAGGAGGTATTGTTTCCAGAAGGTATTCTTTCTGGAAGACATTTTTCAGTAGGCATTTTCCTTGATTTGTTTTTCCTCATTAACTAGATGTGGAAAGTTGATAACACATATTCAGACCTCAATTGTATTGAAATATAAACAAATTGATTTATCAAGACTTCAAAATTGTGAAAATTATTATTTAACCTTTAAAGATATAAATGAAATAAATTTTTATGAAAATTTGTGAAAAGAGTTTCGAGCTGTTTATCTTGAAGACAGTAGTGAAAATGTGAAATAAATTGTTGAAAGACACTACAACTGAATTTTACACTACAAACCATAAAATATATTGAACACCTCAAACTTGGACATACAGGATACTGACAAGAAGCAGATTCTCTTGGAAGTATATAAAACAGCATTAACTACATGGAAATGAGAAATCCGGCCGAGTTCATGGGGAGATATTTTACACATATCAGTATTCTGGCCAAAACTTTGGTTGGGCTAAATATAGAACTAGGCTATGGATATAAGATTGGGGGGGTTTTATTGGCTTAAAAAGTGCACAGGTATTTCTGAGCTCTTTAGTTTTTTTTTTAACACTAGGCGGACAGTCACTTCCTATTGTGACTGAGAAAAGTCCTTTTGTCAGGGCTGGCGGTTTCTCCAAAAGTCATACAGCACCCATATATTACACAAAAGACTTTATGAATCATTCTTGTTTCCATCATTATAATACTGAAAGATCCAATTACAACACATGTTGCTCTGAGATGGGGCCTATTTCATGAAAAGTCTCAGACTTAGCCCAGTCTCAGCCTTTCGGATCAGCTATGTCTTTGTCTCAAATGGTTTTCACAGAAGGGGGTCTCAGTTGAGACCAAGATTATCAAATAACCACAGTGGATTTCTGTGTCATGTGACCCTTTATTTCTAGTCAGAATATTCTACTATAGACATATGTTGCCTTTTTGATACATTTTATCGGGGGCAAGATGCTATTTTGCAATGGGATACTTTATACACATATAAAAACACCCAAACACTACTTTAAGAGGTTGTTTTATATACATGTAACTTATTTTCAGCCATCTCAAATTTTGAAGTGGAGAATGATTTATGGTGGCCATGTTTGAGCCTCTGTTTACAAAGCTTAAGCCCACTACCTTCCAGTCTCAGCATTTGAGCCAGTGACTCAGCTAAGGCTGAGACGAAGAACTTTTGTGAAATCCATAAAGGCTGAGCCCATGGGCTCAAGAAAAATTTTCCAATAATTTGAGACAAAAGTCTCAAGTTTGAGCCTGAGACCGGGCTAAGACCTTTCGTGAAATCCGCCCCAGGCGATGATTAGTATAATCCGCGAAAAAAAACGTAGCAATACAGTGAAGTTCTGACGGCGGTGAACTCTTTTATTCAACTTGTGTGACGTCATTTCATTCTGGACACCCTAAATTAGAGCATTATCATTAAAAAAAACATTCCCGCATCAAATGTCATACTGACGAAACCTGAAATTTTTCTCAGTCATTATGTGCTCTTCAAGATTTTCATCGACGAGTAGGTTTGCGGCAAGTCACACTTCCTTATTTCTTTTGCTGAAATTTTGAAATGTTATACACATTTCTCCAGCCCAGCTTCTTGTTTATGACGTACTTCATGATTTACTGTTGTAAAGCATATTTGAACGAAAATGATAAACACAAACATTTTGGTACACCAAAAGATATTCGTGTTATATTGGTACTACTCTGCCAATGGTCATAATATTGCATGAAAAACAATCACTTAATCTCATTCTGACGAGAAGATCCTGTGGCATGTACAGTTGATACATTTGAAATAAACTTACCCCTGTAACTTACATGATTCGAACATACTGAATGTCATGAATTAAGGCCCCTTTGAGGGTGTGGGTGGGGTGTAATATAAATCCTCTAAAAATGCAGACAGAATATTAAGTACGGTGTTCTTAAAGTTACGTCCAAAGTTTTTTTATTAATTTCAGAGCTTCTTATTCATTCAAGGTATTTCCATGTCAACCAACACTGGTGTCGTTGAGGCCCTGTCCTAATTTGGTCTTAGATATTAAAACATTAAAAAAATATCTGCAGTATATTTATTCACTTTGTGACTTTTCCTTAAGATTTGAGTGCACCATCTAAAAACGCCACCACTTGCTAAAATAGCAATCCCCAATCTAACATACTCCAGTTAATGATTTCACGGATATTGATTCAAATTGGGTCAGTCTTGGTAAATTGGTCCTTATATGGCAAAGGTAGTGCCTATTCAATCTTCAAAGAACTTGACCTCCCGCGTGAACAATATTGATCAATATGGACTTGAAGACACAGTAGATGGTCATACAGGAGAGAAGGTTGCTTGAAGTGTATTTAATTCAAGACACCTTGTTTATAATTCAAGAATTAACTGTGTACTTCTGTCTGGGCTGTTTATTTGTGTGTATGTTTTAGTTTATATACTATTAACACACAGTATGTTTCCAAGATTCAGTGAATCCACAACAAGAACCCCAAACACACTGGGACATGTTGGAAAGCTAACTTCTCAAAGCAGAACCCCAACACAATGGCTTCTGGTGGAATCCAAATCCAAACTGATGGCCCCATCACCATTACAGAGGGTACGTGTGAGGACCCCTTCACATCTGGCTGGCACACCTAACAGCCTCACTCCCTCTGTGCAGAAGTTTCGAGTGGGTTCAGCATCCTGTTTGACTCCAGTACATCTGTCAATTGATAACGAAAGTCCTGTGTGTAAGACTCCTCAACCAGTCTACCAGAAAGTCTGCAGGTGAGCATGCTACTGATTTGCTATCAATTTATAGCACTAACAAGTGCACTCGGAGGCGCAGACCTCCGCCAAGGGAGCTCAATACCTGGACTATCATCAAAATCCACTCTAAAATTATCTGGCTATAACTTCCTTTAAAAAAAGCCTGGATCCAGATGATCCAAACAGTGATCCAGATCACTCCCAAAATCTAGTCACTTGTTCCCTGTCCCATTTAGTGGTGGTGGACCAATTCACGCCCGGGTACCAATTCAAGCCCACCCCTAAATTTATCCAAAACAATCAGAGTTAAACAATAAATGATAAATGTAATGATCAATTTGATGATTATCTATAATGTGGTAAACATCTTCGCTATGAAAAATCATAAATCTTCAAGAAAATTGAGGGTGGGCGTGAATTGGTACCCAGGCGTGAACTGGTCCACCACCACTAGAACATGAATATGGCACCACCAGTTTAGATTCCAGTGACATTACAGAATGTCTTGACTTGCCATTGAAACATGCAATACTGTAAAATACTAAATAAATAAGATATTTGTTGTCTTTTTATATAGTGAGTATTTCCGAGGACTATGCAAGTCAAAGAACTGTCTGGAGTCGCATGATCCTGGTCAGGTGTCCAGGTGTATCCAGTTTGCTGCTGAGGGGAGGTGTGTGAACGGGGATGCATGCTGGTTGAGACATGACAGGTAAATTTGTACAAATTGTAATGGTCTTGTTTTTAAGCACATTTTAACTCTGTTTGACTAGAATCTCCCAGTTTCTAACAATCACACTGCATATTTGGTCAGAATACCGGGAAGTAAAGACTGGATAATAATTTTTATTCCCCAGTATGCCTGTACCTTTTACCAATTTGAGCAAACAGGTTCCCTTTCTTGTAAATATTTCTGAAACTTTGTAAAGCCTCTCTTACATCCCATCGTACATGCATGTACATCGTGGTTACAGAGAAAATCAGCTGATTTGCAAGGGAAACTTAAGCTACACTTGTGATTTTATAACAGATTTTTGAGGTTGCAGACATCTCGCAATGAAAATTGGCATGCAAATTATTCCCTACGTGCTCGCAGCATGGCTACAAATGCATCCATATCTCAAGGGTAACTTAAGAGAGTCTTAGGCACGTGTATTCTCCTTACTAGTGTTGTAGGTTCTCCCCATTTACTTACATTGTTTGCACGTGCTGTAAGATACACTTACATGTACCTTGCATGTATATAAACCCACTGTTTGACCTGTAGTATAGCTAGTAGCAGTTTGTTCTTTGATCTTCAAGTTGTGACACTGTTGCTTTCAGAATACACCTTGTTTGCACGTGCAAATCTCTACTACCCCATTACTAGGCTACGCTCATATTTTTTAACAATATTTGCAACACACTTACATGTGTATACATGTACGATGGGATGTGAGAGAAGCTAAAGCTATAAATATCTTGTATATATCATTAGAAAGGTATTTTTGCAGAACATTAAAATCCATGAGTAAATGCCGAGAATTCAATAAATACTGAAGTTTTTAAAGGCATATGGGTACATTTCACAAGAGTTGTTTTACATTTACTATCCACCATTTCAGCAAAATAAGTCCATATGTACCTAAAGAATGCAAATAGTAAGCTTGTTAAACACTGTACAGTTGCCTAAGCTCTAACCTCTTATCCAACTTTGATTTTTTTTCTACTTGGATGTAATCCCAAGACGTGAGAACTTAAAGAATCAATACTTATGATACATGCAGTTCTTATCAACAGACATCCAATGGACAGATTGCTTCAAGAGTTTCTTTTGCAAAGTTATATATTACAGATTGCTATATGAGTTTCCAATTCAGAGTTTGTACAGATTGCTACTTCATGAAGTTTCATATGCAAAGTTACTTAGTACATAATGTTTTACCTGACTTTCTAATGAATTTTTAGTGGTTAAAAAATGAGATTTTCATGTAAAGTTACTTTGTACTGATTGCTACATGATTTTTTTCATGTGAAGCTACTTTGTTTAGATAGTTGCACGAGTTTTCTGTGCAAAATTACTTAAGTTTGTACAAATTGCTACATGAGTTTTGTATGCAAAACTACTCTCTACAGATTGCTACATGAATTTCTTATGCACAAAGTTATTTGTACATTTTCTATTACTACAAAATTAATGTTAATGTCTTAATGTTTTTCAATATGATGTTTGCTATTGCCAGACCAAACCAACTTGACCAGAGGCCTTTGTTTGACTTGAATAAGTACAGAGAGTTGCACAATCAAAGAGCAAATGAACTGAGAAAAAAACTACAAGAGGAAGATCAGGTAGATTGTAATTTACTTTTTTGTATTAAATTGTATATTTATACTTAGTGTAATATCTGTTTTACTATAGGGCTCAAAGTACTCTTTGACCCATCCCAACTGCACAAGTGTCGCCCACGTCCTCTAGTGACTAACATTCACCAAACTGAATTACAGACTTTCAGGGATAACCATTCATCAATGTCCCTTCGGTTCATTGCCTGCTACTAGAGACAGGACCCAATGACAGAGGTCTGCCTTATTTAGTGGTCAGACAAGCCACTATGTATCTGACTGTACCTGGAATCAAACCCAGGTGCTGTTGTGTTCCTAGGCAAGTGTGTTAAACCACTGTTGTAAATGAATACTTGGAATAAATAGAAGTTAAATATAAAACAATATATACAACTGACTTTAATGACAAGGGATACAACAACCCACCTAATAGTGCATGGACCTATAGGGTGATTACTAGTCCTCATGACAACCCTATCGTGTAACATGTGGCACCTAATTTGGGGCTTGTTGAAAAGCCAGTGGCAATGGTTACTGAGAATAAGTGAGAAGCCTTGGACTGGGTTTTCATGTAAACATTTCCAATATAGCTCACCTGGAGCAAGTGACTGGCTTTGAGTCTCTACAATGCTAGTCTCGCCGAACAAAGTAGCTGGCGCCTGGATACTTTTTTTTCTGGCAAGTAAATGTTCAGCAGAATAGAGTATGTTACTTTGATGTATTTGGGCTTTAATTTGTGTTTAACACATTGTAGGTTACAGTTTATCTCCTGATGGTTAGCTGCATGAAAATAGTGGTTACTACTTGGTCAAGTTCTTTGCAACAAAAAGTACTCTTTTTGAACTTTCTATGCAAGGTAATATGGATTATTAGAGTTTGCAAACAGTTTAAACTGCTAGAACTTGTGCCAGTTGTGTTCCTGATCATCAGTCACTTCTACATACAGGATATTTTAAACCGGTCACATCTGGTATAAAGGTGGTCCTTGGTGTCACTGGTGATGTCAACTCAGAGCAGTTTTTAAATGCTCTCCACTGGCTGCCAATATGGAAAATAGTTCTTCCAAGGACCTTGTTCATACTGTCAGTTATCAAAGATATACTGAGATATTCCTTTCACCTAGCAGGTTTTCCTTTTATAACACCTGGGCTTCATCTACATGTTTTCTATTCTGTGAGACTATAACTCAAAGTTAGGTGACACTGATGCTTTTAACCCTTTCACTGCGAGGGGGTATGTATTTACATGTGCTTGAATATAAAAGAAACAAAACATTGTGACGTACGATGTACATCAAAACGCACATTGGATTAGTGAAATGTGACATACGATGTATGTCACAAAGCAGCAAAATGGTTAATACTATTTGCCTGTGTGATGGGGATAAATTACAATACACGCAATGAGATATTAATTTTGTTCACAGTTTTAGCCTACCACCTCTGAAGTCAGCAGTTTAAACCCTGAATGCTATGTGTGAATGATGGTAGTTTCTTACTGATGGTCACCAGTTTACAGTACAGAACCTTTACCAACTGAATGTACTGATTTCCTCTGCCCATATAACTACCTGACAATGACACATTATATTTTTACATCAATCATTCTTTTTATATCATGTAAAAATAAGTTTGTGTTAATTTTATATATTTTCTGCAGAAATATAGAGATGAGAAGAGAGCCATTTATGACAGGGATGTTTATAAACACGATCCACTGGATGATACTTATAAAACTTTGTCCTTTGATGAAGCCATGAATGAACTGAAAGTCATTAAAAATGAATTCTTCCAAAAAGGTTTGAAAATGGATTTTTAATAAACAGTGTGAAAACTAAAGGGTTTCTAAGATCCTGGGGCTGGTTTTACAAAAGGACTTGGCCCAGACATTGACTTATATTTAAGACATTTGTCATAGATTTAAGCTCAATCTTTGGTCCTAGACTTTTGAAGGTCCTCAGTTGCCCAGTGGTTAGCCATTTTGGCATCTCTCCACAATCACGTACTCTGTGTGGGTTTGACTCCCACAAGTGACAATACTAAGGTCCTGTTGCAATATGGCTCTTAGCTGTTGAACGGGATGTAAAACCCAAACTGTGGCGCAGTGGTAACACAATCACCTCCCACCTCCTGAGGTCGGCAGTTCAAACCCCGGATCTTATGTGGGAAAGTTGGTAGTTGCTTACCGATGGTCGGCAGTTTACAGTACGGTACCTTGACCAACTGTATGTACTGGTTTCCTCTGCCCACAAAACTACCCGTCTTCATATGACCTGTTTGAAAGCGACATAAAACCCTAAATAAAAAACCCAACTTTGACCTTTGGTCTTAGACTTTGTGGATATCACAAACCAGCTAGGTCTAAGCTTTGGCTAAGTTTTAGGCAGAAATTAAAGACCACCTGGAATTGAGCTTGCCTTTTACAAATTAAGACTTAAATATGGCGAACATAAATTTTTATCCATGTCAAAATTTGAAATGGCTGAAAATAAAATATAAATATATTACACTTCTGTAAAGCAGTCCTTAGAAGTTTTTTTTTGGTTAATTAATACATAGTTTTCCATTGCAAAACAACATTTTTTCCAAAGAAATAATAAGTTGGATAAAGGATATATGTTACCAGAAATGTATTTTGTGTAGAAACGAAGGGTAACATGACACAAAAACCTGCTGTGGTTATTTGATAAATTCATCTGAGCTTGGTTTTACTGAAGTTCCCCTTTGGGAAATACACATAAACCAAAACCTTAGCCAAGTCAAAACTGTTAGATTTAAGTCTCAAACTAAACCAAAAACATGGTTTAATCTAAGACTTTTTGTTAAGCTAGGCCATGATGTTTACTTACCTTCAGCTTTATCAAAAGAGGCTAAGTTAGGTAGATGATAGCACACCCACTTCCCGCCTCTAAGGGTTCTGGGTTTGAATCATAGATTTTTCTTTTAATATGAAATCTGGCTGTTGTTTTTGATAGTTTTTGGTAGTCCATTGCTGAGCAGGCACTGCTTATGTAGAGTAAGAAATGTAAAATTCGCCACATATCTGTATCTTTAGCCACATGTGAAAATACTAATAAAATATATGAATTGTGGTGAGATTTGTTGAACGTATAGTAAATTAAGGCTTTTTGAACTGAAAAATGCCAATTTTTAGACAAAAACAGCATTTCCTTCATAAAATTGACTAAGGTTTTAGAGGTGGCGAATTTTAGATTCCTGGCGAATTTTAGATTTCTTACTCTACCACTAAAAGCTTCAAATTATGGTTTTACATCCTGTTCAACAGCCAGGTTCATATTGGGAAAGGCCCTCTGGATTTCCACTTGGTCAGAATTGATCCCACACAGAGGTGACAGCCTGTGTTTAGGTGCCAAACTTGCTGGCCATTAGGCCATGGAAGCTTCTGATTCACCAATAAAAGCTGTCATGGTGTTATAAATTATATATATTGAAAGCCATTGTGTTACAACCAAATTTAAATTCCCCTTGATGTTGATTGGGATGTAACACCATAACGTTGATTTTGCCCAAATTAAATTAAAATTCCAACATTTTAAAATTTTACTGGAAAAAGGATTGATCTCTAGACCTTGTGCAACATCCTGTCATTCTAACCATCACATGTTAGGTCATTGAGTTCAACAAGTACAGTCCCTCTTAATGTTTGACACTGACAAAATTGTCTTGTAGCAGTTCTCATTTTCTTCAAAGATGCTGAAAAAGTACAGAAACATTGGTGATTGTTGCAACTGACTCATAAATTTCTTCTTGATTTACTTGTAAAGATAAGCAGTGTATGCAGTGTACATGACACAGCCATGAATTTGATTGGCCAACAGTCATGATAAAATTCAGTATACGTATGGATTGGCCTGACAGTAGCATAAATACCTGCAAAGAATAAGAAATAACTGTTTTATTTTGATGTTTGTTATCAATTATGTGGTTAATATTTTGTCATATTAAAGTGTGAAGCAGTAGCTTAGATAAGATTGTAATAGGAATAACACTCTCTAAACATGGCGCATAAGCAGACTTCTCATTTGTAGTTTATAACTGTGAATCATGACAAAATTGTAAATTTTCCATTCTTATTCAGGTGTTATTGCTGTAGTACAAGTAATGTTTAAGTTGACATTTGCAGTGATATACGTTTTCTGCAATTTTTACCCCACTACCTTTAAGGGTTGTGTGGGCTATTGTTTTCACTCATGGTGTCTGGAGGGGTGGGCAGGTGGATGGCCGGAAAAAGGTTGTGTGGGCTGTATCTCAGAAACCATAAGATGTAGGAAGTTGAAACTTGGTAGGGACATTCGATGGGGTGTACAGGTGTGCTACGTCATGATGTGACCTTGATTTGGCCTTTGACTTTGCTGTAGTGACCTTGACCATTAAAATCTTGTCTGGGCTATATCTTGGAAACTGTAAAGCACAGGACGTTGATACTTTGCAGGGACATTTGTACTGAGTGTAGGTGTGCAACATCATGGTGTATCCTTGATTTGACCTTTAAGCCTACTACAGTGACCTTGAACTTAAAAATCTTGTCTTGGCTACATCTTGGAAAACATAAGGTGTAGGATGTTGATATTTGTTATGAACATGGGTTAATTAGAAGGTGTAGGTGAGCAGTGACTTTGATTTGATTTGAAGAAACCTTGACCTTAAAAATTTTGTTTGGGTCATAACTCAGAAACTTTAAGGGGTAGAAAGTTGATGTTTTGATGGGTCATTGGTTGGAGAATGCAAGTATGTTAAGTCATGGTATTATCTTTAACCTTGACTCTGACAAAGTGTGTTTTACCTGCCATAATTGAGGAATATTTCTCTTATGACAAAGATGTATGGATTGCTGTAACTGAATAATCCATGTACTTTTCCTTACTTTTGCTGTTTCTATGGGTAGTTATGCTCCAATTAATAAATTTTACAGCTTCATAATTTACAGTTTCTCTCTTCAACTTTATTTTCTCTACTAACATTATTTGGACCTTTACATAAGTGACATCATTTGCTGTGAAAATCTCCTGCACAAAAACAAATATTTCACTTCTTCTATATCCCATGGTGTCAAAATTATTTACCAGGACGGGCATCCGCGATGCTTTTTTTTTTCCTAGTTGAGAAACCTGGCCCTGCTGAAAATGCCCCAGTTATTCAAATAGTGAGAAGTGACTCTACAGGAGAGGATGATGGAATATACTCAGATGAAGACAGTTTTGGTACAGTAAATCTTACATACTTAAAATACGATTATAATATTAAAAAGATAACATTTTTCTATGAGAGCAAATTTATGAAATATCTATGCATTTTGATGAATTCATAGCTAGTTAATGGCCAGACACTGGCAGACAGAGTGTGGTGTTCAAATCTAGTCACAATCTCTTCTATATCTATTCTTACTGCTACAGTGGATTTGGTATAGGTTACAAAATATCAGCCGTTTCTACTTATGGCAACTTCTAGTTATACCCACTTTGAGAAATATATATCGTACCAAAGATGCTATGTAATTTAAGTCTCTTGCAATACTTAACACTTTTGTGATCACTCTACTGTAAAATTTATTTGTTTGGTGTTCAGACGTAATAACAAAAGTGAGGAATCCGCTTACAATGGTACTATTTTGTCACCCCTTTCATGGATATTGACATTCTGTACACACAAGATTTATAGATTCTACTTATACCTTGTTATTTCCATTGAAAAGTAACACTTTGTGCATCAAATTAGGTTCTAGTTATGGCCACTTTCATTGAGTCGAACTTCTAGTTATCCTTATATTTTGCACTAATAATTGTTTGAACTAACAGAAACTACTTCTACTAATAGGAATATTCCACTTATGGCAGTTCTACTTATACCAAATCTACTGTATTTTTTCATTAATTCACTGCTCTAGCAGTTTAAATTGAGTATCAGCACCGTCCAAGTGCTTTGATATTGGTTTTAACCTGTTCTCACATGTGTTGGCTCATTTCTCCAAAAGTAACTCACGAACCACAAAATCCCATAGTGTGTGCCTCAGATGAGATTATTAATGTCTGTACAGTGCAAAGTCATGAGACACAATGTAATACAGTAGGTTAACAATCAAGGCATTCACACAGAGCAAAATGGTGATTAAATGTTCGAAATTGGTCCTGCAACAGTGCAGGAAGTTCACTGAAAAAAATTTCCTGCACCTAAAAAATGTTACAGGTCAATAGTAAAAGTTGCCTGTATGTATTTCAGTGAAGGTTAAATTTATATGGAGTTTCAACATTGACCAAGATACACGGAGTAATGCTTAGTTTATACAATGGCAGGGCCACGGTGGCAGAGTGGTAACACTCTCTCCTCCCACCTCTGAGGCCGGGGTTCTATTCCCGGCATGGCCTCAAGTGGGAAAGCTGGTAGTTGCTTGCCGTTGGTCTAACGAACTGTATGTACTGGTTTCCTCTGCCCTTCCAACTACCCGTCGTGATATGACCTGTACAGTGTTGAAAGCGACGTAAAACCCCAAATAAATAAATTATACAATGGCAAGAATGTCTATTATGGTGGCCTTAGTCCCAAAATAGCTTTGGTGATTAAAGGAAAAAAAATATGTGAACAGTTTTCTTGTGTTAAAGAACATCTGGACCTGTAACTCTACATTAGTACGGGGATGGTGACAACTTCGGTGCACTACTTGCGTGTTTGATGGCTTTGCGGCTCGCGCTAGTAGACCAAAACCCCTTTCGGCTTTGTTTATGAATGCAAAGCCTCACAAAATCTGCTAGAAATTCTGGAAGAAGAAAAATTGAAGAACTTCTCACCACAATTGTCGGAAAATATGTCTTCACCAAGGGGGTATTATTTTCATGATCATTTGTTTGTTTGATATCAGGATTATGCAAATATTGCTCATTGGAACTTAATAAATAAAAATCCGAAGATGGACCTTTGTCCAACTTGGATCCCCCAAAATTTTGAGACTGATCTAGATCACGGTCTGAATACAAAATATTCTGGATTTTTCCATTTACTTATTTTTCATACCTTGGGATGAAGGTCTTTCCTGTCCAAGTGATCTTGTTACTTATATCATTCATATATGCATAAAATATATGTGATATTTGTATCCCCAGATGAAAGTCGGGGATACTTAGGATTCAGTACGGTCACGCCGCTGCAGAGATTTCCTTTCAGATGTGATAACTTAAAAAATATTTTAGTTAGACCTTTCAAATTTTGTATGTGGGTATATATGGGCAATGCCGCAAACGCAATTGTTTTGTGACCTTGACCTTCAATTTCAAGGTCACTGGTGGCCTCTTAAAGGTCAGATTTTGGCCATTTGCCCACATTTTGGCCCAGTTCTCATATACAGAAAGTTAGGTCATCCTATGGCTGGTACATATAATACATATATATGTCTTCTGTAAGCATGCAGAAAGTTGACCTTGAAGTTCTTCATTGAAGGTCATCCACAGACCGTCAAAGTACCTCACCGAAGCCATTTTTGGCTTTTTTGGAGATATTTTCACACTTGATGCTGACTATATTGCATGGAAACTGAAAGTATTGAAAATGGCTTTGGAGGTTGAGTACATGATGGAGTACCAGCATCCAGTTTGTTGACCTTGGCTATTGTTTTCAAGGTCACCTTAGGCCTGTTAAAATGACTCAAAATGGTACCTTTTACTGCATATATATGCCTATATAAGACTGTGAGGCCATATACCTCCTTTATTATTGGCTGTATAACTTAATGGCTCGTGTTGATTACGCATGAGTATGCCGCCGCAGCCGCCGCAGTGTGTAGAGATTTTCTTGTTACCCCTCTAGAGGCCAGGGTATTATAGGTAGACTTCTCAAATTTCCAGGATATATTCATAACCATAAAATCTTGCCTGAGAATATTTTTGGCCTCATTTTGAAAAGCAAGATGGCTGCTACGGGTGTTTCTCAACTTTCAGCTAGTTTAGTTGGCCCTCTAGAACAAAGGGCATTATAGGTAGAGATCTCAAATTTACAGGATAAGTTCATCATTAGAAAATCTTGACAGAAAATATTTTTGGTCTCATTTTGAAAAACAAGACGGCCACCACAGGCTTTTCTTTTCAGTCATGAAAAGTGCTTATATCCTTATTATTGGTCCTAGAGGTTTGCAATGTAAAACCAACCTATAAAAAATCATAGGCTGCGAATCTTTTGATCAATCAATCAGTTGTCCAAGTGCTTAATCTCCGTATCTACGGATTCTAAGGCACACCATCCAGTTCGTAAGGCATAAATCATCAAGACATTAGACATGTTCCAAGTCGTATCCAGGGGGGCGATCCGGTGTTCGGTAGTTAGAAGCTATGGTGGAAATGATTTCTGAAATAGGTAGGTTTTTAGTCTACTTTTGAAACACGAGAGATTTGGAGTACTGCGGATATCATGTGGAAGATCATTCCATAACTTCGGGGCATCATATGAGAAACTGTTGTTGAAATGGACCTTTGATTTATGGATGGAAGCACAATAATGAGGAACCTGGAGGAACAAATTTTTGGGGTTGGAACGTCTTGTATTCATGGCAGATTTGTACAAGGAGAGATATAGTGCAAAATACTTAGGCTGGCCATTGGTGAGGTACTTATAAACCAAAACTAGGGTTTTGAAGATAATACGTTGTCTGATGGGTAGCCAATGAAGTGTCCTCAGGGTGGATGTGATGTGAGTGTACTTTGAAGCACCAGTGACAAACCGTGCAAGAGCATTTTGAACATATTGGAGCCTTGTAGCATTACGGGATGACAAACTGCGAAATAGAGAATTGCAATAATCCAAACGACTACTGACCAGAGCATTTGCAATCACCACTGATGTATCAACAGAAAGAAACCTCCTGATACAATGAAGGTCCCTGAGGCTAATAAAACAAGATTTGATGACAGAATTTACGTGATTGGTGAAACAAAACTTTGCATCAAACAGAACACCCAAATTGCGTACAACATCATGTGGATGTGGTCAGATTTGACCTTGGGCCCCTCCTTCAAGGTCAAACGAGGATAGCCAAAGTTACAAGTGGTTATAACTCGCTTATTATTGGTCCTAGAGGTTTGCAATGTGAAACCAACCTATAGGAAATCATGGGCTGCGAATCTTCTGATGTGGTCGCATTAGACCTTTGGGGCCCTCCTTCAAGGTCAATTGAGGATAGCCAAAGTTAAAAGTGCTTATAACTCGCTTATTATTGGTCCTATAGGTTTGCAATGTGAAACCAACCTATAGGAAATTATGGGCTGCAAATCTTCTGATGTGGTCGGATTTGACCTTGGGCCTCTCCTTCAAGGTCAAACAAGGTTAGCCAAACTTAAAAGTGCTTATAACTCGCTTGTTATTATTCCTAGAGGTTTGCAATGTGAAACCAACCTATAGGAAATCATATGCTAATGAATGTGAATCTTTTGATGTGCTTGAATTTGACCTTGGGCCCCTCCTTCAAGGTCAAATGAGGATAGCCAACCTTAAAAGTGGTTATAACTTGCTTATTATTGGTCCTAGAGGTTTGCGATGTGAAACCAACCTATAAGAAATCATGCTTTTGGTGGGGTCAGATTTGACCTTGGATCCCTCCTTCAAGGTCAAATGTGGTACTTGATACCTATAATGGACTATATCTTCCCTATTATTGGTCATTGAGGTTTTGGATGTGAAGACAACTTATAGGAAATCATGTGCCCCAAATCTTTTGGTGTGGTCAGATTTGACCTTAGATCCCTCCTTCAAGGTCGAATGTGGGCCTTGATACTTATAATTGCCTACATCTCCCTTATTATTGGTCGTAGAGGTTTTGGCGGTAAAGACAACTTATGGGAAATCATCTGCCCCAAATCTTATGGTGGGGTCACATTTGACCTTGGGCCCCTCCTTCAAGGTTGAATGTGGTCTTTGATACCTATAATGACCTATATCTCCCTTACTATTACTCGTGGAGGTTTTGGATGTGAAGACAACTTATAGGAAATCATGTGCCCTGAATCTTTTGGTGATTTCAGATTTAACCTTCGACCCCTCCTTTAAGGTAGAACATGGTCCTTGATACTTATAATGACCTATATCTCCCTTATTATTGGTTGCACCTTATAATTGGCATAAAGGTTTGGGATGTCAAGACAACTTACAGGAAACCATGTGCCCCAATTCTTGTGGTGGGGTCAGATTTGAGCTTTGACCCCCTCCTTGGAAGTCACATTTATTCCCTGATACGTGATATCTATAGTGGCCTGTGTCTCACTTATAATAGGTCGTACATTTTTTGGTTGTGAAGACAACTTATAGGAGATCATGTGCTTCGAATCTTTTGGTGGGTTTATTATAATGGTGAACCCCTCATTTGAACTTGAATGTGGTCCTTCATACTTATAATGGCCTATGTTTCCCTTATTTGTGGTCTTAGACATTTGAGATGTGAAGACAACTTATAAGAAATTATGTGCCCCAAATCTTTCAATGGCGTCACATTTGCCCTTGGGGCTCTCCTTCAGGGTTGAATATGGTCTTTCACACTTACAATGGCTGGGATCTCCTTATTATTGTAACTTACAGCTTTAACATGTCAAGACATATTACACAAAATCCTGTACCCTGAATCTTATACTGCTGGTGTAAAATAGAGGGAATCAACTGTAAGTACAAAATGAATATAAGGTCCATCATGCCCCATCCAGCAAACATAATACTCAATGTCTAGTTATTGTTGTTTTTTTCTAGTAAGTTTTATTTCTTGGTCAGCAGATGCAAAGAACATTATAAAATAAAGTAAGTTTGTGTGAATTAATGAAGATAATAATTTTGCAACTAATATTTGAATGAAAAATGTAAAAAAAAATTTTAATGCCAAACTTTTTTTTGATGTTGCAGATATTGATACTGAAAGCTATTTCAGCAAATTGGTATCCTGGCTAAATGGACTTAACATAACCAGCTGGACTGCAAAACAGGTGATTATCTAAATATCTTTATCATTCTTCTTATGGTAAGTTGACATAGCAACTAAGCTTTTATTATGACTCTATGCAATGATGATTTTTTTAACTGGATTTTGGTGTTGCGCCTTTGAGTCTGCCTGGCAGCGATTAAGCACCATAAAAGTACAGAATAGAATAGAACTTTGAGATCTTTGTAAAGGTAGGGGCATAGTGCAAAAGTCTCGAAGTCCACAGACATAAATATAGTTATTTAATCAATTGACGCTCTTTTTTAACACTTTTGTAGGTGTACAACTTCTATGAAGAAGCCACAGCAAAAGCTGGTGGACTTCTTCATCATTGTACTGAACTACTGAACAAAATGTTCAAAGCTTTTCAACCCAGTGTAGACACTTGGGCTGAGGTGTTCAGCATGATAAATATGGAGATGTCAGAACTTGTAGACACAATGCATGAATGGATGAAGTTGCCAGGTAGCTAATATTTGTGTTTATTTAGATCATGTGTAGCTATGTCTAAAAATGGTTTTTGATGAAGATTCATAACACAATTTTAAAATGTACCTGAATTACAGAGTATAGCAGACATATGGATGTCCCTTTTATCTTTTTTTATATTTATTGATCTATGTTCAGGCAGAAGTATTACACCTGTCCAAATGAGATCTACTTTAAGGCCCTTGATAGTTATTAAGACTTTAGTTAAAGTTTCATTTCTTGCATCACCAGTATATTGAGACACATCTGGTGCTATAATAAAATTGTTACTTCTCCTTTATTTAGGGTGTGTTTTTGTTTGCATAATAATTCATAATAGTTTTACCCCACAGCCCTTTTGGGCTGTCAGGGTATTGTTTTCACCTTTGGTGTCTGCATAGGCAGGCGGTCCGGCAGGGTTAATAGGTTTGTCTCAGCTGTGTCTCAGAAATGGTTAGGTGTAGGAAATTCATACTTGGTAGGGACATTGGTTAGGGGGTGTACATAGTCATAGTCAGACCTTGATTTGACCTTGTCGTAGTGACCTTGAGTTTGAAAATCATGTCCAGGCTATATCTCGGAAACTGTAAGGTGTAGGAAGCTGGCACGTGGTAGGGACATTGGTTAGGCTGTGTAGGTATAGGTGTGCAACATCATGGAGTGACCTTGATTTGCCCTTGCCGTAGTAACCTTGACCTATAAAATCTTGTCCAGGATATATCTCGGAAACCATAAGGTGTAGGAAGCTGATACTTGGTAGGGACATTGGTTAGGGGTGTAGGTGTGCAACGTCATAGTGTAACCTTGATTTGACCTTTGACCTTGTCGTTGTGCCTTGACCTATAAAATCTGGTCCAGGCTATATCATAGAAATTGTAAGGTCCAGGAAGTTGATATTTGGTAGGGACATTGGTTGTGGGTAGTAGGTGTGCAACATCATGGTGAGACCTTGATTTGACCTTAGACCTTGCCGTAGTGACCTTGATCTATAAAATCTTGTCCGTGCTATATCTCGGACCCTGTAGCATATAGGAGGTTGATACTTGGTAGGGACATTGGTTACGGCTTTCTCTTATGACAAAGATGTATGGATTGCTGCAACTGATTATCATATATACTTTTACACAATTGTGCTATTTTCATTGACATCCATTTTCCTATTAATATATTTTACAGTGTCATAATTCTTAGTTGACTGATTAATGCTGCCATCTTGTTGTTGAATTGTCTTGTTTTAATACTTCTTCTTAATACTTCTTTCTCCTACACATTATTTTCTCTGCTTTAATCATTATTTGGACCTGTATATAACTGACACTGCTCTTTGTACTGTTTAACACTTATATATCTCATGGTGTTGAAAACTATTTCCCCAGGCTCTGGGGTACGGGCATCTCTGATGCTATTTTTCTTCACTTGTTCTGGATGTTAAAATACAACTTGAAAAGGTTGAGGGTCTTATATATTTGAACTAAGTACAGGTATAATTTTAATATTGAATTGTTCTTTTTGTTCTCAGGTATCACAGAGTTACATGTTGGTGGACTTTTCGCAGGACTTCTGAAGATCAAAAACAAAAAGTGGAATTTAGATAAGATGTCTAAGGTGCTTTTGAACACCATTGCAAGTAGCCAGGTGTCCATTGGTATTATCTGTGTGTCAAACCGCATCCCTGATGGCTTCTTTCTCTTGGGCCTGTGTAAATACCTAGATATCGAGACCTCATCAAAGCTGTTTAAGTTCTACCTGAAAAGTAAAGAAGAGAAAGATGAAGCAGAATGTACCTGCAATACCTTTGTGTGCTCATGTGCAGCAATCATCGAATGGGATCTGTATGGCATTCCATTGTTTCGCCCAATCTTTGACTATCTTAATTGGGATATTTCAAAGAAGGCTGAACTATTTGGTCAAAGTACAGAAGGAGTTTGGATTGAATTGGAAATAAAAGGGGTTTTAGAACATATTCTCACTGACGAGAGTGATAAAGGATGTGTACTAAAACAATGCAAGCCAAGAGAAACCACTGAGCATACTCTTCAGCATCTTATGCTTTCTGGTGCATTCGAAGATATGCCAACTCTACAAGAATTGCTAATTTACAGTTTGAAAGATACCCAAAATAAAGAAAATGAAGGAGTATCTGCAAAGACTTCAATCCCATGTGAAGGGTTTGAAAAGGACATAGATGGCAGCACTGTAATGCCATGCAGTGGACAGTCAATCCTTCAGTGTGATCACAAGCTGTGTTCAAAATGTTGCAGAGAAAAACCAGGCGGTCCCTGTGGGGCACACAGTCATCTGGAAAGCACAAGTGAGGGAGTCATGAATGCATTTTATCAACTAATATGCACTGAAGATGATGAAGCCTGGGATTATGCAACATTCCACAGGTATAATGAAGTCTTCAGAGACATGGTTTAGATTTTTTTTTTGTATTGCATGTTTAATTACCTCCACCACTGAGCTATTATATTCATGACTGTTCGTCTGTTTGCCTGCTTGCTTGCTTCTTTTGCTTTGCTTGCTTATGCAAATATTACTGGCCCAATCTTCATGAAAAGAATGAGAAGATGGTCTTGGTTCAACTTAGATCCTATTAAATTTTGAGAGTGATCAGATGACCACCTGGATACAAAAAAATGTCAAAGATCCAGATTTTTTCATTTACTTATTATTGAACCATTTCAATTTAAAATTTTAAAATCATCAATTTAAAATTCTTTAAGCCTTGGCAGACTGGTAAGTGCTCTCGGATTATATTCACTTTAGTCTTTGCTTTCTTTTGATTTATTTAAATTTAACGTCGCTTTGACAACATTGTATAGGTTATATCACAATAGGTAGTTTTGAGGGCCGAGGAAGCCAGTACATATTACATAAGTAGGTCAAGATTCTGCGCTGTAAACTGCCAGGCATCAGTAAGTGTCTACAAAAATTTACATAAAAGGTTAGGTCCAGGGATTCAAGTGGTATCCGCTACGCCACAAAGCCGGCATGTGTTTGGAGTTTCCTGATTTTTTATCATTGTTGAAAACAATAACTTCATACTACAATGGCAGTTTATGCACTAAGTGTGTGAAATCCTAAGTATTATTCAATTTGATATGCAAATAGGTAATCAACGAAATGTACAGCTGTGCAGTAAAGCATTAATATGAGGATTTCAAATATTATTTGATCCAGATTATGTTGATTTCTTTATCCTAAATTATGCAATTACGAACACATTCAGAATTATGTGTAAGTATACATAAAATTAATATTTATTTATTTAGATTATATGGAAAACAGTTTCCTGTTTCAGTATCAAACCAGCTATGACATATGACTCAGTGCAAGAGTTTGAAGATAGCATTGCCACTATTGATAAAGAAAGTGAGAAAATGAAGAAGGTGGAATTTGCTTGTGCAGCAGAGGTGACTGATGATACTGTACTAAAGCTAACAAAGACGTTTGGACAAACCTTGGAAGTCTTAGAGTTCCAAACAGTAAATCCAGGTAATGTCACTGAGAACCAAGTTGTTAAAATCATAAGAAAATCGTCAAGTAAATCATGTTTTCTTGACCCTTGGCCCATTTTCTCTGTCATCGATTATCTGGACATCCTTGTCACCCCCATTACTTCAATAATACTTGCACTTGAATGAGGTAAGTGTCTAAATAAAGTTTTTCAAACAGATCCACATTACTCCATGCCTCAAAATTGCTTGGACAAAGAAGTGTTAAAAATTGTAGGCCCATTTCCAACCTTAATTTTATCTCGGAGATTCTTTACAGGGTAATAGCTGCTCAATTTCAATCATGCCACTGAAAGTGCCTAAAATATTCAAAATGATCTTCTCAATATGGCTAAAAGATCTGTCACTGCCCTCGCCGCCTTGATCTCTCTTGCCACTTTCGAAAACCCTGACAAAACTGAATTCATCTTGATAAGCTCCAAAAACAATCATTAACAACTCGTTGCTGACTTTCCAATGATTTTTCTTGGTAATCAGGCCTCACTGGCACCAAATCTCAAGGATCTTAGGGCGGTGCTCTATTCAAATTTGTCTCTCTTGGACCATGTGTCACAAGTCATAAAATCTACCAGAGGCCATACAAGAGACCTTTACAGAAATTGTCGCCTATTAGACATTGAAACATCACTACTTCTGGCAAATACTTTGATCTGCAGTAGATTGGACTACTGCAATTCCCTGTTTGCATCACTCACTGACTTTGCGTTAAGAAGATTGCAGGTTTTACAAAACACACTCTACAGGGTTGTCACTCACTCTTCTAAGTTTTCCCATATCACCGCTCAACTGGAAAATACGTCATTGTCTTCCAGTTAAGTACAGGTACAATTTAAAATAGGCCTTATAACATATGAATCCTAAAACATTGCCAACGAGCTTACCTTAGAGAATTAATTCACCTTACACCTCTTCTTGAAATACCTGACACAGCAGCCACAAACTTAAGTTCCTTCACATCCCTACCTTTGACTGTAGAGCTCACAAATGAAACAAACATTTTGACTTACTCCGTCAATCATTGTGCCCCAACTCTCTGGAATTCTTTTCCTTTCCATGTAAAAAATAGCCCCTCTGTCACATCCTCCAGGAAACATCTTACAACTCACCTGTTTAACTCAAGTTTCCACACCAAGTATTCTTCTCTCTGGTCACACCCATAATGTCTAGACTACTGACCTGGATAGTCCCTTGACTATCCATATGAAAAAATACTTAATGGGTTGGGGTTATAGTCATCCCCTGCGTCATCCAGGTGGCGGGCATAAAGCTTGTTTGAGTTCCACAGCCTAAACTGCCTGGATTTTCATCAAATTTTGTTTACCCCAAGAGGATCTACAGCTGATTAAGTTTTGGGGGGTCATGACCATGGCAACACATTTAAGATTTCTGGGTGTTAAAGGTTGTTGTTCTACAGCCTAAACCTATACGTGGATTTGAACAAATTTTCAGGGTATGTTTACCCCAACCGGATCTAGAGCTAATTAGGTTTTGGGGGGTATCTGGCAACAACTGTTGCCATGGCAATGCTTTGAATATTTTTGGATTTTAACGTTTGTGGGTGTTCCACAGCCTTAACCGATGTATGGATTTTCACCAAATTTTCAAGATATGTTAACCGAAACAGGATCTACAGCTGAATAGGTGTGGGAGAGTATCTGACAACACCTGTTGCTATGGCAGTGCTTTAAATACTTTTAGGTCTTAAACTTCTTAATTGAAAAAGGGGGTATTAAACTGGTGTTACTACAGTTGCATTTCAATCTCCTGCCGGCCAAGGCTGGGGTTGGGAGATTATGATTTCCGTGCATTGGTCCTAGGGGTTTGAAATAATTAAACAACTTCTTCGAAATCATGTTGAAATCATGCAGATCTTCTGCAAGTGTCAAATTTGACCTTTGACCCCTTGCTTCAAGGTCATGTAGGGTCATCATGCTAAAAGGGCCTTATATTTCCCTTATAATTGGTTCTAGGGCTTCAAAATATGAAAACAACTTGCACAAAATCATGGCCTGTAAATCTTACATCTGACAACATTTCATGATTCTGTATACTTTTTACAACAGAAGTTGTTCCTAAGGTTTTCCCAAATCTTAATGTTGTTGCCCATTTAGTTGTACCTGTGCACTGCAGTTCCTCCCTGCTGGGGCTAGCTATTTTGTTAACCTAGCACACCAACTTACCCATAGTGGGGAAGATATTGTACCTGCAAACAGTAGATTAGATTTGATTAAAGTACCTAAAAACTTCTGTTATAGTCCGGGCAGCGGCTGTGGCGGGGGGCATAAAGCTTGTGGGTGTTCCACAGCCTAAACCCCTCCACGGATTTTTACCAAATTTTCAGGGGATGTTTACCCCAAGAGGATCTAGAGCTGATCAGGTTTTGGTGGGTATCTGGTAACAACTGTTGCCATGGCAACACTTTTAAGATTTTGGGGTCTTAAACTTTGTGGGTGTTCCACAGACTAAACCCCTGCACAGATTTTTGCCAAATTTTCAAGGTATGTTTACCCCAAGAGGATCTACAGCTGATTAGGTTTTGGTGGGTTTCCGGGTACCGCTGTTGCCATGGCAACACTTTTAAGATTTTGGGGTCTTAAACTTTGTGGGTGTTCCACAGACTAAAACCCTGCATGGATTTTCACCAAATTTCCAGGATACGTTTACCCTAAGTGGTTCTAGAGCTCATTAGGTTTTGCGGGGTATCCAGTAATATCTGTTCCATGGCAACACTTTTAAAATTTTGGGGTCTTAAAGTTTGTTCTAAAATGTTTAATGTTTTCTGTAACCTAAAATATTGCTGCTAGCATCATCAGATTTGTACAAAATGCAAATGGATAGGAAAGCGTGCCTGAGAGTAATTGTGTCCTTGTTTTGGAAACAAAATGGCCGCTATATCAATCTTTAATGGCAAATAAGAGGGTCATCATATCAAAAAGGCCTTATATCTCCCTTATAATTGTTTCTTTGGCTTCAAAATATGAAATTTACTTGTATGAAATCATGACCTGTGAATCTTTTATAGAACATCTTGTGTGTTCTCTATACAACAGAAATTGTCCGTAAGATTTTCCAAAATCTCAATGTTGTTGGCCATTTAGCTGTACCTGCGGGCTGGGGTTCTTGCCTGCTGAGGCTGGCTATTTTTTGTTCATGTCTTTAGGTGATTTCTGTAAGATCAAAGATGTCGCAGTTGACATGATTGTGCAGAGTTGCCCAAACCTTGCAAAACTTAGGCTGGTTGGCTGCACTGAGATTTCTAGTGATGCATTCATCAAGATTGTTCATGGTTGCAAGAAGCTGCAAAGTTTAGAGGTGAGACTAAAGATCTACAATTGTAATTGTAATTTATATCAAATGTCAGATTTGAGACAAAAACCTTGGATTTGAGACTATGGACCGTTCCATAATCTGGCATCTGGATCTCCCAACATTAATTTAATAGGTATTTGACTGAAAATTGGTATTTTCTCTTACTACTCTGCCTCAGTTACAATAAAAATAATTTAACTAGAGAATCGCTCGCAAAAAAAAAGATAATGTTTTTGCACAGCAAAAACAAAGCGTCCCGAAAAGGATATAAAGGTAAGTGCTAAAGTATTAAGAAAATGCTTCGTTTCTAGCCTTATACTGTTGTGGCAACCAAAGTCAGCGCAGTCTGCTCTATCTTGCACGGTTTTCAAGATATAAGCATTTTTGTGTTTTGCAAAAAATTAAAAATGTCCGCTATATTTGGCGAGACAAAAATATTTGGAAAATTGGCATGGGTACTCTGTAGAGATACCCAGCAGGTCAAAAATTTTGTTGAGTTCGCTCCATATAGCATGGTTTTCGAGATATAAGCATTTTTGTCTTTTGAAAAAACTTTGAAAATTCAAAATGGCCACCATTTTTGGGGAGACAAATATTTTTGTCAAGACCACTGCCGCGGTTTGTATCTCCCGCCGAGCATTAAAGGAGAAGAAATAGCTTTTCCGAGATATTCACAATTTTTCATTTTCGTGTCTGAAAGCTCTTCCAAAAGTAGGTGAATGAGTTATTTGAGAAAAATTAGCTATCTGCAATACTTTTAGAGATAATTCGCATTTACTCATTTTGAGTAGGTGAGTAATTATGTATGGGTCCGAAACTTCACCATGTGAAAGCTCTCCCACAAGTAGATGAATGAGTATTTGATAAAAATTGGGTATCCGCAATACTTTTACAGATAATTAGCATTTACTCATTTTGAGTAGGTGAATAAATAGCTATGGGTCTGAAACTTCACAGAGTGAAAGCTCTCCCAAAAGTAGGTGAATGAGTTATTTGAGAAAAATTGACTATCTGCAATACTTTTAGAGATAATTCACATTTACTCATTTTGAGTAGGTGAATAATTAGCTATGGGTCTGAAACTTCACCAAGTGAAAGCTCTCCCAAAAGTAGATGAATGAGTTATTTGAGAAAAATTGGCTATCTGCAATACTTTTAGAGATAATTCGCATTTACTCATTTTGAGTAGGTGAGTAATTAGCTATGGGTCTGAAACTTCACCATGTGAAAGCTCTCCCACAAGTAGATGAATGAGTATTTGATAAAAATTGGGTATCCGCAATACTTTTACAAATAATTTGCATTTACTCATTTTGAGGTGAATAAATAGCTATGGGTCTGAAACTTCACCAAGTGAAAGCTCTCCCAAAAGTAGATGAATGAGTTATTTGAGAAAAATTGGCTATCTGCAATACTTTTAAGAGATAATTCGCATTTAGTCATTTTGAGTAGGTGAGTAATTATGTATGGGTCTGAAACTTCACCATGTGAAAGCTCTCCCAAAAGTACATGATGAGTTATTTGATAAAAATTGGGTATCCGCAATAGCTTTTGAGATAATTAGCATTTACTCATTTTGAGTAGGTGAGTAATTAGCTATGGGTCTGAAACTTCACCAAGTGAAAGCTCTTCCAAAAGTAGGTGAATGAGTTATTTGAGAAAAATTGGCTATCTGCAATACTTTTAGAGGTAATTCGCATTTACTCATTTTGAGTAGGTGAGCAATTAGCTATGGGTCTGAAACTTCACCAAGTGAAAGCTCTTTGGGATACCTGCTCTGCAGAGATACCCTGAAGATCAAAAATTTCGTCGAAATCGCTCTATATAGCACGGTTTTCGAAATATTAGCATTTTTGTGTTTTGCAATTTTTGCGCGAAAATTCAAAATGGCCGCCATTTTTGGCAAGATAAAATTTTTTTTGAAAATTGGCATGGCTACTCTGCAGAGATACCCTGTGGGTCAAAAATTTCGTCGAAATCGCTCTATCTAGCACGGTTTTCGAGATATAAGCAATTTTATGTTTTGCAATTTTTGCGAAAAATTCGAAAATTCAAAATGGCCGCCATTTTTGCCGAGACAAAATGTTTTTGAAAATAGGCATGGCTACTCTGCAGAGATACCCTGTGGGTCAAAAATTTCGTCGAAATCGCTCTATCTAGCAGGGTTTTCGAGATATAAGCATTTTTATGTTTTGCAATTTTTGCGAAAAATTCGAAAATTCAAAATGGCCACCACTTTTGGCGAGACAAAATTTTTTTGAAAATAGGCATGGCTACTCTGCAGAGCTACCCTGTGGGTCAAAAATTTCGTCGAAATCACTCTATTTAGTACGGTTTTCAAGATATAAGCATTTTTATGTTTTGCAATTTTTGCGAAAACTTCGAAAATTCAAAATGGCCGCCACTTTTGGCGAGACAAAATTTTTTTGAAAATAGGCATGGCTACTCTGCAGAGCTGCCCTGTGGGTCAAAAATTTCGTCGAAATCGCTCTATCTAGTACGGTTTTCGAGATATACCGGTAAGCATTTTTATGTTTTGCAATTTTTGCGAAAAATTCGAAAATTCAAAATGGCCACCATTTTTGGCGAGACAAATTTTTTTTCAAAAATGGGATAGCTATTCTGCAGATATACCCTGTGGGTCAAAAATTTCGTCGAAATCGCTCTACCTAGCACGCAGGCATCCCAGGGGAACCTTTTAAAAAGGTTTTAGCCTTTTTTTTGCTGAAAAAAAACTTTTTTTCTCATTTTTTCAAGAAAAACCTTTTTTTAAGCTGAAAAATGGCGTGAAAACCTTTTTTCGCCTTTTTTTTCAAGCTGAAACCTTTTTTTTCCCCAGCAGTCAAATTTGTCGATAAAGTTTTAATTAATTGTGCATACATTTAAGGTGTATATAGCTATTATTAAGTGTTTAAGAATGTTTGACTTCTGATCAGACCAAAAATTGAAGTTGATAGTGTAATACCAACAAAAATGTTTGGTCTGAGAATAGTTAACAGTCTAAAACAGTAGAAACATTCTAGACTATGAAATCTAAGAGTCTGTGGTAGAAAGCCGGTGGAGTAGGATACTGTCTCATACGTTGTGATAGTGCGTGATAACTGAAAAACACTTTTATTGATTTTATTCAAACTTGGCACATACATGCATTTGGAAGGTGACCTTAAACTCCAAATAATACAGAGGTTATGATCACCTTAATGTCATAAATGGATCTTCAGCCACTTGAAGGCCTAAAGGTCACAAACTATGTAGCTCATTTAGCTAAAATTTGATTTAAATGCACATTAATATTTTCTTCTTACAGATGTTAAAAAATCAAGAATTTATGTTGTGCTTAAATTTGTGTTTGAGACCTCACTTTGTGGATATTTTCTACATTTTTCACATATTTGCCCTGTAAGTTGGAAATGATAATTCTGATGATTCTCAGACTGTACTAGATATAACTATTACATGTAATCTTTGTGTAAAATTTGAGGTCTGTAGCTTTAATTTTGAGGTCACCTTAAGGTCTTAAAAAGTGTCCACGTGTCCCATTATGTGAACTTTTGGCCAGTTTAAGCCCCAGTAACTCTAAAACGATGTGGTTCAGTCATCTTAAATCCCATCCGCGAGTATAAAGTCTTTTTTTAAAGCTGTGATAGGTAACCCGAAACCGGTCCAAATTCTTTAGGAAACCAAGTACAAACTGGCGAAGCGGGTAACCGAAAAAATATTAAATATAGCGTAAATCAATGAAATACTTGGACAAACCTTAGTATTCTGTCAGATTTATTTAATTGACATTAGTTTTTCACATAATTTTACTTATTTATACTGATATTAACATTATTATTCATTACAGTTTGTTTACATCATTCGCCATGTTTGCTTCTATGCTACTTTCACTGGGTGACAACTAAAACATGGTTACCCATAATCAGATCGGTTCTTTTGAGGTGAATACCTGGTGTCGTTTTTCTAATGAAGTCACAGCCTTAGTCTTTTTACATGTGTCAAAAATCAAGTCTAACCTGACATTTTATAGTGAAATACCCTTACCATTTCGTAACAGTGTAGCCACTTGCAGCCATCTAACTCAGTGGCCACTGAAGAGATGTGAATTTAAGGTTGTATAACAACCTTAACATTTAACTTGTGTATGAGGCCCATAACCACCCCACACAGAGGAATTAAGTGTCCCACAAGTGACACTTATTTGTATTTAGGGGAGAGGGGAGAGAGAGATTGGCCTCGCCGGCTCCTGTATTTTCTGTTGTTTATAGCTCGGCAACCAATGGGCAGATTCTTTTCAAATTTAGCACGTGTGTGCAGTAGCCCTGGGAAAAATTTCTGATTATGGTTTCATGATATTTCAACCAATCAGAAGTCACATGGCCAAAAACTTATTTTTCAAAGGGGTGTGCTTGTCCGGATGATAACTTCAGTGCGCTTCACCTATTCACATGAAATTTGGCAAGTAGGTTTGTTATATAGATATCTGGAAATCATTAACTTTTGGAAGTGGTCCAATAAGAAATGGCCAACTTATTAATGATTATCTAAACGTCATGATTTTTTTAAATGCTGAAAATGAAAAATCTTTAATATCCCAGAAACGATGTGAATTAAAGTGATTTGGCCCGCAGGGTGTACACAGAGTCATCTGATACTTTTTACCAAAAGTCGTTTTCCTGGCCACCATCTTGAATTTGTGTGTAAAATCCAAAAACAAAAATACACATTCATCTCAGAAACCTTGCATTTTGGCATAAAGGGAAAAAACATATTACAGGAAGATAGTTATTTTTCAAAATCATTAAAACTCATTGGGGCGCCTTGTTTTTGCTGTGCAAAAACTTTTCTTTTTCTCTCGTGAAGCAGTACTCTAGTTTTTTTCTGCATTTTTCACATGTTTTGCTTTGTGACTTGATAATGGTAGGACTGACGGGACTTTAAATGTGTAGATATAAGCTATACATAACCTGTTTGCAAAAGCCTATTCACCATAGTCTCCCCTGTCACCCTGTGTCCCCTTGGTATGACCTGGCTATGTCCTCGGATTAATGTTAACTGCCTTGCGTTATGTTCAGTTGCGCCTTAGAGTCCATCAGTGATGGAGATTAAGCACTATAAAAGTCCACATTAGATTAGATTAGATATGTGAATCTTTGTGGAAATTTTAAGGTCTGTAGTTATAATTTTAAGGCACCTTAAAGTTTCTAAAAATAGCAATAGGAACCAATTTTATGATCTTATGCTCAATAGCTTTCAAACTGTGTTCCTCACCCGCTTAATAACTTCTCTGATAATATATTAAAATGTTTTTTTCTCATATGCCAAAAAAATCAAGGGTTTTAAGTTGACATTGAACCTGTCAGTATGATGCCCATAAAGACCCTATTCGGAGGAATTTTTATCAGTTTTTTTTCACAAATACGGCTTTCTAATTTGGAAAGGTAAAGTCTGACCAGCAACTAAGTGTACTAAATCTAACTTGTATCAAAATTTTAGCTCTGTAGTGTAAATTTTAAGATCACCTTAAGGTCTAAAAGAATGTTTACAAGGACTAATTTTATGCACTCTTCTCACTTAAAGCCCTGTTCCTTGCATATGTATTGGCTCACCTAGCTGTGTTGGTGTCAAGTCGATGCATTCTAGTTGTAATTTGTAGATGGTAAATCCAGACTTTCTCTTTCAAAACTTTTACTTATGACCATAATAATTATAAAGTGATTGTATTTTTAAAACTGTTATTTCAAAACAACGCAAGTGCAATATTAATAGGAAAAACCTTTTTTTTCGGATTAAAAACCTTTTTTTCTTCCAAAATAGCCTTTCAAAAAACCTTTTTTTCCCTTAAAAGTCACTGGGATGCCTGAGCACAGTTTTCGAGATATAAGCATTTTTGTGTTTTGCAATTTTGGCGAAAAATTCGAAAATTCAAAATGGCCGCCATTTTTGGCGAGACAAAAATTTTTTGAAAATTGGGATAACTGCTCCGCAGAGATACCCTGTGGGTCAAAAATTTCATCGAAATCGCTCTATCCAGCACGGTTTTCGAGATATAAGCATTTTTGTGTTTCCTTATTTGGAAAATTCATAATGATTAATTAATCATTAATTACTCGGCCATTTCTTAACCAATCAATGCCAAAATCAAATGATTTCCAGATTTTAATAGAATGAATGTATTTGCCAAGTTTCAGGTCAATTGATAAAATTCCTTTCAAGTTATCATCCGGACAAGCTTCCCCATCGAAAAAAGACATTTTTGGTCATGTGACCTCTCTGATTGGTTGAAATGTCACTGCAGCATATTCAAAAAAATTCCCCAAGGCTACTGCCTAAACCTGCTAAATTTGAAAAGAATCCGCCTAACGGTTACAGAGTTATAAGGAAAACAAAATGCGGAGCCGGCGGAGCCTGAAGGTCTCCCATACACAAACAAGCATCCACAAGAAACAGAGAAGTTTAGGCCAAAAATGTAAATATGAAAAAGTGTCAATCTAATAAAGACTGTAAACAATATCGCTATCTTTCCTGTCTTTGCAATTGACCTTGGACCAGTGATGCAATTCCTTTTAACCTTTTTTGCTGACATTTCAGGTGAGCGGTGTTGCCAAGTTTTCTGGATTTCTGAAAGACAAATGCTTGGAGCCTTTGTTTGATGGGGCCTTACCAGAATTACGCTTCCTGAACCTTCTAGACCAGTTTTTTCTCCACACCGCCACCATAGACAGACTGCGCAGGAAGAGGAAAGAGCTGAAGATCATCATTGGTGAGAGGGACACTGGTGAAGAAGGGGACATTCTCGAACTCATGGTAGAAAAAGCTGCTCATAATCCATTCACCAGTGAAGAGAACTTCACTGAGGTTTATTGAAACTAAGTGTGAATATACTGGCCACTGAAATGAGTTCACTTTGGTCTACCAAATCTCCGTGTGAATTTATTCACTGATGAAGATAACTTCACTTAGGTTTATTGAAACTTAGTCTCAATGTATTAGCAACTGAAGAGACCATACTCAGGTTTAGTGAAACTTTATGTGAATTTACTAACAACTGTAAAGACTTCTCGGAGGTTTATGGAAAGTTACTATGAATATACTTATGCGAGAAGAGACTTCCCTGAGGATTAGTGTGAAAATTACTGTGAATGCATCCTTGATGAGGTTTATCAAAACCTAGTTTCCATGTATTTACCACTGAAGTGAGTTCACTGTGGTTTATCAAAACTTGGTGTGAATGTATTGGTCACTGAGTAGACTTCACTGAGGTTTAATGAAGCTCAGTGTGAATTTACGTACAACTGAAAAAAACTTTTTATGGAAATCTCTGCATATACTTACCAGAAAAGAAACTTCACCAAGGTTTATTGAAAGTTGCTGTGAATGTATTTACTAGTGCTGGTAACGAGTTGACCGAAACTCGAGTCATAACTCGGTGGGCGATATTTGGGACCACATCGATTTACGTAATTTAAACTCTAGTTTTTAAGAAATAAATTATGATATACTAGTCTTGTTATAAAACCAGCACTTTTACTATCTAACCAGAAAGACAAAAAATTCAATGAGCAATGGCCGTTTTTTTATTTCCTTATTTACGTGGATGTTCCATAATGTGCTCATACATGCCTGTACAATTTAACCAGCAACAGAATATATTTCCTTGCAATAAAATGGTGCTAAATACGTAAATGCGGATCCCTTGATGACAATATTTGGACATTATTATTTTATTTATATTTATGTCCTTTACTCGAGTTCGACTCGAGTTCAACTCACATCTAACAAGCGAGTGTCGATCTACAGAAATCACTGTTGATTACA
This sequence comes from Sabellastarte sp. h YS-2021, assembly GCA_964017235.1. Lineage (NCBI taxonomy): Eukaryota > Metazoa > Annelida > Polychaeta > Sabellida > Sabellidae > Sabellastarte > Sabellastarte sp. h YS-2021. The sequence goes on from OZ024930.1 coordinate 163,683,142, forward strand.
GCTCTAGTATTTACCATTGAAAAGACTTACTAAGGTTAATGAGACTTAGCATGTATGGATTCACCACTGAAGTGAGTTCACTGGGGTCTATCAAAACTGTGTGAATTTATTTACCAGTGGTAGGACTTTGCTGAGGTTTGATGAAATTTAGTGGGAAAGTATTTGCCATTGAAGATACTTCACCGAGGTCTATTGATAGCTAATGTAAATCAGCTTACCATTGAAGAGACTACTCGGACATTTTCTTGAAACTTATACCCCCTTCACACTACAGGTGGTGTACCCCTTAGTAGTAGGTTAGACAAATCAACCATATCCTTCAATTATCACCTGACATCTGTACACGAACTTGTGAGACAGTAGCCCACTGTCTCAATCCTTTAGCATCTCATGGAAATTTAGAAAGTGTTCAATCTTTCCACCTCTGAAGGCCACAATGTCGGTTTCTGTTGGTCACCGTCCCTTGTAAGCCTTATCACCGTGCCTATATCCGTGTCTGTCTGTCCCTGTCAATCCATTTCAGTGATCTTCCATACATATTTTTCGATGTGGTGGTGTCGTGGTGGTGTTTATGGTTTATTGAATGTTTGCGACTTCTTGATTTGATATCAAGTGTTTGTACTATAGCTATATAAGGTGAATGGATGTTGTCTCTCAGTGATAGATGTTTGTACTACTGTCATGCCACTGTTACTGTCATTTACACACTGTGTCCCATCAGTGGCCGTGAGAGTTATACCTTATGGATACATCAAATCATGGAAGATATGAGGTTTCCTGAGAGGCAATTCCACCTCCACGTAAAACTACTAACCATGGGGTAAAACTGCCTGTAGTGTGAAAGGAGCATTAATGTGAATGCGTTAATCATTATAGAGCCTTCACTGAGGTTTATTGAAACATTGTGGATGTATTTCCCATTGAAGAGACTTTAAGTGATGTATATTGTATCTCAATGTAAATGTAGTTACCATGGAAGAGACTTCACTGAAGCTTATTTAAAACTTAATGTGAATGCCTTTGCCATTGAAGAGACTTTACTGAGGTGTATTAAAATTAAAAAAAGAATCCTTCAACAAAATTTCGTGCTGATTAATTGAAAGTTATTATTTTATTTGCCAGAAACTTATCAGAAAGCGTACACAAGTTTTTTTTCACCAAATTTCAAATGTATTTTATCTACACAAAAATAAACTTGATGTTTCCAATTTTGTTTGCAACATGTTTCATTATTTGTTTTAACCTGTTTCATTCAAAGGTTTATGTGAGCTGATATTTTGTTTGTGCTATACAGTAGAGCTGCATTTGAAACATGGTATCTTAAATTCAACTTTGATACAAGTATCCATAGTAACATATCAACTATTTAATCTTTAAACCATTATCTCTTAATCAAGGGAGAATTTGGGTTGGGAAAAGATGTTCTGTACGCGAAGCCACCAAGTCTGTGACCTGTCTCTCAGTATTGAATGATCAGGTGTGAACTAAAGCATTCATGTCATGAGACTGGCACATACAAAATGGAAATAGCTTCAACTTCTCTTTCAATCTCAAATGGTCAAGTAAATGTCTCACAGCACTTATACTTTGCAATATTGTTTCAAAGTCACTACACCTAGGTCAAACTGTGGCCAGTCAATTTGGCTTGCCCATTGTACCAAAGTCAGTTGTCAAAATGATGTGAATATTTTCACTTTAAAAACAAGGATACTACAAAGTAATATCTGAATATCATCTGCAATTGCGGATTACTGGACTAATGATAGATTCTGTTTCATCCTTGCAAAGCAAAAAAATAAACTTAAGTATTATGTTTTAAGGCTTCAGTGGTTATTATCAAGGGAATGTACCTGCCTAGTATCAACTTCCTACACCCCCCAACCAATGTCCCTACCAAGTATCAACTTCCTACACCTTACGGTTTCCGATATATAGCCCAGACAGGATTTTATAGGTCAAGGTTGCTACGGCAAGGTCAAAGGTCAAATCAAGGTCACTCCCTGACGTTGCACACCTACAACCCCAACCAATGTCCCTGACAAGTATCAACTTCCAACACCTTACGGTTTCCAAGATATAGCCCGGACACAATTTTATAGGTCAAGGTCACCACAGCCAGGTCAAAGGTCAACTCAAGGTCACACCATGACGTTGCACACCTACAACCCCCTACCAAGTATCAGCTTCCTACACCTTACAGTTCCGAGTTATAGTCCGGGCCAAATTGTAAAGGTCAAGGTCAAATAAAGGTCACACCATGACATTGCACACATACACGCCATAACCAATGTCCCTACCAAGCATCAACCTCCTACACCTTAGGGTTTCTGAGATACAGCCCGGACAAACTTTTTCAAGTCGCCCGCCCACCCATCCAGACACCATGGTGGAAACAATACCCTGACAGCCCTTAAGGGCTGTGGGGTAAAAATTGTTTCACCGTGCTGTGGTACGGGCATCTTTGATACTATTTTACAAGTTTAGAATATCCCATTTTAAGTTATGGCTCATGTACACTCGCATTTATATTTGCACATATTATGGGCAAATGTACAGAATACATTTTTCTTTTGTTTCACAGGCATCAGAATCTGATTTTTAAATTTAGGGTGCTCTACAGCAGACCTTTTCAAAAAAGGTCAGAAAACCGATGCACAATGCTGACCTCAGTGGTGGGAGGCGAGTGTTTTACCCACATGACTGAGCCCCCAGTTGGTCCATGGAAACCCATCTTTGATCTTGCATTGCAGTAAAAACATGGGTTTAGGTGACTGGTGATAAAACCTACTGTTCTGGACATTAAACAATCGTAATGATACCAGTTTAAAATGTAAATCAACACAAAGCACTGATTGTGGTGAACTTTGGTCATGAGTTTTGTCTTGCAGCTTCTAATTTTTATGACAACAGTTATTTGCACACAGGTACATCATCGTTTAACTAACTGGATGGACGAATACACTGTAACCACTCACTGAAAAGCCAATGTTTTTGTAATATGTAGGTCACACCCTTTCCATGTTCTGGTCACAAGTTACAATTGAATGGGGCCTGTCTACCTTTGGTTGTGGTTGGACCACAATCAGTTTGCTTTGTATCTTGGTAGGAAGCATTCGGTGGGATTCACATTAGGAGAGGACGCCTTTATGTCAATTACAACTATGACCCAGTAAACATTACAAACGTTTATAAATGTTTATAAACCTAACTAGAAACGGTTTAGATTAGGTTTAAAATGATGGGTCCATAAACGTTTGTCTATAAACGTTTGTCTATAAACGTTTATAAACATTTATGTACAAACGTTTATAAACATTTATGTACAAACGTTTATAAACGTTTATGTATAAACGTTTATACATAAACGTTAATTTATAGATGTTTGTACATGTGTTTAAAATCTGGAGAAATATTTCTGTAAGTATATCTTGCTGTATCACTGTTGTTTGAAGCCATCATTACATTCTAAGTAAATACATAGAAGTATATAATTTGATGATATTATATACTTTTATATCTTTACTTAGAATATAATGATGGCTTCAAAGAACGGTGATACAGCAAGATATAGTAACAGAAATATTTCTCCAGTTTCTCTCAAAATGGCTGTGCTGATGTCATCATCCCAAATGAAAGCGAGGTTAAGATATTCTTCACTCTTCGTAAACGTTTAAAAACGTTTATAAATGTTTATGTATAAACATTTATAAACGTTTATGCATAAACGTTTATAAACCAAACTAATGTTGCTGAAACGCTTATAAACCTATGATATTGAATAACTGTTAATATTTAGGTTTATATTTGGTTTAAAAAACGTTTATAGGTTTACTGAACGTTTATAAACGTTTGTAATGTTTACTGGGGAACGGGTTTTGCATTTGGTACTGCTTTTTCAAAAATGTTTCAACTAGCCATCATAACCTCTAACGAGTTGTCTTAAAAATTTAAGTTTTATATTTTAATTCCAACTAGATTGCGCCGACTCGATGCAAACATATCCCCAGACAGGCCATCCCTCGTGCCACAGGCATTTCTTTGGGCATTTTCTGTAACGCCCATTTTGTGTGACAAAGTCAAAGTTGGGGTTTAACGTCCCGTTCAACAGCCAGGGTCATATTGGGACCCCATTTTGTGTGATTCATAATTTTTATAAACCATTTTTCATTTTATGTGTGGTTTTTGGACAAACCATTTTTTTCAGTTTTTGGCTGGACTATCAATCTGCAATGATAAAATTAGTCTTTTTTTCAAGGTACTAAAAATGGTTTTTAGTTCTTTCTAAAATAGTAGCAAAAAGGTTCTGTAAGGCGTGTATGCCTTTAAATGGAGAGAATTGAAATCACAAAATACTGGGATTAGATTTAGCAGATTCAGTTATAGCTCAAGAATTGTGCATTTTTTTCTTATACACATATATAGAAAAGAACATATACACCCCAGGCACACACATAAACACCCCCCACATTCAGATTTATCATACACTATATGAAACTCCTTTTGCTTGTGCAAATAGAAAGTCCACTTATTGTGGGACACACAGTCACCAGGGGCGGTATTCACTAACAAGGATTAAGATCAGATCAAGATCAGATCAAATTTGAGAAAAAAGTTTCAAGTGAGCCATGGGATTAAATAGCTATTCATAAACCATGGATCACTTGAACTGAAAAGATGAAACATTTGATCTGATTTTGTATGAATTTCACACAATTTTAAAAGGTTTATTCAGTTGTGAAATACTGTCTGCCTCTGTAATAACTGATTAAAACATTCATCTTCCCTGAGATAAAAATATTCTATCAGCTATTTTTGATCTGTCTTGATCCAAAAGTTAATCCATCAAAGAGCATGGATCATAGTTAATCCAAAATTTGATCAAAATATCAGATCAAATGTTTCATGAATACCAATCTGAGCTGATCCAAAAATCTGATCAAAAAGTGATCATTTTTGTTCAAATTTGATCTGATCTTTACTGATCCATGTTAGTGAATACCACCGCAGGGTACGTTTTTCATTGTTAAAAAACTGGTGTGACATAAATTTTATGCATATACTATAATAAAATTACAAGTTTGGCAAAGTTTAGAAAGTCTACATGATTGGTTTGCAATTTATTTTAAAAACATATGCCACAAGAAGCAACTCATTAAATTTTGGTGATAATTTTCTCACAATTCTATTTTAACACCAGAACAACGTGTATACAATATGCAAAAATGTATGTAACCAGGTTTCTGTGACCAATATTGTAGTGCGGGAATGCACTGACGCCACTCACATGGTCATTGACAAAAGAGCACACCACAGGTCATCCACATTCTTTATGGTGAACCATTGGGGACATGGTCAATATTTTTTTGTTATTTCTTTTTTGTCAAATTGGGGATTTATGATTTTCTCATATCAACACATTAAACTTGATTGACACACTTATCTTGACATAGGAGATTATAAGTAAAGAATTAGTAAAAATTGATGTGACACTTTGCATATCTCATCAAATATGGAAGATTAACTTAGTAAATGTGCCAAAAAATCATTAAACTGAATTTATTTGGTGGCACCCTTCATATGACAAGATCATAAATTCCCAATTTGACAAAAAGGAAATATAAAAAAAAATGATCCATGTCCCTGCTGGTCCACCATAGAGATGCGACTGACCTGTGCTCTTTTGGTCAATGACCATGTGAGTGACGTCAGTGCAAACCTGCACCGCAATATTGGTCATTGAACCTTGGTTATTATATACATTTTGACATATTGTGTCCATGTTGTTTTGGAGCTAAAATAAAATTGTGTGAAAATTATCAACAAAATTAAAGGAGTTATTTATTATGGCATATGTTTTGAGAATAAATTACAAACCAATCATGTATATTTTCAATTTCGAGCTAGCAAGATTTATTGATATTAAAAGTTCTTCGAGATTTATTCTGATAGATCAGGTGATTTCTATTCTGGAGTAATGTCACATGATCCTCCACAAATTCAGATACCAGAAAATGGACTTTTAAACAAGGAAATGATACTAAAAGTGTCTGTTGTTTTTAACATACATTGTATCTGCAGTACAATAAATACTGTCAATGGATAGCATAATCTTTCTTTTACAAGTTTATGTCCATTGGTTGTGTGATATGTTGGATTTAAAAAGGATTATTACTGTTGACATGACAGAGGGTGAAAATCTGACAGATCTGTGAGTTGCCAAACTTGTAGTTTTATTATAGTATATGCATAAAATTTATGTCACACCAGTTTTTTAACAATGAAAAACGTACCATGGTGACTGTGGTGGGACATATCACAATGGGGGCTGGTTGGGTGGGTAAGGAGATATTGAAGAGAAAAAGTTGACAGGAAGATGCCGATATTTGTCACAGTACATAGGTCAAATTCTGGTTTAAATACTCAAATACTTGAGAAGTATTAGAGCTAAAGAGCTTAGACTAGGTAAGGAGATATTGAAGGGAAAAGGCTGACAGAAAGTTGCTGTTATTTGTCCTAGGTCAAAGGGTCAAGTTCTGGTTTAAATACCCCCAATACTCGATTAAGTATTTCAGCTATGGTGTACGTGGCAGTCACCGAGCACCTGGCTGTACTTAAACCCCAGTGTTTTCATATGGTAGGGTATATTACATTTTTATGACATAAAAACTACTGGCCAGATCTTTTAGAAGGAAATGAGAAGATGGGTCTATTGATCCAACTTAGATCTCCTTAAATTTTGAGAATGATCCAGATTACCGCCTGGATACAAAATATATCCCTGATCTGTATATTCCGATTTACTTAAGCCTTGGTGGAGGGATGCACTCTCCGAGTGCTCGTTTTATATTTGGTTGCCATTGCACACCCTGTAAGCATCACAATGTTTGGGAGGATATGTTGTCTCAAAACAAGCCCGAGAGTCAGATTCAAATAAAACCTAAGACTTCTATTCTGAGCTCAGTTTGGCTTTAATTAGCAAATAGGAAAGAATTTGTGCCCAAACATTGCTGAGGCAAAGATTTTGATAAATCCCACATAATCAATGAGGAGCAAACCCCAAGGTTGTTCTTTGATCAAAAGTGATCAATTTTGCTTTGCCCTATTTCCTGAGACGGAATTCACCAAATGACTTAAGTCTTTTCATTTTCCATCTACTTAATCTATATTTTCTAAACAAAGTTTGATTTTTCCAAAGCTGTTTAGAGAACATACGTAGTAGTGCATGATGTAGGTATGTTTAAGAAATCTTTGGCCAATAATGACACAGATATGAGGGCAACATATAAATATTTCAATTCTTTTGGTAGACTTAGGTTCCCTTTGTGTCTGGCTCAAAGTTAAACCAAAACAAGTCAAATAAAGAGCTTAGCTATTCTGAGCTAAAATATAGACTTAATTCTGAGACAGACATCTTAAGTTAAAACATATGTTTTATGTTGAGACCAAAGTCTTTAAATTACACCCCAAAACAGACTTAAATTTTGCTTAAGTGAATCTAGCCACATGTGTACCTTTATGCATATTTGTAGACACAATGATGTGAAAATGTTGCTTTGAAGATTGAAACGAGTTGTCTATCAATGTATTATTTTGTTTATTCCATATAAAATCAAACTTATTTATTATACTTTTAACAGAAGAGAAGCGAAAATATCCGAACAAACTGTGAAAAATGTCAAAATCTTTGCCCGATGTAAAATTTGTTGTACAAGTTTATTCAGCAAATTTTACATAAGGCAAAGCTTTTGATTTTCTTAAAACAAATTTTTATAAATATTCATAGATTTCAAGAATCAGTTACTATTCACTAGTATTCAGGTATGAGATTGAAGCTTCTGTGGAACCTTCAGTTGTCAGGAATTTACACCAGACTGCTGCTTGGCTTGGTATTTTGGCACCAAGTCCTTATTTGCACTTCTTTTAATCAATATATAGCTAATAATGCTTTAGATTTGTATTTGTAACTCTGATTGGCTACAGATTGAGTTATTGTTTACTTCAATTTTGCATACCAAATTATTCCATGTGCAAAATTACCATACCAAGCAACCTGCTTGGATAATACATATTTTTCAAGTACCATGTAAATGAAGATTTGTACACTATTCAGTTCTTTAAATTGTCCATGAAAATTGTGAAACAAAATATACAATCACAAACACATCAAGTGGAAAACACTTTGAGTTTATAACTTTAGTAATAAGGCTGTTTCTGATGCAGAAATCCTGTCCAAGACCCCGGTTTCAGTGTCTCATGTTATTATAAGACCAAGCTGATTTTTAAGTTGGGGACTCTGCTGTACACTGTGATTAAAAAAGGCTGGAAAATATGAGTTACATATTTAACTTTTATTTCATTACGACGAAAAAGATAGGATGTATCACCAAAACTGTAAGTGCTATAAGCTTCTCCCAACACCTTATCACTTTCAAAAAAAAAAACTCCGAGAGGACCAAGTCACCATAACTTTTGGGAAGCAGGAAAGATTAATAGACTCGTAAGACCGATGTTCTCGTTAGAAAAAATCTACTAGCCTCCATTTTTATGGGAAAAATTCTTACATCATCAAATGTCTGGACTCTCTAGGTTGTATCACTGAAAAGGCAGGTTGTATCACAACTCACATCTTATGCTAGTAGACAGGACACAAATGCTGACTCATAAAGATTATGTTTGAAGAATGGGACATTTACAAATTCTGCTATTACCCTCCGAGACCACATAATTGCGTCGGTCAGGAAGCAAATTCATGACATTGGAACCGAGGTATAATTATTATGGTAAGTTTAAATAAAATACTAGATAAATTATAACAGTAGTACTGAAAATAATAACGTTTCTGTGTCACAATCCTGAACCAGTGCACTGAAAATGTTCACATTGCATACAAGGATCAATGAACATCATTTGTACATAAACAATTACCATCTGTTTTACCCAAATATATACATGAAATAAATATCTGTTTTGGTAATAAAAAATTGTACAAATGTTACAAAGTAAACATCACATTGCTCATATAAATAAGAACAGAATCCACTCTATCTGTATACATGGCACTAAAATGTACAAAATAACTACAATATTCATACATCAGCAGCTAAAATTCAGCAAGTTGTGACATTTTATGTACAACAATTTGTAAATCTGGACACTCACATTTTTGACACTATAGCCAATCGGCCTATTTCAGGCCTTAGTGTACATACACATGTATGCGACTTACAAAACCAGCAGCTGATTTACAGCTGCGATTTTTTTTTTGGTCTGAGAGGAAAAAAATCAGATGAGAAGTAAATTTAGATATATGTTGACAAAATATTGAGACAGGTGGAAAAGAATTGCCGTCACAAATTGGCCGTTGAATGTTGTATGCCGCATATATGTGTATGTACACTAACTCCTACCTTCAGCCCAGTATGTCTATTTTGTAATTAACATAGTTTTCTGGTTGTTAATTGTCAGTCTGTATCAATAAATTCAATTGAAATCATCAATTGTCTACTGCACAAAAAAGTCTTGTTCACCAAAAAACAGCAACTAAAGGATTTATCATTTGCTTGGTAAGCTAAATATATATACTTAGCCAAAAAAGAAATGCAAGATATATGTTAATTTATTCTTTCTAAAACTTTATTTTTTGGCAAAATTGATCTAGTAAACCATTATACTATGGTTACTTATTTTTAGACAATTAGTGTCCATATCTGATGCTTTAAAACACTTAAAAATATCAAGTTTGATATATATGTACAACAATTTCTACAGTTATCAAAGATCAAAGTCAAAACCTTGACCACAGTTAGGAATCCTAAGTGGTTAGTGTCGATCTTATCAACCACTCAACCACTTGGGTCAATATGGTTATCAGAAATTTTCAAAATGTTTAGATTTCAAGACCTTTTCAAAAGCTAAGGTCATATTAGGACAAGCCCTTGTTGCATCCCTGTCCCCATAATTGCTCGATATGATAACTCATAAGCCCGGAGAGGAAAAACCAGGTTCGTAAATACCAAATACTAAAACAATCCTAGAAGATATGGCAAATCAACATAATTTTTGTCCAATTTTACCAATTATTGTAGGGGGGATTTGGAAGGTTGCAACCTCTTTCCTGTCCTACTTGACTTATTAAAATTTGGAATAAACTTTAAAAAACAGAGTTCTGTGCAGTAGTAACAACTCCTATTTTAATTTCCCTTCGCGACATTGTCCTAAAAACTCAGGGAAAGGAAAGAAGCCCTTGTATTTTGGTAGTGGACATTTAAAAAGCATCCCATGTAGCCATTCCATCCCCACCTTCAACCCTCCTTACAGGGTTCCCAGACTTTTGATAACTGGATTCAAGGTCTTTTCAAGGTCAACAAGAACAATTTTCAAGGATATATTATACGGCACAGCCTCCTTTACCTCCCCTTCTAGCCATCCGTTTCTCCCACAAAATTCTTAATCGTCACAAGATTTTAACATTTTATAAGCTCATTACAATATTGCTAGTTTTAACACATCCAATAATATTTTAACATAAACTTTGTTTAGACTAGACATTCTGAGTCTGCCATAGCCGTAAAACTAGATGATGGAGATGCAGAAGTTGGGCAATAACAAATTCAGGGCCTTTCAAGGATTTTATTCAATTTTGGTCAAATTCAAGGACTTTCACGGACTTGACAATGAAACAATTTTTTTCAAGCATTTTCAAGGATGTGGGAACCCCCGGTGACCTTGTGTAGAGTTTAACACTCGTAATAAGACAAATAAGTGCCACCAAAAGTATGACCTCCTTGGCGGAGGTCGTAAATAGCAGAGTTTTTCACAGTAGACAATATCATGGGCAAGGTAGGATTAACAAATGCTAGAGTTTTATTTACAGTAGCCAATAGCATTGGCAAGATAAGATTAACAAGTGCTAGCGTATTTTTTTACAGTAGACAATAGCATTGGCAAGATATAGAAATATCAGAGCTATTTTTTAATATACAGATGGGTCTATGGTCCCCCTATCTCGCTATTCAGAACATTTTACTAAGTACTGTGATGACTGTATAACTGGCATCATATTTGTTAACACAGGAAAACTTAAAATATTAGAAACAAACCTCAAATCTGAAGAAAGTGCATACTTTGATCTAATATTTTTGTAGATGTTAGTCTGTTGCAGCAATTTCTAAAAACAGAAGTGCCATGTTTGGATTTCATGGGCTTCACATCCTGCCAGTTTGCCTATTCAATTGGAGACATACTAAAGCACATATCTTTTCAGAATCCTGCAATCGGAACAGTTTTGCACTGGCGGGCTCCCGACCTACATGTTTTAATACAAACCTATCCCTATTTTAATGTTGATCATACCATTGCTAAATTTTTAATATACCATATTTATCTGTACAAACGCCCCCTCCCTATTAATCATCCCCCCTCCTGCCTACCTTTGCAAAGTTCATATTTTGGGATTTTACATCCCTCTCAACAGCCAACACCTTTGCAATTCCGGGATTCCGAAAAAAGATGTGTTTTAGTACTTCCCCAATCAAATACCGCTTACGACAAATAAAGAAGATTACAACAAAACCTGGCAGTTTTGTTCACAGATGCAGCAAAATCTGCAAAAATACGAGATAAAGCTTTAGAATTTCTTCAAATTTAAAGTTTGTTAACTATATTTTAAGCTCTATTGTCATTATACATGCTGGCAAGCGAAATCAAGGCTGTACATGTCCATTATGACCCATTACCACTGAACTCGAGAGTTGAAATTATTTATCTGTTAGAGCCGCCCCCTCCCTTTTAAAAAATGCATCAGCCCGGGGCATTTATATGAATAAGTACAGTAGACAATTTAATTTGTAAGTTAAGATAGACGAATGCCAGTTATTTTCATGTATATGATATCATAGGCAATTAATGCAAGACCTTTTTTTAAAAAGAATACAATACCATTGGAAAGTTATAATATCAACAAATGCCAAAGTGTAGACAACACCACTGGCAAGTTTATCTGACAAATGCCAAACCTAGATTTACCTAATACATTAACAAAAGAAGTTTAATAAGAATGGTGATCATCAGAATACTGTGGAGACAAGAAGATCTGGAACAACCTGCAGCGGTGCTATACTCTGAATTTGATGGATGGCTCATTTGAGTCTGTTCATAATTACCCTTTCGGTGTGAGGAATATTCCACATCACTCGGAATATTCCTATTCTGTTTATAAGGAACCACATCTTCGTTGTTTTCACTGTACAAATCAACGTCTTGGCTGTAAAAATCGATGGCAATGTAGTGCACTTGGTCCCCGTAGTTTTTGTTGGCATTGCTTGCTTCAGTGAAGCTTGGATTCTGACGATGGGACCTCTTCTGACTCGGGGCTGTGGAAGGAATCCACTTGATCACCTCATTCTCGTGGGATTTCTCTTTGGAGCTGAAGCAAGGGTCTGTTGAAAAAGGCAAGAGGAAATGAGGAGGTTAATTCATCAATTTTGCAAATACTGTAGAATTAGAAATGTGTGAAGAGAAATGATTTTGCAAAACCCAAGACGCTTTACCAACCATGAACCTTTACACATCAACATTAATTGATATTCAAAAACACATAAAAAGTGAAGATACTGGTACGTGCCACATTTCTTTGTACTTTAAGTAGTTATTTTGACGATGCAGTATAAGCAATTTCTTTTTGTTTTTTTTTTGTCATTATAGTAGTTAATCCTTCTACCAAGAAGTCATATGACCAAGCTTATTAGTATATTTAATTCACGACTTTTGTTGGACATATTACCAATGGATGTGTTTTTGGGTTGAGCTTGGAAGTGATTTTGCTTGTTTTGACCAAATGTTAACATTTGTATTGATCACCAAATTTGATGGGCCCAACAATCAACACTTGACCAAATCTTGAAGAAAATGTATGAGAATGTGTGAACAGTTTGGTTTGCACAAACGCCTTTACTTTGTGGTGTGCTATTTTCAGAGATAATGAATGGGTACATTTTCAGAGAATCATAGTGCACTAAGTAGGGACTTTGCACTAGGTTCTGATGAACAGTCAGTGAGTCTGCAAATCATTTCTTCTGATCTGCTGTCCAGAAGATGTGCTTGGTAATATTTTCTAATTTAATAGCCAATATCAATGGACTATTAAAATTTTACATCTACATGTATTTTAGAAATCACCTCTGAAAACATAAAGCAATAACTAAACCTATTACACCCTCAACATTTTGGGGACAGTCAATCTAACATGAATCAAATTTTAAATTACCTGCTTTAGAAGAAAATTCTAGAACACCTGTAGCACTAAAGTGTCTGTTGTTCACGAGTACACATCTGGGGTCTGAGCGCCATTCCAAATGTTTGCCTTGTTTTTTGAAGCTCTGTAAACAGATGATATATAGCCATTGTTAATGTTTGCTGGAGAGAAGGAAAGGAGATCTCGCAAGTCAGAATAAATATGTACTTACTGGGCACTACTATTTTTAAAGTAGATTCTAACATATAAGCAATAAATGAGAAAAATTGCGGATCAATAAAGGCCCAAACAACAACAAGGCATTTATGGTAGAGTATCGATGTGACTTTGAAAGTCAAGGGGAAGTTGAAAAGACTGGGAAGTATTATCTGACGTATATGGCCAGATCTAATCTATCTAATCTAATAAGGACTTTCATAGTGTTTAATCTCCATCACTGATAGATACAACAGTGCAACTATGCATAAAACTATTGAAAAGTTAAGTTCCACAGAACATAGCCAGGTCATACCCAAGAAGAAAAGGGAGTGGTCGAACGAATATGGGGATAGGCTTTTGCAAACAGCTAAGTTTTTTGAAGGAGGTAATAGAGGTTGCATTCAGTGTTGATTCTAGGAATTTCAAAAAGTGGGGGCAATCCCTGACCACAGCATAAAATGTGGGGGAGGGGCTAAAAAATTCTGGGGGATGATTTCATGATAAAGGACACAAAACTGAATGACAAAACTGAAGTCTTATTGATTAGTTCTCCACATCACCTCAATTCTTGGTGCTATACTTGACTCTTCACTCCCCATGGATAAATTTGTTTTGCAGAAATATCTAACACGCATGCTCCATCTTAGATGTATATCACACATTAGGAAATGCTTGTCTGTAGATGGATGCAAATCAGTTATTCATGCCCTTCTTACTTCCAGACTTGACTATGCAAATAGTTTATCGTTTGGGATAAATCAAACGCAGAAAAACAAACTTCAGAGAATCCAAAATTATGCCACCAAGATTATATGCAAATCCACATACAGAGATCATGCTACTCCCTATCTAATGTTTCACTGGTTGCCTGTTCATGATCAGATTCAGTTCATAGTACACACTTACAACTGCCTTCAAGGTACTGCTCCTATATACCTATCTATAATCTTGTCAAACACAATATCCCAATTCATTCTCTCAGATCTGAAATTCAGTTGAAATGGGTAGAAACCAGATAAACAAAAAATAGATATGGCGACCGCATCATCACCATTGCAGCCCCAGTTCTGTGGAACCATCTCCCTCTCAAGATCAAAAATGAAGAAAGAGTCATAGAGTTTAAGAAGACTTTCTTTTGTACACTACAGTATTATTTAGTCAATCTTTGTTTAGAATTTTAGTGTCTTACGTTTATTATACATGTATTATTTACAAATACGTAATATATTATCTTTTTTATGTTACTGTTCTTTAATCTATATACATGTGTATTGTTTTTGTACTAAAATCTAGTTTATTTTAGTCTATTGTTAAGCACTCTGAGTTATATAACAGTTGATAGTCTGGCCCAATAAATATAATTCTAAGCCTAGTAATAGAATGAAAAATCAAAACATTAAGATTGAGTACATACTGCTAGATTGCCAGCAGTAATGTCAGCACCAGCCTGACTGGCCTCTTTTTGTTGCAATCTCATCCAAATGTCATTCCCTTAATATGCTCGGATAACTCAGGTTGAATTGTATTTGGAGTAAAAATATATACTCACTAAAATTTGAAAGGAGGCATAAAGAAGGCAAAGTATTTACTTACATAACAGCTTAGTTGTGACGTGCGTGTACGAGAAGGGTGTCCTATGATGTGAGTGATGGGCCCGTCTTCCCAGAACACCTTGCATTCAATGCTAAAGCTGCTCTGTCCAGGACAAGTAGTCCTGTGGGTGATGCTGGTGTCATTACGGCAGCCTATCTGCAGGTTCTCTGAACAGGGCCGAGTGGAAGGGTAGATTCCAGGATATGGACAGGGAACAACACTCTCTGTATTTGCTAAAAAATAGTAAAGTCATAAATGAATATTTACAGAAGCAATTTCACAGGAAACTTTGCCATGCAAGTACTGCAAATATATGAGTGACATTTTGTGTGAAAGTGTCATAGTGCTTCAATTCCACAACTGAACCTATAAAGTCAATTTTAAATATCTGAGGTTCCTTATATTTTGTGCAAAATTGTGATAGCTTTTCATAGCACTGATAGAAGTGAATGTAAAGTCACCTGTAAAGCCAATCATAAATATCTGAGCTTTCTGCAACTGGAGATCGGACAATAAGACAGAAAAACAACATTTTAGGTGTTCATCAAAGCCTCTATGCATATGCTTGTACCTGAGATTGAACAAAGGTCTCCTATGTTACTAGGCAAGGCCACAGTAGCAGAAAAGGGAATTTTTCAAAGTCATAAATGATCCTAGCTATGATTGTGGTAAAACAAATGAAAGCAACATATGCTTTAATATTAATATCTCAAAAGTGGTGTTATGTAAGAGACATTGTCTGGCATTAATTGGAAATTTGGATGATATTTCATCAGTAAACATGCTATACAGTGTTACTTACGCAGTACGATGAGGTCTTCTGTGTACTCTACCCCAGAAATACACTGACTTCCCTGGGCACGATTTTCAACATCAGCTGTACAGATAAACATAAAAAAAAGGATAATGTGGAAAATGAAAGCAAATAGAATTATTATTGGCTGTTTTCACAGTACCGACATCTATTTGCTAACACCACATATTAGAGGCCAATCTTGAATATTTACAGAACCCTATTTTTGTAACATCCTTATATCATGGTCCATTATAATTTTTCATTTACTTCTTTTACCTTCATCCTCAGTCTAAAAGGATAAACACATTAATATTAAATATGTTTATCATTCTAACTTATGCATTTGAAAATTATCAAGCAGTTGTGTATTTTAACCTTGCAAACCACCAACATAAGTTGATTTTTTAATACATATGGAAGGAAAACTGTCATTGTCAGCAAATAGCCACCAGGGCCCCTAGTTGCATTGATTCACTTGGATTTAAAGTCAGTTTCAACACATTATAAAGATCATATCATGGCAGGTAGTTCAAGGGGTGGAGGAAATCAGTGCATACAAGTTGTACAAGATATGCACTGAAAATCATTAGGAAGCTGCCAACATCCACCAACTGTCTCAATACAGGTCAGGGCAAGAATCAGACTGGAAACCCGAGTGTGGTGGAAGGTGGAGTGTGCTATTCACTATAACATTGTAATCCCTGCTGAGGAATTGCAGAAAAATCTTACAATTTTACACATAGAATATAAATATACTATCTATTTAAAGAGATTATATTTATTTTTATATATATAGAAATCTATTGTTACATATATGCAAGTAAGAGTATAAAGTAAAAGTGCTGCATAGGTCTCTTTGTATCCCTGGATGTATGATGTATCTGTTATGGTTTTGATTACGCACCTTAGAGTGTGTCTTCAGGGCAGAGATTAAGTGCTATAAAAGTCAATCAGGATAAGGTGTACAATAGGCCACAGATACTGGTTCTTAAGAGAAAACATTTTCATATTAAAATTATTTTCATGAAAAGCTCTCTTATTCAAAATATGAATTTCTATGCTACTTCAAATAAACATGAAGGAACACAATAAAACAAACTTAACCATCACGCTGTGGCCATGACCATAAACAGCCATATACTTTAATCCTTTTATTTATATTTGAGACAAAAATTTTACTAATTTATTATAACTAACTTTCACTGGTGTTCAGTTGTTCTCAAGAGACTGAGTTTTAAAATTTTAATTGGAATTAATTTTCACTTTCCAACGTTTTTAAGCTAAGATAGTCCAAAAATGCCAAGAGAAATTTCCAGAGTAACACTTAAAAAGAACCTATGAGTAATTTTTTTGATCATTTCATAAATCTTTTATGAAATGAACATTAGAAGATATTTCCAAAAAGAAGAGAACATCATATAAAAATAGTCATTTGGAACATACTAATATTTCCTTGTACAATTACTTTATTCCTTCATGAGGCTGGCATTGTTACTTATAGTTTAACAGAAAATTTACATAATGGTTTGTAACCATTGTAAAGTGTCTTATTTGGTCAGTGAGTAATATGATCTACAGCCGGTTCCTGACCCTTAATATCAGCAACCTTTTCCAAAAACAAAGATGTTCTCGTTTTCTCTTTTCCCTTTTTTACATTAATATTTATTGGCCAATGTCACTCTGTCACCATAAAGCAAATTAATCTCGAGCCATTTATTCTTACCAAACTGCAGAATCATCACACTCGGGTCCAGTAATTTGATCTTCATACATTTAAACTGGGCTGTGCTGCAATAATAAATAATGAATATAAATTCTAAGGCAATAGTTTTTTTATGACCATTTATTGTTTTAGATAACTGTATGATAATCAGCAAGAATTTCTATAAAATATCAGTATCCTAGAAGTTAGACTCCTAGAACTAGCAAACATTGTGCTAATCCTTTTATTATCCAAAAGAACATAATATCTGTACAACATAAACTGATGCTTGTTTTCAAAAAGCTGAGGTGGACTGTATGTTAACATATTTTTGTGTAAAAGTTTAGCAAATTATCACAAGTAACATGCAATTGTAAAATTGTAAAAAATACTTAAAATGTTCCCTTTTCTATAATCTTAATACATATTTTTATATGTATTTTCTTCCTAACATTTTTATATTGTATTATTGAATTGTATATACTATGTATATGATAAATAAACAATAACTAAAGTAACTAACATACAATAATTTATTAAGTTGTACTAGTCCTGGTCAAAATACATGACTGTATAACCAGACGGATTTAAATTATGCATTAATGAAGCTATGTTTTTGGACTATTTGTTTGCTTGTCTGTTTTCATGTTTTCATGATTACTCCAACAGTAATGAATAGATGTTTGTGAAATTTTTATGTGGGTAGGGCATGATCAACGGAAGAAGTGATTTCATTCTGAAAAAGATCAAGACCCTATTCTGAATGCAAAAAAAAAAAAAGAAAAAAAGAATCCTGAATTTTCAGAAGTGATTCCTGGCTGAGGTCTGCCTGTTACAAGTGCTCCCCAGTTATTATAGCATCCGATACGTTCAATAAATTTCAACAGAATGAAAAAAAAGACTTTAAACTTTAATTTTTCTAAAGTGAATACTTTGTATTCTCTGTATAAAATACTCCCCTCATGTTGTAAATATTTTAATAAATTACCACTCTACACTAAATGTAATTTGCCATGGGTGAGCCTGCATTCGAATCATATTGCTCAAGGATGTTAAATAAACTGGAAAAATAATGTCTATATTTCAAAGAATACACTTGTGGGAGTAGAACCCACACAGAGATGACAGCCTGTGATTAGATGCCATACTTGCTAACCACGATGCCAGTAAGGGCCTCACAATGTTAGACAGTGAAAGAGGTACATGTATTTATAACATTATAAATTCAGAACATTGTCTAAATCACAAACGTCTACTGGTCGGCCAGTGAATTTCGTCACCCCAGTGAAGTTCGTCACCTGCCACAAAAACGCTCAAGGACAGGCAATATTCACATTTAAATAAATGGAATATCTTCTTTCAACGGCAAAGTATACATATATGCCGTACCTGGACAGTAAACACTCTTTAATATTGTCATAAAACGCAGGTGACGAACTTCACTGGGGTGACGAACTTCACTGGCTGAGCAGTACAAAGGCAAACTCCATATTTAAAAAATTCTGGAGCAATCAAAATAGCATTCGACAGAGGATTTAATAAATGAATAACATAAATAAGTAAACAGATATTATAAATAATATATACAACAGCAAAATTGGTTCAGAAAATGTTACTGAGCTGTTCAAGTCATAAAAGCTTTTGAATGCTCGGTAGTTAATTATCGAGACAAAAGTCAGACACATGATGTTAAAATTGCCAGATTCATTCGTGGAGAAAACTTGTTCTATAGTACTGTAAACCTCTGACACATGACCCAAAAAAATCCCTCTTTAGGTTTGTTTTAGTATGTTACTTAAGGACCTCCAAAATCCACAAGAATTTAGCTTAGTTATACCTAAGTAAACCCTTTCCATACTGAGGTCACAATACTGGGCTTGTCTACCTCATTTGTGATTTGACCACATTCAATTCTCTTCACATTTTGGTATAATGCATTGATGCACTTGGTGGGAATCAAATTCAGGTAGGATGCTTCAGGGCAACACAATTAGGAATGAGTGAGGCCGCATTTTCAAATATTTCAAATCACTCTTAAAACCCATCATAAGCTGTAGTGAAATATACAGACTGGTGGGGTACAGAACGGGAGGTGGGGGGGGGGGGGGGGGGGAGTTCATGAATAGTATGGATAGGGGTGGTTTGTTCTTCAACATGCATTAGCCAGATATGAGGGTTGCTTTTCAGAGCCATAATTAAAGAGGTCCAGCGGAAATTACACAGAACCATAAGGAAAGGTGTGACTTTAACATTTTGAGTGATTTCCACATATGCTTGCAAAAACTATCATGTTTTGTGATATTAGCTCAAAACTAATTCCATATTTATAGAGTCCACTGCAGCTTGTAATATTTCTCAGACAACAGAACTTAGATCCAACAGCACAGACATCATTAACAGCAATGACTAAAAAGCAAAAAAAAAACTGTAAGGTTGATGTGACCATTTTCAAACTTATGTGACTGCTGTGACCTTTAATTATCTCAAGGAATTTCATCGGTGGGTTTAACAGCATATCTTTATTCCATTGGTCAGAATGCTTAATCTAGCATTTATCGATAAAGAGCTTGATATCTTGTAAACTCTTCTTTTTTTGTGATTTCTACCATTAAATATCCTTGTAACAAAAAGTGTTAATTTTCACTGATGTCCTTACAACATATATTTTTCCAAAATACATATAATATGTGTTTTGCATTATTTTTGAATATCTGATTTTTTTATAGCAATACTTGTTAACTTTTACCAATACTTTTATAATATATTCACACAAACACTAACATCTGTTAAGGTTCTCTTCTCATGATTCAATTCATCTCTTCCATTTGTCTATCAAGCAGCAAAATTTATAAATTCCTTTACTGCTCAGACATACTGGGTAAAACTACAAAGAACTAAAGACCATGTCTGCTGACTGTATTTTCATATTTGAGAATTTCCTTTACATTGAGTCTCCCTAATGTCATATCAAGAGAAACTGTTGTACCAATGCATCCAAACATATACAAAAACTCAGCTTAACCTTAAATCGAGGTCAAATCTGTGGAATTTTAATATATGTCTTGGAGCACAGTAAACAAGATGTGAAATCAAAATGTGTATTTTGAAATCAGTTTTGAAAATTCCATTCAAACTAACGATCAGGTGTTTTTCTGTGCGTGTGAGTTCGTGTCAGATTAAGTAACAAAGAAAGGAGTGTTTTTAGTTCCAAAATCCCAAAATATCTACAATATTGTAAAGGCCATTAACTCAACTGCCTTAGTGACATTATTACCAGTGTAAAAACCACACAATCACTCTAAATCACTGAATGAAGCGATCCCTAATGTCCTAAAGAAACTGGGATTTCTCCACTTTTATTATGGCTGATGAGGTTACTAGGGCCGTGCTAGGGTAGTTGTACGTCAAACATTTTTTTAACCCGCACACATTAAAAAATAAATCTAATAAAAAATGGCTGATGTTTGATATTCTGCACTTAATCTATTGTCCTTGTTTATGTGACAGCCTTGATGATTTGAAAATTGCTATTTTTTCACCCAAACAAACCTGTTAACGGCTTCATTAGAGCTTCTAATCCTGGGAAGAAGCTAAAGCATTTCTTGCCTCAATAGAACACCGGGGTTTTAAGCCCTCATTTTTTATTGTATTTTCAGGGGGGCACAAGCCACATGGCACTCAAGAGTTAAATTCTGCTAAATAGACCCACAGTGGACTTGAACTAATATACCTTAATTGAATACATTGAATGAAATTAACACCTCCCCCCCCCCCTCCCGTCCGAGACTGGTAACTATTCTCATGGACCTGTATCTCTTCAGAGTTACAGGTCTCGATGTCCTGCAACTTAAGGAAACTCTTTATATATATTTTTTTTGACTGAAAAGTCACATTAAACCATTTATTCTTTACCAACTGCCACTTGGTCAATTTTGAAAGTCAATCTTGATTTAACCTACATTGAAATACAGATTGGCAAATTTAGCTACAGACCTTTAGCATTTTTCAGTTGCAGTTCCATTGGACCTGGAAAGTTTTCTGGTAAACTTGGAACACTGAATTCAGTTTTGAGATCCCAACGTAAGTTCCATTATAATCAAAATACTTTGCATCAAAGTAGGATCAAATGTTAAAATCTAGAATTAGTTTTGCTTACCAAACATTTAAATATAAACGTTCTTGTATCAATAGACAAAAACAATGCCAAGAATAACTTATCCTTCTGATTTAAGCAAGGTCACCAAGATCCATGATGTGCGAAAAGTTGCATCCATTGACCCAAAGCATATTTTAGCATCTAGTGGTGTAATCTGGTATGAGAATGCCCCAACCTTCATTTGATGCATCTGTAAAGATCTGTAGTGTGTTCTAGGGGGTGCAGGGTTTGGCCAGGAAGGACATTGGACTTGTTGTTTAGTTTGATGAAGTGATGTCATAGCCTCCTGGTGAGTAGTGAGGGTATTAACCTCCTGGTGAGTCAGTGGAGCACTACCAGTCTGGCCAGAGTATACAACTCAGGTTGTTATTCACTGATGTTTGGCGGGACTGGCTTGTGCCGGACCATAGGTATTAATCTGTTAGGTATGATATATTAACAGTAAAAATTTGCATCGATAATGTCTTAAAATGGTATTGCTTACCATCCTGATGTTAAAAAGGTGAGTACGATCCATTGGTCATCCTTTTTCTTCAGGTCATCCACACATTTGTATTCGGCTGTGAATGTAAGTGCCTGGGACGGAGATCCTTCAAACAGCAATAAGGAAGTAGACTCGGCTTTTGGAATTAGCACCTTATCACCTTTAAGGTCTCGCCAGGCTTGCCCAAGCAGCCAGTGAGGCTGTTTACACGAAGCAGATGGCCAACCGTCTACATCTGCAAATGAAACAAGTGTGGAGAAATTTATCAAAAAGGGTTGAAATTTTAACACAAAGGTGAGAGCTATGTTAATTTGCAGCAGTATAAAACAGATAGATCTGGATACCAACAAACATATTTTCACACTGCATTTATATGCTACCAGACAAAACAGTTGCTTAATTTATTCTAATCCATACCAAATTAGGGTTAAGGTCAGTTGCTTAATTTATTCTAATCTATTCATACTAAATCCAGGTTTAGGTCAGTTGTCTAATTTATTCTAATCTATTCATACCAAATCAGGGTTATGGTTAGATGTCTGATTTATTCTAATCTATTCATACTATATCAGGGTTAAAGTCAGCTGTCTTATTTATTGTATTTTATTTATACTAAATCAGTTGTCTAATCTATTATAATCTATTCACCCTAAATCAGAGTTAAGGTCAGTTGTTTAATTTATTCTACTCTATTTATACTAAATCATAGTTAAGGTTAGTTGTCTAATTTATTCTACCATAATCTATTCATACCAAATTAGGGTTTGTGTCAGAAGTTATATTTATTCTAATTTAGTCATACTAAATGAGAGGTAAGGTCAGTTGTCTAATTAATTCTATCTATTCATACTAAATCCGTGTTAAGGTTAGTTGTCTGATTTATTCTAATCCATTCATACTAAATCAGGCTAAAGTAGTGGTGTCATCCTGAGTGGCGATATCGCACATTCACTCTTGATGGGATAAATGGGCGATAATCGAGGATTAAGGATCATTTGCAATGCATCTTATAATAACCATTAACCATTATCTTTAGCTTATTTTTGAAGGAATTTAGAAATTTAATAAAGATATGATGAAATATAATATAATTATTACTTTCATGCGGTTTCATTTTGATTCTTTGCGGTAACTCATAATGGTGATTACTTCTTCCATTTCTTACAGGAAGTGAAAAAACGCAAGTTTTGTTTACCTTTTATTGCTTCAAATAGTCATCATTTTAACAACTTTCATCACAAAAGAAATATAAAATCTAATTTATTTCACTAAAAGTTATCTATGCACATCTATTTGCAAATGTAGTTTTTATTTGTTAAAAGATGTCACCGCGATATTGCTCACAATCTTGTTCATGGTATCGAGACCTCATATACCCCAATGATGACACCACTAGGGTTAAGGTCAGTTGTCTAATTTATTCTAATATATTCATACTGAATCAGGGTTAAGGTCAGCTGTCTAATATCTGCTAATGTAGTCATACTTTGATCATGCTTTTTACAAGGAGATTATACAGCCAATAAAACAGAATTCTTATTCAATTATTGGTCAAACATGGGTCATAAACTACAGATGCCAGGGAACCAAACAATATGAAGAAGGAAAAATCTGATGAATAAGTAGGTTTTAAGCCTTTTCTGAGGTAGGTGAGAGAGATTGTATTGCAACTATCAAGGGGATGTTCATTTCAGAACCTAGGAACACTACAAAATACTGTTGTTGAATATTTTTAATTTTTTTTTTTTTTTTTTGGGGGGGGGGGGGGGGGTGTCGGTGTTATAAATGGACGGTTCATTAAAGGGTCAGTTGACAATGACATCAAATACAACTAGAGGATCGCTCGCAAAAAAAAAAGATAATGTTTTTGCATAGCAAAAACAAAGCGTCCCGAAAAGGCTATAAAGGTGAGTGCTAAAGTATTAAGAAAATGCTTCGTTTCTAGCCTTATACTGTTGTGGCAACCAAAGTGAGCGCAGTCTGCTCTATCTAGCACGGTTTTCAAGATATAAGCATTTTTGTGTTTTGCAAAAAATAAAAAAATTAAAAATGTCCGCTATATTTGGTGAGACAAAAATATTTTGAAAATTGGCATGGCTACTCTGCAGAGATACCCAGCAGGTCCAAAATTTTGTTGATTTCGCTCCATATAGCACGGTTTTCGAGATATAAGCATTTTTGTGTTTTGCAAAAACTTTGAAAATTCAAAATGGCCACCATTTTTGGGGAGACAAAAATTTTTGTCAAGACCACTGCCGCGGTGTGTATCTCCCGCCGAGCATTAAAGCAGAAGAAATAGCTTTTCCGAGATATTCACAATTTTTCATTTTCGTGTGTGAAAGCTCTTCCAAAAGTAGGTGAATGAGTTATTTGAGAAAAATTGGCTATCTGCAATACTATTAAGAGATAATTCACATTTACTCATTTTGAGTAGGTGAATAATTATCTATGGGTCTGAAACTTCACCAAGTGAAAGCTCTCCCAAAAGTAGGTGAATGAGTTATTTGAGAAAAATTGGCTATCCACAATACTTTTAGAGATAATTCGCATTTACTCATTTTGAGTAGGTGAGTAATTAGCTATGGGTCTGAAACTTCACCATGTGAAAGCTCTCCCACAAGTAGATGAATGAGTATTTGATAAAAATTGGGTATCCGCAATACTTTTACAGATAATTAGCATTTACTCATTTTGAGTAGGTGAATAAATAGCTATGGGTCTGAAACTTCACAGAGTGAAAGCTCTCCCAAAAGTAGGTGAATGAGTTATTCGAGAAAAATTGGCTATCTGCAATACTTTTAGAGATAATTCACATTTACTCATTTTGAGTAGGTGAATATTTAGCTATGGGTCTGAAACTTCACCAAGTGAAAGCTCTGCCAAAAGTAGGTGAATGAGTTATTTGAGAAAAATTGGCTATCTGCAATACTTTTAGAGATAATTCGCATTTACTCATTTTGAGTAGGTGAGTAATTAGCTATGGGTCTGAAACTTCACAGAGTGAAAGCTCTCCCAAAAGTAGGTGAATGAGTTATTTGAGAAAAATTGGCTATCTGCAATACTTTTAGAGATAATTCGCATTTACTCATTTTGAGTAGGTGAGTAATTAGCTATGGGTCTGAAACTTCACCGAGTGAAAGCTCTCCCAAAAGTAGGTGAATGAGTTATTTGAGAAAAATTGGCTATCTGCAATACTTTTAGAGATAATTCGCATTTACTCATTTTGAGTAGGTGAGTAATTAGCTATGGGTGTGAAACTTCACCAAGTGAAAGCTCTCCCAAAAGTAGGTGAATGAGTTATTTGAGAAAAATTGGCTATCTGCAATACTTTTAGAGATAATTCGCATTTACTCATTTTGAGTAGGTGAGTAATTAGCTATGGGTGTGAAACTTCACCAAGTGAAAGCTCTCCCAAAAGTAGGTGAATGAGTTATTTGAAAAAAATTGGCTATCTGCAATACTTTTAGAGATAATTCGCATTTACTCATTTTGAGTAGGTGAGTAATTAGCTATGGGTGTGAAACTTCACCAAGTGAAAGCTCTCCCAAAAGTAGGTGAATGAGTTATTTGAGAAAAATTGGCTATCTGCAATACTTTTAGAGATAATTCGCATTTACTCATTTTGAGTAGGTGAGTAATTAGCTATGGGTGTGAAACTTCACCAAGTGAAAGCTCTCCCAAAAGTAGGTGAATGAGTTATTTGAGAAAAATTGGCTATCTGCAATACTTTTAGAGATAATTCGCATTTACTCATTTTGAGTAGGTGAGTAATTAGCTATGGGTCTGAAACTTCACCAAGTGAAAGCTCTCCCAAAAGTAGGTGAATGATTAATTTGAGAAAAATTGGCTATCTACAATACTTTTAGAGATAATTCGCATTTACTCATTTTGAGTAGGTGAGTAATTAGCTATGGGTCTGAAACTTCACCAAGTGAAAGCTCTCCCAAAAGTAGGTGAATGATTTATTTGAGAAAAATTGGGTATCCGCAATACTTTTACAGATAATTAGCATTTACTCATTTTGAGTAGGTAAATAATTAGCTATGGGTCTGAAACTTCACCATGTGAAAGCTCTCCCAAAAGTAGGTGAATGAGTTATTTGAGAAAAATTGGCTATCTGCAATACTTTTAGAGATAATTCGCATTTACTCATTTTCAGTAGGTGAGTAATTAGCTATGGGTCTGAAACTTCACAGAGTGAAAGCTCTCCCAAAAGTAGGTGAATGAGTTATTTGAGAAAAATTGGCTATCTGCAATACTTTTAGAGATAATTCGCATTTACTCATTTTGAGTAGGTGAGTAATTAGCTATGGGTCTGAAACTTCACCAAGTGAAAGCTCTCCCAAAAGTAGGTGAATGAGTTATTTGAGAAAAATTGGCTGTCTGCAATACTTTTAGAGGTAATTCGGATTTACTCATTTTGAGTAGGTGAGTAATTAGCTATGGGTGTGAAACTTCACCAAGTGAAAGCTCTCCCAAAAGTAGGTGAATGAGTTATTTGAGAAAAATTGGCTATCTGCAATACTTTTAGAGATAATTCGCATTTACTCATTTTGAGTAGGTGAGTAATTAGCTATGGGTGTGAAACTTCACCAAGTGAAAGCTCTCCCAAAAGTAGGTGAATGAGTTATTTGAGAAAAATTGGCTATCTGCAATACTTTTAGAGATAATTCGCATTTACTCATTTTGAGTAGGTGAGTAATTAGCTATGGGTGTGAAACTTCACCAAGTGAAAGCTCTCCCAAAAGTAGGTGAATGAGTTATTTGAGAAAAATTGGCTATCTGCAATACTTTTAGAGATAATTCGCATTTACTCATTTTGAGTAGGTGAGTAATTAGCTATGGGTGTGAAACTTCACCAAGTAAAAGCTCTCCCAAAAGTAGGTGAATGAGTTATTTGAGAAAAATTGGCTATCTGCAATACTTTTAGAGGTAATTCGCATTTACTCATTTTGAGTAGGTGAGTAATTAGCTATGGGTCTGAAACTTCACCAAGTGAAAGCTCTCCCAAAAGTAGGTGAATGATTAATTTGAGAAAAATTGGCTATCTACAATACTTTTAGAGATAATTCGCATTTACTCATTTTGAGTAGGTGAGTAATTAGCTATGGGTCTGAAACTTCACCAAGTGAAAGCTCTCCCAAAAGTAGGTGAATGATTTATTTGAGAAAAATTGGCTATCTGCAATATTTTTAGAGATAATTCGCATTTACTCATTTTGAGTAGGTGAGTGATTAGCTATGGGTCTGAAACTTCACCATGTGAAAGCTCTCCCACAAGTAGATGAATGAGTTATTTGATAAAAATTGGGTATCCGCAATACTTTTACAGATAATTAGCATTTACTCATTTTGAGTAGGTAAATAATTAGCTATGGGTCTGAAACTTCACCATGTGAAAGCTCTCCCACAAGTAGATGAATGAGTTATTTGATAAAAATTGGGTATCCGCAATACTTTTACAGATAATTAGCATTTACTCATTTTGAGTAGGTAAATAATTAGCTATGGGTCTGAAACTTCACCATGTGAAAGCTCTCCCAAAAGTAGGTGAATGAGTTATTTGAGAAAAATTGGCTATCTGCAATACTTTTAGAGATAATTCGCATTTACTCATTTTCAGTAGGTGAGTAATTAGCTATGGGTCTGAAACTTCACAGAGTGAAAGCTCTCCCAAAAGTAGGTGAATGAGTTATTTGAGAAAAATTGGCTATCTGCAATACTTTTAGAGATAATTCGCATTTACTCATTTTGAGTAGGTGAGTAATTAGCTATGGGTCTGAAACTTCACCAAGTGAAAGCTCTCCCAAAAGTAGGCGAATGATTAATTTGACAAAAATTGGCTATCTGCAATACTTTTAGAGATAATTCGCATTTACTCATTTTGAGTAGGTGAGTAATTAGCTATGGGTCTGAAACTTCACCAAGTGAAAGCTCTCCCAAAAGTAGGTGAATGAGTTATTTGAGAAAAATTGGCTGTCTGCAATACTTTTAGAGATAATTCGCATTTACTCATTTTGAGTAGGTGAGTAAAATGGCCGCCATTTTTGGCAAGACAAAATTTTTTTGAAAATTGGCATGGCTACTCTGCAGATATACCCTGTGGATCAAAAATTTCGTCGAAATCGCTCTATCTTGCAGGGTTTTCGAGATATAAGCATTTTTATGTTTTGCAATTTTTGCGAAAAATTCGAAAATTCAAAATGGCCGCCATTTTTGGCGAGACAAAAATTTTTTCAAAATTGGGATAACTACTCTGCAGAGATACCCTGTGGGTCAAAAATTTCGTCGAAATCGCTCTATCTAGCACGGTTTTCGAGATATAAGCATTTTTGTGTTTTGCAATTTTTACGAAAATTTCGAAAATTCAAAATGGCCGCCATTTTTGGCGAGACAAAAATTTTTTGAAAATTGGGAAAAGTACTCTGCAGAGATACCCTGTGGGTCAAAAATTTTGTCGAAATTGCTCTATCTAGCACGTTTTTGGAGATATAAGCATTTTTGTGTTTTGCAATTTTTGCGAAAATTTCGAAAATTCAAAATGGCCGCCATTTTGGACGAGACAAAAATTTTTTGAAAATTGGGAAAACTACTCCGCAGAGATACCCTGTGGGTCAAAAATTTTATCGAAATCGCTCTATCTAGCACGGTTTTCGAGATATAAGCATTTTTGTGTTTTGCAATTTTTACGAAAATTTCGAAAATTCAAAATGGCCGCCATTTTTGGCGAGACAAAAATTTTTTGAAAATTGGGAAAAGTACTCCGCAGAGATACCCTGTGGGTCAAAAATTTCATCGAAATCGCTCTATCTAGCACGGTTTTCGAGATATAAGCATTTTTGTGTTTTGCAATTTTTACGAAAATTTCGAAAATTCAAAATGGCCGCCATTTTTGGCGAGAGAAAAATTTTTTGAAAATTGGGAAAAGTACTCCGCAGACATACCCTGCGGGTCAAAAATTTTGTCGAAATTGCTCTATCTAGCACGGTTTTTGAGATATAAGCATTTTTGTGTTTTGCAATTTTTGCGAAAATTTCGAAAATGCAAAATGGCCGCCATTTTGGACGAGACAAAATTTTTTTGAAAATTGGGAAAACTACTCCGCAGAGATACCCTGCGGGTCAAAAATTTCGTCGAAATCGCTCTATCTAGCACGGTTTTCGAGATATAAGCATTTTTGTGTTTTCCTTATTTGGAAAATTCGTAATGATTAATTAATCATTAATTACTCGGCCATTTCTTGACCAATCAATGCCAAAATCTAATGATTTCCAGATTTTAATAGAATGAATGTATTTGCCAAGTTTCAGGTGAATTGATAAAATTGCTTTCAAGTTATCATCCGGACAAGCTTCCCCATCGAAAAAAGACATTTTTGGTCATGTGACCTCTCTGATTGGTTGAAATGTCACTGCAGCATATTCAAAAAAATTCCCCAAGGCTATTGCCTAAACCTGCCAAATTTGAAAAGAATCCGCCTAACGGTTACAGAGTTATAAGGAAAACAAAATGCGGAGCCGGCGGAGCCGGCGGAGCCGGCGGAGCCGCCGGAGCCGGCGGAGCCGGCGGAGCCTGAAGCTCTCCCATACACAAACAAGCGTCCCTTGCGGGACGCTTAATTCTACTTGATTACTAACAACTACATTTCACTGTTGTAATAAAACATGAAAGACTCTTCACACATGCTAATAGTTGGGGAATACTATCTCTCTCCATTTTAAATTATTCCGCAGGACGGGACCTGAATGCTCTTCCTTAAATGCCATAAATACATCACTAGAAAAGTTCCAAGAGCTTAGTTTTAACTGAACACAATTGTAACAAGATATGCAATAAATGCAGAACTAATAGAACTATATCTGCTGGTGTGAGCACATCCTGGCAGACACTAGAAGGTCTTTTAATGCATAATGCTAGCCTTGCTAAAGGCTTCAGACTCTATGCTTGATTTAATAATCCTGATTTAACATTGCTTTAAATATAGTATTTTGGTCACATCATAACGAGTTGTGGAGGGTAAGTGGGGCAAGATTCTGCTCTGAAAGCCATCGAGAGGTACATCCAAGTATCTACCAACTTTTTTTTTTCAAGTCAGGGTTGACCTTTGAACCCACAAATATCATTGATTAACATAATCTACTCTTACACATTCTGGCTTTTACTTCAAAACAACTACTGAGACTGCCGAACCCAAAATAGTTTACCCTTAATCAAACATGAGTGCTTAAGGAACACCAAGTCTTGTTGAACATGTTTTAAAAAGTTTTTGGTTTCAAATTGTTTGTTTGTAAATAACTCAAACAAGTTGTGGAAGGATTTTGATGAACTTTTCAAGAAACATTGAAAACGACGCAAGGAACAGATGATCAAACTTTGGTGACGATCTGGATCACCATCTGGATCTAGGAATTTTTTAAAGGACTTTTTATTGTTGCAGAGTTATTGGGCATTGGGGGAATTCTGACTACTTTTCTTATTTTTATATTATAACTATAACTTATATGTATAACCATAAAACCTTTTTTATCATTTTTTTTATTATAACTTAACTTCCTGTAAAAATGGCAATAGGTCATTTTGTTTAAGGAGAATATTAGTCTTACTCATCCACAGACTTATCTTTTCTGCTTCCAAAGGGTGATTGGTACGGGTTGGTATGAGAGAGTCTTTATGAATTACGAGCTATGAGAAAGTTACAAGACTTACCTTTTCTGTCATAGAAACAATATTTTCCAAATTATCTGTTTTTATGGTGAAGTAAAAAAAATATATTTTCCAAATTATCTGTTTTATGGCGAAGTAACAAAAATTTTTTTTTTTCAATTTAGTGAGATTGTATCTTTTTAGATACTAAGTCAATTTTTTGAGATATTATATCAACAAATTGAGATAGTATCTCAAAAAAATGACTTAATATCTCAAAAAATTGACCTAATAGTATCTCAAAAAATTGAGACGTATGTGGAATTGGGTTATTAGCCAGGCTAGCATAATTGGGCAATTTGTAGTGGTCGCCCATTATCCCGGATACATTAGCAGTCTGAATACCTTTATGTAGCTCCATCATGAAAGGTCCCAGTCTGGCAGTGAAAAGTCCTCTGCATGTAGAATCCAGACTCATTGTCATATACCACTCGTTATTGTACCCTTGTTCATATTTCTGCAACACAGATAAATACCAAACTCCTCAATGGCTGTAGTCCGCTTGATGTCGCAAATTGGCATATCCCTCAAATTGGCACCAAACAAAATATAGAAAAGTAATCGACAGCTGCTGATTGGTTTTCTATGACAGTGGTTGAGTATTTGGGAGGGAAGGAACCAAATAGATTGATGGTAGCTAGAGACCACACATAAGTAAATGATTCAAAATTTATGTGTATAGACTACAGGTTTTTTCTGCAAATTCAGAACACTGATTTCAAGTAAAAACTAGAAGAAAAAAATTTTTTTGCTAATAAGATGAAGCATCCAGAAATAAAAATGCAAAAATAGCATTCTGTATACAGTTAACTATGTATAAGTGGAAGAAGTGTTGCAAGTCAAATTTAGGTTGAATCAGTTACGAGGTCTCAACATTTGGAAAATAGGTTTTTCTAGGCAAAAGTGGAAGTTGGTTATAAGTAGAACAAATTCCTTTTGGAAGTTCTATTTATGCAGTCCACTTTACTTTGAAAGTAACTTTACTGTAGTACCAGGGTTCCCACAGACTTTTGATAACTGGATTCAAGGTCTTTTCAAGGATTTTCAAGGTCAACAACAACAATTTTCAAAGATATATTTTAAGGCACGGCCTCCTTTACCTCCCCTTCTAGCCATCGGTTCCTACCACAAAATTACATGATTTTAACATTTTTCAAACTCATTTCAAAAATGCTAGTTAACACATCCAATAATATTTTAACATAAACTTTGTTCCGACTAGACAGTCTGAGTCTGCCACAGCCGTAAAACTAGATGATGCAGATGCAGAAGTTGGGCAATAACAAATTCAAGGACTTTTCAAGGATTTTATTCAATTTTGGCCAAATTCAAGGACTTTCAAGGCCTTTAAAATGAAGCAATTTTTTCAAGGATGTGGGAGCCCTGTGTAGACATATAAATGTAAAGTATTAAAATCGCTGACTGTTCACTGTAAAATAGTTTACCCAAAACCTATTTATCTTTCTTCTCTGCATTGACTGTATTTGCGGAGGTCTGTAGTGGCCATGTGGGTTAGCAGGTTTGCCATCTTATCATAGGCTGTGACCTCTGAGTGGGTTAAACTTCCACAAGTGGCAATGCTGAAGGGCAATGTTCATGACTCATAGAAAACTGTTGCTGGCTAACAGGGCCAGTGACTTGAAAAGGTTAAACGTTTTGAATGGTCGTCACAATGAGTGATAATAAAGAGACAGAAACATGAGCTAAAATCTGGACAGAAATGGCAGGTTTTTGTTTTTTTTTAAATTAAACAATTCTATGTATTGTAAATTATGCTATTTTACTGGCCAACCATGCCAAGAAGGCCCACCGTGCTACTTGGTGGTCTCAGGCCATCGGGCCAGTGGCAGTTTTGAACTCTGCTGAGAGACTTGTCCCAACATGACCCTGGCTGTTGAATGGGATGTGAAAACCCCAACTCTTACTTTGACTTTAATATATCAGTACAGCAGTTAAATATTCTAAAGCAATGTAAACAGATCTATATGATCAGTTATAATTGATTTTTCCTGAAACAATGTAGACTGTACACTGTGTGGTGCTAACAGGTGTCAGAATAATACACCAAGGTCGCCAAACCTTTAGTATTTAAACCAAGTCTCCAATGTCACAATGAATGGCTTCCTTTTGGTAAAAATGGTGTCTTTCAACTAGTCACTGATATATGATGCTTCAACTTTTTTACCTACAAAGCTATAAAAAAAAGTTCAAGGATCAAAACAAAGCCTTACACAAAATAAAGCTTTGCTGACAAATTGGACAACAAATATATTGTCTCTCCAGCCTTACAAAAAGAAACTTGCCAGTCTATCCTGATACTGTTCCTTTCATTATATTTGCCCAATGAATCCCCAACTGATTCTTTTGCGTCCATAAAAATATATGTCAACCATACTTTTTATTGGTGAGGTATTTGAAGATTTTGAGAAATTTACATAACCCAGGAGACTGAGAAGATTGTTTTCAATCTGATGTAACAGGGAAAACCCATCAAGAGTCCACAAATTTCTGCAACAGAAACTATGGTCCCAAAAATGCGAGCATTTTACAGAGAGGAAGAGGAGGGGGGGGGGGGGGGGGGCTATGGAGGGGAAGGTTTCAATGTTTCTCACTGTGTGATAGATCACATCTGCTTAGGAATACAAGATATTTATGTGCCATTTGCATTCCATTTGTGCAGGACAGGTTTTTGTGTAGATTAGGCTACACCGTAATTCTCATTCATGGTTTGCAACATCTCCCTGTCTGGCTATCAATGAATATCATAGACAATGGTTTTGTTATGTAAAAGAGATCACATGATTTTAAAAATTCAGACGCAAAGGTAAACTTTTTAAAATGCACTGGAGAAGATCTATGTATAGCTTCAGTTACTTGTTTTAATGTCCACATGACATTCTGACAATGCCGAATAACATTGGTGATAAATTATGGGTACAAAATCTGTTTTTCAAAGTTTACACAGTCACTTTGTTCACAGTTTCATAGCATATATATTATATATTTTTGCTTGTTCAGATCCTACTCATTAAACCTATAAAATGATACTCGTGGTGTATTTGTTATACATATATTTAAAAAGTTATTCCACTTTTTGACATTTTAAATGGGAATAGTAATGGAGGATCTTCAAGTGGAAGGCAATCAAAGTCACATGGTTATCTGACCTATTTAAGAGCCCTGTTGTATCTGTGTTTATAAAGTGTCATGTGAGCAAATTTTAGCAAATCAAATTGACAAATTTGGCACTGAGGCACAATAATGATACTTATTGTAATTATAAACAGTTTAAATTATTAATTTATAAAAAAAAATTAGAAAGGATCAAAATGTTGATCTTATATTAGGCAACAACAACTTTGCTGTGAAGAAGTGTGTTTATGTGGTAAGACACTGAACAGCAA
This sequence comes from Sabellastarte sp. h YS-2021, assembly GCA_964017235.1. Classification (NCBI taxonomy): domain Eukaryota; kingdom Metazoa; phylum Annelida; class Polychaeta; order Sabellida; family Sabellidae; genus Sabellastarte; species Sabellastarte sp. h YS-2021. The sequence goes on from OZ024930.1 coordinate 163,717,429, forward strand.
ATTTTTGGGTCGTGTGTTCAAATTTCCCGTTGGTACATTCTGTAACTAATGAAGTTAAATCCAGGAGGACTATCTGATGGACGAATGATTGCTATTAGTTAGTAGAGGCTTCATTATGAAGTATAAATATATGAAATAAAGCAGGCTAAATTACAGTTTTGTAAATATAATAAATTTCAGCTTTATTATTAAATTTAATATCTCGTCTGTATACAGCATGAATGTATTAAAGACAGCGAGTTCATTGAGGTTTCATCATCTTAATTTTGTTAAAATATCTATTAAGAATGGACAAAAGATAGCACAGATATCATAAATCTGTGACAAAAACATCAACTGTATACAATTTTTTTTCTTTCTTAGACTAATATTCCATCTTCACTATTAATGCCCTGGGGTCCTTTTGCCTGCCGCTGGGTATAGTACCCAATGATAGAGAACTACCACTTTTCCGAGCCACTATGTATCTGCCTGTTCCTGGGATCGAACCCATGTCTTCTTTGTTCCTAGGAGAGTGTGCATCTCAAGATTCCACAGTGGCAGCTAACTTCTCTTTAACTTTTCATAATCAATATAATCTTCTTGAAGACTAATTCTAGCAATGCCCTGTAGACAAGGTTACAGCATGTATTCCTATCTCTGACCGCCAATGGCAACACATCCATTCCACACAACAAATAGTAAAGGTTGAAATATTATACTTATAAATCAAAACCTTATTTATTAATTTTAAAACATTCTTATTTCTCTTACAACTTTCTTACTTCTCAGGATTGTGTTTTCTATATGTTATACAAAAGTTAAGTCTAAGACTTGGCTAAAACCTTTTGTGAAAACGGCCCCAGTGTTATGGTAAAAATGCATATAACTGTTTTTGGTACTTATTTATTATTTACTGATCAGGGTGTAAAAACATTTTCAATATAAAATCTATGAAAGGGATGAGAATAAGTCTGAGTTATCGGGTGATTTAGCACCACCAGGTCCTTTGGAAGCACTGACTACATGGTCTGATTTTGGACCATGTATTTGATAATTAAAGGGGAGAGAACAACTAAGTGATCACATACATACAGTCTGGCAGTGTAATTTTTGTCTTGGAAATTTGAATAGACCATGTTACTTGAAAAAGCTACACTCCCAGAAAAATTATGTGACAAGATATACGTGTTTAGACTCGGTGCCTCTTGGTTTTGTATTCAGAGCAAAAGGAATGTTAAAAATACAGACATTTCATTAGTAGTTTTTGGTTTTCATTAATACCTCCTTTTAACTATTGTAAGTCTGCTTTCCAACCACCCCAAGGATATGAATGCATTGGAAAGATCATGGATATAAGACTTACTGTTAACTTGTGAAGGCTGGGAGCAGAAGTTTGTGTGGATCTGAGGGCAGCCTATTGAGAATGTTACCAATGTTTTAAAGCCTTTGCAAGGTGAGCATGTCTGTCTCGAGGACTCACAACCCATCTTTTCAGTCTTGAGTCAGTAATGCCCCTTTCACACGTCTCGCAGTTACAGGTGTTCCTCGGCGGCGGGACCACCTCTCAGGTCATCCCATTTTATCTGAGTTGTTCACACTACAGACAGTGTAATTTGCGATTATAGGCATTTAGTGAAATGCCCCTGTCCTTCAACTACCGTTCAAGATTTGTATGCATCCTTATGTCACAGTGGCGAAACATCCATGTACCTCCACTCACTTCATGTTGCCGTATTACACCAAAAAACTGAGTCCGAGTCACAATCTTATATACACCATGGACCACAGTTACCGTATCAAGAATTTCATCTGCACATGCTCGGAATCGTCTGTGCATGCTCATAGTACCAAATTCAGAGGCGGTATTTAAACGTCTTAAAACTTCCATAGGATATGCATGGTAATGGATGATTCGCCACTGACTCGCAAGTTTGCAAACTGACATCAGACAGGGACGTTTCACGCCTATAACCTTGGGTGATACTGCCTGTAGTGTGAAAGGGGTATTACAACTTATCTTTATTTTTTTTTTTTCCCCACAAATAAAACTTTATTGACCCTTTTTTCACAATGTTATATACTTAACTAAGCCCTGGGAGGGCGAGGGTTCAAACCCTCCATCGGGGTTTTTACAGAGATTTTTCATACACAGTATGAACAACTGTCACATTTAAGTATCTGTGCATACATTTATACAGATAGAAATTCATAAAATGTTACTGAAACACATTCTGAAATACTACCCACTTTTTACAAAATTTATCATGTTTTGCTTCAAGCCTGGACAGGTATTCTTGTTCATTATATTTTTTGTTTTAGATAGTTTTGAAATTCAAAAATATTAACAACTTATCTTTATGGTGCTACAACTTGTCTTGCACACTCTTCCATAAAAATATAGCCAAACTAGAAATAGGATGCCCTGTTGATAGTAGCTGCGACACATGAATAGAAACAGGATAGCATGGAAGAACACACATTATCATGTGTAATGTCCACCCCATGAACCTTTTGCAAAAATTGTACAGTAGTATTACAAGACCCTGTTTCATTTGTAAAATAGGGAACATGGCCAAAATAAACACATGATCATCATGAAAATACTGATCCCTAAAATCTAATACTCACAAAACACCTGTAGCTTTCCTCTTTGGTCACTATGGTTGGTCCAGTCACCTTACCATACATGAACATTTCTGAGCCTTCTTTCCAGACAGCTAAACAGTCCAAGTCTAGATCTGGAATAAAAACATACAATGTTTGTTTATATACTGTCGAACCTGCAAATATCGACCACCCAAATCCGAAAGTGGTTGCTTATCATAGGTGGTTGCCCTCCAGGGGTTTCAGCCATGAAGGTCCTGGGAGAAGGGGTATGTGGATTTATAAGGATGGACATTTAAGTCATATATGACGGTAAGTATTTTTTTCATGATTTTATGCATATTATTTAATTTATTAGCATCAGTAATAAGTCTAAAAAAATAGCATCAGAGATGCCCGTACCCCAGAGCCTGGGGAAATAATTTTCAACACCATGAGATATAGAAGTCGTGAAACAGTACACAGATTGGGATACTTTCAGAGCAGTGTCAGTGTCCAAATAATGTTTAAGTAGAGAAAATAACATCTAAGAGAAAAAAACTGCATGTAAATATTAAGTATTAAAACAGGACAGTTCATTAAACTAAAAAATTATGAAGCTTTAAGACTTCTTCCATTTTTGATATTCATTTGTATGGTCAAATTCTGGTTTGAATGTTTTGAATATTACCCATATATACAGATGTGGCAATACATGCTTTTATGTAGAGTTGGGGCAAAACCTGTGGCTCACTTGATGCAATACCATCTGTTACAATGGGAAGTTGCAAAAGTAAAATGGTTAATGAATTCTAATATGACTTTAACAGTGCTTAATCTACATCAAAAGACACCTAAAGGTGCAACAACCAAGATTCAAGTAAAAGGATATAAGAGAGATATAAGAGAGATAAAATAGTATCAGATATCCCCATAGAGAGATAAAATAGCATCACATATGCAAGATCAAAGGTCAAATCCAGGCCACACAATGACGTTGCACACATATGACCCCCCTACCAATGTCCCTAACAAATATCGCCTTCCTACACCTTATGGTTTCCGAAATATAGCCCAGACAAGACATTATAGGGCAAGGTCACTACGGCAAGGTCAAAGGTCAAATCAAGGTCACCCCATGACGTTTTACATCTACACACCCTAGCCAATGTCCCTACCCAGTATCAACTTTCTACACCTTACAGTTTCCAAGATATACCCCGGACAATATTTTATCAAATCAAAGTCACGCCATGAAATTGCACACCTACACCGCCTAGCCAATGTCCCTACCAAGTATCAACTTTCTACACCTTACGGTTTCCGAGATATAGCCCGGACAAGATTTTAAAAGTCAAGGTCACTACGGCAAGGTCAAAGGTCAAATGAAGGTCACACCATGACGTTGCGCACCTACACCCCCTAACCAATGTCCCTACCAAGTATCAACTTTCTACACCTTACGGTTTCTGAGATATAGCCCGGACAAGATTTTAACGGTCAAGGTCACTACGGCAAGGTCAAAGGTCAAATGAAGGTCACACCATGACGTTGCGCACCTACACCCCCTAACCAATGTCCCTACCAAGTATCAACTTCCTACACCTTGTGGTGTAAGAGATATAGCCAGGACAAGATTTTATAGGTCAAGTTCACTACAGAAAGGTCAAAGGTCAAATCAAGGTCATACCATGATGTTCCACACCTCCACCCCAAACAAATGTCTCTACCAAGTATCAACTTCCTACACCTTACAGTTTCCGAGATATAGCCCAGACAAGATTTTCTAACTCAAGTTCACTACAGCAAGGTCAAAGGAAGGCCACACCATGACGTTGTATACCTACACCCCCTAACCAATGTCCCTACCAAGTATGACTTCCTACACCTTACGGTTTCCAAGATACAGGCTGGACAAACTGCTTCCCGCTGCCCGACCGCCCATCTGGACACCATGGGTGAAAACAATACCCCGTCAGCCCTTAAGGGCTGTGGGGTAACTATTCGCTGAGAGGTGATATCTGAATGGGATTCTTAACACCCCAGTAAACATTTTTATGTTTTGCAAACGTTTGAAAGGAAACGTTTGGCAAAGGTTAAAAAATGATGGGTACGAAAACCATTAGTAATAAAATGTTTTTAAAACGTTTTATGTATACCGTTAAAGCAATAAATGTTAGAAAAACGTTATAAATGAACATAATAATGTCTGAATAATAATGGGGTCAGAGGTTAATTTCAATATCTTTATATGGTTGCTCACTATTGAAAATACTATTTTTATGTGTAAAATTGTAAGATAGTGGCTTAGAAATTGTGCCCCCATTCAATTCCTACTTTTAGGAATATGGAATTTTAGGCATATGGGTCATTTTTTTGACAAAGTCCTCTAAAATCCCCTATTATTGCTCACCGCCATCTTTGTTTGGACATGTTTGAAGGTGAAGGTTTAAAAATATAGGTTTAAAAAACGTTTTTGATAGAATGTTTTTAAAACATCTGACAAGCAATGTTGTTTAAACATTTTTTGTGTACTGTTTATCAAACATTTCATGATGAATGTTTGAAAAGCATTTCCAGCAAAACATTCATATCTCCAGCTATTTTATAAATGTTTTAAAAATGTTTCCAGTCAAACCTAGCTTCTTGAGTTATTTTATAAATGTTTAATAAATGTTTTCAGTAAAAACGTTTGTATAGAGAATGTTTATAAAATGTTTTTTAAACATCACAGCATAAACATTTACTTGGAAACGTTTAGAAAACCATAAGATAGGGTTTAATTAGGTTTTAAAAACATTTTGTAAACGTTTAAACCATTTTAAAACGTTTCTAATGTTTACTGGGACTAGTAAAATATATACATAATATACCACTTCTTCTATCACGAGTTTGCTTCTGATATGCCTGATTTAATGCTCTGGTGATCGCCATTCTCCTAACTGAAAGACTGAGTCTCAGGAATGACCATTTATCAATGTGCCTGGGGTTTTTTAGCCTGCCACTGGGGACACGACCCAATGACAGAAGACTGCCACTTTAAGTGACCTTATGAGCCACTAAGTATCTGCCTGTACCAAAGGTCAAACCAAGATCTTCTGTTTTCCCCACTAGACCACACTGGAAGGATATGAAACATACTTTAAAAAATATCCAGAACAAAGGAAGATAGTGCTTTATTAAATCTTTATCTTAGTAGACTCTCAGCAGAGCTGCAAAAGTATTCCACTAAGTTTATACTAAGGATCAATTAAAGAATCCAAAACAGTATGGCTTCTAGTGAGGAGTGCATACTAATTACCATAGTGACACAAAATCACTGATCTGTTGCGATAAGCAACATGGCAGATGATAACAGGACTGACATGTCACTTGCAAAGGACAAATAGGAGAAGAGATCAACTTTGTTACCTCTGCATAGTAGAGTGTAGAGTAAATGAAGTTTAACAAAATTTGGAAATCATGAACAGTTAATTTACAGAAAAAGTTACTATTAGAATATCCACAGAGAGTCATAGAAACAGCTATGATGACCATGAGCTTGTATAAGCTAACATTTCATTTTTCAATCTAGGTATTGTGCTCTCTGAGTACTATCTAGCAGATTAAATGATCTATTTTAGGAGAAGCTATTCAAAAAGACTGCTGCAATATACAGAACTATTAAAACTATGTCTGAAGATTTGGGTCATTTCAAACTTTGAGGGAGGTAAAATGTGCTACCCCATCATTTACCATTTTGATGTTTTGTCCATAAACTACCCAGTGAAACATTTCTACAGGTAATACATTACACTGATGTCCTTGAATGTTTAGCCGCCAATCTTCCCTTAGCTGTACCTTTCATCTTAGTCATAAAATAAAATACTACAGCACAGCTGCACAACTGCATTATATACCAATGAAATCAGAAAAAGAAAACAGAAAAATGGTTAAATGGACAAGACAAGGTATTCTTGGATTCAATCATTGATTGGTCATCCATCTAAGAAGCCCAAATTCCCTAAGTAGACAAACATTAAGGAGTTTAGCCGGGTGACTGACTGTAAGTGAACAAAGCTGGATCAATCAAATCATGTCAGGCAGAAGTGATAAAGTAGTGTACTGAGTGGGGGATAAATCACAAATCTGACTATTGCCTCACCCCCCCTACAGCCATCAAACCTACCACCTCCCCAAACACCTCCGACACTTCAGAATGGTCCAAAGGTTACACAAGCACCTCCACTATAAGGCTGTGTTTCCTCAAACCTGATCACCGACACCTGACTAAAGTGAAAACTTAAAGTGTAAGACTTCAATGAACCTTTAGTCATAAATTTTAAACCATTGTTTCATTTCAGAACTTATTCTTTGACATTTTTTTACCTTTGTCTTTAATATGAAAAGACAACTATTTGGTACCAAATGTTCCTGGGTGCAATAAAATGCCTGTACATGGTAAAACTTCCTTATATAGTAAAATATGCATATAGCTTTATTGGTTAGTAGTTTACTTTCTGACCACTGATGACATCAGATTTTTTGGTACAAATTGGAGGGTATACTGGGATCGACTTTGGGTATCAGCCATCTGCATTAGCCATGATTGAGTACAAGGAGACGCTTCCGAAAATATAAAATAAACTCAGCATCAACAATGAGCTGTCAGTTCTGAGAAAACAAAGCTTTAACGTCCCAGTTCATATCTTTCAAAAAAGTTGAAGTACTAATTTGCCGGGGAACTGTTGTTTTATTATAATCAAATGTAAATTTTCAAATGATTGAACTGAGCTATCCAAACCTTCTATATTACCAAGAGTATAGTTATAGATCCCTCAGTAGAACATCCTCAACAAGAATTGCTTTTGAAGAAGATACAATAAAGAATAATTCTAAGCATAAGAATATTTTGTGAATACAATGGATGTCACCCTGATCTCCTACTTCAGACACTGTGTCACAGTATTTTATAAGATAGGAAAATTACCTAAGTGACTTATATTTTTAAATTCTATCACAAGAAGACAAATATATATAATTTGAGTTCATTAAATCATGACCTTGAGTTAATTTACATTTACCATCTACTGTTTTGGATGAACAAGCAAAATAAATACTATTTATGCCTAAAGAATGCAAGCCAGGCTGTGATATATATTCATGATAAGGGGCACCAATGAATGGAAAACCTTTCAATTTAAAACTCTAGATTTCTCCTGTCTTTACTTCCACACACCCTCCACCCCTCCACCCCCTGTATTTAGGTCAAATATAGCTCATGGCAGATCATAAATATGTATACCGAACCCTTTCTGCTGAAATATACCATGTTATCTGTAATGCCTGGTTAAGTAAACGTATTTTCCTTTTCATTCTGGCAATAATTAATGGTGATAATTCTGCAAGAATAAACAAACTGAACTGGCTGCTAATGCATTGTATATTGTCTATGTGATAATGAAATCCTCTTTAAACCCCTGCACTCTTGTATTTTTGAAGGTTGAAGTTGATGATTTCCACAACTAACTAGAACCCAAATCCTGTGTCTACTGTACACTAAAATACAACTACCATAGAATTCTATTGTTACATTTTAACCTGGTTTAGTAACCACCACCCAATAAAAAGGTTATTTATTTGTTATAAAACATTTCAAACGATTTCCCGTACATGGCTTGGTGATGGATGTATGCCACTGGTTTAGAGTTAAGCAGCACATTTTTCCTTCAACAATACACATGGTCATCTTGAGATTATATTTAGAATATTGAACATTTATTCATACTTGCAAAAACTGCAATGAAATAATTTCATAAATTCTTCACAGGATGAAGTGGCATTCAGATTCTGGTTAAAGTAGAGGTGAATAAAATCAAAATGTTTCATTTATATCATACTTTCAACAAAATTTTATTTTTTTCAGTCCTTAGACCACATTTCAAATACAAAAATCAATTTGAATACAAAACCTTCCACCACAGAAATAACATTGGTGTTCTTTCACTTATAAGAAACCTTGTACTTATCATGTGATTTTGGGACTATTTTATACCAGTGATCTTATATAATGCAGAATATATAAAACTTCACAATCTGTGGTAATTTACACTCCATATTTTCGGGACTCCCTTTTCCAAAATCTTGCTTTGACCTTTAAGTGCCAAATTAACTATTGGCTATTACTATTGGCCTGGTTTATAATTCTCTGTACACCCAGTCAGATGTAACCAGGGCTTAAGGTCTCCCTGAACTTATAAGCCATTCATCATTCTTGCCGTTCACTGACACGAACACCCCATAATCCCCCTTTGTCATTATTTAGAACTGGCTGGATGCAATCCCCTCCACTTTCTCAAGGCAGGTTTTATTGCAAGTTGCATCGGATTAGATACACTAATTGAATAGAACCACGCATCTCCTTGGCAAAAAATAGCAACCCAATGGAGACATAAAATTGTTTTAAAAAGGGGAGGGGGAGAAGGGGATATCCCTAAAATTACTGTTATTACCACAACTGAGCTTCCCCTGTAATAAGTGCATGTTACAGTCACTCAGCTTTTTCAGTCCACAGCCATCAGTCCTAGGTAAACACTAGTTTTCAGATGGAGAAATGGGAGAGAGGACCAAAGTGATTGTCACTTGAAGAGTGTTCAGTATCGCATAACAATTTGCTACTTCCAATTAATGTGTGCTAGAGAAGGGTGAGCCACTCTAGGGAAATGATGCTTATGTGCCAAAGCAACTCGGGGAGGGTCAGCTCCTGCCTCAACACATAGCCCCGAATGTGTCACTCTTTGGGAGAGTATTGTATTTTAAATGAGACATGGAGAGAATTGATGTTGCTGTTTTATTACTGTGTTATTGCATTGTTTGTGCCTATAAATCTCACCAAGCATTTCAACTATTTGGTTGGGATCAACCACCCTGCTAGCTTAGACTATGAAACAGACCCTTAACTGCTTTGCAAATGTATTTATTGTAAGATATGCAGTAATTGTTACACTGCGTGTCTTTGTAGCAAGAGCTTTCTGCTTTTAGATATGAACAAAAGTCAAACTTTATATTACCACTTGTGTTTCTGTTACACAGCAGGAAGCAGAACCACACAGTGGAGGAGTAAATAAATGTTACTACCATGTAAACCATCCCACTGCTAGTTATTTTATAAATTTCTCTAGTGACCAATTTCTTGACATGACCAACATTTTTCAAAACACATTTTTCCACTGTATAACATAAAGTGGAGAAAATAAGTGGTACTTTAGTGTAAACCAGCCAATCAAGATGTATCATATGAGGTTCAACCATGAGAAAGTAGTTTTTCAAAGATTTACTAGACTGTTCATCTATTTTTGAAGTACATCTGTCAGCATCATTATACTTATAGCATTTAACAGTACTATTTAAATATTTAGTGGAGTAACTAAGTGATGACATTTGAATCTAATCATGTGTATATCTCCCTCGTGATGAAAACCATATATTTCAAATTAACTAATTTGAGTACCACCAGCAGGAAATCATGTTTCTGGGTGCATTCTTTTGGCTATCTTTCTGTTTGTATTCGCAATTACTAAATACGTAATGAGCAGATATTTTATTTGAAATGTGGGTAAGGCCTGACCAAAGAAATTATTTCATTTTGAGACAGATCAAGATCATATAAAATCCAGAATTTTCAAAAGTGTCATTTTCAATTTAAAACTTGGGATAGATTAAAAAATACCTGAGTACCAAAAACTGATCCAATTAAGTCTAATCTAATCTGATCTAACCCAATCCAATCTGATCAAATAAAGATCTAAGAGTTTATACAGCACGAGGGGGTTAATAAGAGACAATAAGAATGATTTCTATTTTTAAGTGTTCAGCAAAATGTATCAACTAAAATTCTCACAATTTTTTTTTATTTATGGTCTGATTTTAAAAATTCTTTCACCATTCAATAAGATTATATTGATTGCATTAGTTGCATGGAATGGATCGATATATTTATTTGTTGATATAAACGAAAGTATTACTTAATGCAAAACCATATTTTTTTTGGAAATTACATTTTAACACTAATTTTGAAAAATTCCTGCTCAGATCTTTGTATTTATTTTTTTTTTATTCTTATAGCTTTAAAACACGCCTTTTTAAAAGTAACTTATCATAAAAATAGTGTAAATATGGACCCTGGATATAAATATAGATATCTTCGTGCTCTCTGGTTTTTTTTCTATTTTTCTGCTGAAACTGCTTTAAATTAAATATTTTATGTTCTGGTCTACGGAAGCTCTGAACTGCCAAAGTTTTTTTATTTTACTAACTTGAATATACGAGTTAGTTAACTTGAATATTCAAGTTAATAACTGGAATATTCGAGTTAGTAACTTGAATATACAAGTTACTAACTTGAAAATACCAGTTACCTAACTTGAATATACCAGTTAACTAACTTGTATATACGAGTTAGCTAACTTGAACATACGAGTTAGCTAACTGGAATATACGAGTTACTAACTGGAATATATGAGTCAGTAACTGGAATATACAAGTTACTAACTTGAAAATACCAGTTAACTAACTTGAATATGCGAGTTAGCTAACTTGAATATACGAGTTAACTAACTGGAATATACGAGTTAGCTAACTGGAATATACGAGTTAACTAACTGGAATATACGAGTTACTAACTGGAATATACCAGTTAGTAACTGGAATATACAAGTTACTAACTTGAATATACAAGTTAACTAACTTGAATATACGAGTTAGCTAACTTGAATATACCAGTTAACTAACTGGAATATACAAGTTAGCTAACTGGAATATACGAGTTAATAACTCGAATATATGAGTTAGTAACTTGAATATTCAAGTTAGTTAACTGGAATATACCAGTTAGCTAACTCGAATATACCAGTTAGCTAACTGGAATATACCAGTTAATAACTGGAATATACAAGTTAGCTAACTGGAATATACAAGTTAATAACTGGAATATATGAGTTAGTAACTGGAATATTCCAGTTAGTTAACTCGAATATACCAGTTAGCTAACTGGAATATACGAATTACCTAACTTGAATATACGAGTTAGCTAACTTGAATATACAAGTTATTAACTTGAATATACGAGTTAGTAACTGGAATATACCAGTTAGGTAACTGGAAAATACCAGTTAGCTAACTTGAATATACAAGTTAGCTAACTCATATATTCCAGTTACTAACTCATATATTCCAGTTATTAACTTGTATATTCCAGTTAGCTAACTCATATATTCCAGTTATTAACTGGTATATTCCAGTTAGCTAACTGGTATATTCCAGTTAACTAACTTGAATATTCAAGTTACTAACTCATATATTCGAGTTATTAACTCGTATATTCCAGTTAGCTAACTCGTATATTCGAGTTAGCTAACTCATATATTCCAGTTAACTAACTGGTATATTCAAGTTAGCTAACTCGTATATTCCAGTTAGTTAACTCGTATATTCCAGTTAGTTAACTCGTATATTCCAGTTAGCTAACTCGTATATTCAAGTTAGCTAACTGGTATATTCCAGTTAGTAACTCGTATATTCCAGTTAGCTAACTCGTATATTCCAGTTAGCTAACTCGTATATCCAGTTATTAACTCGTATATTCCAGTTAGCTAACTCATATATTCCAGTTACTAACTCGTATATTCCAGTTAGCTAACTCGTATATTCCATTTATTAACTCGTATATTCCAGTTAGTTAACTGGTATATTCAAGTTAGCTAACTCATATATTCCAGTTAGTTAACTGGTATATTCAAGTTAGTAACTCATATATTCCAGTTACTAACAGGTATATGCTAGTTAGTAACTCGTATATTCCAGTTAGTTAACTCGTATATTCCAGTTACCTAACTCGTATATTCCAGTTAGTTAACTGGTATATTCCAGTTAGTTAACTCGTATATACCAGTTAGCTAACTGGTATATTCAAGTTAGTAACTGGTATATTCCAGTTACTAACTCGTATATTCCAGTTAGCAACTGGAATATTCAAGTTAGCTAACTCGTATATTCAAGTTAGCTAACTCGTATATACAAGTTAGTTAACTGGTATATTCAAGTTAGGTAACTGGTATTTTCAAGTTAGTAACTGGTACATTCCAGTTACTAACTGGAATATTCCAGTTATTAACTTGAATATTCAAGTTAACTAACTGGTATATTCCAGTTAGTAAAATAAAAAAACTTTGGCAGTCCAGAGCTTCCGTACTGGTCTGATCAGGTTTTTACACCTTTTTCTTTGCTTTCCAACAGGATGAAAAAGATTGCATGACATGAGTAGTAAAAACCTGAACCATTGTGAACTAGAAATTTAATTTGCAACTTCAAATGTATTTTCATCAATGTTATTTTGGACAAAAATAAATTTAATTTTAAAATGAAAACACAACCATTGAAAAACATTTCATAAACAATGAATTGTTTTTATATCGAGTGTCTACTAAATAAACTAGTATTTTAAAAACTTTCCAAACTGCAAGAGAGAAAAGGAACATGGGATTTATCAAAATTACTCATGATAAAAATTAAAAATTGTAAACTGGGAAGTTAAAATTAGGGCTGCCACGAGTAGCAAATTTTGAACTCAAGTACTCTCTCATCATTACTCTACTCTAAAACGAGTACTCTTTTTAGCGATAAACACAAATAAATGTGCCATTTTCCCCTGAAAATTAACAGAATTTTACCCAGTTTATGTCACTTTTATCAAGAATGGTTTATAAAAGGCCACTATTTGAGTGTAAAAGAATACTATTTTGTTCATTTTGTACTCCAAATAATTTAGTAATCTAATCTTTAACAAGTACTCGAGTACTCTTTAACAGCCCTAGTTCAAATATAAAAATACACAGTATAACCTATTTACAGAGAATACTGATGCGTGGAATTTTCATTTTAAGCAAAAATATATATCAGGTGCTCATCAGGAGAAAAGCCCTCCACTAAAAAGCCCTCAGGAGAAAATCCCTCACATTTACAAATACACACAAGTTAGCACTGTGAAGAAGTTTGCAATAACACAAGTAAATACCATGAAGTTATCAAGAATCTGTTTTCAAACAAACACAAGCAAGTTGGCCATTTAGTTGATTGCTTTTCTCCATGTCAAGCTTCAAAAACCGACAGGGGAGGGCACTTTTCTTTACAGATGTAATTTGAATGGTTTGTCCTGAGTACTTTTTCTGAGGATTTTTTCGGTTGAGGGATTTTCTCTTGGATCAGCTTATACCCCTGTATGTGTTGTACGTGTTGCTTTCACTAAACGTAGTGGTTTTAATCTGGAGGAGTTTCTACAACTGATCCTATCAAAAAGGGATGGGACAATGACCAGTGATAAATCCCAAATGAAAAGCTTGGTCAGAACGCTGAAAACTTGATGCTCCTTTTTCTGTTTATAGGGGCAGCTGGAAGGCAAACTCATAACAGTGGAGTAAGGGTATCAGAGAATATGCATTTAGATTTACCAATTCTTGGTTACATAATCCACTGTCTGGTCTTGTGAAATTCAGCATTTAACTGTATTTCAAATATCAAATCATATCAGCAACTTTCTCCTTGGTTACCTTAAATCCTGGTTTGGTCTTGGTGGAACAGTTCTAAGGTGGTTTGCTTCCTACTTAAGAAATCATTACCAGGCCATTAACATAGGCTCCACACTATCTGAATTAAGCAATCTCATCTATGGAGTTCCGCAAGGTTCTGTTCTGGGTCCATTACTGTTTTCACTCTATACAACACCACTTAGTAAAATTATTCGCCTCCACCCGCATATTAAATTCCATTTTTATGCGGATGATACTCAGTTATACATCCATCTCTCCCACAAGAATGCTTCTTCGGCTCTCGCCAAGCTAAATGCCTGCCTTCATGATGTCCAAGAGTGGATGTCTCTCAGTAAGTTGAAGCTCAACCCTGAAAAAACTGACTTTATTGTCTTTGGTTCCAAGGCTCAACATCAGAAGATTTCCTCTCACTTTCCTGTTAACATTCTTGGTAGCCTTCTTCATCCGGTTGATTCTGTTAGAAATCTAGGTGTGTGGTTTGATGCAGATTTTTCATTCTCTGAACATATCAAGAGGACTTGCAAAGCGTGTTTCCTTCAGATGCATGACCTCCGTAGAATTAGAAAGTATCTCACTCCTGAAGTGGCAGTCCTTGCTGCAAATGCCTTGGTTAGTAGTCGGCTGGACTATTGTAACTCTCTGTTCAGAGGTTTGCCCGGTTTCAATCAGTACAAATTGCAAAGTATTCAGAACACCCTTGCTCGTATTGTTACAAATCATAGAAAGTATGCTCATGTTATACCCATTCTACAGAAACTCCACTGGTTGCCTGTTAGGTACTGTTGCATTTTCAAAACTGTAACACTTGTGTATAAATTTTTGCATAGTGGTTCTCCTTCTTATTTCGAACCGTTCTTGTCTTTTAGTAGTTGTCCCTATAGTACTAGGCATAGTCACCCAGATCGTCAATACCTTACAGTTCCTCCTTTCCATTCATCAGTCTTCAAGTCAGCCAAACATTTTGGCCATAGTTTTGCCTTTGATGCTCCTAAGATCTGGAATGACCTCCCTCAAGATGTTCGCGGTGCAACATAAGTTGCCTCCTTCAGAAAGAAGCTTAAAACACACCTGTTTGCAAAAGCCTACCCACTAAGCCGCCTCCGTCACATCTGTGTCTCCTTGGTACGACCTGGCTATGTCCCTTGATTAACGCTAACTGCCTTGCTTTATGTTTAGATGCACCTTAGAGTCCATCAATGATGGAGATTAGGTGCTATAAAAGTCCACATTAGATTAGATATCAGTAGTAGTTATAGCCAAAGATTGTTTTATACAAACATAAAAGTCATTTCACACACAAACAAAAGCATAACTGAGAAGAGATAATAAATCTAAGAATGGCTCAAAAACTGAAACCATGGTGTTTGCTCTGCAAACCCTCTTTTCTATATTAGAAAAAAGTTAATATCTTAGCAATTCATAACAGCGTATCCAACCTATATTTTAGACTTTTTCTTATCTGGCACTTTCTCCATGGTGATGACCTCTGCTTGGGTCCCAGGATATTTCATTTATGTTTTATGTTTTTGACTCAGCACTTTACCATTTCTGTTCAAGATAGATTCTTTTAAGTGTAAACAATTATGAGAACTACAGATTGGTTCGACAGCTGATTTTTTTCGCAAACAAGTGCAGTGAAAGTAGATTTTGTTTGAGGAAGCATGGGTTATTTTACTTATTATCACGATGGATAAGACATGGAAATAAGTCTTGTGAAGCATAGTTTTAAATTTTATCACCTGACAAGACAAAATACACAATGCTTATTTCAATGTAAACATGCCATGGTCCCATTTCAGCTCCAGTGTAAAAGCCAACACAACTTTAAACAATAATATTTCCTTACGCTCCTGCGTGTGTATGAAATAACCTTTAATTTGTCTCTCATAAGCAATGTAATATTTAATGTGAAAGTAAAACATGATTACCAGCAAAAATAATTTAATCCCAAGGTTCTTTCAAAATTTGTAACTCAAAAACAAAGTCAAAAAAGGAATGTGCAATTTAATTTAAACACTAGCTGAAAATCGCATAAACCCTAGCCTTTCTTGAGACTTGAGTATGGATGAATCTTGACCAATTTACATGATGTACTGATATATAATACTGACTTTTACTAAAAATACTTTTTAGTAAATCTAGCACACTAATATCTTGTAAATATACATGAGTGCTTTATAAAAACTAAGTCTTTGATGAGTTGTTGGATAAGACGTTTTGTGCAAACATAAGCCTACAGCAAGGCTACACAAAAGTGTTGGTTATTAAATTTTGTCAGAGGTTGGGGAGGGCGGTTGAGGGTTCATAGTATTCTCAACGTCTTTATAGACTGCAGCTTACTGATGCCATTTAAGCGTTTTTCACACAACTGCGAAACGAGTTAATTCGATATGAGTGAACGTGAGGCCAGTCATCTGTGGGCTTTTGTGCAGGAGTGAGATAATTGACTAAAGACTGGGATGCAGTGACAGAAGCTATAATTATCCAAATTAAGATTTTTCCCATTAACATAATTATGTTAACATATTGCTAGAAAAATGGGTTGTGAACTCAAAGGAATTTATTTTTAAAAATCTAAATTTTTGTCTTATTTCATCCAATCAGGAATCAGGAAAACATACACTATTTTAAGAAACACACCGAATACAAGTACATTTTTTGCTCCTTTTGAGACATTCTGGTAGTGCAATTTTTTTTTCTCAATATTAGGAAAACTTTTTGCAAAAATGTGCTTAGTTGAAGACCAACGTCTTAAAACAACATTTAATGGTTGATTGAAACAGTGCTAAACTGTAAAAACTATTATCATTTCATTGATATTTGAAAATAAATTATACTAATTAATTACTTTTGCAAAGTTTTTTCAATCACAGTTGAGGTGACTTATATTTGTATGATTTAAACATCCTTTATTCACAAGTATGCAACAATTGATAATACAATTATATAAAGCCTTCTTGCATGATGAAATATACAAAATCGAATAAAATGAGAAATTTAAAGATATGAAACTCTGCTAACAGCACAAGCAGGTAGAGTAAGAAATGTAAAATTCGCCACATATCTGAAATTCGCCACATGTGAAAATACTAATAAAATAAATGAATTGTGGTGAGATTTGTTGAATGTATAGTAAATTAAGGCTTTTTGAACTGAAAAATACCAATTTTGAGACAAAAATATCATTTTCTTCATAAAATTAACTAAGGTTTTAGAGGTGGCAAATTTTAAATTCCTGGCGAATTTTAGATTTCTTACTCTAACATTCTCTTAAGAATTGAGCATTATAGTTTTATTTCTTAGACTTAAAATAAGCATATCAAGTTACGCATAATAATTAAAGCAGGCCACAATTTGAATATTAAATTGCTCATTTTACAAAATGGAAAGGTCAGTTGCCTGTTTCATAAAATTAGCAAAATTCTTGCCCATTTCATGAAATATGCAAATTCTTGGATTGGGCATAATATTACATGTGTACTAGATCCTAACTGCAGTTTAAGTGTTAACACTCAGTAATAATCATGATTTTTTTTAATAAGTTTCAAAAAATGCTTGAAGCCAAAGATTATCAAAATTAGCTTCGGACAATATTCCCATGATATACCATTTCAATCTACAGATATAATTTACTTGATAACTGGGCAATAGTGGCAATTATATTATCCCCAACCCTGTCTCCTTTGTAAGGATTTTTTTTCCTTTAACAGTTTATTCAAGTGGCTTCTTTAAAGGACAGCCTATATGTCAATGGGTACAGCTTATTATGGTGTCTTGCTTATCTCTTTGGTGAACTGGCTAATAGCCTAGTGATTGCTAAATCAACTTGGCCATTGCATAAAGTATCATTTGAAGTAGACATAATGAACATAAACACCTGTGCTCTATCCGTCACAAATTAAAGATAATCATCATTGTATTTCAAGGGCACTGGTCCTCTGGATTAAATCTCCCCTAAAATAGCCAAAAGTCCTACAATACCTCAAATGATGCATAACATTCAACAATATTCATTATTTCATATGTTTTCATAGCCTTGCTTAAGGCACAAGTTTTTTTTTTCTTGTTTTTTTTTTTGTAATTCAAAATGTTTTAATCATTTTGCATGATGAAAAACTCTTATATAAACTGGCTTTTATGTCATTGTGCTTGGACATATACCTCTATCTAATGAGCTAATATCCATTATAAATGAGTGCATTGTGAACACCAAACCTTTGACAACATGTTCAAAAGATTTTGGAAGATATTTGAACCTTAAACTGAGGCTCCAGTGATGTAGTGGTTAAGTCATTTGGCTTCCACTTGTATGATCATGGGTTTCAATGTGAAAAGTGATAACACATTGGAATGACTTAGGAGGCCTGTCGTTTTGTAAAACCCCAACTCGATTTTAAGCCTGAAGCAGGGCTAGTATTCCAAATTTATTAATGCATGACCTGATTGCATAAGTTTACTGACAAACACAGATTACTATAAACATGATTAACTTCTAGACTTTTTAAATGACCTTGGATTAAGAGTGTGAGAGACTGAACAAATGGTTCTTCATTTGGGAACTGAGCAAATGGCCAACAGTTGTAATTAACTTCTGATTTATAAAACTTTGTTACTGGGTGGAGATAAAGTTACTGTACATATGACATATTACTTTGAAAACTTGTATTTGTCATTTTACAGAAATACCCTAACCTACGTTATTTATTTATTTGTTGTTTTTACGTCATGTTCAACAGCCAGGGTCATATTGCGACAGGTAGTTTACAGGTGGAGGAAACCAGTGCATACTGCACTGTAAACCACCGGGCATCGGCAAGTAACTACCAACTTTCCAACATGAAGCGCCCGGCCCGAGATTCGAACTGGCAGCCTCAGAGGTTGGAGGCGAGAACTCTAACCACTACACCAGCGAGCCCCCTCCCTAACCTACGTAACCTTTATCCTAAAATAAAAAAACACCACTGGAGAGCTGGAGTGCTTAAAAGCCAATAAATTAATGTACTTTTAGTTTTAGAATCATTAACCTAGATTAATTATTCACTGAAGTTCACATTGTAGATTTTTAAAATTATTTTATTAAATATTTCTTTATGCATTTCTTTATACATTTGGTAAAATCATAGTATAATCATGCAAGATCTCTCAGAGAATGCATATCTTTACCAAGCTGAAGCCTCAACACCTCCAATATTGCTTATAAGCTCCAGAATTCTTTAAAACAAAATTTACTTTTTGGGGGTTTTTATTGTATTGCTAGAAAAGGTACATCATTTAACATCATTATTAGATTATATTCTATCCTTGTATTATCATTGCGCCAGACACACCTTCAGAATGACATTCCATTTAAAGCAGCTGAAATAAGCATACTACTTGCTATCTTTTTAAGTCCTATATTATTTCTTGGAGGTTTTCAAATCAGAGTAAACATCAACATGTAAGATAAACACTACAGATCAACAAGCCAAGGAGTACTGAAGTTTTATTTTCCTAAACTCACACTATACAAACTACTAATTCATACATTTGCATTAAAGATTCTTAGTCCAGTTAATGCAGATATTAGTTTAATATTTGCATTCATTTTCTCTTGTGAGGTAATACAGATATTTTTCAATTGCGTAAGCAAGACATGACCACAAAGCCAACACAATGGGAGTTCTGAATAGTGAATACTCAAGCAAATATTTAACTACACCCTGACCACACTTAAAGTGACGTACAAAGTGAATAATTATATACCAGTAATGATGTCATACTTATCTCAAGCTACACGTTTGGTTATATCTCACCACAAAGGATATATAGTTTTTGCTTACAATTACAAATATTTGGTTCTTAATGTCTTGACAGAAGACCTCAGGCTCAGGTATTGGTGAAATATCTCAAACTAAATCTTAAATACAAACTCAAATACATTTGGTATAATTTAGTGTTTGAATGTTATATTTGATCCTAAAAATCAAGTGAGATTTTCAGCAATTATTTATTGGCCAGATGGTTATGAATAAAGCAAAATTTGATATTTCATAAACATTTGGGTTGGTACTCATACATGAATGGGCTCTGTGTCAGCTGACTTTGTGTTTTGAGCTTCAGAGTACGTAATTTATGAAAGTAGAAAAGGATACAAAGCTTGTGTACTGCAAATGGTATTCAGAAGTAATCATGCATTGAGCAATCAGTCTAAAAATTTACTATAATTATAGTTCACAAAAAAGTAAATGAACAACACCTTTGCGACAAATTGTGTACCTGCAATACTTTTGAAGAAAGAAGCCATTTGCTCATTATGGTAACTGCTGAAAAGTGAGAAAGTAGCTATATTACTCACTCATACACTGGGAAACAACTTTGAAACTTATAGTTCACCAAGGTGTAGATGAACAACACTTGTGAAAGATATTGTATAGCTGCAACACTTTTGATGGTGTCAGCCAATTGCTCATTTTCTCAACTGCTGCCAAAATGGGTATTACTCACTCAGCTATTGCGATAGCCATTTCAAACAATGACTCATAATAGCTATTGCTTAGCTACACAATGAGCTATAGGTCTGCAATTTCACTATGTTACAGCTGACCTAAAAGTAGGTGAATAACATACTTTAACAAAATCCTCTAAATGAATTGTTTTCAAGTTACAAGTGATTTGCTGAGAATCTCAATGTAGCTATTTCTCAGCTATGCAATGAGCTGACCCAAAAGTAGTGGAATAGCATTTTTAAACAAAATACGCAAAATGCCATACTTTTTAAGTCACGGGTGATTTACTCAACAGTGAGAACCTGAAATTAACTATTGCTCAGCTATTCAATGAGCTACAGGTCTACAATTCAACTTTGTTACAGCTGACCCAAAAGTACGAGAATAACATATTTAAACAAAATAGGCTAAATGCAATAGTCTTCAAGTTCCAAGCCATTTTACTCATTACGGAAGGCACTGAAAATCAGAAAGTAGCTATTATTCACTTAGCCCTTGAGATGGGCTCTCAAGGAACTCCCAAGTTGTTGCTATGAATAAAGTAGCTGAACAACATATTTCAACAAAATGCTCTAAATACAAAACTTTTCAAGTTATAAGTAATTTAGTGCATGATTTCATAAATTTTAATGTATTAAAATTAGTTTTAAAATTTATTAAAAAATAAGTAAGAAGGATCCAGGCCTGATACTCAAAAAAGGGAATCTACTTGTGGCCTAGTACGTAATTTATAATGCAAGATAAGAGACAAATCCCTTCAATAGCCAATGAGACTTAATAGAAACTCCCGACATAATCCTTATCAAGAAACAATATTTCCTGTAAGGGAAGTGTCTGTGATTGAATCCTAATAGTGAGGAACAACATAAGAACTGCTCAAAACGTCATTCCACAATAATCATCATACCAGGTTCAGTTACAATCGGCAGTAGTTTGGTATTTATTCAGGCATCAAAACTCCATGAAAGACAAGAAAATTATTAATACCTAGGTCACACGTTTGTGTGGTGAGGTCACAAGCTACTAACAGGTTCGGGTACATTCGGTTGTGGATCATTGTGGAATGGTACATTTCATGTCTTGGTAGAATGTATTTGGCACAATTCGGTGAGATTCACATTTGAACAGGGAATGTTTTGGGCCATTTGACGCAGCAATTTTTATTCAGGACCACTATTTTGAAAGTTTTACTGCAATATACACTGGAGGAGTGAAAGTGGGGGTAGCTATACTAGCATATAGGGATATAGGGGGCAGCTCAATCTTTAATGTTTACTACCAATATATGGTGTCTCTTTTCAGAGCCACAAGGATGAGGTCGCTTGGAACTTACATGTGACCTGGGCATAAGGAACAGTAAAGGATGCTTGGTAATAGTACAGACTGAAAAGGATCTGTTTATGAATATGTATGGAATAGATGAATCTTTTTAAACTATTTACTTTTATTATAAATAAACACAATCTTTTTCTCTCTTAACAATCTTCACAGATTTGATTTACCTGCTCCATGCAGAGCTGTCTTCTCTTCACAATGGCTGAAGTGCATCTGCAGCT
Source organism: Sabellastarte sp. h YS-2021 (assembly GCA_964017235.1). Classification (NCBI taxonomy): domain Eukaryota; kingdom Metazoa; phylum Annelida; class Polychaeta; order Sabellida; family Sabellidae; genus Sabellastarte; species Sabellastarte sp. h YS-2021. The sequence continues at coordinate 163,739,617 of OZ024930.1, forward strand.
TCTCATTTCCCACACATGGCTTGACATACGACTGCGGCCTGCTGCACGTGGAACTCTGGGCGGTTTTGTAGGTGAAGTAGTAAGCATCTGTTAGTGGACATGTGATTGGGATGGCTGGTTCTGAAACAGATTGTGATAATGCTTTCTGTGATAATGAATCCTCTGGTTACAAATGCTTACATACTCCACTCAGCCTCATGATGGTTTCCATCCAGGATTTTTTTATGTTCTCAATTCTCACATACAAAAGGTACTGTAACATCCTACCATCTGGCTTATAACACATATGATCTCTTGGATTTTTCATGAAATTTATGGCCATTGCAAGTTTAAGGGGGATGTAGATCTTTGCAAGAAAGGCTAGACAAATGCAAGTGAGGTAATTAAAAATGCAAAATTCATCACAGAATGTATCCTTTTAAGGTGAGACAAAATAATCAAAATTTCTGCCAGTTTTTTATCACAGGAGATTAGAAGTCCAATGGAGCCACTGATAATGCAAATAATTATGCCAATTATTTTGTACAAGAAAATAGAAGGGGGATTTCCTCACTGGCGAATATTACCATACTGTGAAGAATGTCACATGTCTTACTCTTTAGCCTTTGCTTTTCAGTCCACTGACACTGATATAGGAAAACTTCCTCAATGACATGTACAGGGACCACAGTAGCAGAGTGGTAACACTCTCACCTCCCACCTCTGAGGCCGGGGTTCGGTTCCCGGCGACCTCAAGTGGGAAAGCTGGTAGTTGCTTGCTGTTGGTCGGCAGTTTACAGTACAGAACCTTGACCAACTGTATGTACTGGTTTCCTCTGCCCTTCCAACTACCCATCGTGATATGACCTGTACAGTGTTGAAAGCGACGTAAAACCCCAAATAAATAAATAAAATCAATGACATGTACAAATACAAAAATATCAAATCACAATCACAAATGAAGATGACAATATTATATGAGTATCACGAGTATGATATTGTTTATCATCACGATTGATACAGCTTATGTATACATTCTATGAAGGATGCTTTACTTTTATAATCTGCCATTTTATTAATGATAAGTAAAAATAAGTCTGTATTTAAAGAAAGAATGCAAAAAGGCTATCTTATATATTGGAGCACCAGTAAATATTAAAAACTTTCTCCACCATTTCTGTGTAGACTTTAATGCAAATAATACAAGATTAGGGTTGTAAAAATACCTTTTCAAATGATGTATATAACATCATTTTAGGGTACGTTAATCTTTAGTTTCTGAAAAATAAGAAACATCAACACCTGCTAATCAATTTTCAATATTAATGCATACTAAGTGACCCAGACAAATAGGAAAAAAATATATAATATCCCTGCCTGTATTTTATGGAAGCCAATCTACCAAAATTTATTTTATCTTAAATATATGACTTAGTATCTCATATATTCAAATTAATTACTCATATATTCAACTTAGTATCTCATGTGTATGCCTATTTAAGACCAAAAAAGGCTTGTGGTGGGTAATAAAATGTAAACTAACGACACTCGGCTTCACTCCAAGATGTGAAGCAGTCAGGAGACTCCAGTATGTTCAAAATTCACTCTGCAGAGTCGCCACTTGATTCTCTATGTTTTCCCACATTGTCCCATAATTAAAAGAAAAATTCATTGGTTTAAAGCACAGGGTACAGTTGTACATTGTGCTGATCATATAAAAAATTCTAAAGCATGGCCAAACCCGTATATCACCTTCTGAAAAGAAACTCTGTCCATACTTACTTGTCTAGAAATAACATAGTTCCTCAAAATATATGTTCATTCAAATAACTTTTTCAAATATGATTTCACAAATCTTGAAACATTTTGCTAAGTCTTGCAGCCAGGGGAATAACTAATGCATAAGCCAATACGCCCAGGCATACCATTTTGTTGGTAAAGTCAACTTTTCAGAACTGTCTTCCTCTTCATACTCGAATCACTGTCCCTCAGTTACCAGACCCACCTCTTTAACACATACCCACAACCCTGGATTAATAACCTAGAGAGTCTTGTCACCTTTTTCCCCATTCTTTTGTATTAGTTTAATGCACAGATTCCAAACTGTGTTGAAGATACTGCATCTGCAAACCAGACTACTAAGTCACATTACAGCACTTTAGTGCTATCATATATAATAATAATTGAAAAGCTTGCACATTTGACAATAATAATCCACAAATATCAAATAAAAGTATATTATCTTACTATTACATAATCATATCAATATCTTTATTATTTCTTTTTGAGGTTATAAGCAAAAGAATTGTCAAAATCAACTGCATGGGAAATGCTAAAAGAAGTTATAGCTTAAAAGTTACAGAGAGTATGGCTTTTTAAACTTATTTACTTAATATGCTTATCACTGCTTTTTTCCACTGTTTTTTTTTTGTGATGTGACATTTATTTTGGCATTTCATGTGAAGAGAAATTATTATTTTATGAAGTGTAAACTACAAGAATCAGTGGACGAAAGAACTGTTTTGCGTTTTTTATTTTAAATTTATTGATGTAAGGTCATATTTCTTTGACATTTTAACTACAGCTACAGAAAATGAAACTCCATTAACAATTGTTGGTCATTTTATGACAAGAAGAGAAGCAATTTTCAAACCTATTGTCCTGCTAAAAGGATAGTTCTGTAAAATAACACCACAGAGAGGCTTGATGTTTTATCCAATCAGTAAAACATTAGCAGCTTGATTTTGAATGACAAGTTTCCTGTAGTGTTACCGGCAAAGTACATGGTCTGGTGTGCTGTAAAACCAATGACCTTGTCATATCTGGAGCCACAAAATGGGCTTCTTAATTACCAACAAAATGGTTACAATACCTTAGTGGTTAACTGTTAGTTAAATGGAAAATATTTGTGTACAGAACATTGGACAGATATGCAGCATTTTTGTGTCACATTTGGGTTTGTTTTACTATTTTTATCAAGTAGAGATAAGAAGGGGGTTTTCCCTACCTCAAAGCCCAAGTTCAGAAGATATGCATCATGTGATTATTATGCTAGTTTGTCACAAGAAAGGAAACTTAAGGCTTTTTTGTTAACTATTGATAGCCCGAAGTACTGAGTTCAAAGAGCATATAAAATCATTCATTTCTCTGTGAAATTGATGCTTGAGTAAATAAACTGGCATATTTATAGTAGGTGCCCTAATAATTAATACAAGTATAAAAAACAGTAATACTGGTTGGAATATGTAATGGTTTATAAGAGGATTTCATTGCCAAAAAGATGATATGCAATATCTCAACAGCCTGTCTGGTTTGTTTATTCCTGTCTATGTCTTTTGATTCTGTCTTTCTTCTCTTTTCACAGTTAGCTCTAGCACCTTAGGGTCTGTCATATGCTGGATATTAAGCAGTATAAAAGTACTCATTACATAAATAAGTAGCTTTCACCTTTAAATCTGAATTGCAATATAATTAGTCATATTTGATTTACACCAAATGATCACAATGAGTACCTTATTATAGAGGTTATTGTAATGACAAGATGCTAATCAGTATACTAGTATCTTTGTTTCTTACTTTTCAATACAGACATCCTACTTTAATAATACCCCAGTTTCCAATGTTGCAAGTTTGCCTACAGACCACACTGATAATGTAGTTTTTGGTTTATATTAATATGTTGATACAGCTCAGGAGTTTATCATAATTTTAAGATGAGATTTTCTTGAAATTATACACATAATCATGTTAGCTGTTATGTACAGTTATGACCAAATCCTTTTACTGCAGATGTAGGCAGGATTGAAGATGAAAAAATATAGAGAGAACTGCCTTTTTTAAGTTTTCAGTTAAACTGTGATTTTCTCAATATCAACTGCTGTTGCCTGATCACCAATAGCTAATAGTATTGTTCCCTTAAGCAAGATATGATCAATGACCAATCTTCAAGTTATTTACATAACAAAAGCTTTAATTTTTTTTTAATTTTTAAAGCATATCTTTCAAAATTTCAAACCAATATTGGCGATTCTTTTACCAATATCCTCAGTATGAAGAAACAAAGAATTTGATGTAAAATCTTCTTAGATAGAGTAAATATACAAATTACTTTACCTCAGTCTGATATTTATCTATCATAATTTATTATCCACTGCGCATCATATTTGACCCATATAGAGGGATATAAGGAGCGGGATATACATGTATTTTATTTGTATACAACGGCACCTCTGTACCATGGATAACTTTCACAAATAACTTTCGGTTTTTCATTAATATCTCGGAAACTATGTTACCTACAAATATATATTATATATCATTAGAAAGGCCAATGGTACAGTGCTTCTGCTTGTGTGTGTTGCATAAAAATCCATGCAGAAATAAAGGAGCTATTACAAGTCAAAGATTAATATTTCTATATTCACTGTTGCTTGTGCTTTTTGACAGCCTTTTCACATTCTCTCTTTAAATATTCCTGTTATTTAACCCATTAAATCGTACAAAATGGTGGATAATAAAAGTGAAACAGAAAATAGCATCAGAGATGCCCGTACCCCACAGCCTAGGGAAATATTTTTAACACCATGAGATATAGAAGTACTGTATCAGTACAAAGTTCAGCATACTTTCAGAGCACTGTCAGTTATGTAAAGGTCCAAACAATGTTGAAATAGAGAAAATAATGTCTAAGAGAATATAATGCATGTAAAGATGTAGTATTAAAACAAGATAATTCAATAACAAAATGACAGCATTAATCAGTAAACGAAACATTACAACACTCTTTATCTACATCTGCATGGCCGAATTATGGTTTAGATGTTTTGAATATTACCATGCATACAGAAGTGGTAATACATTCAATGAATGTTTATGTGTGGTGTTGGAGCAAAATCTGTGGCTCACTTGATGAAATTCCATCTGTTACAATGGGAAGTTATAAAGATGACTTTAACAGTGATTAATCTGCATCAAAAGAGAGACCCAAAGGTGCAACAAGATTTTAAAGGTCAAGGTCACTACGACAAGGTCAAAGGTCAAGTCAAGGTCACACCATGATGCTGCACACCTACAACCCCTAACCATTGTCCTTACCAAGCATCAACTTCCTACACCTTACAGTTTCTGAGATATAGCCCAGACAAGATTTTATAGGTCAAGGTCACTACGGCAAGGTCAAAGGTCAAATCAAGTTTAGACCATGACGTTGCACACCTACACCCCCTAACCAATGTCCCTACCAAGTATCAACTTCCTACACCTTACGGTTTCCGAAATATAGCCCGGACAAGATTTTATAGGTCAAGGTCACTATGGCAAGGTCAAAGGTCAAATCAAGGTCAGAACACGATGTTGCACACCTACACCCCCTAACCAATATCCCTACCACGTATCAACTTCCTACACCTTACGGTTTCTGAGATATAGCCCAGACAAACTTTTTCCCGCCGCCCGCCCACCCACCCAACCGCCCATCCGGACACCATGGATGAAAACAATACCCCGACAGCCCTTAAGGGCTGTGGGGTAAAAAGTATAAGTATACAGAAGAAAATATATCACTCATGAAGATTAACAATCTAGTACTCGTGCCGCACACTCGTATAATATTGTTGTCTTCATTCGTGATATATTTTTTCTATGTATGTCATTCGGGAAGTTTTCCTATTATGTCCTTTCAAGCTTTTTTTTTATTTCATGGATGAAAAATAGGATCAGCATCATCAATTTGTCATTTGCATATTTGGGTGAAATTAAACACTTTCAATAAAATCAGTGAAAGTGTATCAAATCAGCCAGCAGAGATCTGACATTGTCAGTACCATGGAAACATGGCCTAACATAAATGAGGCAGACACCACGTTACACCTCTCACAGTCTATGCATCAGAACTGATCAATTGATAAAAATATGTCTCAGTCATATGTAAATCAAGGTGACATCAGTATGTTTTTGTTGTCTATACAATCAAAGGCACTTAAAAATCTAAGTATAGAGTTTGTAAATTGAATGCAAGAGACACAATGAAATTAATAAATATTTTTTGTGTGTGTGGCAGTTCCTGTTTGTTCCAACCAATCGTGGATAACTGCAATTGAAGCAATCAAACAGAACTATTTGGAATATTTCATGCGACAGAATTGAGTCAACAAATGAACAAAAAAATTGTCAATTGGCTGTAAAATAGAAGATAAATCTGGTTTATTTCAATTTCTGCCTTTTTTGCTAGTTAGCTCAGCATTCTTTACAAACCTCACTTTGTTGCTGAGTTAAAACATTATATGCTGTTGCACTGAAAAATTCAAAAATAAACTATGCATCAATATCAAACAAAAGTCAGCCAAAAATAAGATATATTTTTAATAAAAAGAGACCATTTCTACCTTAATGCATTGAAATAAGCATTGTCAGCAGAAAAAAAACAGAAGATAAAACCATCATTACGATTGTATCTCAAGAAACTTAAATCATGGTGTAGGAAGTTTCTGTAAAGCTAATAACTATTCCATCTGCATATGGATGGTTGAACTGTCCGCTCTAATTTATATCAGAAACAATGTTTTTTTATGCTCTAAAAGCCCGGGCTGAGATTAGATTTCCATGTTATGTAACGCCTGAACTGAAGCTGTGTCAAAAGGAAGGACAAAAAAGGAATGCAACCAAGACAGTTTATTTACGGCTTAATGGCCATAGATAAAAATCAACTGAAGTCATAAGATCAGGATTGTCTTCCCCTTTGCTTGGCAAAAGGGATGTTAAGTGGACATGACAGGAATCAGCATGCATCAGTAATGTGATGGTAATGCAGCATGCTGTAATACAGAAATGGCTAGCTGCTGATGAAGGGTTCTGTTGTAGTGAAAGTGCTGCATTTGTTCAAAGTATGCCACACTGTAATATCAGGACAGGAAAAAATGACAATTAACTTCAGATTTTAAATATGAGTTGAAATAATAAATGTAATAAATGATTGTGTGATTAGTAAGTGGGTATTTCATAACATTTATCTACCTTGTGGTCATTTTTCCTGTCCTGATAGTCATAAGCCTCAATATAAGGGAAGAATTTCAGGTAAATATATCAACTACAGAGCACTCATAGAGTGCAGACCTCTACACAGGGTAATTTCTAAAAATTTGTTTTGTTTTATTTTGTTTTTTTGTTTTTTTTTGTCTATGTTCAGAATATGATCCAGATGTTTTCCAGAATGTAATTCCTTCTTCCTTTGGCCAGGCAATATCGAAATAAAACTTTTCAAGAAGGTCCACTTATTGCAATATTGGTGGTTCTTTTCTCTTTTACGTATGTCCCCAGTATGAAGAAAAAAGGATTTGATATCAAATCCTCTCTGATAGAATAAAATGTATGATTTACTTTACCGGATATTTATCTAATATAATATTTACTTACAAGCTTTTGTTTATATTTCATGGATGGAAAATCCAGAATATAATTCCAACTTCCTTTGGCCAGGCTCTAACCACATAAACTTTTTATGAAGGTCCACCCATTGCATTTGGGGTAGTGCTAAACAGAAGGCCAGATTCATTGAAAATCACTTCTTCCTTTGGTCAGTCCTTACCCACATGAAAAATTCCCAAAATGATCCATTTATAACTTTTGGGGCTATTGCTAACACAAACAGACAAACAAATAGCCAGACAAACACACCCTAAAACATAACCTTTTGGTGGAGGTAATGACTGTAGAAAATAGTTGCAGAGTCAAAAAGTAATTCTATTCTAAACTGGATTTTTATAGCACTTAATCTCTGCATTTAAAGAGACCCCTAAGGCACAACAACCATAAGTTGAGTATACCTAAATTCACTGGTCTGTGGGCATAGCAATGGTGCTTACCACAGAGATACCGGCTGAAACAGAATGTATGGTACAAAGGTCTTGAAGGAGACAGCAGGAAAACATCATCAGGCAATCAAGCAAGGGACATCAAATGTAATGGCTAAAAGGGAATAGTCAACCTGCCAAATGTGATGCTAAAGTAAACATCCTAACAATTATATTGGGTATGTAAGGGGTGTGATGTGTACAAATAACTGAAGCCAATTACTAACAGATGAGAATTCAACTTGACATTTTACTATCACATACATATGTTATACCTTAGCAACCAATTAGATTTGTGAATTCCAAAAGCTAACACATATAAATATGGCACCAGTGTAATTGAATAGGATTTGTTGGCCAGAAAAGAAAATATTCCATTTTAAAGCAAACATTTGGAGATTTTGATCAAAATAAACTCTCTTAGAATTTATTAACCTGGAAAGGCTAGATATAAGATTCCTCTGCCTTTCAAGCAGAGTCTATACACCACACAAAATGTCCTCCCTAACCAACCATCCTAGTCTGCAGTTTTATCAGATGATAAGAATTCATTGCAGCTGTGCTTCCATTTGTGATACTTTGGGGAACAGTAGCTTTAAAGAGTTAAAAACAGACCTAAATCCAAAACAGCTTCACATCAAATGAATCTACAGACAAATAGGGAACCTGGGGTTTGTTGCATCACTTGGCATATCGTGACTTTAAGTTACAACTATGCCATAGCATAGATAATCTGCAGCTTATAAAAACAATTATCGTACATCTGTAATTACATTGGATACACAAGAAAGAAATAGCAACTTTTATGTTTTATATAAAATGATGGTATGATGTTCTTATTGACTCCAAGATACAGTGCAAAATTATGGGAAAGAATTAAAACTATGGTTTTAACTATGGCAAATATATTTTGGTATCAATGAACCAATTCATACACAACCTGAGTTGACAAGGATTGAAGATTGAAGCAGATTGACTCAGAATCATTTCAATTTAGGTTGAGTGTCCACACCACAGACTTTATTGTGGTTTGTGGAATGCTACTGTGGTTGTTTCACTGTCGCCAAAAAAATCCAGAACCCCACTCAAGTCCCCTTTCACCAAGTTCAAAATATTTCCATTTTTCCATTCCTGTCCATGCTGAAGAAAATTCTTCTCTTCCTATGTTTTGCTTCCAACACCCTTTTCAACACTAACAAGGCCAAAAACTCTTGATTTACACTGGCATGAGCCGCAAAGCCATCGGTAGGGTATTACAGTACATGAAGTACCCAACTGATGGAAGTTCAGAGACAGAAAAAAAATGTAAAAAGCGAGATCTTGAGGAAAGCAAGCCTCTTCAAGAGCTTACACTTGAAGATGCTAAGGAATGAGCTGTGAACTGACCTGTGATCATAAAAAATGACACAGGAACAGTTCTTGAAAGGCTCCTGAAGTCCCACTGAAGTGATCCTCTCATGTTTGGTAACAATCTGGAGCAGCTGGGTATTGATACAGAATACTGGAAAACACCTTAAAATCACAAAGATTGCTAAGGATTGGCTTAGGAAATGTGCTATGAACTTCCCTAATCTTCTTGAACAACATAGGAACCCATGAAGAATACGACAAGATTGGTGACATTTTTGAAACCACTCCTTAATATTATGTTTTATCAACAATATTTTGGAGCAACTGATGCCATAAATTACCTCTGGAAATTCCTGAATGTACATAACTGCCCTGAACATTGTTATAGGAATATATCACTCAAAAACCGTCCAAACGCAGACTTTTAGCACGGGTGGCGTTGTCAAAGCACGAAGGCACCCGTGATAAAATTCTGCGTTTGGACGGTTTTTGAGTGATATATTCCTATTCTAACATGACTGTTTAAAATAAAATACCCTAAAACACTTGTAAAATTAACAAAATTATCCAAGTGAACGCAATAGGGCACTGCCATGTTGGCTGTTCCATCAAGTGAACAGGGGTCATTTTTTTTCCAAAAATATACTGTAAACTTTTTCTGAATCAAGGTACAAGCAAACAATTCAAAAATGCATAACTTTATACACTCTCTCATAGTATTTTAAATATAATTATGAAAATAAACTTATAGACTATTGTTTTTCAGCCCATAATTATGCATGGGGAAGTTGATAACAGCCGTAATGTTGATGCAGAATTTTAGATGGTTTAGAAATCGCTCTCGACCAATCAGAATGACGGACACATGCGTGTCATGTTAGAAATTGTACTAAAGTCTTCCAGAAAATTCAGAACCCTCTTTTTTCCATTCCAAGGCTGTTTAAGAACATGGTTTGGCAAAGTGGAACAACTGTCTTAGATGTTAGCCACAAATGTTAAACCATAAACTAACCCACTCATTTGAGACATTGAGTAAAGCGAAATGAAGCATACCAACTAATGATTTCTTTCACTTCAAACTAATGATTTCTGGAAGTTCAAAGACCCGAATGTTAGTTTTGAGCTAAATCTCTGGGACAAACCTATATAGTAAAAAAATGTTCCATGAAAACTAGGGCCGAACAAGAGATCTCCACATTGGCTTTTTTGCCCATTCTCTATAGGGCTTCTGTTTATCAGGACTAAGTGTATTTGAAGTTGATAAAAATAAGGGATATGAGGATGTAAATTAAGGTTATTTGTGAAATGTGAGATGCTTGGGGCTCCCCTATTGCTTCTTGTATTTCCCATTTTTGTCTCTCGTTTTTTTCTAAATTTGTAAAGTCAAATGAAATTAGTTTGTTACCTTCCCAAAGAGTCTGGTGATGTAATACTAACTGGGGAAGAAGACGAGGGAGGTTTTACAGAGACTTAGGGCCAGTATGGGGAAATTTGTCTTATCAAAGGGTGGAAAAAAAACCAATACAATTTGTTTCACTTTACTTTGGTCCCAAAGTTGAAGCTCTGCATGTATCATAGATTTAAAAGATAATTGTATAAATTCATGGGTGACTGGAATTTATGGCAAAAGAACAAAAGCCTTGGTAAAAGTATTAAGTTTGGAACATTGCATATGCCATCTAACATTAGGCACAGCTATTACTGTTGGAAAGTTATAAAAAGCTTGATACTTTCTGATGAAATAAAACAAATGGTGGTTATTTCTATAGTACCAACCACCAATGGCTGACACTGATTTTACCATTTCAACTGATTACATTTGACTTTTTGGGTTTTTTTAAAATTTTCTTTTATTTCTGCTTTTGCATTAAACTAAACCACAATAGTTTTAATTTACAATCGACTGTTAAACGACCCATTATTAAAAGAAAATTGTCACACTTATGCGTACCTTCTTTCATCATAAAACATTTTCTCTGTCAGTGTGTATTTTAGTATATATAATGCCCAGGGATATTAATAAATGGTCATCCTGAGCCTCTGGCTTTCAGATAGGGGAATGTCACCCTGTCACTACAGAGAGCTTTGATTGTACCTGTGAAGTCAGGATGGGTGAAATAGAATTTTGAATCCTCTAGCAAAGGAGATATTGCAGTGAATATAAATATAAGATATAGCTATATAATACAACAGGACTGATCCTCTCAACAATGTGGGAAAAATGCAAATAACTCATTAAACTCTAACTGCATTTTGAACAAAACACTAACTTTTATGACTGCAAAGCTAAGTCTTATGACCTGCTACCAACCTCTTATGATTCAGCAAAACACCACATAATACCAAGAATAATCACTGTGAAAAATGTTTAAGATCAGTTAAGAGCATCTAAGTTTTGGACCTCAAATATAAAACTGCCAAAAGGGCAACAATTCTTCTCATTTTGTAACAACAGTTATGTGATTATCTGGTAACATACTAGATGAAGTTTATTTGGTTTGACTAAAATTTGTTTTTGGGGGCCTCGGGGCCAAAACTTGAGTAAAATTATAAATCTATGAGAAAAATTACTTTTTTTTTTTGGGGGGGGGGGGGGGGGGGGGGAGGGGGGGGGGTTCTACTGGAGACCTTTCACTTTTCACAGTTTGTACATGTGATTTTTACAACCAACTTGAGGTAAAATATCAGCTGTATGAGACTATGAACTAGAAAAATGGACACATTTCCCAGAAACAGCTCTTAACAATTACACAAAATATTTTATTATTCTCCTTTCGATCAACAAGCAAACAAAAGGCAGAATATTAGTGTTCAAATTAACAGCACTAACAAGCAATGAATAAAATGGGACAAACCCCAGCCTGCTAGTAATGATGAAAAAAAAACACAAAAAATTCTGGATTAGTGATCTGGATCTGAACCATCTTTGAGCAGGACTGAGCCACAGATAGACAAGCCATGGAATGGAAATATGTGCCCAATGAAATGTTCTAGAGTTGTACATATGGACAGACAAACAAATGAACAGATACAGATACAATATTTTCAATCTGCCCGTTTGAGATGTGACTTTAATTAGATGTGAGAGGGCAGTAGACGTAATTTTAAATTAGTAAATACAGGGTCACTGTCACCTCAGCACTCTAATCTAAAGGTTTTCATAATACCTAATCTCAATATGTGCATATTTTAAAGCACATAAACACAAGCAAACAACCAATCAATTGATAAATATCAATAAAAGATGCTATATTTAAACCACATGTAAGGAGTGGACAAGTACTGGGCTGTTGATAGAATTAAAATATTGAATTCGAAGTTGCAAAATAAATGTAAATTCAGTCACTATATTTATATTACAAAACTAAAAGCTAATCATATAAATTAGGCTATAACATTATTTATATTCTTTATTTTAGCCCAGTACATTCAGTTCATTTGAAAAGGGCTCATATAGCTCTAACCCAGGCCAAAATGTTATAGATATAAACCTTAGTGTCCCCTATTATCACTCATACATTTTGACAAGCTTTAACAAGGTTAATGTAGGGTTATATCAATATTTGGACATTCCACAATCCATCAAGTAACATGGACATGTTGAAAAGTTAATTAAAGCCTGCTGTCCTTAACTTATCATTCAGCCTTTGTTATTTCTCAATACTTAATCTTTGTGATCAAAATTCTCATGCCCTCTTTTTGACATAGTTATTAGACCATATTTCAGGCAAGAGAATAATGTGCCTTGGTATTGAAATATCCCTTGACATTTCTAGGTCACTGCGGATCAGTGGATGATAGCTAACTTATGTCTATGTTTAAACTATGGTATTGTTACTTCCTGGCTCAGTAATAGTAACTTAAAAACTAAAATTCTGACTCAACTAACAGTAACTCATGAGGAAGGTCATATTTTAATACCAGGTTGGGTTTACCACCGGCTGTCACTTTCAAAGTTAACCCAGATCTACATAAGGACTCCAGAATTTTTTTTTTTTATTTATTTATTTTTTGGGGGGGAGGGGGATGTTTTACTAATATCTAGTATCAGATCCATGTATGAGGGATTCATGCTTCTTCTGGAACTATTTGTGATTGTTATTGGTTTATTATGGTGAATTTGTCTTGACACAACTACAAGTCACTATACTTTATTATACTAAAATCATCACTCAAATTAACCAGTTATAGAGGACTATTGTAATACATGTACTACTTTACTTGGCTTGACACAAAAAAATCAAATGGAAGTCTATAAAATAGAGTTTTTTAGATAACAGGCTGAGTACTAATTCAGTGATCAACTAAAACATCCAACTTTACACTTTTATGTTTATAGTTAAACAGTCGAAAAAGAGGCAATTTTAATTTACTCAGGTATGGGAATCCGCCATATTTGATAATTACTGGAATCTGTTAGGGAAATATGAAATTAAATCAACAGAGTTATAAATGGGGGCAAGCCCCCAACCCTCATAAATAGTATTCCTGTGTATTACAATGAAAAAAAAAGACGGAATTGCTAAAAAATGTGGAATAATATTATCGAAAAAAACTTGTACAGGTAAAGTAAAAGCCAGCCGAAAAAAAATGGAATATCAAATATATTGAGCTGAAAAAACATCTAATCTAATCCAGTCTAATCTGATCTTTTATAGAACTTAATCTCTGTCCTGCAAAATTCTAAGGGATGTAAAACAAAGGTTATTTTTTGGATAAACAAGAGTAGTTAGCTATGGAAGTGCCAGCTGGTGTAGGGGATTACTTTGGGAAAGCCTTATTGAGGTTAGTGAGGTGACAGGGCTTCCCATGAGTATCGTGTGGCTTGTTTATACACTGATATTTTGGGATAAAACTGAAGGGATGTTACTCTGTATCTGAAAGGAAAATTCATTTTAAAAATTAAAAGTTATATCCGTATAATTTAAGTTTACAATATCATAGTTTCTCAACCTGTTTGGAGTGATTCCCTTATCCTTACGAAAAGGTTTTGAGATGGTACACTGTTCTAGGGTCTATCAACTCAAAGTAACAAACATAATATCATTAAGGCTTGGTAAAAAGTGGAAAATCTTGTTTTGTTAATAAAAATGTGAATCAAAAAGAATTGTTTTATTGATATGTTTAATATACCTTCAATACTGGTGGGTTTGATCAAACAATTAAGATATATAAACCAAAGACAACGATTTTTACAAGTTTTTGGAAAGGTAAACATAAGTGTGACAATGTACTTATTATTTAAGGATAATTTATTGTATGATGTACGGTAGAACTATTCTATATTAAATGATAGCATCAGAGATGCCCGTACCCCACAGCCTGGGGAAATAACTTCATAACCATGAGATATAGAAGTAGTGTACATACAGTACAAAGATGGGGATACTTTCAGGGCATTGTCAGTTATATAAAGCTCCAAATAATGTTTAAACAGAGAAAATAACATCTAAGAGAAAGAAAATGTATGTAAAGATAAAGTATTAAAACAAGACAATTCAATATCTAGATTACAGCATTAATCGGTACACTAAAAATTACAAAGCTGTAAAACTTATTAATTGGAGAATAGCTGTCAATGGAAAAAGAACAATTATGTAAAAGTGCATATAATAATCTGTTGTAGCAATCAATATATCTTTGTCAAAGAGAAAGATGTCTCAAATATGGCAGGTGAGTACACTTTGGCCTAGCAAAAGTTATAGGTCACACCATGATGCACACCTACACCCCTAAACCAATGTCCCTACCAAGTGTCAACCTTCTGCACCCAATAAACCCAGACAAGATTTTAAAACTCATGGTCACTTTGACAAGGTCAAAGGCCAAATCAAGGTCACACCATGACGTTGCACACCTACACCCCCTAACCAATGTCCCTACCAAGTATCAAATGCCTACACCTTACGGTTGCCAAGATATAGCCCGGACAAGATTTTCAAACTCAAGGTCACTGCAGCAAGTCAAAGGTCAAATCAACATCACACCATGATGTTGCACACCTACACTCCCTAACCAATGTCCCTACCAAGTATCAACTACCTATACCTTATGGTTTCTGAGATACAGCCCGGACTAACTTTTTCCCACCGCCCGCCCACCCATCCGGACACCATGGGTGAAAACAATACCCCGACAGCCCTTAAGGGCTGTGGGGTAAAAATGATAAAAAAGAACCTATTTGACAGGATTTCTTTATCATAATATATAATGCTTAGGAAGTGGTAATTTGTCATTATTAACAACTATCTATTGAGTCATCTGCCATTAACAGGATAATACAATCTAATCTAATGTGGACTTTTATAGCACTTAATCTTCATCACTGATGGACTCTAACGCACAACTGAACATAAAGCTAGGCAGTTAACATTAATCTGAGGACCTAGCGAGGTCATACCAAGGGGACACGGGTGACAGGGGAGGCTATGGCGGATAGGCTTTTGCAAACAGGTAAGTTTTAAGCTTCTTTCTGAAAGAGGCAACTGATGCTGCACTGCGCACATCATGAGGGAGTTCATTCCAGATCTTAGGAGCATCAAAGGCAAAGCTGTGATCAAAATGTTTGACTGACTTGAAGACTGATGAGCGGAAAGGAGGAACAGTAAGGTATTGACGATCTGGGTGACTACGCCTGGTACTATAGGAACAACTGCTGACAGACAAGAATGGTTGAAATATGGGAGGAGAACCACTATTTAGAAATTTATAAACTAGTTTTGCAGTTTTAAACAGTCATACATCTATACTTAACAGGCAACCAGTGGATTTGCTTCAGAATGAATGCTACAAAAGAAATGAATTTGCTATCCCATGAACTTATGCCTCTGCTGTGGACGTTCCTGGAAATATAAGGAAAGGAAAAAAGTCAACAAAACAATTATGGACTTACGACCGTATATATAAATCATATAATCAAGATGATGATAAGTCTTATGATTATGGTCCAGCAATTAAGTTGCTAACCTTGCAAATTTATTGTCTCTGCCATGAGGTTACGCTTTTGGGATGTTTGTTTCTCAGTCTTTTTGTCGGTTTTCAAGACAAGTAATAAACAGATTTTATATGTGAGTTAAGGATCTGGCCAATTTGAGAAGTGATTAAATTATGAGAAAGATCCAGATCACACAAACAATTTAGTGCTGGGACATCCCTACTATATTACCTGTCAATGTTTGTATCGGAATAATGGCTGCTATGGCAGCCATTTTTTTCAAAATGAGGCCAAAATTTTGCACAGAAATGTTTTCTTCGCCATAAACATTCCCTGCAAATTTAGTGAAAATATCTTTATGAATGAATTAGATATTAAGGTTCATGTAAAAATGTGACAAACGGATGGACGGACGCATGCACGTACGGAAGGCGTTAAACTTTTATAACCTCCCTACCATTCCCTTCGGCCACTGGCAAGAGATAATATGTATCAATAACTTCTGGTTTTTCACTAATATCACAAAGACTATGTAAAATATAAATATGTATCAGAAAGGTCTTTTCACAGTGCTTCTGCTTGTGTTTGTTGTATAAAAATCTATGCAGAATTGACTGAGATATTGTAACTTAAAGATTGAAGTTTTTATATTCACTGTTGCCCATGCCTTTTGACAGCCTTTTTTACATTCTCTCATTCAGTATTCATTTATTTAACTAATAAATCATACAAAACGGTGGATAATAAAAGCAAAACATCCCTCATTAGACATATTCAGAAAATATATACTCGTGTTACGCACTCACATAATATTATCTTCATTCGTGATATATTTTCCTGTGTATGTCATTCGGGAAGTTTTCCCATGTAAAAGTTCGCACAAGGTAAGATGTTCCCTGGGACTTTAAGGACAGCCAACCTTCAACCAGGGGGTCAGCAACTTAAAACCCAAGTATGATTGAAGTTAAACATTTTTCTTGTTGTTTTCACCCTACTGTAGTAATAAATACCAATTGTGAGGGTGTTTGCTACAGGATATATGCCCGGCAAAAATTTCAAATAATGCCAGAGCGCCGTTAGCCACAAGGGCATTATTAAGGAATTTTTGCCGGACATATATCCTGTATCAAACGCCCGAGCATGAGGTATTTTTTACTATTATAAAGACCGGCCTACCTGGTTGAAAGAAATATCCCTTTATTTTACGAGGTGACACAAACAAGTTAGACGCCATATTATATTGAATGCATGATCGCCCTCATAAAAGTGGATGAATTTCCAAACGAGAAATTCGAAATGTCAGTTCCGTTTTTCAGCGGGCGGTTATCGGAGGTTTTACTCCCAGCAAATTCTATGCGCACAGACAGGTTTTCGTTCACTGCGCACTTCCGATCTTTATAATGTACAAAAAAATCACTATGTATCAAATGAGTCATTGGGTTTAATACAACAAGAGCACTCAACAAGTGCATACCTCTGCCAAGGCCCAGCACCTTCAATATTGCTTATGAGTACAATGGTTAAAAAATCCTTTAATAAATTCCTGGACCCAGACATTGATTAGGATCACCATCAAAATCATCTGTTCCTTATGCCATTGTCAGACTTCCCAGAAAATTTCACCAAGATGTGTCAATAACTTTTATTAAGAGTTACTTTGCAAATAGTCAAACACAAACACACTGCCAAATAGAAGGTAAAAATCAACACCTCACCTCTTATGAGAGTAAACATGGCTTCTTCCACTGTGATTTGACGACAAAGTTTCATCAGAGACCTCTCCGTTGAGCAAAAACCTGATAATACATAAAATTCATGTTAATAATTATGTAATAATTTATTCTCCCTCTCTAATTATGATCCCAACACTTTTAACAATAACTTCCAGTGACCAAGAGTCAGAAATTTAAACGAATGGTAAATATTCCAGATTTTCAGTCTGAATTTTATAGCCTTATAAATTTATAATCTAATGAAGCCTTATGAAACACAGTTTGAGGACACAGCATCTGATTGCTTCAGAAATCATCTGGTAAAGACTTTTCTTTTCAGATAAGCCTATCGGATGCCTAGTGGACTTTACACTTCTTGGACATAAGTGCTTTAGAGACTGTTTCTCATCAATTTAGTGTTTTCTTAACCCTTCTATTATTATTATTATTATGATTATTATTTTAAAATCAATAACAATAACATAACTCAATAAAACTACTTTTTGTGTCATACATCCAAGGTTGACGTAGACAGACATATAAATAAATAAATCATCCAATTTTTTTATAAACTCTTTAACAGTAATTTACGGCAGTGTTTTTTAATTATCTTATGCATGTTTCAATAGGTATAAGGTACAAATAGCTTAGGCCAGCTACAAATCTGAGAAAGCATCAAATTGGGTGGAAAACTCACAATATATCATAAAGGATTATGTCATTTATTAAAGTTTAATCATGTAATTTCAGTTTCTGACTAAATGGCAATTTAGGAAAAAAATAACTGTAATTGTAATACATCCTTATCCAATAATCAATGTTTCCAAATTTCTGTTTGAAATTGAAATGCCACAGGATATTTTGAGGAGGAATCATTTGCTTCAGTAAAGGTGCATGGGGTTATGGAAATCCTGTACTTCCAGACATTTTAATCAGATTTACTTTTGAGCATTTCTAGTGGTTTAACTTTTATTTAGACCTTGACGTCAGAAATGAAGAATTAGCCTTAGATCACGTCACAGGGACGTCACGCATAATATATTCATTTATGCAATTTTTTCCTCTCGCACTCATTTGGTGAATGATCTGCTCCATTTTTCCTGACTAAATGCTGCAATGCAATAAATCAATTTGGGAATATCGCAAATGAGCAAAATCCAGTCCAAAATTTAATCTAAACCCCTTCCTAGGAATTTTTCTGCACACTGAAGAGGCAATTGGTGTAACCGGGGTGTAGCTAAAGTAGCAGTCAAATGAACAAGGAAGGTAGCATAGGAAATGGATTGATTATCTCTCATCAATGTACCCTGTTTTGATGACATTCCATTGCCAACATTACTACTTTCTAGTCACTGTAAAGTTTTTCGTGGACTCTCCTTTTCTTTTCTTTGAACCTGGATCAATATTTACAAAACTACCTTGTAGATAATAAGGTAATTTTTTTTCATTTAATTGAGTGGATGTTTTTTTCTTCCAGTGATTTACTTTGATCTGTTTTTTTTTCATTTTGTTAAAAATACATCCATTTGAGGATGTGAGAATATTTAAGTTCATCAATATTCACTGTCAATAGTTTGTGCTTCTCAAAAGCTTTGACTAATGAGCAACATGAGAATCAATTTAGAATAGTTATTTATTTTGCATAATTATTAAAGTTTATAATATTTCTAGGAGGGCAAATGCTGTTATTTTATAAAAAGTGTATATTTTTATCCTTAATGTACAAGAAAAACTGGATAAAGTGATTATGTTTTTCTCACCTCGCAATCTGCTAGTACAGAACTTAAGCACTATAAAAGTAAGAATAATATAAAATTTGTTGAAACATTTCAAGTTTCTTATATGACATAAATCCATTACATATTATATATGGTAATTCGATGGTATAGTATTTATAACCGGTCTGCAATATCTCCTTATTGCTAGACTCAAAATACTGACTTATCCTGAGTGTAGTGTACAAAGTTTACAGAAACACTTTCCCGGTCAACCGGACCTGCAAGTCACAAATGTTACAGGTCCATAGCAAAAGTTGCCAGTCCATATTTCAGTGTAGGTTAAATCAATACGGAGTTTCAAAACTGAGTCAGAAGTGCTAAATAATAAATGGTTGATGTTATGTTCTCTAAAAATACCTGTTTTGGTGGCCTTGGTCCCAAAAACAATTTTGATAATTAAAAAATATAAATATACATATGAACAGTTTTCTTAAGTTATAGTACATGTGGACCTGAACTCACAAAGATTCTTAGAATTTTTCTTAGAATTACATTTAAGTCTAAGAAAAATTCTATGCTAAGAATTTTCCTATTCTTAGAATAAAAACCTATTCACAAAACAATTCTTAGCTTAGAATAATTCTAAGAATAGATCGAAAAAGAAATGTGCAATAGGTTAGGCTAAGTGCAATTCAAAGAAAAATTCTAAAAATCTTTGCGAATACAGGCCCAGAAGTGACTTTCAGTGTTTGTATGAAATTCTGTTGTCAAGAATAAGAGTTTTGTGCTTATAGTAATTTCTTATTCTTAGAAAAATTCTAAGAATAAAAGCCATTTTTAGAAAAATTCTAAGAATAAGTATAATTCTATGAATAAGAATCTTTGCGAATAGGAAAATTCTTATTCTTATAATTTTTCTAAGAAAAACGACAATTCTAAGAAAAATTCTAAGAATAAGACTAATTCTAAGAATAAGAATCTTTGTGAATACAGGCCCAGGACCTGTAACTCTAGGAAAGATACAGTTCCATGGCAAAAGTTACCAGTGTCGGATGAGGAGGTATAGATGGACATTTTAAACACTGCCTGAATATGCAAGAAATACAAGCTACAGTCACTGACTGAAAAAGGCTAATTCATGACCATTTACCTAATACCCTGAGGTTCTACCAAGGGGGTGACAGTCCAATAACAAAGCCCTTACCACTTTAAGTGATCATCCAATCTACAATGCATCAGACTCTGTATTCCTTAAGGAAAGTGTGTAACCTGAGAGGCCAGTGCGACAGGTATGACATCATTTTTTGTCCACACATTCCATCTTTTTACATTTCTCAGATAATTATGAAATGGGGTATGTACATACTTTATTCATACCTAGGTTAAACCTTCCTGGGGCCGCAAGCTATAACCAAACAGGACTCTTCTACCTAAGTGGTTGTGCTACAACTATGTTCGAACCGCAATGTATTTTGTTAGGATGCATTCGGTGCCATTCTACATGACTCAGAACAGAACATTCAGGGCTGTTTTTTTTTGTTTGTTTTTTTTTCAAAATACCTCTCATGAGGCTTCACCAATCATACTAAAATGTACACAAGGGAAAAGGCTGAAACAATGAGCATAATATGGTAGCTAGGTAACTACTTTCATTAACTACAGACTAACAAGTTAAATGTTTCCGATGTAGAGCATTTTTGAAGAAAAGCCTCAAATCCTTTTAGTTTGAATATACCGATAAAATACTTTGATTTGGTACCTTTTCAGGTTATGACTCCGCAATTATTAAGAATTCGATCACGTAAAATCCAACATGCAGTGGAATAAATAAGAAAAGAGTGAACTAGTGTAAGAATATCATCTAGTACTTGGGTAACCTAATATTCAGTTAGTAATGTTAATTGTTTCAGCTTTAACACTGGAGGGGTGAAGGAGGTGTGGGTAGGATGAATCTACAAGGTGGCTCATTCTTCAAAATGCTACCTGCCAAAGTACAAAGTCTCTTTTCCAAACTCAAATATGTACAGAAATAATCCAATAAACTAGTCTACCTTCAGTTTTGGTTGGGTCTGTCCCATATTTGAGTATGATGCATTCAGTGGAACTCTCATTCGGGGTGATTTGAGACAACTCAGTGAATGACTTGCATTAAGGATCATTTTTTGAAATTTGTTTGAAAAACCTCCTATGATCTCTCATAAGCAGGGTTTTATTCCCAAAAGGGATCAAGCTCAAGTTGAGCAAAAATCAGCTCAGGTTTACAGCTGTTTATACTAAACTTGAGCTGATTTTTGGCTCATCTTGAGCTTGACCTCTTTTGTAAATATGGCCCCTGTATTACAATATAAACTCACGAGGGGTGGAGCAGGGTAGGATGGATTTGTTGGATGGGGTCGTCCTGCAGCGTGTTCTCAGATGTGAGGGACTCTTTTCATACCCATGATGATGAAGTCATCAAGAGAAATCAAATATGTACAGATAGAACCCTCAGGAAATATGTGGCCTAGCCAATCAAAAATGACTACATTCATGACAAATGTGATTATTGAACAGTGATGGTACAAAGTTATTTAATACTTACTTTCTCTGTACTGTAATATATTTCTGTGTCTTTCTATTATTAACATACACTGGTAGCAATTCAAATCCCTGCAACACAAAAGTTTAAAATAATCCTCATTTATTGCTAAAATATTTTATTGCGTAGAGATCATAAAATCCTGTAGACATTTGTCACTGCTTTACAGTTTACTGGAATATAAAAAGAAGTTTAATATGACCACAGTAAATATTGCTCATTAATAACATATTGCTTAGACATAAGTGCTTAACTGAAATAGCATTATTATCCAATGCCCAGGTCACCACTGCTGTAAAAGTTACAAATTCTGGAAAGAAAAAAAACCTACTTCATGGTATTGCCACAATAGTTATTGCTTAAATAAGTCATTGCGCAAATGATTTATTGCTTAAGGGACATAATATTTTCGTTACCACAGCAGTGATAATATCAATTTATCTGCCTAATGTCCAACAAAGATAATATGATTTTCCACACAAAGACACCAATGCACTGAGTAACACATGTATGTGCAACTAATATGTGATTTGTAATGTCACTGTCATTTTAAGCCCTAAGCCATTTTAAACGGCAGACCTCGCGATTTACACAAATGGTTTTAAATTTGCATTCTAAATGGCTGAGCCATTTAAAATGACAAACCTCAGCTCCCTGCAATTATAACTTTTTTCTGGCTTAAACTGTTTGTTAGGTAAAGAATAACTGTTAAATTGTACATTTTATTATACATTTAAGTTTTTAAAATCATTACCTGATTTTTCACATCATTATTACATTACTCTTATGATTTTCAGAACTTGTGATAGATTAATATTTAAGATGTAAATGCAGGTAACAGAGACACCTGAATTTTTATGTAGAATATTAAAAGAAAAATTTATATTAAAAGAAAATTTAACTTTCTTTTCAAATTTATTTTAATATTTTTTAATATTAGTTTCAATGTGACATAAATATATTATAAAATGTGTATCCTTTTGTTAACATGACCTCATGTGGAAAATATGTTTATTGTTTTATGAAAATTACTCAATTTCCTTCCATTATACGTTATTAAGCTTATGAAAGCTATGGAAAAACACATGAAATATTAAATTGTAAATTGAATCTTGTGTATATTTGATGAAAAAGACTAAAAATTCATGTGTCATTTCATGTGTTCAGTTGCTCTTTTTATTTCAATATTTTTGTGGATGTTTGTTAAAAAATGTATCTGGAAATATATTAATGTCTGATTATGTGTGAAATATATATCTGTAAATTAAAACACAAGTCTGATTTTGACTGTGTTCTTCTTGTATGGTTGGCCGAGCCATTTTAAATGACAATCCTGCCATTTAAAAAAGCAGGTAGGGGTCAAGATAGTAAATATCAATAATCCGCCCAGTGGTTGCTGAGCTATAAGCAATAAAAAATGCCAGAGCCTGCAAACCCTGTCTCTCTCCCCTCTCCCCTGAATACAAACAAGCGTCCCCTTCGGGATGCTTAATAACACTACATTTATGCTGATGCAAGAACCAATTGGTCACAGGATGCCAAGGGGTTAATTTTAGTTTTTGCTCAAGTATTACTCATCCAGTGATATCTTAAAAGTGATATTTTCAGTCTGTACTTTAAAAGTGAGCACTGCAAATGACACTTGACATTGCATCCCAAAACAGAATATACCTTGATGGAACAAATTAACTGCAAAGACACAGAGAATTTCTTCAAGGAATGCACACAGAGGTCTTGGGTATGTGAGGTTATTTGACATTGAAGGAGGTGTCACATGTCAAATAAGATTGAAAGCTCCTGAAGGCTAATATCCCATATGCTCTTGAAAATTTCAAGTTTCAAGGGCCAATAATAAAGGAGGATTCAAGAGTGTCAAACCTGACATTTTTTCTGAAATATACATATCCCAAGATTTCTCAGAAACATCATTGTTTTGGATATTCCAAGCCTCTAGGACCAATTATATTGAAGATCGAAAGGTTTTTTAGTGAAAACATGCAAAAATATGGCTATCAAGGGTCTCGGTGGGCTAGTAATTTTTGTAATCCCTGTGTGGCCTTTTAAATGTAGGACTGAAAGTTCAAATTGCAGGCTAATGGAACATATCCGGTATATATTAGGGTAGGGTCAGCAGTAATTTTTTATTTCAGGTATCCTGCCAATGCAATTTTAACCATTCCAATCCTGGGATACCAACAAAAATTTGTGTTTTAGCATATCCCCAATTCAATAAGCCCACTAACAGGTGAACTTCATGAAAACAAAACATGGCAGTTCTGCTCAATGAAACTGCCACAGAAGTCACAAAATCTATAAAACTCTGTAGTTAAACTTCAGAATTTCTTCAGATTTACAGTTTATTTCTCATATTTAATGTTTTCGGTAATTATATGAGCTGAGAATCAAGATGCTGGTTGTGCAGTGTGTTCATAGTATTTAAGTGACATGGACTCGATATCGAGATGCTAGTATTTACCGTCCCTGCCCTGAAAAGGCTGATACATATTTATTTTACACATCAACCAAAATATGGTCCAAGTTATGGCTTGCAAGAATCTGGTCAGAAAATAATGGCCACAAATTGATCTTTTCACTGGCAGCAGTGGTGTAACAAGCTCCAATCAAAAATATCCCCGACTTTTGTCCGGAGATATAATTATGAATAAAAATTTTACTGGCAATTATAAGAACAGTATGAGTTTGGTGTTGTAAGGCTTATGAGCAAATTGGTGTCCTGAATAGCATGGTGTAATGGTATTGTTTTTTTCTGAGTATATGACTACACAATATACAGGAAATTGGGGTCTAAAAGTCTGGTTTAAAGGGGCTTTTGATAAAAACAGTAACTGAGGACAATAATGGAATACCCCAGTCATTTGGTGGCATATTCAAGTTAACATAAGGTACAATGAATGGTTTAAACTCATGGCACACTTACCCGTTCGACTAACATGGCCCACATACATGAACATGCTAAATGTTTTTTTAGTTTATACTGAGTAACACATACAGTAGATCAGCTGTGGGAAGTGATATAAAGCTGAATTTTAATTGTAATTGGACTTTTATGTCGTTTAATTTCCCCTATTGAAAGGAGACTCTTGAGTTGCAACAGCACTAAGACGGTTAACCAGTTTCAGTATCCAGTGACAGGAAAGGGATCAAACACCACCAAGAATACCAGGTGATGATGCTTGAGACAAAGATTGATATGCTTTGGTATACAGGTAGGTTTTATGCTGCTGTTTTAAAGAGGCTAAGGAGGGGGATGCACAAATCTTATCAGGAAGAGCATTCCATATAGTGGGGCATCAAAAGCAAAGCTATTACCAAACTGTTTGACAGAGTTTTGAATAGACAGGTAGAACATTTGAACTATTACTGCTCCTGGTACTATAAGAACTACTTAAAGAAGAAAGATATATGGAGCAAAAACCAGTGTGAAGAACTTGAATTAAACTCACAAATTATATTTTCCTATTTTGAGGTTAAAGTTTCAATCAATGAGAAAGGTAGAAATTGACACGTATGTTTATTACCATTTGCCCCGATCACACTACAGGGAGTATTTTTCAGAATAGATGAGAACTGAAATGTGGAAGGCCAGTGGTTACAGTTGGACACAAACGTGATACAGTAATGATACAGTAATGCTGTTGCAAACACATGACTTGACTGGAGACATAGAAAGAGACAGAATAACACAGAATTGAGAGGAAAAGCGGCAGAACAGCTACAGAAATGATAATATATCCTCCCTTCACAGGCCAATACAGGTGGTTACAGGAGGTAAACTTCATACTTCCTATGGTTGGCAGAAATTTTGGACATTTAAAAACTTCCTTGTGGGTGGCCATGGAAAGTGGAGAATGCCACAGTAGGCAAACTTTACTGACAGAAGTCTGGCAGTACATGGAGGAATGAGGCATAATGTTAAACACTCATGAAGGTAGCCAATAGCGCCAGTAGAATTGACAGAACAAGGTAGAGCCGAGGTAGCCATATCTACAATCGTTCAAATCCAACAAAATCTGGAACCAGCTCCAGCTATCATTCAATGTCAAACTAAAAATGGTTTGGTAAATTTATTTTTATCATTCAAACTTTTGATATATCCAACCATTGTTTTTACATAATATACACATTAGTAACTTATAATAGTACAATAGGAAATTCTAATTTAGTTGACAATGAAATATATTTATAAATTAGATTAAGATGTCCGAAAAACTTGTTCATCTTTAATGTGCTAACAGCCCCCCTCCCTCCTCCCCCTTTCATATACACACACACACACACTGTAGATCTATTTGAGCATTTAGCACTGAGAGGAACTCACTTATTTTTCAGCAGAAAGAAATCTCCCTGCAACTGTTCACAATGCCCTTTACCTTCTATGGCACGAGATTTGATGTTGAGCTCATGTAGACCATTCTGATACCACCGTCCTTTCCAATGGCGTGGGAATTTGCATTTATTGTCTGAAAATACAATAAAAAAGCGCGCTTGTAACTCTTCCGGCTTTTTTTTTATTTGGCTGAAAAAATGGAGGTGTAGCCTTGCGTAAGTCCCAGTGGATTTTAAATGTTTAATTTACATAAATAACTAAAAAACTTGACATTGGATAATAATTTATATGTATTAGGAAGTGCTATTAGTGTAAGGACTTGCAAGAGTACTTTTTCTCAAGAAACCATAATGAAACCATATCATATTTGTACACCGCTGCACAATTTTCACACATAATACCCCAACTTTCACTTATTCTGCAGTACATCTTCTTCAATGTATCTAACAAAATATATTTACTGCAATAATATATATAATAATAGAGTAATAATTATGACAGTAGTTCTTGGTTGATTCCCTACAAATTCCTTGTGCTTTCTTTGAAGAGTTACATTTGTTAAAAAACTGACATACTGCTGTTTAACATCATAGATTGGCACATATGCTACAGCAACCTAGCTATGTCATAAAACTGATCATACCCCTGAGTTGGGTCATTCCATATGTGTTTATCTATTTTCACGCCAATTCAAGAGTAAAATCAAACTATTATCGCCAATGTGTTGTACAACAGAAAGACAATCGATTCATTTCACTAGTTTTATGTTTTTGATTTGGCCTTTCATTTGTGTAGTTTAATGCTGATTAACACAGATTGGACGACTGTCCCTGGGTGTAGATTTTATTTATTTGGGGTTTTACGTCACTTTCAACACTGTACAGGTCATATCACGACGGGTAGTTGGAAGGGCAGAGGAAACCAGTACATACAGTTCGTCATGGTTCTGTACTGTAAACTGCTGACCAACGGCAAGCAACTACCAGCTTTCCCACTTGAGGCCATGCCGGGAACCGAACCCCGGCCTCAGAGGTGGGAGGCGAGAGTGTTACAACTCGGTCACCATATAGCCCCACCCTGGGTGTAGAATGCTAATCGACTGTTATCTGGCATTAGCAATCACTTGTTAGTAAAAAGTGGAAAGCTAGCGCTTTTCAATGCAAAACTTTACCTTATAAGGTGAAGATTGTGGAGGGAAAAAGAAAAGAAGTGAGAAAACGAAAGTGAAAGTATCCAGGAATTATCATACGCCCAAATTGTAGCGCGAATTTTAACTGCTACTTGTATTATCGCCCATTAAGATACAAATTGTAGAGGGTTTTATTTTTTGTGTGTGTGAAGTCTACTTACAATGTGCACTAGTATCACTGCTTATTTTAATCAGTATATATATAAATCCATGTGTTTACACAATAAACTAGCACAAATAAGGATTTTTCGGTAGCTATGGAAAGAATATCAGCCACCACGTGAGGAAATACTTAATATAACACATACAGTATTTCTCGTCGATTTGTCATCATATTATTGTGTGTGTGTGTATATGTGCATGTATATTCTTTTTAGTAAACCATTTATTATTACAAAATAATTCCCCTATAAAATACTTAGAGTTTTAACGCATTGTTGTCCCCCAGCCCCACTCCCCACATACCCCATATATAAAATCACTCACAGAGTCTTTATCCAGATTGGCTGGCCAAACTGTGTGTATTAAAAAATAAAACTTCAAGGAAACTGTTCCTAATGGAGAGGTTTTTGCTTCTATGTTGTTTAGTGTAAGTTGTAATTAGAGATTCAGACAATATAACAGATTGACTTTTTTATACAATTGTACCTACACCTGGAATTATGGGTAAGTTTTAAATTCTCTTTCAAGTTGTAGTTCATTTTCAGAGACCATGGGAATTTAGAACTCTATTTTCCTCGTAGACAAACCAAAGGTCAAATGTAGCTATCACCTACCTTTAAGGCGCAGAAAAAAATATCCAAACCGCCCAAAGTAATGCAAGAAAAACATAGCAAAAATATAAGAGAAAAAAGAATTTAACAAATCTGTAGAAGAATTGAAGATGAAGTTTATATATTATCTAGTAAAGTACTGGAAGATTTAAAAAGGGGGAAATCTTCAAGATCAATATCCATAGTTATTTTTCCTTGTGTTTGTTGATTGTCATAGATTATGTTTTTAATTGCGGTTGTTTGTTACTTTGCAAAATTTTGAAAAGTAAATTACTCAGTCTGTTTGCTTGTTTGTTTACAGCATAACTCTAAAGGTACTGCACGGATGGTAATGAAATTATTAGGGAACATGCGAACTGTTACAGGGAAGAACTGATGCAAATTTGGGCATGCTCGGATCAATATCCATGATTCTTGAACAAATATTTTGCAAAGTCTGCACTTGGCTCCCATCCAAATGCTCTTGTTTGTCTGTTAGTTTCAGTTTGTTGCCAAGACCCAACATCTCCAATAATACACCTCATTGGGGGCTTAACACCTCCAAAATCCTTTAAAATTCCTGAAATCTGTGATCCAGATCACAAGTAAAATTTAATCATCTGTTGTTTGTGGTATTGTCAACATTTCCCAAATTTTTTTTTATTAAAATCCCTTCATAACTTTTTCAGTTATTTTCCAAACAACAAATGCTACCAAAAACATAACCTGCCTGGCAGATGTAAAAATGTGCCCTATTTTCGAAGGAACTGCTTGAAGCCCTAGCAGCTCCTTGCTTAGAAAAGAATGACAAATTACACAAGGGCAATCAGAGTGCATACCTCCACCAAGGTGCGTATGATTTTTTTAAATACAGCTCTATAACAAGTAAATTGGGAAACCCTGATCTTTGATATGTTTTGTATAAATATGGCAACCCGGACTAATCTCAAAATTTAATGGGATCTGAGTTGGACATAGATCCATCTCCTCTTTTCTATCAAGAAAATCGGCACAGTAGTATTTGTGTAATCCTGCTAACATACCAACAGACAAATATAAATGGTCATGAATTTAATACCTCTTTGCGGAGGTAAAATGTCAAAAACAGACCAGAAATTTAAAAAGTTTTGATCATTTCAATTCGAGTCTCATATGCCTTAGTTGCCAAGACCTGCAGATCCAATAAAAGTATTAGATTTAATTCTGAAAATGTATATTCCTTATATTTTAGAATAAAGAATAAAACATTCTGTTATCTTCTGCTGTTACGTCTTTATAATAATATATATTTATATGTTGCCACAATACGCCTGAAAACAGGCTACGTTTGGGCTATTTTTCTGCCCTTGAATAAACCCCAAATCAGTCATCACCCCTGTATCTTCTCATTCACACAGGATCGATTGTCACAAACAACAACAGCTTGATCTTACTCATACTTCTCATAAAGTGGGCCAAAGGCAGCTTCTAATTTACTTTCTGTTTCATGACACACTACAGTTATCGAGCAGGCAAGATAATTAAGCAAGCTTAAAACAATTAAGGGTTATGGATGTATAAGAGGGCATATCCCCAAGTATAATGAAGCCTGCTGTATTTCGAATAGGTGGGGCTCAAATAAGATATCACTCCTGAAATTTATGTGTAATAGAGGAATTTGGGCTAATATCCTGGTCTGGGGAGCAATCGGGAGCAGGCTAAGATTATCTGCTAAGGGTCCAGCAATTATAGGTAGATCTACTTTTGGCACATTATGAAATCAATGAATATCCAGTATCAGCCTTTGATGACATCAAACACCTTATATTCAAACTATATTACCTAAAATGGCTAAACTAATTATTTTTGCTCGTAGAAAGCTAGTTTGTCGCCAATGTAAATAATAACATTTTGGCTGCTTAACTTTATATAAAATTAACGATTGGTAAATAAATTTGTCTTTTAAGCACTTGACTCTGGCCTCTGTGACCGTGGGTTCAAATCTGAAAGTAACTTATTGGATGCCTGAGAACTGATCCTGATATGACCTACTAGAATCTGCTTTTGCATAAAATGTAACGTAGAAAGAAAGACCTTTAAAACATAAATGTATCATTTCTTCTGACCAGGTTTCATGATCAGGCTTTAATTTTAGCCACACTTTCTTAACACATGAACATGGAAATTATTTCATCGTAATTCTTATTTTTAGAAAAAAGGTACCCTATTGTCGACATCTTTGTGCAAGTATAATTACTACAGTTGCGTAAGCAGAGCTCATTTCTGTAACAAGCCTTCTTTTGACAAAAAATATCCAAAATTATCTGCTAAAATGAAACCATACAAACGTTTCCTGTTTTGCTGGAAATTGTAAGTTCGTTGAGCTTCCCTAGCTTGGTGTAAGGCTTTATTTTATTTGGTTATTCGTGTAGTTTTTTTTAAATAAAAATAATTTTATCACTTTACTTAACACATTCTTATTTATACTGAGTTTTGTATATTAATATACTGCAAAAGTACTGTATGGAGAGATATCGCCTCCTTACATATATGAGTGCTTTGTGAATGTCAAACCTTGTGTACATGTTTAAAGAGGCTTCAAGATATAAGTTTGAACCTTAACCTTAAAGCTGGAATTCACCCCTTACTGCTCAGTGACTATTCTATAAACTAATAGTCTACAATGAGAGACAAAAATTGATGTATGAATATATCTTCATAACATTGATGAAGATTTTGCCAGTCATTCATTTTTATATCTAAGTATCAATGTTATGACGTCTGCCTTCTCCAAGTGTTTTATGGTTCAACAATGAAATGGGATTCAAGAAGAATGCTTGAAAAGATACAGAAAAGCCTAGAATATCAGGGCAGTGATTGGTTAAATTTATTGACATAAATCTGTGATATATGTCCTAGCGTGATCAACATATAGTTGAGCTGCTTCGTAGTTCAGTGCTGTCCATTCAACTATTATTATAGTACAGCGCCAAATTAATGTGACAATCCTCTAAGCTGCTAATTATGCAAAAAGATATAATCCAGTTGCAAGAAGAACGTCAAAACCGTAATAGCATCCACCAGGTACAGAGGTAGTTATGTCAGCAGGAAAAAAAATGTTATGTCAATCTGAACAGGTATATTGTTTGTTTTTTCCTGGAAGATGGGCCACAGTGGTGTTGCGTGAGTTACAAACTCACCTCCCATGTCAGATTGTGTTTTCAGTTATACCTAAGTCACACTTTTCCTTGCCTGGGCCACAAGCTACAGCTAAATGGACTTGTCTATCTTCAGTCCTGCTTTGGTCCGCCTCATGCATGAGTAGTATGCATTCAGTGGGGTTCGCATTAGGGTAGGAAACAACTCGGAAAGCAATTTGAGACCGCCTTTTTCAAATGTTTAACAAACCTCATCAAACTATCATGAGCTATACTGCAATATGCATGCTGGAGGGATAAAGTGAGTGATGAACATATAGGGCCACTTGGTGCACAACATAAGAATGGGGTTGTAAAACAGAAATCCAAATGCATGGAGATACGGTCATAACGGTGTGACCCATTGATTAAAGCACAACCGGAAGTGGTACAGTTTGTAGTTTTAATGAAGAAGAATCTTGACCAATTAATATGCCTTCTTCCCTCTGTCGGCTCGGCTATTATTTGTTCTGTCAGAGTATGACCTATATATTTATGTTTAAAAAATCAATCGGTGTTTGTGCAAGGAGCTACAGTTGATTGTGATCAGACTGCAGGTGGCAATGCTTTCCACTCAAATTGCTTTCCCAACTGCTAGATTGAATGAGCATACATTATAGAATATGGATCCTGTCTCAGACTTAGGAACATCTGGTGCACAAACCCAATAATGCCAGGGTTGATTGTCTGATTCACACAGCTGCAGGGATATATAAGTAAGTCCCAGAGATCATTCTTAAAACATTGCCAGACCCAAGGACACAATCCAAGGACACGGACTTTACTGTACTGGCTGACATGATCCCCCACTGGCCTGAAGGGAGATCAAAAGACCAGAAACAAGAATAACCTCTGAAAGAGCAGGAACCATACAAACTAAAGGTCTGAAGTCGTGTTGGGATTTTATGTTAGAGAGTATTTAAAATTTTACCTGTCAATCATAATGTTTCGATATTTTGTATTTAACCATTGCGCTATTTAGGCCAAAACATAACTCGAAATTCAGTCTAAAAGCTTTGCAATGAAAACAAATTCATTTTTCAGTTAGAGTTTTCACTTAATACACCTTGGACCTTTTGTGGGCATGGTACATAATAACATATAAACTTCTAATTTTAGCATTAAAACAAGATATGCAGATAGTTTAAGGATTTACAGTTGCATGTAACAATCAGTTAAGACTTCACCATACAGTGCCTGGAAGGGTAAGGTTATTATTAGAGTTAATCAACTTTTTATGACAGAATTATTATTCAAAAAGTGTATTTCTCCACCATAGCTAGCTGTTCCAAGCACTAAATTCACTTACTGTGTGTGATTATGTCAATCGTACAGTCATATTATGACAACAGTGGATTACAAAATAGGTCACATGACTGCGAAAAATAAGTCCTGGCACCCATATATAATGACTATTGAATTGGTTTGTGGTGTTACGCCTTAGAGTCTGCATTAGCAGAGATTAAGCGCTATAAAAGTCTAGAATAGGTATATCTGATGTAGGACTCTGATTTGTTGGTATGTTATGCCTTAGAATCTGCAGTTTGCAGAGGTTAAGCACTGTCATAGTTGAATTAGAATTAGATTGGTCTTATGGTAGTTCAGACTGCGCCTATCACTCCTGAGCAGTTTGGAGGGCAAAGCAAAGGTTTTCAAACACTGCAGAACCATCAAAGATCGCTGGAATTATGAGCTCTGAATTCATTGCTGACTATAAACAAAGTCATGAGAACATCAATATTATACTGACTGGCACAACACGGACAGAAATTTTCAGAATGTGACAACTTTTTAAAAATATTTGAAAGCCCTGCCATGTGCTCTCTCACTTGCTTAACTAAAATGTACTCTCCGGAGGAATGAAGTGGTATGGGGGGGGGGGGGGGGGGCAGTCAGGAGGCAAAACTGTAACAGTTAAAGAAAATTAGGGTCTAAAACAACATCCCTGTATTATGTTGCTAAGAATTGATAGGCATGAATACTCGGTCCAA
The DNA here is from genome assembly GCA_964017235.1 of Sabellastarte sp. h YS-2021. Taxonomy (NCBI): domain Eukaryota; kingdom Metazoa; phylum Annelida; class Polychaeta; order Sabellida; family Sabellidae; genus Sabellastarte; species Sabellastarte sp. h YS-2021. Next base: position 163,773,191 of record OZ024930.1, read on the forward strand.
CCTGACCCACTCAATTTCTTGTGTAATAAGCCACTGATTTGCCTATTTCACGAACATAGGACCCATTTCATAAAGTGGGCAAAAATTAACTTGCCTATTTGGGTATATTATGACTACAATGGACTACAGAATAGGTAATATGACAATGACTATTTCATGAAATGGGTAATGTCATGTCTAAAAATATACATTGTACACAACATTTGTAGGTTAAATTAATCAACCATTTGATCAATACATTTGTTTTGCATTTGTTTTGCAAAGAAAAAAGTATATAATGAAAGGACATTCATGCCTATATATACTATGCTTAGTATGAACGGCAGTGCTGCAATTCTATTTATCTCTGAAGCCAGGTAATTATGTTATTCGTAATAAATCCAAAGCATGAGAAATGCCTTTTAGGACGTGTTTATTAAGCAAAACTATCAATACATCAAACCCTATGACACACAGACGTTTCCTCGGGGAATCCGTAATTTTTGAGATTACATTTTTACTTTATCAACACAACAAAGCCAGTCAGTTAATATCTCTTGTCAAATCCAGATTGTTTTTGGCTGTGGCTAAGCGAGTGGAAAAGTGGCATTTACAAGAGGTCGTGGGATAAAAAGCAAACCTTTGGGGGCCATTATATATACTAGATCTAGTGGTATTAATTGCTTGGCAAGTTTGCAAGATAAAGCTAACTCATATGGAAAACATTATACAAAGAAAACTGAACTGAATAGACTCCCCCCAAAAGAGTCAGCACCAGAGAGTTCGAGTCTCCAGTGCAGTACCCTAACTTTTCTTTTTGCAATATTAAAGAATCCTTATTTCCTTTTTTTTAATTTATGCAAAAATGAAGTTGACGTTGCCAAGTGGAGCTTATTACCTCTGACAGGAGGTTAGGTTTTGAGGCAATAAGTTTCTCCGTTTATATTTGTAATAACTGAGAGAAGGAGATTAACATCTATTTAAGTTGGTAGGGCCCTTGCCGAAGGAAATTGTGGTTCAGTTTGGGAAAGATCTAGATCATAGTCTCGGATATAAAAAAATCCAGAATTTTTATAGGTTCAGTTTTCAATGTACCTTCAACGACTTTGACTTTCTGTTTGACATAAAGGGCATACTTTTATTTAATTTTACTTTTTTATGTTAATTTTTTATGTGGTTAGGGTCCGGCCAGAGGAAGAAGTGATTACATTTTACAAAAGAGCGGGACCATATTTTGGATACGAAAACATCCTGATGTTTTGGAAATTCCCCCCTGGGGGTAGACTTTCCTCAAGTCCTTTTGTCTTAGGTATTATATGAGGACTGAATGACTTTTATCCAGAATTTGGTGCTGATAAAAGTACTGCTTTGTATTTCATCAAACAGTAGAGGATCTCCACCAATCAAATGAATTCATAATGATTCCATGTATATCACATTTGGTGGAATAAGAAAGACAAAGACTTGGAGCAGGTCTCCCTGGACAGTGGTGTCCAATCTATGAGTTCTTTCTAGCATGCATATTTGAATTTTGATTCACGACCTTGTCCTTATTGGTTCCATAAATGGACATCATATGTGAGTAGTACCTGTTTAAAATGAACCGCCCTGTATAACCATTCATACCAATTCACTCCTCTGGAGAGTACATTTTAGTTTAGCAAGTGAGAGCACATGGCAAGGTTTAAAAACATTTTTAAAAGGCTCTCACATCCTGAAAATGAGCGAGTTTGGCTTGGTATGTCAAGTGTGACAAGAAAAAATGATACGCATGCACAGAGAAGACAAGCAGCTCGGAAGATTTGTTCGGATTAAAGTAAACCAACGGCAATGGCAGAAAATACTCAGATTCCATTTGGGCAAGTATTACTGTGTAATAATTATAGCAATAATAATTATAGATGCACTTTCCCTGATTGTGCTATTAAGTTTACATAAACATTCATATACAACCTATCTTTATTGTTGTTGGACCTCGCTTTGTTTACGTCGCCATTTTGATATTCCAAGTGCATCCACCAAGTAGTGGAGATTACTCAGCATGGATACATTTTGTGTTCCGCAGAAGAATTCTGAGTTGTTTAGCCTCTCTTCTGCATGTGCCGACACACTCCACGTACAAAGCCAAACTCGCTCAATGCTGTCTATGTTGTGTCAAAAGTGTTCTACCAAAATATGACTCCCATTTTATTAAGCCTTATTGATAAGATCAAAATACGAAATGCATCAATCCAGAAACATGCACTGATGAGTTAAATATTTGTATACAAGTATAGCTTGTGAGACCAGCAGGTAAAAGTGTGATCTAGCTATATGATGATGATGTTAAACCTCACTTTTGACCAATAGAATAAGAGAGAGTATTAATATATCTGTAACTGATTATATTTTATTCCAGAACCATAAGAGTATAAGTGTTCTAGGACTGACTCGATTATACTGAAATATGTTTAAAACATCAAATATCTCAGTGTAAATATAACTGGAACTTAGTTATTTCTGAGGCTTGTTTTGATTGTGAAAAAAGCTAAAAACAGAAAAAACAAGGCCGAAAGAGGTTCCGGTCTGCTAGCGCGAGCCACTAAGCCATCAGAGACACGAGTAGTGCACTTAGGCGGTCACCCATCTAAGTACTAAGGTAACCCATTGCCACTTAACTTCAGTGAAGAGACGGACACTCATCATGCTACACCACAATTCATGAAAGTCTGGAGACAAAAAAAAACGAAACAAGCAAAACAAAAAAGTGATCTCTAGAATTGTGAGGCTCGCTTGAGGTCTCACTTAAAAACTGTTATTGTTGAAACACCAAAGAAAAGGTGTAGAATGCATGCACATCTATTGCTCCAATATGTTGTATGTCTCCAGGATAGTCTGTAAACCAGAGGAAAACTGTAAAACATCAACTTATTCCAACTGAGTTTTAGTTACAGTTCTGAAACTTTCTGAAACTTTAAATTGACTAGCCATCAACCATCAGTTAACCACAATCACATATAGGTATCTCTTACCATCATAACTCTGCAAGAGATCCTATAATTGAAACCACAGACCATTGGCAAGTTCTGTCATCTTCCCCATAACTTCCAAACCTGATATTTAAACCCACAAAAAAACGTGGGGAGTGGATTTGTTACCACAGTGTTTCTATAGGTATCATTGTTTTGTGATAAGGGTAAGCTTTGCTTTATAAATGATAATGCATATTCAACAAGGGCACTCACAGAGCGCAAAGGCCCAGCAAATTCTGGGTCAAGAAGAGGTTGTAGATCATTCGCAAAATTAAATAATATTCACTTTAGAATAAAGGCCCACCTACTGTGAAAATTTGATGTAAATCTGTGGAAGTATATTTTTGTAATCCTGCTAACATACATACAATCAAACAGAATCCAACGATTACATAACCCAGCAGTTTTGCACCTCAACAGATCTGTGTTTTACCAGAGGCAACACAGTATCAAAATTAGAAACTTATATTCAACCAGTTATAGAATTAAATGGCCTGTTGGCTAAACTGTCAGTTTCCTGATGTGCCTAGAAATACACAGCATTTGTGACACTTCAATAAACACTTAAATATGTAGTCACATAAATTTTCATCAAATATATGAATTACTGTAATGGGTCAATTTTGAGTAACTCGTTTCTATTGAATTACCATGTAGTTTGCTTAAAATAATAGAGAATTTTTCTTTAATTTACTGATGTTTCTTATTTGGGTACAGTTAATGGGAAGACATGTCTGAAGGAAACATAACCATCACTGTTTCCATTCTCTGGTATCTTAGTTAAAATCCAGTGTTTAAATCTTCTTAAATAATTAATGCTACCTTTAAAAATATGTAGTCCCAATGTACCCAAAATTTTCTGATTCTCAAATGAGTTTCCACTGAAACGTTGACGTAATGCAATTTATTGCTACCTACAATAAATCTTCCATCAATAATAAAAAACATGTCTGCTGGAAATGCTCTTCAAATTATACCAGAGTATAAATATATTGGTCAAAAATTCATTTCCTGCTAACTGTACAACCTCCACCACACATCTATCCCCCAAGAAGAGATTAGATTTCCTCTTTACTTAATGTATTTAGGGAAAATCAAATCACAAGTAATACCTCAAAAGGCCTGCTGACATTTTCCAAACATTTTTTATGTGTCCTATGATTGCTATATCAACCAGACAGACAGAGTTTTTACATATAGAGAAAAATTTCAACAATATCTCCCACACATTGATTCCCCCCCCCCCCCCCCCCCCCCCCCCCCCCCCCCATTTGTCCTCTGGCTCATCAAAATTTAAGGTTGTATGCAATTTTTACATCCAATTTACCCAGCTTCAGCGTATCAAGTTTCGCCTGGTTCAGTTGTGTTAAAAAATATTAACTTTGGAGATTGCTTTAGAAGGTACAGTTTACAAATTTGTCTAATTTTAAGTTTGTGTGAAACTAGCACACCAGAGGGAGATAGAATCTGTAAAATTACACCCTTATGTTTAAGAAATGATAATGAATTTGATATAATTTCACATGGTAAGAAAAGCACTCGAGAGAGAGTGCAAACCTCCATCAAAGCAAATCATCTCCAATATTGCATATGAGTGCAATGATTTCACAAATCCTTTAAAAATTCCTTGATCCAGACAGTGATAAGAGTCATTACCAAAATGAAACCATTTGTTCCTTTGGCCATTGTCGATGTTTCCTAAAAATTTCATCAAATCGATCAATAAGTTTTCGAGTTATTTTGCAAGCACAAAACTGAACCAAGACACAAACGCACACTGCGAAAAACATAATTTCCTTTTTTGGAGGTAATAAAAAGGACAGTTCTTATATATAGAATTAACTTACAGCTGTCATCTTGTTACAAGACACATCACATCTATTAATAGCACAGTGATCAGATGATTTCCTTAAGTTTGCACTCAGAGTGCTTAAGAAAACAATGACACTTGTTTTCAATTGTACCAAATAGGCTTTCTCTATAATGAGACAAACATGAGGTATTAATTAACAAAATATAGAGAAACCCTGCTACATGAAAAATATTTATTAATTGTTGTCAGGTTTATTTAAATCCAGTAAACGTTTATGACAAGCTTATTGAAAACTACAGTTGTACCACCATACAATTTCAGAATGCTTATTATTTCAAAAGTTGATGTCATAAAAATAAACTTACTATTGTGATGTCTTGCAGAAAATCCTCTCACAAGAAAAAGAAGAGTCACAAACTTCAAAGTTGTTAACAAAGACCACATATTGAATCCTTAATAGATATCCCTTGCAACCTGTGAAACTGTGTGGATCACCTATGATTGATCTCTCATTACATTATTTATACAGATATAAAACTGTTATAATATTCCTTCTGTCAGTGTTCAAAGTTCATATTTAGCATACATCCTTTTGATAGCTATTGCAGTGACCAAGCACAGCATGAAATGTATTGTATTTACATCTACTACCAAATCAGTAAAAAGCCACTTGTAAATCTATTTATTCAATCAAGATAGGTAGTTTAACTGCTACACCCAAACAAACACATGTAGTTGATAGTTAAAGTCATTTGCCAATTTCAGACTTTTAACAGTCTGAGCGTCGGCCCAGTTTTGCACCTTTAGTGCCCAAAAGTCCATTAAAATTTCTGAATAAAATAATGTAACTCCAAGAAATTGATTCCTCCACACAAATGTCTTCTTTATGTTGCAAACACAACTTGCTGTCTTGCTCTTTTAAATACACTATGATACAATCAAGTTTGATTGATAAAGTCCCATTGAACTAAATAGGCGCACAGACAAACAGCACTCCAATACTAGACTACTCACTGAAAACGAGTGTGAGAAAAGTAGGTGCTTTGTGTATAAAGCTATCACCCCCCGCGCATTGAGTTGTAATAAATTCGTCCCTTCTCGTATCCAAATCCCGCCAATTTTCTCTCGAACTTTTCCCCGCCCATTTAGCTGTCAATCATTTACAGATATCTCTCCTTTACTCCAATAGTAATAAAATCCTATAATGGCTCTTTTTTTTTGCTCCGGAGAAAGAAACAGGAGTTAATAAATCAGATTATTTTGTGGAAATATCTAGCAACAGATCAAATATAACAATCTGTCACCTAGAGCCTGAAGACATAGTTTTCTACACTCAGTGATTGTGCAAAAGTTGTATTTTTTTCTCAAGAGAAATATACATGCAAAAAGTGTGTGAGTTCTGCAATAGTTTGTTACTAGATACAATTATGACTTAGCTTAATGATTTACTCACTGTTTGTGTACATGCACTGTCGAATTCCCTCCAACTACTTACTTGTGAAGAGAAAATGTAAATTGGATTTATTCCATTCATTGGGAGCCTGTATGGCTCAAAGTGCTTTTAGCACCCAATCACTGTGAAAACTATATGTACATTAGTTTAAGTTTTCTCTTAATTTCCATGCACTTTATTATTTTTTAAAATATATGTTATATAAAAGGACGGAATCTATCAAAAAATACACAAATTCTAACATATTGTCTCCTGCAGATATCTGTTACAGGTTTATGGATTTATAAAATTAATTAAATAAATTAATAAGTCATTCCTCCGAGCATAGTATTACTTAAATACAGAAATATAAATTGGACATTTTTCGGGAGATTTTTAGCCGCCTAATACTGGACCCTGGGAAACTACCGTTTAGTGCACACCCCCTGTGGTTTCTATTAATAACCCTGGCAAAGTTGGCTGTATGTATATTATCGTCAAAGGCAATGGTAACTTGTATCATGTGACTTCACCCACACATCAACGTTAAAATAGTTTGATCGGATACATAAAAACTACTGGACAACGGACTTTCAGGAAAAAAGACAGGGAAATTGGCTAAATAAACTACATGGCCTGTCTTTGTTTAAAAAATGGATCAAAGTTTTGGGTATTAGGTCTCATGGGCAGCCAGAGGTCAAATTAGGACAGGTCCCTTAATTTGTGACTCATTGCAAACCAACGAGCATATAGATTACATAGTCAAATGATTACATTGTTAAACTCACTGAGTAGTTATAGTAAGGGCCTACCAAAGACCTAGTGCAGTTATTCCATATCTGTGATAGGATCGTAAAGCCTCTCGATTGGAAAAATATATAAAATCGTTTACAATCCATTGGTGTATGTTGCGATAGTTTTCCATAGCTTCCCAAGCAAAGTTGCCATTTGGTGTCGAAGCTTCCAATTTGTTCCTGAAACATTGCGTATAATACCTGTTTTATTGGTTTGATTCATGATTCCTTCCGAATGGGTATTAAAAACCTTACAAAACACTATGCAATCCCTAAGACTGATTTAAGATCCAAAAGATTACTGTACAAACATTAAGATACACCTAAGATAGATTTGAGATTGGATTCCAAACATGGGATCTGATAAGGATTGGCAAATTGTTTAAGATAATTTCAAACAGGTTGAAATATTTGGGGACACACACAATTCACTGCTGAATGTTTCCCAATCTAAAACTGTCAGTCACAAGATGATCTCAATCAATCTAATTGTGGTTTATGAAAGTTCTAATTGAAAAGACCTTTCTCCCAAAAGTGCAATATTCACGATCGCACACCTATCTGAGACAACTATCAGCATAGTGGAACTGCTCTACAAAATTAGTTAGTGATTATCTAGCTTTGCAAACAATCACTTGCCTCTCACTTCTGTGGTCGTGGGTTCCGATTCTCACCATGACAACATGTGTGAAACCATGGTAGTCTCCCCCTATATGATGCTAACTGTTAAGACCCCAGTTACACATCTAAGGATGGCCTGCTGGATCTCGCCAGGTTTCCTAATATGGAAAATGTTAAGTGATTTACGGATCATCTTTTCTGTCTTTAAGATCATCCGTAATGTCCTTGTGAGATCCGTAGCGGCATACTGTGATCCGTAGTGACATGCCAAGGATCAGATAAGACTCCTGAGTCATTACGGAAAAATCAAACTGTTTGCTTTTTCCGTAAAGTCCATACAGACCTTAGTATCCGTAGCTCTTCCGTATCTCATCTGTAGCTCATCCATGAGTGTCCTTATTATCCGTAAACCCATCCTGGATATCCTTGTGGCATCCCCTTCATCCTTCACACTTCTGCGGCAATAAATATCCATAAAAACATTGTCGGATCTAACTAGATCTGCTACAGATCTGCTATGGACTTACACAGAAAGGGTTTGCGGATTAAAAAACAGTCATAAGACCAATCCTTTATGCAATCTTTTCATCCGCAAACCTTTCCGTGGCGGTCCATAGCAGATCCGTGGCAGTTCTGTAAATCTTTTACCTCATCCCTGTGAGTTACAATATATGGAACCGTGGGCTATATCCGTGGGGTATCCTTGGAAGTATAACTGGCCCTTAGTAAAAGAAACATGTAAAATCTATAGCTTGACCTGTGCATTAGCCACTTGTCCAATGGATAGTGTGCAGTTTGTTGCTTTCTACCTTAACTTGAAAACAAGGTATTTATTTTCTTCCACCTGGAAGTTATGTGTGCTGGTGCATTTGTTTGTCTCTTTGTCTGTGATGACTCCAAAGTAGTGAACTAATCTGAGATATGTGGGTAGGACCTGAATAAAGGAAGAAATGAATTTGAAAGAAGTTTGGGAAGGATTTAGATTGTACTATGGATGTAAAAAAAATCAAGAATTTTCAAAGGCCCTATTTTCAATGTAATTCCAATGGCTTTGGCTTTCTGGTTGACATTACTCCAAAAGCTATAAGAGAAATTTTTGAATAAAGTTTTTTTAGATGGGGATGGCCTGGCCAAAGGAAGAACTTGATATATTTTGTAAAGATCTGGATCATGTTCTAAATGTACAAAAATTCCGTATTTTCATAAAACACCCCGATTCAAAGTCTGCGATCGACAAGTGAATTCTATTTTGCTCTCTGTTTTTGTGTAACTTGATATTTGGTTAAAGTATGCATTGACAGAGGAGCACCTAACAGATAGACTTAACATGATAAAATGCAATATAACTATAACATTCTAAAATGCTTTTTAAATCAGCCATAATGTCATTTCTACAAGAGATTAGCACCTTTAATTGGTACAGAACCAATCAATATACAACTTACAAAGTTATCTTTTGATATCAGCCATCTCACTGGCTACAGATTGAATTTCCTGTATACTTCAAAGTATAGGCATGTGTGGCAAATTTTACCGAGTCATGCACTACATTTACTTGCCTTCAAAATGCTTTGCTCGTATATAATCTTATAACTGAGCTCTAGAAATCAAGGTTTCATGTATATCATTGTGGCAGTAGCATAAATTCAAAAAAGATTTGAAAAAAAAATATAGTACTCTTGCCACACACTTGTAAAATATTGTCATCTTCCTTTGTGATAATTTTTCTTACATGTCATGCAGGGTGTTTCCCTATTGTCTTTACCCTGTTATAGTTTCAAATAAGACCTATAGGGTTAGATAAACTCTAATAGTTTCTTCATGCATTGTTAAAAGTATACTATATTTGCATGTGACTGGTAAAACGGTATATACATATATTTACCTCTAACAAAAAGGTATTATTTTCATGACCGTTTGTCTATTTGTCTGTTTATTTGTTAACAGGATTATTCTGATACTGCTGGTTAGATCTTCCTGAAAAAAATCAGACGATTGGTCCAACTTACTTCCCATTAAATTTTAAGAAATCTTGATCATCGTCTGGATACCAAAAATAATCATCCGGATTTTGCCATTCACTTATTATTATGTGCCTTGGTGGATGTATGCGCTCTCCAAATGCTCCTGTTATATTTGTGTGTAAGAGGCATTTTCTTATAACGTTTAACCAGAATCAAATAATCTATGGGAAGAAAATTTACATTATAACATGTGAGTATTTTTGGACAGTGTATGTAAACACAGCATTTATAGCAATATGAAGTGACTGACTCCTTGCTAAGATCATGTAGAGCTGGTTTGGTAGTGTTTGCAAATGTGTACAAATATGCTAGCATATTGCATATGGCTTTGGCACTGTCTGTGTGTACAGTAGTATCATCTAGTGCGGAATTAGGTCATGTTTATTTGCAATCAGCTGATTAAGTGCAATCAATAGATCCTACAAAGAACTACTCAACTTCAATAATGGATCAAAACACTAGAAATAAGCCCCTTAATGTCAACGTTAATTCTAGCCTTGCATTCGGCCCATTTGTAATTCAAGATACTTACTCCGACCATATCAACTAACTCTGTGATAGCTTCAGTTAATTTGTTCAGTACTTTTTAAGAAATCTGTTCATATACATAGAAACACATAAATGGGAGGTAACACATAATTAAATTTATAGAGATTTTGCTATGATAAACTGTCAGTAGGACTAAAATTCTACATTAATCCCACCCAATGATGGATTGTTACTGTACTAATACCCATTTAATACACTTTTAATGCATTTTATATTTACATGCAGGTACCCAGCATTGAACTGGTTATTGCAAAACTAGAGTTGAAAATTGACATGTCATAAAATTGATTTCCATTTAAAATTTCAACTAATTATTTTTAGTATTCCAGACTAGGCATGTGTATTGACTGCTAACTAAGTCCTCCAGGTCTCAATTAGAGTTAGCTTAGTTACACACTTAGTGTCAACGATTTCAACATGAGAGAGAGAGAGACTGTGTGGCACAAAGTGCCTGATATGCAAGTTGGTAAAATAAGGTCATCAACCTTCTAAGTGTTAGCGATATTAAATCATTGCAACACAGTCACTAGTAAATTTTAGTTTGGTGATTGAAAATGTGCTAGAAATACCACAGTATTGACATACATTTAGATTTAAACTTACGATTGGACATGGAAATATGTTGGCAATACCATAACATTGAGACACATTTAGATACAAATTTTGGATTGGACATGGAAATGTGTTAGAAATACCACAACATTGTCATGGTGAGAAGGTTACTAGCACCACCCCTCAGTCTATGCGCATTTGTTGTAAGATACCTTAAAAATAGTTCTAGTACAATCCACTAGGGGCCTCATTCTGAGGTCGGCCAATTAGAACCACACCTCAGTTTTAAATTTTAAGTCAAAGGGAAAACAGTGTTTTTAACCAGGAGTTTGTTGTTTGAAATTAAGCTCGTTTATTTAAGTTCCGTGGGATATCATCATGTCCACAAGTGGAGGTTATAATACCAGGAATAGGGTAGCTTGCTACAAGTGTAAACAAAGACACAAACCACCGGTCGGAGTTTCGTGTTCTAGGATAACAGCTTCCAAAGGCAGGACAAAGGCTAAGGCAGCAAGGACGAACGTGACTAACACAGAACCTGTGGTGGCAGGGACGAGTTCGGCGGGTACATCTCAACAACCTCAAATAACACAGGAATCGGAAACGAATGCTCCACAGAAGAAAGGCCAGAACAAGCGAAAACAACCTTCAACATCAGAGGTCATGAGTAAGCTGACACAGTTCATGGACAAGTTTGCGGATATAGAGAAACGCCTTGATTTACAGGAACAGCAAAGCAGATTATCACTCCTCTCACAGCCATCCGCACATAGCTCCCCCAAAAGTTCAGTAAAGCAGCGTTCGCATTCAGCAGCACACGACTCGTCAGTCCACCTGCCCTCCATGGATTCACTGCGCCAAGACAGCGAGGTGCAAGCAAGAGTAGACAGAAGAATGCGTCAGTACGAGAACCTGGACAGAGAAGACAGCAAAGGTACGTTGCGCAAAGTCAAATCCGGGAGATATCGACTAGGCGATCAGGCTGTAAAACATCACGTTAACTGGCCACACGAGTTCTGCTCAGTGGGGGAAAACTTGAAAATGCCTACGTACGAGGACATCAATATTTTCCAATGGGTGCAAGGGTTTAGTAGGTGCGTTCTAGAAGAAAAAGATCCCAACATTCGTACTTTCATGTTGCAATACCAGAGCAACTTAATGCAGGACGCCCTAGAATTAAGCTGGCCAACTGCTAAACGCGCACACGCAGCTGTACTAACTGAGGTAGAGAGAGGGCAAGTCACCTGGAAGGATCAGATAGGCATAGACCGGATCCGACAACGATTCACCCAAAGGGTTCTTAAAGCGGAGGGGCCTAGTGCTGTCGAGGAGCAAACCCGAGTATGCAAACGCTACAATGAAGACGTGTGCACACAGGCAAAAGATCACACAGACGGGAAAACCCTCTACAAGCACTCTTGCTATACCTGCTTCAAGGCAGTTAAACGCCACTACCCTCATCCGGAAACCAAGTGCAACAGGGCCAAGCGCCATAACAGTCAATCAGTAGACAAGGCAAGGGTTTAGCTACGAATCTTTCTGTCCCACATTTATGCATTTTGCAAATAGTGCATATTATAGTAAACACCTAAGCAATTGCCTCTGCAAATGGTGTATTAAAGACAGTGTGTTTTATAATAGTACACATGTATTATATTGTTCGTGCCAATGGTGTAAGTTGGACATAGGTTTTAGTGGGGCAGAAATTAACAGGAAACAAACTGGTTACATTACTCAGTTATATAATGTGCATAAGTTATCAAATGGTGACAATTTTAAAAACAAGAGCATTATAGACAGTTTTAGTTTACAAACCAATGTGTATGAAAGCGTTTATGGGTTACACAATGAGTTTGACCTGGCAGATGAATACGTTGGCCTGGAAGGGGAGGTCAACACGTCTAACAAAACAAACGCGCCTAACAATGATGAGGCAGCAAACGGGAACAATAGTGTTAATGAATCGACAAGCCAACTCGATAATAGCATCCCAGCCCCCGACAGCCAGCCAGAGACACAAAAGGTGGTTAACCATTATCATGGACAATCTAATTTAAGTGAGATGCATTGTGGCAGTTTGCTCAGTAAGTGTCAAATCACAAGCAATTATAGCCATTGTTCTAATAAGGGGGCATCCAAAAACAATAGGCTTTTGAAGGAAGGGGGCGAAAACGCCAATATCAACAATAACAATGCCTTACATCACCAATGGGGGCTTATATTCAATGAGAAGTTATTGGCAGTAAGTGAAGTCCATTGTAAAACAATTGACCAGCCCGACATGGCATTGTGGGTTCAATTAGCACACAGGGAGGCAAATAAACATACCGTTCCAAACTACAGAGGAGCAAGAATTAAAGTAAGATCAGGCCTTAATGTTAAACAATTTAGGCATCTTCTTCAAAACTACAACTTCAGTCGAGTCATTGACTACGTGGAGTTCGGGTTCCCCCTCGCTCTTGACTACACGAACTTCACTTACATAGAAGATACAGCAAATCACAAGTCGGCTATACAATATCCTAAAGCTGTTACTAGCTATCTAGAGACGGAGATTAGCCATAGGGCAATAGTAGGCCCGTTCGAATCCGCTCCCTTCGAACACTTGCACGTGTCACCAATGATGACAAGACCCAAACCAGATGGCAATCGTCGCATAATCGTAGACTTGTCGTGGCCCAAAGGTGAGGGGGTTAACAGCAGGATAGCAGATAACGAACTCGACTCACACCCCTGTACTCTGAAATACCCAACAATAGACAATATAATACAGGCAATTGTGGACACAGGCAAGGACGCTCGCCTTTTCAAGGTAGATCTTCAAAGAGCCTATAGAAATTTAAGGACAGACCCCCGGGATCTTTCAGTGTTGGGACTACAGTGGGGCAAATACAAGTACGTTGACGTAAGCGTGCCTTTCGGCCTGAAATCGGGTGCTTCCGCGTGTCAATCCGTGACCGATTGCGTCACACATCTTCTGGCAACCGCAGGTCACTGGACGTGTTCGTACCTGGACGACGTAATTGGGGTAGCTCCAGCTAAGTCTGCTAACAACGCGTTCTTGGCACTCACGAACTTAATCACATCTCTAGGCCTCCCTATAAATCTGGATAAAGTTTCTGCCCCTGTCACCCGCCTAACATGCTTAGGTATTGAAATCGACGTGGAGACAGGTATGCTACACATCCCTACACAGAAGTTATCGCAAATTAAGAGTACTTGTGAACACTGGATGACAAAAAATTCAGCCAGCAAGAAACAGTTGCAGAGCTTGGTAGGTCATCTAATCTACTTACATAAATGCATAACGCCTGCGCGTCTGTTCGTAAACAGGGTACTAACGACCCTTAGGAACGCGCCCACGTCGGGAAGAATAAACCTGGATGAGGCATTCTACAGGGATATAACCTGGTTCTGTAAATTCATGGAGAGTTACAATGGGGTTTCCAAGATACATACACAACGGGAGCCTGATGTCGACTTGTACGTCGACGCATGTCTGCTGGCTGTGGGGGCTTATAGTCACGGCAAAGTGTACAACAAGAATATTCCTATCTGTTACAAAAGTGTATTATCCATAGTTCACTATGAAATGGTGAACGTTATTATTGCATTCAGAACTTGGGGGCATTTATGGAAGGATAAATGGGTACAAGTGTTTTGCGACAACAGTGCTGTCGTACATATCCTCAACACAGGAGCCAGTAGGGACGTTTTCCTGGCAGCTTGTGCAAGGACGTTGTGGCTGCTTAAAGCTAAATATAACATTAAGGTTACAGTCAGATTCATTGCAGGCACAGACAATAAGTACGCAGATATACTTTCAAGGTGGCAGCACTTCCAAAACATTAATAATCATATTGTAAAATACCTTAAAGGGTGCCAGTGGTTCGAGGTTAATTCACATGACTTTCAGCCGGATTTCTCTGTGTAATTGTAGGTACTCAGCTCGCAACCAAGTTATCAGCAGACTTCAAAGCCAGGGCAGACAGAGGCTTCAGACCTAGGACGTTGGCAGCGTACAAGAGCAAATTCAGGTCGTACATAGCCTTTCTGGTGGTGGCTGACATTCAGCCCCCCGACTCGTTCCAAGCCGTGTCCACCTTTGTTGAATACTTTGCTCTCTGTTTTTGTGTAACTTGATATTTGGTTAAAGTATGCATTGACAGAGGAGCACCTAACAGATAGACTTAACATGATAAAATGCAATATAACTATAACATTCTAAAATGCTTTTTAAATCAGCCATAATGTCATTTCTACAAGAGATTAGCACCTTTAATTGGTACAGAACCAATCAATATACAACTTACAAAGTTATCTTTTGATATCAGCCATCTCACTGGCTACAGATTGAATTTCCTGTATACTTCAAAGTATAGGCATGTGTGGCAAATTTTACCGAGTCATGCACTACATTTACTTGCCTTCAAAATGCTTTGCTCGTATATAATCTTATAACTGAGCTCTAGAAATCAAGGTTTCATGTATATCATTGTGGCAGTAGCATAAATTCAAAAAAGATTTGAAAAAAAATATAGTACTCTTGCCACACACTTGTAAAATATTGTCATCTTCCTTTGTGATAATTTTTCTTACATGTCATGCAGGGTGTTTCCCTATTGTCTTTACCCTGTTATAGTTTCAAATAAGACCTATAGGGTTAGATAAACTCTAATAGTTTCTTCATGCATTGTTAAAAGTATACTATATTTGCATGTGACTGGTAAAACGGTATATACATATATTTACCTCTAACAAAAAGGTATTATTTTCATGACCGTTTGTCTATTTGTCTGTTTATTTGTTAACAGGATTATTCTGATACTGCTGGTTAGATCTTCCTGAAAAAAATCAGACGATTGGTCCAACTTACTTCCCATTAAATTTTAAGAAATCTTGATCATCGTCTGGATACCAAAAATAATCATCCGGATTTTGCCATTCACTTATTATTATGTGCCTTGGTGGATGTATGCGCTCTCCAAATGCTCCTGTTATATTTGTGTGTAAGAGGCATTTTCTTATAACGTTTAACCAGAATCAAATAATCTATGGGAAGAAAATTTACATTATAACATGTGAGTATTTTTGGACAGTGTATGTAAACACAGCATTTATAGCAATATGAAGTGACTGACTCCTTGCTAAGATCATGTAGAGCTGGTTTGGTAGTGTTTGCAAATGTGTACAAATATGCTAGCATATTGCATATGGCTTTGGCACTGTCTGTGTGTACAGTAGTATCATCTAGTGCGGAATTAGGTCATGTTTATTTGCAATCAGCTGATTAAGTGCAATCAATAGATCCTACAAAGAACTACTCAACTTCAATAATGGATCAAAACACTAGAAATAAGCCCCTTAATGTCAACGTTAATTCTAGCCTTGCATTCGGCCCATTTGTAATTCAAGATACTTACTCCGACCATATCAACTAACTCTGTGATAGCTTCAGTTAATTTGTTCAGTACTTTTTAAGAAATCTGTTCATATACATAGAAACACATAAATGGGAGGTAACACATAATTAAATTTATAGAGATTTTGCTATGATAAACTGTCAGTAGGACTAAAATTCTACATTAATCCCACCCAATGATGGATTGTTACTGTACTAATACCCATTTAATACACTTTTAATGCATTTTATATTTACATGCAGGTACCCAGCATTGAACTGGTTATTGCAAAACTAGAGTTGAAAATTGACATGTCATAAAATTGATTTCCATTTAAAATTTCAACTAATTATTTTTAGTATTCCAGACTAGGCATGTGTATTGACTGCTAACTAAGTCCTCCAGGTCTCAATTAGAGTTAGCTTAGTTACACACTTAGTGTCAACGATTTCAACATGAGAGAGAGAGAGACTGTGTGGCACAAAGTGCCTGATATGCAAGTTGGTAAAATAAGGTCATCAACCTTCTAAGTGTTAGCGATATTAAATCATTGCAACACAGTCACTAGTAAATTTTAGTTTGGTGATTGAAAATGTGCTAGAAATACCACAGTATTGACATACATTTAGATTTAAACTTACGATTGGACATGGAAATATGTTGGCAATACCATAACATTGAGACACATTTAGATACAAATTTTGGATTGGACATGGAAATGTGTTAGAAATACCACAACATTGTCATGGTGAGAAGGTTACTAGCACCACCCCTCAGTCTATGCGCATTTGTTGTAAGATACCTTAAAAATAGTTCTAGTACAATCCACTAGGGGCCTCATTCTGAGGTCGGCCAATTAGAACCACACCTCAGTTTTAAATTTTAAGTCAAAGGGAAAACAGTGTTTTTAACCAGGAGTTTGTTGTTTGAAATTAAGCTCGTTTATTTAAGTTCCGTGGGATATCATCATGTCCACAAGTGGAGGTTATAATACCAGGAATAGGGTAGCTTGCTACAAGTGTAAACAAAGACACAAACCACCGGTCGGAGTTTCGTGTTCTAGGATAACAGCTTCCAAAGGCAGGACAAAGGCTAAGGCAGCAAGGACGAACGTGACTAACACAGAACCTGTGGTGGCAGGGACGAGTTCGGCGGGTACATCTCAACAACCTCAAATAACACAGGAATCGGAAACGAATGCTCCACAGAAGAAAGGCCAGAACAAGCGAAAACAACCTTCAACATCAGAGGTCATGAGTAAGCTGACACAGTTCATGGACAAGTTTGCGGATATAGAGAAACGCCTTGATTTACAGGAACAGCAAAGCAGATTATCACTCCTCTCACAGCCATCCGCACATAGCTCCCCCAAAAGTTCAGTAAAGCAGCGTTCGCATTCAGCAGCACACGACTCGTCAGTCCACCTGCCCTCCATGGATTCACTGCGCCAAGACAGCGAGGTGCAAGCAAGAGTAGACAGAAGAATGCGTCAGTACGAGAACCTGGACAGAGAAGACAGCAAAGGTACGTTGCGCAAAGTCAAATCCGGGAGATATCGACTAGGCGATCAGGCTGTAAAACATCACGTTAACTGGCCACACGAGTTCTGCTCAGTGGGGGAAAACTTGAAAATGCCTACGTACGAGGACATCAATATTTTCCAATGGGTGCAAGGGTTTAGTAGGTGCGTTCTAGAAGAAAAAGATCCCAACATTCGTACTTTCATGTTGCAATACCAGAGCAACTTAATGCAGGACGCCCTAGAATTAAGCTGGCCAACTGCTAAACGCGCACACGCAGCTGTACTAACTGAGGTAGAGAGAGGGCAAGTCACCTGGAAGGATCAGATAGGCATAGACCGGATCCGACAACGATTCACCCAAAGGGTTCTTAAAGCGGAGGGGCCTAGTGCTGTCGAGGAGCAAACCCGAGTATGCAAACGCTACAATGAAGACGTGTGCACACAGGCAAAAGATCACACAGACGGGAAAACCCTCTACAAGCACTCTTGCTATACCTGCTTCAAGGCAGTTAAACGCCACTACCCTCATCCGGAAACCAAGTGCAACAGGGCCAAGCGCCATAACAGTCAATCAGTAGACAAGGCAAGGGTTTAGCTACGAATCTTTCTGTCCCACATTTATGCATTTTGCAAATAGTGCATATTATAGTAAACACCTAAGCAATTGCCTCTGCAAATGGTGTATTAAAGACAGTGTGTTTTATAATAGTACACATGTATTATATTGTTCGTGCCAATGGTGTAAGTTGGACATAGGTTTTAGTGGGGCAGAAATTAACAGGAAACAAACTGGTTACATTACTCAGTTATATAATGTGCATAAGTTATCAAATGGTGACAATTTTAAAAACAAGAGCATTATAGACAGTTTTAGTTTACAAACCAATGTGTATGAAAGCGTTTATGGGTTACACAATGAGTTTGACCTGGCAGATGAATACGTTGGCCTGGAAGGGGAGGTCAACACGTCTAACAAAACAAACGCGCCTAACAATGATGAGGCAGCAAACGGGAACAATAGTGTTAATGAATCGACAAGCCAACTCGATAATAGCATCCCAGCCCCCGACAGCCAGCCAGAGACACAAAAGGTGGTTAACCATTATCATGGACAATCTAATTTAAGTGAGATGCATTGTGGCAGTTTGCTCAGTAAGTGTCAAATCACAAGCAATTATAGCCATTGTTCTAATAAGGGGGCATCCAAAAACAATAGGCTTTTGAAGGAAGGGGGCGAAAACGCCAATATCAACAATAACAATGCCTTACATCACCAATGGGGGCTTATATTCAATGAGAAGTTATTGGCAGTAAGTGAAGTCCATTGTAAAACAATTGACCAGCCCGACATGGCATTGTGGGTTCAATTAGCACACAGGGAGGCAAATAAACATACCGTTCCAAACTACAGAGGAGCAAGAATTAAAGTAAGATCAGGCCTTAATGTTAAACAATTTAGGCATCTTCTTCAAAACTACAACTTCAGTCGAGTCATTGACTACGTGGAGTTCGGGTTCCCCCTCGCTCTTGACTACACGAACTTCACTTACATAGAAGATACAGCAAATCACAAGTCGGCTATACAATATCCTAAAGCTGTTACTAGCTATCTAGAGACGGAGATTAGCCATAGGGCAATAGTAGGCCCGTTCGAATCCGCTCCCTTCGAACACTTGCACGTGTCACCAATGATGACAAGACCCAAACCAGATGGCAATCGTCGCATAATCGTAGACTTGTCGTGGCCCAAAGGTGAGGGGGTTAACAGCAGGATAGCAGATAACGAACTCGACTCACACCCCTGTACTCTGAAATACCCAACAATAGACAATATAATACAGGCAATTGTGGACACAGGCAAGGACGCTCGCCTTTTCAAGGTAGATCTTCAAAGAGCCTATAGAAATTTAAGGACAGACCCCCGGGATCTTTCAGTGTTGGGACTACAGTGGGGCAAATACAAGTACGTTGACGTAAGCGTGCCTTTCGGCCTGAAATCGGGTGCTTCCGCGTGTCAATCCGTGACCGATTGCGTCACACATCTTCTGGCAACCGCAGGTCACTGGACGTGTTCGTACCTGGACGACGTAATTGGGGTAGCTCCAGCTAAGTCTGCTAACAACGCGTTCTTGGCACTCACGAACTTAATCACATCTCTAGGCCTCCCTATAAATCTGGATAAAGTTTCTGCCCCTGTCACCCGCCTAACATGCTTAGGTATTGAAATCGACGTGGAGACAGGTATGCTACACATCCCTACACAGAAGTTATCGCAAATTAAGAGTACTTGTGAACACTGGATGACAAAAAATTCAGCCAGCAAGAAACAGTTGCAGAGCTTGGTAGGTCATCTAATCTACTTACATAAATGCATAACGCCTGCGCGTCTGTTCGTAAACAGGGTACTAACGACCCTTAGGAACGCGCCCACGTCGGGAAGAATAAACCTGGATGAGGCATTCTACAGGGATATAACCTGGTTCTGTAAATTCATGGAGAGTTACAATGGGGTTTCCAAGATACATACACAACGGGAGCCTGATGTCGACTTGTACGTCGACGCATGTCTGCTGGCTGTGGGGGCTTATAGTCACGGCAAAGTGTACAACAAGAATATTCCTATCTGTTACAAAAGTGTATTATCCATAGTTCACTATGAAATGGTGAACGTTATTATTGCATTCAGAACTTGGGGGCATTTATGGAAGGATAAATGGGTACAAGTGTTTTGCGACAACAGTGCTGTCGTACATATCCTCAACACAGGAGCCAGTAGGGACGTTTTCCTGGCAGCTTGTGCAAGGACGTTGTGGCTGCTTAAAGCTAAATATAACATTAAGGTTACAGTCAGATTCATTGCAGGCACAGACAATAAGTACGCAGATATACTTTCAAGGTGGCAGCACTTCCAAAACATTAATAATCATATTGTAAAATACCTTAAAGGGTGCCAGTGGTTCGAGGTTAATTCACATGACTTTCAGCCGGATTTCTCTGTGTAATTGTAGGTACTCAGCTCGCAACCAAGTTATCAGCAGACTTCAAAGCCAGGGCAGACAGAGGCTTCAGACCTAGGACGTTGGCAGCGTACAAGAGCAAATTCAGGTCGTACATAGCCTTTCTGGTGGTGGCTGACATTCAGCCCCCCGACTCGTTCCAAGCCGTGTCCACCTTTGTTGAATACTTGGCTCAACAAAATCTGCGCGCACAGACTATAGCCAATTATATGACGGTCCTAGGTCACTTCTTCGTGCTTTACAACATGAACACAGCAGTCCTGGATAACAAGCTCATTAAACTAGCCATTCGGGCCGTAGCTTACAACGCCCCCCTGTCTTTTAAAATCAAAGGCGTTTGGTCGATTGCACAGCTGAAGTTGCTAACAAGAGCCCTCAAAGAGTATCCCCACAGTAAAGAAATCACGGCTATCTGCCTTATGGGGTTCTTCGGTTTCTACCGACTAGCTACCTTGGTGCCTCATAATAAGGCTTCATTCTCACCTGCTAGGTATACTACCCACGGAGACATTATATGGGGTCCGCCTGGGGTTCATGTCATCACGAAGAGTGCAAAGAATATGCAAGTGTCTGGGCAAGTTCGGGTGGTTCAGCTCCCTCTGCTCCCAGACAAAGAAATATGCCCCGTCACGGCTCTGCGACGCATAGTTTCAAGCAACCCTGAGCACAAAGACCTTCCAGTATTTACCATATCAGAAGCGGGTACGACCACCATTCTCACAGCTCACAGAGTAAGAACGATCTTGAGACAGGTCGTACAGAAGCTGGGGCTTCCTGCCAACGAATACGGTTTCCACGCTTTCCGCAGGTCGGGGGCGTCCTGGGCTTATGAGAATAACATAAGTCTGCAGCACATAAAAACCCATGGGGGATGGAAATCAGATGCTGTGTGGGCTTATTTGCAAAGAACGCCATCAGCAGCAGGAACAGTGGCCAGATGCTTCCAGGCAGCTGTTAAATAAACTTCCTACCCCTACAGTGTACGTTTGGTGGTTTACAGACTATCATACTTAAACATGTACAGATGGATCGTGTATATACATAGAGTGTAGAGTGTAAACTAACATAGCTAGAAACTAACCTTAATTTGTGTAAAACGTAGAATAACATAGCCAGTACAATTTGAGGTGACCTTAACCAGAAATAAGAAAAGTTAAACTTAAGTTAGGGTTAACTTAAAGTGTGCTACTAACAATAGATGTGATATGTAAATAATAAATCTCCAAACGTGCATTCGTGTTTATCTCAACTGTAGTAAACAACCAAGATACGACAGAGACTGTGTCATGGTGAGAAGGTTACTAGCACCACCCCTCAGTCTATGCGCATTTGTTGTAAGATACCTTAAAAATAGTTCTAGTACAATCCACTAGGGGCCTCATTCTGAGGTCGGCCAATTAGAACCACACCTCAGTTTTAAATTTTAAGTCAAAGGGAAAACAGTGTTTTTAACCAGGAGTTTGTTGCCTCCACCCACCCCACAGCGGGTCTCTTGATGTAACAGCCTTAACGAGGCTTTTTATTTTTTAATCGGTGTTGCAACACCAAGTGTGATGTACATTCGTAGCACACAATTCAAGCGTTCTTTTAGTGGTTTACAGACTATCATACTTAAACATGTACAGATGGATCGTGTATATACATAGAGTGTAGAGTGTAAACTAACATAGCTAGAAACTAACCTTAATTTGTGTAAAACGTAGAATAACATAGCCAGTACAATTTGAGGTGACCTTAACCAGAAATAAGAAAAGTTAAACTTAAGTTAGGGTTAACTTAAAGTGTGCTACTAACAATAGATGTGATATGTAAATAATAAATCTCCAAACGTGCATTCGTGTTTATCTCAACTGTAGTAAACAACCAAGATACGACAGAGACTGTGAGACACATTTAGATTTAAATTTTAGATTGGACATGGAAATGTGTTAGCAATACCACAGCATTGAGACATAATTAGATGTAAACTTTGGGTTGGACATGAAAATGTGCTGTCAGTACAACATTGAGACACATTTAAATATAAACTTTAGATTGGACATGGAATGTTGTTAGCAATACCACAACATCGAGACATATTTCGACGTAACATCTAGATTGGACATAGAAAAGATGCTAGTAATAATATGGGGAGCTGGACAAATTTTCCCTTTGCCAAATCAGCCCTTGGCAAAAGGGCCCCCTAAAAAGGCCCTAAAAACCCAATGGAAAGCAAACAATAAAATGCAATGCAATAAGAATACTTTTAAAGAGCTTATAGAGCTTAATTTCTGCCATATGACAGACTCGAAGGGTGATATACATTTTTTATAAATAGTACATCAGAACCCACAGAGTTTCACACCCACTGGTCCTACTCTAAGGAGGACATTGGTTCAACTTTTTTCATGACCAGTCAACATACAGCTTATAAATCCTAATTCCTATATCAGAGATCCTTACTGGCTAGTGTTTGATTTCATATGTACCAATTTGAAACGTGTACAGAATTAAACCAAGCAGTAATGGGACGTAACAGAGAGTTTAAAAGTAAATATTTTAGCAGCATGTTCAAAAGTGCTATATAATTAAGTTCCTTTTAAGGTTAAGTTAGGGGTTTATGTCCTATTCAACAGCCAGGGCATATTACTGACCGGTCTTCACTATGGCCCCTTTTGGTATTCTAACTCACATAGATGTGACCGCCTGTGATTAGATGCCAAACTTGCTAATCATAATGCAAATAAGGACCTATTATATCCATTACAAGTTGTTTTCATAAAAAAATGATTTTTCTAAAACAAGTAACAGTTTGAAGAGTTCTTAGGGTCTAGCAATCACAGCCTTTGGGCCACAGCAAAAGATATGTCTAATCACCTGGTTTTTAACTTCCTCAAGCAAAAGGCTTTGATTATAGCCAAGTAACCTGGCTAGATTTTTTCACAGATATCACACCAGTATAATCATGCTATTTATAGATACAATACACAAGCACTGATTAGACATACACTGTGTAAGGAAAAACTTTAGCTGGAACAAACAATTAGAATACCACATTTCCCAGTTTTTTGACATGTTCACTGGAATTGATTGTCACCATGGGTACTTTCTTTTCAAGAGACTAATACAGATTGAAAATTTCACTAGGAATTAATTTTCACTCTCAAAGCTCATTAGCTCAAATAGCTAAAACTAATACCCAGTGAAAATGTTTATACCTCTTTCACAAAACGGTAACCCACATTTGGTGAAATGTTCTTGCGAGTCAGTGGCATACCATCTATTACCTTGCACGTCCTACCAAAGTTTTAAATCGTTTAAAATTTTGATTGGTAACCGAAGGTGTGGTCCAAGGTATACATAAGGTTGTGATTCAGTTGTTTTTCCATGTAATACAACATAAGGTGAGTTAAGGTATTTGTTGTTTCGCCATATGTTCATCCAACAGCTAACAAAGGTGAGTTAATGTTAATGAAGGTTGCTTCTTGGTGACCAATATTTGTAGTACTGTCATCATTTTCTTATTGACAGTTAAAAATCCGTGTCCAGTCAGTGGCCATCCACCTGTAGTGTGAACAACTCAGACAAAATGGGGCGACCTGGGGGTGGTTCCGCTGCCAAGAAAAACTTCTAACCTCGGGCAGTTGGAGGAAACCTAAGGTACTAAATGTATACATATTCTTGAGATCAAGCGCTATATAGGTTCCATGCAAGCTAGGACTTGGTTGTGAGGTGATAGGTGGAGGAAGGTAAGATCTGAGCCTGTAAACCAAAGGTCAGAGTTGAAGGTCAAATGAAGGTCAAGCTGAGATTGTAAGATTGAACACAAGAAAACACACATTGGGAAATTTTATTTACATGTTAGTATAGTCAAGTAGATAAAATATTTAAAATTTACGAAAATTTTAAAACACCAAGCCCAGCTAGAAAGAAGAAGGGATGAAAGCTGAGAAGGTGGAGGGAACCAGAGAAGGGGCCACCGAGGCATTTTGAAAGTAGGTCCACACAGCAGAGCTTTTCCAAAGGCCGTGGGGCATTATGTTTTGGAGAGGGACACTATGGTCGAAAGCAAAGGTGGCCCCTGACCTTCTAAAGGTGTGGAAACCATGGGAAACTGGGGAAATGTTCCTGCTGAGGAGAATGCGTCTGAGGGCATCTCTGATATGTGTATCAATGACAGGTTTATGGGGTGGTGTAATGGAAGCAAACAGAGGGTCCTGAGGAGAAAGACTCCTGGATCTAAGGAGGGCTGTAAGAGCCTGCACAGGACATAAATACTTATTCTGATGGTGGGGAGCTGTATGATATGGTGAGACTTGCGATCCTGCATAGTTTTAGTCCATTTGAGAACTAGATGGGCCCCTGGGGGGCCAAAAATAACATCCTGCCTGAGAAAGTGATGTTGTTTGCTGAAATTTTTGGAACTGTGAGGTGCTATATTGGACATCCTAAGAAAGCCATAGAAGGCAACTAGGAATATGGCTCTGTACAGATGGGGGTCATCTGTGGAATCACATGCAATGGAAATGTTGTATAGTGTACAAATGTCAAAAATTCCCCTGGGGGTGGGAGCAAAATGGGAGGTGAGACTGATGCTTCTAAGAAGTCTGGTGATGGCAGGGTGAGAAAAAATTTTTGAAGGGAGGTTGTATAACACTGACATTGATTTGATGGAGGAAACGCAAGAAGAGATGACCTTGTAGGAGATGAAATTTTGATGGAGGTACTCAATGAATACCATGATATTGTGGAGAGTAGTGGTGGGAGGGAGCTTCATGATGTGAAGAAAAGCAAAATAAGTTCAAACATGAGTCCTGTGTGCTGACGTAGTTGAAGGTCTGTAGGCGTGTTTCATTCTCTGACAAGCTGAAGATATGAGTGGCGTGGAAGCTCTGGAAGCACCTACAATTATATAGATATGTTTAGACACATTTTTCTTTGATGTATTGGAATACCTCAAGATTGCCAGGTGCTTCTGAATATAGCCTAGATAAAATATCAGCAATGATGTTATTGGCTCCCCTGTATGTGTGTAATCTGAAGGTCTATCTCGAAAGCCGCCACCAGAAGCCAAATGTTCCTTAAACAAGTCGAGAGGAAGGCATCACGTGACTTCCCCGATTGGACTACCTGGACAACAGCCATGTTATGACAGTGAATGAGAATGGGCTGGTGGGCCCAAAGCTTGGCCCAACATCTTAAAGCCAGTAAAATGTTGAACATTTCTAGTTCAACAATTCCTAACTTGAAGCCCAAGATTGAGTATATGGGAGTAGCATACACACTGTCATTCCAGTAGGCTCCAAGGCCTGTCAAACTAGCATCAATTAAGACCTGGTTATCTGGGAATGGTAAGCCCTTGTTGAAGTAAGTGCAGCCATTAAAAATGGGTATAAACTTTATAAACCAACAAAGGTCTTGAAAAAATTCAGGAGTAAGTTGAATCCTTCTACGTTTGTGGTTGGATCTGAAGAGTGAAAGCATCCTGTTTATAAATATCCTAGCTGGCTTGATGCACTTATGGATATAAAGAAGTTTCCCCAAAAGGGACTGAAATTTGTTTATACTAAGGTAAGTTTTGCCCAAAATTGCGTGGCATTCTTGCCAAATGGCCTTGATTTTGGCATCTTCAATGTTAAGGGTCTGATGAATGAGGTCAATGGTAATGCTAAAGCATGTAAGGGAAGTAGAAGGTGGACATAGCTTATTAGGGTTCATTGGAAGGCCCAATTCTGTAAGAAGATGTACCAGGCATCAAAAGGCGTCAAGTGCCTTGTCCCTATGTGTGACCAGTATATAATCATTAATGTAGGGGAACATTTTGTAACCTTGTTGGGCCATGATGTAAGCAATTGCGTCGGACGTCATTTGAAACGCCCCACTCCCATGAACCCATCCGAACGCCGCTCCTGCGTCGAGATATTGACGCCCTTGCCATTGGATTCCAAAATTCAAGGCATCACCTGGGTCTACCCTAAGGTTCCTAAATGCTCGGGAGACGTCAACCTTGGCTAGAGTGACGCCCTCCCCTACTGTGAGCACTTCTTCTATTATGTTGTCTATGGATGAAAACTTAAGCCTAAAAGTGATGCCATCAAAATGCGTCCTGTCTACTTGGTCATTTAAAGAAGCCCCTTGGGGGTGTGATAAATTTAAGATAACTCTACGTTTATTAACATCTTTTGGCCTAGTTAAGAGGGGGGAAGAATGTCTGCCATGGGCCTGATCTATATCAAAAGGCCCTAAAATGGCACCAGTCGAGATTTCCTTGTCAAGATATTCCTGTACTGCCTCTTTGTGAGAAACAGTTGAAAAATGGTTTTTGACCTCAGAAGTGACCAGGTTACAATGGTGCTTGATAGAGAGAGGAAAGCCAAATTTCAGATAGTGTATCAATCTGGTATCAGGGTAACTCTGTAAGTGATGCTCCCAAGCGTCAATCTTGAGATCTGAAGGAATGGGGACTCTGGCTAACCTGTAGTTGGGTAAACCTGTATTCCTGACCATATGGGCCAATTCTATGTAATCCTGAGCATTTTATATTAGGGTAAGGTCTATCTGGGCCAATAAATGAGAAAGAATTATCTTCTGTTACTATGTAGCCCCATTCCTTGTCAGGAAAATTGACATCAGGTAGCTTACTATCAGAAAGGTTACCTCTACAAAAGTCCAAGTCATCTTCAGTCATGCAGTCTGGGTCAGGGTTAGTAATAGTATTAGTATTATTAGTATCATATACAAGGTCTACCAGAGCTGTGTCGCTGTTATCATTTACTCTATCCATATCATTAATCAAGATTAATTTATCTATGACGTCCTGCATATACTCAGTATAATCCACATTATAATTCTCCCAACAGTATACGTCTTTACAAAAGTTTTCATAAGCCACATTGGGCTGCAACTTGTCACTGGGCGCCAAATGATCAGATTTTACTGTATGGCCAAAATGAGCCGTAATATTTACATGTACTCTGGGGGTACTTTAGGACATGTGTGACACTTGAGAATGCTGGCTTCCGCATGATTAGTTTTATATACAAAATAAAAACCATTGTTTACTGAATTAGAGTGGTCATTTAAAAATATGATAGGGGCCAAGCCCTGGGGACCCAAATCAGTCAATTAGAACAATTAGAAATATTTGGATGAAGATCAGCCTTCTTAGTGCCTGTTTCCATACATGTGACCTTTGCAAAATCATCAAAATTAAAATTACATGAACGACACAAATATGACACTCTGGTAAGATCCATGTTAGTAAAATGGTGAGTTACAAACCCAACACCACAAGTACAGGGATAGGCGTTGATACTCTCCCCTTCCGCGACTGGCCAATCTGCATCATGACCAAGATTAACCTTTGTTCTGAAAACACATGATTAACAGCAATATAAGATTGAAAATCATTACTATAATGATCAATACCACTATGCAATTGACTATCTTTTAAATAACTTGACCCATATACATTGGAGTTCATTGACACTATTGATAACTCATTCAATTTACTCAGATAAAGATCATAGTTTTTAAGTTCATAAGGTGACTGCTGTCCAGGTAGTGCTGTTTGTTGCTAGTTACTGTTCATCTTAACCTGTCCCCTAACTTTAAAATTGCATTTGGGCTCGGGATGTGATAAGTTTCTGCCTTGCTTCATACAAAAGCTACAAAAGTGACTGTAGGATCCATGGTGGTTCTCATGGGAGCATGAACCCTCATTATAGTATCTACAGATCTTCCTATTTGCTTGAGGAGTAGGTTGACGGTTTGACAACACGACGCCCCCAATCGGTTGAATGACCATTGGTTGGTGTCCTCCCATCTCAGCCTGCCTTCTTCCACTGCATGCATGGAAACAGCCCACGCATCGCATACAGTGTGCCAGGGCAAGGATGCTGCATCCTTGGTAGCCAGGATCATTTGAAATAATGCCTGTTTGACAGTGGAGGGGTCTTGTTTGTGAAAGATGTTGGAAAGCTGGCCGGAAACCCATTGTGGTAAACTAAGGTCATCGTAAGATAAGCGTTTTCTGCCCTGTACCCCTTGAAATCCCTTATTGGGCCATCTGAGATGGGCAGGAGCTGTGACAATGTCTACTGTATTAAATCTACCAGATTTCTTTGTAGTGTTCTTACCTTGAATAAGGTCCAAATGCAGTTGAGCGTCATATGTGGCGAGGACCTTGTTGACTGCCTCTGACACAGAAGGAATTCTTCTTAGAACCTCAATGTTCGGAGCTCTGGCGTCATTTCGAGCGTCGGACAATGATGGGTGGCCGGTTGTAGTAAGGGGTCTCTCCCTCTGCGCCCGATCTATTTGTGGTACTGCCCGATAACCTGCCCTTTGTGGAGAAGAATGCAGGGGTTGCTGAGGAAGCTGATAAGTGGAGCCTAAGTTCGGCTGGGGGAGACCTTGGCCTAAGGTTGCAGTGATAGAGTGATGCTCGTGGTCCTGAAACCTGATGTTGGAGGTTGGTGGGTTGAAAATGTTTTCCTCCATTTTGTCCATTCTGGCTGTTAACGATTTGTTAGATTCCGACAGACCCCTCAGTAAGTCTAACATTTCTTGGTTGGGTGATGTGACGGTATGGGTCTGGGTAGAAGTCCCTGGGGCGTTGGCACTATGCCGTTACTTACAGTATCATTGTTCAGTTGCTGTAAGAAGGAACCCTCCTGCTGTGCAGATCTAGCCTGTTTCCTCTTGGTAGTTGAAACACGAGCTCTAGCTGACGCTGTGGCTTTTCTTTTTAAGGTGGTTTTGGATGTCTTTTTCTTGTCATTCACCATTATATCACAGTAATCAGTTCAATATATATATTAAGAGAAAATAAACTAAAACCCTAAAATATTAAAACACTAAAACCACTTTGCAACGTCTGAAATCAATTCATGTATTCTAAAATTTTTATGTTGGCACAATGGCTGCCAGTTTGAAAGTGACCCTTCCACAGGGATGGAAGGGTGAGAATAAGTAGCCTTGATTGTGATTGGATGTGCCTAATGACCCGTGAAACTTAGGCCAAACAAAGTTATAAGATTAAGGTAGCCACCAACTGCCGAAGCAGGCCCCTAACAGGCCTTGCTATTAAATGTATCACCTGTAATGTAAAAGGAGCATTACTTATGCAGTATTTTGAACAATGTAAGATACCCCATTTGTTAAGATTAATACTTCAATATTCAGCTGAAAGTGTGGGTGTAAATTACTTTCTGTTTGTGATAGAAATACTAATGCAAGATTTACTATTAAATAGCTAAGTATTAACCATTTACACCTGAAGTGCTCTTTCTTTGTCGACAACGTATTTATGTATTTAAATGATTGAGTATCATTATATCACCAACTGTAACACGGATTCTTTATTAAGAAAAGCAAAGATATATCTTTTTGAAATAAAAACATTCCAAGAACATCATTGCCCAAAAACAGAACATTACAGAAATTGAGTAATTAGTACTAATTACTTCCACCGGGAGGTCATGTTATTCAGTGCATTTGTTTGTCTGTCTCTCTGTTTATCAGTGACACTTTTTTCCTGTAGGGGGTTGATCCTGAACAAAGTAAGAAGTGACAACATTTTGAGAAAGATCCAGGGGCAGTATTCACTAACATTCCTATCTTAGTATTAGTCCTAACTTTAGTAGTTTATCATTTTAATCAGATTCCTGATTTTATTTCTATTACAGTAAGCACAATTTTAGCTCTTAAATCGATATACTTTTAAATTAGTAACTGTATTTGATAATTCATTTGGAGTATCATTAGAAATTGATGATTGATAATTGTGTATAATATAGGACTAAGACTAGGAATGTTAGTGAATATCGCCCTAGATTATAATCTGGAGACAAAAAATCCAGAATTTTCAAAAGTCCCACTTTCAATGATTTTGTCTTTCCAGTTCATATTACTTCAAAAAGTAACCAGCAGATGTTCATTGAATTTTTCTATGTGAGTAGACTGTTCAAAGGAAAAGATGATTACATTCCGGAAATGACCAGGCAAATATTCTGGATTTTTTTTTTGAAATGCACCCTGTTGGAGGTTTGTACTCTAGAAGTGCTATATGAAATATATATAAATTTAAATGGGAATCATATTATTCATACACTATTTTCGGAGAAATCCAACTGATGAATCAGATTGAATGAAGAAACCTCGTTTTGGACATACACAAGTGGACAAACACAGAATCAACCCAAACCAGCATTTTCATAGCATTATTATTATCCTATTTGATCTTATATCTTACCTTATAATCAAGAAATAACCATTCTAATGTTACTCACGTTGAAGTTTTTTTACAAGCATATATTAGTCGTACAGGAAGTTGGATTTTTAGCAGTTTATAGAGTGTCAAACGGAACCTGGTATTATGAATAAATCAAGGAGATGTCTCACTAAATGAACGGATTACTAGCTAATATAAGCCTTGATTTATTTTGATTACAATAAAATGGGAAATCATTGCTTTTCACA
Organism: Sabellastarte sp. h YS-2021; assembly: GCA_964017235.1. Classification (NCBI taxonomy): domain Eukaryota; kingdom Metazoa; phylum Annelida; class Polychaeta; order Sabellida; family Sabellidae; genus Sabellastarte; species Sabellastarte sp. h YS-2021. The sequence continues at coordinate 163,804,368 of OZ024930.1, forward strand.
GTTTTATACCTAGGTTACACTTTTCAGTTTTGGATTCAAGAGCTACAACCAATCAGTCTCATCTAGCCTTGCTAAAGACTCAAGTTTCTTTGCAATAAGGGACCAGTCCAGATAATGAAGTTTCAGTTTATATAAGGTACTGATATATATACACTGGGTTTTACACCAGCCTACAGCTAAGATAGAGAGCCTACATCGCCAGATGAACTGCATTAAAATATATAAAAATTGTTAGTTGAACATTTATTTTCTCCAGGAGGAAAATAAAAAAAATAGAACAAAAGCGTGTGACAAAAATCAACCGATTAGAACAAACATTAAATAAATAATGAGTAATATGGGAACCCTTGTTTGAATAATTGCTTGGTATATAAGATTTAACAGTAAATTAAAATAAAACTCTGTGGCAGTACATGTGGTTACCTGTTTTGTTTATATTATATGGATATCTACACAAATTTCTGTGCTAACAAACACTCGCTGTAAGTTATTATAATTACTCTTGTGTTTTGTAATATTTCACAAACATGTTGTGTATAGTTGAAATTTCAATATGTAAATAAACTGTCAGGGTAACATTCAATTTATGATTAAAACACCCATTAAGTGTTACACAATAAATTAATATTAAACTAACAGGTCAGTATTAAAGTTGAGCTTTTTAAAATTATTCTGGAGTTTACTTATCCTAAGTTGGAATAATAGGTTCTTAAGATAGGCTACCCAACTCGGGATTCCAAGTTGGGCTATAGCCCATCTCAAGATGGACCGACTCCTAAGTTGGGCTCCCACATATATATGTTTAATATATTAGTATGTTTATTTATTTGAATTTTAACGTCACTTTTAACACTGTATAGGTCATATCACAACGGTGTAGTTTTATGGGCAGAGGAAACTACATACAGTTTGTCAAGGTTCTGTACTGTAAACTGCTGACTGTCAATAGTTACTACCAAGTTTCCAACATAGGGTCTGGGGTTTGAACCACAGACCTCAGAGGTGGGAGACAAGTGTGCTACCACTGCGACACCATAACCAAAAATATATTTGTATAAAACATCACTTGCCAGAAACAAGGTCTGAATTTGGAGCCATAAGGATGAAGTCATCTGGAGGAAATCAACTATGTACAGATATGACTGGAAGAGTGTGACCTAGGTATAAAGAAGAAAGTTCACATTACCGTAAAGCTCAGATATTTTGCTTATTCCCTTGTCACACTAGTGGCAGTATTTCTATTAGTTAGAGTTGGCAGGACAACTAGAGTAGGGATGCTATGCCCCGTCTGAAACCCACTTACACACATCTAGCTACACTTTTGCTATGGACGAGAATTAGACTAGGGGAGGACGTTGGCCAGGGTTTGACACAGATAATATACTTTACTGTACTTTGCTGTAGATACAGAAAAGGGCACAATAGCACAGAATTTGAAGAAAGGCAACAAAGAAGCTAGAAATATTATGAGACAACTTGCTGTTGCCCGACACAACTTGTCACCATTTATGGTAGGCGGAAATTTTCGTATAAACTTTCCATATGCGTTGCCATAAATTGAGGGGATGTGAATGGACAAGATATATCACACAAGTTAAAATTTTATAACCCTTGCCCCAACCCAATGGGTAAGGGTTGGGTAATTGTAATTTATTGGTCCGTTTGTTTATCTGTAAGTCTGTATGTCTGTCCGTGTGTATAACTCACATTATAAGTCAGATCTGAGCCATATTTTTACACAAAGTGGTGGAGTCTAAACTTGGCGTGTCTTCCCTCACAAATTTTCTGGATCAGACCAGGATCCGGAATCCAAAACAATTTTTGTATTTTTTAAACACTACCACTGGCCGAGAGTTAATACATTCTCAAGTACTGATTGTTGCTCGATTGTATTGGATCTCACATGACGTCACATGTAAATCCAACTTCCTGTACGACTGATATATGCTTGAAGGGAATGAGCATTTACACCATAAACCACAAATGACATATCAGTTCCATAAAATTATTACATATAATTTATCAGTATGCTGGAGTTATATGGAAATATATGTTTGTAAACTATGCTGGTAATCTTCATAACAAATATAAAAATGGCAGGACATTTTAAACCATATGGTGTTAAATTAAGCAATGTCAAGTTATAAAATGGAAAATTATTTTACAGTAAGCATTATGAGATTGAAATGGAAACTCCTTGTTGGTATGGCAGTAGTAAACGTCCAATCAATTCCCTGGATATTATTTAATCAAAGTCAAGAAAGGGAAAAAATCCGCCCTTAAAATTGAACCCCAAGCTGCTAATTTGTATCCAGGGAATAAATCATCGCAAGCAAACAAATAAATCTGACGTGCGTTGGGATCTTTTGGCACCAATCTCTGTCCCCTCTTAGTCTTGAAGTAGTCTCCCTTATTCAGCTTATTTTATAGATCAAAAACAGTTAGCCAAGAGAAGCAGTGTTTAAAGCTAAATTTTTTAAATCTGTAGCAATTAATCAGTTACACCTTAAGATAGATTTATTTATTTATTTGGAGTTTTATGTCACTTTCAACACTGTACAGGTCATATCACGACGGGTAGTTGGAAGGGCAGAGGAAACCAGTACGTACGGTTGGTCAAGGTTCTATACTGTAAACTGCCGACCAATGGCAAGCAACTACCAGCTTTCCCACTTGAGGCCGGGCCAGGAACCGAACTCCGATCTCAGAGGTGGGAGGCCAGAGTGTTACCCCTCCGTCACCATGGCCCCCCTTAAGATAGATTGATAGTGTAGATTAAAACTCTATTTCTAGTGCCCCATTCATAACAGGGGCTGTATGTTACAGGCAAACTGTGTAATCATCAGGCATTTTGCAAAATGCCTACAAATTTCAGGCATTTCGTGAAATCCCTGATTCACTTTGGCATTGCGTGAAATGCCTAAAATTTGGCTATCTTTATTACACAGTTTGCCTGATGCCTTTTAGGCAAATTGTGAAATATGATATTTCTATGTTTGGGACACTGTTTGGGTGATTTTTTCAGTTATTTTTAAAAAAATAAGCGTAATTATAAATCTGTTTTAATCATTCTTCTTGCTGAGTTTCTCATAAACGTATTCTCTGAACAAGAGAAACCATATAAGCTTTGATTAAAATCATCTGGGTTTGATGTTAAAGCAGGGTTACTCATTGAAAAATCCGTTTAGAAACCATGTGAGCTTGAACTGAATTAAATGAACTTTAATAAATATAGAACAGGGTTTCTCATTAATATAATCCCTTAAAATAGAGAAGACATTTAGTTTTGATCTACAATGCAATTAGCTACAGAATTCAGCTTAGTATAACAGGCTATAAAATGTAAGCAGATCTCTTCAGTATGTATTTTAATCTGATTATCAACTTCCCTAATGTTTAGAAGTTTGGTCTCTTGGACGTTGATTTGTCCAAAATCATAAGAACAGCTGTTTCCATACAGCAGTTCTCCTTATGATGCTATGTTTGGATAGAAGACAGAATAGCAGTTGAATTAATAAGTTTAAAACAAGATATTATTGGACAGATGAAGAGAACTCTTGACTGAATTAGAGTAGCCTTTCACTCCCACAGAAGAGCAGCCAGTGAAAAATGAGCCAGAGCCATCTAAATAAAATAACACTCCGATACCTGTACCATCATCTGATGATGTACCTCCTCCACTCCCTACACAGGCCAATCAAGAACCTGAAGCAACAAAAGATAGGTTAAAAATGTTTGGTTCATCCAATCTAGGCATTTCGCAAAATGCCTGGAGCTCAAAACCAGGCATTACATGAAATGCCTGGAAATATTTAAGCATTACATGAAAGGCCTAGGTGAACCAGTGATTTTGTGAAATGCCTGCAATCTTTAGGCATTTTGTGAAATGTCTCATTTCACAGTTTACCTGTAACAGGTATACCGCACAGTTGGAAGTTTTACTCAGTAGCAGAACTACCTGGGAGGATGCCTCATATAAGGTTTGACTCACATGGCCACTGAAGGGACATGGTTTGTAACTGTCAGTAACAGTAGGACGACAGTACTAAACACGTTGGTCTCTGAGGGGCTACTCCATTAACTTCAACTCAACTTTGGTAGTCATCGGATGAACACATGCTACCAAAATGAGAATGAACCACAACCACGCCTTCAGTTACCAAATGGAAAATTTATCTGCAGAAGGTCACTGAAATGGATGGATTGGGATGGTGACAGACATATAAAGGGATATGGTAGTAGGGCTGACAATTGGTGGCAAGTGTCGGTGACTGATGGGCAGAGGCGGAAAGTTTCAACATTTTATAATTTCCATAGAACGCTGAAGGAATGGGTCAGTGGGCCACTGTATCACAAGTTTGCAAATAGACATCAGGCGATAGTTGAACTACCACTTGGTACACCGCCCATAGTGTGAAACGGGTATTATGTATAAATTTACCAACTAAAGTAGCTGATGAATATATTTAAAGAGGCAGTAATTCAACAACATATTGATAAATATTTTTTTTCTGAATGCAATTTACAGAGAACATTGTGCTGTCTTTACATACATCTCTAAAGACATCCTGTTTTTTGTTTCTCTTAAAATTTATCTTATCTTTACTGATCCATGTTAGTGAATACATAACCAAGGTTAACTATAACTTCATACGCATTAAAGAGAGATTGATTTGTTCCTTTGCACAGGACCCAAAATAGAATGTTAGTAAAAGACTTTTCAAGGCTAGTCTTCTTCTATTATGTCTCTGTGGTGCACCCAGCCCGCCTGCAGGGAGGTGTGATAACTCATGATATCACAGCCGCATCAATCTCTTATGTCCCCTTGTCCTCGGGTCTTGTCACAAGGCGGAATACATAGCCTTGCCAGTAGGCTATCAACTGACTAATATTTATTGTTTTTAAATTTTACCTGTTTTAAATATACTGACCTGTAATCTGTATGGTGACTGGCCATGTGCCAATTTGAGGGCCTGATTTCCAACAGCAAAATTACTACCCTTGAAAACAATCAAAATGAACTAGTAATAATAGCTAATGAACTAGTATTTTTACATACACAAAGAAAATCCACAACAAACAAATTGTGTTCCAGGTATGCCAATTTATTACAATGTACAAGAGACAGCTAATTCTGATTTGCATTTGATCACCAATTAAGCACCTTTGTCCCAGTTTGTAAACAATGTGAAAAGAAAAATAATTATAATTTAAATTTTATCTTGAAACAAAACAAATCAATATAACCTGAGTCCAAAGGACTCTGTCTTTCAGCTAGGGGAATGTCATTCACTAGAGAAGGTCTACAGTACTTGTGTTTTTGGTGTTTGTTGATTAGTGCTTTGATTCATGTAGAAAAGGTATCCTGTTGTAAAGGATATATTATGATCAATATAAATATTCAATACAACCTGTTCTATTTTATGAACCTTATGTTATCCAAACGAAATCTTTCACTGAAAGCACTCAACAAAATCTCGCTGTACATATAGTGTCCCATTGCCCTGTGGATCTAGTAATTGTTTAAGTACAGTACAAATGAAAAATTAAGATGGAATACAAATTTCAGCCTTATTTTCAAAGTTGATTTAACTTTCACTCATTGTGATATTTATTTATTTATTTATTGCAGACACATAGCGGATATATTTACAATAATTATTTACTTATTGGGACCTCTTAATCTTTTAGATGACATTGTGATCTCAGTTTTGAGAGGTCCACGGCAGCTTAGTGGTTAGCAATTTGGCAAGTACGCGAAACCCCAACTTTAACTTTTGACCTCAGTTTCTACTAGTAGAATCTCTGATTCCTCTATTAGAAACTTCGATCAGAGTTTGTTATAGTACAATCAGAAATTCCCCTGGATTGAAGTTTCTACTGTGACCTATGCATAGAATAATTTAAGAATTTCCACACCACTGCCTACAACATTTGAAGTTAATAATCAAGAATAAAACATAATGACCCGATTATGTTACTGGACATACGATTGTTCACCTTGTTTTATTCATCCGCACCTTAAGACCATTGCACATGTATGGGGTGCTGTCAATTGAAGGAGATTAAGCGCTATAAAAGTCCACATTAGATTACATTATATGGGTAGTCTCTGACTGATCAGATGATTCATAAAATTGTACAAACATTTCCTTCTCATTTTCATTTTAACATTTTTCCCCAAAACGTCTGACACTGAAATTATAAAATAGCCCATATATCTTCTGATGCAATTATTGGAAGCCACCATAATTTTTTGGTATATGACATGCCTGTAATCCGATCATCTATGGGCCTTCGGTGGTGTTGTGGGAAACATACTTGCCTCCCACCTCTGAGGTTGGTGATTAGAAACCCCGGACAAGACCCTATGTGGGGAAGTTTGTAGGCAGTTTACAGTGAAGAACCTTTACCAAACTAATATAAGTGAAGCATCACTTTTTGAGGACATAACAGTATTGAAATAAATACGATTTTGTTTGCAAATTGTGGTTGATTTATATAACTCTTCCCTCTGATGTTAATACCTTTAAATTAATCTGGTGACCACACTGATTACCAGTATATTTTTTGTATCATGTATCTTTTGCATTCATATTCAATAAATAGCCCTTATTTTTATTTGTGGTTTATTAACCTACACAGAGCTATGTGTAATTGACCGCCTAGTTTGTTACCAAAATAACTTGATAGGTGAGGAGGGATTTTGATAAAATTTTCAAGAAATTTCGACAATGTTGGATCATCTGGAACCAGTAACTATCAAAATGATTTTACCGTCTGGATCCAGGATATTTTTTGCAAAATAGCTCAGAAAGATGAAGATAGATTCTCATCAAATGTTCAGGAAATGTCAAAAAAAGCGGGAAGAACAGATGAATAAATATTGATGGTGATCTAGATCCCCTCTGGACCCAAGGACCTTTTAAAGGATGTTTTATCATTGTACTCTTAACTTCTTAAGCCATAGCGGAGGTATTAGGCCTTGGAAAAGGTCTGCCTTCTCTGAGTACTTTTCTAGCTTATTATTATTACTGTTACTATTATCGGTAGCAGGTATTTATACAACTAGCTTTGTATCAATTACGACTTGGTCATGCCAAATTCATCCACTTGGATTTGGTCACTTATATGCTAATGGAATGCAATACATACTGCACAGTCTGCCCATTATAAAAAGAAATTCTTTTAAGTGAAAAAGTAGAAAAATAAAATCATGTCTCTATCTTCCATCAGTAATAACCTGGTTGTTCCGGTTGGAATTAAAATGATGAAACTGTGGCCTGGTATGTCCGAAAATAACATACGGAACCCCTTGAGTGTCACTATGCAAAACAGAGTTTTGTTTTAAAAAATTGTTTGTAAATCCTTAGGTTATAAAATGCATACTGTGTTTCACTCTAAACATAAAGTTGTATCGAATGCCAGCGAAGACTTCCTACCAACAAGGCTGAAAGGGGTTTCAATCTACTAGAGTGAACTTCAAAAGCCATCATGAAATTCATGAAAATCCAGAGACAAAATCAAAAAAAAAAATCAAAAAAAAATTAAAATAAAAGTGTTCACTGGAAATGGATACAAAGTGGACCAAACCACAAATCGAACACGACACAATGTACACGAGGTTATGCAGTTGTAGCTCATGACTCCAGTAAGGAAATATGTGGCCTTAGCAAAAGAACTGATGTTATTCAGAGTCACTTGCAGGACTCCATAGAAATTGTCAGCAGTCTGAGACAGTGTTTTTATGGGGGATTGAATGACTTATATGTGATTGCTGAGTGTCTCCAACTAAATGATGGCTGTCATTTCATGGCTCCACTTTCATGGATTTGTGGGACACCGGAGACCAATTTGGACTGCAAATGGTATACAAAAGTTGGAAGCAGGGAATATATTTTTTTTCAAAGTCATTTTTTTTTCTATTTATTTCTGTCTGTTGCAAAGGGTTTCTCATTTCTAGATTAGATTACATTATTTTATTCCAGTCTTGTCCTCTGGTATAATTATATGCTGTTAGACTTTCTAAGACTCAAAATATATTCTAATATACTGCCATAGCTATACAGGCTATGTGGATAATGCTTCTTATTATATGCCACAGTGAAATAACATGTTGTTTATCAGGCCTGGCCTTCTGGGCCCATATTCACAAAGCGGATTAAGTTAAGCAAAATATTAGCTTAACTTTTATGGAAAACTAGTTTAGCTAATCTTTGGATTAAATTGGTATTCACAAAGTTAAGCTAATTTTTGGATTAAGTGCAGCAGATCCAAAAATGAGCTTAACTTTATGAATATGAACCTTAATCTTAATCCAATTTGTAGATCAACTTGAGCTAATTTTTCTCTGATCTTTCGTGAATCCCTTTTGTGAATACAGGCCCTGGTCTCTTTTGGTTTTGTTGTTAGGTGTATTGTACTTCGGTGTAGAAGGTCTTAAGTTCAATCCTTCGTTGTGTCATGGAGATTATACCTCTGGACAAGGTACCTCACACATACGTGTCACCAAGGAATACAAAGTGGTACCAACACTGGCTGTAGAGGTACGCCGGTGACAGACTACCATCCTGTAAAAATACTCTTAGATCTTCCATGCCAAAGAAACAAGAAATAAGTTCTGGCGGTATGGAGCACTAGGCCCTGAGAATGATTTTACCTATCTTACCTTAGCAGGATTGGAAGAATTTAATAGTGAAATAATTGTTGTAAAGGGAGTTTTAAGATAATTTTTCAAGTGACTGTTCTCATTCTTTGCGGAAGAATCAAAATAGTCAAATGGCTTGTATTCATGAAATGGTTAGGCATAAATAGTCATACATGACTTTGTGGCGAAAAAAGAAAATGGAAATATTAGAATTTAGGCAATACGGTTAATTTTGTATCATCGGAAAAGTGGAAGATTGTGGACACAGCCCAAAATGGCCAATATTATCTAAACTATGGCCCTTATCCTCCAAATAACCTTAAATTATTCATTATTGGAACAAAAGTTTCTCATTGACACAAACAATTGTACATACAATATCTACAAGCTCTTCAACATAGTTACACAAATGCTACATAGAATTAGTATTATGATAATATGAACAAGATCACCCTTCATTAGCCTCACCCCCAAAGGAGAAGGGCAAGGGCATTGTAATCACATTGGTTTGTTTGTTTCTATGTGTGTCCTCATAACTTGAAACCTATATACTGCTGATTTTTATGAGGTTTTTGGCGATATTGTGTTGTATTAATATTCAGCGCAATATCTCCATGCACTACGAGACTCAAAGAGATATATGACCCATCCAACTGCACAAATACAGCCCAACTCTCAGGTTACTGACATTCCCCTTACTGAAAGACAGAGGCTCAAAGATGACCATTTATCAATGTCCTTGAGGTTCTTTAGCCTGCCTCTGGGAATAGGATCCAATGACAGAGGACCACAGTTTTAATCCGAGCTACCATGTATTATGTATCTGCCTGTACCTGGATTTGAACCCATGTCCTCTGTGTTCCTAGGCAAGTATTACCCACTAGGCCACAGTGGTAGATATCTGCTCCATAACTCACAAAAAACTATTAATTGCTTTGGGGTTTTATTTCATCACAATTTCAAATCTCTTCCTGCCTCTGTCCTCCTTATAGATGATGCAGATCTGCATTGAGACTCAAGGATTTTTAAGGGATTTATTCACCAATAAACAGTCCTGCATCCCACGGGCGAAGACTTGTGTTCTCTTAGGTACTATACTTGTCTAACCAGGTGTTTAATCTTCTAGTTAACATTTCACAGATGATGACCTCAATACATATCTAGACATACATGTCATTTATAATCGTTGTAACTGCATACCTGAGGTAACCAGTTCCGTGAGCATTTTTTTTTATCTGAAGCCATCACCAGAAAATAAACATTAAACTCACTCCACTTGTTATTACGGAAGCTAACTGGTAGATAGTAAAAGCACGCACAATGAAGGCATACACAATAAATATATAAATCATTCATGAAGATGAACTATATAATACTTGTGCTACATAATCGTTAGACAAAAGGACTTGAGGAAAGTCTACATAATCGTAGATTCTCTTGTAGTGACCTCATTCCTGACATATATATTTTTCTTTGTGTGTCATTCTGGCAGTACTTCGTATTTTACATGGCATGATATAAATTGTACCTCTGCGACGTCCCATAAAAATGGGCATAATTTGCATCAAGAATTTAGACATTTCTTGGGACACATTTGGGCGGACGATTATTTTTGTCATTCAATCACCATTCCTAAGGGGAGAAGCTATATTCACCTTGAGGCTGATAAGGAGGCTGATCTCTGCCTAAACTTTTACCAAAGAGTTCCTGTAAGAAATAGGCACTAGCCTCGATGATGGCTGAATGCATTGAATGTGCCTCAATTTACTCAATTGGGTTTGATGTCCTCGGGTTCGTACTTAATGTGCACTATAAAGGATGGAACTTCCGGCATAATGGACTCATGGTACCAACACTCATCCATTCTTTTGCCAGAAGTTCCTCCCTTCATAGTGTGCATAAAGTACCAACCTGAGGATTTTATTTATTTTATGAAGACTGGTCGCATTTAGGGATGCATTTCATTGCAGTAAGATATTATTTCTTACATACCCTTTTTGTTATAGTATATTTTGGCTGCACATTATTGCTCCAGATTATGTACAGCAGAAACATGCACACTGCAGAGCATGCGGTTATCTGGCACTTCCGGTCTTTATTATATAGGAATAATCCCCCACAAACCATGGTATATGCAGAATATTTTTAAATGGTTTGAGGTATTGGTCCCAAAGGCGAAGCCTGAGGTATCTAAATTTCAAACCTTGTTAAAATTCTGCTTATGTCATGGTCTGGAAGGGATAATTCATTTTCTAACATGATACAAAATTGATTAATTGCAAAATTTACCTTTAAAGAAGAGTAAAACAGCTTGGTGTTGAATAAAACAGTAGAAATATGTAGCTATTCCATCCTGCTTACATACCCCCATATACTCTCAGCTAAAGTTATATAATAGAAAAAGAGAGTAGCATATTAGTATATTATTTTAAATATATTTAACACTGATTCTTTTTATTTCAATAAATTATGTTTTACGTGAAAACTTGTTTAAAGCCAAATATGTAAACAATCAGAAACATGTGAATATGTTTACTTACCCCTTGTTGGTTCGATCGATGGAACATTGGGCAGGAAGTACACACAGAATTTTACCAGGGTCCTTAGACAATCATGTTAGAATGTTGCTTTCAACATATTTTATCAGTCATGGCAAGACAGGTTACTGAATGGTATTAAGGAAAACAGTTGTTCTAGATTCTGCAGTGAAAACCATCAGATGCTAACAAGTAACTGCCAACTTTTGTACTTTAGATTGGACCAGGAATTGAATGCATGCTTCATACTTGTTTATTACAAGCGGCTTTGTAGCAGATAGGTTTCTGTGAAGATTTTATTATATTTACAGCCCATGAGCAGATCCATGTATCCATTGAGGGTTGTAGCTAGGTCTGTAAATGGTGAAAGCGGCCCCTCAGACATTATATGTACTGTATTTTATTTATCTGCCACAGTGGCCTAATGGATAACTCACCTAAGGAGACACAGGACATGAGTTTGATCCCAATTACAGCAACATATACACTGTCGCTTGGATTAACACTTACATTGCCTGTTGTCCCTCATCCGGTCCCATCTGAAGTGGCAGGCTAAAAACCTCAGGGACATTGATAAATGATCTTCCAGGAGCATCGATCTCTCAGTGACGGATGTCCAGCAACTATAACTTGGCTGTACATAAAGCAGTCAAGATGGGTCAAATATCACTTTGAATCCTGTAGTAAAAAGATATTGAGAATAAATAACATACCATATCTAAATTATGGAAATCCCCACACTGGGCCTAGTGCAAGGCTACATTTGTGTAGTGGATAAATGTCCTTGTGGGATGGGTAGGAGAGTGGGCTAATACCAGACAAGATCTCTTCAGAACAAAACCCATAGTCTAAAGAGAAAAGAATAATCAATTGAAAAGTCTGATGGAAAAGATGATATGGGAAGGTCCAGTGGTAAAAACAAAGGATGTGTATGATAAGCTGCATTTATAATCAGATCCAGTCTCAGTGTCTTTTCTTCAGTATGGTAGGTTGTGTTTTCTCAACCCCAACCACCCAGATAGACAATGACAGACACTGCAAGAGTCATCAAAATACCATGCCTGTCACAGTATTGTACATGTCTCTTAAGAAATCTATAATGAGAAATAAATTCATCAATATGCAAATATTTCATGAATTTGGATGTTGTTTATACTTCTTTATGCTTTGGCTATTTCCTTTCTGTGATTTGGAAGTTAGTTTGTTAAATATGCATGGTATTTTGACAATCCTTGTTCTGTTTCAACACATGAAGGCCCACATTCACTAATACTCGTGTTCTTAGAATAAATAGTGAGTAATGAGTATTTTCTTAGATGAAAATATCTCTCAGTTAGAATATTTCAAATTTACCATACACTCTCCAGGCGGAACCATAGAAAAAAACACCAGATGGGTTAATATATACTTTAATTCTACTTTCGTTAACATGACCACATTAGACTAAGCTAAATATACATATTTACATAAAACATGAAGCAAGCATATCTAAAAATAAGAATGTTTCAAAATTACTATAAAATATGTATTTGCAATTCATTATTCTATAAATCTTACATCCATGTTGATCAACTAATACAGTGATAATGCTATAACCTGTTTACTTCAGAACTATTACATCCAATTCATTATTACGTTTAGAAGTATAAACATTTCATTGAATGAAAGAAAACATCTTTTATTATTCTAAGAATTCTTTTAGAAAATGGTTACTTTCTTAAAAAAAAATTCCAAGAGTAAGAATGGTTGTGAACTTATGTGCACAGATTTTAGAGGCCAGTCTTCTGCATATATTTTACAAAAGCCATAATTTATTTTATGTTTGAATCATCATTTTCTTATTTCTCAAATTTGATTGTTCATTATAAATATACTTAAGCTAAGTAAGAACAAAACATTGTTGATCGCAAATGCACCTATACATTGTAAAATGTGCATGAATAGCTATTCATATTTTTGTTCATTATTTACTCACTTACCGTTGATGTTAAAATGAAAAACAAAGATTCAAAATTCGAACACCAAATCCATGGGTTTTTTTTGTCTTTTTGGGGGGGTGTGGGGGGTGTGTGTGTGTGGCATTTTGTACATGTAAATGTTGGCGATTGAAAAACATCAATTCGCAAAAGCGTAAGTTATGAATACACTTTACAATTAACCTTTAAGAAAAGATTTTAAGGGGATAATGCAATTTACATAAGAGATCTTTGTCCCAATTTTGGCACAAGACAGTGTACATGGCATAAATTATTTGTTTTGTATCCATGATACTGATTGACTTGAGTTTGCCAAAGTACTACAGGAAGCAGTACCCATTCCTTTTAAGGCCTCAAATACACCAAAGTGATCCGACCCGATACGTTCCAGAATCCAGATGGCCTCATATCTGAAAAGTGTACGAGAAAAGCCCTACAGAGAAAAGCCCTTCATTTTTTTACACTCGTGGAGAAAAGCACTGCATCTTTTTATCCGTTGGGAAAACTCCAGTCAAAAGTTTGTTGCATATTTTAGACAATATCAAAATTGTAAGGCTTTTATACTATAGGGGTTTTGTCTGAAGGCTTTTCTCCGTGCACTGTTCAGATATGAGGCCAAAGTCGAAAGTTCAAAAATCATCCAAAATCATTACTCATTCTTCTGTCAAATTTGATTGACAAGTGTCACATAATTATTGTATAGAAAATATTTAATGCAATATCTCCTTACTACAGGACTGGAAGCGCTGCTTGATTCATCCCGACTGCACATGTACAGCCTAAGTTCTCATATGACTGATACACAGAGTCACAGGGATGACTATCAATGTCCCTGGGATTCTTTAGCTTGCCACTGGAGATAGGACCCTTGATCATCCAAGCTGGTGAAAACTAACACACTCTTAATGATATAACCTTGTGGTTTGGTTAATTATAAGAAAATAACAGGCTTTTAACTGCATGAGATATAACGCAGTATTGGGGTCTTTTTTATTTTTGTTAATTTTAGCATGATCAATTTTGAGAAAATAAATGTCACTTAAGTAGTGTTCATGTGTACATAAAACTAAATTTGGAGGTTTTACTGTAATATATTTTTGACACTTCTCAATCCAGATTAAACTCTGTAGTGTGGACACTCAACTCAGATTGAGATTAATCTGCTTCAATCTGCTTCAACCCCCAATCCTTGTCAACCAGGATTGTAGTATGAACCCCACCTATGTAATTACCTGTATCTGGGATTAAACCTGGGTTCTTTGTAGTCCTATAGGACTGTATTGTCGAAATATGATGCTAAAGTTAATGCACTGCACCTACAATTGCCAAATAATTATTGTGAATATCAAGGCAACTCACTGTTGCAAATACAAGCATTTAAAGAGGATTTCACTGTGACCTGCAGCACCACCTGGCATACAACACCTCAGTTCCATTTAATATTTTGTTATTCTGGAAGATAACACCCATAAATGAGCCAAAGGCAAAATTAAACATGAGTTTCCCCCAGAAAGAAAAGTTTCCTCTTTCAACCCAAGAAAAATATAGAAAAACGTTTAAAAACTGTCCAGAAATAAGAAAGTTTTTACTAGTTCACTGGATATAGACCTTTAAAATGTGATTTTATCATTGTTGACACTGTTGTCAAAAACTTGTAGTTCGTTTTTAAAACATTTACCAGACAAAGAGCCATCTTCAATGATAAAGTTGATAAGAAAACTTAATAACTAATAAAACATGTGAGGCACACACATTAGGGTTTGGCCAGAGATTCCCCGAGGGGCACATAACTCTATTAGAAATACAGTTATTAGGGTGGGGGACAACAATCTCCAACTACGCGCCCAGTTGGGTTGTCATTTATCTCATGCATATCAATCAAGCTATCTTGTGAGGCATTGTGTAGCTTTTGGAGGCAGTTTCTTCCCTCAACCCCCTCAGTCACCCCTCCCTGTTTGTCCTATCCTTTCCAGTATCTTGTCAAACAGGAGGAGAGTTCAATTACAATGTCCCTGTTAATGAAGCCGATAGGATCTTTCTAGCTATGCAAAATAAAATCGATTGTCATTTGGCACTATTGCTCTTGTTGAAAATTGCAAGGCTAGTCTTCCCAAGGCTCATAAATACATGCTATTAGGGGAAATACTGTATAAGTGAAAATTACTCATGGAAGCAAATAAACTCGGGTAGTTCAGATAAATTTCTTTTTAAATTTTAAATTTTTATAAATCTTAGCTATAGAAAATGATACATTTTTAAAAAGTAAAATTTAATTCCAGTAAATTTCTTTAAAAAATAAAAAAAAATACACATTATTTTTTTTTGTTTTAACGTTTTCATCAAATTGGATGTTATAGATTTAATATATAACCAAAATCAATGGAAAGGTTACAGACAAAAATTTACAAGGTAAAATTAAAATATAGGCTTAAAAGTTATTAATATAAACAATCAACTAATTGTGTCTTTTCAAAGACCTTAATAACTTAAGGCTAATTGAAAGGTCAGGCGATTATGCTAATTTGACTTTTATTTGATTTAATTTATATAAAACTGAAATATGTAAAACATCCTCTAAGACCCTGGTATTCCAGGAAGGTATAGTCCACTAAGTATTTATTTTTGAAAATCAGTCTTGAAATAAAAGAGCTCTGTTAATTTTAAATAGGGGTGCTGTGCTTGGGCAAATGCCCAGTGAAAAAAATATCTCAGGGAAAAATGCCGCAAACTTTAATTTCACCCATGGATAATGGTGAATTTAAAAGTGTATAGCACAGTGTAATAACGCAAAATATAAAGAAAAACATCCTTTGTATTTAAATGTGTACTTGTAATATCAAACTTAAACCCACAAATATAAAAGACAAGATTAAGTTCAAATGCAGGAGGCATTTTCTTCAGAAAGCATTTTTTCTAGGAGGCCTTTTTCCATGAGGCATTTTCCCAGGATTTCTGGGTTGCATGTTGACAATATCTACTGATTATGATAAATGTTGGAGAATATTTTTTTTCATTATATATCGGCTTGCACAGTATTACAGACAACGTGAACTGACAAGGTATTTATCATATCTAATGGTGTACAGAGAAAAGCCATACAGAAAAAAAACTCTACAGAGACAAGCTCCTCAACTTTTTGTCTGCCATGGAGAAAAGCCCATTGGATTGGTGCTAGACTGTATCAAATTGTTAATGGTACCTTACGAAGGTAAGTGGTGGGAAGCTAACTCTCAGTCTTTATTTCACAGCTAAAAGAAGCCATGATTGTGTCACCCCACTAAAGTTAGTGATCTGTTATACTGAGATTGTTTCACCACATCAACATCCTGGTTATAAATTTGCTAGCAGAAATGCATACTAGAAAAGGCCAATATTTCCATGATATGTAATCATATTTCTTCTTAATTCACACATGTTGTTTCAAAATTGAAATTCTGAGTCAGCAGTAACAAGGTTCAATATCACATTACTAATTGTGTGTAACATTTTCGATCTGTAATTCAAAGTATGATTTTTGATGGTAATAAGTTCTCAAACTAATGAAGCAATTACTTTTATCGGCTTGTGTGTAGGCATGTTTCAGCAATTTACAACTGCTTGGATGGATCAATTATGACCTCTGCTTTTCTGTGTGAGACACCTTAGAGCCTTTCTTTATGATAGAGATTAAGCGTGATATAAGTACAGTTAGAATTGGAATCCAGGTGTACACTTGGTAACACAGTCATCTCCCTCCTCTCTGATATTGAGTTAAAATCCCTGGACCCTAACCTGACATGGAAATATATTTCTCAGTGCCCAGTGATATGCAGCACCTTTACCATCTCAAATGATTTGCTTCACTCTATACGGTAGAGGTCTTTGATGGCCTAGTGGTTAGTAAGTGGGACAACCAGTCACAGGCTATCAGCTCTATGTGGGTTCGATCTGATAAGGATCACTCTCTAGATGACCCTGGTTGTTGAACCGGATGTAATAGCCTAGTAACATCTTCTGTTAATGTCATATCTGTATGTATTTTCTTTCCACTTGAAGATCTAGTAATTATTGTCACAGGACCAGGTCTCTAGGGGACTGGAGCCCACAACCTCTCACTCACGAGGCCCACACTCTACCAGGTGAGCTATAAGGGAAATCCCTACTAGCCAAGCCAGTAGTGGTCATTTCATCACTTTTTGGGTTCTGTCACATTATGACTCTGAAAAGAGTTTGCTAATAAACACTGAAGAACAACCCACCCCACATATCCATCCCACCCTTCACCCCTTCACTGTGTTTATTTCAGGACAGTTCGTGAGGGTTCGAGCAAAGTTTTCCATATGTTTCAAAAAATGGTCCCGAAGACAAAACCCCTTCTGAGTTGCATTGAATCACACTGAAGGCTTCCTACCCAACTGCGAATCCCACCAAATGCATGTTCTACTAAAATGCAAAGCACTAATGAACCACAAGCAAACAAAACTGGAAGTACACGAGTCTGTTAGGTTGTAGGTTATGACTATAACGGAGAAAGGTGAGAACTTAATATAAAAACCTTAACTTTGGCCTTTGTACTCAATGCCCTGAAACATCCCTGTGATATGACTTATACAATATGCTAAAAACAGTGGTAAAACCCAAACTGGCTAAACAAGGGCTAAGAATTGAAAACCTGTATTTGCTATTACCATCTATTTATTCATAAATAGACACTATCATTTTTAGCATGAAACTTGAAAGTAAATTAGTATTTTTAATTATTAACATTTCTCCATACCTTAATTATAATCTATTTCTTACACCAGAAATTGTTTTTATGCTTGGGTAATTAGTAACACAACCTTCAGGGACGTGCTTTTTATGCAGTTACAAACGAAGCATTTAGATAATGAACCATTTTGATGAATATCCCAAAGAGACAGTATAGCCTTGCTTAAGGCTCGAGCTTCTTTGTAATTGGTACAAATTCTCTTTTGGCATAATGTGTTTTCACATATGTACTTGATTATTTATCAACATACTTCTCATACTGTCTGTTCAGTTAATATACCTTAACTTATCATTTGTGTGTATGTTTGAAAATCTTTTAGTACAAATTTGAGCCTGAGGCAAGATTACACTCAGCAATTTTTTCAGTTTTTGTATCAGGGTCGATGTTCACTAACCCTTTTCTTTGAATACTTTAATTTTCAAAATTGTTCTTTGACAATAAGCATTTTTTTTTGTAGAATAAGCTTTTTTTTTCAAAATTGCTGTCAAAGTTTATTTTGATACAGTTTTCCAACAAATTAATACCGTATTATCGATCAATAACTAAAATCCCAACACCACATGTTTCTAAACAGACGCTTAATGAATTGAATGCACCCTGGTTGAAAATGCCTACCAGTTGCTTAATATCAGAGTAAAACAATATTTAGTTTACATGTGACTATAATACAGCTAAAAGTAATACACAATATTCTGATGTCCAGAAAGTAGATTAGTTTCGAAGCCAAATCTGATCCTTTCTATTCTCACAAAATAATACTATACCAGGCAGAATTTGTGTAGTATTCTCTACAAGTGGTGCTTTCATAGGATATGTTTCCTCAATGCCGATCACTGACTCACATAACCTGACACCACCCTGGTGTTTCAGCATGCCAGATACAAATGCAAAAAACATCTATAACTATACAAACAAGACCTTTCTTGCTTTTCAACTTTTAATTGATTTTGATTCTTTCACCAATGTTTTCTGTATGATGATAAAAAGATTCTAAAATGAAATATGTTATAAATACTGGGAGAGTATTCACTAACATGGATAAGTGAAGATCAGATCAAATTTGAACAAAAATGATACACTTTTCATCAGATTTTTGGATCAGCTCAAATTGGTATTCTCGAAACATTTGATATGATTTTTTATCAATTTTGGATCATCTTTAATCTATGTACTTTGATGGATTAGCTTTTGGATCAAGATAGATAAAAATAAATGATAGAAGATATAATAGGGAAGAAGATTAATGTTTTAATCAGTCATTACAATGGCCGAGGATACTTGACAACTAACTAAATGCTTGAGATTTAAAATATTTGATTCTTTCAGTATTTTTTAACGTCGCTTTCAACACTGTACAGGTCATATTATGACGGGTAGTTTTATGGGCACAGGAAACCAGTACATACAGTTGGTCAAGGTTCTGCACTGTAAACTGCTGACCAATGGCAAGCAGCTACCAGCTTTGCCTCTTCTGGTCAGGCTGGGATTCGAACACCGATCTCAGAGGTGGCAGGTGAGTTTGTTACCACTGCACCACCGTGGTAGGTGTCAGCCATCAGCAATTGAGTATCGATGACCCGAGTTGTATTTGACGTTGACCTTGTTGTTCTGTAAATGGACCTCATGTGTTGGTAGTCCACATTTTAAAATGACCTGGCATTCCAGCCCTTTATCCCGGTAGTGTGTACATTTTAGTATAGCATGTGAAAGTTCAAGGGAGATTTTGTTTCAAACATTTAAAAAATCTACTACATGTTGTAATGGCCGTCTACATTGTGTCATCTGCACACTACCCAAATTCGAATCCTGCGTATTTAAACCTAATGGATACTACTAAAACACAAAACACACTGAGCCAGAAGTTAGCCCGAGTAAGTTAAATGTTTTTTATCTTTATGTAGCATATGAGGACAGGGCAAACCTGGGTGATATAAGTATTAGGCTACACTTGGTTTCAACGTATCTCGATGTTGATAGCCCTGGGTAAATAGATAACTGCCTATTTAGTACTTTCTTTTGTTAAAAGAATTAAGCAAAAGTTCACAAAATTACAAGTTTTGGCAACTATTTTTACTTGTATATTGACATCTGATGGCCCAATTTTATTGCTTCCTGAACCATTGCATCCAATATGAAAAACAGATGTCAGCCATGATAAGATCTGGTATAAATCGGATAAAAGGAAGCATTTCAAAACCAAAATATCGCAACCAAAAACTTGACCAAAGTTGGCCGACATCGGGTGGTAAAAATCGGTTAAAAGGAAGCATAGCCTAATTCATTTAGAAATCATTGCTATACACTTTAACAGTATCCATCATAACTGCAGACATTTCTTTGAGATGACTTTGATGTGTGTACCAACCCATGGAGAATTGTCCAATTACCACAAACTATTCCCGCAACTGCAATAAGACTGTAACACTACAAACATTATACAGCCCCATAGGGACAAGTAAAACTGTGGTGGTATGGTCAAAGACAAGCTAAAGGCCGGAATTTAGTGCTATGTTCTCTTGAAACAGCAACATATCTTTGTCTCAGTTCAGACATAAGCCAATTGAGTCTACTTTTTATATATCTACATGAGAAAAAAAAGCTTTTTTTTCAATCCAACATAAAAATCTATGTTTGGGACATGAGGGTATGTTTTTATCTTGCAGTGTTAAGCATATAAATTTGATTGGCTAAATGATCCTTAATATAATTAAACATTTATCAATGGCCATATTCAATAAAGAACTTGAATCTCAGACTTAAGCAAAACCTCTAAGTTTTAGACTCAAGTCTTTTAGTGGATTCTTCCTGATTGCTCTGTGAAGAAAAGTCATGAATTAAGTCTAAAATTAAGTTTTGGGCTTAAGTTGGGAGGCAACAAAGAACTCAAGTCCAATCTTAGCTGAGACAAAGGCCTAAGAAAATAGCTACAGAAAGAATAGAAAGCAAAATAATACATCCCTACAAATAGTGTATCCTCTCCTTTGATCTTTTTTTTTTTTTTTTTTTTTTTGGGGGGGGGGGGGGGGGGGGCTGCATTATTTTTCTGCAATATTTTATATTTCAAAGAGGAAAGGGATACACTTTTTGGCAAGATGATACACTATTTTGCAAGGGATACAAAATATCGCAAGCCAACTTGCAAAAATTTTGCAACCCCATACACTTTTTAGGGTGATGCATTATTTGGTGCTACACCTGTACTGGTTGTGGGAGTGACCTTCATACCACTCGTACTACGTGGAAATTTTGAACAGCTTAAAACCTTTTGTGTATGTGGCCACGGAGAGTATTAAATACTACAGTATACAAAGTTAACTGACAGAAGCACAACAGTACATGGAGGAATGGGCCGTTGTATTAGTTGCCTCTAAACATAGGCAATGCTGCCTGTGGTGTGATCAGAGAATACAGAATGCCTTGCAGGGATAGGGATTGGCTGATGGAACTACAAACTCCCCATACATTCCCAAACAACACAGGAACCAATAAGAATATAAGTAGAAAAGTGACTCTCAAGAAATGCTCTGGAAAATTTTCTTGAGGATAGACGTCTTAGGTGAATGTCCTCCTGAATCACTATGAATAACTCCGGTACTTAGGAATCTCCATTGGCTCCCTGTTCAGTTTCGCTCAGAGTTCAAACTGGCTACCCTGGTGTACAAGTTTATTCCTACTGGTTTCCCTAAATATTTTGCTCCATATCTATCCACATTCCGCACTACTTACAATACTAGACGCAGTCAGAGTGTTGCCAATTTCCTTAATATGCCAAAATGTCAACCTAAAATTCACAAGTCCACTAAGCATTTTGGTTTCACTTTTGCCTGTGATGCTCCCACTGTTTGGAATTCACTTCCTGAAGACATTTGTGCATCACCCACTGTTGCCTCTTTTAGAAAGAAGCTCAAAACCTATCTCTACGCAAAGGCATATCCTCCTTAGCTCATTTTCTTTTATGGCTTCTCCGTGGTGCTGACCTATTTCTGTCCCTGGACTTTGAATTTGCATATTGCTATTGTCTCGTTGCGCCTTAGAGTACACTACTCAGTGGATGTTAAGTGCTATAAAAGTCTAATTATAATTAGAATTAGAATATGCACACACATTTATCAAGAATTCCATCCAGAGCTCTGCAGCGATGTCTGCAAAACCCTAATATTTGAAATTCCCAACCCAATTATGAGCATGTTTCATGACAGTGGAACAAATCAATCATGATTGCAAGTAGTTTATAATTACCTGCCCATGTTATAAACACAGTCCACTTTCATCAGTCTCTACTGAATAGTTGTCAAATCTAACAATTGGAATTGCTTGGTACTTGTAATGGGTTTTGGAACAAAACCAATACCAGTATGTGGTGAGATTATAATTACACCATTAGTTACACCATTGTTTCACCAGCAATTAAGATGGACATTTCTGTTTCTTGAGGTTCGGGGGGGGGGGGGGGGGGGGGGGGGGGGGGGGGGGCGGGGGGTTATGACCATATCAGAACAATTGACTGTAAAAAAGTTGTCATGTGCAGGTGTGTCATATTTGTTCTCGTGACATGGACAAATTCTTCACATATCAGTGGCATATCCCAGGCGTAATTCTGTCTGGCTAATATAGATTATTGCACTGAGTAACTAGAAATTACTTATAGAGTCCAAACGTCCAACAGCCGGTGTTTCCGAAAGTTCAGGATTTTCCATTTTCCCAAGATGTTGTCATATTTTTTCTTTTGGTCAGGTCCTACAAATGTAAAAAAAATAATTTCATGGATATCCACTCATTTTTCTGAAGTTATGTCACCCAGAAAGCTAAAGTCATTGAAAGTATTTTTTGAAGTGGGACCTTGTCGGAAATATGTTCCAGACCTTTTCAAAGATTTAAATACTTCTTCCTTTGGTCTGGCCTTACCCACACCAAAATATCAGAAAGATCCATTCAGTTCTTCTAGAGTTATCAGAAATACAGATAAACAGACAGACAATCAAATGAACACACCCAAAACATAACCTCCTGGTGGACGTGACAACTTTTTCATACTAAGGTGAAATAACTAGAAGTCACATTTCCCGGTGTCTCTGTCACACTGTAGGCAGTATTGTCATTCTGCCATTCTGTCTTTCCTGTCATTTATGTTGTGATCTGGACCTGTATTCACAAAGATTCTTAGAATTTTTCTTAGATTTACACTTAAGTCTAAGAAAAATTCTTTGCTAAGAATTTTCTTATTCTTAGAAGAAAAACCTTTTCACACAACAATTCTTAGCTAAGAATAATTCTAAGAATAGAAGTAAAAATAAATGTGTGTACAGGTTAGACTAAGTGTAATTCAAAGAAAAATACTAAGAATCTTTGTGAGTACAGGACCAGAAGTGACTTTCTGTATTTGGATGCAATTCTGGTGTCACGAATAAGAGTTTTGTGTATATAGCCATTTCTTATTCTTAGAAAAATTCTGAGAATAAAAGCCAATCTTACAAAAATTCTAAGAATAAGTATGATTCTAAGAATAAGAATCTTTGTGAATAGGAAAATTCTTATTCTTAGAATTTTTTTAAGAAAAATGACAATTCTAAGAATAAGAATCTTTGTGAATACGGGCCCAGAGCATTAACTATTTTAACAGAGGTATTTCCATGAAAAAATAGCAGGGCAACACAAAAGTTTTATTCTAATTGCTGACTCACTCCTGTTGAATTCTCTTGAATTTAAAAAATCGAAGAAATGAAAATGAGACTTTGAAAATTCATAATTTTTTTATCCAGCATATGATCCTGATCTATCCCCAATTTTGATTAGTTCTTTCTTTGATCAGGTCATACCCACATAAGATATTTCATAAAGATATATTCATTACTTTTTAGAGTAATCATGAAGATAGAGAGACAAACAAATGCATCCAATGACATAACCTACTTAGAAGAGGTAAAAATCTGCTAACTTTTCAAATGACTTTACACAAGCAGACTGTGGAAGCCTTTGTCTGTGGGGTTGTTATTGGACACTTTCCGGCTGTGGAATGGGATCAGAGTATATTATGACAACATACAGAGGTTTGGTGGGATGGGGGTGTACATAAACACAGACAGATGGGAAGCGGGCAAAAGGCCAAACACACAGTCTACTGAAACATATTAATATGGTAACAAATGCCACACAGCTAAAAAAGACACAGAATATGGCAGGCAATAGACAGTGAGTTTATGCAAAGGATTTTTGCTTCTTCAATTATTTTTTTTAATATTATTCAACGCTGTTGATAGAGGTATTATTTAATTTACTACAAAGCACATAGAAGTCTTTCAAAACATGTGATCAAATGTAAGATCAAAAGAATACGAGTATGACATTTTGAAATCTTTTACTGACTGTTTTTGTTGATATTTGACAAAACTGGAACACAAAATCAATGTCACCAGGAGATGTATTTGACCTAAATACCTAGCAATAAAAGTCAAAGGTCAAAGCTGGGGTTTTACGTCCCGATCAACATCTAGGGTCATATTGGTACAGATCTTCAGCATTGCCACTTGTGGGATTCGAACCCACACAGAAATGACAGCCTATGATAAGATGCCAAACCTTCTAACCACTAGGCCACCGAGGGTCTCACCTAGTATCAAAGACTGGGCAATAAGTTCATATATTAGCTGCACCCTCAATGCCCAGAAAATACTACAAACAGCATTTCCAGCGGTTATGGACATCAGGCAAAGAATGTTGTTCCTTCTTTTAAGCCTAGCTCCAAACTATTAGCTCCAGTTTGGCTACTGAAGAGAATCAAAATTGGGGAGGAAAAGTGCCATGATTAGACGCCAAAAAATATACAGACAAGATAGAGTAAAGGTAAAGTAATATTAAAAGGATTAACTTTAGAGAAGACACAGAAAGAGGTATAATAACTCAGAAATGGGACGAAAGGCAGCAGAACAGCTACAGAAATAAAAGGGTAACCTGAACTTACAGCTGGTTTTATCAGCTGACTTTGATACCACCCATGACAGGTGAGAATTTTGGACATCTCAAAGTTTCCTTGCGGGAGGTCACAGAAAGCAAACAATGCAACAGTATAAAAACTTTAATGAAGGAAGCCCAGCAGTACATGGAGGAATTAGGCGTTAAATATAAAGCCCTGAACATAGCCAATACTGCTTGCGATTGGGATATGGCTATGTTATGCCACTTTTGCTCTTTTTGTAAATATTTTAAAACAAATATCAAACTAACCTGTGCCTGTATTCACAAAGATTCTTATTCTTAGAATTTTTCTTAGAATTGTCGTTTTTCTTAGAAAAATTCTAAGAATAAGAATTTTCCTATTCACAAAGATTTTTATTCTTAGAATTATACTTATTCTTAGAATTTTTCTAAGAATGGCTTTTATTCTTAGAATTTTACTAAGAATAAGAAATTGCTATATGCACAAAACTCTTATTCTTGACACCAGAAATGGATCCAAATACAGAAAGTTACTTTTTGGTTTGTATTTACAAAGATTCTTTGAATTACACTTAGTCTAACCTGTACACACATTTCTGTTTAATTCTATTCTTAGAATTATTCTTAGCTAAGACTTGTTTTGTGAATAGGATTTTATTCTAAGAATAAGAAAATTCTTAGCATAGAATTTTTCTTAGACTTAAGTGTAATCCTAAGAAAAATTCTAAGAATCTTTGTGAATACAGACCCTGTTCCTAGACATCACTTGTAGAGTGCAGACCTCCACCGGGAGGCGTTTCTGAAAATTTGGGATTTTTTTTGGTATCCAGAATTTGATCCAGATCTTTGCCAAAATATAATCACTTCTTCCTTTTGCCAGACCCTGTCCACATAAAAAAATTCATAAAGATTCACTCAGTACTTTTGTAGTAATGTCAACCAGAAAGCCAAAATCAATGGAAATTCATTGAAAATTGGACCATTGAAACTTTATGATTTTTTTTTGTATCCAGAATAAGATCCAGATCTTTCCAAAAATTTTATCTCACTTTCCTTTGGCAAGATCCTACTTACATAAAAAAAGTTCCAAAAGATCCGTTCGTTACTTTTAGAGTAATAGTGAACACAGACAAACAAACAGACAAAACAATGTATCCCGAAATAGAAGGTAAATTTGCTGGGTATATATTACAAGAAAGAATATCTAGATTCTGGTGAGTTCTCAATTAGGCTGCAAGATCCCCATTTTTTGTGCCGAATCTCATTTCTCAGTGAACAGAAATGTTTGTAATGCCTGATAGTACATTAGATAAATGAAATACAAACAAACTTATACAAAATAAAGCATAAACCTGGGAAATAAACGACAGGAGAGTGTTTGTAAATTTCAAATAGATATTTATTATTAAGTATTTATTAGACTATGGTGTCATCAATTTGGATTAATAACTGACACACATCTGGAGCTATGCTCAAAGATTGCTTCAATCTCATTAGCCTCATAACAAGGAATTTCGTTTCCTTAAAAATCTTCTTTTCCTTTACTGTGTAAAAAATTTCCTTTATCCATTAAGACTTTTTAAGGTGACTGTCCTTAATTTTGAGGATTTTCTTTCTTTTTTTTACATTTAAGAGGGGTCGGGGTACAAAGATTCATTATTATAATTTTAAACGACAACCGCCTGGAGATTTCCATTGTTAGAATTATTAAAATAGCTAGATTTTTTGGTGTGCAATAAGCTCTGACCTGCCCAGTTTCCTAAGATGAGATGAATATGAGGCTGTGAAAGGTCAAAGTGGTGAATGAAGGTCAAATTCTAGTTTGAGGAATTTTATTTACATGTTAGTGTTATACAAGGTAAAAGTTTTAAAAAGTTTCAGTAAACCTGAAGGTTTTTAAAAGCACCATACATATCACAGAGTAACTGGTACACAAAGCAGATTTTTAAAACATCGTACATATCAGAGAGTAACTCGTACACAGTAAAAATATCTTTGCAACTCGTTCTAGTGTCAACAACATAATAATCACAGTCTTTGAAACAACTTCTCTCAGTAGCAAGGCACAATAGTCATATTAGAGAGGGGGGAACAGGGTCATGCCTGCCCCTGCCTAGTCATGTGTTGGTGAAGGACGTAATGTTAGAGAGGGGGCTACCAGGGAATTGCCTGGCCCTACCTTGTACCTACAAATTCGTGGATTGCCACAATGTCAGATCGAGAGGGGGTCCTCCAGGGTCAGCCTGGAGCCGCCTGTAAAGGTCATACACCGTGACCTAATCATATCCCTGTGTGCCAGGGAGGGAGGAGGGATTTTAAAATTGGATGTATTTGTTTGTCCTTCAAGACCTAGTTTCAATATGGCTACACTCACACCTAGTTTGCAAAATTGAACCCCAATCGCCTTGTGATTGGTTGTTATGTAACTAAGGTAAATTAGGGAGGAAAGAGGGACCCACGAAATTAAGGTGTGAAGTAAACTGAAGTAGCAGGCCCCTAACAGGCCGTGCTAGTCAACTTTTAGATTCGTTATAATGTTATAATTGTTTCCCAATCCATTTGGTTGGTTTCAAAAAGAGTTTCAATCAGCTACCAATTTGTCCTGAATCAATTACAAAGGCTTATATAATAAATATAATCCCATTTTCCCATTTACTTATTGTTATATGCGTTGGAAGAGGTATGCATTCCCTGAGTGCTCTTGTATTTCAAATAAGAATGTGTTTATGTGCTTACCGATCACCATCGGGGTGATCTGTTGGCAAGTTCAGGACAGTGGAACAGAGGTATAAAGAAGTCCCCCTGATATGAAGTTCCTTTGTTGGAGAGACTGTGAAGAAACTGACAATAGGCAGTAATGCAGACAGATACCAACAAGAGAATTCAAGGTCCACAGAGTTTTCAGAAATGTCATTAATAAAGCTGTCAAAAAGACTTCAACTTTCTTACAGTTGAATTACTCATTAGGAATCGATTGGGAGCTCCCCTCTATTTCAGGCAATACAGCTTATGAAAGAACCAACATTCTGGTTAAGAACGGACAGCCAAGAATGGGTTGGCTTTTGAATGAAAACCACTCTGGTTTACTGCTAAATAGCCTTACTTAAGGCTTTGTAAATATGACTGGGAAAACTGTATTATTTTGTATATATTTTTACATATACTGGTCTAGTGTGCTGGTGGTCTCTTCTGTCTTGTGGGTGACTTAGCAGTATATTGTTTAAATGTTTGAAAAGGCTTCTGATACAAATGTGTACAAATTTGAACCTGCAGAAAGGCTACCCTCTTCCATAACCTAATAGTGTGATGTCTAAATGTGAAAAGAAATCTGGAAAGACTTGGACAGATGGCAGATTTAAGCATGAATAGGCTAAGGTCAATTACTGGAGCAAAAGTTAGTTACATCATGATTTCCTTAGCACACTGTCTCCAAATCAAAGAAAAGTTAGTGAAGCATTAAGCCAGTCAGACAATCACAAAATCACCCTTTTAGCATTGCATGTAACTTGCCCCCCGCTGCAGCATTTTAGTCCCCATACATCAAATGTTGGTTAAGTTCTCTTTATATCATTTTTGGCCAACCTTAGTCTCACTATTACTGGGTCAAATCTGAATCCAGAAAAAATTAATTGTTGGAGCTTCTCTAAGTGTGTTTCACAAATAACCTTTGCTACTCGACATCAAGACAATATCATCTGCTTAGAGAAAAAAAATTTTTTCTGAGATCTCCTTTTAAAGTTAAAACACCCCTTGAAATCTTTTGTAGGTTGAGTAATCTCAAACTTTTCCATTTTTTTCTTTCTAAAACTATATTACATTAGCACACTGAATAGAAGGTCTGTCTGTGTGTGTAACTACCTATTACAGACTCTCATTGCATGCTTAAATGAAAGTAATTTGGTTTGTGTGATGGGAAATAGATCCCTTCCACACCTCTCTCATTTGGTGTGTCAATGAAATACTCAACCAGCAGTCACCCAACTCTTCCTTTTTTCATTTATTTTATTTTTAGTTCATAAATGCACCCCGCTCTTTCTTCAGAGCTCAATTATACCTTTTTCAGACATTTCCATACTCTTGTTCCCATCCCATTTTGGGGCACAGAAAAACTTCTGGTAGAGACCGCCATAATTTTTTTATGTAGCTTCTGTAGAAACCATTGGAAAAAAACAAAATGAACATTAATAGATTTCTTATTTTTAAACCCACAGTTCACATACTACATGTACGTTATTTTAGTTCCGGTATAGTTATATCAAAACAAATAAACAATTAATTATTGTAGCTTTTAAAAATGAAATGTATACACCATTCACAGTACAGATGGTATGGCCCGTGGTTATTGTCATTGCGCCCCTGTCCGAGGTTTGTGTGCCACCTTCTGACGTGGTGGGGAAATGTCCAGTACTTTGTGTCCTATGGAAATTTTGAAATGTTTAAAACTTCTGCCTCTGAATTTTATACTGTTGGCATGTGCAGATGAATTTCTTGCTACAATAACTGAAGATGTCTATAAGGTTGTGACTCAGTTGTCTTTCAGTGTAACACGGCAACATGAGGCGAGTGGAAGTAAATGGACATTTCACCACTGTGCCACAAGGTCGCATACAAACCTCGGATGGTAGTTGAAGGACAGGGCTGTTTCGCCCAACACATCACAACCATGAATTACACAACCTATAGCGTGAATGATACACCAAATCTCAGAAGGTACATAGGGTCCTTGAAGGTAGTTCTGCAGCCGAGTAAAACTTCTGATTGTGGGACGTACCACCTGCAGTGTGAATGGGGCATTATGGAGTAAAACCTGTATCTCATGTGATGGGGTTACACACTAGAGCTGAAACCTATCCTGTATATGGGGTGTGGGGTAACGCCCATCTGATTTAAGATACACCAAATTCACGCTAAGTAATTAAGTAGATTGAGTTAAGAATGGCCATAGGAAGCTTTGGGAATAATGTAAATAGTTAAATTGCTCTAGCTGGGTTTTGATTTAGATCTGGCTTAAATAGTGTTCTGATGAAGGACCAGCTTCTGATTGATTCAGAATGTAATCTGTACTAGTAAGTTTAATGGGTAGTCAAGATCCAGCCATCTTGCATGCAATAGTAAATAGTTTTTGGTATAAATAATTTGGTGATGTGTTATTTAACAGGGTGATTGCTCTTTATTTTAGGAGGTGGTTTCTTGCATGGTTTTAGTCTGCTTCAGCTTTACTTACTTGTTGAACTGTGAACAATGTATATATGTGTTTTCCAATAAGTAGATACTCCTGTTAGCAGTGACAGAATTTTTACTTTCAGAAACATTCCCGAATAATTTGTAGCATGAAAGCACTCTACAAGTTCAATACTTTAAATACTTCATATGTACAATCAAGTTCACATAAAATGTGAAGGTCACAGCAGGGGCCAGTAAGCATTTCATTGTTGTAATGCAGACTGATTCCCAGTCAAGCATTATCACAACACCAATCACTAAAGACTGAATGTCGAGGAGCAATGCTGCTATTATACCAAAGTCACACCTTTCCGAATTTGGTGACTGGGGTCAGCACAACAAACACTATTAAATAAAATTAAAACCATTTATTCTTTAGCACTTGTCAGTTGGTAAGTTGGTAAATATTGATTTAATCTACATTGAAATACGGACTGGAAACTTTTGTTACACGCCTGCAATGTTTGTGAGCAGCAGGTTCAGTGGGCCTGAAATGTTTTCCGGTACCCTATAATGTACCCTATAAAACAGTGCCCGTTGAAGAGCAAAGTAATGATGAAAATGGGTCGGGTTTGGTCCCCTAGTAAATGGGTAGGACTCATTCATTGGGATTCATATGTGAATAGGATGCATTTGTCACAACTCAGAAAGTTATTGGCATTTGGAATGGTCTTTTTAAATGTTTGCAAAACTTGCCACAACCTGTCGCTAGCTGTATCAACATATTCACAATGGAGGGGTGGTGGGGGGACAAGATGGATATACAGGAAGGTTTATTCTTTAACATGGAAGAGGAAATCAAATACTTACAGAAATGACTGCGTGGAAAAGTGTGACCTAATCATTATGACAAAGCAGATATGAAAGACTGATCATTTATCTTTCCAAAGAATAAAACCCCATTTCTTTCCTTTGGTTAAAAAACCATTTGAAATGTACTTTATTACAAGTTGTAAGTTTCTTATTTCACTTAAGATTATGATGACTTTTTTAGTTATAGTCTTAGAATGAGCAGGTTTTGGTAAGCTTATATATGTACAAACCTATGTATATAGCTTTATTTCATATTTGTCATTGACCCACCAATTGCCCATTTTCGCCAAATGTTTTGCCATGTGCTCAAAACTCTGAAATAATTGTAATCAGCCATCTTCATCATCCAAGGGTGGAAACACCTGCTTAGTCTTTGTAATTTATTCTTTCCTTTTCAGTTCGCTTATTTTGTTCATTTGAATTTTTGTCTGCGTTTCCACCAGGCTGCAAAAGTTATCACTCTGCTGCCCGGATGAACATTGTTTAATTATTGAGAGTGTTTGAATGTTTGGATTTCATCTTACTTTTGGCTGAAAGTTGGTACTAAAGGTTGTTTCAAACACACAAGGGTGTGAATAGAAACAGAATTTATTATTCACCACGAGGTTTTATATAACCAACATTAGGTGATATACAGAGCATGATATATTTTTGTATACAATAACGCATCTGTACCATGTATAATTAAGAGTCCACAAGTGCTGATTTTTTCACTAATATCTCAGAAACTTTATAACCTACAAATATGTGTTATATATCACTAGAAATGTCTTTTATTTTGGCATAAACATCCATGCAGAAAAATCGCAAAATAAAGATTGAGGTTTTATATTCACTGGTAGCTATGCATATACAACTGACTTTTTCACATTCTCTCTTTAAATATGGATTTATTTACCTGACAAATGATACAAAACGATGGATATTAAAAGTAAAACATCCCTCATTAAACATCTACAGAAAAAAATATATCACTCATGAAGATTAACAATATAATACTCAAACTACTCACTCTTATAATATTGTGATCTTCATGCATGATATATTTTTTCTGTATACGTCATTCAGTAGGCTTTCCAATTATAAACATAAGATTACAAAGAATAAAACTGAGGAAGCATTCCCTTTTTGTATTTATTGATTTGGATTGTACATCCGTTTGAACAAATTCTCTAGGTTATATCATGGCAGAATTGAGAGGATGGAGCAAAGTAGTGCATAAACAATCTGACAATATAAAAGAATATTTCCTGGTCTATAGTTCCCGGTATTTAAGTCATATCTGGCTCATAGAGGATAATAAAACCTAATCTTGTGTATTCATTTTCAGTAAAATATTACCACTGGTCAATGAGAATTGGTCAAATTCGATCTGTGCTTGGTCTGTATTTCCTAGTACTTAGGTCATGCATGGCTCATGATTGACCATTAAACCTAATCTTGTGTATTCATTATAAGAACAAAATTATCACTGGTCAATGAGAACTGGTCAAAGTATATCTAGGCTTTGTCTGTATTTCCTAGTACTTAGGTAATACATGATTCATGGTGAATAATAAAATCTAATATTATGTATTCATGAGAAGAAAAAAAAAGCAATACCACTAGTCAATGAGATATGGTCAAAGTCTATCTGTGCTTGGTCTGTATTTCCCAGTATTTAGGTCATCTGGCAATACAAAAAAATATTCCCCGGTCCAAAGTTACGAGTATTTAGGTCATATATGGTGAATATATAATAGTGAATAATAAAATCTAGTCTTGTGTATTCATCATAAAAAAAACAATATCACTAGTCAATGAGAAATGGTCACAGTCTGTCTGTGGTTAACAATGTTTACACTCTTGAGTTTAGAAGTTCAGAAGCCAATCCATCACTACTTGACAATATTGTAGCTACAAACAGTTCTGTTATAAAAGACTCCTAATGGAAATCTGTAGTAATATCCATACTAATCTATAATTGCTAACTCTAGCGAGAACATACTAAACACTCCCCGGACATAGGGTCTGTTTGGTTGTGGTTGAGTTTCTGTAGTCAACCATGAATATATGAATAAGGGGCAAGGATGGCTGATGTTGTGCGCCAGGGCAATGTCACACAAAGAAACAGTAGCCTTTCCAAAAGCCTTATTGTCTGGAAAGAGTATGTAATAACCTGTCTAAATCTGATAATTCTGAAAGACTAAAAATAACCAGTCTATGGCTCATTATTTTGAAAGATTAAGTAACAGACTTTTATAGATTTTCTTTGGCTCATTATATTGAAAGATTATGTAACAGACTTTTATAGACTTTCTGTGGCTCAATAGTTCCAATAATTGCATGCTGGACTCTCGTTGGCTTATTATATTGAAAGATGAATTAAAAAAAACTTTCCTTGTCTTATCATCTGACAAAGTTTAATAGTAGTGATCCGATGTGTCATTATTTTTATTAACTAAAATAAAAAATAGCCTTTCCAAGTTTTAATATCATTGAAGATTACAAAATTACTTTTTGTAATCTTATTATCATTAAAATTTATAAGGATGAGAGAGCTTTTCAAAGAATCCTTAAATTGGATTAATAAATGTAGGAAAAAAGGAATCATATTTATATTGGAAGCATTCCACACAGAATGGTAGCCTTTTACACACATAAAAACTTCAAAATGCTTTAAAAACCCCTTGCAAGCACTTGCATGAGTAAAGAGGGAGCAGTATCTCATACAGTGCAACTCATTTTTATGTGTGCATTACCAACATACCAGGTCTAAAAATATAGTAGGGGTGTAACGTGTACAAATAATTATGGTTGAATGCTCACAGATGAAAATTTAACTCAACTGGATATATAAAGATAAAAGCTTTCAATTGCTTGAAATAGCTGATAGTCATTTAATAAATGTTAGCATGCTTAGGTAATCTTCTATCCAAAAAGTAAAATAAACTTTAATTTGTAATCTAAGTTTTATCTGTAAACAAATCTTACCCATATCATATTATTTTATGGTGTTATTAAATATTGTCTCAAAGAAGCATTATAACGAATTATGTGCATTAATTTTTTTCTGTTTAATGAATGTTACCAGAGTGAAATATATTCAGGGAGTTCATGAAATCCCTAGCTAGAATTTCAGGGATTTTGCGAATTCCCTAGAAATTTTAGCGAAATCGCGAATTCTCTGGTTCATTTAGGGATTTTGTGAATTCCCTAAAAACATTCAGGGAATTTTGGAATTCCCTGATTACACAAATTCACTGTAACATAAAATACACAAGCACTTGCCTCTTAAAAGTTACATCAATTTTTTATGAAATTTGCCTCGCTCAGACTCGACTGCTCATTCAAATCCTTAATATACACGGAACAAGAAGGACAAGATTATGAACTAAAATTCAAATTCACATTGATCCAACCCGACTGAAGGGGGCCACGGTGGCAGAGTGGTAATACTCTCGCCTCCCACCTCTGAGATCGGGGTTTGGTTCCCGGCACAGCCTCAAGTGGGAAAGCTGGTAGTTGCTTGCCGTTGTTTGGCAGTTTACAGTACAGAACCTTGACCAGATATATGTACGGGTTTCCCCTGCCCTTCCAACTACCCATCATAATATGACCTGTACAGTGTTGAAAGTGACATAAAATCTGAAATAAATAAATTGACCCTACTGAACATTGTGAGAAGGCCTTAACAATGATAAAGTCACCCGCCTCCTACGTTTTCTCTCATGATAATATGGAAAGGTATATGTCACACAGATTATTGTGCTGTCAAATATGAATTGAAATCTTAAACATTACATAGTAACAATGACTAGCTAAAGAACAGAGCACACTTTGCTTTGAAATGCATAAAGATTTGTTTATTCCGAAAAGAAATTACTTTTTTTTAAATTTCAACCTTTAAATCTTTTTTAAAATTTATTTGTTTTTAATTTTTATCTTTAAATAATTATTGGTTTCTTCGAATGCGAGTAGCATTCAATAAAATGCTTTCCCTGCACTATAATAGACACTCACTCCCCCCCCCCCCCCCCCTCACCCCCCCCCCCTCCCACACACACACACACACACACACACACACACCATAAGATGAACAAAGTAACATATTAACTCTCAAGAAAATCAAAAACAAATGTTTCGAGACTATGCTTGGCTAGTAAAAGTTGATTGTTCCAGCACTATATTTAATGCTATTTTCTGGACTAAGTATGGTATCCAAGCAATACTAGATGGATACACATACCCTCACACAAACGACAAAAAAAAAATTAATCCTTTTATTGTTTTTGATTCAACATGCCTTGCTTAAGCACCTTGGTGGGCACTGTAAATAGGAGGGAATATTGGCCTATTAGGGACAGTAAGCCACTGACTAAATGCAGCATTGTTGGGCTTTTAGTAGGAAATGTTGCATTTAATTTGCACTATTTTTCTCCCCCAGTCATTTGTTGCCTTTCTGAAGCTATTGTTATTAGGCTCCACTCATTATCTGCTTCATGGAACAAGACTCTTTTAATCAGTATTTGTGTGAGTGGATAACTCAGCAGAGTTTCACGAGTAAATGGCCAAATTGTCTGCAACGGGGTTGAAAAATGGCGGAAGGATCATGCATTTAGACCCCAGAGTAAAACTGTAATAAGTCCACCACTTTACAACCTGGTACCGTTCACCCAGGCAGGGTGAGTACATATAAAACCTGCTAATAACCACACATTTTCAAACCAATTTGCACTTGGTGATTTGTCACTTTTTTCCAGACCCTCAAAAAATATGGAAATCCATTCCATGTGATTTTGCTAATGTAAATCTCAGCTGTCTGAAAATCTGGCTTTATCAAAGTTTTTGGTGCCCCTAGCTATATCGTGTGGGATTTTAAATAGTTCACTATCATGGGGGAAATATGTAATAATGCCACAACTGTACTAGTGCTGTATTGGCTTACAAATTAGCCTCCTATTTCTTCGGCTGGTGAACCTGATTACCATGTTAAGAAGGAAAATTGCTGCTGCTGCTACTGCTGCTGCTGCTGCTGCTGATGATGATGATGATGATGGTGGTGGTGGTGGTTATGATGATGATGATTGTCAACATTAATTATGAGGTCAACCTAGACATCGTTTGGACAATACTCATAAAAGCCAAGCCAATGGTGTGCAGCATGAGGTGAAACACTTTGTCTTATCATTATATAAGTCTACAGAGCACTTTGACCTCAGCTTTGCATATGATGCTGCTAAGATGTGGAATAATCTGTCTGACAATGTATGCTCAGCCACTTCTCACTCTTCATTCAGAAATAATCTGAAAACCTTCTCTTTTCAAAAGATTACCTGCCCTAGTTTTATTGATATTACTAGCTATAATAGTACTATTACAATTAGAACTATACGGCAACCATTCCTCCCGCTAAGCTAAACAATTCAGGCCTTTTTGGGCAAATAGGTCTTTATTTTTTTACAATAATTACAGAGCCTTTTTGAGAATGGTGTTGAGGCAGAGTGAACAAAGCCCCAAACCCAGGCTAACTGAAAGACCGTTGTTATGAAAAGCTTTTCACAGTTTGTTTGCTAAGCAATGACACAAAATGACAGGGGAGTCAGAAAAATTGCATTTTTTAAGCACTGATGTGCATTTCACAAGCTCGAGTGTGTTTTGATAATGGGCTTTCATGTTTAAGGTGTCATTCATGCAGTTCCTTTCTGCTCTGTTGATGGTATTAACAGAACTTTTGTGATCTGAATGTTTCAGTGCACCTTTTTGTGTCTCTGATGACGTCTAAATAAGAAAATAAGATTAAAACAACCTGTTTTTGGACTGAAAAAGAAACAGGTTTGCTGGGCTTAAGATATAAACAAGGTCATTAAGAAATATTCCTGTCCTAAAGCTTACAGGAGTTTTCATGCAATGTATTTGTATAAAGATTGAGTACTTTGACATGGTTGCGTTTATTTGATCTGTTCCAATCTATGTTTTGTAACAGACATCAAGGTTTCTCATCAAAACAGCATGCAAAAAGGGCATGCAATTCCTGTCAGGTACTATAACACTAGCAATGAATTGTATTAGGTCTACAGTTGGCATTTCCCAATCAATGTGATTAATATGAAAAGCTATAGCTTCACTTTTAAGTTGCCTTATGTGACCCTGTTATAACTTATGTTCTATCATTGACTTGTTTCGTATTTACCTGACTTGTTTTGTAGAAACGTTTGACCTAATTTGTATCACTGGGTTGTTGTACAGTAAAATTGCATTATTTCGTACTACTTAGCCAACTGATTTTGAGTGACTAATATTCTCATGCCACAAGCTCACACAGCTCCATTATTACAGAAGAATGTGCAGAATTAGAAGTAACACCATGAAGATAAGTCGTAACATTATACGGATAACTTGTGACACCATAAAGATAATTATGCTATATGTATATAAATAAAAACACCATCAAGATAAGTCTTAAGATTATAGAGATAACTAGGGACACTATAAAGATAAGTCGTGACTGGCTTATGACAAAATGGCCAAAATGCTCAATGTCAAAGGTTAAGAGAAGATTAATTGGTTAACTCATGTAAATAGTCTTGAGACAAATCACACGGCTCCCTTTTTACAGAAGAGTGTGCAGAATGAGCAGCAAGACCATAAAGATAAGTTATAGCATCATAAAGATAAGTCATAGCACCATAAAGATAACTCGTGCGACACAGTATTCTGTATGCCAAGACTCAGCAATACGACTAGTGGGGGTTTACATTAGTTTATTTTCTATGTTATTTTTTCTAAATTTATATACATACTTTACATATACATAACAAATGAGTTAACAGGGCCACCTAGTGTGGGCCGAGTGCCTTATGGGCACTAAGACTAGGATTTGGTCATTTAAGGTGACCTTAAACACATTTGACATTAAGACATTGACATGTGCCTACAGTTAGGCCAAGAAAGGGCCCACCTAATGTGAGCTTAGTTTAAGAAGGGTCATTTAAGATGACCTTAAGTGAAGGAGACTTTAAAATTTACAGCACTGTACTGTGCTTAATATTGGGATACAAAAGCCCACCTAGTGTGAGCTTAGTTTTTGAATGGTCATTTAAGGTGAGCTTAAGTAAAGACAACTTTCAATTAAAGATAGTTAAGGTTAAGAAGAGTGTGAAGGTTTTTACAATATAGGGAATTAGTGGAGGAGGTCACTTAAGGTGACCTTATGTGGGATTTCTGATAATTTTAAAGGAGAGAAGTGTAGATGTTGTTAAGGTTAAGGTCATAACAGAGATCATTTAGATGGTTATTTATTTTAGATGAACTTGAAATTTTGGTATGGGGATAGATGCAGAGAGCCCCAACAAGGCACATAAGGGCTTAGGTTAAGGTTAAAAGAAACACTAAGAGCCAAGATTATAAAAGTTACAAATAAAACAAGACAAGTTGTAAAAATATGAACACAGACATGTATACAGTGTAAAATACAGATAAAATTGAAGTAAAACACACATAAAATGGTCACAATTATATTTGAAATCGTATCCCACTGTCGCCCTGGGCTGGCCACTAGCTCACCTAAGAAGCACCCTGTGTGGCTGAGCAATACAGCCCCTTATCTCATTCTGCAACTCCCTACTTGACTGTGGACGGCGAGGCCAGCCGGGGGAGAGAGTGAGTAAATTGTGATAGTAAATATAACACTGTTCTTTAAAGTTCTATACTAATGTCTGTGTTGGTGGTCGTCCGGAGGCTCCATGTCGGCCGGCTGGAGATGGCATGATGGATGTCATGCTGCTGTGTACTACTTGGCAGCAGCTATGGCGATGAATTTATAGTAGCACTCAGATATGCCCACTAGTAATTTCACATTTAATGATTTGCATCTATATCTGAAAGCACAGAAGGCAGAGGACATCATGGGACCTATGTCCACCCGTTCATGACGTGGTGTGCCCTGAGTGTAGACAGACACATAAAACACACTTCATTTGGATTTTTGACACAAATTCTGAGGGCCTAAGGGCCGCATGCGTGAGGCCCAGGGGAGATGGTCTCGTCCAATCCCATCTGACAGCAAGGCTCATGCATGAGCCGTTGATTTATGTAGTTAAAGCCCAGCCTCCTTCACTGTGTGATGGGACCTTTAGACTGGGCCAGCCAGGACCATGATCAGCTGACTTTACTTGCTTCAGATGATCCAGGCCCATGAAGTTATTAATTCGACAGGTACACTGGGGGTATCTGAAATTATAACTACAAACAGTATTCTGGTACAACGGGTGGGTAAGTGGGAAAACATTTGTCAAATTTCTAAGATGGGGTGTTTCCCCTTTGAAATCTTATTTATAAATGAAGAAAATGGCCGATTTGGCGGGCTACAGAAGTAAGAGGTCAATTCCAGCCAATAAGGAATTAGGGCGTTACACACAAGAATAGTCTTTGCAAATACTGAACTGGCTAGCACCCAATATGCTAGCCCCCCACAGTATTCTGTATGCCAAGACTCAGCAATACGACTAGTGGGGGTTTACATTAGTTTATTTTCTATGTTATTTTTTCTAAATTTATATACATACTTTACATATACATAACAAATGAGTTAACAGGGCCACCTAGTGTGGGCCGAGTGCCTTATGGGCACTAAGACTAGGATTTGGTCATTTAAGGTGACCTTAAACACATTTGACATTAAGACATTGACATGTGCCTACAGTTAGGCCAAGAAAGGGCCCACCTAATGTGAGCTTAGTTTAAGAAGGGTCATTTAAGATGACCTTAAGTGAAGGAGACTTTAAAATTTACAGCACTGTACTGTGCTTAATATTGGGATACAAAAGCCCACCTAGTGTGAGCTTAGTTTTTGAATGGTCATTTAAGGTGAGCTTAAGTAAAGACAACTTTCAATTAAAGATAGTTAAGAAGAGTGTGAAGGTTTTTACAATATAGGGAATTAGTGGAGGAGGTCACTTAAGGTGACCTTATGTGGGATTTCTGATAATTTTAAAGGAGAGAAGTGTAGATGTTGTTAAGGTTAAGGTCATAACAGAGATCATTTAGATGGTTATTTATTTTAGATGAACTTGAAATTTTGGTATGGGGATAGATGCAGAGAGCCCCAAACCCCAAGTAGTGCTAGGGTCGTAGTAGGGATTGAAAGGTAAGGGCAACTCTGTCAGAAGCTTGGTGATTTTGAGTTATATAGGACCAAACACAATCCGACGTCCAGGTGCCATGGCTCTGGATATCCTGAATGGGAACCTTAGAGTTAAAGGCTAGGGTGGCACCTGAACGTCGGAGTGAGTGGAATGTTATTTTTGAATTCTGTAGAGAAAGTTTGGTAAGTATAAGTGTGAAATTTTTTCTGAGCCTAGAATCGGTCAGAGGGACCCATTTGCCATGGTTGCTGATCTGGAAGAGAGGGGCATTAGTGGATGAAGGGGTATGTTTAAGCATGTACTTGAGGGCAGTGACTGGACATAGGGGTGAGGGGTAAAGGGTGGGGATTTTTAGTATTCGTACAGAATTATTCATTTGGAGAGTTTTAGACCATTTCAGCATAACATGGGCTCCTGGGGGAAAGAAAAATATGTCACCTCTAGCCAGTTGTTTTAGAGGGTTATAGGTAGGTATTGAGTGAGGAACTAAATTTGATATCCTTAAGAAAGCGAAATATGAGAGGAGGATAGCAGCTTTAAAAATGTATCCCATATGAATTCTGTCACATTGCTGAATAATACTGTGTAGGGTGGGGGTGTCAATTATGGACTTGAATGACAGCTTCATTGGGGCCAATCTAGCCCTGGCCTTGGTAAAATATGTTAAGCGTGCATCCTGGAAGGGGACTACATTCAAGGCATATAATGCAAACTGAGTTTTTAATGCTGAGAGATGGTTACTTAGGGCTGAGGAGGATACATTATTATCTGCAAGAAACTGTAAGTAAGCTAAAATAGAGTCAGCTGTCACCTGATTGACTTGTATGTGATAAAACACACAGAAGGCCAGAAAGACCCGAAACATGGCCTTGTAAGTTCTTCTAGTAGATTCAGCCAGTGCCAAAGGTAGGTTAACGACCGCCTTTCTGGTGAGAGCTGACCACTTGTGGGAGGGACCTGAAATCATATTGACCAGTCTACTATTAAAGCAGTGTTAGGAGGTTGAACCCAGATGTGTTCTGGCATAACTTGGGCAAGTTTTTGAAGCTGGTGTGGGCCTTCTTGTAATCTAGAGAGGGTATCTGCCACTACATTGCGTTTGCCCAGTATGTGGAGTGTTACAATATCTAGGTTTAACTGAGCTGTCAACATGAATATATTTCGGGCTATTGCAGCCAGGGTCAGATCTCTAGTATAACCTGTGTTTAAGATACTGACTACAGCCTGATTATCACAGTGGATGGTAAGGGCCTTGCCTTGCCATTGAAGACCCCAGGTTCTAAGGGCCACTAAAATGTTCAGCATCTCAAGGTGCGCTATGTTATAGTTTTCATAGCCCCTGGGGATGGAGATTGCATACACGAGTTTACCGCATTTTGCCCCCAAGCCCTGGAGAGAGGCATCAAGTTCTATGTCTCCCTGGAACCTTTCATGCTTAAAGAAGGCTGTGCCATTGAAGGTATGTGCCAATTTAGCAAACCATTTGACATCTCTGTGAAATTCAGTGTCAAGATGTATAGTTTGGAGTTTGTGGGCCAACCTTAATGTGGTTAACATGCGATTTAGAAAAAATCGTGAAGCTCTGACACATTTAGTGACGTAGAGAAGTCTACCTAGTAAGGACTGTAATTCACGCTTGGAACAATGGGTTTTTGTTAACCAGTCCTGGCAAGCAACTCTGATTTCCTCCAGTCTATGGGGTGGGACAGATATTGTAAAATTTTCTGTGTTAATTTCTACCCCCAGACATATAGCCTTAGTGGTGGGATGGACCAACTTGTGCTCACTGATGTTCAAACCCAAGTCCTGAAGGAGGGAGTATAATTCTTGGAATGAGTGGTCAACTGTTGAATTTAGACCATATCCGATGACGTCATCAATATAGTTGGTAACTATGTGACCTCTGGTGCTCATAATGTACCTAATTGCATCTGTGAGTCTCTGAAAAATGGCGGATCCGTTCCGATATCCGAACGCCAAACAGGTGTCAATAAAGTAAGAATTATGGTGTATTCCGGTGAGATTGTAACAAGCTGGGTCAAGTTTGACATGTCTGAATGCTCTAGATATATCAATTTTGAATATTTTTGAACCTTTACCTAGTTTCTTGATTTGATCAGTAATATGGTCCACAGAAGGGAGGGTAAGTAAGAATTCTGATGTAAGGTAGACATTGCCTTCTACTCCAGCATTAACAGAGTGATTTTGAGGATAGCTGAGATCCACTATTACTCGTTTGTGTTGAGAACCTGGCTTGTCTCTGGTCATCAGAGGTGAAACATGCAAGTTTTCTATGGGACTGTCTTTAAAGGGACCTAAAATGGCTTGGTACTTAATTTCTTCATCTAGGTAGGCTTGGATGTCCTTTGGG
The DNA here is from genome assembly GCA_964017235.1 of Sabellastarte sp. h YS-2021. Taxonomy (NCBI): domain Eukaryota; kingdom Metazoa; phylum Annelida; class Polychaeta; order Sabellida; family Sabellidae; genus Sabellastarte; species Sabellastarte sp. h YS-2021. The sequence continues at coordinate 163,846,743 of OZ024930.1, forward strand.
AAATCTACTGCTGATTTATGATTGTTTATTTCATGCTTTAGGGTAATAGAGGGGTCAACATCTAGGGGAAAGCCATATTTGATAAGTAATATGAGTTGCCTATCCCAATATTCCTGTAGATGCTTTTCCCAATTATCAACATTCAGCTGAGAGTGGACTGGTATTTGAGCTTTCATAAAGTTATAGGTTCCAGTTTTAGCTACTTCAGCATGATCCTGCAACACACTATGCTTTTTAACCGCAGGATTATCCTTTAGGGGAAGTAATTGGTCTTGAAGGGGAATAAAGCCAAATTTATCCCTATTTTGCAAGTCCCATAACTTAAAAATTTCACAATTTTTAGCTGTTGCCACTTTGTTTCTGTGACGTGAGTGGAACCTGAGATCCAGGTCATATTTGTCCTGTATATGAGTTTTGTTATCAGTGCCTAGTGAGTTTGTGACTGGACTTTTGGTTACTTGAGGTCTGCTGACGCTATCAATGACGGTATGACGCTCGCCACGTTCGCCACCTACCTTGTGACCCTTGTCCTCACTCTTATGGCCATTGTTGATATTGAGTTTGGTCCGTGACACTTCATAATTGTGATAGTTGGACCTAGGGTTAATGTCATTTAAGGGTGCAAACCTATTTTTAGAACACCAATTATTGGGTTCAACGCTGTGGTGCTTAATTGGTTTGGCACTAATTGGTTTTGTGTCATTGTCAGGTTTCACGACAGGTCTTTTGTCACTAAGAAATTTACAATCCTTGACAATATCAACGTGTTTTGTATCAGGATGAGATTTTCCAGTGACATTAGGGGTGCTGGTACTGTGGTTATAGTATTGACACACCTTGGAAGCAGTGGACACACTGCCTTTACTGTCAGTACATGTTTTATTTTCTGAACAATGTAATACTTTATAAGTGCAATTTTTCTTTACAACTTGTGCAAAAGACATATTTTTAAACCTCCACCAATCATGTTTCCAGTTTTTACTGGGTAGAAGGGCGTTAGCATTTACAACAGTTCTACCTACAGTAGTTTTTTTGTGGTGATTTTCATAAATTTTTGGCACTGCACTGCAGTGCCTTAGTCGTTTTTTGCACGACGACATTCACGAGAGGGGTGGGGATAAGTTTTTCCTGAGCTATAACAGGTGGAGCAAGCATGCAAGTACATTTGACCATTGTGCTCATGGTCGTTAGACTGGCCACAAGTACCTTTTTGGTAATATTTACATGGCATGGGTTTGTTGGTTCTTTTTTGATTTTGATGGGGGATTTTGACTAATTTTTTGAGCGTGGGCCCTTCTTACCCGGTCTATTTTACTGGTTTCATGCCACTGAATTTTGTCTTGTTCCATTTGACATAGCAATACAGCATGGGCCCCCTTTGCAGAGGGCCAACCAAAATCCTGGCTATCGTCCATAATGTCAGACAGATAGTCCAGCATGAAATTTTTTGTTTGTGGGTCAGTTTCCTCTCTAATAATTTGGCTGAAACCACTAACCCATTGGGACATAGTAAGGCTATCATATGTTGTTCTTGATTTGGTGGTACCACTTAAGATGAAATTTTGTGGCCATGGGACCTCTTTTTTGCACCAATAGTTATCTTTGGGCCCTCCCCTTTGTGATCTAAACTTGCCTTTATTCTGGATGGCCTGTAGCTCTGCGAGCCTCTCCTCCACCTTAGCCTGTATCTGTGCTGACTTCCTGAGACCTTCCAGCGACGGTGTGACGGCGTCGTCTGTGTCCTCGCTGTCTTCATCACTATCTGAGGGGGCCTGGGGTTGACTGTGTTGTGGTTGGCTTGCTGTTGCTGCTGAGGCGTCAACTTTCTGTTCTACTACCGTCATCCTGCCACTAAGAGATTTCAGTTCTTGCAAGATTTGAATATTAATGTCACTTTGCTCTGCACTATTGACGCTATTGTCACTTGTTGCATTGTTTACATTGTTCTTTGTGCATTTTGAATTAATTGGTCTTTCATGACTCTGGCCACAGGCCTTGCAATCAAACAGTTTTCTCGGCATCTTAAAAATAATACCAAAATACTGATCAGATACTTGTGATAGGCACGTCTAGAACTAAGAGGTACTAAATTTAATAATAATAAATGTATACAGCCCTTTCACAGATGCTCCAAGAAACCCCAGAGCCAGACGCGCAAATCCCAATAATCTGAGTGAATCAGCAGTCCATGTATCTCCAGCCAACTCCACCAGTCGTCTACTTCTCTCTGGGTACTGAAACACAACGAAACTCTGACGTTTCAGTTGTGATACTGAAGCCCCAGAGTTTCAAAATTTAATGATAAAATCGAAATAAAATCGAAAACATTTGTCAAATTTCTAAGATGGGGTGTTTCCCCTTTGAAATCTTATTTATAAATGAAGAAAATGGCCGATTTGGCGGGCTACAGAAGTAAGAGGTCAATCCCAGCCAATAAGGAATTAGGGCGTTACACACAAGAATAGTCTTTGCAAATACTGAACTGGCTAGCACCCAATATGCTAGCCCCCCAATAAACACAAGCCATAGCATTATATACAAATATATGTGACACCATAAAGATAAGTCATACCATCATAAAGATAACTTGTGGCACAATAAACACAAGCCATAGCATTATATAAAATTAAATGTGACACCATAAAGATAAGTTATAGCTGATTTACAACTGAGAAGAATTGGTTGTGAGTACTTGTGACAAAGGTGCTCACCGGAAAATCTTAAGAGAAGATTAATTGGTGAACTCATATGACTGTTCTTAGGACAAGAATACACGGCTCCATTTTTTACAGAAAAGTGTACAGAATAAGCAGTAACATCATAAAGATTAGTCATAGCATCATAAAGATAAGTCGTGACGCTATACAGATAATCCTAACTGACTTATGACTGAAAAAAATATTGGTGGTGAGTACCTAAGATAGAAATGCTCACTATCAAAAGTTCTTGATCCTGTTTGATATTTTCTACTAGAAGCCATGATCGCCTCTATTTGGCCCACAAATCTTAAACAGTGAAAAGCCAAGTTGCATGACCTCTGCAGTTTTCCTCCTCACTATATATTCGGGGTGGTTAGCAGGTTAACACGACACAGTGGAAAAGGTGTATTATGATTCCTGCTCCATAACAACTCATACATTATTACACAATGTCTTGCTGAGTATGACCCTGTCACATGACGGATATGTCTGCTAAAATTTGGACCTGTCATTGGTAGATGTATGACCTCCTATATATTGCATTTATGTTTGTAGATGTACTGAATTTTAGGTGACCCAGGCCTAAATTGATTCTGATTGTTCCCTAGGCAAGATCTAAAAGCATTTGATTTTATTTCCAGTGTTTGTCAGCTCAACATTAAATGGGTTTACATAAAGAGAGTAAATCTGTTGAATGTCATTCAATTTATCCTAATGCCCCTTTCACACTACAGGAGGTATATCTCATGGTTAGAAGTTTTACTCGGGGGTGGAACCTCTTTCCTGGTTGCCCCATTTGTCCAAGTTGTTCACAGTTCAGGTGGATGGCCACTGATTGGACAAGGTTTTTAACCGTCAATAACAGTAGGATGACAGTACTACAGACGTTGGTCACTGAGAAGAAACCTCCATTTACCTCAACTCACCTTCGGTATCCTTCAGACAAACACGTGGCGAAATGACAATACCTCCACTCACCCCATGTTAACTTATTATACCGAAGGATGACCGAATCACAACCTTATATACACCATGGACCACACCTTCAGTTACCGTTAGAAGAAATTTATCTGCACACGCTCACTGTCACTGCGCATGCCCATGGTTCCAGAATCAGAGGTGGAAATTTTAAACTTGCAAAACTTCCGTGGGATGCGTAAGGATATGGGATGGTGGACCACTGACTCACAAGTTAGCAAATGAATGTCAGGCAGTGATCCAAGGACAGACACATTTCACCAAACTCAGGTTACTGTGGGTGATAGCACCTGTAGTGTGAAAGGGGTATAAAGTTTTAATTAACAATTACTTCCACCAAAGAAATATTATTTTCTTCGTTGTTTGTCTGTTTGTTAGTTTTTAGCAGGATGACACAAATACTGCTTCTTGGACCTTCCTGAAAAAATCAGAAGATGGGTCTTGGTCCAACTTAAATCCCATAAAATATTGAGAGTCATCCGTCACCATGTACACCATGACTTGGCTGAGGCATGCGCTCTACAAATGCTCTTATTTTCTATCTATTATGTGTAAGCCATCCACCAAGTGTTTTAAAAGATCACTTATATCATGTAACATGTAAATGTTTGTGCTTTATAATATGTCCTTTTAGTGTATTAGATGTAATATGACCTTATTTAACTCTGGGCCAGAGCACTTACCAAGACTTTCTATTTCATCAAAAACATAGTCTAAATATGAAAAATTAGGGTTATAAAATTTATCAACAAGTGTCGACTTTTCATTAACACACATTTAAAACTGTGTAACATTATATTGTACATTGCTAGAAAGTTATTTTTACAGAGCTTCCGTTTGATCTTGTAGCATTAAAATCCATAACAAAGTGATGGAAAAAAAATATATCGAGTTAAAAAATGAATGTTTTATATTTACTGGTTACCCTAATTTTTTTTTTTTTTTTTTTTTTTTTTTTTGGGGGGGGGGGGGGGGGCATTTTTTATAAAGTATGCATTTACTTTCCTTATTATTGAGACAAAGTGGTGGATAATGGATAATAATGGGCGTTTTCAAAAATTTGGGATATGGAATATGATCAAATCTTTCCAAAAATGTGATCAATATTTTTGGCCAGGTCTGACCCATATAAAAATTTCATAAAGTTATACTACTTACTATTGAAATAATTACATAAAGAAAGCAAAAGATATTGAAAATGCGTTCAAAATGAGACCTTAAAATTTTGGGATACTTTTGTGCCCAGACAAAGAGCTGAATCTTCAACTAAAATGTAAACACTTCTTCCTTTGTCCAGGCCCAGATTGAACTTCATAAAGATCTGATTATTACTTTTGAAGTAATCATGAACTGACAAACAAATACACCTGACAACATACGGATGTTATAAACTGATGTAAAATGACACAAAAGTAAGTGTTAATAAAGGTGTTTTGTCTTTTTGCCAAATCACCAAGTGATGGGCCATGGTGGTGCAGTGGTAACACACTCTTGTGTCACCTCTGAGATGGGAGTTTGAATCCTGACCTGGCCTCATGTGGTAAGACCGTCAGCTGCTTGTTGTTAGGCAGTAGTTTATAGTACCGAACTTTCACTAGCTGTGCGTACAGGTTTTCCTTCCAACTACGTGCCAGAAAACAACTGATACAAAAGTACTAGGTATGTCATAAAAGACTAAAGAAACAAGAGCAGTCAGAGGGGATAGCAGAGTGTAGACTTTGCAAAAGTGTTGCACAGGGCATTAAAGGAATGATATCATTTCGCCCATGCTCGCGTAAAGGACCATGCGCACTACTGCATATGATGTCAGTAAAAGCATTGCTCCAGAATCAAGGCTATTAACCCGATCGTGCCCAAATTTGAATCAGTTCTTCCTTGTAACAGTTCTGAAGCTCCCTAAAATTATAACGATCTGTGCAATGCTTTTGGAGTTGTGCTGACAAACTTATAAAAACAGCTTAAACAGACTGAGTAATATACTTTGCAAAAATTTTACAAAGTAACAAACAAATCACCAAAAGTATATGTATCTTATGCACTGATCACACTAAATGTGGGATTTTAGTTGGTTATAGATGGCAGGAAAAACAGAGGCAGGTTGTTGTACCTTCTGTAAAAGCCAGAAACACACATCTGGTAATAGTTTTGCTACAAAAGAGACTCAGAACTGGAGGGCCACAATGCCCACGGCTCCACACATAAAAGACACAATACAAATACTAGAAATCAAGGAATGCCACACTGTGCAAATTTTACTGACAGATAAAGATACTGTGGCATTGTGTTTAACATATAACTTGACAGTGACACAAAAAGAGACAAAACAACACAGAAATAGCAGGAAAATTAATACAATAAAGCAAAAAAAAATGAGAGGGCACCTTGCAGACATGATCACCTCTAGGGCGTCACATTTATACCACCTAGGGTAGGCAGAAATTTTAAACAGTTTCAAAATTCTATTTCTGTGGCCACAGAAATCGAGGAATACCTCAGAAGGCAAACTTTACCAACTGAAGTGTGACATTTCATTGTGGAAAGGGACGTTATATAAAATGCCTGTAAATGTAGCTGTTGAGCACCATCTTGCGATCGGGAACATCTCAAGATTGTTGTTGTACAAACTCAAGATCTTGAGTTGATGCAAACATCTCGAGATGGGAGTCCCATCTCTAGATTAGGCTGCACAAACTTAAGATGTTTACCTAGGGCTGAGATTGGTTAATTAATTGAGGTCTACTAATAAGTGATCGGCTAATTTTAGTGACTAGGCAATTAATTAAATGTGTGTGCTTACTCAGTCAGGTAGTGATTGTCATATATAAGTGCAATTATTGTTGCAATATGATGAGTCCTTTGTTGTTGTTTTTCTGTATAACTACAAAGAATCAAACAGATATAAGTATCCAAGGATTCAGTGCTATAAAATTGCAATTGGTAATCCAGTAAAGGAAACACCAACAATTATAGAAGTGCAATTAAGAATCCTAGAAAAAGTTGAGGCAACGCTTCAGGCAATACAACTGTAATGCTTTGTCAGATTATATTTGGAAGCCACACTTGTTCGCTTCCTCTAAATACCGCCATGTGAAAAGCTAATGACAACTTGAGCTAATATCACCTTAATTTGGGCAGCACCAACTTGAGATGTTCTTCACAATCTTGTGATGTTTCCCTCAACTCAAGATCCCGAGTTTGTGCAAGGACAATCTAAAGATGTTCCCGATCGTGTATTTGGGCCTAAACATAGCCACTAAAACCTGTAGTAAGATGGCGTCAAAAGCCCAAGTATATTTTATATAGCAAATTTTCTTTATTTAATCCATAAAGATAACTGTCAACTGGAAATAAAGCCAATGTGGTCTGCTTAGTAACAAAGATTTTGGTTACATAATGAAAAAGATATATTTATACATGTCATCACTTTGGAAGCTTTGCATCCAACCAGGAAACCCATTAGCTGTAGCTTTTAGACTTGTCAGTACGTTGTGTGAAACAAAAGATTGTTTGATTAAGGTGTTATCTATAAACAGAGAGGCAAAATGTGTTACTAATACTGCTTTATACAGCAAGAGTTTACATTTCAATAGCTTGGTAAATATATGATAGTTGAACCAGTCCACAAAGGAGTTATCAAAAATCGCTGTCAAAGGCTACAAAAGAATGTCATGTAGACACTCGAAAAGGGGCTGGCTGGGTTATTGCACTTTATTCTATTACATAGATAATGGCCAAGTGGCCCTCCATTATGTAGACGTAATGACCTATGAGACCCGAACAGGAAACTAAAACACCTTAAACTGATACCAATTTAATTAATTGAATAGTTTGACACCTTTCACTAAATTCTCAACCTATGCAATCTTTACAAGTTTTACTTAGATGTGAATATTATATGTGGTTTTCAACAAGTTAGTTCTGTGATCTTTTTAATTTCTTTTCCAGTCTCATTGGAGGGTACTAAAAAATAGAAGCATTTGAGAACATATTTGGCTTTTATTTTCATTCACATACATGGTTAATAAAACATTGTTAAAACACCAATATTTTACATCACTACAGTATTAGACTACTTTATTAATTCTTTTATACAATATTCCCACTAAGTTACTGCTTTAAACGCAAATTTCTGTTTATAACATAACTTTTTTGCAACTTCCAACAACTGTGATGGGAATTGCAATGCTTTAAGACAATCATAATATCAGATGCTGTAGCACTGCAAGTAATAGCCATTACTGTGAGATACTTGACATACCATTATATTTTACAAGTCTGTTTATCTTCCAAACTGCTGAATGACCCTTTAAAATCTTCAAGTTCTTTTTATGGAAAATAAATTTACTTTTAGATGGAGCTTGAAAATTGTGATTCTAATCTGAACCATGAACCTTGGAAAATGATAGTGGATAATTATGGAAAACACTTTCCAGAAAAATGTAAATTGTTCATATAACAATATTCATGCTTTGGATAATTTGTTGTAGTGAGTTACGTCACTGACTTGTGCTTATTTTAAGACAGCAAGTGATAATTGTTGTGTTTCATGCATTGAAAGTACTATGAATTGTTGATTTACTTTCTTGGATTCAACATTTTGAATCAAGGAAAAATGCCTCCTGGAAAGATTGTATTCTGGAAAAAACCTCCTAGAAAAAAATGCATACTCCATATTTTGCATTCCAGAAATAAATCCCACAAATAAATCCACAGCATTTAAAAACAAAATTCGTTTCCACCACAAATAGTGTATCATGTCAGAAGTATATTAACAAAATGTAATAAGATTACTAAGAATCCATAGTTTGAAGTTTAAAAATTTTAAATTCATATCAGATGTAAATCTAGCATTTATGCATTTCAGCACTACATTATAGCACTATATTTTTTGTTCTCCATTTTGCTTCAGTTGAAAAAATCTTTCATGTGCCACACTTTTGATTGTAAACCAATAACCATGTATATTCTGAGTCAATAAAAACACTTCATGTAATGCATTACTCTGTCATAGATTTTAACAATGCACACTTTAAGTCACCAAAACCACTCTCTTATATTGATAGAACACTACCCATCACAATACATGATTTCAAATGAGACCAGATGAGATCCTGGGTATATTTAAAAGGTAGCTGCTCTTGCGATTAAATACCCAGAGGGTTGTTATTTATTCATATTGTAAAGAAAATCCAAATTCTTAAAAAATGCCCTCTTTATAAATTAAATTACATGATTTTAATTTGTCAGGAGGTATTTTTTCCAGGGAGTATTTTCCCATGTGGTATTTTTCCATGCACTCTGATTTTCATGCAAAAGACTATAAATGTACTCACTGAACTAATTAATATAAAAAATTGTGAAACAATTGAATATTCAAAGCATTGTGCTGAGGATGACTGGCAAACACCCTTTTGTTCTTGTCAGACTGCCCACTGAACTGAACCACATTTTACTGTTAAAAATAATGATGTTTATAGTGTTAACTCTCCATTATGCCAAAATAATGAAGAGTTTACACAACCGGAAGGCCACTGATCTGGGTTTGATAAATTATACTTATCTCAATATCTCCCTTATTAGAGGACTCAAAGCACCACTTGGCCCATCCAAACTGCAAAAGTACAGGCCAAACATTGAAAACAGAGTCCTTGGATTAACCATTTACCAAAATCCCCTAGGTTCGTTAGTGGTGATGAGCTGTGGAGAAAAGTCTTTTGTTTTTTTTTCATTTTTCATTTGTACATTACAGATTTTGGGAGAAGCACAAGTCTGCAGTGGACACTAATAGTTGACTAAATATGATCTGCAACATACACGTATTTGACAAAAAGTATCCCAACATGGTAACATTTGACTAAAGTAAGCTTTCATACACAAAGAAACAAAGAGAAAATATGATATTTGAATAGAATTGATCTTCAAAATAGCAATATTTGATTCATAAAGTGCAAAAAAAATTCTGGTATAATTAATTGGCTCACTCCTTCATTTCGTTTGGTATTTTGTATTTTACCATAACATAGTTATAACACTTACCTCAGACCTCTCTGAGTTTGGAGTTCAAATCTTGTTTTGACAACCCTATTGAACCACAGATCTGGCCACAATCAACATATCTTTGTGACTTGATATGTTGGTAGTTTGAGTTTGCAGAATGATACTTACTTAGCTTTACATTACAACTATACCATGAAGACGTATTTCACGTAAATTTCAGGATTATTACCTGTTTATATATGCCTTTGTAATGTCGCTTGACCAGTGCAAGTCTGATCACTGAAGTTAAGCAGCAGTAGATTTGGTTAGAACTAGAATAGGTAACCGTCTGACATCTGTTCAGTTTACTTTTATGAGACTGTTTAATCTATTTAGTACAGCTGTACAATTAACAATATTCTATTTTCACAGAGAACAGAAACACAGAAAATACTAGGACAAAACAATATTTCTTTGGTCTGTTTAAACTATATTGAGACAGACTTTGCTGAAGTGGTGTATTTTTAGTTGATTTCGAAAGAGTCTTCTGCACTTTGAACATTTTCCCTTTTTACAATAAAGTACATCTGTTTCAAGGTGAGTAAACAGCACTATTATCTAGGGTCTTGGGAAGGAAATCCCATTCTTTCCTCCACTGATAGAGAGACATAGAATCTTGTAGTTAATTGGCCAATTTGATAACCCCATCAACAACTTGTAAAGCACTTGGAGCAACGATTGCGGGAATTTTGGGGCCAAATTGAGCTAGTTATGAGAAAATTATTGACATGAAACCAAGTTAGAGAGAAGTGGGGGAGGGGTGAGATAGGTTTGTAATACAAAATAAAGTGATTTCTTTATTTAATATATTTGTTCCATCTTTGTAGGAAATGTAGTTTTACACAGTTTGCTTCAGAAACTGAAGATTGATTATGCACCATAAATTAGCACAGCTTAAACATAAAATCCTTATAATATTCTTTCGTATGGCAGCTAAGAGGAAATGTCCGCGGTGGTCTACTGGAAAGCAAGTTTGGCATCTAATCACAGGCTGTCACCTCTGTGTGAGTTCGAGTCCCACAAGTGACAAATGCTGAGGATCTGTCCCAATATGACCCTGGCTGTTGAACGGGACGTAAATCCCCACTCTGACTTTAACAGCCAAGAGGGTTGAACGAAAAGTGGCAGTTATAGTTCTTTCTTTGCAGACAATGTACCCCTGGGATCCTTGTAATAACATCTTGTACAACATAGCTTTCTCAGCCTCGGGAAATGTCACATTTTATCTTCCTTTTTTAAATGGCTGCTATAATTACATATATATGCCTTTTTTCATACTTATACATTCGTCTAGGGTCAAAACCTTTGTTTTTAGTCAATGAAATAGGTAAAGCAATTATTTAGCACATCTGATCAAATGTGGTGTTGTTAACTAATATATTAAAATTCAATATGGCCGCCATACTTCTTTTCTTTGTATTGAAAAAGTAGTGATAGAACTAGATACAATATGAAGTGCCAAAACCAAGATGTTCTTTTATATAAAGTGTACAAAGTAATTAATGACATTTAATCAAAGGGCATGAGAAATCAGATTTTCAAAAACCAGAAGGAAGCAATGGTCAAACTCTGGCTTGATTTGATTCTTTGGAAGATTACTATTTCAAAGCTCTCTCATAATCGTTGATGTTTTAACCTTTAATAATTCAATATAAAACAAAGAAACTGGAAAATTGTACATTCATTAATGTAGCATGATGACACAAGTAAAGGTAAAAATCAGTAGAGATATTTGTATTGAAAAGGACAGAAATATCCAAGCCTATGCTCAGATGGTCTTATAAAAAGAATTTTAATTGCCACAAGAATTTTATATTTGTCGATACTATTGTTGTTATCATCTCTTTCAGTCATTAGTTTATATTCAGATGGTTTTTATGGGTTCCAGTAACTTTGTTGATTGGCTTCACACATGTAGAATTTCTTCTGCTGTCATGGGGGATATTTGGAGGCAGTAAAACTGAAACAAGTGATGTTCCCGCTTTCATCCAACCATGGGATCTCTGGGTCAAACAATGAGGTAAACCAAATCTGGACTGTGCGTCCATATGACATCCTCCAAGTGGTTTCTGGCAACATTTAGTGCAAAAGCTTGAGATGTTGGTCTGGAACCAAATGCAACATCCACCTTATGATAATCAGAGGTTTCAACAAAACTTCAAATCAAGTGCCCTGAACACAAGTATATCCTTTGTGTGTGTATTTTTTACTGTAATTCTATTAAATTTGTCCAGGCCTGACAAATTAAAATATTACATCAAATATAAAGATACAGGCCTGTTATATCAACAGCCTGGTTTATACTGATTTGGGATTGGTTCTGGAATACACGATGGCTGTCATAGTCATGCACCATCTTAAAAGAGCTTCTACTTATTTAAGTGAAAACATGAATCTGTTCCTTGTATATTTACACTTGATACACATACTCTCCCCGTGGCTGTCACTGCAGCTGAATGAGTAACGTGGTGTAACGGCACTGACCACTGTATGTCCTAAATGAGCTTTCTTTCAAACTGGTTGATACAGCATACATTTAACAAAAACATGGTGTTCCTTTAAAAAAACAACAACAAATAGTGCCTGAGAATGTACAATCTACAATTCTTAGCCTAATTCTAATTCTAACAGTACTTTTAAAGCGCTGAATCTTCATTTACTGACAGAGTCTGAGGCACATAATGCCAGAAATCAGATATCATAATTATTAAATCAAAAACATTGCAGGGGTCAGTTCACGGCGAAAAACTGAGAACCCCTATGGGTAGTGCTGAAGAAAACACTGATAATAAAATAATTCTGGACTAGGATCTGGATGCAGGCCATATTTGAGGAGGGACGAACCGTGGTTAGGCCTCACCTTGTGTAAAAATGTGAGCTGGATCAAATGTTTAATTTTTGAGTTATACAGACTGACATAAACAAATGTTTAATTTTTGAGTTATACAGACTGACATAAACAAAAAGCCCGATTGTAATAACCTTCTGTCTCCACATAAACAAATGTTTTATTTTTGAGTTATACAGACTGACATAAACAAACTGAGCCCGATTGTAATAACCTTCTGTCTCCACCTCGGGGGACAAGGGTACGTATCGAGTTCATTTAGGATACCGGAATGCTGGTCAGATTGAGTGAGGAATACTTTTTATCATATCTTGGAAAAAATGCATGTTTTCTAGTTATTATAACACAAATATCAAGAGCATTAATTTTACATGGATATAGAAATAAATATACTACTTTGTAATTTGGCATCTGCCTTAAGTTGGCAAAAATGATTTTAAATCCCATACAATTAGTATGGCTTACATAAACACTGCGATCTGTAAGCTGTGTGAAAATTGATCGTGTGGCAATTTGGGATGATGATTTCATGAAAAGATTGTATTATCACCCAATTGAAAGTCTTAATTAGTTCATTGTTTTTCAGTTTTAGTATATTTCTAGCTATTGTTTATATCAAGGCATAGTCTTCCAAACCAAACCCTATGTTTAGTCACTTAAATAGAGTGTAAACAAGAGCAAACAGAGAGTATGTACTACCGCCAAGGCACATGATAACAAAATAAATTGGAAATACAAACTTTTTGGTATCCAGACCGTGATCCAGATCACTCTCAAAATTTAAATGGGATCTAAGTTGGCCCAAGACCCATCCTCAGATTTTTTTCTAAGATCCAGACAAAAAGACAATTGGTCATGAAAGTAATACTTCCTTGAAGGAGGTAAGAAGAATCGCTCTGTTTTCAAGAGAGCTGTTTTGGTGTACAGGTTTCGACATAGTGGTCGAAGATACTTTGAAACTTTCCTTAAACCCAGACATAGTGTATAGAACTCATAGAAGTCAATCCGATGGTATGCTGTTTGAGATTTTACATTTTGCATCAATACATAAGTCTAAAGAGCATTTTGGCCTCAGCTTTGTATACAATGCCCTGAGGATTTGGAATGATCTGCCTGATGGTGTACTCTTAGTCCATCTCTCTCTTCATTCAGGAAAAATTTGAAAACCTCTCTCTTTGCAAAAGCTTACCCACCCTTGTTTCATTTCTGGTCTTGTTTTTCTGTCTTGTCTTGGTCTTTTTCCATGTGCTGGCCTTGCGATGTTTCTGATTTAACGATTACATTCTCTCATTTCTCTCATTATGTGACTTAGAGTCTGTCAAAAGATGGGACTTAAGCACTATAAACGTACTATTAGAATTAGAATATTTGTATTGAGTTTTTATACTCAGGGCAATATCTCCATATACTCCAGGACTCAGAGCACTGTTTGACCCATTCGACGGTACAAGTACAGTCCAAGCTTTCAAGTGACTTGCATTCCCCTAACTAAAAGACAGAGGCTCAAGAATAACCATTTATCAACGTCCTTGAGGTTCTTTAACCTGCCACTAGGGATAGGACCCAATGCTAGAGGATCACCATTTTAAGTGGTAATCCGAGCCACAATGTATCTGTCAGTACCTGGGTTTGAACCCACGTCCTCTGCGCTCCTAGGCGAGTGTGTTACCCAATAGGCCAAAGTGGCAGATCTAGGAACAATGATTTGGGGGTTAATGTCATACTAAATTATGATGGGAGGCAGCACCAATGCACTCCACGATTTATCAATTATTTACAAATTGTACTTGCAAAACAAAAACATTCTTTAGCTACTGCGATATTGACTAAATAACATGATTCTACAGTGTTAGGTCAGGTCAACATCAGACATACTAAACTGATATAAAGAGACCAAGTTCAGTTGACTATTTGTGTAAATATTTATAACGTCAACTGTTAAGTCTTGAAAAAAAAACTACTTCTGAAATATGTATATCTCACTACGTGATTAACATTATCATGGGGACAGAGGACACATTGGTATATATCAATACTATACATCAATTATTGAGAACAGCATGACTATAATGTAGGTTAAACGTGAATGCTAAGATATACTGCACTAAAAGGTTTTAGTACAACTAAGTTATAATTATAAAAACAACAGGATCTGTAGTCTGGAAATGCAAAAGTTTATTAAGTCAACTGCTTCCTTGACCCAAAATGCTGGGGGTTGCTGAGGAAATGCCTACTTAGAGCCGGGCTGGTTATGCCAAAAAGGGACTTAGACTTAAAGAAACAGGGGCATAGCTTATGGCTAATTAGCCAGTACGCCCAGGCAAACCATTTTGTTAGTAGAATCCTTAATGAAATAATATTGCACATAACCACAGAAATCCTAGCTTCTTCAATGAAGAAAAGACCTTTTTCTTAAGCTCAGACTAAATTCATGGACTTGGTAGATTTTACAAAGCAGATAAGCTCTGGCAAAGACTTGGGTTTAGAGCTAAATATACCTAGGAATGAGCTTAGCTTTCGTAACAATAACTTAAATATGGCCGTCATAAATTTTGTCTATTTCTGAAATGCCTGAAAATTAAGAAGAATAAACATTTGCAAAATGTACCTAAATTAGTCTTGCGGCATGTTTATGCGGTTACAATGTTTTCAATACTGTAACACAGCATTTTGCCAAACATAAAATGCTAACAAAGGAAAGGTCATTTTTCACTTGAAATAAAGGGTCACAGGACATAGAAAACCACTGTGGTTATTTGACCAGCTTGGACTTATAAGCTCAGTCACTCTCTATGAAATCCATTTAAGTCTAACACTTCAATAAGACAAAAGGCTCACATGTACGTCCCTGACTTAAGCTAAGGGACCGTTCCATAGGCCACGCCCACTTCCTGGTTTACGGTATTTTAGTTGTCTCCATGTCAGGCCTTGTCTGACAAACAAATCGCGGGAAATGAAACGTAAACATGGAGTATTTTAAGATATACGAGAAATAACATGTATTTTAAATGATTGGATGGAGTATAAAATAAGAAATAATATAATAAAGTATATTTGTTTTAAGATGACAAAAATTAGAAAATAAATAAATAAACAATTTATTGATCAAAACAAATCCTCGTGTATTGCAGTAAAATGTAAACAATGGCAGCTTGGGGACATATATATACATTTCAGACATTTTAAAGTAGGTAGGATTGATGATATAATTTTTTTATTAAATTATACTTTGGTTTTATTTTGTTCCATTATCAGAGAGCAATAATATTTACAAATATGTCCCTAAAAATGACCACGTTTTTGTAATTCAAAATGGCGCCGATGAAAACCGGAGGAAATGATTGGTTGTTGCTATTGCAGTAAACAGGATGTTTGCCGGTATTTTGATTGACACCGTGGAAAGGTCCAGTTTGGGGTTTAGTCTAAGACTTTTTCTTAATTGGGACCTTGCATTCAAAACCAGTATCAGTCATTAGTGAAATATGACACTAAAATGAACATCCTAACATTTACATGGCCAATTATTGAAATATTTTTAAAGGTTGTTGATGAATTTGAAATGCTAACTACGCATAGTAAGTGGTAAAATGAAAAATACGTCCTGGTCTCTATATTTTACTATTTCTGCCCAGTTTGAAGTGAAAACGTAATTTTTGCAACAGCTGGAGTCCATATTTTCTTTTGGGTGTCAGTTACTCCTGAAAACACTGCAGCACATCGAAGAATGGTTCTTGATGGTAGTACTCTGGTCGCACACTGGAGAGGGTACTTCTATAATCTTGGAGAACAAGGCAAAAAAAATCTGTTGATTTATAGGTGCGAGTGGCATAGCCATAGGGCACTGACATCAGAGTTGCAAAAATTCATCAAGAAGTGCACTAGAATTTATGAAAGTCTGGTGACAAAAACAAATTCTGCATTAGATATATCCCACACCTGGCCCAGAAACTCAGATGGACACACATCCAAGTACGAAGGTAACCCATTGCAGCTTAATTTTAGTGACTAGGGTTGTATACATCACACTATGGCACAATTCATGAAAGTTTGCTGACAAAAAAAGGAAAGAAGAAATGAAATAAGTGGTCCCTAGAAGCATGAGCCTCACCAGAGCTTGTGGTGAACAAGTTAGAATCATGGACATTTAAAAGTCGCTAATTGTTGTGTTAAATGTTTGGGAAACAGTCACACAATTCTTGATTTTTCACCATGTTCTTCAACTTTCTTCAAAAATGCTGAGATGTAACCTCAACAATGCAATGTGACTACCCTATGAAAACAACACATAGCAGCTATCAAGGATTTGTGTATAACCATATTTGCATAAAAGCAGCCAGCCATACAAATGTATAGTTTCGCTTGGGTTGTCCAGGCGACCCGGGTGTCAGTCCTCCTCCCGGGTCAGGGCTGTAGGTAGTTGGGTACTCTAAGTGTTCAGCATCCAGGCTGTAAAGTTGGTTTGGTAACCAGTCTAATACCCTTACATAACTATTGCATCATTTCTGGGGTTCTGGGCTCCCTGCCTGGTTCCCCAGCAACCATATAAACTAAAGAATTTTATTGGTTAAGCATCTTAACCTTAACTTTCAATTCTAGGAATGCGTCACTTTGAAATTTGGGTTTCAAGGAGAAACATGAAAAGTTTCCCACCCTCCCTTCCCTTGCCTTGACCCGTCGAGGCCAAGGTGTAGGTCAAGAGTGAGGGTCGCTTATATTGTTCATATACAGTTTTAAAATATCTGATAGTTGAAGCAAGTACATATTTTACGTTGTTATTAGTAACTTTCATTAATTTAACCCTACAGGGTCCTTGTCTTGCAGCTATTTGGAGGTCAGGGTCACCTTAGTAAAAATATGATTCTTTGATTAAAATTCCCCAGTTTGGGCCCTCAGGTTGACTTGCCCGACTGCCTCTCTTGCTGCAATTCCGGGTCCATTAGGGGTCATATTATCATCATTTTTTGTAAATTTTATGTTCTCACTGCAATGCATTAGTAACAGTAACCTTGGGTCTTGTGTCATATGGAGATGGACGATGAACTCTAATGACCTAGTTGCATTAAATTACTTAATTGTTTTTAACATTGCAGTTATATATATTTAATTACTATAAAAATTGTGTATTACTCTTTTAACTTGTAAATAATTTTAGTAGTAACATGTATTTACATATTATTGTTAACTGTAACATATACATTTATATAAATAAACAGAACCCGCAGTTGTTGTCTTTCTGACTTGGGGGAAATGAGGCTACCTGGGAGGGGGTTCCTCCGCCAAGAAAAACTTGTGTACACATGCACTTACACATGCATGTAGAAACACCATGTATTATTTATTACATATTATTCATTAGTACTGTACCCTCAATGGGTGTACTAATATGGCCCCTGACACTGCCTAGATCCTTTATTGTCTTTGGTACATTTTAGTAAGAAAACTTTTGCAAAACATTTCTAAGAACTGATAAAGTGACAGTTACAAAATGGTACATATTACTGGGGTCAGGTTCACAAAAGGACTTCATACTGGGAGATCTAGGAATCTGAGTTCTCATTCCTTATGCCCCACCTTAAAGATTCTGATATCCAGTGTTAGGTTGACACTGTGTAAACCCCTGTTGCTCTTTGTCTCAACCTTCTATTGAATTGTGGGTGGCTACGGTGGCGCAGTGGTAACCTACTCGCCTCCCACCTCTGACGTCAGAGTTCAAATCCTGTCCTGATCTCAAATGGGAAAATTAGTAGTTGCTTGCCTTTGGGTTAGCAGTATACAGAACAAAACCTTGACTAACTGTACACACTGGTTTTCTCTGGCCTTCAAACTACCCATTACAATATAATAGATGCGGTACTAGACGTGACTTAAAACACTAATACCCCATGATACAACAGGTGGTATCATTCCCTGCGGTGGGCCGCATTTGGAGAAACGTCCCTGTCCTTGGATCACCATCTGAAGTCACTATGCGACCTTGCAAGTCAGTGGCAAACCGCGTCCACTACCTTGCGAGTCCTACGGACATTTTAAACTGTTGAAAATTTCCGAATCTGACTTCGATACCCTGAGCATGCGCAGACAATTTCACGCATGTGTGTATGCTTTCTAACTATGGTAACTGACGGTGTGGTCCACAGTGTACAAAAATGTTGTGATTCAGTCATCTTTCAGTTTAATACGGCGACATAAGGTGAGTTAAGTTATAGGACATTTCGCCGAAGGTAAGTTAAGGTTAATGGAGGTTGCTTCACGGTGACCAATGTTTTTACTACGGTCAACTGACTGTTATTGATGGTTAAAAACACCGCGTCCAATCAGTGGTTATCCACTTGTAGCGTGAACCACTCGGACGAAATGAGGCTACCTGGGAGGGGGTTCCTCCACCGAGAAAAACTTCTAACCGTGGGACGAACGCCTGTGGTGTGAATGGAGCATAAATAAATAAATAAAATTTACTGAATTCCTATGGGATTACATGTGCTGTGACACCAGTTCAAGTTACATTTTGAAGTCAGCTTTCATAAACTTTCTTATGTAAGATTTACACACTGCTGATTTTATTTTTATTGACCTTTTTAGTACTTGATACGAAACTTATTCAGTGTATTCTGTCATATTTATAGCCATATATATACATAAATCAAGAATTCAGTCCACCATCTCACAGATATTCTCTCACAAAAAACATGCATTTAGTTTGTTTGTGTGATTCCATCCTGATTATACCCTCCACATTAATACATTTTACAGAATAAAATTAGACAAACATTCATACAGAAATCATCTTTTAAAACTTGCATATTTCAGATGTATTTTTGTTGGTAAATGTTTCATGGTGCTCTATAAAATTGCCAAACATTCCAGTAACATTCACAAAGCCAAAATTTAATTTAAATCTGTCCATCAGTCTGAAACTCCAGCCAATCGAATCTTTGTAGTTAGAAACGGGGTTATGGAGGGTGTCTTCTAGCTTAAAAACGGCTAAGGTCATTTATTGATACAGTTCCCAAGAGTTTCCATCCATACAGAGCTAAGAACTGCATTACTTCAAAGTACACAATTACCCCGGAGTTGTAGAAGGTTCCAATAACATAATCTCCCTTTTCAAAAAGCCTTTCTTGTTTTTCTCAATTTAAGCCTTCATTCAAAGTTTCGTGTTTAGTTTAGGCACACGGCTGACGTAATAAGTCAATGCACTGTAGTTCAGAAGTCTCCATACTAAGGTCTACAACTGGGTCGTCTCTGGCCTAGTTAATGTGAAAGATCAATGGCAGTGGTTGCCAACAGGCACATATTTTGACAGCTACATACGGGTAGCTGTCTGGGCTTACATGGATACAATAACAATTGTTGATCATTGTCCCTCTAGTGCCAAATTGTGCCTACATCATCCGGAAACGTTAGCTTGTAAAATTGTGTAAAAAATGATGTGTACAATTATTGCTCTACTTAATGTATTATTGCCTCTAACAATAAGATAGTGTTTTGAGTGCGTTGATTTGTTTGTTTATCAGTCTTTCTGAGATAGGACCCAATGAAAGAGGACTGCCATGTTAGTGGTCATCCAAGCAACTATGTATCTGCCCTGTACCTGGGTTAGAACTTACGTACTCTGTGTTCCACTGAATCAATAAAACTTAATGGATAAAGCCATTTAACTGTAACTGCTTAAATATCATAGCTATCAGAAGTGACCTGTAAGCCTGTCAGAGGATGCATTGTTACTTGTGCTGTGGTATTTTTGCTATTGTTAACATATTATTCATCTTATATCTGACTGTAATAACTACAAGTAGTCCTTTACAAAACGTTTATATTCTTAACACACACAGCTAAACCTTCTTCCATTAAATATAGGAGCTGCACAGTTTGATATATTTCCAAGAAGTACAATTGAAATCATTTAATATACTCCAGAAAAAGATTTAATTTTCTTTGACTCAGACTCTACTAGAACAGGGATTAAACACTATAAGGTCTATATTAGTTTAGATTGCAAAGCTTCTTTGTGATAGCATTCTATTAGTTCATTTGCATCTAGAGATTGTTCTGAATCCCCTTACAACTTCCTCTCTGCCTCACTGCCATAACATTAACCCATCAAAAGGGAATGAATAATTCTTGTCTGAAAGAGTGAACACTATGGAGCCTCTAAGGTGACAAAGTGCTGAAATTTGTATACCATGTACTACAAGAGAATATATGTCTTTATACACCAAACTAATAGAATATGATCCAATTTAATTTAATACCTTGTCACTATACAATAGTAACTCGTTACCACAAGATAATGTTATGTTCCCTTAAGATATTATCTTGTTATCCCGAGATAGTCAAAAGCTACCCCAGTGTCTTGGCGGCCCAACATACAATATTGAGAGAACCAGATAGGTCCTTTTTTCATTAAAGTTTTATTCAACTTTACTTCTAAATTTTATCGATGGCCTTTAACAACTGCAGCACAACGGTCCTAGTAGACAAGGATTAAACTGTCGTGAAATTTAGCTTTTAGAGAAAAAAAAACAGATAATAGTTTGAGGTAATGGCTTAGTATCTTGAGGTAACAACTTACGATCCTAGGTAATGACTTACAATTTTCTGGTAAAGAGATAATGATAGAAATTCCTCCAACCATTGTTGTGTCACTTTAGGGGCTCCGTGAAACACACAGAATAGTGCTGCCAACTAAAGAACGAGATGAAAAGATTAACACCTCTGTATCCAATAAGGAATTACAGCTAATTGTCAATACCCTTAATTAAATTTCTGTGGATCCTGACTGCCGACTGTTTTTGGCTTCTCGCGGTAATTACTTTACAGCAATGAAGAGAAAAGACTGAATTAATGAACATAGCAGCGTTTTGGTACAGCCGTTGATTTGTGACCAAATTTGGGGAAATCCATTACAGTAGAAAGCCTATTATCCGAACAGCTAGGATGAGATGGGAGCTATTTTTGGAAAACACATTTGCTTGTAGAAAGAGAGGAGTGAATAACTAGGGAGAAACAGATCCCTACACTTCCAGCATCTATTCTTTTGACCTTGTATTTATAGGGATGTGGACAAATGCATTGCTGAAAATCCAGGAGGTGACCCACTCTCCTTGAAGGGAGAGCCTTGTGGATTCTGGGGTTTCCATCTTGAAGGTTCCTGTCTTGAGTCAGCCCTGTTGTGCAATGGAATATATCCGTCTGTATTGTCTTTGCTCTTGATGACTCCAAAGGCAATGAATGAATCTTTTTGAAGATTTTTATGTGGGCGGGGCCTGACTAAAGAAAGAAGTGATCAAATTTTGCGAAAGATCAAGATCATATTCTTAATACAAAGAAATCCCAAATTGTCAAAGGTCTCATTTGAAATGTATTTTCAATGACTGTCTTTCTGGTTGAAAATACTCCAAAATATAAATAGCCAGATATCTACGCATTTTTATGCGAGTAAAATCTGGTCAAATGAAGAACTTATTACATTTTGAGAAAGATCCGGATCATATTCTGGTTAAAAATTCTAAATTTTAAGAAACATGCAAAGGAGGAGGTTAGCCACCTACCAGTGCTTTCTAGACTTTGCACTATTTCAGTAAAAAAATTAGATTGAAGATATGCACATTGACACAGATGACTCATGGCATAGCAACTGCTCGACACTGGGGTCAAACTGCCCTCCTACCCAGTCTGCCAGCAGGAAAAAAACAGAGGGTAGAGGGTGAATGTCTCAATGGAAGACTAGGGGGACCCCTTATGTTACAACCCTGGATACAGGCGGGGAACCAAGGTCAATATAAGGGACACTAATGTATTTATACAAGTGTGAATCTGTATGTTATGCTATAGCCTAAAACAACAGCCAAAAGGAGGGGGCAAGCAATAACGGTAATTTCTTTGTGGTTTTGTTCTATTGGTTAGATATAGTGTACTGTCTGGAATGTTTTTGGAGGGGTTTCATTTTTCATTGAATCCATGAAGTGTTAGTGACAGATACTTTTATGGCAGAGAAAAGTGCACTGTGTTGTATAACATAAAAAGTAGTTGTTTTTTTTTAGTTTGTAGCTGATGATATCACTCTACCAAATGTAAGGAAAATTTAGTCAAGTGATAATCTTCGACATCACCCTTAAAATCATTCTAAGGTTTTAATTTTTAAGAGTTTCAGATCACCATAAAGTAGATCCCAAGACCACATTCCGGCTATAAATAAAATCTAATTTTGTTGCTTTCAGTGCAAAGTACAGTGTATTACATAATAATTAACAGTTATTTTACTGGACATATGGTATAAATCTGAGAATTGTAGAATTAATTCAAATTATACTGTTTGCAAAATATAAATTATACTTTATTTTGTGTTTTACACCACATCAGTACCTTTCTACTGGATATATATTGTGACTGGCAGTTGGAAGGGCGGAGGGAACCAGTCACAAACACACACTATAGTCCATTTTCTGTACTGTAAACCACTGACCTATGGCAAGCAACTGCCAGCTTTCCCACTTAAAGCGGGGCCGGGATTTGAACTCAAATCTCAGGGGGGATGGTGAGTCTGCTACCACTGCACCACAGTGGCCCATAAAAATCAGTGTAATTCCCCTGTTCCACTGTTGTGAGATTTTGTAATGTTTTATCATTGCAAGATAGGGTTATTTTCAGTATATGTGCATACACCTCCATAATTAATAATCCTAGCCAAAAAGAACCCTCAAGATACTCCCACAACAGTGTCTGAAATTTAAATAATTTTGATCTGAATGATAGCAAAATTCCAGAAATTATGATCCAGAAACGGAAAAACTAAGGGTGAAAAACAAGTTGCTAGGCAGAGGCCTGTGCTCTCTGAATGTTTTTCTAGTTTATTATGTTAACCCTCATAGAGACCACAAGGAATTATATGATAACTTACCAGACCTGTTTTTCACAGCTGTTACATTAATATACATAGATGGTCATATATACAAAACATCTACTGTTATATTTATATTGTAGTATATTTAGTATAAAATATATGTAAATAAACATTTAAGTTATGTCTAGGTGTACAGTGGGTCATAGAAATGTCGGCTTTTAACAGAGATAGTTTAAGCCTAAAGCCTCTCTTACATCCCATCGTACGTGCACGCAAGTCCTGGTTACAGAGAAAAATCAGCTCATTTGCAAGGGACACTTAAGCTACACTTGCGATTTTATGACAGGATATCAATATCGCAGAGATCCCGCAATGGCATGCACATTATTCTCTGCCATGCATGCAGTATGGCTACAAAAGCATCCATGTGTCAGGGGAAATTTACCAGAGGCTTGGGCATGTGTTTTCTCTTTGCTAGTGTTGCAAGTGCTCCCCATTCACTTACAGGGTTTGCAAGTGCCGTATTTTACATTCACGTGTACCTTGCATATATATGTAAACCCACTGTTGGGCCTGTAGCTAGTCACAGACTATTCTTTGATATTCAAGTACTGACACTCTTTTTGGGAGAATACACTTTGTTTGTACGTGCAAATCCCTACAACGCACTACTAGGCTATGCTTGTATTTTTCAACAATATTTGCAGCACATTTACATGTGTATATGTTACAGTGAGTTTGTGTAATCAGGGAATTTGTGAATTCCCTGAACATTTTTAGGGAATTCACGAAATCCCTAAATGGACCAGGAAATTCACGAATTCCCTAAAATCTCTAGGGAATTCGTGAAATCCCTAGAACTTACACGTACGATGCGCTGTAAAAGAAGCTTAAGGGAATAACTTCTCAGGATAGGTTTGATCTGTTGATCACATCATCTGATGTGATGGACAGCAAATGATCTGATGATAATGACACGATCATTGCAAAGTATGTGATGAGCACCAAATGATCTTGCGATCAAGAAACAACAAACAACGTTCACAACATCATCTGGTGACTATCATTTTGGAAAATGACTAGAAATATGTATATTAATGTCCCAACAGGGGCTCCGTAGTTTGTTTTTTTCTGGCTCATAAAAACACATCAAAAGTCATACACAGGTTCTGCATGTCCTAATGACAGAACTAGAAGAAAAAACTTGTTACGTCTGCACAAAAATGGTAATGTAATAATATCACATGCAATCATCTGAATTGAATGCCTTGCTTTTTATCATTTGCAAAGACATGATATCCATATTAAATGTGGAATACTAACTAGCACAAGAGATTTGACTTCTCTTTCAACAACAACAACAACCATTAAAAAAAAAACATGGTTCATTCTCTTGTTGAAATACTCACTGAGTTGATACATAATCCAATATTTTTGCAATTAAATACATATATTACGTGATAACAATAACCACTTCTGTGTAGTGATGTTTGCGGCACAAAGATGGAATGTGAAATGAAATAATCATAAAAAAGCCAGCCTTGGTAGGCAGGAACCCCAGCCCACAGGTACAACTAAATGGGTAGCAATATTGAGATTTGGGAAAATCTAAGGAACAGCTTTAAATATAACAAGTATACAGAGACTACATGATGCTCTCAAACGTAGAAACTTTCATGTGTGTGAAGAAGGGGAAAAACTTATAGATAAAACTTGATGCTCAATTGTATATGGAATTTTTGCCTGTAGAGAAGTGACAAACTTTAGGACACACATAGAAGCATTGCAATGGCAACCAGATACTACCCAAAACCTAATCCATGCATGGGTTTAGGCTGTGGAATACCTACAAATTTTAAGTATAAAATATATTTTCAAAAATTGCGACTATATCTTCTCGAGTTAGGCATATTTGTAAAATTTGGTGAAAATCCATGTCTACATTTAGGCTGCGGAATATCCGCAAACTTTATACCCACCACTGTTGCTGCCTGGGTGGTTCAGGGTATGACTATATAACCCCAGCCTTTAATGGATGGAGTTAAAAAATATATAAAGTAAAGATGAAATTGGTGGATATCTAGTGTATCATTATGTTCAGTAATTACAAACCTACCTCTTGTAGGCATAACTTACCACAAAATAGAATACAAAATGCTTTTATTGATGCTAAATGGGCACAAATCGATTGTTTTCCCAGTGTAGATTCTGAGTTGGTGCCAAGTTGTCCACTGATGATTACAAGTAGAAATTCTATTTTCCTCCATTAGAAAGTAGAAGCAAAACAAAATAAATCAATTTAAATTTTTGTCAGTAAAGTATGTTGATAATACAGAAGACATGATTCTATAAAGAGAAATCCATGTTAATTTACATGTACCAAACACAATTGTTGATTTTGTCTTAAATTTATGCCAGATTATCAAACCAAGCACTATACTGCTGCACGCCATAGCACGAAATGTACAAACAGAAAGTCCCAAAGACAAATCTATGTCACCTTGGCTACCTGTTACAGTATTTAAATGTCCCTCGATATGTACAAGTGTTGCTGAGGACAACCAACAGTGTTCCACTTTGTGTCAAGTTACTGCACCAATTATTTATTTATTTAGTGTTTTATGTCATGCGTAGTACTTTGTATTGGTTATAATGTGATGGGTAGTTAGAAAGGTGGAGGAAACCAGTATGTACAGTAGATCAAGGTTCTGTACTGTAAACTCTCACCTATCAGGTTTCCCACATGAGGTCGGGCCAGGATTCGAGCTCCAATCTCAGAGGTGAGAGGCGACTGTGTTACAACTGTGGCCTTTAGTAGTATATACATTTTTACAGGATTTTCTTTTTTCAGGGCTTGGGATTAGTATATGTGATAGCCACTATCACAAAAAAACAAGGAACAAAAAATAATGCAATATATTATTACAACGTAAGTTTAATTGCGATTATATTATGTCATCAACCATCTAAAAGACAAAAAAAAAATAAAAATTACATTAATTTTTTCTTATGATCTCACTAAAAACTGAGTGAGAAAAAAATGGATCAGAATGAAATGTTAATGGAAATTTCTATAAATGTTGCCAATTCCCATTTCTGCGACTGTGTGAAACTGCCTTAAGCAGCAAAGTTGGTAGTTACTGGCAGATGTCTGATGGTTTTAACCAGAAAGACAACTTGTTCAACAACTATCAATTTTGAGATACATTTAGCAGTTTGTAGAACATACTATACAAGTACTACAGTAACGGAAAATCCTGTAAGTGTACCTTATGGATGCAAGATTCTTTACAAATTCATAACTCAAAATGTATTTTTTTTGCTATTTTAGCTAACAACCTATGAGAGAGAAATTAAATTTCCATTGAAATTTAAAAGCTGTAGTAGTAGCTTTAAAATTTAAAAGCTGTAGCAGTAGTTCTTAAGTAGTAACTGACTTTTTGTGTAGATTAATTGAAGAAATGTTTTAAAATTTGCAAATAAGTGAAATTTGTATCTAGCTAAGACTTTTAACAACAGAGTTTTTGTCTTTTTCCTATAGCAAAGTTTGATATTCTTTACATTACTGTTGTATAACTTAGTTTCCCTTTAATGAAGTCTAATCAGAAAAAGCACCAAAATTGCCAGCATATATATCACAGACAATTGTTTTTTTTTCTGATGTGTGTCTATCAGGTCACCTTCTCAACTATTCTCAAGATGTCACTCATCTGAAAATACAACAAAATTAGAAATTGACAACAATGAAGAGAATGACTGATCATATTATGCTACTATGCAAGTTGTCATAATTACTAAAATACAACCCTAAACCCACATTTTCACCCATCAAACCATAAATCACACAGCACACTGACAACCTTAACAAATCATTATAAGTGCAAAAACACTTGTATATGTGTTTTACAGTACAAACTAATAGTTGCTGCTTTAATCCATCCAATCAACTAGACATCATATCTGATCAATATACTTTGTTGGAAGTGCATTTGAACCAAAATCAACAAATCTAACAATCAAATTGTTTTTTGGGGTTTTTTTTGACAAAGACAATGCTCTAGTAATGTAATTCGTAGGACTAGACCTATGAATAACACTGAAATATTAGTTGATTGTATGTTTTCAACTTTCATTTACTTGTTTATTGCTACTAGATTTGGTTTTCTTCATTTGTGTTTAGTCATATAACAGTTTCAAGTCAAGGAATTACTTGCTGTCAAAATAAAACCTTTATAATTGTCACTGTACCCTAAATGTTACATTTTATTGTGCTACAATAGCTTACCATGTGGGACTGAATGCTATTACATCTTGTAAGAACATGGATGAGCAAACATGACGATATAATTCACTGGCCTGTATAATCATTCAAGTTAACAAGTTAGCATGAAACTGATTTTGAAAAACAACAAAAAATATGCTGCATTTTGCATTCTTATATTATTCCCATTTCAATAAAGTCAATATAAAATCTAAAGAAAATGTCTTCTGTGATAGTTTTATTCATTCTCTTACCCCTTTCTGTTTCTTGTTCTTTTTAGCCACTGCTGCTATGTCATCCTGAATAAACAACATTACAGTATGACCATATAATCAACCTGATTTATTTAGCACCTGAGTGAAGATAATCCTCATTGAAATGATAATGTTGGTCGCCAATTCGCAACAGGGAACAACTCGAGTTGTTACTTGCGCCGACTTGAGGGGGTGCCAACTTATTTGAATATTCTCATAGGAGATAGGATATAATTTAATTTTTACTGAATTGATATACAGATATTTATTGAAATAGAATACCAACAATAATATTAACTCAAGGAATCAACTGAATTATGGAATCCCCTCAGAATACAGGAATTACTTCTTTCAATTCAGGTATAAAACTACATATCACAATTTCTGTAATAAAAGCCTGGGAGGCTATATATGCATTTTTTTCTAAAGCGGAGTTTTTATGACAACAGAAAGCATTCTTTACATAAGTTAAACTACCATAAAATATCTAATTAAGTCTCTCTCTATCTAATATCTGTGGAAGTACTTCCTCTTGGTTTAATGAACATCAAACATGGCAGACAATATTGATATTGCAAGATATTCTGCTACATACTCTTAATTGTGTACAGCTACTATAAAAAGACAACATCTAAATTGGCTTTTCATTACTAAGTACTGTTTGCTTTAATTTTTCATTGTCACTCACTGAAAATTATTATTAAAATGTGTGTGTGGAGGGAGGGTTGGTATCACTAGAAATGATTTGTTTTTGCCAGAACTTATGGTATATAAACAAGACAGAACACTGCAATAAACATTGTAATAAGACCTTTCTAATGATATACTGGTATAATTTAGATTTGTAGGTTACATAGTTTCGAGATATTGTTGAAATTTCGGAAGTTATTGACCGTTATTATACATGATATGCAGGCACCATTGTATACAAAAAATATACATGTATATATATATCCCCTTCCATATGTCCCTCTATGTGGGTCAAATACGACTCCCTGTGGATAATAAAAAGAAATTGACAGAATGTGCTATTTATTTCCACTTAAAGATATTTTCAACTTTGAGTTTTTTTATTCTGACATTAGTTATTATCTTATCCTTTAAAATATCCATTGACTCAAAAAATTTACGGTCAATCTCTGTTATTGTCAAAGTGTATTGCAGATGTACTTAGTACTTACAATTGCTTTCTTATAATCTTGTAATTTCTGCAATTCTCTGTCCTGCTGAAAGAAAAATAATAAGAAGGTTTCAACAATACATTGTCCTGCACTACATCAGCAGTATAAACACACTGAGATATGGACATATTGATGCAATAGGATTTAAACTCGCATAAGATTTCTATTTCTTTTCACCAACACTAACATGAATTGTTTAGCAGAATTACGGTACATCCATATGTAAAAGAGATATTTTCTTTTGTAATTAACTTAAAAAAAAATTAATCTCAAATGATAAATTACATTGTATGATAATAAAGATTAAATTAAGTAAAAAATTACATTAATCAACAAGATGTATCCACCGGCAAAGGGAAACGTAGCTGTTACTCAGCTATGCCACGAGCTAGAGATCTGAAATTTTACTATGTTATAGCTGACCCAAAAGTATGTGAATAACAGATTTGCACAAAATTCTCTAAATGCAATAGTTTTCAAGTTACAAGTGATTTTACTCATCATGGAAGTTAGTGAAAAGTCCAAAAATAGCTATTACTCACTTAGCTATTGAGATAGACACTCAAGTTACTCACCATGTTGTAGCTATGGAAAAAGTAGCTGAATAACATATTTTAACAAAGTGCTCTAAATGCAATACTTTTCAAGTTATAATTGATTTAGTGCATGATTTCATTAATTTTAATGCATTAAAAATTATTTTAAAAATTCATAAAAAAACTTTAGCATGTGAAAGCTCTCCAAAATGTAGGTGAATGAGTTATTTGAGAAATACTGGCTATCTGCAATACTTTCAGTGATAATAGGCATTTACTCATTTTGAGTAGGTGAATAATTAGCTACGGATCTAAAAATTCATTAATTGAAAGCTCTCCAAAATGCAGGTGAATGAGTTATTTGAGAAATACTGGCTATCTGCAATACTTCTAGAGATAATTCGCATTTACTCATTTTGAGTAGGTGAATAATTAGCTACGGGTCTGAAACTTCACCAAGTGAAAGCTCTCCCAAAAGTAGGTGAATGAGTTATTTGAGAAAAATTGGCTATCTGCAATACTTTTAGAGATAATTCGCATTTACTCATTTTGAGTAGGTGAGTAATTACCTACGGGTCTGGAACTTCACCATGTGAAAGCTCTCCCAAAAGTAGATGAATGAGTTATTTGATAAAAATTGGGTATCCGCAATACTTTTAGAGATAATTAGCATTTACTCATTTTGAGTAGGTGAATAATTAGCTACGGGTCTGAAACTTCACCAAGGAAAAGCTCTCCCAAAAGTAGGTGAATGAGTTATTTGAGAAAAATTGGCTATCTGCAATACTTTTAGAGATAATTCCCATTTACTCATTTTGAGTAGATGAGTAATTAGCTATGGGTCTGAAACTTCACCAAGTGAAAGCTGTTCCAAAAGTAGGTGAATGAGTTATTTGAGAAAAATTGGCTATCTGCAATACTTTTAAGAGATAATTCGCATTTACTCGTTTTGAGTAGGTGAGTAATTATGTGCGGGTCTGAAACTTCACCATGCGAAAGCTCTCCCAAAAGTAGATGAATGAGTTATTTGAGAAAAATTGGCTATCTGCAATACTTTTAAGTGATAAGCCACCTGCCAAATATGAAAGAAATGTGGAAAGAAATGTGGACTGTAGGTCGCTAACAAGCAATATTCCACATTTTAGACATTTTTGTCTACCACAGGCCTAATTTAGACATAAACCCTACCAAAAAGATAGGGTGGCGAGTCCTCCAGCATACCAAGCCACCTGCCAAATATGAAAGAAATCTGGAAAGAAATGTGGACTGTAGGTCGCTAACAAGCAATATGGAAAATTTAATGGTTAAATTAAATTTTTATTAGTTAATATCTTACCTAGTGGACCAGTGCATTTGTCCGGCGCGCAGCCGGTCCCACCAAACGTTAGACAAAAACGTCCTGAGCTGGGCTCTGGCCGGGACCGGTAGTGTACTCCTCATTCGCCAGGTGTCGTGACTGCACCCAGCTCCCCTACTGCGCGTGCGCGCGCATGCGTACTTCCTCTTTTTGTGGCCTACCTAAGAATGTCCCCCTTTGAGCTATTGCGGGGCAGGTAGGGTGGGACTCTCTTGGTCCACTAGGTAAGATATTAACTAATAAAAATTTAATTTAACCATTAAATTTTCCATTTTATTGCGTTAATATATCTTACCTAGTGGACCAGTGCAGAATAACTACCCAGTGGTTGGAGGGTAGCTATGGACAAAGGGGAGACCGAGACTCTAAAATCCACATATATACCCCGTAAATCCAGAGGAAATCACCCGGGAAGGGTTTCTAACTACCCTGGATAGGTACAGTCTCTCTCCCCCCCCCTTTTGTTTGTAGCTGACGAGTTCCCGAGGAAGTGAAGAAGGGGAATTGAAGATTAAGATGGTCCCCCATCTTCTTGCAACGCAAGACAGACTGCAGGGACGTTTTTTTTTTTTTTTTTTTTTTTTTTTTTTTTTTTTTTTTTTTTTTTTTTTTTTTTATTATGTACATGTATGAATACATATATACATCACTATACACTATATACATGGGAGCCTCTACTTAGTCCCTAATTTGTTGGGCAGCTACCACAGGACCCAAATGGTACACATCCGAGTCCGCCCATGCCAAGTCCTTCAAGTAAAATTGGGTGAAGGTGTTATGAGATTTCCAGTGACAGGCTGCCAAAATCTGGTCTAAGGGAACACCCCCCTGAAAGGCTTTGGACGCCGCGAACGCGCGAACGTCATGAGCCCGAACCTGATGCAACTGTTGAGCCTGTTGGTCTGACATCTGGTAACAAAGGACTATGGTTTGTTTGATCCAGGAGGAAACGGTAGCAGGGACAATATCCTTCTGGAAACTCTTCCTAAAGGAAACAAAAACCAATTCCTTGCCTGAACGGAGATCTTTGGTTTTGTCCAAGTAATAACGTAGTGCCCGGACCGGGCACAGACTCCTATCCTCCTTGAGGGATTTGTCCAATGAAGGAGCCAAGGCTGAAATTATAACAGGGGCCACGCAAGCGGGACCCTCTTTAGCCAGGTGGTTCTTAGAGATGAAACTAGGAGAAGGCGATAATGAAACATTCGACCAATCCTCTTGGTGCCTAATGTTCCTGTGGACCCAAGCATGAATTTCACTCCTCCGTTTCCCAGAGCCCAAGGCTAGAAGGAAAACAGTCTTAAAGGTGAGGTACTTCAGCGAAGCCTTCCTGAGAGGTTCAAAAGGAGGTTGTGTAAGTTGGTGAAGGACCAAAGACAAATTCCACGTAGGAACCCCACGCCTGCCTTTTGGTTTGTCCCTATGAAAACTGTCCAACAACCTGGACAAGTTTTCATCCTTGCTGATGTTAATTCTAGAGTTCCCCACTTTGTCGGCTATGGCAGTCCTATAGCCCTCTATGGTACTAGGTTGGAGATGTTTTTCCTGAAAAAGGGACAGGAGAAAATCCGCAATTTGCTCTATAGAAGGAGTTCTGAAGTCCACCTGATTTTTCTCACACCATCTGACAAAAACGGACCACTTTGATTCATAAATGGCTCTGGTAGAGCGTCTTTGAGGAGCCTCAATTCTTGTTGCCACTTCTGCCGAGAACCCGGCTTGCTGGATGGCAGAGGCTCTAGGAGCCAAGCATGAAGGTTCAGATTGGGAAGGTCCCGGTGAGGACACTGATTGAACGGTTGAGTGATCAAATTCGACACCTGAGGGAGCAGGAGGGGAATTTGAACTGACATGTTGACCAGGTCCCAAAACCAAGGCATGTTGGGCCAACCTGGTGCTATCAGAATGAGACGACGGAATCCGTGGTCCAAGAGTTTCGTTACCACCTGATGAAGAAGGGCCGTCGGTGGAAAGGCATAAGCGTCCAGGTCCTCCCAAGGGAGACTTAAGGCATCCACTTCCCACGCTGATTGGTCTGGAACCGGGGATACAAACCGGGGAAGTTTGTGATTGAACCGGGTGGCAAACAGGTCCACAGACGGGCGGTGCCAACGCCGGCATATTTGAGCAAACACCTCCGGAAGGAGGGACCATTCTGTTTGGATCACCTGATTGAGTCGGGACAGCTTGTCGGCTATGACGTTCAGGTGACCCGGAATATGCCTGGCCCTCAGGACAATCTGCCTTTGATTGCACCAAAGCATCAGTCTCCAAAGGAGGGCACAGAGTGAGCCTGATCTCATACCCCCTTCCTTGTTGATGTAAGAGACCACAGTGGTGTTGTCTGTA
The DNA here is from genome assembly GCA_964017235.1 of Sabellastarte sp. h YS-2021. Classification (NCBI taxonomy): domain Eukaryota; kingdom Metazoa; phylum Annelida; class Polychaeta; order Sabellida; family Sabellidae; genus Sabellastarte; species Sabellastarte sp. h YS-2021. The sequence goes on from OZ024930.1 coordinate 163,880,085, forward strand.
CAAACAAGGACTATCTGGTTGCAACATAACTGCTCGAACCGTTTTAAGGCCAGCAGGACCGCCTTGAGCTCCAACAAATTTATGTGCAAGGCGCTTTCTGACTCTAACCAGACTCCTTTTGCCATGTAATCGCCTAAGTGAGCGCCCCAACCTTCGTTTGAGGCGTCTGTAAACAGTTGAAGGGCGTGTCGAAGAGGGTGTAAGGGTTGACCGGAGAGCACCTTGGCCGGGTCCAACCACCACCTTAGATGTACATGGAGAGATGAAGGAATTGGGATGACCTTTTCCAGCGATTCTGGGGCATGCCAATGCTTTTTTAGGTGCCACTGAATGGGCCTCATATGCAGCCGCCCCGACACTACTTGTTTTTCTGTTGCTGTCAGAAGGCCGATTAAAGACATGAACTGCCTGACTGTGCAACATTCCAGTCCCAGGAGAAGGTTGAGCTTCTGAGATAGACTCCTCCACCTGTCCTGAGTTGGTTTGACTAACCCCTGAGATAGGTCGAAATGATAGCCTACGAAGTCGAAGGTTTGTTGGGGAACCAGCTCTGACTTGTCCATGTTGACTACCCAACCTAGTGAACGGCAAAGGTCCAAAAGGATCTGGGTATGACGTAGGCAAATTTCCCGGCATGGGGCTCTCAGTAACCAATCGTCTAGGTATTGGTGGATTCGAATACCCCTCGATTGAGCCATGAGTTTTACCTCCTTGACCACCTTTGTGAACTCCAACGGAGCCGTCGACAGGCCAAAGGGAAGTGCTGTGAACTGAAAGGTCTGACCTTTTAAGTGGAACCGGAGATATTTTCGGGACCTGTGGTTTATGGGAATGTGAAAATAAGCGTCGCTGAAATCCAGCGAAGTGACCCACTCCCCCTGTTGCAGGGAGAGTCTGATGGTCTCCGGAGTTTCCATCTTGAACGTTGCTGGGGCAAGGTAAAGGTTCAGTTGGCTTAGATCTAGAATGGGTCTCCATTTCCCGTTGGGTTTTGGCACCAGGAACAACCGGTTGTAGAAACCCAGAGATGACTGAACGGACACCTTTTCGATAGTCTGTTTTCGACCTAGGGAATGCAATGCCTCGTTCAGACTTTTGTTTCGAGAGGGATTTGATGAACCACTGATTATCACAGGAAATCTTGCCAGAGGTGGTCTCTCCTTGAAGGGTAGTTGATACCCTTCCCTGAGGATGGAGACTACCCTTGGATTTGAACCCAGGGAGAGCCAAACCTGCCAAAACAGTTGCAGACGGCCTCCCACAGGTGGAACTTTTGCAACACATGGGGCATTTGTTACATTTGGGGCAAAAAGACACTGATTTACAGACAAAGCACTGTTCACAGATTTTATTTCTATTTGAGAATGAGAGGGTCTTACGTTTTTCTTTTGTAACAGCCCTTTTACAGAAGGTGCAGGAAGAACAACATGCAAATTTACAGTCTCTTTGTTTGCTGATGACACTAGATTGAGATCCCCTAAACTTGAACTTAACACAACTGGGGGACTCAGATGATATTGATTGTCATTTATATGGTTTGGTACCACGGGCAGGCTTGGAGTAGTATGTAGAGCCAGATCCACCTCTACCACGACCCCTACCCCTGCCTCTGCCTGAGAATTGCCTCCAAGGTTGTTGAGTTTGGGAAGAGGAGAAGCCGGATTGACGACTCTCTTTCTTTTCATATGGTTGGTACCGGAATTGATGCTTCTTTGAGTGCTGATATGTGCCCGGGCCGGGACCAGTAGCACTCTTGTTTGACTCATACTTTTGAATATCCTGCTCCGCTACTGCCAGTACATCATCCGGGAATAGCCCGTAAGTGAACAGAGGAGCATTTCGTAGTTTATTCCAGGTATCAGGTTTCAGGCCTGGCTTGACGTACTCGAGATAAGAATCTCTCCTCAACAAAATGAAGTTGGCTAGCTGAACAAATAAGCTGTCTGCGAGGTGCTGGAAGGCAGTACCTAAGGCAACAGAAACACTACTGTGGAAAGCTGACAAGTCTTTCAAGTCCTTGATGGCGTCGGTGACCTCCTTAGGGGCCTTGCCCTGAACAATGGTAGCGTTTAAAAATGAAATATGTTGATTCATTTTGTCCTGAATTTCACTAACGCACCTGTTGAATCCTGCTGCGTGATTGGTAATCAAAGAGCCTTCCTTAGCACATTGCTCCCACCTTCTAAGAGTCTCCTGAGGGATAGGCCTAGATGCTGGTCCTGAAGATGGATATGAGGAAGTCTTGGCAATACGGGAGAATTGAGAGTTCAGGCGTGCTTCGGAACCCGACCAGCCAAAGATTGTACGTCCAGGTCTTTGATTTATATCCTGTTTGAGTCGTGACTGTGTATACCACTTTGCCTGGCTTTTGGGTGTTCTGACAAACTGGTCTTGTTTCAGACCTGCGGCCTCTTGGGAACGAGAAGGGTAACCTTCTGCAACACGAGTGTTCAGTTTTTCCATTTTGTAGCAAAGCCAGTCGTCAGCTGGTAACTCCACTGAAACTTTGCCTGAGCGACGAGGATGTTTTCCTTTCCAAGGGTTGTCAGAACGGTTGTCTGCATCACTTGCTGAAGCCTCAAAATCTGGTATGTGAGACCAGCCAAGAAAGGAACGGACCGACCGGACCGTTTCTCTGTAATTCATTTCCTCGTTTTTCTCATTGATTTCAGTATCTGAAAGTTCACCCTCCTCACCAGATTCCTTATCTGACCGGTCCGGAAGGGGTTCCCCGTCTGACAGAGCCGGATCCGGCTGAGTGAAAATATCCGGTGCAAAGAAAGCAGAAGTACTGGTATACTGTGGACCGGTAATAACCGGTTGAGAGGAGGACCCTAAGGAAGAGACACTGGTGATAGCAGGCACAGTTTCCTCCGGTTCACCAAGAACTTGTAAACCCGGACCGGGTACCACTGTCTTGGGAGGAATAGGGTCCCTAGCAACCTGACTTGCAGAACCGGCAGCAGCGGCCGGTTTGACAGACTTCTTATGTTTTGATTTCCCTTTCTGTTTTTTAACAGAAGTAGCAGAATCCTCTACGTCCTGATCCGGAGGCCTCACCGAACCGGTGGCTCTGGGATCAGGAGAGGGATTGATAAAAGGCGTATCAGAGATATGGGCTTGACCCGTTGGAACAGGCATCTTTGGAGTGGAAAATATGTTGGTTCTAGTAAGGAGAGCCTCAAAACGGGCGAATTTTTCCTCCAATTGATTATTTAATAGTTCAAAATCCTGACGGGAGACAAAGTCTCCTGTGCTTGCCTGGTCAGAAACCGGGAAGGTACCGGTAACCATCCGGCCCTGCGCATGCGCAGTGACCGGAGACATCTCAACTTCATCTTGGTCCTCCACCGGACCCACAACAGTAACTTTACTGGGAGAAATTAAAATCCCTGCTTTTTTGTCTTTTCGTATTTGATATTGTGGAGTTGCTAACATACCTTTCTGAGAGTCAGACAGTTTATCACACAAATCACAATCCTGACCTTTGACACAAGGGTCATCTCCCACCTTTTTGTCCCTGCAGCGGGCACACTTTTTATGTAGGTCAAACCCTGCCATAACATGGCCACAACTACCACGCCTCTGTCCTGGTGATGCCATGATAAATATATTTTGCAATATCCAAAGCTTTTCTTCTAACACGTTTGCAAATCAATAATATAATTCAAAGTTTATTTTACTGAAATTTATCCGCTAACACACTATGGCGCCAAACAAAAAGAGGAAGTACGCATGCGCGCGCACGCGCAGTAGGGGAGCTGGGTGCAGTCACGACACCTGGCGAATGAGGAGTACACTACCGGTCCCGGCCAGAGCCCAGCTCAGGACGTTTTTGTCTAACGTTTGGCGGGACCGGCTGCGCGCCGGACAAATGCACTGGTCCACTAGGTAAGATATATTAACGCAATAAAATTCCACATTTTAGACATTTTTGTCTACCACAGGCCTAATTTAGACATAAAGCCTACCAAAAAGATAGGATGGCAAGTCCTCCACCATATCAAGCCACCTGCCCAAGAAATCTCTACGGACGCGGACGACGACGCGGACGCCGACGATGATGAATCCATAGTATCCCCGCTTCGCGCCGGGGATACAATAACACATCGAATCTAAGCTTCTTTATTATAGTTAGGTGTCAGTTTATTGATTATATGCCTTTCTGGTGTTAATGTACTTCATCCCTCTAGATTTAAATTTATTTTTTCTTTCGTGTTGTGTTCAACAGCCAGGGTCATAATGCGACGGGTAGATTATGGGTAGAGGAACCAATGTGTACTAGATGGTCAAGATTCTGCACTGTAAACCACTGGGCATTGGCAAGTAACTACCAACTTTCCAACATGAAGCATCTGGGCTGAGATTTGAACCGGCGACCTCAGAGGTTGAAGGGGAGGACTCTATCCGCTACACCACCAAGCCCCCCCCTCATCCCTCTAAGATCAAAGGTAATAGTTGGTATTGTACATCTCTTTCAACACCTAACAGGGCTATTCCATTTCTGCAATATATCATAAACCTTGCTCCCAATCTTCAAAATACTGGTACGGGAGGTAAATCTTTTCAATTTGAACGATCTTAAAGACATTGTACAGAGATCATGTACAGAAAATACGGGACTTCCCAATAGGTTTATGAGCAGCAGCACTCAGGAGCCCATCGGAAAACAGTTTACGAGAAATTCAAATTGTTTGAAATTGTCGTAACGTTTCCCAATTCTTATCAGATTTATGACATCATAAACCATTGTATTGTCATCTTTCAATCTTATGGCGATCTCAACACTATCTCACAGTTGTACAGCAATCGTTTTCATCTTACAGCAATGGCAAACCTATTTATTTCACCTTAAGGCCATTGTAAACCAAACAGACACTAATTGGATGGATCCGGAAACTATTGCAAATCTATCCGAAGATTTTCTGAGGCATTGGTAATGCCAACAGGGAAAATATTGGGAAAATATCTTGTGCATCAGGAACACATGTTAAACCTCATCCTAACTATACCCTGGATTGTGGAGTTTAATGTATTACTTCAAATCATAAACCTATCTCAATCAACAATTGCAGAAGCCCCTTAAGGCCATATCACGAAACCTTGCAGTGAATTTCAAATGTTGTCATGTATCTGATTCAAACCTATGACCACAGAGGTATAAGTCAAGTTTCCCAATGACAAACTGTAAGCAATGGGCCATAGTAGTCTCACCTAAGTTCCCTCAAATGCTGGGCCTTTTTAATTTATCTTTGTTTTTGAAAGTGAGTACCTGTCTTGCTTGTAATTATTATTACTAGGTGAGAGTGCATTACAAGAAGAAATGAAGGCTGTAATATAATTGTTTTATTCTCTAGTGCAAATTACTATCATAATGGAAAAGCTTTGCATAAACAAGTGCAGATTTATAGTAAACATTTCTGCAATTATGTAGCCTATAAAGAATGTACAGTATATATATTAGTAGAACGGTATCTCTTCAGACCTTCTGCTCAGTTTGTTACATTAAAATCCATGTAGAAATGACAGAGAAATCATAAGTTAAAAGTCAAAGGGATTTTTTATATTCACTGGTACCTCTCATTATGTATATATTTTTCAGCTTACTTTGTGTATTATGTATGGTAGTATATATGGTCTTATTTTGCTCTTTATTTGAAATGAAATAGTGGATAATAAATGTAAAATAACCATTTTAAAGTATATTGTGAAACTTTATCACTCAAAAAAGACAACAAATAACATCCGACTCTTTATTTATGATAAAACTGAAAAAAAAATACCCATCACAGGCAATTTCCGTATTATATATTGCATGTCAAAATAATAACAAATAAAATAATTATTTGAGCCATTTTCCATGGTAATACAATAATAGAGAAAATGGAATGACAGATGGTTCAATCAATGTGATTATGTTCATTATTATTATTGTAGTCCAGATCACCCAGTGGTCATACTATTAGTTCAAGTAGAAAGACATCAAAGAATAATTCATAATGTTGATTCAAAGAGACGGAAAGTCACAAAACACCGAATGGGGCAAATTACACAGGGAGAAAATAAATATAACAAGCATTGAGCAAAATTAGTTAACATGATTGGTGAGTTATTACAGCAAAGACATAAAGCAAAGCAATGTTGGTTTTATACTGAAGCACTGCCAAAATTGTGAAACTAACCTAAACATTTTAAAATTTCCATGAGACGCTCAAAGAATTAGATGGTTTGCCACTGTGTCATAGATTTACATACATACATCAGGTGATAGCTGAAGGGCAGGGACATTTCGCCCAATGCCTACTACTGCCTGTAGTGTGAAAGGGGTATAGTAAAATAGAGATTAAGTGGTATAAAAGGCCAAAACAATTACACAGAATTATGTGAAGGGGTTGCTAACCAGAGAATTGGTCAAGAAAACAGAAGATGGCTTCTTCACTGGCAAAATTTGACCTGCTATAGTAATGTTGCATATCTCACCCCAGAGTTTAGTTGTAAGAATTATAAAAAGTCTGCAACTGATGCTTTTTCTTGGGATGATCAGTACTTTTTGGGCAGTGTAAAACAAACTAGTACATTGGACATATAAGGCCCCAACTTGTGATTGGGAGCATCTCAAGTTTGTCCTCGCACAAACTCGGGATCTTTAGTTGAGGCAAACATCTCGAGATTGTGCAGAACATCACGAGTTGGTTCTGCCTAAACTTAAGATATCTGGAGTTGTTGTTAGCTCTAAACATGGCTGTATTTAGAGGAAGTCCACAAGTGTAGCTTCCAAATATAATCTGGCAAAGGATTACAATATTCAATATATTGAATATAAAACTCTTTGATTATCTAAACTAAGGAATATACTTGTGTAAAGTGCTGCCTGAACTTTTTCTGAGATTCTTAATTGCACTTTTATAATTGTTGATGTGTTGTTGGATGTTTCCTTTACTAGATTACCAATTGCACTTTTATAGCACTGAATTTTTGGATACTTATATCTGTCTGATTTTTGTAGTTATACAAAAACAACAACAAAGGACTCATTATAATGCCACAATAATTGCAATTATAAATGGCAATAACTACCTGACTGAGTGAGATTGCCTAGTCACTAAAATTAGCCAAGCAGTCATTAGTAGGCCTCAATTAATCGGCTAATCACAGCCCATCTTAAGTTTGTGCAGCCCAATCTAGAGATGGGACTCCCATCTGAAGATGTTTGCCTTAACTTAAGATCTTGAGGTTGTGCAAGGACAATCTCGAGTTGTTCCCAATCATGAGTTGGTGCTCAACAGACACACTGATACACACCTTGGTTTTGGGAGTAGATTTTACTTGCTGTTTGTCACCTTGTTTGCCCCAGATTTCCACATTCATTTGTTTCTCCTTTAAGTAGTCGACCAACTGCACAAATAAAACAATAAAAACCTGAGGTTCCAGGTAGCTGTTATATTATGTAATGCCAACAAAATTTAAATGAATAAATTAATGGTGATATGAGAAAATTAAAGAAAACATTAGTACACATTAGTCCAATGTTGTCTTTTTTCTCTAATTACACAGTTGAGAAGCATTAGGAAGGATACCAGCTGCATTTTAAATTTACTACACCCACTCATTATATATTTACTTTAAAGGCAAAGTTTGGGGTTACCATGCACAGATATATTATAGATATTCTTAAAACTCTAGATGTAGTGCAGATAACAGAAAGCAGAACACTTTGTCTCACCTGTTTCACTTATCTAATTATTACAGATCATCAATGTATATTATCAAAGAACAGAACAATTTGCAGACTTTCAAGGTGAAAGCTCTTTTGTCCCAACATTTGAATTTTGAAACAGTGAAGGAGCGCATTGTGTAACAGTCTGAATTTCTTACTCCGACTGGAAGGAGGAAATATTTTCTCAATGTATCATAGCGCACTAAAGAAGAAGGTTGCACCGGTCTAGTCAAATAGGTACAATTAAACTATTTCAACCACCTTTGAGGATTTCTTCAATCCGTTATATCCTTAGAAAAAACTTCCTATTACTGAACACACCTGTTATTGGTATGGTGGTTTGTGTCAATATTTCATTTGATTCATTAACATTAAGCCATGTCATTTTATTTTATTTAAAATATTAACCCTTATAAACATAAAACTTTGTGTAGAATAAAGGAGACTTGTACCATCTGTTCATATATAATATCCAAAATGACATGAGGCAGCAAAATTCTAATTCTAATAGCACTTTTATAGCGCTTAATCTCTGTCAAAAGACAGACTCTAAGGCGCATCACACAAAAACATTGTTCAATATTCATAAACCAGAGACATTGCAGAGGTCAGCACCGCGAAGAAAGCAGGAGGAGATTGGAAATTTAGGGTGAATATGCTTTTCCAAAGAGTAATGACTTCAGAAAAGCATATCCTGCTTTCTCCGCGGTGCTGACCCCTGCAATGTCTCTGATTTATGAAATTCAATATTGAACAATGTTTTTGTGTGATGCGCCTTAGAGTCTGTCTGTGCTATTAAAAGCACTAAACCACACTGAATGTTACCTTACTTTACATACTGGCAAATACATGTATTCAAGTATTGAAACAACATTGTAGAATTGTCAAATTGCATTTAAATAATCTGGGTGTCAACTATGACAAGGATAGGCTACACCACATAGGCAGATGTTTGTAACATGGAAAATGCAATGTACTGCAACTTAAGTATGTACCTTTAAATGCTGCACAGAGTCTGTCAATAAGCTTCAGAGATGTTCTATTATCTAATCTAATCACAATTTTTATCATGCTTAATCACTGTTGTGGTAGATTCTAAGGCACAGAAACAGAACCATATTTTAAATTTCATTTAGCCATTGGACAAATGAAAGCAGTGACTCAGACCTGGTAGGTGGCTTGAGTTTTCTGTATTCTGTACATTTTCTCATGGTTGTATGTAGGGTTCTTCCCAGATACCTCCTCAGTCCTTGTCTCTTCTATATCGTGGAACTTGTACACACACCAAGTCTGGTTTAAAGTAAAAAGACACAACAAATTATTATTAATATATGGATAATTGTATTGTCAGTGACGTAAGACAACTTTAACTAAGGAACTGTGTTTTCATTTAATGAAGGCCAATGAACAGTAAAATATTAAGATAAATTTACAGTATAACCTCATACATCAAATAAACCAACAATATGTGCTAAGTCATGTAAGAACTTTTGAACAATTATGTTTGGGTTTGAGAATGCAGAAAAAACTGGCAGTTGCAAGAATGATAACTAAGAATGAGAGATCAACTGGTACCACAATTTTCAATGAACAACAGGGTTTAATATTTGATAACACTTAAATTGAATCAGGAAACAATTAAAAACAACATTAATTAAATAGAGAAATATAGTATCACAAAGCTTCATATGTAATTTTATAAACAACTCAAAATATATGCAAATAGTATTTGATTATTTACAATGTCAAACAAATTTGACATGTGCAGCAAAGTGGCCAAGGTCAAACAATAAACATATTGATTATACTTATATTACAAGCATCTACAGAATATAATTGACATTTTTCAGTTTTAACTTTAAGTGAAATCAGCTTCAGAATATGCTGTATTTTCGTTGGTATCAGTGGAAGTTAACTATAACTAGAACAAAATCCTGTGGATACTGAGGTCCTAGTGACATGAACTACAAGGAAATCCCTACTGACAAGCCAGTAGTGGTGATTTTATAACTTCTTATCTTCTGTCACAGTCTCTCTTCAATACCTAAAACCCATTCCAGGGTTCCTTTTGGTTGACAGTAACCTGGATCACTGGCTCTAAGTAATTATATCAACCACAATATTCAGTCCTCTATAGGATGCTGAACATTACAGTGTTAGGTTTCCAGGGAACTCCAACTCAGTAAACTCCCTTTCAAGGGGCACATATTCTACCAGAAGAACTATAAGGGAAATCCCGACTATCCAAGACATTTGAAGTGAGTTTCTCACTTTTTGGGTTTTGTCACATTAATTGAGGAACAGGTTACGTAACTTACCTTCTTAAATTTATCTGGCAAATTAAGAGCCTGACGAATCTTTACTTTGAAGCAGATTTCTGTGTTAACCTTCAAAAAAAATATTCATATATTTTCTCAAAATACTTGTTAAACAAACAGACTAGATAAAGTAATAACTATAATGTATGCTACCTGATCAGATTATGTTTAACATAACACTTGGCATACCAAAAATATGTAGATTTTGCCTATTTTTATGAATCCCGATGTAACCCACTCCTGGAAACCCTGAAGAGAAAGACAACCAGCTGTAGTTCAAAATCATTATGTTAACTTATCTCTAGATCCAAAAGATAAACTATGTTCACAATTATGCTGAATTTATGCTTCACTATTATCCCAAGTGACATCCTTTATTTAGAACTGTCTAGAATAATGTGCATTTGAAACAAAATTGTAAAATACACAATATCAAATGTATTATACGGAAGAGTATTAGGGCCAAGTAAAAAAAAAAATTTTCAATTTAGTGAGATAGTTATCTCAATTTTTTGAGATATTATGTCAATTTTTTGAGATATCAAGTCAATTTTTCGAGATATTAAGTCAATTTTTGGAGATAGTTATCTCAATTTTTTTAGATATTATGTCAATTTTTTTGAGATATTAAGTCAATTTTTCGAGATATTATGTCAATTTTTCGAGATACTAATAACTATCTCAAAAAATTGATATAATATCTAAAAAAATTGACTTAATATCTCAAAAAATTGAGATAACTATCTTAAAAAATTGACTTAGTATCTTGAAAAATTGAGATACTATCTCACTAAATTGAAAAAAATTTTTTTTTACTTGGCCCTAATACTCTTCCGTAGTATTATGTTATTTATGAGTAAATAAATCCCAGGAGTTCTGTGTTCCCACTAAGTCTTACAGCATGCTAGAACCAAGGGTAAATCTGTGAACATGCAATGTACCTTGCAGTGGCTGGAAGACTGGAGACAAATCTTGTTCTGGTTTTTCTAACATTGCTTTTGGATGGCCTATAGTGAGCATGATAGAGTAAGAAATGTAAAATTCGCCACATATCTGAAATTCGCCACATGTGAAAATACTAATAAAATAAATGAATTGTGGTGAGATTTGTTGAATGTATAGTAAATTAAGGCTTTTTGAACTGAAAAATACCAATTTTGAGACAAAAACATCATTTTCTTCATAAAATTAACCAAGGTTTTAGAGGTGGTGAATTTTAGATTCCTGGCGAATTTTAGATTTCTTACTCTAACACATCAGAAATTATGTTTGACAACCCAAGAGTTTTTAACCATAACAATAACAACTTGTACACCACTTTCATGAGTGTATAAAGGCCTTTCCACTCAAGTTTAAATTGAGTTGGATTTGCCTGTTAAATTAACTATTGTCACTTAAGTGAAATGCTACACAAAAATATGCACGATGCAATTCTAAATGATTGAAATCGCTTCACCAAATATTCTCAGAAGCACCAACTCACTCTTTAAATTTCACCGATTGAAAAAAATGTAGATGGCTGAGCATAATTTTTAGTTGTGTGACAACACGGAAATCTCAACTTACACACGGTAATCAATCTCATTTATTATATTGTAATTTATACCAATGTCTTGGCTCATATTATTTATTAGTATTAACGGTACAATGACTGTGAGTCATGTAAGTGATATATCATTTAGAGGTTACTCAAATGACATTGCTTTTTGAAAAACTGCATAGTGTTTTATCTTGGAACAACACCTTAACTTGGCACAAAACAGAATATTGAAAACTAATTGACAGTTGCCTGTCATCAGCAAAACTCATGCATATCTGGAAATGTAGCATATCATGCAAGGTAGAGGAGTGCAGATTTTGAATTTTGAGCCAATTTGGCGGACTGATCTCAAGTAGAAATTGCATTATTGTAAAAATCATTGTATAAAGCTCAATTGATTTAACTTTCATTAGGAGTAAAGTCAATTTATAACTTGGGCTTGTGGTGATGCATGTTTTAATCCATTAAAATGCACATTATTACATATACAAAGACAAGAGCAAACAAGAGCACTCAGAGAGTGCATACTTCCACTGAGACATGTAATAATTGGTACATAGGAAAATCCAGACTGGCAAATAGTACCCCCTTGGCAGAGCTAATAAGGATTTTCTGTTCAGGAAGTGTCAAGTTATGGTGGGCAGCAGTTCTTAAGCCTGATGCCAGTCACACAGGACACACATTTTTCTATGCCAACAAATGTAGCTGAATCACTTCCTATTATATAAATAAATTGATGTCTCTTAGAAATCCCCAATTATGTCTAAACTAGTTCCCTATTTAGTGTGTTAACATATCTTACCAAGTCCACAGGATCATCCACAATTCTGTTGATGCTCTCATTTCCACTCCTGTCGCATGGAACAATGTCCACTTTGAGAAAGCCAACTTGCTTTGCCTTGTAATCAATCACATTGAGAGGCTCATCGCAAAACTCCACCATGTGGGACAGGAAATTAAGTGGCACAGCAGCTATCCCGACATTCACCTCAGTATCAGGAGGTTCCCAAAAAGGATCGGCTTGCTAGAACATAAATATTGTAGACACACATTAGACTCTATTTTTTTTAAGAGCATGCTCCCTCTTAGGCTCATGCTTCTATGGATCTTTTTTTTTTATTCGTTTCCAGACGTACATGAGTTGTGCACTAATCTAGTGCACAACTCATGCTGCAGATTGCCCTGTAGCTCATGCACGTTGACCAACACAAGTTTCAGCCTTGTTTTTTTTTTTGTTTTTTTTTTGGGGGGGGGGTTTTTTTTTTTGGGGGGGGGGTTTACAGCATTGTTGTTCTCTCCAATTATTATGTATTGCAATAACCACAATACAAATCCACAATACAAATCCAATTATGACATCTACACAGCCCCTATTGGGACATTATGAGTTTTACTTTAGCATGTACCAAGTCATGATCACCACGTCAACTAATACCCGCTGCATGATGAGGTGTTTAAAACTTATTTGCAGGTGATCACCAATCATTTCATTATCTAGTGAGCAATGAATAATGCTGTGCTTAGCACATCTTTTGGTGATCATAACTTACTCAAATGACTAAAAATATATATTTTAATCTGTCCCAATAGGGGCTCTGTAAACATCTCAGCCATCATTGTGTATCCATGAGGATTTTAACCAAGTTTTCTCTTCTATTTTTATAAGTAACTTGATTTTTCTAAGTTTAAGCATGAGCTCTAGCAAGGCTCCCACTTCTAGAGATCACTTTTTTTTTCTTTTTTTTTTGTCTCCGGACTTTCATGAACTGTGGCATAGTGTGACATGAGTGTCTGTCTTTTACAGAAGTTAAGTAGCAATGGGCTGTATTAGTACTGGGATGGGTGACTGCTTCAGTGCACTACTTATGTCTCTGATGGCTTTGCGGCTTGTGCTAGTGGACTGAAACCCCATTCGGCCTTGTTAATTCTGAGATCTCACCTTGCTACAGATGGGGACTCTATCAGTCTCTTCAAATTCTTCATACATTTGTTGCATCAGAGCTTGTCGGTCTAGAAACTTGTTCTTGTCCCACAAATATTCATTGCCATTTTCTGCATCACCAACTTTGACAAAGACCTAGAATTTTGTGCAAAGGAAAATAAACCTTAAGTTACAGTATACAAGATTATGTTTGAAGTTGTAGATGGGCACAGAAATGATAACTTGATTTGTTACTACCCTAAATATCAAAGGTAAACAACACCAAAATTCATCACCACACCCCTTCCTCCACCTCAAGGAGGGCTAGTGGACCCTGCGTATTACATCACATTGCATTTAATTTATGTTAACATGAGGTTTTTATTAATCTGGCACTATGTGACATTTGTCCACTTGTGGGTCTGATGTTTAGCCACAGTACACTGTGATTATTTTATTTAACTTTATGTTAACATGAGGTGTTTATTATTCTGTCACTAGTTGACATTTGCCTACTTGCAGGATTGGTATGTTTAAAAATTTTTTATCTTGTAACCTTTCTAAAACTTTTTAATCCCTATTCCACATTATATTAATGTATATATAAAATTTCCCAATCTGGACTGTTCATTGTGTCAATAATCTTCAATCTGTGACCTTTTTGGATTATAGTGACCCCATAACCTTTTTACCAAAAGTTGACAGGTGACTTCTGATTATCTAGACCTTTTGACTCTCAGGGCCACGTGGTTGTCAAACTCTTTGTAATTTCCTCAAGCAACTGGGGATAATTTTTTGAGATTTACATTCAGTTGTATACATGATTATTCAATGGCACTTCTGTTATCCAATTGCGCTGAAAGATTCAAATTCTGGGGCTATTTTGAAAAAAGGGTCTTTAGACTCAGGCTGGATGTAGGCTGAACCACGGTCTCAAATTTGAGTCTTTTGGCTCAGCTAAGTTGTTGTCTCAAATGGATTTCACAGTGGTTTTCTGTGCTACGTGACCCTTTGTTTTCAGTCAAAATATTTTCAAAATATTCTACTGATGACATATATTCCTTGTCTGGCATATTTATCTTTGTTTAAATGCTATCACAATTGAATACCTTACAACTAATTGAAAAAAGTCTAAAGACTACTTTAATGGGGAGTTTTATATATTTGTACCATATTTTCATCCAGTTCAAATTTTGGAGAAAAAAGTATGGCAGCCTTCTGTGAGCCTTTGCATGCAATACTTCAACCAACAAGCATCTGAGTCAGTGTCTCATCTAAAGCTGAGACTGAGACTACTGTTAAAATCCATAAGGTCTGTACCCATGGGACTGAACTAAAATGTTTGAAAAGGTTTAGACAGTCTTTGAGTCTGAGACCAGGCTCAGTCATTTTTTTAACTTGGTTAAATAATACAAGTGTAATGTGACAGATATACAGAAAAGGAATGAAAAGAATGAAATAGAAAGCATGCCAAAGTTAAGGCTCTACTGTTCATTTAAAACGAATTGTGAAATTAAGGGTTATCTGCACAGATATCTAGAGTGACAAAACAGTTCTGTTTTGGTTCAATTTTGCACAGGCTTTTAACCTGTAAAATTCGAAATAGGAAGGTACTCTTTGAAAAAAAGATCAAAATACTGAGTGTTTCAGAAAATTAAATGATGAAGAAAGAATTTTTTTTAATTTATAACACAGAAAACACTGAAGATGAGACCCATTTTCTCTGAAAATGTACTGCATGTGAGATCCCAAGACATGATGTGCATAAAATCATTGAAAGGAAAATTCCAAATTTTCCAAAAATATGCATACGAAACAGATGATTTTGTGGTTATCTGGATCCCCAGGAATTTTTGAAAGGATACTCATACTAAGCCATATTGAAGGGATTGGGCTTAATGGGAGAGGTCTGTGCTCTCTGAGTGCTTTTTTAGTTATTCTTTCACAGTCCTCTTTAGTTGTGACACCTTTATATTATGTTCCTTTTATTCCACTATTCTTTTTTCCTTTTCTTAGTACTTTTTCTTTTTTGTTTAAATTCTATGTAACCTTTATCACCCTTACAACATTCAGATATATTGAGCATTAGTTCAAATTGTTAATGTATCAAAGGTATTTCAAATATGTTGTTGCTGATGGTGTATACAAGTTAAGTTATACCAGAGTAACATGTTCAGTGTTAAAAAATGTACTTGTATTTATCAATGTTTGTGAAACTTACTTGTAACACTTATAGACTTACTGTAAAAAATGAAATAAAGATTTGAAAAAAAAAAAATAAATAAAAAAAAGTTTTGACACCGGGCCCGGCCCCGGCTCTAAATCAGACAGAGGCTGAGTGAGTGAGCGCCTTGTCCACTACTTGATACCAATAACATCTATACCTCTGTTCTTCCACTTTCTAATCCCCTGGCTTCAGGTGACACCAACATGATCTCAAAGACGGTGCGTTTGTCCATATCTTCAGCCATAGCATTCACTTCCTGTGTCAACTGCATTAATTGCATCACTTCCTGTTGTAGGACTGAGTCCTCTAAATGTGCAAAAAATTGTGGAAATAATGTAAAGCATTATAATGTCAAACATTAAACCCAGTAAACATTAAAAATGTTTTAAAATGGTTTAAACATTTATAAAACATTTTAAACCCTATTTAAACCCTATCTTTTGGATTACCAAAGGTTTCCAAATTATCAGTTACATTATAATGTTTACAAAATGTTTGATTATCATTTTCTAGACAAATGTTTTTGTTAAAAACATTTATTAAACACTTATAAAATTACTCAAGACACTGAGCTTTGACTGGAAACATTTTTTTAACATTTATAAAATAGCTTAAGAAATGAAGGTTATGCTGGAAATGTTTTTTCAAAACATTCACCAAGAAATGTGTAATAAAGAGTAAACATAAAATGTTTAAACAAAATTTGTTGACAATATTTTGCAATCGTTTGCTCTGAAAATGTTTTAAAAACATTTAATAGCAACTGGTTTTCATGCCAATCATTTAAAATGTGTTTTAAAACATTCCATCAAAAACTATTTTTGTACATGTATTTTCAGAATCCTTGTAAAACTTTACCTTCAAACAAAGATGGCAGTGAGCAATAATAGGGGATTTTAGAAGACATTTTAGAAATGTCAAAAATTGCCCCACATGCAATGCCTAAAGGTTAGAATTGAATGGGGCACATTATCATTAATCCACTATCTTACAATTTTAGACATAAAAATAATCTTTTTATTGGTGAGCAACCTAAAAACATGTTAAATTTGACCTCGGACCACAATTAAGGTTAATATTGCTAAGCAATGCCAAAGTAATATTTTATGAGACATTAAAGATGTACATTTGAATCGTTTTACTAAAATTTGACATTATACATTTAATAAATATACCATTTTGATAACCTTTTGTCATAAATAGATTTCGTACCCATCATTGGTAAAACATTAGCAAACCTTAAAAATAGCATCAGAGATGCCCATACCCCACAGCTTGAGGAAATAGTTTTGACCACCATGACATATAAAAGTAGTGAAACAGTACAAAAACCAGGATACTTTCAGCGCAGTGTCACTTATATCCACATTTTTTGGACTTATAAGGTCCAAATAATGTTGAAGTAGAGAAAATAACATCTAAGAGAAAGAAAATGTATGTAAAGATAAAGTATTAAAACAAGACAAATCAATAGCAAGATGACAGCATTAATCAGCAAACTAAAAATTGTGACCCTGTAAAATTATTAACTGGAGCAGCAATCCATATATCTGTGTCATAAGAGAAACATGTCTCAAGTATGGCAGGTGAACACACTTTGGCAGAGCCAAAGCTAAAGGTCACACCATGATGCATACCTACACCCCCTAACCAATGTCCCTACCAAGTATCAACTTCCTACACCTTACAGTTTCCGAGATATAGCCAGGACAAGTTTTTAGAGGTCATGGTCACTACAGCAAGGTCAAAGGTCAACTCAAGGTCACACCATGATGCTGCACACCTACAATCGCCAACCAATGTCCCTATCAAGTATGAACTACCTACACCTTACAGTTTACAAGATATAGCCTGGACAAGATTTTATAGGTCCAGGTCACTATGGCAAGGTCAAAGGTCAAATCAAGGTCACAGCATGACGCTGCACACGTACAACTCCCAACAAATGTCCTTACCAAGTATCAACTTCCTACACCTTACGGTCTCTGAGAAATAGCCTGGACAAGTGTTGTTATAGGTCAAGGTCACTACCATTAGGTAAAAGGTCAAATCAAGGTCACACCATGACGTTGCACATCTACAACTCCCAACCAATGTCCCTACCAAGTATCAACTTCCTACACCTTACGGTTTCCCAGATATAGCCCGGACAAGATTTTATAGGTCAAGGTCACAACAGCCAGGTTAAAGGTTAAATGAAGGTCACACCATAACATTGCACACCTACAACCGCTAACTAATGTCCCTGCCAAGTATCAACTTCCTACACCTTACGGTTTCCGAGGTATAGGCCGGACAAGATTTTATAGGTCAAGGTTACTACGGCAAAGTCAAAGGTCAAATCGAGGTCACACCATGACGACTTGCACAACTACACTCCCTAACCAATGCCCCTACCAAGTATCAACTTCCTACACCTTACAGTATCCGAGATATAGCCCAGACAAGATTTTCAAACTCAAGGTCACTACAGCAAGGTCAAATCAAGGTAACACCATGACGTTCCACACCTACACCCCCCCCCCCTCCCAACCAATGTCCCTACTAATTTCCAATTTGACTAAAACCTACCATCGCTGATGTCTATTCCTGATTGTTTGGCCATCTCATTCAGTGCGTATTCATATGTAATGTTCCTTGGTATCTTCCCCTTCTTTTTTAGTTGAGCAGCCTTATCTGGTAGGATGAACACAAAGAAATTGTTGGACCCAAAACGTATCCTGGAAATATATCAGATGCTACTTTGTGAAATAAACATTTGCAATCAGATGAATCAAGGTACATACCGTTCACTACTTTACCCATTTATATACATAGAAACAGAAAACGGTAAAGCACCCACTTCCGTTTTACTGTTTTGGAACAGTTAAAGGGTTAGATACTTTATTTTATTTTCTAGCAAGTCAATAAGAAATGTGTAAAGCACCCTTTAGCAGTTAATATGCAGTAATAAAGCAACAATGAATATAAGGCCATTTACCGTTTTATGCAATACCTTTTTACTTTTTTCTATTTTTGCCCCATTTTGTCTTTGGGGGGAGGGGAACTGAGTGGGGGCAGCCACGTGCTGGAAAGACTTGTGGTTATACTTCAAAAGCTTATGACGTCACTCATGTGAGTGATGTCACAATACAGTCTGCTTTATATGTTGCATGATGACTTTCAACACTGATCAAGCCATTCATGCATGTTGAACTGGATTGGGTCTGTGAACATTTCAATGTAACTTTCATATAGTCATTTTTTATGTAATTTGTTTGTTTTAAAGAGACCTTATTTTAGACAAATGTTGGTGGTTTTTAATTTTTTAGAGAATAAGTACTTTTAAAATCAGAGGCATTCACTAACATACAAAGAAATAACATACATCAAGCATTACTAATTATTGAAGTAAAATATGATATTCATAAGATTTTTCATACATTTTATTGTAGTTTTAGTTTTCCTTTGATTTAAGGAAAGTACTTGCATATTTGATAAGACATATCATTGTTTTGAATATCAGAGGAAAGTAAAGCAAATTTTAATTAATTTTGTTTTCATTATGGATGTAGTTTAATACCACAAAATGAGGATAGGTATTGTTAAAATCACTTTCCAAAACTATAAAACTGTGATACTTTATGGAATATTTTTGAAAGATTAGCACCTGTGAACAGCCTTAATATTTTGTTTTTCAAATAAAGTTATCATATTAAAGTTGCAAATATAATATTGATAGTATTTTTAAAATGCCTATTTTTGTTTCTTGTGGTTTTAAATTGTAACACTTTGGTTGTTTTTTTGCCCAATTTTTGGTCTAAATGGCAAAGAACCCTGGTAAAATTTGGTGTGTCAAATAACAAAGAAATTTTCAAAATACCATACATTATCAAAACACCCATAATGAAATACCTGAACAATTATTCACGTCAATATTGCTTTATCAGAGCCATTCAGAGGATAATTGTGAAAAAGTTTACACTGGTGACTATCTGCCCCCAGAGTTTCCTAGCTGCCTTTGATTTTGAAAGTAGCCGCTAGAAATAAATTACCTTTTAAGAATGTGTGGGGGAGGATAGCCCCAGTAAAATGGTAACTGTGATCCATTGGGTGTTTGTAAACAGAAGCCACAATTTCTTTCATATCCACTCAATGAAATGTACTCATAGTTCATGTTCTCCTACATATTTTAGTGGATTATTTGGGTAATACATTGTTATCTTCAATGACATTTACTTCATTTTTAAAGTAGTAAGAAGTTAAGAGATAGTAAAGGTCCACATGTAGGTTTTAAATAATTGAGAAATCTTAAAAGGTGGTTTAAAAAGAACAGTGATAAAGGACAAGCCTGGAAGTGATACAGATAAGCCTGGAAGTTATAAGACAAGATGGGAAGTGACTAGAACAAGTCAGATACCAGGTGGGCGGAGCCATGGTCTGTAAGAAGATTTGGGGAGGGTCGGGAAATATCAAACATGTTTGATTTTTTGCCAACCCACCCGACAAGCCTGGAAAATACTACCGACCCTTAATACTATGTAAACCTTGCTTCCGACCCTCAAAAATGTTTACTTACCGACAGGCCAGCCATAGAGGAACACCCACATTACAGTGGCCTTTAACCTGTCTAACAGTCGTCCAGCAAGGTTTTCTATCTTATAGTGATCATTAATATGTCTGTTTCATCTTAAGTAACATAAATAAATAAATATAATTAAATATCATAACAGGTAGTTTATGGGCAGAGGAAACCAGTACATACAATCATCGGTAAGCAGCTACCAATTTTCTCACAAGTGGTCCAGGGTCCAGGGTTTGAACCACAGACCTCAGAGTTGGAAGGAGAGTGTGTTACCACTGTGCCACTGTGGCCCCTCAGACATACAGAAATGGAACAGGCCTTGGTGATAGGATTTGTCTGGAGCTTTCTTATAGTTTGTAAATTAAATATTTTTTAATACTAAATGAAATTTCTCAGTACCCATTTCGAACAAGATCTTAGGGGCCATGTGTCACAGTGGTGACTCTAAGATTAAAGTTCAAATCCCAGCCGTACCTTGTATGTACTCGTTTACTATGTGCTTCCAACTACCCTTCACAATATAACCAATAATATACTATGTGTAATGTAAAACACAAAAAGTAAATGTACAGAACACTCTTATTTAGAAATTACCAGAATAAATTATTCTACAAAAATACTTATTTCAAAGATTTAGTTGAATATAAACCTTACTTGAAATTGCATTGATGAATCTGAAATAAATTAATGACTACAAAAATTGATTGTTGGTGTTTGTCCCCGGGTCTATGAGCATCCATTTACGAAAGTAAATAGAATCTGTCAAGTCACTCTTGTCTGACCTTTGAATAGGTAACCTTAAAGTCATTTGTGAGTCGTTATTGCTCAGATTTTAAGGACACCTACAGTATACAGTCAAAACAACGACCATGTATCAATTATAACTGAAATATGCCAAGTATTTTCTTTATGATTGGCCCTGTAAGTGGTAACCTTAAAGCAGCTATAATAGACTTATTGTATGAATTTTAAGGTTACCATAAAGTGGAAGTACGCTCCATACTTTGTGGTATCCTCATACCAAATATTAATGAAATGCATCAAGCAGTTTTGGAGTATTTTAATTTATTTTGACAATATAAACTCTGTAAACCGATTCACATGTTTAAATTTTGCACTGTGACATCACAATTCAGCCTACTATGGGTGCCAGGGACATGGCCTTCACTTAATAAGCTGTGTGATAGTTTGATGGCCAAAATACACCATAAACAGTCAAACAGAAAAATACTGTTTTCTGTTTGAAACCCTGACCCTTATATGGATTTCCCAATTGTACTTGATTCATAGGTAAATGGTAACAATACAGTATTTCAAACTCTTAAAACAGTAAAACAGTAAACGGAAGTGGGTCCTTTACCGTTTTGTGTTTCTATATATATAAATGGGTAAAGTGGTGAATGGTATGTACCTTGATTCAGATGGTCCACATTTCTTGTCTACAGTTATTTGATTTTTTCTTAAAAGTCAAAGTACAACAGTTATTATTCTGGCACAAGTGATGGATTCAGTTGTAACAAATCCAAGAACCAATGTTAAACTTGAAAGATATCTTTTTATTGCGTTAATACATCCTATCCAATGGACAATTGCTTTACTGGTCGGCGCGACCAGTCCTGCCAAACGTCAGAAAAAGACGTCCTGTATATAATACCGGTAGGACCGGCCAGAAGAGTGCATTCGCCAGGTGGCGCATCATACTTCCTCTTCCTGTCTAGACATCGTGACGTCATAGCATCTTTTTCGTTTGGCGCGTGGAGAGTGAAGACGTGTTTTCACGACAAGTGAATTTTTTGTTTTACACTGAACACACCCATTTTATTTCAACTTTTAAGAATTTCTACAGTATTATCTTCCCCTATGTCTTCCCCAGGACAGAGACAAGGTTCCTGCGGCCACGCTATGGCTGGGTTTGACTCCCACTCCAAGTGTGCACGTTGTCGAGATAAGGGGGTGGGTGATGACCCTTGCGTCCTCAAGAAAGATTGTGATGTCTGCAAGGGGTTTACCCCTGATCAGATCCAGCAATTAGCTATACCCACCTACAGAGATCGAAAAGAAAAGAAGGCGACTGCATCCTCCTCTGCTCCCACTCTCATGGACCCTGCACACGTGAGTGTGCTAGGTAAGGTAGAGAAGGTCAAGGCTTCACAGCCTCAGTCCACCCCTACTACTGCCAAGAAGACGAAATGTAGTGAGTCTCCCAAGCCCTCTGCCAACAAGAAGAAATCTTCCAGTAGCAGACCTTCAGCTGATGATCTGAAGCAGTTAGATGATAAGTGGGCAGAGAGGTTCTCCCGGCTGGAGGCGATGCTGTTGGCCAAGACTTTCACAGTATCGGTTGAACCGGTTGTGAAACCAGCTTCAGATGTGACTACCAGCCAGAAGCCATTTTTTGACCCTGGTGCCACCACCAGCAGTCTGGCTAGAGAGACTACCGGTCCCTGCCTTGATCAGGCCACCGGTGAAGCAGTTGATGAGATGCAGACAGCCACCCAGCCTCTTGAGGCTCCCGGTGCTGGGACAGCAACCCAGCCTGTTCAGGCCCCCGGTTCGGTCCCTGATGTTCAGCCCACCTGTGAGGGAGATCTGAGTGGAGCATCTGACAGTGAAGCTGACCAGGTCAGTTTTACCGGTTCCCTGGATGATGAGATCCACCGGGACCGGTCTCCAGACAGAGATGTCCCCAAGGATGAGGCTGACCAGGAACCTACTGAGGAGGCCAGTTATAGAGAGACTATGAGAGGTGTGAGAAGCTTCATGAACTGGCATAAGATTCCAGAGTTTGAAACTGTGTCTTCTGCTGCAGATGACAACCCCTTTGCCAGTGCACGTGTTCACCCAACCGGTAAGGTTTCTGTGAAACTTCCGGTGGACGACTGGTTGTGTAGGAAGATGTCCAATCTCAACCTCACCATCACAGAAGGGTATCCCACCAGGACCACTGACAATACTGGCCTCCTCAGAGATCAATTTATCAAACCTCCCAGGTCATCCAGATGGTATGGGATGCATGCTGAGAAGGACAGTGAGAGTTCAGCAGTACGCACCTGGTCACCGGATCCTGCCAAACTCAACCATTCCTTCAGCAGGGTTGCACGAAGAAATCTACCTACTGCCCCACCCTCCCGGGCCTTCAGTCAGGACCTGCTCAGGCGTTGGGAGAGAGCAGCACAGGAACAGACAGTAATGTGCAATCAAGCTGCTGGTTTGTCAAAGTGTTTGACCAGGGTTCAAGACTCAATGGCCACTCAGCTTAAAACCCTGCGTCTGGATAGCAAGGGCAAGTCATCAGAGAAGATGAAACAAGCTGTGAATGAACTAGAATACTTGACCACTTTCAACCGGTCAATTTCCCAGGCCAAGGCCAGAACGATGCAAGACTTATCTGAGGGTGTTTTTATAAACATGGCGAACTTTACTCTGGCCCACAGGGATAGTTATCTTGACTACCTACATGCGGGAGTGAAGCAAGACACTGTGAACGCCTTATGAACGTCTCCAGTACATCTCAACTCGCTGTCCCCGGACCAGCTTATCTCCAAGGCTGAAGAGGAGATCAGTAAAAGTGAGGAGAGGCGTTCGTCTGGTACATCACACCAACATCAAAATCGCTTCCACCCTTATGCTGCAAGTGACAAGTCGACTGGCCATCACGACAGGAAATCGAACCTCCCTGCTTGGAAGCAGATTAAAGACAAGCAACAAGCCAGGAAGAGTCGTGGCAAAGCCTCAACATTCTCCCAGAAGCCGGCTAAGGGTTCCAAGTCTCATAAATGACAATCACTGTGTAAATTCTGTGACCAGTCAGAAGAACTCTGTACATGTTATCGGTCAGGGAGACTTGAACCCAGCACCAGTGGTAGCCGGGAACAGCAAAGTGACTTTAAATTTGAATGTAGACTCTTATGTTGCAAATGCTCATATTGTCAACGGGTTGCCACAAAGGAAAGGCGTAAATCCCACTTTTTGTCAAATGTACACAGAAATAAAATATGTCAAAAATGTTTCTTGTGTAGGTCACTTGAGTTCTGTAAATCTTGTCACCAGGGCTTCTCTGAGGCAGTGGCAGCACGAATTGAGGCTCCTCAAAGAGGATCAACCAGATCTGTCTGTGAGGCAAAGTGGACCATTTTTACAAAGTGGTGCCTCAGTAATCAGGTGGACTTCAGGGCACCACCTCTGAAAGCCATTGCTGACTTCCTCCTGCACTTGTTTCAGGACAAGAAGTTGCAACCAGGCACTATTGATGGCTACAGATCAGCCATTGCTGACAAACTGGGCAATTCCACCATTAATGTCAGCAAGGATGAGAATCTCACTCATCTCCTGGACAGTTTCCATAGAGACAGACCCAAGGGCAGGAGGGGCATCCCCTCCTGGAACCTTTCCCTGGTGCTTCACCAGCTGACAAAGGCTCCCTTTGAACCCCTAAAAGAGGCCTCCTTGAAACATCTGACTTTCAAGACTGTTTTCTTGCTGGCCTTAGGTTCTGGTAAACGTAGGAGTGAGATCCATGCTTGGTTACATAAAAACATCAGACAACAGTCAGACTGGTCTAAGGTGTCCTTGTACCCCTCACCCAGCTTCCTATCCAAGAATCAGCTGGCTAAGGAGCGTCCAGATAGTGTGACACCAGTGGTCATTCCAGCCCTGGCCCCATCTCTGGATAGGTCACTCAAAGGTGACAGGTCCCTATGTCCAGTAAGAGCCCTGCGCTACTACTTGGACAGGACTTCAGATCTTAGGCAGAATAAGGGGTTGGTCTTTGTCTCCTTCAAGAAAGGTTTTGACAAAGACATCTCACCTGCCACCATCTCCTCATGGATCAAACAGACTGTGATTCTGTGCTATGAGCTCTCTGACCAGGAGGCCCTCTCCTTGCATCAGGTTAAAGCCCATGATGTTAGGGCCTTTGCTTCCTCTAAGGCCTTCCAATCAGGGATCTCCTTAGAGCAGATATTGTCAGCCTGCCACTGGAAATCTCACAACACCTTCACTCAGTTTTATTTGAAGGATGTTGCCTGGGCTGACTCAGAGGTTTTCCACCTGGGGCCTGTAGTGGCTGCCCAACAGGTGCACCACCAGGCCCAGAGGTGAGGAGATGTTGTATATATATGTAAATATGTACATATTGTAAATATTCTAGATATGTACATAGTGTAAATTTTGAAATGTACATATGTTTTATAAAAAAAAAACAAAAAAAACTGTGACTTGCTTCCCTTGGGAAGTTTATTTATTCTGGGACTGAGCTCAGCCCCTCTCTCTCTCCCTCTTTCCCTTCTCAGACCAACCCTGGGAGGGGAAAAAAGGGGGGGGCAACGTCGGTAGACTCCAGGGTAACCGGTTAGTTGGTAGCCGACCTTGACTTCTCAGGGTTCTCTGACCCTAGGTCAAATGGGCCTACAGTTTTGTTTTTGTTATGAGTTCACTTGAGTCCCTAGATGCTTACCCGCCTACCAAGCGGTAGTTATTCAGCAATTGTCCATTGGATAGGATGTATTAACACAATAAAATTGCAAATTTAATAAGTAACTTAAATTTTTATAAGTTAATACCCTATCCAATGGACAGGCAAGGCCCACCCAACCGGCCCCGCTATCAGCTTACTAGGGGTCTTACTAGGACTAGACACGAAAAAGATGCTATGACGTCACGATGTCTAGACAGGAAGAGGAAGTACGATGCGCCACCTGGCGAATGCACTCTCCTGGCCGGTCCTGCCGGTATTATATACAGGACGTCTTTTTCTGACGTTTGGCGGGACCGGTCGCGCCGACCGGTAAAGCAATTGTCCATTGGATAGGGTATTAACTTATAAAAATTTAATTTACTTATTAAATTTGCAAGTTTCTTCCTCCTATAATCATGTAACACCTATTTAACAAATACCTCCACCAGCTCCCCTTTTAAAGGAGCCAGCTTTGTGGATACAGTATTTCGGAATAAGTTTTTACTATACATATAAAAATAAGAGTCCTCTTTTTGTTCATGTTTGGGGTAGTGGAATATTGGTACAAATTTTACTCAGTGCAATATCTCCTTTAATATAAGAATCAAAGCCCTAATCAACACAACCTGACTGCACAAGTACAGCTGATGCTCTACTGACTGACTTTCTCCCTAATTGAAAGACAGAGGCCCTAGAATGATCCTTTATCAATGCTCCTGAAGTTCTTTAGCCTGTCACTGGGAGATGGGACCTAATGACAGAAGACCACCATTTTAAATGGTTATCCTGCCTGTACCTGGGATCAAACCAGGGTCTTGTTGTTTCTGGATGAGTGTGTTACCCATTAGGCACAGTGGGTTATTCACATTGTGTGAGGTTTTCATAAGCTGAAAAGCTCATTAAATTAAATTAAAAATATAATGGTTATGTCACACAGAAGAAAAAAGGAGAGAAGTGGGGAGCCAACTGTAACAAGACTGGACAGTGCTGCCTTTTATACTTTATGATTATGTATAGAATATCAGATTCAGCCTCTGATTACATATGCTATAAATACCAGGCATATTTGATGGAGTATAATCTTACTTCCACACAGACATATATTGATAATATATATCTATATAGTGTTAATATATATCTACCTGTCTTGATGATCAAGAGTCACAGTTTCTTGAATTTCTTTACCATTGTGTAGGACAATGCCACTTTTTGGAATAAGAGTCACTTTGCCACCTTTGTTTAGAATTTCAGCATGGTGTTTAGCAATTCTGCAATAAAAATACATTAATTAGAAAATATCAAATCATTCATATTTTTAATTAAAATTTTTGGGATTATATACTGAAAAACATTGTTCGAAGAAGGCTTGAGAATATGTAACCGTAAGTTATTTTATGATATATTTTGAACATCAAAAATTTAGTTATTTAAAGTATTTTTATTACGGATGGGGCAACATTGCAAAATGGGACTCAGGAAAAGTAAACTATTTCAAAAACTATTAAGATGCCTAGTATTCTGGATATTATGTCTCTTTAATATTATATTTTCTGACTGGCAATATATATATTAAAATGGCACTAAACCAAATTCAAATAGCAAGACACTAGATTCATAGTAACATGTATACTGACACATTCCTTCAGAGGCAAAATGTAAACTATGATGAAAATTGGACTGATCTACTTTGGCCAAGAGATTTGATATGCCTGCTTTTGTCCAAGAGATTTGATAGATCTACTTTTGGTCCAAATGTTTGATAAACCTACTTTTGATCCAGAGATTTGACAGACATACTTTTGGTTCAGAGATTTGACATTTATTATTACATACTTTTAGTCCACAGATTTGACAGACATACTTTTGGTCCACAGATTTGACAGACATACTCTTAGTCCAGGGAGTCAATGACTTACTTTGGTTCAGAGGATTTAATTAACATATTTTATCTAGATTTCATTGACCTATTTTTATCCAGGCTATCTAGACTTGACTGACCTAATTTTTCCGATAAATCTCATTAACCTCCTCTTCATAGGCTTTCATTGACCTATTTTTATTCAGTGATTTCATTGACTTACTTTGGCCCAGAGATAATTATCGCAGGGTTACTGTCCTGTTTCCCATTTCCTATAGTCCAGGTACCGATCTTGATCCAATGGACTATTCTCCCTTCCAGTGCCGGGTCTTCATTCAGATTACTCAAGTGTGGAATCACCTTTTCTAACTCCTGTTCTTCTTTCTCTTTCATTTGAGCTTCCTGAAATAATTTTTCTTTCATCTCTTTAAATTAAAAATAACTTTAAACTTTTATACAACTGGGGTGCAGACTTTGAACCAATGCTTGACAATTATTAATGGTTAATATCTTACGAGTCAATTTATAATTGTTAAAAGAAGTTGTCCTGAATTAGCATTTGAGGAAGGTGAAACATGGCTTTCTATCTTAAATTCTAAAACATGCAACTATCAGAAATTTCTAATGAAGATAAATATAATGAGCATATCTAAACACAAATTAAGTATAAAGTGGCCATATTATTTAGACCTTCAACATATAACAGATTTTATTAACAGACACTTTTATCTTAATGATGCAAAAAAGTTAAACTTGAGAATCTTAAATGTTAAACAATAAAATGTTCTTGAAGATATTGTAATTAAATTTTAAAATTAAAATCAGCATAACATTTCACATTAATATATATTCTAAACAATTGTGAAGGCACAAAGAAATATATTTTATTGATATTTTTGTAACATTATTTGCTTAATGTTCCCCCTCCCAGAGACATGTCAGATCTGTGTACCAGTTCTGCCTGACATCACATGATGACATAGATGAAAGGGCTTCAATGTTTTTTGTGTATTTTTAAAAATGGCTTCTGCCAGACAAATAAAATACAAAGCTAAAAAGAAATTGATGGCATTAAAATAAAATGAAGTGGTCTGATAGTTACAAAATTACAAAACCTAAAACAGGTCATGGCAAGATTTTGTGATAAAAAATATTGGAAATATCACAATTAGAAGTAAGGTTATATGAACCCAAATGAACTTGGCTTTGTCCCTGGATGACCTACGTGGGTCCTAAGTACATGCAAAACTGCTTGATGTTCACTCGCTGAACAACGTGGATTGCTCCAGAATATGACTATCTACTAACCACCCCCCCCCCCCCCCCCCCGATCCTCATTCCCCATCCTTTTAGTGATGGATGCTAAAAGACTCTCACAGTCCTTAAAGTATCATACAGGTACTTCCATATCATTTACGTAGGCCTTCAGTATGCTAGTAATTGGCAAAAAAAGACAAAAACTTTTTGGTTTGGCGACAGCATGGGAGCTCATCCACAAGGATGGAACTGGCGTCTTAAATAACCTTGTACATTAATAGAGTTGATACAGAGTATTTTATTCATTTAAATGTAAGCATACCTCTGTTTCTCTCTTAGCGGCTTCTAGTCTTTTCTCCCAAGATGTTTCCATATTTTCCAGCTCCTTTTGGTACCTTGCTATCTATAAAATGTAAGTATGAAGCAAATGAGAACAAACTTTTAAAATATGAAAAGGTAATTAAACCTAGAAACATGATCAAAATTTTCCAAATATGGCAAAATGTGATGAAGTGACATCATGGAAACTTAGTAAACTAACCTGAGCAACTGCATGAAGTAAATTTAGAACACTCAAGTAATTAAGTCATATTAACCAATGATAATTGGCGACAATAGCCATTTCTATAGAAACAAAATCTTAGGGCTTAAACCAAGTTGAAAAATTAAGGATAGTCTTGTGCTGGCATACTGGACAAAGGCTATTAAGCGGATGATCGCCTGACATATAAATTCAACATACACAACAACCAAATTTGGTCTCCATTCTCAGAAAATCAACATTTATATTTCTCTCTCATTGTTTCCATCTGGCATGAAAGGAAAGTTTTGTCAACATACATGGTGACTTAGTATCAGAAATAGGCCTAGCTGCCAGTCAGTTAACAAGAACGTTGAAACTTGGAAATCGTGTAAACCTGAATAAGTAGATGAAAAAAATTATTATTTGAATAAGAAGCAATAGCTAAGACGATTTAAGTAAATACATCATATTGACCAATGGTGCTATGTCTGTGAATATAAAATCTAAGCCAAGTCAAGGACAGCCTTGCAATAGAACACTGGATCAGGGCTATTGGGCTGGATAAATAGCTGACATAAAAATTCAATATATAATAAGTTATTTTGCCTCTAGTCTCCGCACCTTAACATTTATATTTCTACACTATTTTGCTTATGAGGATGAATTGACCTGCATCCTAGTAATTCAGCCCAACTTGAATATTAAATTTGTAAATAATTGTTCTTGTTTTTTTTCAAAAATGATATGTTCTCAATGTAACCACAAGATACAAGTTTATGACAATTAAAACCAGAGGGTGTTCTGAAAAAAAAATGACTGAAATTTAGGTACCCACATCTTAGTAAACAACAATTGGAATTAAAGTGCAGTTGATGTCAACAAATCACTCCACAAATAAACTATGAAACAACTGCTACAATAAAGAAAATTATGTTGAAAATGGATAATTAATCAAATATGACTTACTTTTGGGTTTTAATGGAGTTTATTTACCACGGAATGACATGTTAGCAATTTATGGGTGATAACATTAACATGAGATTGGGCAATACACTCACTGTGCATGGCACCAGTATTCTCGGCAATAATCTCTCTGGCCTACTGGGTAACACAGTGGCCTTGGAACACAGAGGACCTGGGTTAATTCCCAAGTACAGGCAGATGCCTAGTGGCACAGAGGACAACTTAAAATGGTGGTCCTCTGTAATTGAATCCTATCTTTAGTGGTAGGCTAAAGAATCCCGGAGACTTTGATAAATGGTCATCCTCAAAACGTTGTCTTCAGTGTGAGGAATGTCATTCAATTATGAGAGCTTTGGCTGTACTTGAGCAGTGGGATGGATCAAATAGTGCTTTGAGTGTTGTAGTAAAGCAGATATTGCTCTGAGTATAAATATACAATACAATACATTAATTTACTTCTTAGCTATTGCATCTCATCCAAATGATTTGTCCATCAACATGTTCAACTAAGGTTGCCTAGTTTCATTATTCAAGTTAACTGACCAGTAGATAACTTCAAGTTTACACCACCTTGCATATCATGTAAAGGACATACCAACCCAAGTTGGCCTTTGCTTTGTGTTATAAATTATCAAGTAGAACCTAAATTGGGCAATGAAACAGGGAGATTAATTTATTTTAATATCAGTGATGTGCTGAATTTCCACTAAATACTGGAGAATAAACTTTAAGGCTGGGAACATTTTTTATTCACCTTCACACCTTACTTGGGATGATCAGTAATATGAACACTGGTGTAAACAAGTGTTGATTTTTCATAACTATTGCTGAGATTACATATGTTGTACATATCAGTACACAGGTATTTTGCAAACATTCTTCTTGTTTTTGTTGTATTAAAAATCCATGCAGAAATAAGAGAAAAATCTAGTAAAGTTAAAAACTGAAGTTTTTATGTTCACTGGGGCCACTTGCTATGGATGCTTTCACAGCTCATTTTTCATAAACAGGTGCAATGAAACTACATACATGTATTTTAGAGTCAATGCTGAGTGATTTACTAATTTCTGAAGCAAGGTAATGTATAACAGAAGGAAAACAACCCTTTTGGTGCATTTGTAAGTTTTAACACTTCAGAACACCAAACACATAATCATCATCCTCATTATCTCTGCAATGTAGGTTTGTTTTTGCATGCATTTATTTGTATGTTTGGTTGTATTTGTGATAACTCCAAAACTAATAAAATTATCTTCATGCAATTTTTATGTTGGTAATGAGGGCCTGGTCAAAAGTGATATAACATTGGGAAAGATCTGCATCATATTCTGGATACAAAAAAAAATTTAGAATTTTCAAAGGCCTCATTTTAATGTATTTTGAATGACTTTGGTTTTTCTGGTTGACATTACTCCAAAAGTAATGAGCAGATGTTTATGACAATTTGTTTATGTGGATAAAGCCTGGATAAAGGGCTAAGTGCTTACATTTTGGGAAAGATCCAGTTCATATTTTGAATACCAAAAAAAAAAATCACAGAGTTTTGAAAACACCCACCGAAAAAGGTTTGTGTTCTATGAGTGCTTTTTGTTTCAGGAGTGTATTAATTTGTCTTCTCTGGTGATAAAATCTAAAAATATGCACTACTCCACTTAGACTGGCCACCTTTCTATTAATCATCCCTACCTCTTTCTTCAGTCTTTTCACCTCTTCATCAGATATTGCTTTCTGCAGCTGTTTCTGCTGAAGTTCTTTCTCCAGTCTCTGGGCTTCAGCCTTGGTCTGCTTTTTCACAGCTTCAGTATCTTCCAAATTAATCCTGGCCTTGTTTTTGATAGATTTAGCACGATCAGCTAATCATATGAAACATAGAGAATATGAGAAACACTACTACTACTAATGCTATTGTATGATAGACTCCTGCAACTGATTGGCTTGGTGATTAAAATTCCTGGACTAAGTAGCTGAAAAATTTATTTATTTTCATTTTTTGTTGATTTTTTAAATTAATACATGGGATATATAATGTAAACAAATGATGCTAAAATTCAAAAGAGTAACAGTAACATGCATGTAATACATAGTTATATACCATTTATATATAAAATATTAAAATAATATGAAAAATTAAGTGAGAATTAAATATCATTACCTCATACTGAACACCACACGAATATCACTTAAAATGCAGCATTATTTGACACTAAATTGATCTAACATAGCTTTAAAACTCATCTATACCTGCCAAAAACAATATCATTTTCTCTGCCTGTTATGAGATATTAGTTATGTTAAATATATTGTTATCATTTCTGTGATCATTCTTGTTTACGTGGTCAACACAAGCAATAAAACAATAATAGAGTATTAAAATATACAAGATTGTTTTTAAACCAGAACTAAAATACTCTTGTTACCTATATTTCAAGTTTTGCTTATACCTAGATCAGGATGTTCCATGCTGCCCTCATGAGCTACACATGAGCGGAAACTATTTAATTTGGGGCTTGTTTGTGGTTTTGACATGTTTTGTGTTTGAGTAGTATCCACCAATTGCAATAAGTGTAACTAAGTTGGGATTCACATTTAAGCAGGACATGTTCAAGTCAACACAAACAGTTTTTTCAGCATATGGCAGATTTTTTGAAATACTTGAAAAACCTACTATGAACTCTCAATCACTGTGCTGAAATAAAATGTACATGCTTTACATCTCCATGTAAAGTGGGGGGGGGGGGTATCACTTTACAGGGCATCTCATTTTTAAACGTGCACTCCACATATGAGGTCAGTTTATGGATCTATCAATAAGGACAAGGTCATAAACCAAATTTTAAATATGTGTTGATGTGACCTCATGGAAGAGTGTAAATGAGCCATTGTGTACTGGTCTATCTAATCATACCATAGCTTGTCTTGCTGTTTAAAGTCGTTTATGATCTTTTAGTTCAATTTTATTGAAGTAATTACAGTAAAACGGTGTTGTTTTAATAAAAGAATCGATTAAAAACTCCCCAATAACTGACAATATTATTTCCATCATTTAAAAGATAATGCAAAATATTACATGTTATAATTTATACAAATATAGTATTTTTGAATGGTTATCAGTGACGGCTACTGTCAATGTAAAACTCACCATACTGAAGCGTGGATAAAGTCTGTTCATAATTTTCAGCATCAGGCCCAACAGCTGCAATCTGATTGTCAAAATATTTACTTTATAATTATCAAAAAGTAAAAAAAAAAATTCCACGGGAACTATAGTTAAAGATGTACCTATTCACTGAAAAGTAACATGTGGTGTCAAACGTTACCTAAAGTCATTTATTGGCAAAGTCTACACTAAGTCATGAACTAAGAATTGGCATTTTATTGTACTTTACAATTCTTGCTTAAAGATCGAGTTTCTTTGTAATCAGAACAACTTTCAGTTTACATAATAAAGTTTCAGTTCATCTTATGCACCCGTACATATTCATGTACTGGCTTAGTGTTAAGACAGAGATTCTCTGTCTGGTGGGCCAATATAGCCTACCATATAGCAGTGCTTCATGAACACCAAACCAGTTTGTGTACATATTTGAGCAGGCTTTTCATGGAAACTTGAGCTGTAAGCAGCTGGTCAAAACTAAAGCATTAATTCTATCAGTTTTCATAATTGCCATTGTACCTAAGAGAGTAAGAAATCTAAAATTTGCCACATATCTGAAATTCGCCACATGTGAAAATACTAATAAAATAAATGAATTGTGGTGAGATTTGTTCACTGTATGGTAAATTAAGACTTTTTGACCTGAAAAATACCAATTTTTAGACAAAAACATCATTTTCTTCATAAAATTAACTAAGGTTTTAGAGGTGGCGAATTTTAGATTCCTGGCGAATTTTAGATTTCTTACTCTATATCATCATTTAACCTTGTTATTCTTTGACATTTTTCTTTTTTCGTCGAATTTTAAAAATGCTTGTTTTCTTAGAGAGTTCTAAGATTAAATAAGAATAATTCTAAGACTAAGAATATTCACGAATATGGACCCAAAGATCAAAGTTTGGGTTTCACTTCCTGTTCAACAGCCAGGTTGATATTGGGACAGGCCTTCAGCACTGTCACTTCAGGGTGTCAGGTGACAGCCTGTGATTAGATACCAATCCTGCTAACCCACTAGGCCCCTGTCATTCAGAGGACCTTGAATACTGACGCAGGACATAGTTTTGAAAATACTGCTGTGTCACAGACTAGATGTAGTTGAAATAATTTTTTTGCAGTTTAATTAGATAAAAACGTCTAATCAAGTATGCAATAAGCAAATGCATTCCTGCTTCTGAGTGAAAAGGAGTCTTATATCTGAGGCAATTAGGGAGTTTCAGTGAGTATAATGGAAAAGAGAATAAAGAGAACCATTTATAGCCTTACCATGACAGTCTTACTGTTTCCTCCAAGAGCATTTTCCAGCAGTTTTGTGAGAATAGCATCTCGATATGGTATGTGTGGGACTGTCTTTCCTTTGGCTTTGTCACAAAGAGCTGTCAGAACAAGCAAACGTTATAAACTTTATGGGTGAGAGCTCCATTTTATAGAGCCTGTATCAAGACATTATGATTTTTGATTTCAACTTGTACTAAGTCCATGCATCATGACATATTTCCATTCCCCTGAACAAGATTCCGTGGCAAACTCATGTTGGTTTCCATATGTATGTCTAAGTGAAGAGGGGCACTTGTGTAGCACCTTGTTCAATGGTACAGTTACCATTAGCTAGGCTTAAATTACATCTAAGAGTTTTGCTTTTGTTAAAAGTGTCCAATATCTTTCATTAATGGACAGTTGTCCCACTCAGTGATTACCACCATATATAAAGCCCTTTTCACACTTTTCCTAAAAAAGTTAGCGTAAAGATCCAAAAATACATATCAGAAATATAGAAATCAAGAGTAACTAGAAAAAGGTTTTTGCTGACAAAAATGAAGCGGCCCTGGTGAAAAAGTGCGAAGTAATCCGTAAAAGATGTTAACATATGCAATATGTTGGTAATGCTTATAATTGTATGAATGGTAAATTAATTCTAAAGAAACCTTCCTGTGAGTAAGCCTAATCAATGTGTCAAGTTTAACTGATGTTAGTTGAACAGTAAATCAGTTGGGGGCTGAAAACCCATTTTTTACTGTAAGATGGCCATAGGTGGACTTCAAGGTGGACAGAAAATAAGAGTGTCCCTTTTGCCATCCTTTATAGGTGTGCAAAGTTTAACCGAGGTCATTTGAACAATAAGATAGTTGGAGGCTGAAAACCTCCTTATTTCACTTTAAGGTGGCTACCACTCCATTCATATTGAGAGTTTAAGGTGACCATAAGTATTATTTTTATCTATTCTAATACCAGTTATAATTTAGATATAAAAAATGGAAAAAGAAAGGAGGCAGAGGATGTTATTCCAATTTGATGACTTTAAGCAGGCCATAGGTCCATTAACATTTTGAGTTTAAGGTCACCATAAAGTCAGAATATTCCTTTGGCAAATCTTAATATATGCGCCAAGTTCGGTTGAAAAAAGTGAAAAACTAAGTGAACTGGAGGGCTAAAACCCCCTTTTTGACATTAAGGTGACCTTAAGATTGCAGATACAGGGCTAAAACTTCGGCATGTGAAAGATTATCAAAAAGTAGCTGAATAAGTTATCCAACAAAATGCCGAAATCCTGACCGTTTTTGAGATACAGACCAAGTATCCATTTAAAAAAAATTTATGAAAATAAAACGCCTCCCATTCAGACATCTATGGTCTGATTGATCAGAAAATTGTTTCTGACCTTCAAAATTTGGTCTAGAATGTACCTGATAAATTTTATAGCACAGGTGTGTGTGGTTTTTTCCAAAACACGATGATGGGGTGTTTTTGAAAAATGCTTAAGGTTACCTTAAGTAAAGCTTAGGGTCTGCGCAAAGTATCCCCAAAATTTTTCCCGTCCCTTTTTGCCATCCTTTATAGGTGTGCAAAGTTTAACCGAGGTCAGTTGAACAATAAGATAGTTGGAGGCTGAAAACCCCCTTATTTCTCTTTAAGGTGGCTACCACTCCATTCATATTGAGAGTTTAAGGTGACCATAAGTATTATTTTTATTTATTTTAATACCAGTGATTATTTAGATATAAAAAAATGGAAAAAGAAAGGAGGCAGAGGATTTTATTCCAATTTGATGATTTTAAGCAGGCCATAGGTCCATTAACATTTTGAGTTTAAGGTCACCATAAAGTCAGGATATTCCTTTGGCAAATCTTAACAAATGTGTCAAGTTTGGTTGAAAAAAGTGAAAAACTAAGTGAACTGGAGGGCTAAAACCCCCTTTTTGACATTAAGGTGACCTTAAGATTGCAGATACAGGGCTAAAACTTCGGAATGTGAAAGATTATCAAAAAGTAGCTGAATCAGTTATTTCAACAAAACGCCGAAATCCTGACCATTTTTGAGATACAGAACAAGTACCCATTTTAAAAAAATTTACGAAAATAAAACGCCTCCCATTCAGGCATCTATGGTTCGATTGATGAAAAAATCCTTTCCGACCTTTGAAATTTGGTCTGGAATGTAACTGATAAATTTTATAACACAGGTGTGTGTGGTTTTTTTCGAAACGCGATGATGGGTGTTTTTGAAAAATGCTTAAGGTTACCTTAAGTAAAGCTTAGGGTCTGCACAAAGTATCCTAAAAAATTTTTCCTGCCCCTATAGTTTTAAAGAAAGATAAGAAGGAAAGAAAAATTTGAAAGCCCAAGAAGTTATTGAAGTGAGACCATAATCCTGCGGCAGTGGCGGCGGTGATCAGTCGAACTTCGGTGAAAACAAATAATTAATTACCATTATAATCTGTTACTTTTAAATATTGAACATTTACTTGGCCATAAACCTATAGTTATTTAGACATTGTGTTAAATGTTTTGAATCAAAATTCAAATCTAGTAAAGACGAAACAACAATATATTACCAAGAACAAGGTGTCAAACAAATTTTAATAATTTTTAAAGCTAAAAAGCCACAAAATTGACCTATTTTTATTCCAAATATTAACTTTTGTATTGGTCAGAAATAAAATATAAATCACAGATTTTCTAAATTACTCTGATCTACATAGAAATCTTCTTATACTTCTGTATAAGACGAGCTACAATCATTTAGAAATACCAGACTTTATTATATAGTAAGTTCTTTCAAGTCCTCAGTTTCAACCCAAAAGTTTACAAATCCCAGAAAACATTTTCCCAAGTCTTTCAGCCCTTTATGCACCAACATTCTGGAACTCTCCTCATTTAAGTCCCAGAACCAAGTAACATCTTTTAGAAAGCATCTTTGGACTCAGCTCATCATCGTGCCTCTCCCTCCCTGGCCTCCTTCAGAAAGCAGCTTAAGACCTACCTGTACACCAAAGCATACCCACCTTAGTCAGTATCATTCCCCTGGTGCTTGACCCTTCTTATGTCCCTGGATACAGAAATTTTGTTGACTGCTTTTTGTTTGTTGCGCCTTAGAGTCCTCTTGTTTGGGGAGATTAAGCGCTATAAAAGTCCAATTAGAATTAGAATTAGAATTAAATTTCCCCAGTTAGTAATCTTCCCCTTGTTCACACCCACAGCCATAGATTACTGAGCTAGAATTGCTCCTGTACTGTTACCTTTTTCCCAGTGATTCTGTTAGATTAGTGCATTGAGTTTTGTTTTCTATTTGTATTTATACTCAGCGCAATATCTCTACTACAGGACTCAAAGCACTATATGACCCATCCAACTGTTCAAGTACAGACTAACTCTCAAACATTCCCCTAACTGAAAGACAGAGGTCCCAGGATGACCATTTATCAATGTCCTTGAGGTTCTTTAACCTGCCACTGGGGATAGGACCCACTGACAGAGGACCACCATTTTAAGTGGTCATCCAATCTGGTTATCTGCCTGTACCCCGGACTGAACCCATGTCCTCTGTGTTCCTGGGCGAGTGTGTTACCCACCAGGCCACAGTGGCAGTTGACTTCCCCCTTGTGGGGACTTATATATTGCACCTACAAAATACTAGATTAGGCCCCCTGTTTACCTTTGATGACCTGTCCTAGTACAAAGAGAGACTTGTTGATGTTTGCAGATTCTTTGAACCTTTCCCCTGTGGTTCCTGTTTGTTTGGTCCGTTCACTGCCTGCCAAGTCCACCAGGTTTATAGATGCCCTGGTGGTGGAGTTATCCTTGCTGTATTTCTGACAGACATGCACAGTCACCATGGTGTGGGCTCGGCTGAATGAAAAAAAAATAACACTCTTAACAGGTTAAGGCAAAGATAACATTACATCAAACTTACTAATAATGATTCTGTTCTATACAGTCCTTAAAATTTCCCAGAACAGATTGACTGGATATACTGTATTGTATATTTTTACTGCAAGATCGATTCAATGCACTATTTGACCCATCCCAACTACACAAGTACAGCTCAAGCAGAAGAAATAGTAAAGTTATACCAGGTGTGGTCTAGTTACATTAATGGACTAGCTGTTATGCAATATACTTAAAATATCAGGGAAAAAATGCCTAATGGAAAAATGCCTTCTAGAAAAAATGCTTCCGGGAAAAAATACCTCCTGGAAAATATGTCTTTCCGACCTGGACAAAATGCCTCCTAAGGGAAAAAGATCAGCAAT
Organism: Sabellastarte sp. h YS-2021; assembly: GCA_964017235.1. Taxonomy (NCBI): domain Eukaryota; kingdom Metazoa; phylum Annelida; class Polychaeta; order Sabellida; family Sabellidae; genus Sabellastarte; species Sabellastarte sp. h YS-2021. Next base: position 163,919,109 of record OZ024930.1, read on the forward strand.
AATTCAAAACAAAATTAATTTTCACCACAAATAATGGTATATTTAAGAAGCATATAACAGTGTAGCGTTGCATATTTGGACTTTAGAGTAACTCAAATGATAGAGACTAAGCACTATAAGATTTATTTTATTTCCCTTGCCATTTCAATTAACAAAGCTATAGTGTAAGAGTTTTTTCCTATATGTTATCTTGATACCTGCTGTGTTGATTCATTTTAGTCGCAGCAATTGTTCTGTGCTTGTCACCAATATCTAGCTGGGTTTTAATGTCACTGTAATTCCCCACAGGTTTATTGGTCAGGGCTGGGACTACAAAGCAAGGCATGAAAATTACAGGTGATTTGAATATCCACTTTTATTACCAAATTAGAAGTAGAATTAGAACACACGCCATATTTCACCTAGATTCAAAGAGACATGCATCAGATCCTTTCCCATAGTAAAGTACAAAGATAAGGAGTCTTTTATGACAAACATTTTAAGTTACATAAATGTACAGAATAAATAACACTTTTACCTATGTCCATGATGACTTCATGAGTTAGATATGAGCACAAAATATTTAACTCACCAAGGTTCATTTATGGCTCAATTCATTTCATGTTTTGTTACTATCCCTTCAGTTTTATAAGAGTGAATAGTTCAATATTTACACATGGGTAGGATGTGTTTACCACAACATGGACAACATTTCCAGCATGTAGAAGATCTTTTAACACATTGAAAACACATGCCATGAGCTGTCACATGTTAAAGTAAAATGTACACAGCAGAGCGGTGAAGGGTGAGGGTGTTGAATGGCTACATGGGGTGCCTTGTTTTTAAATGTGCAATACCAAGATACAAGGTCTCTTTTCAGCGTAACAAAATGGAAATTTAAGTTGTTACAATTACAACTGTGTGAAAAGGCCTTTAAAGAAGAGAAAATGTATGTGAAGCCAAAACAAAACAATTTAATACAAAGATAACAGCACTAATTTGTAAACAATAAGTAATGAAACTGTAAAATTTATAAACTAATCAATTTATTAATTGGAGTATGACTGTTAATGACAGTAATTAGTTGCAGCAATCCATATAACTTTGTGACAGGAGAAATTTGTCTCAAATGTGGCAGCAGGAAAGATTATGGCAGAGGCAAGGTCAAAGGTACCACAAAATTCTAACCATGACATTGCAGACCTACACCCTCCAGCCAATAAATGTACCAAGTAACAACATTCTGTATCTTATATTTTCCAAAATACAGGGAAGATAAGATTTAAAGAGTCAAAGTCACCACAGCAATGTAGGTCAAATCAGGGTCACATCATGACATTGTATAGCCATACATTCCTCACGCCAATATCCCTGGCAGGTATCAGATTCTTTAACCTACAGTTTCTGAGGTATACCATAGAAAAATTTTTAAGTTGATGGTCACTGCAGCAAGGTCAAAAGTCAAACCAAGGTCACACCAAAACGCTGCTCACCTACACCTCTTAAACAATATCACTACTAAGTATCAACTTCCTACACTTTACGTCCCTCTGTGGGTCCGGGGTAGTACATTAGGCCCAAATTGTCCTCCTGCGTGTCGTAAGAGGCGACTAAATGGCGGTGTCAATATCACAGTACAATACTAAGCTTGACTGGATTTTATTGATGTTTTGTTTTATTTTACTCCTTTTGAGAATTCTATTCCATTTATGGTTTGTACCTGTTTTATTGTTTCTGTACCATTTGTTGTCAATTTTAATCTGTATATCTAGTCATGAGTATTTTTTTGTATATTTGATCATGTTATACATATTGTTTAGTTCAAGTATTGCTAGTCTGTATTTATCCTTTCTCTAGTCTTTTTCTTGTCCATGTATTATTCAAATATTGTTTGCTTAATGTCTTTTTTTACTGTGTATCTAGTCAGATGTTTTATTTGTAGATTTGTTCATGTAGTACGTATTATTTAGTTAATGTATTTATTCATTTTAATGGTGCTGCATAACACCAAGGTGTTCTAGCACTTTAAATTTTAACTTTACTTTACTTTAACTACACTTTACAGTTTTCAAGATATAGTCTGTACACTATTTACTGGTCAAATAACAAAATATAACATGTACAATGTGTTAAAGGTGACATTCAACCCAAATAACAAATAAATAAATCTAAGAATGTAAGTAAATGGGAGCCCTAGTATTAACTCAGATGGATCACAAGCAACATATATCCCAAGCCATCAGCTTATTTCCATAGAAATCCAAACCAACAGCAAAATTCAGAAATTTGCCCACCAAAGGTGAATGTCAGAAGATTATGTGGATAATGGAAATGTCTAGGCAAGTAATTCACACATTTTTTCTCACCTACAAATCCACCATAAGGAGACTGTTTGACCTGCAGACCACCGGGTGAAGATTTCTTTTTGTCCAGTAAGTCCCGGACTTCTTCATTATACACCTCAAGCATGCTGAATGTCACCTAAAGCACCAAAATAAGGAGAGAGTAAGAACTGTAAAATTCACCAGAATATGTAAACATTTGCCACCAGGATGCACCCTTTAAAAGCATGACAAAATAATGAAACATTGTGCCACTCAAAGAAGATCAAAGGGAAGATCAAAGGCCTAATATAACATATTATTACAATTTTTTATTTCCCATGAGTCAAAAAAACAGAAGGGGTTTCCTCAATGTCAAATTTTAAATTTTTAAAATTTTTTGAAGTTTTAAACTGTACCATTGGATCAGTACAGGTGAGAATAAAAATACATGAGAAACAAGACCACTGCCGCGGTATATATCTCCCGCCGAGCATTACAGGGGAAGAAATACCTTTCCAAGATATTCACAATTTTTCATTTTCCGCTAAAATCCAAGATGACGTTTTTCCCCTAGGCACAGAATACTGTTGTACTACCCTGTGGATGAAAAATTTGCTCGAAATCGCTCTATCTCTTACCATTTTGAAGATATTTTCAATGTTTATTTTCTGCTAAAATCCAAGATAGCCTCCAAAAGTGGCAAAAATTGAAATTTTTCCCTTTTGCATGGGACACTCTTGAACTGCCCTGTGGGTAAAAAAATCTCTCGAAATCGCTCTCTCTCTTACGGTTTTCGAGATATTCACACTTTTTCATTTTCCGCTAAAATCCAAGATGGCCGCCAAAAGTGGCGAAAATTGAAATTTTTCCCCTTTGCATAGGATGCTCTTGTACTACCCTGTGGGTCAAAAATTCGCTCGAAATCGCTCTATCTCTTACGGTTTTTGAGATATTCATGCTTTTTCATTTTCCGCAAAATCCAAGAAGGCCGCCAAAATTGGCAAAAATTGAAATTTTCCCCCTTTGCATAGGATACTCTTGTACTACCGTGCGGGTCAAAAATTCGCTCAAAATCGCTCTATCTTGTACGGTTTTTGAGATATTCACACTTTTTCATTTTCTGCTAAAATCCAAGATGGCCGCCAAAGGTGGGGAAAATTGAAATTTTTCCCTTTTGCATAGGACACTGTTATACTACCCTATGGGTAAAAAATTCGCTCGAAATTGCTCTATCTGTTATGGTTTTCGAGATATTCACACTTTTTCATTTTCCGCTGAAATCCAAGATGGCCACCAAAAGTGGCGAAAATTGAAATTTTTCCCCTTTGCATAGGACACTCTTATACTTATTATAACCGTGCGGGTCAAAAATGCGATCGAAATCGCTCTATCTCGTATGGTTTTCAAGATATTCACACTTTTTCATTTTCTGCTAAAATCCAAGATGGCCGCCAAAAGTGGCGAAAATTGAAAATTTTTCCCTTTGCATAGGATACTCTCGTAGTACCCTGCGGGTCAAAAATTCGCTCTTACGGTTTTCGAGATATTGACACTTTTTCATTTTCCGCAAAAATCAAAGTAGCTATTACTCGGTTAGCTATGGACCTACAGCTCTGAAAATTTGCCATTACACAGTACATCAAAAAGTAGGTGAACAACATATTTGACAAAAATCCTCTAAATTCGACAGTTTTGCTGTTAAAAGTGATTTACTCAAAGGAAAGCAATCAAAGTAGCTATTACTCAGTTAGCTATCGACTTACAGCTCTGAAACTTTGCCACGACACAGAACATTAAAAAGTAGCTGAACAACATATTTGACAAAAATCCTCTAAATTTAATAGTTTTGCAGTTATAAGTGATTTACTTAATGGAGAACCATCAAAGTAGCTATTACTAAGTTAGCTATGGACCTACAGCTCTCAAAATTTGTCATTACACAGTACATCAAAAAGTACGTGAATAACATATTTGACAAAAATCCTTTAAATTCAACAGTTTTGCTGTTCTAAGTGATTTACTCAATGGAAAACCCTCAAAGTAGCTATTACTCAGGTAGCTATGGAGATACAGCTGTGAAAAATTTACATGACACAGTACATCAAAAAGTAAGTGAACAACATATTTGACAATAATTCTCTAAATTCAATAGTTTTGGAGTTATCAGTGATTACTCAATGTTGAAATTCAAAGTAGCCATTACTCAGTTAGCTGTGGAGATACAGCTCTGAAACTTAGCCACGACACAGAACATTAAAAAGTAACTGATTAACATATTTGACAATAATTCCCTAAATTCAATAGTTTTGGAGTTATAAGTGATTTACTCAATGTTGAAATTAAGAAATTTCAAAGTAGCTATTACTCAGTTAGCTATGGACTTACAGCTGCGAAAATCCACCACGACACAGTACATCAAAAAGTAGGTGAACAATATATTTGACAAAAATCCTCTATATTCAATAGTTTTTGAGTTATAAGTGACTTTCTCAATGGTCAAATGTTAAACTTAGTGTAGCTATTACTCAGCTAGCTATGGTGCTACGCCTTGGAAACCTCACCATGATATAGTACATGAAGGAGTTGTTCAACAACATATTTGAGACCAATATTGTAACAGTTACAAAGATAAAAGCAACTTACTCATTTTGGTCATTGTTAAAAACAGAAAATAGCTTAATTTACTCACTTAGCTATCAAGATAGACCCCTAAAAATGGTACCATCTTGTAGGCATGGAGAAAGTAGCTGAACAACGTATTTTACAGAAATGCTCTAAATGCAGTCGTTTTGGAGTTATGAGCACTTTACTGAAAGTAGCCACCATTGCTATTACTTAGCTATGGAAATAGGTCTGAAAAAACAGCATCAAATGAAAAGACATAAGCAAAAATCAATACCAAGCAAGGTATTGAAATAATAAAGCTACATATACAATTTGGTGATGATACGTGCAAATACCCATGGCAGAACACCCCCCCAAAAAAACATGGCAGCCATCTTGTTAACACTCGTGGCGGCCATCTTGTTTTTCAGAATCAGCCGAAAAAGATTTCCAGGCAACTTCTTCCAATGATGAATTTATCCTGCAAAGTTGGAAGCTCTAGCTATAATATTTTAAGAGATAGAAAGGTTTTTGTAAAAACGTGACAAACGGACGCACGCACGGACGCACGCACGCACGGACCGAGGGCATTTTATAATCTCCCATACCGGGCCTATCGGCTGGCGGGAGATAATAAGAACATGGAACAACATCCATTATAATATGGCAAATTCAAGGAGTTTTTTTTTCAGCTTGAGTTACAGTGGATAATTATGTATGAAAGGATTTTTAATCAAGAGAGTCAACCACAGAACCGAATACAATCACTTTATCAAATGTGATATCTGAAGTATTACAAAACAATATTAGTTTGCAAGTGGAATTTGTCTTTTAGTATCAGAAGTACACAGTGAGAACAATCCCCCATACATGGTGATTATTACCTCAACAAAGGAGGTTATGTTTTTGGTGCATTTGTGTGTTTGTTCATCTGTGTTTGTGATTTCTCCAAAACTAATGAAGGTATCTTAACGATATGTTTTGTCTGAGTTGGGTTGAATAAAGGAAGGAGTGATAAAATTTAGGAAACATCAAGATCATACTCTTTATAGTATAAATTCAAGAAATTTTCAGTAGTCCCATGCTAAATGATTTTGAGTTTGTGGCTGAGGCTATCATGGCCATACTTTTCAATTAGGATGGTTACAATAAAAAAAATATTGGGTAAAATTACAGTATGAGAATACTTGTCTGTCTTGGCAGATGTTTGAGCTCCAGGAGTGCTTTTTAAGATGGGACACCAGTTACACCACACCCTTAAAGCCAATTTTACCTCAAATGTCTTGCCCTTTCCTTTCTTCTTTTCTATTTCACCGAAGAGCTCTTCACACAATCTGGGGACTAAACCTACAATGGTATCCACAGAATGATGTCAAATAGCTTAACCCAGGCATATGAAATTCATTTGGACCATGTACTTTCATGGATATCCATGGACATCCATGTTGTGTTAAATGGCATCAGGGTCAAAGAACATAGACTCAGTGGCCATGGTTAAGGTCTATGACTTCTGAAAACATAGTCTAGTTCTTAGACTACACAGGTATTTCCATGGACCTTTACCATGGCCAGTATCCATGGATGTCTGTGTTTTGTTAAATTAGGCACCATTGCCAGAGACCATGGACTTTGACCACGGATAGTTTGCCTGAATGTCTATGTTTTGTTAAATGAGAGTATGGTCAAAGACCATGGACTCATTGACCATTATCTAATCCATGACCATTGAGTCCATTGTCAACCATGGATATTTATTTGTAGATTATGGTCAACAAGTGGACAGAGTCCATGGTTCACCATGGATAAGTAAATAGGTTGTGTGTTGATCTATTTTGAGTTAGTACAACTCGTCTCAGTAATATTAAAGAGAACTTAGGGGCCACATTCATAAACAATACTTAGATGATTCATAACTTAGATTTTAAGCATTGCTTAGCTTTCAAGTAAGAAATTATGAAGCTGAACATTCCTGACTCTGAAGTCAGAGCTTAGAATCATGTAAACAAGCAGATGACAACAGCTGTAATAAGTATTAATTTACAAAAAATAGCTTCAGAAATCCCCGTAAAACACAACCTGGGGAAACAGTTTTCAACACCATAAGATATAGAAGTAGCGAAACAGTACAAAGATCGGGATACTTTCAGAGCAGTGTCAGTTACATAAAGCTCCAAATAATGTTTAGACAGATAAAATAACATCTAAGAGAAAGAAAATGTATGTAAAGATAAAGTATTAAAACAAGATAATTCTATAACAAGATGACAGCATTAATCAGTAAACTAAAAATTATGAAGCTGTAAAACTTATAAATTGGATAATAGCTGTCAATGGAAATAGCACAATTATGTAAAAGTGCATATAATAATCAGTTGCAGCAATCCTTTATATTGTTGTCATAAGAGAAAGATGTCTCAAATATGGCAGGTGAACACAGAGCCAAAGTTAAAGGTCACACCATAATGCACACCTACACCCCCTAACCAATGTCCCTACCAAGTTTCAACCTTCTACACCTTATGGAATCCAACAAATAGCCCAGACAAGATTTTAAAAATCATGGTCGCTATGACAAAGTCAAAGGTTAAATCAAGGTCACACCATGACACTGCACACCTACAACCCATAACCAATATCCCTACCAAGTATCAACTTCCTACACCTTACAGTGTCCGAGATACAGCCCGGACAAGATTTTTAAGGTCAATGTCACTACAGCAATATCAAAGGTTAAATCAAGGTCACATCATGATGTTGCACACCTACAACCAATAGCCAATGTCCCTACCAGGTATCAACTTCTTACACATTATGGTTTCTGAGATATAGCCCGGACAAAATTTTCAAAGTCAATGTCACTGTGGCAAGGTCAAAGGTCAAATCAAAGTCACATTATGATATTGCACACTTACACCTCCTCACCAATATGCCTACTAAGTATCAACTTCCTACATCTTTGGTTTCTGAGATATAGCCGAGACAAACTTTTTCCCGCCGCCCGCCCGCCCGCTCGATCACCCATCCGGACACCATGGGTGAAAACAATACCCCGACAGCCATTAAGGGCTGTGAGGTAAAAAGTATGCTTGTCTGGCTTCAAAAATTTTATAAACAAGTTTACCATGTCAGTTAAGAGAGGTCTTTCCCTTCCTTAAAATATGATATGACCTTATCTATTTATTGGTTCGTGAATACCTATTCCAAGAAAAAAATATAAGTGAAAAACCTTGCCTTAGTTAGATCTGAGGTCACTTTAAGTATTTCTCTTGAATACGCCTCCTGAGGCACACCTAGTATATGGTTGCATCTGAGAGTTTGTCACATGATGAAAATTAAGGACTATTAAAATTCTTATCAGATTGTACAACAAGTGAAAATATGTAGAAAATCATTGCTGGCTAGTTCTGTTCATTCACACTTTAAATCACTTGCCACTTCCATGCAACACTCAACTTTCCCTTCGTGAGTCAGGGTGACACTTGGAACCCACATCTTCGAGGGGGGGGGGGGGGGAGGGGGAGTGTGTGGAGTGTTTGAGTTATGATGTTGAGTAATCTTTTCATTTAGTCCCACCATCTACATTAATAGATGCAAGTACTGCGCATGTGCCTTCGCTAAAGAGAAACATCCACCTAAAAGCTGATTAAAAATTGCAATACACATGACCTTTAAATTTACAGTAAATTAGTGGAATATTCATGATTTCTCTTAACAGACTAACGGAGTAGAAAGGGAAAAATGTCAGATTGCAATTAATTGACTGTCAAACTCGATTAATTCACTTTCATATTTATTGTGTTCAGAAGTCGATTTATTGAGTTGAAAAGTCAATTAGTCCAGTTTCAAAGCCATTTTATTGACTTTGAAAGTCCTTTAATTTAATTCTGATGTAAATTTACTGACTTTAAAAGTCGCGTTATCGAGTTTCAAACTTGAATGATCAAATTTGAAAGTCCATTAATAAATTTTAAAATTCAATAATTCAGGCACCAAAAATATCTAATCTGGCCCTTAAACCCTTCCATGAATATATAAACAAACAAACAAAGCAAAGACCAGGTAAAACCCAATCAGCCATACACCTCTTTCAGAGAATGATATACGGTCACATATTTGTATTCATTACCTTGGTTTGCTTTGTTTCCAAATATGGAATAAGATTTTCCACTTCCTGTCTGTCCATATGCAAATATAGTACTGTTGTAACCTTGCCATGTATTGTCCAGCATACCAACCCCAAGGTCTTTAAATACTTTCATCTGTAGAAAAATAGTTTTACAACTGATATAAGGTAAAAATATGACACTTCATTGATATTCTGATCACATCCAAGAATTTAAAATTTGGCCAACTAGTAAGCCTCAGTAAATATCATCTAGAACTACAAGATGTTGTTGTCCAAAATTTAAGTTCATGCAAGTCCCGCTTGATATCGACAATGATATCGAAACATCTCAAGACTCACCATTTCAACTCAAGCTTCTCCACTTAGTATTTCCTCTCATTCACACCCAACAACCCTGGATTTCTGGGTTTATACTTTTCCAAAATATAATTAAAATTAACAATTTATAAAATAAATGTAACTGCAAAACAGTCCAATATAGCTGCTTGTGTAGTATGGCAACTAACTAAACATACCTGATCAGTATAGTTTGACTTGGATCCATCTGGAGCCATATAGCCATTACTCTGTGGTTTACACCCATCGTGTGACCAGTAGGAATGATCAAAAGCAAAGGACTTGGGTTCCTTTTTCATATCCTTGGGATCAAATAAAGCCGTAGTCTTGCCTTTCATCACAACAATGGATCTGTTGTTGCTCTTCTTTTCCTTGTCATTGTAACCTCTTTGTTAAAGAAAATGTTCTACACACCTTATTATTATATGGAGCGTTTTTATAAACATAACAGTGTAAACATTTTGGCAAAATATGGCATTGTATGGGGCTGTATTCATGGAGATAATTTTGACTAAAACATGGTATTGGATGGGGCCATATTCTCAGAGACAATACTGTATACACCTTGGTATCATGCGGAACTACATACAAAGATAATAATCTACATACCTGAACATTTTATGGGGCTGTATTCATAAAGACAATGCTGTACACACCTCGACATTGTGGGACCATACTCACAAAACATAACTACCTCCACTCCTTTGCATTTAATGTGGCCATATTAACATAAATAATACTTTATAATCACCTTTTCTTTATTTTAATTTAAAGAATGATTTGCATTCCATAAATGCCAACTTATGATCATTAATTAAACTGTAAGAACAGAGTGTGCCTACACTAAAATTAGAAACAACCATTGCTGCTTAATTAAAATAAGCAATTTAACAGCTCTTTGTTTCCAAAGGAAAATAACCATCGCATACTGAGAATAAAGAAAAGTTCCTAAGAAAAAAAATGAAAAAAAAATTTCAAATAAATCTGAAAAAAAAATGAATCTTTGTACATATTTAAACCATAAGGATGTTAATTTTAGAAATATCATATGGTATAATGTTAGTTGTACCATGCGAAAATACATCTTTGGTCTTCTTCTTAGAGATAATTTAGATGTTTCAGCTGATGAATATTCTTTTTATATTTAATATTATAGTTTTGTAGTTTGGTATTGAATATTTTAAAAGAGACACATGCGCAAACTTGCAGGTATCATCCATGTACTCGTCAACAGTCTCTGGAATAAGTTGATCTTACCAAAATCAAACAGCACCGATTTTGTATGACTTTAAAATCCTGTGATGTATCAAAGGTCAGCAGAAGCGATTTTTAGATTTAATTTAAGGACAGCACACACTGATAATATGATATACTTAAATACTATCCACCAATAATAAAATTTGAGATTATATGACAAACATACTCATTTGCATCAATGAAAATACAACACAATAAAATGCAAAATAATTAATAATTTTTTTTAAATAATTGAAATGTGTATTGGATTGGTAGGCAATAGATTAACAACAAGAGCACTCGGAGAGTGCAGACCTCCACCATGGGAGCTCAAATCCTGGACTTTCAAAACCTACCATTAGCACTAATATTTCCTCCTCTATTTCACATTTTTGCCGATAGTGATCCGGATCACTCCCAATTTATTCTTCATGGTTCCAGACAGTGATCCAGATCACTCCCAAAATCTAATCACTTGTTCCTTGTCCCATTTAGAACATATCCTGAATATTTTATCAAAATCCGTCCATAAGTTTTTGAGTTATCTTGTTCACAAACAAACAAACAGATGGACAGACAAACCCAGGCGAAAACATAACCTTCTTGGTGGAGGTAATAACATACAGCACATATGCAATATACAGTAACCAGTTCTAAACATCAGTGCTTATGAGGCATAGGTAATACACAAATTAGCATTGGAACAGAACCATTCTATACAACAGTGTTAAAACAGGATAATGTTTAATTAGATATTAGACAGGAAATTTGTAAAAAAATCGGAATATTTTCCTTTTGCATTACATTTCTAAATTTTTCAGAGCAGGATTTTGTCCTCCAATTATACTTTTTTTACATTATACCCACAAGAGTTAAAAATTAGATGCTTTTCGTCTTCCACACCTTTGTGGCACATTTGACAAACCTGATCTTTGAACTTAATACATTGCCATACAGCCCAATTTCAACCTGGAGAGGCAAAATGCCAAATCTTAATTTTGAAAGTAGAGACCTATCCTGTCTATTGTTTTATTTTATAAACATACCGTTCCCAGGGGGCTTTACATAGAATGTACAATATGTTAAGTTTTGGTAAGTATCATCAGCATTCACCACAGAACTCAGGCTAAAATGATCATATTTTGAAAATTGGTTCACTATTTTGTTCAGTCTCCAAAGACTTTACATCTGTATATAGCATATCACATCAGATCAGTGTGTACAGGCCTTTAAGCTGATTTGCAGTGTATATTTGACTGATCCCATTAACAATACAGTCATTATGTTACATGACATTTCTTGAATAAAATAGTTATGAAAAAACTGTACAAACTGAAGAAATGTAATTGTACTTCAAATTGTTATCTGTCGTTAGTTAATATCAGTGAAATTTCTATCTTAAGCAGGCCAACACATATTGGGTTTTTTTGCCAACATCTCATCGATTCTGTACTAGTCATTATGAAAGATTAAAAATATATTTCATGTTTCCCCAGTTCTGTGCAGAAAGTAAAATTTACCTTTTCTTCTAATGCACCCAACAGCTTTTTGTCTATATATCATGCTAGTAATCTATGTTTTTTAAAATGATATATATTCATTATCAACATTCCATTCTATAAATCATTAAAGAGGTAGAATATACCGTCAGATCTAATACCCATAGAGGAGTCCATATTTTACCATATTTTTATGGATTTCATATCATTGTATTGTATTGTGTATTTATACTCAGCGAAATAGCTCCATATACTACAGGACTCAAAGCGCTATGAAACCCATATGACTGCACAGGTACAGCCCCAACTCATAATAAGTAACTGACATTCCCCTAACTAGAAGATAGAGGCTCAAGGATGACCATTTATCAACATCCTTGAGGTTGTTTAGCCTGCCACTGGGGATAGTACCCAATGACAGAGGACCGCCATTTTAAGTGGTCATCCGAGCCACTATGTATCTGCCTGTACCTGGGTTTAAACCCACGTCCTCTGAGTTCCTAGACAAGTGTGCTACCCACTAGGGAACAGTGGCAGATCATCATATAAAGGATATAAATGGTCGAACTCTAACAGCAACTTTTAGAGAATCTGCCATTTTGTCAAGTCCTGATTTGTGTTGTTATACCTGAGATAAAAAATATAAAGATATATACAAATAAAGTAAATACATGTTAATCAAATTTTAATATACTTCATAATTTATTACAATAAATTATAATAAATTATAACTGATTTTCATTTCAGTACATTTTTTACAATTATACACATATACAACAATTGACTTTGTATCTTTACTGTAACCTATATTTATGTGTGAGATATAAATGCATAGCTGTGCTACTGAAATAACCAAGTGGGCTAAGAAATGGCTACGAAATCGCTAAGAAATGGCCAACAATGAAATTTATGTGACTGGCTTTGTGTATTTGTTTGTCTGTTTGTTTACAAAATAACTCAAATAGTTGTGGATGAATTTTCATGAAGGAAATGTCGACAATGCCACAAAGAACAGATGATTAAATTCTGGGGCTGAATTTTCAACAATACTTAGATCACTTCTAACTTAGATTTCAAGTATTTCTCAGATATCAAGTAAGAAATGATGAAACTGCACATTCCTAACTTTTGTTTCGCGAATACAAAGTGCAAGAAAAACTTAAGTGAAAAACCTTTCCTTACTTAGAACTAAGGTCACCTTGTCTAACTACTGTTGTAGAATATGGGCCTTGGTGATGATCCAGATCACCCTCTGGATCCAGGAATTTTAAAGGATTTTTTTATCATTACACTCATAAGCCATAGTGAAGATTAAAGATTCTTTGTAAGATACCTGGATCTAGACAGTGAACCAGATCACTACAAAAACTGATTGATTTCATCTGTTTCTTGTTTCTTGTCAACATGGCAAGTTTCATCAAAATCTATCGATTTTTGAATTATTTCATAAAACAAACAGACAAACCAACACAGCCAAAACATATCCTCCTTGGTAGATGTAAAAATGGTGTTTTTGTCCTGAAATCATGGTTTATTTGAAAGATTGATTTGTCTTGTCTCCACAAGACTCTAATCAACAACAAAAATGAGAAATGACTATGAAAAAGAAATTAAATTACTAAAATTAAATAACGCTGATAAAACTTACTCTGTAGCTGTTGAATCCTTATTTTATAAGCTATGGCACAAAATGCATCCCCAAAGTACTTGTGGTATCAATAACAATAGTCCATAAGAATAGCTTTAGTTATTGCACTTCCTTATTCATTGTATTACTTGAAGTTCTTTTGTTAAAAACAAAACTAGCATCTTTGCAAGACCTCTTCACAGACAAAGATTTCTTTTTTTACATTTAAAGTGGTTGAAGAAATATTATAAAACTGCACTTATTCATACAGGAATTTGAAACTATAAAAACATCAACATTACATTGTCATAATCTCGCCAATACTGGTATTGATTGGGTGTGAATTATACTCTACTTATGACAATTATTAATAAGTAATAACTAAGCACTCTATAAAACAAATGGATATTGTCTGGGGATACTTGGGATGGGCTTCTAGCATCAGAATGAATTATTGATTAATGATTAGAAAATATAAAATTTGTCAAGTTTCCATGAAATTTGCGAGTACAGAAAAAAAAACCCTTCAATTTCCTTGATTCATAGGACATTCTGTTCACATTTGTGACTTTTGTGACTACATCAGTCCTTAAATCTTCCATGATAAATAACTGCTACAAATTGTGATGAATTTATCTTATTTTTAAAGGACCCTAAACTCCTCCCCCCAACCAGTGGGGAATTTCACATACTGAGGTAAATGACACAATTCTTACTCCAATAGATAATTAATGTGGATAGTTTTTACCCGAGCATTATCACCACAATTGAAACTATTTTATTGCATCTGTAAACTGTGCATAATTTATAGTAACTTAAACAAGATGTATTGTATTCTTGGCTGGCTTGAAACAGTTGAGTTTGTTAACCTGGCAACCAAACTGTATATAGCTTAACATGTGGGAAGACCAAAAGGTTCTATGAATGTAAATGTCCATGATACAATTACTTATAAATGGCGGTCCTGACTGCCATTGGGTCCTATACCCAGTGACAGGCTAAAGAACCTCAGAGATGTTAATATATGGTCATCCCTGAAACCCTGTGTTTTGGTTAGCGGAATGTCAGTCACTTGAGAGCTTGGGCTTTACCTTTGCAGTCAGTGCATTAAATCCTGTACTACAAGGAAATTATTGTACCTAGAAGAAATATACAATAAAATAATGTCTTTCCACATTTGCGAGCCAGTACATAGTGCACCAATTTGTTCTCATATTAAATAGAACACTTCAGGGGCTGAGGTCATTTATTTTAGTCAAACGGTAGACACAACCATCGCTATCGCCAGAATGCAGTCCAAAATGTTGTGAGCTTGCTACTTTCTTTGCCTAATTTGATGAGACAGAATCCATACTTTGAGTCCAGGACAGAGAACACTTGAGCATTTTGGCAGCATTTCCTCAATAGTTGGCATCTGATATTTTGGATGTTTGACCACTTTGTTCAGGTCAACTGGGTCAATACAGAGTAATATCTTCCCTGGCTTTTTAACTACAACTATGCTGTTGATACACAGGGTTGGCTCTACAACTTTCTTGAGGATTTTTTGTGCAACCATTCAGTCAATTTTCTCTTTAAGCGATGCTCTAAGGCCAACAGAAACTCTTCTTGGTTGATGCTGCACTGGTGTGATGGTCTCATCAAGGTCTATGTGATGTTCACCCAGAAACTGCCCTAATCCTTGGAACACATCTGAAAATCTGCCAAGTATATCAGTATTCTTCTTTAGACAGTCCTGTAGTGACTTCCTGTGACATGTGGACAACTGAATCTGAACTGATTGAAAGCAAATTAAATCACTGGCATGTGTTTGCTGATAACAAGGGTTTTTGTGGGACCCTGGTGTTTACAATCTGGAAGGCAAGCTTATAGTTCTTGCCATTGATTCTTATGTAAAGAGTAGCATATCCCAGCGGCTTCATCCATGAGCCATCATGGATGTCCAAACAAACTCAAATCTCTTTCAGATTTGTATCTGATTCACCAGTTACTGCCTTGTAATCTTCAATGTTCAGAACAATACAGGTGGCGCCAGTGTCCAGCTGACACACTAGGCTTTTCGACCTGTAATTTGACACAGAATCCTTGCTCTTTCAGAACTTTAGAGGTATTGTAAGCTGTTTACCTCTTGTTTTGACTGCTCACACAAATTGATTTGTGAGGAAAATTGATTCGTTTGATGAATCATCGGAATCCTGGTTAATCCTGTGAACTGCTTTTTCTACACGCTGTTTCTGCTTGCATACTGTAGCAAAATGATTTCTTTTCTGAAAATGATTTCTTTTGCCAAGGGCTTTGCACAATTTCCCAAATGTAGGATACTTCAACTTGTCAAATGTATGGCTCTGTCCACAATATTAACATCTCTTGTGCTGAGATGGCTGTTGAGACGGTCTTTGCCATTTTCACAACTGTTGCTTGTGTTGTCTCGAGAAATTGACTTCTTCTTGCTTACAACCAATCTGCTGTTGTTAATGCTGTGAGATTTCTGCAATCGTACACATATCTATTGCTCTGGCTAAGGTTAGATCAGTTTCTCTGAACATGCAGGCCTTTGCAGCACTGTCTTTGGTGCCCAAAATTAATCTGCCATGTATCATGTCAGCTGTCAGATTTCCATACCACAAGCAGGGGCTAGCTGTCTCAGCCTTGTCATGGACTGATCTACCCCTTCTGCTGGTCCCTGTGTACATGTGTTAAAACATATCTGTCATAAATCACATTCTGAAATATCCAAGTGATGGTAAATCCTGAGACACTCTTTTCCTATCACTGAGCTCAATGTTGCAATCCTTATAGCAGCAGATTTTTGTTCACCTCTGTTGCAGTCTCAAAGTCCTCCCATTGTAATCTGAAAAATTTCCAGTTTTCAGCCTGATCCCCTTTGCATAGGTGGTGAACTGGGAAGTTTGTTCAAGGACACTAACTAGATATTAGAGACTTTTTTTACTCCAATTGTCTCAGTCAGAAATTAAAGGGTTTTTTTTACTCCAATAATCCCAGCAAGAAATTAGAGGCTTCTTTACTCTAATAACCCCACTTCTGGTACCATGTTTTACAATTAAACACAAGTTTTTTTCTAATTCATTAATTCAGATATTAACATGTACATAGGTAATGTAATTTATGAAAAAAGGCCTTACCACGTATCAACTTCCTTCCCCTCACAGTTTTTGAGATATAGCCCAGACAAGGTTTTCACTACGACAATGTCAGATGTCAAATCAAGGTCACACCAGGACGTTGTAAACCTATAACCCCCAACTAATGTCCCTACCAAGTATCAACTTTCTACACTTTATAGATGTTAAGATATAGCCTGGAGAAGATTTTAAAGTTCAAGGTCACTATGGCAAGGTCAAAGGTTAAATCAAGGTCACACCATGATGCTACACACCTACACCCTCTAACCAATGTCCCTAATACCAAGTATCAACTTCCTATGCCTCACAGTTTATGAGATATAACCCAGACAAGATTTTCAAACTCAAGATCACTATACTATGGCAGAGTGAAGGTCAAATCAAGGTCACACCATGATGTTGCACACCAACACACTGAATCAATGTCCCTACCAAGTACCAACTTCCCACACCTTATGGTTTCTGAGATACAGCCTGGACAAACTTTTCCAATAACCAGTATTTAAAAAATTATTTCACACCAAGATCCAAGTGCATAAAGTTTAAACAAACGTAACCAAGAAATAATAAATACAACATTTGTGTAAGAAAAGCTTCTTTATTTAACAGTCATGTTTTTCCAGTGAAAACAAACATTGAAAGCAATGGATACAGTGTTATCCTTTGTGTATTTGATCAATACGTGTGACATGTGCTTGTGTCAATATCTCGTCTTAAAGTATGGTTCACACCACATGTTTAATCCAAGAGTTTAGTTCACATTACAACTGCAATCATAAAGTTTAGTTCACACAATATCTTCAATTGTAATATTTAATTCACATAACTCATAAAGTTTATATTCACATTACAACTTTGATCTTACAGAATAGTTCACACCATAACTTCAATCTTTGCATGTAGGTCACATTACAACTTCAATCTTATACTTTAGTTCACATTCAATCTTCAATCTTAATGTGACTGTTTAGTTCACATTACAACTTTAATCTTATATTTTACTTCACACAACAATTCAATCTTTAACAGTTTAGTTCACATTATAATATCTAGAAAATCTTTGGTAAGAAAGGCTCTTCCCAGCAATGATTGTCTTGTCCATCATGGGATAAACATATCCTGAAAATTTGGTAAAACTGTGTGAACGGGGTTTGGACAGTAGAATGCTCACAAAGTTAAAAGTAAAAAAACAAGGGAAAAAGTGTTGCCTTGGCAACAATTGCTGCTGGGTGTTTTCCCAAAATGTAATCAACTCCAGGTAACATATCATGAAAATCTGATAAAATTTCGTACTGCAAGTTTGGACTATAGAGAATCCATGAAATTACAAGTCCAAAAAAACAGAAAAAGTGTTACCATGGTAATAACAGTTGACAGATGTTGCCCTAAACAGACTTAACTCCAGGAGTGTTCCCCTTGGGATGAATATATCCTGAAAATTTGGTTAAAGGCCAAGGCAAGATTTGGACCGTAGCACACCCACAAATTCTACGCTCATGACCAACCGGATGGCTTGGGGATGTCTATATCCATAGCCTTTATGGTGTTAAGGATTGAAAATGCATCCTCTGTGGCTATTAGTACAAACATTAATAGTACACCAAATTTAATCACTCTTCAAGCAAGATAAATTAGAATCATTAGAAATGCACTTTTCTAGGGATTCCTGTCTCCTGCACGTCTGATGATTAGATGTCTACTCCATTAGTTATCAGTGATAAGAGTACAACTGGTTATGATCCTTAATAATTTTAAACAGACAAATTACCTAACTGTACATAGCAAAATAGCCACACACCTTCACAAATTTTTCAGCCATTTTTCACTGATGAAATCAAATGAATTGTCATTGTAATATATATGTTTTTATTGTTACTGCAATATTTATACGATGAAGGTGTTTTTCAGTTGATACTAAATAATGAGACTTTTAAAACAACCACGTCAGTTTGCAATGGCAGTGTAACTGTTCAGAATCAATAAAAATTACTTACAAATCTTTCCTGATTTACTAGAACATCAAGTGTAAAGAACTTTTACTGTCCACCTAGTACCAATTATTTGATCTAAATTATAGGACGTAAAGACTCTGTAATTTTTTTTATTCCAGGTTTCCTCTGTTGTGGGAAGTGAGGATTTCAAATGCAAATATGAATTATGTAACCCAAATATATGTTACATATTTTTATATATATCTCTAAAACATATTTCACAGAGCTTCTGTCATTTATTTTGCATTATAAACTGTATAACAGTTCTATTATTAGACTATCTAAAGTAAAAATAAATATGTATTTATCTCATAACTATAAATATCACATCATGCACACAGTTATCAATTTCTGGAATAAATAAACACAAAACATCATCCACACACTGAATATAGCCTAGATATAAAATAAAACTTAAAAAAAATACAGCATTACAACTTTACACATATTACACACACAGATTATCATCTCACAATTGGACGGACCCATGACAAAATTATAAATTTAATTACCTAAATGTAAAAGATAAATACCAACTCTATAAAATAGCTTTTATACTTCATATATTATACCTATAATCCAATTTCAATGAAGTGAATGTGCCTCCTGGCAGCCCTAATTATGCAGTCAAGAGTATATAATCTTGTCAGTCACATGACCATTTATGACTCATAAAATCTAGGGGTGTAATTCAAGGCATTGTAGATGCTTATCAAAAACATTCAACATGATATAATGTAAAGACTATTGCAACTGGGCATTTCCGTGTCCATGATTGCTCTTTTCAATTGTTGCTGTTTTACAACTGATCTTTTGTGTGTAACAATCTATCTTTTTGGCACTTCAAAATGTCTGTAATTCCTGAATGTGAATGTAATATGTAATTATCAATTTCTGGGGTTATATTTAAGGGGCTATATAGAGAATTATTCTATAATATTAATAGACTTTCTTCATGTCATTTTGCCTTAGGTATTATATGAGGATTGAATGACTTTTTTATCAAAATGTGGGGCTGTATTTCAGCAGACAGAAGGTGTTTCACTCATCAAGTGGATTCATAATGATTTCATGTATATCAGATATGGTGGAATGAGAAATACAAAGACTTGGAGCAAGTGTACTATATTAAGAGCTTCTTCGAAGTTTCAAATTCTTCATTTTTAGGTAAACAGTTGTTTGAAAAAGCATGCAAACTCATTTTAAATAAACCGCTATTCTTTCTTTATTTTTAATGTGGACATTTGCACTTCTTTTAGAGTAACTAGAAATTTCAAATTTCAAAACTTTCATCATTTCAACATAGTGTATCCCCGTTAAAAAAAATGGGCTCTCAGGTCTTACCCAAAAGTATTAACATAATAAATTTGAAAGGTCTAAGTAAAATATTATTAAGTTATCGCATATGAAAGGAAATCTTTGCAGCAGGTTTTCACAAGAGGATACAATGATTACTTATAAATTGTCTTTTCTGAGAAGCAAATAAAATCAATGAACTGTTCTATAAAATAAATAATAATTCTTTTAAAATACAGAAAAGTTCTTTATTTAAATCACAGAACAAATGAAGAATTTTTTTTTCACACAGCCCAATATTGGTGATAAAGTTGAACTTTAAGAATTACTGCAGATATCATATTTAAAAAAACTGCATGGAAATCTATTGTAAAAATTTTACAGGAAAATATTTGTTAACATTTAAATTTTAGTTAGTTATCTTTTATAAACATTTTGAAACCAAAATTGAATAAATTCCTGGTTTCAAGCACTGTTATACTGACAATTAATATATTGTCCACTTTATAATTTTCAATTTTAACATATTTATTGATTAAAAAATAATGCCAAAATCACAAAATATTCATGATGCATATAATATAACAAAAATATTATAATACCATCTCGACCTAATCAAATACAAAAAGAACTCTTACACAAACAGACTAGAAAATAAGTAAATAATACTCAAATTGTGCTATGTATCTTAACAGATACAAGTTTTACTTGTGTCTTAAACCCTCATCCTTTGATAAAACCAACAAATATTTAAATATACAAAGTGTCAAATATTTAAATATACAAAGTGTTAAATTGATGAGAAGCTCCTCCGAAGAATTGTTTTTCATGAGAGAAACTCTGTATTCCAAACAGTAGGTTTCAAACAAAATATGAATCCTGGCAGGGGTGTAACTGGGAAGGGGGATAAGTTTGAAGATGATAGCTATTTAGATAACTTCTGATATTTCAGAAATTGTGTCTTTAAAGTGTTCATTTGGTAATTTCTTATTTCTTCACTTTCTCAATCACTCTCAATATGTCAGTCATCTGGAAATACAGTACAAAGTGTACATTGATAAAAGATTAACAAGATAACTTTTTCATACAACAAAATTTTATAAAAGTAACTTCTTATTAATAGACCATTTACACATTGTTTCATGTGGTTATAACTTTCATTTGAATTTTACTTAATGATCTGTCCTTATTGTTCCGAAATGGTCATCATATGTGAGTAGTGCATGGTTAAAAGTAACCAGCCTCGGCAGGCAAGAACCCCAGCCTGCAGGTACAAGTAAATGGCCAACACTATTGAAATAGGAACAAATTCAGTTGTAAGAAGTATACAAATGTAAGATTAACAGGCCATGATTTTTTACAAGTTGTTTTTATATTTTGAAGCCCTAGAAGCAATTATAAGGGAGATATAAGTCCTTTTTAGCATGATGACCCTGCATTACCTTGAAGCAGGTGTTCCCCCCTATTTGACATTAAAGATGTGATATTTCGGCCAGTTTGTTTTTAAAACAAGACCAGAACTTGAGGAATGCTTTTGCTAACAAAAGCGAAGCGTCCCTTAAAGTTTAAAATGCTTTGTGGTTTTAATAAGCATGCTGTAAAGCTAAGAATGCACAAAGCTGCACCGTATGCTTTCCCAATACCTCTTAATACATTCTGAAGCTATAAAAGCAACAATAAAGGAGATATAAGGCAAAAACTCCAAAGCAGCAATTTATGACCCCAGTTTGGCCCATAAGGGAGGGTCGGGGGGTAAAACTGACCGGCTATTTAGACTCTCCACATATGCTTTCCCAATACCTCTTAATACATTCTGAAGGTCTAAAAGCAACAATAAAGGAGATATAAGGCAAAGCTCCAAAGCAACTATTTTATGACCCCAGTTTGACCCATAAAGGGGGGTCGGGGGATAAAACTGCCCGGCTATTTAGATTCTCCACATATGCTTTTCCAATACCTCTTAATACATTCTGAAGCTATAAAAGCAACGATAAAGGAGATATAAGGCAAAAACTGTAAAGCAGCTATTTATGACCCCAGTTTGGCCCATAAGGGAGGGTCGGGGGGTAAAACTGACCGGCTATTTAGACTCTCCACATATGCTTTCCCAATACCTCTTAATACATTCTGAAGGTCTAAAAGCAACAATAAAGGAGATATAAGGCAAATCTCCAAAGCAACTATTTTATGACCCAGTTTGACCCATAAGGGGGGGGTTGGGGGATAAAACTGACCGGCTATTTAGATTCTCCACATATGCCTTCCCAATACCTCTTAACACATTCTGAAGCTATAAAAGCAACAATAAAGGAGATATAAGGCAAAAACTCCAAAGCAGCTATTTATGACCCCAGTTTGGCCCATAAGGGAGGGTCGGGGGGTAAAACTGACCGGCTATTTAGACTCTCCATATATGCTTTCCCAATACCTCTTAATACATTCTGAAGCTATAAAAGCAACAATAAAGGAGATGTAAGGCAAAAACACAAAATCAGCTATTTTATGACCCCAGTTTGACCCATAGGGGGGACAGGGGGTAAGACTGACCAGCTATTTAGACTCTCCACATATGCTTTCCCAATACCTCTTAATATATTCTGAAGCTATAAAAGCAACAATAAAAGAGATAAAGGCAAAAACTCAAAATCGGCTATTTTATGACCCCAGTTTAACCCATAAGGAGGGGTCGGGGGTTAAAACTGACCGGCTATTTAGACTCTCCATATATGCTTTCCCAATACCTCTTAATACATTCCGAAGCTATAAAAGCAACAATAAAGGAGATATAAGGCAAAAACTCAAAATCGGCTATTTTATGACCCCAGTTTGACCCATAAGGGGGGTCGGGGGGGTAAAACTGACCGGCTATTTAGACTCTCCATATATGCTTTCCCAATACCTCTTAATACATTCTGAAGCTATAAAAGAAACAATAAAGGAGATATAAGGCAAAAACTCAAAATTGGCTATTTTATGACCCCAGTTTGACCCATAAGGGGGGGTCGGGGGGTAAAACTGACCGGCTATTTAGACTCTCCATATATGCTTTCCCAATACCTCTTAATACATTCTGAAGCTATAAAAGCAACAATAAAGGAGATATAAGGCAAAAACTCAAAATCAGCTATTTTACAGTGTTGATTCTAGGAATTTCAAAAAGTGGGGGCGATCCCCCACCACTACACAAAATGTGGGGGAGGGGCTAAAAATTCTGGGAGACGACTTTATGATAAGTTTAAACTAATAAAAAATACATTTTCAGTTTATTTAGGCATTTTTAACAGTGGACTTCTATTAATTAGTGGTCAATTTTTATTGTCTTGCCCAATAAAAATAAACTTCAAGGCTAGTGATAGAGTTTAAAAAAAATACTGAAAATGGTTATTTACATCAAAGTGGCTCCTGTCATGGCATTATGGTTTTAAGTTTTCATCTGAAGTCATGGCATCACAAATTCAGTCATTACACCATCAATTCATACAAATATGTTGGAAAACTCCACAGAATACCATGACCTCATGAATAGTAATGAGTAGTCCACAAATTCTTCAAGTAAAATATTGCTAAAAAATCCAATGGAATCGTCAAATATTTTTTACGCATACATGAGCTCTGTAGTCCTTCTAGTATTTGATCTTAAATCAGAAAATATTAAGAATTAAAACCACCACGAAAATGTCTGACCTCATTAATATTAATGAGTTGTCCGTGAATTTTGATCCAGTAAAATATTTTTCTAGGGAATTCCGACAGATACGTAGTACTACGCCAATAGGGTCACCACCGGCTTCACTGCCATGGCCTGTTGTGGTAACAATCCAGTCTACTGTAAGTTTCGTTTTTCTTGCAGCCATTTTTTATATAATCATCCACTTTCAGCTTAATTTTATATTTTTGGGTATAATATGTCCAAATACTGTCTGTACCTCATAATATATTTGAGTTTGTAAACGATCACGAAACCAAAATCGTCTACAGGCATTATTCGAAGAACGTTTCGACGGAAAAATCAAAACCTCGACAAACTCTCGCTCCACGCATCGTTTCGATTTCTTTGATCTCTCGTCTTTTCGCTTCGTATATATATCCCGCACTGCCTTGTGCTGAATGCGTTCTTTTACAATCTTGTCCCCGCATACTTCGATGAAATCCGCGAGCAAAAGCAAATTAATGCGAGATATCGCAGAAAACGCATCCTAGAAGCAACTCTGATCTTATGACCCCAGTTTGACCCATAAGGGGGGGCCGTGGGGTAAAACTGACCGGCTATTTAGACTCTCCACATATGGTTTCCTATTACCTCCCAGTACATTTTATGTCTCTAAATGCAATACTTAAGAAGACAAGCATTCTGACGCATGCATTTATCTCCCGCCATATAAATTAGATGTACTAAAGATAACATATTTTAACAAGGTGCTCTAAATGTAATACTTTTCAAGTTATAATTGATTTAGTGCATGATTTCATGAATTTTAATGCATTAAATTATTTTAAAAATTCATTAAAAAAATTTAGCATGTGAAAGCTCTCCAAAATGTAGGTGAATGAGTTATTTGAGAAATATTGGCTATCTGCAATACTTTTAGTGATAATAGGCAGTTACTCATTTTGAGTAGGTGAGTAATTAGCTACGGATCTGAAAATTCACTAATTGAAAGCTCTCCAAAACGTATGTGAATGAGTTATTTCAGAAATACTGGCTATCTGCAATACTTGTAGAGATAATTCGCATTTACTCATTTTGAGTAGGTGAATAATTAACTACGGGTGTGAAACTTCACCAAGTGAAAGCTCTCCCAAAAGTAGGTGAATGAGTTATTTGAGAAAAATTGGCTATCTGCAATACTTTTACAGATAATTCACATTTACTCATTTTGATTAGGTGAGTAATTAGCTACAGGTCTGGAACTTCACCATGTGAAAGCTCTCCCAAAAGTAGATGAACGAGTAATTTGATAAAAATTGGATACCCGCAATACTTTTAGAGATAATTAGCATTTACTCATTTTGAGTAGGTGAATAATTAGCTATGGGTCTGAAACTTCACCAAGTGAAAGCTCTTCCAAAAGTAGGTGAATGAGTTATTTAAGAAAAATTGGATATCCCCAATACTTTTAGGGATAATTCACATTTACTCATTTTGAGTAGGTGAGTAATTAGCTACGGGTCTGGAACTTCACCATGTGAAAGCTCTCCCAAAAGTAGATGAATGAGTTATTTGATAAAAATTGGATATCCGCAATACTTTTAGAGATAATTATCATTTACTCATTTTGAGTAGGTGAGTAATTAGCTACGGGTCTGGAACTTCACCATGTGAAAGCTCTCCCAAAAGTAGATGAAGCAGTTATTTGAGAAAAATTATGTCATTATTTTGCCACAAATAAGAAAATAGCTATTACTCACTTATGGCATGCAATAGAACCCCAAACTATATGCATTTACCCTACAGTCACAATTTCAAAGTAGGTATTACTCGGCTATCCAATGTGCAACAGGTCTGAAACTTTACTATGTGATAGGTTATCAAAAACTAGATGAATAACATATTTGAAAATATTTCCCTAACTTTAATACTTTTGAAGATATTTGACATTTACTTATGTTGTTATTTTGCTACAAATAAGAAAATAGCTATTACTCACTTATGGCATGCAATACAACCCCAAAATATATACCATCTTATAGTTAAGGACAAAGTAGCTGAACAACATATTTGAAGAAAAAGCTGTAACTGCAATAGTTTTGGAGTTACAATGGATTTACTCAACAGTCACAATTTCAAAGTAGCTATTACTTAGCTATGCAATGTGCAACAGGTCTGAAACTTTACTATGTGATAGCTTACAAAGAAGTAGATGAATGACATATTTGAAAAGAATTCCGTAACTTTAATACTTCTGAAGATATTTGACTTTTACTTATGTCATTATTTTGCTACTAATAAGAAAATAGCTATTACTCACTTATGGCATGCAATGGGACCCCAAACTATGTACGTACCATCTTATAGCTAAGGACAAAGTAGCTGAACAACATATTTGAAGAAAAAGTTGTTACTGCAATAGTTTTTGAGTTATGAGCCCTTTACTCAAAGTAGCTAAGATTGCTATTACTCACTTATCTTTAGGCCTAAGTCAATAAAACCAAAAAAATTTTCAAGGGCATGAAAATTCATTGGGACAATTAATTTACAAAAAATCTGTAGCTGTAGTAGTTTTGGAGAAATCTACGTGACTAACTAACGCACGCACACACGCACTCACGCACGCACACACAGACATCATTTCATAATCTCCCTCCCGGGCTAAAGCCCGGCGGGAGATAATAATAGGGGGGTTGGCCTAAATTTAAGGCTTTCAGATTGGAAGGTGTCAGAAAATTACTCATAAATGAGACATTTTTCAAGGGATTGCTCCCAAAATCTAATCAGCTCGCGTTTTCGATAGTATGAACAGGTGTGTCAAATTATAAGGCTCTGTAGCAAGTAGTTTTTCCTGAACTGTGATGATGGGGGGTGTACTTCAAAAAATAGTTTTTGATCATGTGACCTTCATAAAGGTCAAAGGTCAAATTTAAGCATGCAGAAAAATTGTCCCACGCCTAAGGTATATAACTGCCAAATATGGTTTGAAACCTTCTAATAATAAGGGAGATATTCAAGGGAGACCATAATGCGGCGGCGGCGGCGAGGAAACTGAGGCGAAAACAAATAAGCGCCCTTTCAGGGACGCTTAATTACTCTCAGGCAAGCTTTCCTAGCCATTTACATTTTGTACAAATCCGACACAGCTAGTTGCGTTATTTTAAATTTTAAAACATATCAATGATTTTCAAGCAATCGGCTATGGTGGCGATGTTTTTTAAAATGAGTAGAAATTTTTTGACAGACATGTTTTCATAGTCATAAAAATTCTCTGCAAATTTGGTGAAGATATCTTCATTAATGCACCCACATGCATGGAAGGCATTTCATAATCTCCCAAACCTGACCTTAGCAGGCAGTAGATAAAAATGCAACTGTAGTAATATCAGTTTAATAGCACCTCTTTTTCAATAAAGAAGTACTTAAAGCATTCCCATGGCAACAGGTGTTACCAGATACCCTGCAAAACATTATCAGCTCTAGATCCTCGTTTGGTTAACATATCCTGAAAATTTTGTAAAAATCCATGCATTGGTTTAGGTAGTGGAAGACCCACAAATGCTAAAACCCCCAAATATTCTAAGTTTTGCCATGGCAACAGTGGTTGCCAGATACCCCATAAGCCTAATCAGCTCTAGATCCTCTTTCAGTTAACATAACCTGAAAATTTGGTGAAAATCCATCCATTGGTTTATGCTGTGGAACACCCACAAACTCTATGCCCACCACCGCTGCCCAGATGGCACAGGTGACGACTTTAACCCCATCCTTTATGAATTTAGGCTGTGGAACAACTACAAACTTTAAGACACAAAAATAGCATCAGAGATACCCGTACCCCACAGCCTAGGGAAATATTTTAAACACCATGAGATATAGAAGTACTGTATCAGTACAAAAATCAGGAATACTTTCAGAGCACTGTCAGTTAAATAAAGGTCCAAACAATGTTTAAATAGAGAAAATAATGTCTAAGAGAAAGATAATGCATGCAAAGATGAAGTATTAAAACAAGACAATTCAATAACAAGATGACAGCATTAATCAGTAAACTAAACATTACGACACTCTTTATCTACATCTGGCATGGCCGAATTATGGTTCAGATGTTTTGAATATTACCATGCATACAGAAGTGGTAATACATTCACTGAATGCTTATGTGTGGTATACGAGCAAAATCTGTGGCTCACTTGATGAAATTCCATCTGTTACAATGGGAAGTTGTAAAAGTAAAATTCTTAATGAATTCTAATATGACTTTAACAGTGCTTAATCTGCATCAAAAGACAGACCCAAAGGTGCAACAAGATTTTAAAGGCCAACGTCACTATGACACGGTCAAAGGTCAAATCAAGGTCCCACCATGATGCTGCACACCTACAACCCCTTCCTACACCTTACAGTTTCCGAGATATAGCCCGGACAAGATTTTAGAGGTCAAGGTCACTATGGCAAGGTCAAAGGTCAAATCAAGGTCAGACTATGACGTTGCACACCTACACATCCTAACCAATGTCCCTACCAAGTATTAACTTCCTACACCTTTCAGTTTCTGAGATACAGTCCAGACAAACTTTTTTCCACCGCCAAACTGCCCGCCCACCCACCCATCCGGACCCCATGGGTGAAAACAATACCCAGACAGCCCTTAAGGTCTGTGGGGTAAAAATTTGAAAAGCGTTGCCATGGTTGCCGCCACCCAGATGACACAGGTGACGACTATAACCCCAGCCTTTATGGGCTGGGGTTAAAAACCAGCTGCCCCTGTAAAACAATCCTGTTGCCCCCTTCATCCCTCTTCCTTTTATTATCCACCGCATATCATATTTGACAGGTCTTTTGGGATATATAGAGTGGGATATGTTTTATTTGTATACAACTATGGATAGTGCCAATAACTTCCGTTTTTTCAGTGACATCCCAGAAACTATGTAACCTACAAACATGTATCATATATCATTAGAAAGGTCTTCTGCTCACACACAAATGGCTGTGGAATTGCAGGTTAAATATTGAGGTTTTTATATCCACTGGTGTCCCTGTGTATATGTCAGCCATTTTCACATTCTCTCTTTACATATGGATTTATTTAACTTACAAATCATACAAAATGGTGGATAATCAAAAAAGTAAAACATCCCTCATAAGACATACATAGACAAAATATAACACTCATGAAGATTAAGAAATATAATATTTGTGCTACACACTCATATAGTATTGTTATCTTCTTTCTTGATACATTTTTCTGTAAGTTTTTCTCTTTTTTTCGGGAAGATTTCCTACTGTATATTTCAGTACAGCTCATGAGAGTGCATAGCATCTATTTCATACATTTTTCAAAAATGTAGCACAGTTTTGAAATGTTGTTGATGCTGTGTCAAAAGCGTTCTACCTAACTAGGATTCCTGACTTATATACACTACTCGAGATAAACCTAAAGGACACTAATAACATACAAAATGAATAGAGTCACAAATGTGCCGGGACTAGTTAAATATTTTTTAGCTTGTACATAACTCATGACATATGAAATAGTATGATTTAGGTGTAAAGGAATGTAATCTAATCTGGTCATACTTTGTAGCACATAATCTTAATTTGTAGTAATTGACTCTAAAGTGAAGAAAAATAAACCACAGTTCAAACCTCATTTAACCATTAAGACTGTGCCCATATCCTACCTTGCTCCAGATATGCTTTATAAAAATATTGTTAAAATATTGTACAAATTGTTTTATAATGATTTGAATGAATTTATGGGGGTACAGAGTAAAAGTAACTGGACAAAAAGTATTGGTCCAAAAATGACCAGGACAAAAGGTAAATGGACAAAAAGTATTGCACACTAGGACAAAAAGTATTTTATGTTTTTACTTGAAACAAATTGAAACATATGTTAGTACTAACATTAAAAATACATTTTACATTAACATTACGATTTTATAACTGTTGCTTACCTTAAATACTTAAGAAGAATTTTAATCTTCCTGAGCACGTCCATATGCTTTGAAACCAGACAGAAATGCAATTAATTGTTACCTTTCATGTTTTACCTCTGAGGATAATTACATTTAGCAATCACTAGAATACCTTTCAAAGATGGCCTTAATTACAGTTACAACATTTTCCTCTTGTCATTCAAACTATGCTTTCATGCTACAAAGACAACAACTTTTGCTTTGATGCCACACACTACAGGGAAACCATAGCCCAAGGACTTATGTTAGTTAATCTCTAAGCCTAACATAAGATTCTTTGTTAACCCCCTTTATAGTACATGCCAGTATAATAAATGTCATATATGGGAAATATAAAACTTACATAAAAATATGTAAAGTTCATGTCATATATAATTTAGTGTATATGTACAAAAAAGTTCTAAATAAAACAAATGAAATACTTTTTGTCCTGTGTCTGATACTTTTTGTCCATTTACTTTTTGTCTGGGTGCAATACTTTTTGTTCAGTTACTTTTTGTCCTACAATTAAATTCGTGAAATGGGGTGGACTATAATAAGCCAAATGACTTTTCCTTCGTTTTTCTTTTACAGTGTAAATGACTAGCTTTGTGTCTCATATATCAACAGCTCAAAAATGTTTATAGAGTCAAATAAACAGAAACCCCAAAAATGTATTTGGACTTTGTGCATGATGAATAATGTTTGTGGTGTGAGTTTTACCAACTGAAAATGTCTGGAAAAAGTGTTTAATCCTAAAATTTTATTAGTTTCAAATTCATTACGCTCAACATAGGTTGGAGTTAAGATTAAGTGTATGTACACACGTATGCAGCTAATGACATCCGACGTCCAGTTTGCGACAGTAATTTTTATACTTCTTCATTCATGTCTGGTTGTTTACATGAGTCCAAGAGTGATTTGTGACAACCTATTTCCAATTTACACAACAGCAAACTTTTCGCTCTGGAAAGGAAAACTTGGATGACAATTAAGTACAAGTGCAGTGTACTTTATAGCAAATTTGATGGATTTTGACAAAAAAAATTGAATGACAAAAATTGATAATCGGATGTTGTTAGTCATATACATTTGTACATTACGCTACTAGCTTTTCATCATGATGACAATGTGTAATAGTTTTCCTGAATTGTCATTATTAGTTCATGAACATCTATTATACTAGATCACTCTGTATCTGGGAACATGTACATCTGGAATTATCCACAAAACACTGAACACCACTCACCCCTTTTTGTTTTTTGTTATTTTCTGCAATACTCTGAATTTCATCCTGAAAACAATAACAGAAATATTTAATACTGAGAGTGCCAAATTCCTTTTCCAGGGAAAGTATAAGCAAAGGTTAATAAAATATGGTACACTTTAAAAACATCAAGGGACCACACACAAACAACTGGAATGACATAACATGAAAGGAAACCAACTTTTGGGGGCTGGTCACATATATTTATGCGACGTTTTCTAGGATCAGCCATTACTGTTCAACAGTCAATTTATGAAAACATGAAATAAAGAAATGTCAATGATCCTAGCAGGATTTATATTATTTTATACTATATTCATTGAGAAAGCTATGCAGTGCTTCAATTCCATGTATATGCAAAATGTTCATAGACCATTTGCAAATCTACAGGTTTAACTGGCGACAGCCAATTTAATTCTTTGGCAGAAGAGCTTGAGTTTTCAACTAACAAGTCACAGCTAAAATTTAAAAAGTCAACTTACAAAGATGCATTATTACTATAAAGACAAGGATCTACACTGAAACGAAAGAAAGATTATGTGCTTAATCTTATAAATGAATTTTCAAGCTTGGATGATTTTTTAAAATTAAAGAATAATTCTTTAAAATAAAGAAACACTCTTAATCTTTGTCATACACTTTTTTCAATACATCCACTGTGCATCGCAATTATGAATTTTTGTGTAAATTTTTATTTTTTTTTCACCCCTTAGAATGTACTATTATTGAGATGAGTGCCATTACAAGTGAATAGATTAGACTAGATTAGTTTTATCTTTACATACCATTGCTCTTTTATAATCTTGAAGCTCTTGCTTGTCTCTGCCCTATAGTCACAAAAAATGCAAATAAGTATTAACATAAAATAGTGTAAGTTATTAATATATTGCAAATAAAAATATGAATAATGGACATATATACAAGCAGTGACATATATGAGTCAAAGGTCAAAGTTAGGGTTTTTATGTTGCTCTGAACACGTAAGGTCATATATCATGATTAAGTTTGAAATGGTTGGCAAATTTGGTCATAAGGTATCTGCTTATATAAGCCTGAACCACTAACCCATAAACAGGGTGTATCCACTAAATTTCAATATTTTTTCCTTGACTTCTCCATGATCGAAGCTTTAAAATTAAGGACCTTTTACATGCTTCATGGCATGATAGAGACATGTACCGAGGCCACGAGCTCCCGCTGGTTTTGCCTTTGAGAACCACTAACATTTAGGTTCCAGTCACAGTACGGGAAGATGTGGAAGACACCAAAATTTGATCTAATTACATAAACCTATCCTTGTATTGAAATACTGGATGAAAGGAAGGAACAATGCCATTTTGCGAATGGATGCCTTTTAATTTCCATGATTTTTTATGAATTTTCAACACCTGGAATCAATTTCCATGATTTTTCCAGGCCTGGAAAAAATTAATGGAATTCCATGACTTTTCCAGGTTTTCCATGACTGGATACACCCTGCATAAACTGTTTCCAATATGTAGTATTTCAGTGTGAGACAACATAGTGAAAATGTCAGATGAGCATGCACCCAGGATGTTAATATTACAAACAATATGGTGGATGTTGAACTGGTAGAAATGTAGAAAATTCATGCACTAGATTGTTGGGTAATTTGTGAATAAATGTCATACTTTATATATTCATTATAATAATAATATATAGATAAAATACTTTGAATTGTTAGCTTTTTACATTGTGACTTCAAGTATGTTATGAATTCTAATGATTACATACAATTTTATATGAGATGATATGCATAATGAACAAAACTGTTAATTAATTCAACAATACCTGCTAATGCTTGGGTAACCTAATATTTGGCTAGTGTAGTTAATTGTTTCAGCCTAAATATGACCCCCTGACATTCATGTGTTTGGGGTGTCAGTTGTAATGGGACTTTAATAAATAAGTTGGGGGTCTTAAGTGCAGCTGGACCTTCCCTAGTCTAGTTAATATGTAAAGGAGGGAAAATGCATCACACCATATCAAATATAGGAATAAAAGACATATTCGAGTGCTTTACGATGGTTTTAAACTATCGATCAGCTGAATATTAAAGCCATTAAGGGTAAAGGGAGGGTGGGAATTAAAAAGTTTCATAAAATCAAACAAACTTGTTCATCCTTGCACAATTCAATGCACAATGGCAGACTTCTAGTGTAATGTTAACCTTGGAGGGAAAAGGACAGAATTTGTCTTTTTTGTCTTTTCTTCCTATTCTTTTTGTCTTTTATTCCTATTCTAAAATGGTTACACTGATATTTTGTTCAAAATAAGGGGTAAATCTTACGCAAAAATCAAAACAAATCCAATGCCATGTTGGCTGTTCCATTAACTAAACATGCATAGTGATGGATGTGCACACAGCCTTTTGGTTAAAATATTGTTAGGAAATTCCCAACAGAAATTCTGTGATCTCATAAATATTAACTAGATTGGGCCAACTCGGCGCCAACATATCCCCAGACAGGTCATCACTCACGCCACAGGTTTTGATCGGGAATTTTTTAAAACATAATTACCCATTATTATATGAACTTCAGCACATCAATCTACTCTGTTTATATCTTCCCAAGGAAGATGGTGTATCCCCAGACGCCGAATACATAACTCAAATTATATTTTCAATCTTCCTGCAATGATAACTCTAAACCTATTTTCAAAGTATTTAAATGATTGATGATTGAATGTCCATTCTAAAATAATAATCCCAAAAAAGCATATCTGTTTCTATATTTGTTGACAAATAAAATATTATTTTTAACTCAACTCATCATACTTTTCAATCTTCCTTCAAAGTATTTAAATGATTGATGATTCAATGCTAGTTGAGGGTTAAAAATCCCCTAGTTTTACTACATAAGGATATAATTTCATTAATATTGGGACTTAAAGCTCACTTAAAGTGTCCATTTTGTCTACTTGAATATGTTTAACCAGTTTCATTTTAAAAAGTTAAAAACTCAGCAAGCAGAGGTATAACACACAAAAATAACTTCTTAAAAGACTAAGATAGCCATAACATTATTAATATTCAAAATTTAAATAGACAGGCATTTCCTTTTAAAAATTCAAAGATTTCAGCTCTATAACCCACATAGTTTGACAGTTACTGGGCTTTAAAGTGGCATAATGTCCATAAATTGGGTTTCTGTGGGCATTTTACAATTGTTAAAGAGACCTTAGCAATTAAACTACAGATCTGAAACTTTTTGGGCGACATACATAACAAACAAAAATTATATATAATACAGTTTAAGACTTGTCACACTAAGCATTTCCAAATAACAGGGAAAAATACGGAAAAAATGTCAAAAAAGGCACTTGGGCGAGTGTCTATGGCCCTCATACACAGGTTAAATGTCTACTAAAAACCTTGATTTTCGGCATATGTAAAAAGGACATAATAATGCATTCCCAGATGGGATTTCAGCTCCATCAATGACATAGTTTAACAGTCACAGGGCTTAAAGGTGGTAAAAAGTCCAAATATTGGGTCTCTGTGGGCCTTTTAGAGATCTCGATGTGCCTTTCAAATTAAAGCTTCAGACTTAAAATTTGTTACATACTAAGATTACACATAGAATATGTATCTAATAAAGTTTGAAACTTCTCAGACTTACCACTTCCAAGTTACAGAGCAAAATATGTGAAAAATGTCTTAAAAGGGTCACTCAGGTGGGTGTTTAAGGTCCTCATACACAGGTTAAATGTCTACTTGAAGCCTTGATTTTTGGCACATGTAAAAAGAACATAATAATGTATTCCCAGATGAGATTTCAGCTCTATCAGTCACATAGTTTAACAGTCACAGGCCTTAAAATTGGCAAAAAGTCCAAATACTGGGTCTTTATGGGGCCTTCTAGAGACCTAAATGTGGCCTTCAAATTAAAGCTTCAGACTTAAAATTTGTCACATACTAAGATTACACATAGAATAAGCATTTAATACAGTTTGAAACTTCTTAGACTTACCATTTCCAAGTTACAGGGAAAAATATGTGAAAAATGTCTAAAAATGGTCACTCGGGTGGGGATTTATGGTCCTCATACACAGGTTAAATGTCTTCTTAAAGCCTTAATTTTTGGCACATATAAAAATAACATACTAATATCTTCCCAGATAGGATTTGAGCTCTATCAGTCACATAGTTTCACAGTCACAGGGCTTAAAAGTAGCAAAAAGTCCAAATATTGGGTCTTTGGGAGCCTTTTAGAGACCTCAATTTGACCTTCAAAATTAAAGCTTCAGACTTAAAATCTGTTATATACTAAGATTACACACAGAATATATATCTAATACAGTTTGAAACTTCTCAGACTTACCATTTCCAAGTTACAGGGAAAAAGATGTGAAAAATGTCTTATAAGGGTCACTCGGGTGGGTGTTTATGGTCCTGATACACAGGTTAACTGTCTATTAAAGGCCTAAATGTTGGGGCACATATAAGAAAACACATAGATATATTCCCAGATGATATTTAACTTAGATGAGAGACATAGTTTGAAAGCTACAGTGCTTGAAAGTGGCAAAAAGTGCATAAATTGGGTCTCTGTGGGCACTTTTGAGACCTTAAGTCGACCCGTTTGGGTAAACCTACAGCCCTAAAATTTTCTACAGACAAGGATTACATATCAAAGTTATACCTAGCGCAGTTTGAGACTCATCAGAATTACCACTTCCAAATTATAGGGCAAAATATGTGAAAAGTATAGCAAAAAATCCCTAAGTGGGGGTATTTATGGGCCTCAAACCCAATTTTCTCCTCAACTTAAAGTCGTGATTTTCGGCACATGTACTAAGAACATATTAATGTGTTGTCAGGTAAAATTTCAGCCAGCTGAGCATCATAGTTTGTGACCTACAGGGCTCTAAGTGGCCAAAAGTCCAATTTCTGACCTTAAGGTGGCCATAAGTTCTTTTTTACTGGGAGTTTAAGGTCACCTTAAAATAGGGATCTTCCTTTGGGCACCCTTAACATGTGTACCAAGTTTGAAAAAAAAATATTAATTTGTTTTTGAGTTATCGCGTCCACAAGGAAATTTCTACGGCGGCGGCGGCGGCGCAACGGACCTGAATCCAATATATCCCCGACTTTCATCTGGGGATATAATGAGTAGTCGATCTTTAAATGAAATATTGATAAAAATCCCCACTGAATTATTTAACTTCATATTTGCTGCATATAATTTACGTTTTATTTTACCGCGAGTTGTTTACATTTGTACGCAAAGGGATGATGCAGGCAGAATTCAACAGAATTTATTTACCGTTCTATATTTGCGATTCCAGCATTGCGCAAAAGATGTGTCCACGTTCAGTGTGCAGCGTACCATTTTAGAATGCTTCACAGAAAACAGGTGACACTGTCCTTTTCCCTCCAAGGTTAACATTACACTAGAAGTCTGCCATTGTGCATTGCGTTGTGGAAGGATGAACATATTTGTTTGATTTTTATGAAACTTTTTAATTCCCACCCTCCCTTTACCCTTAATGGTGATAATTTACCAAGTGTTGAGGGAAAATATTTTAAAATTTTCAAGGTACATACACATATATGTGCAAAATGTTATGCAAAATGTTCTAGAGATGGGGCGTATCTTGGTCTAGTGTTATGGGGTCAATTCAGACCCAGTGTCAGACCTAGATTGGGTGTTAACAGATAACAGTAGAGTAGACATAAATGGTGATGGTTAACTAGGTGTACAGAACTGTGACGGTAAATGCTTAACGCTAACAAATGTACAGACTGTTTAACAGTAATTACGATGAATGTTTTAATATAAATTTCTTAAGCAAGTCATTAATTCAAGCACACAGCTGTCTTAATCTGTGTGACTGCAGCCTTCTCAAAGCATCTCAAAGTCTGTTGGCTGCAGTCTGTGGTGTACTGTATTATGTGAATTGTGTGTATTTTTGTTGCAAATAAAGTTTTAGTGTATGTACTTAGTTGTAACTGAGTCCTCATCTAGGCAATTGATGATGTATTCAGTGTTGATGACCAACAAAAATCACTGATAGGAGAATAGACTATCTTTAACTCACTTGCCCTTTTGAAAGTTTTTATAACAGCCTTACATTTGCATATTTTTGTTGGCCAAAGTGTTCGATGGCTCCAACAAATAGCTGTTGTTTGAGAAAAGTTCTTTTTTTTTCACAAAAAAGATATATTTTGGTTCAGTAAATTATAATACCCTTTCAATTGTCTCATTCTTTTCTCAGTTAGCATTCACTGAGCATTAACATTAACTATTTTGCTTTTTTTTGATATTTTTTGCTTGTTAATATTGATTACACTGTACAATGTAATGTACTCAACATGTACATCTGGAATAATATCTATCACAGGTGTCTCAACCGTAGGAATGATGACTGAGTTTTGACGTAAGTGTTGTGTCAAATATAAGACTGTTGAGAGAGTAATATTACCTACTCACTTTGTCACAGTGGTGTTATGAAAAGCTTCCAAGATTCTGACTGACAGGTAAAGTCTCAGCTGACTATGTTTTTGTCTCAGGTAAGATTTGTTTTCTAAAATTTATTTCAAATTGAGCAAAAACTTAGGTAAGAACAACAGCTTATTATAATAAATTTGAAA